>JASERS010000002.1:46580486-49080486 GCA_036711965.1 Onthophagus sagittarius
AACACCTCTATATTTGCTGAGAATTTAATTGAAAATGTTTCAAAGTTGTGTTGAAGCATTTGATTTTGGTATAGAAGTTCCATAATCCAAGAAAAACAATCCATTAAAAAATAATCATAGATCAAATCTGGTATTAATACAAAACAACATACTTTCGTAAGAGAATCACTCAGCTTGATCTGGCTACCGGGAGATGATTTAGTTTTCATGATGCGATTTGTTATGACAAGTGCTTAATAATTGTTATGATGGTACTTTTCGTCAATTAATAGTTACCAAGGGATAACAACGATGCTGTTAGTTTATTGCCATCTCTTAAAAGATAATCTGTTAAAAGAAAAATTCAATAGTAAAATATACAGTAATGAAAAATTAATATCTTTAGAGGAGTTGACATAATCAGACCAATTAAATCTCCACATTTTTTAATATAAAAAACTACGCTTAATTACACAAGATGATAAGCGTTGTTAGAGCTCATTGTATGTTCTCAATCTCAATGGAGTTAGCACTTTCCTTTTAATTGTGAAATTGCTATCGCTCCTTTATTAATTCCAATAACACCTTGTATCTGTTGTATATTATCCATCATTTTATATCATCACTTAATTATAGTGCTATTACTTTAATCTATAGCTGGTTATAGAACACTCGTTAAACTTAATTTTTATAAAATTCTCAATTGTTATTTATTTATCATAAAATTATTTCGACACCTTTAATTATCGCATACTATACTGTATTGTTAAATGCAAAAAGGTTGTAATAAAAATTTATATTTTTTCTAGAGAGAGTAAAATTAATGGGACGATTTATTACGACACACATTTTCTCTTTTAGAAAGGAAATCTTTTCTCAAGGAACCTTGCACTAGTACTAAGCGAAATAAAAGAAAATCTTTAAAAAACAATTTTAATAAAAAAAAGTATGTTAAAAAAATCGGTTCAAAATATCTAGAAAAGAAAAACATGTTTTTATAAATTGTTCCAAAAATGTCCATCCTACACAAATATATACACAAATAATTCTTTCAGCCCCACGTGTTTCACTTCTAAAGTTCAATTCAATGTCGCGTACGTACGAATTGAATTAACGATTATTTTCAATTTGCCCATATCGCTTTGAACGGAAATAAGCGTTGACTGTTTTAAAGTATACTGACGCGTGAGACAACGATGATTTTTGGCAAACGAAATTTTACGTCTGAGACATAAAGCCCACCTTTAAAATTAATATCGCTATTTGGCATTAACGCCAAGCTACTAATTTATTGCGTAACATCGCTTGAATGGCAAAAAGACTGTTTTAATTTATAATTTGCATTGGACTACGAAACGGATCTATTATTTTGACTAGGACAATTTTCGCTATATTGCGTGCTTTATAATTTTCTATGTCCTTGGCAACCCACAATATATAATCATTTTAAACGTTCATACCGCATAAATTTATCTAGTCTTATATTAGATCCAAGTTAGGAAATAAATTCTCAAGCAAATTAACACTCGCTCTAGAATAAAATAAATAAAATTATATTCTAATTTTATTTAGGTTGATATTGAGATTAATGGAGAACCACAAGAGATTCATATGAAATTGGGTGAGAGTGGGGAGGCTTTTTTCGTTGAAACGAATAGTCCTGAAACTGAGGAAATTCCGGATCATTTAGCGACCTCCCCGATTCCAATTTCACATTTAGAAGAACTTTATAATGCTCAAGGTCGGCGAAGAAATAGTATTAGTTTGGTTGAGGATAGCAAAGAGTTTGCAAAAATAGAAAATCAAGTTAATGATTATACTAAGCGAAGATACACCGCGGGAACTGACGATGAACGTAACAGAAAAAGAGAATTTTTGGAAAGACAAATTGTTCTCGGAAACATCGAAGTTCGAGAACAAAGTACTGAAGATTTGTCGCTCTCTATGCAATCCGCGAAGTTAACCAGTGATGATATAACTACCAAAGATGATGTTTCTGAAACAATTTTCCATATGGACAGCTTGGATTTGGATAGCAAATCGGAGGATAAAAACGAGGAGATTTTACCTAAAAAGGAGTTATTGAATAAAGTTCAGTTACCCACCACTCCAAGTCAAGTTCAAATTCAAATCGAAACCGAAGTCACTAGGAGTGGAAATAAAAAGAAGAAGAGGAAGAAGTCTTTGATGAAAAAGAAAAACTCCCAAAGGAAAACTTCTACCGTTAACGAACCTCCACAAGAGGGATTAGGCGAATCAGCTCAGGAATCTTCTACCAGTGACGTTAAAGGTGAAACTTCGTCCACCGATAGAAGTTCCATGGGAAGTGCGCCAGAAGAAGTAGAACAAAAGGAATTACCAAAAATCGATACCGATGCTAGTCCTTGTTCAAATAACAGTAGAAAAGTTCCTTTAGATCCAGAATTTCATTTCTTCAGCGACACCGAATTAACAACAGGGCAAGAAGATTCCAGGCCAAATACACCAATTCACATCGAATCAGTTCAATCAGACACTGAATTTGAAGTCCAAAAAAGCAAAGGGGAGAAAAACGACAATGATTCAACTCAAAGCTGGGCTTGGGGCGAATTTCCAGTTAATGTTGAAGGCTCAACTGGAGCCAGTGGAAGCATTCAACAAATTGATAAAGAGCAACAACATAACTCGATGTTGAGCAGTATGTTTTCGTTTATGAAACAAACAAAACATCGGCAAAGAAATAGCGCTAGTGAAGGAATGTACCTTGCTGAATTAAGTTCTGGAGCTATAGACCCAAGTGTTGCTGCTTTGTATTTCCAAGGAGCTAGACAAAAGAAAGGTAAGTTCAAATTGAGCAAAATTTCTTTAATTAATTGATTAAAAAACAAAAAAAAAATAGATGGGGACATGGATTGCGAATCAGGAAATGGGCCATCTTTAACTCAAAGTCCAAATAGCGTCGAGGGATCTAAATCGATCGATTCAGATTTTGATGATCCAAAAATGTTAGTTAATTAATAATATTCGTAATATTAAATTTAAAATAATTATTCTTTTAGTGTTAATTCATATTTCCAAGATGTCGCTTTATCAATGTGCGGTTGGGAGCCCGAACCAAACGAGCGCAATTTTATTAAACACATCGTTCCATTTAGCGATTTGTGCAACAATCCGTCTTTGCTTGAATCCCCAAGTCTAGTCGTGCGACTTCGTAATAAATATTACACGTGGAAAGTAGCAGCTCCTATTATTTCTAGTATTGTTATATACCAAAGACCCTTACCACAGGTAAATTCATATATATTTTTTTTTAATCGCCTTAAACGATTTGGATTTATAGCCAACTGTAGATCAGTTATGTAATTTGCACATGCCACAACCTTCCTCTGCCCAAGAAAAAGAACAAAAGGAGGAGAAACAACAGGAAAGTCGTTATTCTTGGTTTAAATGGGGGCGAAGCAGGACTTCGCGGGAAACGACGCCCGCCTTGGAAAGCGTTCCAATTGAAATTGCTAAAGAAATTACCAAAGATAAAGTACAAGATGAAAAGGATAATCCGAATACTTCGATTGATATGGAAGGTAATTTATTAAAAAATTATTAACCTTTATGTGAATAAGAAATTTATTTATATTTACAATTAGCTATTGAAGAAACAAGATCGAACAGTTCAGGAAGTGAAACTGGAAAAGATATATCTGAAGTTAAAAGTATGACTGAACAAACTACTTCTACTTCTGTTGAAAAATGCAGGAAAACTCTTAGGCTGACATCTGATCAAATTGTAAGTACAACAAATAATTTTACCAGCTACTCTTCGTCTTCTCGCTACCACCACTTCCCCCATAGATGAATTGAACCAATCCATTTCCTACTCTCCGCTCTCGTCACCAATATCAGCCTTTAATTCAGCTTCTCCTTCAACTCAGTGCATTCCATCAGGAGATGAACTAAAGATTCTTAGGGCCGGTTTTATGAAAGTTGACGTTGACCGGCGGTTATCAAACCTCCAGTTGAGAAGTCAACTGAAGGTTGAACATCGTCGCGTTTTATGTCAAGATTTTAACCTCCGGTTTATTAGCTTGTTGTCAACTGGCACAGCAGGCTAATTTTCAACCAATGAAATGCGTCTATTCGAAAACGTTAACATGGTTAAGTGATTATTTTGTGTTACTAATGTAATATTTGTGTTCGTATAAAAATGTTACAGCTTTTTTTTTTATATTTTTGGATTGTTATATAACGTTTTTAAACCACATTTTTTTATAATACTACGGTGAACGCTCTATATAAGCAACTCATGTGAATCAATTTATTTAAAAAAGTTTCTTATATAGAAAAAGTTGCTTATAGAGAAAAAAGGAATTCCTCGCAAAATATTTTTCCATGTGTCTTTTACAAACTGAAAAAAAGTATATTACGATAGAAAAAATGAAAAATGGGTTCTAATATTTTATTATCATCAAATCAAAAAAACAAAACATAATTTTTAAAACGAAAACATAATTAATAAAAAAGGAAAACATAAACAACTATTTATATAAACTTATTACCCCCAGCGTTCATTGCGAATATTTTTTTATTATAGACTTTTCTCTTATTCTTTACAATGTCAGAATCTCATTGAAAGGCAAATCGTCGTGTGTAACTATGTCAAAAGAAGCAGTTGTCTCCTTCGTTCCATTTGTCCATTCGATTACTTCATTATCTGTTAAGTTTGAAGCGGTTAATATTGAATTGTACAATCTTGCCAAAGGGATGTCATCTTCTTCCACAAAATGTTCAGCAGGTATGCTGTGTTGAATTTTATCAGTCGACGAAAAAAGATGTTTAAAAGAATTTTGAATGACCGATATTGGGATTTCATTCCAAGCTTGAACAATGAAATAAACTACATCTTTCAAATTTATAGTTTTTAGTGCTGAAACAATTCCACCATCGGTACCTAAGGCGGCAAGAGTTGTCAAAAGATGCTTACGCTAACGCTGTTTAAGCGATTTTATGACATGTTGACCTAGTGGTTGCAACAATTGTGTGATATTTGGAGGAAAAATCATAACTTTGAAATTGGAGTTATCGGTAAAATTGCTTTTAGAACCATGATAGCTTGCATTATCTATTAACAAAGGTGCCTTTATAGGAAGTCCTTTAGATTGTAAGTGCTTTGTTACTTGAGGGATAAACACGTCATGATACCAGTCTTTAAAAAGTGTATATGTTTGCCAAGCATTCTTAGACGACTTGTAGTATAGTGGCAATTCCATATTATGAAAGCAACGGGGAGATTTTGATTTACCTATCATCATTAAATCAAGTTTATGCGTTCCTGTGGCGTTTGTGCAAGACATTATTGTTACTCTCTCCTTAAGTACTTTTGTTCTAACAGCATTTTTTTCAAAATTTGCAACATTAGTTTTATTATGTAAACTTTTGTACATGAGACCAGTTTCGTCGCAATTATATATCTGATCGGGCAAAAAGCTGTTTTCAGCAATAATATTTCTAAATTTGTATTTAAATAAATCAGCTAGTTCAACATTGCAAGACATACGCTCCCCACAAACAGTCAAAATTCGTATTCCATGCTGGTTCTTAAATTTTGTCAACCATCCATTACTTGCTACAAATTCTGGAGACCCATTAATTAATTTATTCACCTCAAGCGCTTTTAATTTTATTGATTCATTTGAAACCAAATCGTTTATTTGTCGCTGTTCTAAGAACCAAGCATACACTATCGCCGACTTCTTCATATTTTGTCGCCTTCATTCGCTTAATCTTTTTCTGATTTACATAAGTTTTTGATGCGTATTCTTCTAAATTCTCCTTATTTCCTTTTATTCTGGATATTGTGGATTTATGAACTTTGTATTTCGTACAAATATCTTTCACTATTTTACCATCTTCAAGTTCTTTTAATATGGCTAATTTGTCTTTTAAAGAAATCGAATTTCTTCTTTTTTTCTGTTCTATAGTAAGACACTCTACCAAGCTAATATAGCATCAACACAATAAGTACATATTTAGGTTATGTAGCTCCGTACAAAGATTAGCCATGCGCATGAACAACTGTTAAAATAAGTTGCTTATGCAGAACTTTTGGAAACAAAAAGTTGCTTACACAGAAGTTGCTTATAAAGAATGTTGCTTTTAGAGAGGTTGCTTATATAGCGTGGTCACTGTAGTCAGTTTTTATTGAGCTCTTTCTTAAAATTTCAATTTTCATCTTCATTTTTGAACTTTTCTAACAAATTGGAATTTATAAAAATTTTAGTTTTTATTGAGCTCTTTTTTAAAATTTCAATTTTTATCTTAATTTTTGAACCTTTCTACTTCAATTCTTATATCATACAATTTCCTTTCCTTTTCAAAGACGTAATTTTTTGAATTCTTTCTCTCGTTCGTTTTCTTTATTTAAGAGATCATTTTAATAAGAGGACACAACTTTTTAATTTGAAATTAATGTGTTTCCTATAAATTATTTTGTGACGATGATTTAGAGGAGGACGATATTTTTATATCCCAAATAGGGTTTTCAGTTATTGATACATCGTTATGTGTTGAAGGTCTTTAGTAAAGCTGTTCTATAAAATCACTATCTCTTACTGATGGTTCTAAGCCAACCGCTGCTTATTTAGTCAAGCTCTTATTTTTTCGTAAATAAATCGTCGATGCTGCTTTATATTTATTTCAGACTTTCTCCTTCCTCATTAGCTAAATATCTATTCGCCTTTTTTTGAGGTTTTCAAATTTGTTGCAGCACTATATTGATTCGCAATTTCTTTTCCAAGCGTATTCTAAATTAAATAGTAAACATTTTTTAAAATAGTCAGGTTTTTGTACCTTTTGTAACTGTACCCTTTCCTTCCACGTGAGATGCAAACACGTGGAAGGAAACGTGTTGCTTTTTTTTCGCATTCGACTATTCTATATTTATCGATAATATCCACTGGTAGAATTGATATTGATCTGTTTTTAATTAATTTATTTACCAGTGTAAGCAAGAATAACATCAAATGACATATAGTATGCATTAGTTTGCAGATCATGACAAGTGATGACAACTTTGCGTACTCAACATCCGGTCAATCTCGGCTTGAACCTGCGGTTCACCGTATGTCGTGCAATGCAGAACAACGGTTAACCGGGGTTTGACGGATGACCGACTGTAAACCGGACATTATGAAACCAGCCCTTAGCGATATTTCTTGGCCCTTTCCTCATTCCAACACATGAACCTTGTTACCAACTCCTTCCCTTTTTTATCCACCTTCATCGTCAGGTAGTTAGGTAACCTTTCCGCTATATTTCTAATAGTATCTACTTTCTCTTATCGCCATCCTTCTTTCTTTTATGTCCACATCCTTATCTCCGATCTCCAACTGTTTCTACCTTTCAATCTGCTCAATTCTTTTCCTGTCTACTTCTTTCAGTACCCTTACTTCTTCCCTCTTTGCTGTCCATAACGCTCCTTACTTGCTTCAATTTGTCTTCAGCACTCTCCCAAAATCTTAGAATGCCCTCTACCCTCCTCAAAACACACTGCTCACTTACCTGCCTTCATCCTTAACTTATCTAGCTTCAGCCTCTATCTAACTATAACACCGAGCTCTAGTACCTGGTCTGCATACCCTCTAAGAGCACATGCTGTTTCTATACCCATATCTCTACGCCATACATCATTACGCTTCTTATCAAACTCTCAAACATTAATTTCTTTTCACCACATTTCTTCCAAAAATCCTCTCGCCACATCCCCAAACCTGTTCCATGACATTATTTGCCCTCGCTGCCAACATTCTAAATTCATTCTTTGTTGTTCTCCTTAAATGTATAAACCAGGTAAGTGTACAGGGTGGTTCAAATTCTAAGTCTGAATAGGCTATCTTGAAACCTATAAAAGTTAGACGAAAAGTAGCTTAAACCTTATCGTCTTTTGATTCTCCGCTAGACGCCAAAGTGAAAATATCGTAAAACTAGCAACTGCTATTATCTTGGTTATTATTATTGGTAGGGTATTATAACGAAGACATTATATGGACACCTTTTTACGGAAAATTTGATGACGTAGTTGAAAAAATTTTTTCGTTTTTAGATTATGAGATATTATGACAATTTTCGTTTTTTTTAATGGAAATAATCCTTGATTTTTAGCTTATTAAATTCGTTATTTTTCTTTGAATTCAAAAATATAAGATTCGTCAGGTATATTCCTTATTGTTTTAGAATAAAGCTAAAAATAAGTTTTTTTTTATAAAATTTTGAAATACCGTCATTAAGTATAAATATTTTATTAACGTAAAAATAGTCATTTAATACAAAAAATCAATAATTTAAAAAGATGGTCAATTTGAGCATTTTTTTATAGCACTATTTAAACATTTTTTTAGTAAATAATATGGTTAATAAAAGAAATTATATTTAAATAATTAAATTAAACAACTGCGCCCTATAGTGTCGTCGAAGAAACAAAATTTACAGTTTCCTTAAATTATGGCCGTGTTCATTTTTTTTTAAACTTTAATCTTCTTACTAAGCATTTTATTTTCCAAAAAAATATTGAAATAGTGCTATAAAAAAACAAGCCCAAACTGACCACATCAAAATTATTGAGTTTTTGTTTTAAATTACTATTTTTTACGTTAATAAAATATTTACACTTAATAACACTAGATGACAATATTTGAAAATTTTTAAAAAAGCTTATTTTTGGTTTTAATCTGAAACAATAAGGAATATACCTGTCGAACCTTATATTTTTGAATTCAGAAAAAATAACGCATTTAATAAACTAGAAATCAGGGATTGTTTCCATTTAAAAAAACGAAAATAGTCACAATATCTCAACATCTAAAAACGAAAAGAATATTTCAACCACGTCGTTAAATTCTCCGTAAAAAAGTATCCATATAATGTCTTGGTTATAATACTCTACCAATAATAATAACCAAGATGTGTGGAAAAACAAAAGACGATAGCGCGTTGAGATTTTCAGCAGTGGATTAAAAAAAAGGTCACGATATGTAAGCTGCTTCTCGTCTAACTCATAGGTTTCAAGATAGCCTATTCGGACTTCGAATTTGAACCACCCTGTACTCCTCACTTCCTTGATTATCTTACCTTCCCAGCTCCAGTTATCAGTTTTCTCGGTTTTCAACCCCCCTTACAAAACTTCGTCATTTTCGTTTTGTCCAAGTTAACTTTCAAATCCTTCCTGCTAAAGTATCTCTCTAGCGACCACATCATTGCTCTCATCTTAGCCGCCTTTCTTGCAATCACTTTTTCCTTTTGATCACCATCCCTCCCATCTGTGCTGCTGTTAACTTCTACCTGTCTATGACCGCTGTGTATAAAGCAAACAGGATGGAATCAAAAAAAATTATACATAGAAGCAGTTGTGAACATTAAAACTTGAAGGCAACACAAGGGTCAGTTTGTTCACTAACATCCTTAGCGAAATCGCTAATTCGCATGTATCGGACAATCGATTCGTCCGATTATTGCCGAGCCTTTCTATAATCGGCTGAAGCGATGGTCCGATCTGTACGTATCCTCGATTTGTAAGTGAAAAACCCTTGCGTTGGTTTCAAACGCGTTCTATATGTATAATTTTTTTGGATGTCACTCCAAAACCGCTGGCTTAGATCTTGTACCCTTATTCTACCCTCATATATTTCTCACCCTGCATTAACCAAAATTAATAATAATCACCTTTTAGGCACGGTTAAACCTTCGAGATGGAATGAACGAGGTTGAATTTAGCGTAACAACAGCTTACCAAGGAACGACAAGATGTAAATGTCACCTTTATAAATGGAAATGGGACGACAAAATTGTTATTTCCGATATTGATGGAACAATTACAAAGTAAATTACAAAAAAAAGTAATAACTTAATTTAAAATTGATTTGTTTATTACTTAGGTCCGATGTTTTGGGACATATTCTTCCAATTGTCGGAAAAGATTGGGCCCAATCGGGAGTAGCTCAGCTTTTCAATAAAATCAAAGACAACGGATATAGACTGTTGTATTTAAGCGCGAGGGCGATTGGCCAAGCGAGATTAACTCGCGAATATTTGAAATCGATTCGCCAGGGTGATTTAACAATGCCGGATGGGCCGTTACTTCTGAATCCAACGTCTTTAATCACAGCTTTCCATCGAGAAGTTATTGAAAAGAAACCGGAATTGTTTAAGATAAGCTGTTTAAGTGACATTCGTGCGCTGTTTCCGTCAGATTCAAATCCGTTTTATGCTGGATATGGAAATAGAATTAACGTAAGCTACTTTTTAATTATTTCTTTCAGTTCGATCAGTTAGTTGAGAAGAACAAATTAATATAGGTTACATATACTCATTTTTAAGTGGTTTTATATCAAATTGTTCAAAATGCAATGATGTCTTAATTTTTTTCAATACATTGCTAGTCAAAATGGTCATCATTTGAAAGTCCATTTTATTTTGTATTCAAGAATGTAAATATTGTGTTGAAACATCAAATGCAGAACAAAATAAACTTTCAAAGTATGGCAATTTTGACAAGTTTATAAAAAAAAATGTATTTGACGCAGCATCCTGAAAAGTTTGACAGCTAAGCAAATATATATCAAGTGAGGCATTAAATTGAGACTACGTTATGACTCATAAAATATGAACTTTATCGAAGAAGTTTCATTTAAACGTTTCACTGTATGAAAAGTGAATATATTGACTTCAGAAGCGCCATCTATGTCCTTTATATATTTTTTCATAACCATGCTATTCCTTATGACAAAATGCGTGACATTTATTTGAAATATTCTTTTCTTTATAGAGAAATACGCAAATTTTCAAATTAAATGAATTTCCTTTCCTCACAAGTTGTAAAGGGTGACACTTAGGAAACAAAGCCTGTTACAAAGAAACTTTTAGAACAGAACTTACAGCAAATTTTATTCTCAACTATAGATGCTAGTTGCTGAAAAAAATTAAAATGTGAGACGATAAACGACGAATTGGGTTTGAAAATAACTGACAAAATTCAAAATATGTGCTCTTCACAGCAGATGCTGGGACTGAATTGGAAAGAAAAAGCTTAACAGTACATTCAAATTCAAAAATTAACTGAAAATGGCAACTTCAATCCGGATAAAATCTTAAAAAAATTTTAGAAGCATTAACTTTTTTTCAAGTCTTCTCTAAGCATTGCAAGTTTTCTAGAAACAATATCAAGCCTTCTAGACATAGCATCAAGTCTTGCAGGGGCTGTAGCAAGCCTTCTGGAAGCATTTCCAGTCTTTTGGAAGCAGTACCAGGTCTTCCAGAGGCGATAGCGAATCTTTTGGGAGCAGTTCAAATCTTCTGGAAACATTTCAAGTCTTCTGGAAGCAAAATCAAGTCTTCTAGAAGAAGTGTTATGTTTTCTGGAAGCACCTCAAATCTTTCAGAGGCAACATCAAGTCTTCTGCAAATATTTTAAGTCTTCTACAAACAGTATCAAGTCTTCCGCAAACATTGCAAGTCTTCTAAAAGCAGTATCAAGTCTTCAAGCGTCAGTAGCAAGTCTCCTTGAAGTATATCAAGTCTTCTGGAGGCAGTATCAAGTCTTTCAGGGTCAGTAGCAAGTCTCCTTGAAGTATATCAAGTCTTCTGGAAGCATTTCAAGTCTTTTGAAATCAGTATCAGGTATTGCAGAGGTATCGAATTGTCTGGGAGCATTTCAAGTCTTGTAGAAGCAGTATCAAATCTTCATGGAACTGTGGCAAGTCTCCTTGAAGCATTTCAAGTCTTGCAGAGGCAACATTCAAGTCTTCTCATCTTCTGCAAGCATTTCAAGTCTTCTAGAAACAGTATCAAGTCTCCTGGAAGCATTTCAAATCTTCTAGAGGCAATATAATGTGGTCTGGAAACAGCATCAAGGCTTCTGAAAAAATTACAAGTCTTCTAGAGGCAACATCAAGTCATCGAGAAGCAGTATCAAGTTTCAGGATCTGTAGCAAGACTCTTTGAAGCATATCTAGTTCTCTGGAAGCATTGTCTCCCTGGAGCCTTTCAAGTCTTCTGGAAGCATTTCAAATCTTGCAGTGACAACATCAAGTCTTCTGCAAGCATTTCAAGTCTTCTAGAAGCAGTACCGAATCTCAAGTTTCAGGGTCTGTAGCAAAACTCCTTGAAGCATTTCAAGTCTTCTGGAAGCACTTAAAGTCTCGCAGAGGCAACATCAAGTCTTTTGCAAGCATTTTAAGTCTTGTAGAAACAGCATCAAGTCTCCTGGAAACATTTCAAATCTTCTAGAGGCAATGTAATGTCTTTTGGAAGCAGTATCAAGTCTTCTGAAAAAATTACAAGTATTGTGGAGGCAACATCAAGTCTTCTAGAAGCAGTATCAAGTCTTTCAAGGTCAGTAGCAAGTCTACTTGAAGTATATCAAGTCTTCTGGAAGCATTTCAAGTCTTTTGAAATCAGTATCAAGTATTGCAGAGGCAATATCGAGTCTTCTGAAAGCAGTTTAAGTCTTCTAGAAACATTTCAGGTCTTCTGGAAACATAATCAAGTCTTCTAGTAGAAGTGTCAAGTCTTCTGGAAGCACTTCACATCTTCTAGAGACAATATTATGTCTTCTAGAAGCAATTCACGTCATTTAGAAATAATGTTAAGTCTTTTGGAAACATTGCAAGTCCTCTGCATGCAATATTGTGTCTTCTAGAAGCAATGGCAAGTCTTCCAAGATCAGTAGTAGGTCTTCTGGAAGTATTTCAAGTCTTTTGGTGGCATTTCACGTCTTCTGGAAAGATTTTCAGTCTTTTGAAAGCAGTATCAATTATTGCAGAGGCATTATAGTGTTTTCTGGAAGCATTTCAAACCTTTCAGAGGTAATTCAACTCTTCTGAGAAGAAAACATTTAAGGTTTTCTGGAAGCGGTATCAACTGGAAGTATTTGAAATTATTTAGATGCAATATCAAGTCTTCTGGAAGCAACATCAAGACTTTCAATGGTTATAGTAATCCTTCTGGAGGCATTTCCAGTCTTTTGGAAGCAATATCAGGTCTTTCAGAGGTAATATGGAGTTTTTTTGGGACCAGTTCAGGCCTGCGTGAAGCAAAATCAAATCTTCTGGAAGAGGTGTTAAGTCTTGTAAAAAAAGTGTTTATTCTTTTCGAAGCACAAATCTTCCAGAGGCAACATTGAGTTATTTGCAAGCATTTCAGGTCTCCTAGAATCAGTGTCAAGTCTCCTAAAAGCATTTCAAATCTTTCAGAGATAATATTGAGTCTTTTGCCAGCATTCAAAGTCTTTCAGAGGCAATATCAAATCACCTGGAAGTATTTCAAGAAAACGTTTTGAAATGTTTTTGAAAGGTTTTTCGGTAAAATTAATAGTATTTGAGTTATAAGGTCGTCTTAATTTAAATGCTTCACCCGGTATAACATAAAAAATAATAATAAATGATAGTGCTAATACTATTTTTGAAATTATTCTAAATTGAATAGTGTAATATAGTGTATATATGATAATTGAAACTAACAGTTGCTCATAATGGTATAAGAAAAAATCTGTTCCATCACCAATATAAATATAATTGACTACATTGATTTTTATGATTTCTCTTTTTTTAGGACGTTTGGGCTTATACAGCTGTTGGTATTCCAATTGTTCGTATTTTTACGATTAATCCAAAAGGTGAACTCAAACATGAGTTGACTCAAACATTCCAATCTAGGTAAGTTATTTTTTCTATCTTTCTGTTGAATGCGTAGTCATTCGCTTTTTTTCCATTCACATTAGTTCTTTTTTTTTACCTGCAACCGCTGCATCTTCTACTTTTTACATCTTAAAATTTTTCATCTGGATTTTTTTATTATTTTTTCCTTATATTTAAGTTTGAATGTTTCGTTTTTACAGTTATACCGGTCAGTCGTTGGTAGTGAACGATGTTTTTCCTCCAATGATGCATAAGCTTCTTGCTTATGACACAGAAAACGACAGTGATTTTGATGAGTCAGATTTAACTGACGATGATTAACGTTAGCTTCTTTTAGGCCTTGATTTTAATTTTTATTAAATGTAATTTATTTATTTGAAGAAACGTTTGCATCTTCATTTTTATTATCCATCAAATCATTTTTAATCCATTTAACTAAATTAACTAACTCTTTTAGAATGTTGGATGCAAACGTTTCGAAACGTAGTTAGATCAAAATTTTTATTTATGTTATGTATAAATGACAAAATAGTGAGATTTTCTGGTTAATTATCATCCCTATGATGTCTCTCTCCTAAAAATAACGGTAAGAATTAAATTGAAAATGAAAATTTTAAAGGTGCCTAAGAATGAACGAGTGAAGCGTATTTTTAAAGGCTTTTTAAAGAAGCTTTGCTATTTGGTGGGCGATTTTATTGCTTATTTACTTTGTATATGTTTGTTTTTTATGTTATTTTTGTGTGGTTTTGCTTATTTTTAACAAACATTTTTTAAACATGCATTAAACCACTTTTTTTTTAATTTTCAGTTATTCAAACATGACATACATTGTTGATCAACTCTTTCCGTCATTACCAGAGGATGCAACAGATTATTCTCAATTTGTTTATTGGCGCGAGCCGCTGATACTTTTGGAAGAGCTCAGCGAGATCGCCTAATTAGCGTTTTTAATATTACCGGATATTGTTAGCTAAAGCATTTACCATTTGTAGAACGATTAGTATTTAATCCTCAAAGCGTTTTAATAGCGATAAAAATATTAAACCTCCGTTTTCAAAGAATAAAAAAAACTTATAAAGTGATTGTACTCCTTGCTTATTGATGATAATAGTCTTTGCTTGGTCCTCAAACGTATATATCATATCTATATATTATATTTTTTCTTATTTATTTTTTATGTATTGTATTAATTATTTAATTATTGGGATATGATTTTTTTCAAATTCATTAGTGTAGGTTCAACATTTTGTGTTGGAAACTTTTCCCTCTATTTTATTAATTAATTATTGAATTATAGCATTTGGGAAGACTTATATTCCCTTTTACCATGATATTTTTATGTGATATTTTATTGTATTTCGGTTATCTTTATTGTGTATTAGTAAAGGAAAGATTATTTTTCATCCATTTGGTTATTTATTTAACTTTCCGTTTATTTGTGATTGATGGATTGCTATTGATAGTGAAATAAAGTATTTGTCGTATTTTATTTAAGAGTTTTTTTTCTAGTACTCAAGCAAAGTAATTAATGTAAATTAAGAATCGCAATAACACTAGCTTACAAATTTTAATAAAATATTTCCTCAAAGTCTGCGATATTTTTTTATAACGTAGAATATTGTGCTGATTCTGAAACTGTCTTCAGTTGTTCTCCATCACGTCCAGTTTTCGAGATATACCCAAAAATGTGGAAAATCGTAAGTTAAAAAACACAGTAACGGTTCATGTTCAGTATATTTGTTATTTGGCGTAGTGTGCTTATATTATTATTAGTGTGGACATGAAAGTGGAGATCCGGGCGAATATTTTGTCGTATTGATGGCATAAATCGGACTCTCCGTTATTTTGCTACAGCCTAAAATAACTCAACAAAATCAAATTTTTTGACATTTTTCCTATATTTTTTTACACTTAATCACACCGTACCGAAAAATAATTATATATGAACAAAACAGTTAGCTATTCTATCCTGTAGAACATTTAATTCTCTAAATTTCGAAGTGTTGGACATTATGATCGAATGCATTTTTACCGTATTCTTGTAATATTATTACCAACAAATTTTTTAAAATAAAGATGTATTTTAACTGTTCCAGGCACTAAGTATAAACACTAAATTCACTAAAATCAATATTATAGAAGAGATACTTCTAAATGTTAATCATTAAGCGGAATTGGTCAGGAGGATTTGATTTTGGTAAGTTCCACTATGTGCACTCTGGTGTTTGGATGATCTTACAAACGATACTTTTCTTTGTCTTTTTATTTATATTGTCTAGGTTTTTATTACAAATTATATTACAGAACTTTTATGGAATTAAATTTTATGTTTAATGTATACTACTTTACTTATTGTTAGTATAGTGTCGATTTCTCTAATAACAACTCAAGAGATACAACTCCAGAGATAATCTCCCATCATCCCTGTGTCCCAGTAACATTGATAACATATTTCCAATGTCATTAAATTTTGATGGAACCGCTCACCTTTTTCGTAACTTTCCGGTCAAAGATTGCATGATAATGTAAGTGGAAATGGACAAAATGGATTTTGAGCGACATGTTTGCATTTATGGCATGGTAATTGTGCAATAACATAGAAATTGCAGAAATTATATCGCGAGAATTCTCATCTTTATGGTTCTCTAAAATCCATGGACGGTTAGGGCTCTCGCCCACGACGACTTTTTGTAGCGATGCTGTCGCGCGTTTACAAAATGCGCGTTAGTCGCGTCAAATTTGTTGCGGCTGTCGCGTGTTTATGAAACGCGCGTTAGTCGCATCAGAAAAATTGATGTCTGTCATTATACATTGTGTGTCACGTAAAATGGAATCTTTCGACACAGAATCATTTATGGTAGCAATCCAAAATCGTCCTGTAATATGGGACTCGCGCCTTCCAGAATATTCAAATAAAGTTGCAAAAGAAAGGCATGGGAAGAAATTAATGAGATATTTGATTCTGAATTTGTTCGAAAAACAAATATAGAAAAGAATGCTTGTGGTAAGCTGTTTAATTTAATGAAATAAAAATATTTTGTCTGAAAATATTTTATATAAAAATATTATATAACTAAGTGAGAGTATTTTAAATTTTTGAATCTTGCCACATTTTGCCATATAAATGTTTCGGATTCTAAAACTCCAACTCATTGTAAATTATCACTGGCAGGTGGATCTTGGAACCCAACTATACTCAAAGTGTGATCAATAGAGTCCGGAATTTATGCAAATTGCATATTATTTACCGCTGATAGTACGATTAAATGCTTTCGGATCTAGACGAATTGCGTGAATAGGAATTGATTGACACCTATTAATTATTACATATTTTGCATATTTCTAAGTTTTTCGCATATTTTTGCATATTTTGAATATTTTCACATATTTTCACATATTTTCATATATTTTACAGTATTATAAGTTTTTAAAGTGCAACGTCGATTTCTTATTTATTATTTGAGGTGTAATTCATATTATGGTCAACTTTTTGTTCTGATATTCGCCAGAGGTAGACAGGCCGAAGTCGATTCCAAAATGTTTGTTTCTTACTCTTAAGCTCTTGTTGCAGGTTGCTTGTGACCGCAAATCTCAGATCACGCAACACGTTGCTACCGATTTACATAAGAAAAAAACTCACCAACTGAGTCAAACTAAAATGGCTCAACAATCTTTTAAGCAAGCTATTCAACCGAAAACAACCAAAAATGAGCAGCAAATATTTAATGCAGGATTATGCAAAGCCTTCTTGGCGGCCAACATTTCATTTCAAAAATTACAAAATCCTGAATTAAAAAAATTTTTAGGACTGTATTGTGGGCATACTGTACCGGACGAAAGTACTTTGCGCAAGGGCTACGTAAATGAGGAGTATATTAAAATAATTAGGTCTATCAAAGAAGTAGTCAAAAACCACTACGTATATTTAATAGTTGACGAAACTACCGATTGCTGTGGAAGATATATTGCGAACTTGCTTATAGGTGTTTTAAGTAGTTCATTTGGTGGCAAATCATATTTAATTGCTTGCAAACAATTAGACAAAACTAACCATCTTACAATTTTACGTTTCGTAAATGAAGCGTTAATGAATTTTTTTCGTCCGGAAATTGTACCAACTGAAAAAATTTTGCTTTTGCTTTCGGATGCTGCCACATATATGGTTAAAGCAGGTCAACAACTTAAAATGTTGTACCCCAATTTAATTCATGTGACGTGCTTAGCTCATGGTTTGAATAGAGTAGCAGAGGAAATTAGGAATCAATTTCCAGACGTAAATGCGTTAATTGGCAATGTAAAAAAAATATTTTTGAAGTCTCCCCTCAGAATCCAATTATATAAGGAAAAATTGCCTAATGTTAATCTACCACCAGAGCCTGTCATTACAAGGTGGGGTACTTGGTTAAATGCTGCAACATTTTATGCCCTACATTTTACATCTATAAAGGAATTAATCATGGATTTGGAAGAGGTAAATAATCAAGCGATTAAAAAATGTCAAGCACTATTTAAAAAAGAGACATTAGGTGCTGAATTAGCGTTTATTCAAAGTAATTATGAGTTTGTAAGTAGAATTATTTTAAATTTAGAAACGCAAGGAATGCCATTAAATGAGTCTGTTGGATTAATAGAGGAATTTCAGACTGGTGTTAAAAAAGTAAATGGTAAAGTAGGCCAAATTATTAATAAAAAGTTTTATGAAGTATTAGAAAAAAATCATGGTTATATATTGTTATCAAAGACTGCTAAAATAATTGGTGGATATTTAAGCGATCAGATTAATATTGAACCAAATTTAATTAGTAAATTTAAATATGCACCCATAACATCTGTAGATGTGGAGAGGAGTTTCTCAAGGTACAAACAGATACTGTCTGATAGACGACGTAACTTCTTAGTTGAAAATATTGAAAAATATATAATTGTAAACTATAACATTACTGCAGGCATTTAATTATTTTTATATATATATCGATTTTTAAGTATGCTGAAGTTTGTAATCGCCTGTCTATAAATATATTTTATTTAGTTGTTTTTTTTTAAATAAAATAGAGCTTTTAAATCTTGAGATGTTAGTTTGAATTGAACCTATTAAAATACCAACTTTATATAAAGGGTTCTTCATTAAGAGCTTTCCATGATGAGTATCTTTCCATGATTAAATGGCATAGACTGACGTTTCAAAATGTAACAGAATTGCGAAGCCATCTTCACTCCTAATCGAGAAATGTTAAAAACAAAATGCGTCGCTCTTAATGAAAAACCCTTTATAATAAAATTAATATACTATTTTAACAGTAGTATAAAATGCATGCATATTTTTACATAAATTATGCATATTTTTACATACATTTTGCATATTTTTATATGAAATTTGCATATTTTCTTATATTTAGTACATATATATGCGCATATTTTGCATAAATTTTGTGCATAAAATTCCGGACTCTAGTGATCAAACTAATATCCATCACACTTACGTATGAAATTGTGCAATACGCAACAAGCTTTAACAATATTCGTAGAAAAATCAATATTAACGTTTAAGGGGCGGTTGAAAATTCTAAATTTGTTACTCAATATACCAAATGTACATTCAATAAATATAACGCCTTGCGCGCGTTAAGCGGTAATTGTATATTCTCCTATTTCGTGGTAAATGTTTACCAGCGTATGGTCTTTGTAAGTGTTGTGATAAGGCAAATCCTTCATCACCAATAAACGAAAACGGTATAGGTATTCCATTGTTAGATATAGGTCTTGGTTGAGGTATATTATAATTTCCTTGTCGTATCTTTCTTGTCCAATTGCTGCTGTCATGTATTGTTGAATCTGAGCTCTTTCCATAGCATCCAACATCTACTGTGAGCGTCAAAAGAAAGTAAACACTAGCTGTTTACTTCTAAAAACCCTTTTTACTACGATTCTGTTAACTTACAATAAAAATTTATATATCAAAATTTACGACTTTATTTGTGAGCAATCCTATCGTAAAAAATAGATAAGCAAAAAACCCCACAAATATGGTAAATCCCCTTTAGAGTAAAAATTCCCCGATTTTTACGCGTCAAAAGAAAGTAAACAGCCGGTCCGGTTGTTGTAAATTCATTTTAGATTTAGGGGAAGTACCACACTTTTCGTATAAATACTTATAAACCCCTCCCAGGACAACTTTAGAACATTTTAGAAGAAACAGTAAGTGCTTGAACGTCGAAATTAATTATAAATACCAAAAATCATCATGGGAAAACAAACAAGTATAGAAACGCGTAAAATTATATTAAGTTTAAATAAAAAAGGTAAATCCTTACGCGAAATAGCTAAAATAATGGGACGAAATCACTGCACAATGAAAAAAATTTTGGATAAATACGCAAAACATCATACTGTAGCCGATTTACAACGCGTTGGACGACCAAAGCGCCTTATAGAAGCACAGGCTAGAGCAGTGGTAAGAGAAGTGAAGAATAATCCATGTTCAAGTGCGGTTAAAATAGCAAACGACATATCGCAGATAGCAAACACAAGCATAAGTTCCAGTACCATACGAAGAACACTCCATAGAAGTGGCCTGCATGGAAGAACACCCCGTAAAAAGCCTTACATATCGAAAATAAATAAACAGAAACGTCTTGATTTCCCAAAAAAATATCAGAACGAAGCTCCAGATTTTTGGAAAAATATATTATTTAGTGATGAAAGTAAATTTGAAATTTTTGGTAAAAGAAAACCACCAAAGATATGGCGGCCAAAAAATGAGGCCTTCAAAGGGAAATTCGTTACCAATACCAATCAATACCAAATCAAACACGGTGGAGGCTCGGTTATGGTCTGGGGCTGTATGGCGGCGTCAGGGGTCGGTAATCTAGTTTTTATTGAATCAACAATGAATAAAATGGACTATTTAACCATTTTAAAGAACAATATTTCCCCGAGTATTAATGAATTGGGCTTATCAGAGAACTGGATCTTCCAACAGGATAACGATCCAAAGCACACTTCCAAAATTGTGAAGGAATGGATGCTATACCGAGTCCCTAAAATCCTTGATCATCCACCGCAGTCCCCAGACCTTAATCCTATAGAACATCTGTGGGATCACCTTGACAGGAAGATCAGAGAAAGGACAATTTCAAATAAAGACGACCTTAAAAAAGCTTTAACTGAAGAATGGATGAAAATCCCTCAAAATATTACAAAAAACTTGGTGGAATCCATGCCAAGGAGATTAAGGGAGGTGTTGAAGGCCAAAGGAGCTCAAACCAAGTATTAAAAGTTAATATTATATTTATTTTTGTACTTAATACCTATTGGTTCCGAATTCTGTTTACTTTCTTTTGACGCGTAAATTCGGTAGATATTTACAATAATCTGAATTATTACGGGTAATGATTTGTTTTTTTTTCATGTTTCTATTGATTTAAATATATTATAGATGAGTTGTGAAGACTGTAATAAAACTTTTTGATTTTTATTATTAACTGCATTTTTATTAACCTTTTAATAGAAAAACAACAGCTGTTTACTTTTTTTTTGACGCTCACAGTATATCTATGAAATTATAATTAGCGTCACATATTGCTAGCAACACAATCAAAAAAAAGTGTTTATAACTGTAATATTTTGAGCCGGTATGACATGGTTTTATAATTCTTATGTTTTCCATCAATTGCTCCAATTATGTTAGGAAAATTAGCATATTTCTTAAATCCTTCAGCGGTTTTTAAATGTGACTTCTGTTAGTTCTGGCATGGAGATGTCTTTTAACTTATTCCATATTACTTCCACCGTTTCTTTAACAATTCTACGTGCAGTAGTATGTCCACATTTAAAATCTAAATGAAGATCTGTGAAATTACATCTAGTTGCCACTTTACAGTTTTTTAGTTGCTTAAACGTTGTTACATAATGTCCAGTAAGTAATCTTTGTTGATTAAATGGGTGCATCCAATATTGACGCTGCTTTCGTTGCCCACATTTCGGCTGCTTACGTAAAAGTAGCACCAAAGATAATGTGACTAATGTAGTCTCAACGGAATCCATCTTACAACTGTACTGATCGCACGCATTTTTTTTTGTCGTTAATGAATCGCGTTTTCAGCGCGACCGAATCGCGATGTAGTACAATATCGCTACTGCATCGCTACAAAAAGTCGCCGTGGGCGCGGGCCCTTAGCTAATCCACGCCTTGCTTCTTTTGTTGTCAATGTTGACATTAATTCGTTGTCATTTATTAATTTTCCTATTTGATGGCCAACAAATATGCCTTCCTTTAGTTTAGCGTACGGTATTTGTGGAAAGAGCTGGGCTAGCTACTTAAATACTGGGCCTTCTGGATTCAACTTTTCACAAAGTTTTTTATCAAACCCAGTTTGATATGTAGTTGAGGCAATATGACAGATGCTGGTCTCACCAGAGGTTTATTTAAAACATTGAAAGCACCAGCATCGTAATGTTCTCTAGAAGGCCAGTCTTTGCGCACATAATAATGCTTTCGCTCAACTATTCTTCAAACAAAGAAGACCGCAATATTTTCTAAAATCGCCTTGTTGAACAGTTAAAATACATCTTTATTAAAAAAATGGCAAAAAAATGAAATTTTGCACGATTGTCGTAAATTGACGATGTCTCTGGTAAAATACATTCGATCATAATGTCTCACACTTCGAAATTTACAGAATTAAATGTTCTATAGGATAGAATAGTTAACTTTTTTGTTCATATATAATTCTTTTTCGTTACGGTGCTATTAAGTGCAAAAAATATGGGAAAATGTAAAAAAAATTGATTTTGTTGAGTTGTTTTAGGCTGTAGCAAAATAACGGAGAGTCCGATTTATGCCATCAATACCACGAAATATTCGTCCGGATCTCCACTTTCATGTCCATATAGCTACATAAGCACACTGTGTCAAATAACAAATATATTGAACATGAACCGTTACTGTGTTTTTTAACTTACAGTTTTCCACATTTTTGGGTATATCTCGTAAACTGGACAAGATGGCGAAAAACTGAAGACAGTTTCAGAATCAGCACTACATTCTACGTTACAAAAAAATATCACTGCCTTTGAGATTTTTCTTGTAAACTGGTGTAATCAGTACATTTTTGAAGAAATCATCTTGTTATAATAATCATGTTAAATGGAAATATCTCTTTGATTTTTAAAGTTCTTACTGTTTAAATTACTTATTGTGATTGAGCTTTTGTTGTAACTAGTAGTGATGGGACGGTATTTGAGGAACGGTATTTTGGAGCGGTATTTTTGAGGAGCGTATCGATTCCACGCGATTTTAAAATACCTGTTAAAAAACTTAACGAGTTACATATATACCATCACTATAAGATGGTACGGTATTTGAAGAACGACATTTTGTAGTATTATTTCAATGGAACGTAATATCCAGCATGACTTTTAAAATACCCAATTCTGATCGTTAATAATATACCCTACATATTTATAGCGATGGTACGCTATTTGGGGAATGAGAAACAGATTGTCGCAATTCTGAACGTTTATAATTTTTTTTCAAGTTTGGGATAGCGTATAATTTTTGAAAATTATGATAATTAGTGGTAGAGTATATGAAGTATTCTAATTTGCTACGAAACCAGGTATGTTCTTGATTTGAGAAAAGCTGACGACATATTCTATTGATTTATTAGGCGATTTATTGTACGGTTTCTTACGCGACAATTTCCTATGAATCATTCCGTTCTATCCATACATGTACATTACATTAGAACTGTTGCAACTTGTTCAAGGTCATGGTATTCTGGAACGGTATTTTTGTGTAGCGACCGTTTAGTGACCCTAACTAGTAACTAGTGATGGGAATACCGCTTCTAACCCTGTCGTGCTCCTGGATCTTGTAGTGATGGTATATATGTAACTCGTTACGTTCTGTAACGGGTGTTTTAAAATCGCGTGGAATCGGTACGCTCCTCAAAAATACCGCTCCAAAATGCCGTTCCTCAAATACCGTCCCATCACTAATTGTAACTCATTATATTTGAAGCATTCTTTTTACTGCATCGCCTATATAAAAAAATACATAAACATTTTTTTGTATATGTTATATTTATGCCTAATTATTAATCTATTTTGGCGATTATGGCCACTGCCACTGTCATCCTCAAAAAGTTTAGAAGACAAATCAAATATGAAGGGTCAAGGGAAAAAACGATAACCGTTACGATTTATTCATTTGCGACAAAATCAGTTATAAGAGTTTTGAAATTTTATAGCAATTATTATAAAGGATACCACACACATTTTAGTGTCAATAATAAAAAATGGTTAAAGTTAAGTAAATTTTAGTAAATTTATATGTTTTTCATCATATGAGGAACCTATATACCGGCTGGTCCGTAACTAGGTGGTGTATTGCTGGCGGTTGACTTGTCTTAACAACTTATCTTCTCCAATCGATACCATTGAACTTGTTTCTGCCAAGATTCGCTTTAAAACTTCGGGTTATTGTTAGAAATTAATTCTTTGCTACATACCACCCGCAACTCCGCTTCAGTTATATAAGCATCTCCTGTCCTATCTGGAAGCTGCTCTCGATTTGTCGTCTGGAACTGTTCTTCTAGGTGATTTTAATATCGCAAAATATCCCGATTCATGCTGTAATTTTAGTGGTTTGCTTAATAACTTCGCTAGTTACAACAATCTGGATCAATTTAATCATGTCACAAATAGTATGAACCGCACACTTGATTTGGTATTTGTTTCTTCAGATGCACAACTAAACGTATTTAAGTCCTCATTTGAACTTGTCTTCAGCGACAGTTACTACCCTACACTTACGATGGACATGGATATGCCTTCTGAGGATGTGGGTCGTTATCAAATTCGTCAAGATTCCAGATATGCATTTCGTCAAGCTAACTTGGTTGGACTGTATTCGACGTTTTCTAGGTTTGATTGGAGTGAATTAATGACACTGCATTCAGTCGATCTATGTTGTAAGCATTCTTACAGAATTAAGTGTGAAATATTGGGAATTCAACCAGAACGGGGAAGAATCAAAAAACCTCCTTTAACCAAAACCAAGCTTTCGATAATATATTTTTATCTTCTTCAGGGTATACTACAAACAATAACCGTTGAACAATTTTTTATATAAAATAGTAATCTAACTTACATTTAGAGATCACAATGTATACAAATACATGTTGTTAAATTAATTTTTGGTTCTTCCCCGTTCTGGTTGAATTCCCAATATTTCACACTTAATCCTTAACAAGTGCAACCATTACTTCCACCCTAACTTTATTCAAGATGGGATTTCTTAACATCAGAAATACATTCGGTCACCGGACTGTCTCCAACATCAAAAAACTCATGAAGGTTAACAGAAAATTAGCCACGTTTAACAACCGGAAGCATTTCTTGCTTAAGTGCCGAAGATCAGGCATCATTCCTCGTCACATCAAGGACAACTCGAGATATCTTTACAACAACTTTGATGGGGCATCCAAGCATATGATGGAGAAGATCGATGGATGCATACGTAGGCTAGGAGCTAAGTTTTTAAATTTTGAGATCTCCAGTACATTTCTAACCTTAAATAGTTTATATAATCAATTCAATAGTTTAAAAAAAATAGTAAGTGACTCAATCCCCCCCAATATATATATAGAATTAAATTACCATTTAGAGAAGAGATATATTAAGTATTTTAAGAGAAGGGATATATTAAACTGTGATTTAGAAAAACTAAATCACAGTTTCATTATCAAATGTACTCCCATTATAGACGTGAATGTTGTGTCTCCGTCTGGACCGTCAAACGTACGTCGCTACTTTGGAGAGAGATGTAAATGCCGATCCAAAAAAGTTTTGGTCATTTGTGAATTCATCGCGCAAAAATAATCATCTTCCCATCACATTATCGGATGGCGATAATACACTCCACCGCTACCACAGACATTGTAGATCTGCTTGCCTCCCATTTTGCTAGTTCTTACAATTTACCAGGGAAAGTTATTATGAATTCCGAAAGTTTTGATAATGCAATCACCTATAGAATATCTGAGATCAGTAAAGAGGAATTATGGACGTCACTCAAGAGTTCTAAGTCGAAATCCACAACAGGTCCGGACGGTATTCCGGCTTTCTTTGTAAGAGGCTGTGCGATCCCTCTTCAAACACCTCTGCGCCATATCTTCAATTTGATTATCAAGGCATCATACTTTCCGCTGGACTGGAAACAGAGCAGAATTTGTCCAGTTTTTAAAAAAGGTGATAGGCGTTGTGCCGCTAATTACCGAGCCATTGCTATTATAAATAACTTTGCTACATTGTTTGAGCAAACCATTGTGAAGAAAATGGAATTTAACCTAAATTCACGAATATCGACAGCACAACACGGATTTTGCAAAGGTCGTTCCATTACCACCAATTTAACAGTTTTCACACAAAACGTTTGCGAAGCCTTAGATTGCCGTTTACAGACAGACGTTATTTACACTGATTTTTCACGTGCATTCGATTAACTCGACCATGGTATTCTGTCTGCTATTCATGAGTCTTTCGTTGCTTCTGAAATCGTACCTATCAAATCGAATGCAATATGTCGAGATGTCCGGAATCATGTTTAGGACCTTTATTGTTTACGATGTTTGTGAATGAATTGCCAAATTTGTTCAAGAGTTCAACATTAATGTATGCCGAGGATCTCAAACTTTTCAGAGCAATTGAATCGGACAATGATTGTACCAGCTTGCAGGAGGACTTGACCAAATTGTGTTCATGGTGCCAATCAAATAGGTTGTTGTTGAACGTTGCAAAATGTCAAGTCATGACTTATACAAATAAAAGAGAAGCTATTCATTATGATTATCGGCTAGAAGATACAAGTCTTGAACGTGTGTCGGAAGTTGAGGATCTGAGGGTTTGGTTCGACAGTAAACTACTATTCAGCGGCTACATAAGTAAGCTGTCTTCTAATGCCCTGAAAGCCTCGGATTTATCACTCGAAACAGCTGGGAGATTTCCAGGTTGAGCTCAGTGTCTAGTCTTTAGAAAGCGTTTGTGAGAAGTAAATTGGAGTATTGTGTAATTGTCTGGTCACCAACAACTCAGAATAACATCTCCGCAATAGAAAGAGTGCAAAGGAAATATGTCAAATATATACATTTCCTAGAATTCGTACATTATCCTCCTAGAGGAAGTAATTACTATCATGAATTACTTCAGCGATATGATCTTCGTTCACTCGAATCAAGACGACAGCAACTATGCGCTTCGTTCGTAGACAACTTATTGCTTGGTCGTGTGACAGCACCTGTAGTTCTGTGCCGATTAAATTTCCGCGTGCCGAGGATTGAGTCCATTACCACTAAGACTTTCTTGCCGCATAGGGGTAGCACCAATTGGGGTTTACATTCTCCTATCAATAGAATCATGCGCGCTGCCGATTTTGTAGATGACTTATTAAATTAAAAAAAAAGTTCATGTATTGTCACCTTCTTTAAATAGTTTGAATAATTTTTGTAATTTTTATAATATTACCTTTGTTATAGGATTTAGGTCTGTTGGGGTAATAAAGATTATTGTTATTATTATTAACTAATGGGGCACAGAGCAACAGTGAATTCCTTGCATAAAATTATTGCGATTTAACCCAATATACCTTAGTCCAATTGTTAATGATAACGAAGATACAGATGGTTTACGTTAATACTGTATTTTCGTTTTCTTTAAATAATTTCGTATTCTCTTACATTATGAACATAAAAATTGGTACACTAGCATTTTTTAAGACGATGAATAAGAATTTGGTATTAGGTTTGATCCATCGGTCAGATGGCGCTGTCTACTTTAAAAAGCTCCCTTAAAGTGGCCACATCTTTTTCATCATTAAAATTTTTACAACTCACATAACTTAATCAAGTTTCTCTGACATTTTTACATAAATTTGGTATACCTATCAATATTCTCTAAAGTTCTCCGTTTCCATGACAATCTATTCTGCTTTCTTGTTTATATCAAATCATTTGAATCTGCAAATTTTATATTTTTTAAGTCTGAACTATTATTTTTTGGTTTACTTTTTTTTATATATAGCGATGTTTACTGATCTCATGTATGTACGTAAAATCAGTGACAGTTTTGCCTTTTCTTTTCCTGCACCTTTTGAACTTAAAATAATGATTGCTATTATAGTTAATACTTTCTTTTCGTTTTTATGGTATTATTGTATTTTTTTTGGTATAATAAATTGATTATTATTGTTATTGTTTCAAGTCTTCTGGAAGCATTACAAGTCTTCTAGAAAAATTTCAAATCTTCTGGAAGCAATATCAAGTCTTCTAAAAGCAGTATCAAGTCTTCCAGGGGCTGTATCAAGAAAATGGTGAACCTCAAATGGTTTATCTATATATGGTAAATAAATTGATTACTATTGTTATTATTTCAAGTCTTTTGAAAGCATTGCAAGTCTTCTGGGAATATTTCAAGTCTGTTGGAAGCATTTTAAGTCTTCTGCAAGCAATCTCAAGTTTTTTCAAAAGCAGTTTCAAATCTTCCAGGGGCAGTAGTAAATCTTCTAGAAACAGTTCAAGTCCATCTTCTGTAAGCATTTTAGGTCTTCTGAAAGCAGTATCACATCTCCTACAAGTAGTATCAAATCTCAATTCAAAATTCTTCAATAGAAACGTTCAATCAATAGTACATTAAAATTAAAAAAATAATTAACACCCAAAGCACTAATGTATTTGACGCCTATGAATAACTCCTACAGTAACACTAAAGTAAAAACCCAAGGTACGTTTTTGAATGTTTCTTTGCATACGTATTTTGATTTCGGGATTATTTTCTGGAATTTCTGGACCGTTAACCCAAATATCGGGATAGAGCTTAGCACAGGAAATGTGCCAAGTCCCGGAAATTTGATACCCTATCATCGTAGCTATGTCAAATCTGTTTAAATACAAGTTTTAGTCTCACGAAAACTATGCAGCTTAAAGCCTTAAAATCTTATGGTGCTCCATTTAAAAAATAACTCACCATGTCGTAACTCAAGCTGCTATTATTCTATACTTTTTGTACAGTCTGTATAATAAATAGGTAATCTATATAATAAGCATGAAATTCAGATAGTCGGGAATATGAATAAGATCTTTCAGTTGTCAAATTTGATGGTGTAATTTAATTTGCTGTAAAATTTGTAAAAAGTTGTAATTTAGAAGAGAGTGCGAATAGTCAAAAAGAAAAACGAGGATTCCATCTTATGACAAATGTTATATGCGACACAAATGAACTTAAAGGCTAGTGATAAAGTAGATCACTTTACTTATACTCACAAGATGTTATCAATTCATATCATATTAGTTACATATTATTATTTTTCTAAGACTTGTAGTAGTTGCTAAGACTAAACTTGAGAAGAAACAGGTTAATATTTTTTTTAATTACAAAATTAATATGAAGCCGTAACTTCAGATAAAACCATTAACAATATTATATGAGTGTTCTTTTCGAAGCATTTCAAGTCTTAAAAGCAGGATTAAATCTTCCAGTGGCAGTAGCAACACTTTTGCAAGCTGTTGCTAGAAGATTTGATATTACCTCTAGATAACCTCTGGACTGTTGATGAACCATTGGAGTTTCACCATTTGCTTGATACTGTCCAAGGAAGACTTGATACTCCGTCTAGAACTTGGTATTGCTTCCAGAAGACTTAAAATGTTTCTGGAAGACTTGCAATGTTTCTATAAGACTTCATACTGCTTCTACAAGACTTGAAATACTTCCAAAAGACTTGATGTTGCCTCTGGAAGACTTGATACTGGTTTCAAACGATTTGAAATACTTCTAGAGGACTTGAAATACTTCCAAAAGATTTGATGTTGCCTCTTGAAGACTTGAAATGGTTATAGAAGAGTTGACATTGCTTCTAGAAAACTTGAAATGTTTTCAGAAGACTTGAGACAGCTTGTAAAACTGCTGACATAAAATATATTCATCGTAAAAAATATGAATCTGTTGATAATCCATTTAAGTTTCGCCATTTGTTTGATACTGTTCCTGGAAGACTTCATGTTGATTCCAGAGGACTTGATATTCTTACCAGAAGACTTGAAATATTTTCAGAAGATTTGAAATATTTCCAGTATCTGATTGAAAATTCTTCCACAAAACTGATGATACGTAAATGAAGCGTTGGCTCTTCGTGAATCTAGTTTTATCATATTTTGCTGTAGATTTAAGAATAAAATTGTAACGACGGATTGAGATAGGACACGGAGATGTTATTAGCTATTATTATTATTCCATACTAATTATTAGTAGTATTAAGTATGTTTTACTTAATGAAACATATCCAAATCGCCAAACAATTCAGTCAATCGGTAACAACTACTAGTTTTAGTAACAACTAAAACTGTAAAATGTTTTAAGGAGACGGGTCTTGTAAAGGATATTCCAAAATGTTGCAACAAACGAAGATATGAGACAATGTGTGTTACAAGAAATGGAAGATAATCCATATACCTCAGAAAATTACTATGATAGACGTGTACAACTTTGGAAAAGAAATGATGAGGCGAATTAATGATAATCCCAACTTCGTTAACAGCATTATATTTTTTGATGAACCTACATTATTACATTTAAAACCTTACAATTAAATGGAAATATTAATAGATACAATTGTGGATACTAAAACACTCTGCTGTCTGCGAAGTCATCTGAGAACGCTTACTATGCTATAGCAACTCATACGCAAACGTCACAGAGGTCACAGACATTAAATTTGTGAGCAGGTATTTGTAGACATCAAATTATCGAGACTAAAACATTGCGGAATTTGTAACAAGAGAAAATAGTTTCAACTAACTTTTTTTAAACTTCTTTTAATATAAGTTAAAGTTAAGATTGTAGAACCATTATTCTATACTTTTTGTACACCGGTATATGTATAGGAGGTAACAAAGTCGTTTAAAATTTTAATAATAATTATTGCCAATTATTGTACCAGTCGGAAAAATTCGAAAACTTTCATAATGATGAATTTGTTTTGGAACTTCATTTGATCTCTTAACAGTTCTCATGATTACGTTTATGAATAGGAACGCATAATTTTAAGATTGAAATGTTATGGATCACTTATTGTTAGTTATATAATCCTAAAATGGATGCTCCATTCTTTATTTAGCATTTTGACCATGAATATAATTACCTTTTATGTTCACTTAGACCTCAAAAGCAAATAAGAAGCTAAAAGTTTCTTAAAGATTATTCTTAGTTGTGCAATTTTCAATAATGCCAATCAGATTTAAATAAATTTTCATACTCCAAATCCTTCAATTACCTAATTTTTAATGCGTAAGGTTACGTTTCGAAGGTGTAATATTATTATTATTATATTAAATCACTTATTGCTTCATATAATTATTATGAAGGATTTTAAAATCGATCATAAACATTTCATTTCAATATTCATTTTCAGGAGAACGCAATTTATTTTCGATCGAATGAAAGAACGTTACAGGTTTAATTTGTAAGAGTCACAATTACTCGACAATTATTCTGAATTCTAATTAACGTTTCAAATCTAACAGATAATGCAAATTATAGGCAATCTATTGTATCAACTGTGACAATTGCGTTTTACCTTGATACAGATAAAATTTAAATGCCACCAAACGGAATCCTTTACGCAAAGAAAATATGCGCACAACCTACGCTTTATATGAATGTAATTATTAATAAATGCGCTTAATCTAAATAATATTTTTTCTTTTTAATTAATTTTAATATGTATTACAGAATGTGTTAAAAATAATGCTTCAAAAAAATCTTATTATTTTTTATTAGAGGACAGCTATTAAAAGACTCTGCATAAGAAATAGTGCAAGGTAAGGAACAAGATTTTATTTTTGCGCTTTTATCCTTTTATGGTTCATTGCATTACCAATTTAATCAATAACGCTGCAGTTTTATATTCATATTTAAACAACCATTGAGATGATGTCAAGGAAATTTTATTTTGATTCAAATAAGAAAATTTGCCGTCAAGGATACATCGTAAATTTCCTTTAGAAAATGCCGCAATATTTACGTTTACGCAATCTTTATTTATTATAGTCGTATCCTAATTATTTTCCGCTTAAAGCAAAGCAATTTTAATCACAACAATGAATAGTATTAATCTGAAAATTAATTTAATTTCGTTGAAAATATCAAAATTCATTTCCATAATAAATTCTTCACCGCATTACACATCCTTTAAATCCGCATCACCAATTAATTTCAATATTCAATTATGCATCGCACGGAGGGATATAATAAATAACAAACTGTTACACGCTTGTGTGTAATTACTTATCGCAGGCTAATAAGAAAAGAATTATCTTACTGCCAAGGACAAGGCAACATGCTTCCGGAGCAATAGCAGCAGCAAAGATACATTTGCTGCAACTGAAAGCCATTCGAAAAGCTTGGTTTGGCGTAAACGTCGCGATTTATCTCGTTAGAACGGTGAAGCGAAAATGTTTCCGAAATGGAACATTTTATTCTTTCTCGTATTAGTTTCGGTTAATAAAGTTCGGTGTGATAGCTTTGAAAATGTCGTTTCCAATAAACATTTATTTCCGACGTTACCGATTGCCTCGGTTGATTCAAAAAATGATCTTTGTAGAAGTGAGAGTGAAACTTATGTTCATCATTTGAATAATTTAACTTTGTGGGCTCACAAAAGTAAGTTAAACATTTTTTTAAATCAGAATTAAATAATGCTTTTATAACAGTGTGGGACGCCACTGCTAAATCAACGACTGGTGTTCTTCAAGGAAATAATTTTGAAATGGGTGATTTTGATGAGTGTATGATAGCTAATGCTCCGTTTAAAACTCAGTTTTGTTTTGCTGTGGTTACTGCTAATGTTTCTAATGTTGAACCACCCGATGATCAGTTTAGTTTATATTATGATCCAACGGATGTAATTTTTAAAAGATTATACGTAAGGATTCTTTTTAAATGAATTGTGCTGGTTATCTATTTTGAATGTTCAAAGAATTCATCTTTGATTTTTTAGGAATAGTATATTTTATTACGTTATTTTCTCGTAATTTGAATAAACTCGTAAATCGAAATCGAATTTATTGAAAAAAGGAATAGATATGCATGTAGTAAAAATTAAAGATAAAAGTCGTATTCTCAGTACGTATATGTCGTAACGAACTACTAAAATAACTAATATGTTTACAAATTTATCATAGTATCCTCCAAAGTAGAACTTGAGGAGAGCTTTATATTTCAGATTTCTAAAGTTGTCCGTCTTCAACATAAAGACAAATCATCAGCTTTTTCCATGCCGATCTTATTACCCTTATGGATAGATTATCCTATAATTTTACAACTAATTTAACGTATTCCAAGATATTTAATCTTGTTTTGCAAAATTCTTTAAAGGTCATAAAATCATCAGCGTTCTTTATGCGATATAAAAAAAGCTTTCAAAACATGTTTTGTATACATTTTTTTAAATTGGCAATTACTTAATGATCCTTCGGTTGTAGAATTGAAGTTGTGGGGAAAGAGATTTTACAGTAATCTATACAAATTCTGTATGAAGAGTAAGAGATAGGTTAAGATCATGACCAGGAGCGCTATCCACTAATAATAGAGTAGAGGTAGGTTTTCTTTAATAAATTTGTTTTTTTTTATTTCGACCAAGCACCTGTTCATTACTAAGATTCACTTAGTTAGTGCATAGATTGGCAACATCCAATAAAAAAACTATACTTCGCAATATTATGCATTCTCGATGTAAAACTTCTCGTAAATCGAAATACTCGGTAGTAGAGCTGTCGTAAGTCACTGTATTTTTATATTGGCTTATGAAGTAGATGGGAAAAAAGGTAAAAGTTATTTGCAAAGAGATCAGACAATGATCCAATATTTAGTTTTGTCTTTTTTGTTTGTTTTACGAGTAAAGAATTTATTGCGTGTTTTGAGAAATTGTTTTTGTTGGTTAGGTGAAGGTTATCAAATCAATTTTTCACCGTAATAATAATTAGAAGAATGAAAAAGACTCATAATAATTGCTCAAAGGTATTTATATTGTTATGCACGTACAATCCGAATCATCTTGCTAATTGAGCATTGTGTTAACACATGGATAAATTTATACATTTGTGTTTAAAGTTAAAGTCGATATTGATTAGCTTTAAATTTGAGTAACATATTGTCGAAAACCTATCGTTCGTTTTCATGCATTATACAGAAGTTCAAGAAAGTTGTTTTGAGACTCCTGGTAATGGTCACGTATTGAAGAAACGTGGTGAAAACTTCAGAAAATACATTCATTAAAAATTAGATGGTCAGACTGAATAAGAAATATGGAGGTCTAGAGATTCTCAACGCAAAAGATATAACTCAGTTCAGAAATTTGTCACAGGAAATTGAATTGACAGAGACAGGAGTTATTTTTACTGGGAGGTGGAGAATTCTAAGTCAGGATGAAAGTAATAGGCCAGTATAATAAATCCTCCAAAGGGTTTAGCGATCTCAGGCCAACCATTTCAGTTATGATCTTTTATATTTTTTCTTTATCTTGATGTTTGCTTGCTTACTTCTTCAGTTATAATTCAAGAACCATCGATGATTTCTGATCTCATTCCTCATCATAATTGTAGCGAAGTGTTAGATAAATAATTTTTATTATATATTAATAAATGCAAAATTTAAGTTGAATTTAATTTTATCCAATATAATTATTAAAAAATTGCCATATTATTTCGAATGAAAAAGATGAAAAATAACGTCCTTACTCAAATTCTACGAATTGTAACTATAAAAACTGTTGTTTTTATGAAATTATTAACAAACATTAAGAAAAAATGAAGGTTAAAGTAGAGCAACATTTATCTGATTATAAGCATTTCTCTAGAACTAATGCCAAGTTTTCCAAAAATTCTTGCCACAATCTCAAATTATTCCTTATTGCGTAACCAACAGAATTTTGGTCACCAAAGATTAAGGTTTATAATCTGAATATCGATCTACTAATGGAGGATCTATATCATTCACTGGTTTCTGATTTTTGAAATGCGTAATGTGAACGCGAAACTGTGGTTTGTCAATTCTAATATTTTATGTCTTCTTGATAAGCATTGTCTAAGAGACGCAGCTTTGAAATGTTATCAATAATAAGGAAGAGTTTCTCATCACGAGTACTATAAGTCATTAAGTAATTAAACGAATGAAGCTGTTAGCAGAGAAAGAAAAGCCTATTTTAAATACCACTGTGAGAGATATCGTAGTAATAAAAAATGCGTCGGAAATCAGAAAATTTAGTATTTTCAAACAGGGAATATATAACGTACTACTCTGAGAGATTCGAACCTCTTTAACTCTAAGTTCGTCATGCTCCCATTTCTCCAATTTCTGGACGATAGTATCATTAAGCACTAGCGTTCTGATCCCTTGATTCCACCTGAACATAGGATGCGCTTCGAACATATTGCCTATGCTGAAGTACTTCGTGCATTCCTTTTTATCAAAAGCACGGCTACAGGTTCTGAACTCGAGATGTCCATTCATACTGAAAAGAAACCCAGCGCAAGATGTAAAGGATTACAGACCGATCAGCATTCTAGCTACTTTAGCGAAGATATTTGAGAAATTGCTGTAGACTCAGTTGCGGCGTCATATTAACACTTTTATCTTGCTGCCTCACTATCATTCAAGTTTCGGCTACGAACAAGAAAAAATTTACGGCTCTTGTACTATTGGATTTCACACGGCCCTACGATATGGTGTCTCAAAGAATAGGCCAGTATAATAACACCTCTAAAGGGTTTAGCAACGTCAGGCCAATCTTTTTTGTTATGACCTTTAATATTTTATCTTTATCTTGAAGTTTGCTTGCTTATCTTATAAGTTATAATTCGAGAATTATCGATGATTTCTGATAATAAATGACTGATTGTGATTTGACTGATAAGTGATTTGCTTTTGTTTAACCGACCGTAAACAGCGTGTTGTTGTTGATCAGGTCTATTCAAATTATCTAAACATCACTTGCTGTGTTCCATAGGGTGCTATCCTCTCTCCAGTTCTGTTCGTTTTATTTACCCATGACCTATAGAGCCATCTTTGAGAGTGTAACTTCCACATATACGCCGACGACACTCAGATATACAGTTCCTTCTATCTACAAGATACCGTGGTTACTGAAAGTAGTATCAATTCTACTCTGGATGCTTTAGTTAAGTATACTAACTCACTACAAACTAGTCCAAATCTATTCTCTTCAGACCGACACGTGGGCGCTGGTGCGGGGATTCGCAACTAATGTTGGTTTTCACGGTCTATGGCGAGTTTCTTTATAGGAGGAATAAAGATAAATTAACCGTTTGAGTGCGGAACAAATTTTGTGAGCGTATACCCAAAATGCGAATGAATTTGAATATATATATATAAAAGTTAATGAACCTATATAACTAATTAAATCTTTTTTTTCTTTTATTGAATATTCAAAGTAGCTAATACCAGCTTAAATTTACTCAAAACTAAGAAAACAAATAGGACCGCAATCACTTTCTCTGAAATTTTAACATGGAGCAAGGGGAGCGCGCTCTCCGCAATTTTGGCACATAATGAGAGGAGCGCTATTGCGCTACTCCGCACCTGAATGGTTAAGAAGGTGCAGAATTCGTGTCTTCAAATGATTTATGGTATCCGGCGTTCTCACCGCATTAGCCACAAGGTGTAGGATTGTGGTTGGCTAAACATGGAAAACCGACGACGGTTACATTCGACTGGTTTTATCTATAAAATTCTAATTTCAGATTCCCCTCCGTGTCCGCATTATAGTTTTGTGTTCAGAGGAGATGATCTTATATAGAACCAAACTGTTTAAACTTTCATTTAGTTACCTTGCCGTGATTACCCTGGATGAGATCATTACACGATTTGGAACTCACCTGTCGCTAAGATCACTTGTGAATCGGTAAAAAGCTATGTTGTGTCAGTCTGATGATTAGCCTAATTTGAGTTGCTGGCAGTTTTAATTTAGTGTATCTTGTTTTTGTGTTTGACGCACTCCGTGAAATAGTTCATTTTGCTTTCGATGTTGTAATCTTAATTTAATATTCTATATTAAGGTGGCAATAAATTTATCATTATTATTTAGGGTTATGGTGTTTTGAAAATTGATAAAAATACTTAAAACTGTATTTTATTATGTCATCAGGGTAAAAACACCATTTTTTCGAAGATGGGGTTGATTTTTTTTAATAAGTGGATTGTAAGTTTTTTTTGAGGGTAAGAGTGTCGTATGTAGAATTTGATGATCGAAAATCGTATTAGTTACGAGTTTTGTATATTTTAAGTTTATGGCTGGGATTTATGGATAACATTGCATCGGTTATTCTAGGTGGTAGGTCGTGATTGCTATCGCAATTATCAGTTTGTAATGTACACAAAAAGTCAATATTACATTCGGCAAATTTTTTCTTCTGTATCTGTGATTTTTTAATAAAATGAGTTTCAAACAAAAATAATTTAAAAATAAAAAATAATTAATTTCATTCGCCTTGTTCATCAGATTAGGGGACTAATTGTATGCGTAAGTAGTCAAGATAATTATTTTACATAATTATACCTTGACCGGTTTCGCTCGTTCAGTATCATCACAGGGCTTCGTTTTATTTTCGAATGTTTGAAACAACCTTAGTTCAACAGCCAAAACAAAACAGCCAGTTCAGCATTCTGATGATGTTGAACAAGCGAAACCGGTTGAGGCATAATTAAGTAAAATAAATATTTCATTGTTTAAGTGCATTTTGAATATATTTAATTCTTAAACTCACAATGGTTAGTAAAAATAAACACAATATTGAGGACGTAGTAGATTAGTTGGCATGTTTTCGAAGGCATGGATGATTATGAGAATGAAGAATTTTCAGAACGATCGGAAAAGGCAGTATTAAAGTTACAAACTGACCTTAGATGTGGCTTAGAAATAAATGATAGCGAAAACATAAATTTATTTACTTTTCGAAATAATGTGTCATTTGTTGAAGATTTTATTTGATAAAATTAGTCCAATTTAAGTTTTTACATAGATATATTAATAAAGATTATTTATTCAAGCCCTAGTTTTAATTTTGTTGAAAAGGAAATGAGAAATTATAAATGGTTCTTGATTGTCAGTTATCATCTATACAAGCAAACATCAAGGTAAACAAAAAAAGTCATAAAAAATATCTTTGCCTGAGAACCATGTCTTGGAATTTCTCACCGCTAGCTAATGACACCAAAAGTCTTCCACAGTGTTATTAGTCTATATTTTATAAAGAATCCTGTTTTATGATGTAAGTACTAAATTTATCTACGGCATCATCGGAATTTTTTTTTGATAACCAGGCTTTAAAAATTGATCTTTCACTGAATTCCCTTGTGACCAATATTCTATCTTATTTACATATACCAAATTGTATTCAAATAGAATTTCCATGGAATGGAAATTCCATGCATGTTTAATTTTGCCTTGGGTGTTGATCAGAAGACCTTGAGTTGTCATGGTTGTTTTCTTTTTGAAAACAAAAAAAGTCCTTTATCGTTTTAGATGATCGAAAAGTCCATTATTGTGACAAAATGAAATGGTTTGTATGGTTTGACGTCTAATTGTATCTGATATAATCACATCTGATGATATGAGTACTTACTCATCTCTCATAGTATTACAATTGAGAGATTAATAGACATTTTGAAAATCTAATTGTATGTGTATTAAAAAAGCATGTAAGGTTAATAACATAGCAATAACAAAACATCAATCATATATCATCATCTTCATGATATCAAATCATATTAACGTTGCGCTAAGTAAAGGAGGAGTCCAATATACCTAAACATTTTTACATGATTGTTGATTATACATTAAATAAATAAACGTCGGAAATGTAATCGTACGACCAAAATTTATAAACCATCTGTAGACTGATTTTTTAGAAATTTAAAATAGATAGTTGAGCACAAATTCAAAAAAATTTAAATAACTACAAAATTTAATTACATAAAAATATTTTTTTAGAGAACTAAAGATATATCTCAAACAACGAGAGATACTATTCGATTAGGTTGGTGCATTCCAGCTTCTTGTTCAGTTGATGAATTAGAAACGTCGTTAAACGAGCATTTAAAATCGACGGAATTTTACTTACGAGAAAAAAATGTTAGTTATTACGGCGTTGTGCCGGAAATTTTATGTCAGACACCCGACAGTGGAAAACCTTTCGATGGAAACGATATTTTATTTTGGTTCTTAATTCAATTTTTAAATGTGTATCATAATTATTTTTTTTATTATTTTAGTATAATAATTGGATTATTTCTATTCTTGGTTATCGTAGCTACAATGTACGATACGAAATTAGAAAATGATTTAACTGAAAAAGAGAAAAGTCATTATCAGAGTAAGAAATAATCTTGTTTCTTAATAAATTGATGCATTTAGACTTTTTTAGAAAATGTTTTACATAGAATTATCATGGGATTTTCCGCTAGAAGAAACTTTTTAGAAATGACCAAAGCCGAGGATTCAAATAAAGCATTGAGGAGTCTTTATGGTTTAAGAACAACATCCATTTTTATGATAATTATGGGTCATAGGTTTGGTACTTTCACATCCGGGCCAGTTATTAATTTTGATTACATCGAGACTGTATTTATAATCCGAAATCAAAATCAATAATCTTTACAACAATTTTTTTGTAGCAATACAGAGCTTTAGCTGGATGGTTTATTTTCCACGGTGATCTTTTCGTCGACACATTTTTCATTATAAGTGGAATTTTAGTAACATATGGCCTTATTTCCCAATACGAAAAAAGATTTATTAATCCCGGTTTTGTAATTTTCCTTCGATACATGAGGTAAGATTTTTATATAAGAATGTTATTTGAATACAACACTCACATTAGCATATCTAAGATTACATCAATGATGATTAATCTATAATGACAAGTTTACATGTTACAAGTTGCAATATTCTCGTAATTCAATTTATTGCGGTGTAATAAATTATAGTTTAAACTGAACCAGTTTTTTAACTTTTTCTTTAAATTTTACAAGGATATCATCATTTAGAAGTACATCAAATTTTAGGAAATTGCAATTCTGGAAACCTTTCACTTGATACAAGGGCAATCTATAAGTTGTTTACACCTTACTTAACATAGTTGCTGATTAATTATGCAGCGAGATCATTAAGAAATATTTTTCTTGTTATATTATTGTCAGTGTTGTGTTAAAAAATGCTATATTAACATGCTGAATATGGACATGTTAAAAACAAGCACTCGTAATTCATAAATATATTTACAAATAAACATATTTGTTGGAGTTATTTTCTATTTATGTGATTTTTTTTAGATTAACGCCGCTATACGCATTGGTTATTTTTTATTACGTAACGATTTTAAATTTTATTGGATCCGGACCATTATGGAAAATGATTGTTACTGAAGGGGAGTCTATGGATTGTAGAAACAATTGGTGGACAAATATTTTGTATATTAATAATTACGTTAACGATGATCACATAGTAAGTTGATTTTATTTTTTTGTAATAATAAAAGTTAGTATACGGTAAAAGTTGTAAAAGTAGGCCGTAAAAGTAGTATCCGGTTTGTATAGGCAGCGTCGGACTAAACATAATACATCCACTAATAAAATCCACTGGATACAATTTATTTATTCCCCCATTAAGGGGTAATATCCGTGTTGAGGTGTGTGTTCAAAGGTTATCTTTGAGATCTTGTAAACTGAGAATATTAAAGTAAAAATACAGTTGACGTTAAACAGTCATCATACAACATAAGTTTGTTGCGGTGGCTACTGAATCTCTCAATATCCTTTGGAGTTTCATCATCTTTTATATATAATAAATACATAAACTGACGGAATTCTCTATTCAATAGATTATGACGGACCAGTTGAAGGTTGTCAATAAATAATATTACAATACTTAGACAACCTATAAGAGTTTTATTAGCTCCTTGAAACTGCAAATTAATATCGTTAAATGTCTTGAAGATATCTGCCTGTAAACTTTTACATGGCCATTCTGTACTGCTTTTAATTTTTTAAAGTTTTTGACACAGATGCATCTCATCATTACTTTTTTTGTACACTACACACGAGCACATAAAACATTTGGCACTTCCTACTTCAAATATACAACAAACCCTGTGTGATTGGTTTACTGCGTCGAAAGTAAACAGTTTTGGAGAATAGTTATATGTTTGTTTATAAAAATTAATTAATTAATTTTAATCTAATTTTAATTACATCCTGATGCATTACTGTTGAAATAAATTCTTTTATAAAGAGTGTTATGAGAGTTTCTCCAACATTTACCAAAAACATTCATCACTTTATATAATTAATTTTTCAATGTTGTTTCTGAAATGATGTTAAAGTTGAACAATTTTGCAATTTTATTGTATGAAAATATTTAACGGGGTTCTCCTTGTCATTTGGATGCTTAGCAGAAAAATGTTAACGCAATCAACTTGGCTTCATTGCCTCATTGGATAATGTTTTATGTCACAATAAATACATTAGACGTTGTTAATTTGCAATAGATTTTATAAAACCCATCTTCAGAACAGCTACAAATAGTCGCCTGAGTATTTTGTTTGAAGCTGTAAGCACGAGCTTGCTTTTAGCTATCTAACTACATATGTACTGACTTTAATTTCGTAACTGTTTAGTTTCAGTCTCATCCTTTCCTTTAAAGATGTAGTGGAAATTTGAAGTTAATCTATTAAAAATTTAAAAGTTATTTGTCGCGTAAGATTGACAAGAGAGAGAAGTTTCGAGAAAAAACGCTTCAAGTTTTAGAACGCTATAGTTCGTATATAAATTTTAGAAAAATTAGTTTTACCATTAGTTCAGCTATTGCTATTTTTCTCTCCTCGCAGTTTTCTTACCGATTGACGTACCTCACTGCTTCTTATAGTTATAAAATCAATTATTATTACCATAGGCTCCATTATTTTTACAATTGCACTAAACCATTGTTTAAGATACTAATAATCTGTGCTTAAATCCAATATTTTTTACCACTTGATATGGTCTTTGGAACGATGGACCAAATGATTCAAAGCATTCATTGCTATTTTGAGTCCTATAACAAGGAGGGTACACAAAAATTTATAATATGCATCGCTCAGGCATTTCCACTCTACTTGTATTTTTCAAAATATGTTGAATTGTTTCAAAAAGGTTTTAGTTTCATTGGTGGTGAATGTTTATAATTATCTAAGATTCCTTCAGCAAAACCCAATAGCCATTTGTCATGATGATGCATCTCGTCTTTTGACCCGATTTATCATTCTTTATATCTTTTATTGAATGAAAATTGCACCTAATTTCCAAACCATAGTATTTACTTCAATTTACTTATATTGTCAATACGTTTCAAGTCAATTTCAAAATTTTATTGTTTTTACGTTTAAAATTACAAGAAAATGATTCGAGCTTTGGGGATATTGTTTTTAAAGGTCCAAACTATCGTTTAACTCTTTGTCTACATGCGGAACTTAAAATAGCAAAGTAGTACATAACTATTTTTTGAGTATTCATTGGAAATATTTAAAATAGTCTTTCTTATTAGATTTTAAATGAGTCTTAAAAGTACCACTAGGTTATAAATGTTCAATAAATTTACTAATTCTGGTAGGAAATGGGAAACTACCAAGATCGCAATTTTCGATGCTTCCAGCTTCGTTTTCTCTTCTTTGTAAATAACATTAAAGTTTTCGTATTTCATCTTCATCATCATGTCTCATCTGTCTCGTTCTGCTTTCAACCATCATTTTTCCACTTCTGGACGAAGGCTTCTTTAATATGCTTCCATGTGTTTCTCTCCTGGGCCGCCTTAAACCATCTGCTTCTAGTAATTCTCTTTATGTTCTCAATCCATCTTCTTGAAGGATTGTCCCCACTAGGCTTTATTATTCTTGGTACCCAGCATGTCACATCTAACATAGTTTGGTCTGGTTCAACGGACAAATTTTGTTGTTTCTTGTGCTTTTTGTCTTATCTTCAATTGGTTTATGGCTTTTTTCATCATCATGGTTTTCAGGCTATGCATTGTCACTGGTAGTATGCACAAGTTGTCTTGGATGAAGGTAGGTTGGGTTGATATAAAAAAAAGATATGTTGAGGCAGTTTTCTTTTTTGAAATAGTTCGCCAATATCTCTTCATGTTCGTTTTCGATACCAAGACTGAAATATTTCATGTTTCCAAGATTGTTTCCTCTTCTCTGTAAGTAATAATGAAAGATTTCCAGCATTTCATCTCCATCTTCATATCTCATCACTGTTGTTCTCTTTTCAATCATCATTTGTTTACTTCTGAACGATAAGCCACCTCAACCCATTTGCATGAAATAGTTCGCCAATATCTCTTCATGTTCGTTTTCGATACCAAGACTGAAACATTTTATGTTTCCAAGTTTGTTTCCTCTTCTCTGTAAGTAACAATGAAAGATTTCCAGCATTTCATCTCCATCTTCATATCTCATCACTGTCGTTCTCTTTTCAGTCATCATTTGTTTACTTCTGAACGATGAGCCACCTCAACCCATCTGCATTTCGTAATTCTCATTATGTCGTCTATCTGTCTTCATGGAAATCTGGCCGTATTGAACTTTGTTGTTCCTAGCAGCCAGCATGTTACATTTAACGCAATCTTATGTGTCTAGGAAATGGGTAGTTATCCATTACAAATGTAGTTCTTTATTGTGCTTGCTGTATGATCTTTAACTGGTTGATGGTGGACACCAGATGTAAAATATGTAAAATGGTGAGAGTTATTAAAATGACGTTTAGTAAAATTGAATTTTGGTAGGGAAACGATAAAGTAAAAAAATCGAATGAAATGATGAGGTGATTAATAAAGTGACTTGTTAGGATCCAAATCAATAAATTAGGATGATTTTTCAGTCATTCCATATGACGTGACACATGGTTTGTAATGACGTCTGTAAGTATGGGAATGGTTCAAATCCTCATTTATCAACTATGAAAGCTGGTTAACTTTATTATTCTTAATTATTCCCATTTTTGTAAAAATTGGACTGTTTTCTAAATTGATTACTTTCAAGTTGAATTTATGATATTTATGATATACCAGCGTTTCTTAATCTTTTTAAATTATTTTGAACAATGGAAAATTATTTTGAACAATGTTGTGTTAATTGTAAATTATTAGTAATGGTGTTATTTAGTTATTGGTTGTGTACTGGAAGATTGGCTAAAAGTGTTTGGGAATGTAAAAAATAAAAATCTCCTTTAATAAAACCAAGCTTTCGATTATTTGTTATAATCTTCATAAGGGTACGCTGTAAAATATGGGGAAATAATTAAAACCAACAAATATCAAAATTAGCTAACAACAACAAACTTACATTTAGAGGTAAAAAAATTGTTGGTAAAAAATATGGTCCTCACAAAAATATATCTTTACTAGAGAATCGGTAACTACCCCAAAACACATAAAAAACAGCACTTGTTAAAAAATTGCGCGAAAATCACAAATTTGAAGACTGTTTCTGTGGAAAACTTGAAGAGGTTGAAGGTAACACAAGTTAAGAACCAACAAAACAAAAAGATGATGTAAAATTGAAAAAGTAAACTTGATTAAGACAAAATAGGATCGAGAGGAACCAAAAGGAACAGAGACTACAAACGGTATGTTTACAAATTAAATATCAGCAATTACTAATTATTAATTGTACCTAAAAATTCACCACTGTGTTAACGAAACACTGAAAGAAGAGAACATAAGGTTTAACTAGAACCACATTTAACCCATGGAGGAATCAGACATGAGTCACCCTCCCTATAAAGAATTTTAGTCCGATCAAAATCAAATTTGTGACCTGTTGACACATGATGCTCGACCAAAGCAGAGTGGTCAATTCTGCTGACTAGTAAGATGGCAAGAAAAGAAGTTGACAAAACAACCTGAAAAGAAAACGATGTGTTAATTAGTTTTTCTGATGACACTTGAGTTCAGAAAGGGGCACACAATGGTTGGATGCTGTTTCCATAGTAAATTCGGTTGAATAGAGATTGAATGGAGTTGAACTCCAGCTGCACATACAGTAATCTGTCATATGGTACAGCTAAAATAATGTCATAGACATACTTGTAAACAAATGGTAACCGAAAGCGGAGCTGAGAGATATACCTATCTAAGATTACTAGAGATTACTATGGTGCCATGGGGCTAAGAGGACTACTCATCGGAGTACCAAACTTCCTTTTATAAAACATATTCTGACAGGAGAATACAGAGGAATTAATCAAGAACTCGATAGCCTCAAGACATAAATCTTTCGGGATATTCGTGTGAGGTTGTATCAGGTTTCAGTTTGCTGATGACCTTTCCATTACCAAATGCAAGGGGACATTGGTAAAAGGAACACAACATCTAACGATAACAGAACAAAATCAGAAGGTAATGTCACATTCTTCATCTCTTCAGCAGAAACTAAGGAGTCGTTGATGTTGTACTTAGTCTTATTGCCGAGGGCCAAATACAGAATGGTGGCGAGATAACTAGACAACCGGTAACTACGAAGTTAATAAACGAAATGATCGGTGTAAGTGGTGTTCCGATCTTGTAGATCTTAGACAGACACTTAGAGAGTTTACGGAATTTGTTTTGATTTTTTTGGATGGACGGTATAGGATCTGACTTCAATGTTTCGTAGGTGATCAAGTCATTTAACAAAGCTGTTATCCTTTATCAGTAGGAACCACAATCAGGAGATCTGGTCTGCTTTATTTTAAGAAGAGCAGTCATGGCAAAACCATTTGTTCTTTTACCATAAATATTATTGGTAATGAGATTCGTGGCTTTGGTCCTCATAGAAATCAGTGCCACCTGGGCGATAGATCTGAGCACAGATACGTCATCGCAAACAAGTTGAGGTTACAGGCCCAAACACATTTAATCAAATGTAAATTATGTAAAATGAAATCATATTGATTTTTGAACAATAAGAATATATTCAAAAAAATATTAACTTGAACGGATAAAAATTGTCCAGAATTTCGAAGTAATACTAAAACTAGAACTAATATTAGACTTGGAACAGAAAACTTTTGGGTTTAACCATCCTAAGAGACGTGCGGCTAAACCCAAATGAAACAAAAATTTAAATTTGTTTGGTAATTTGCAGTAAAATACGGTAAATATTTTGGTAATTTACATGATAAATTACAAATTCACATCACTGTATACATGTATCGAATTGAATAAATATTATTTATATATACACTTGAAAAATTTTTAATTTAGAAAAAATAGTTAAATTTTTGTATAAAAACGGGAATAATTATTTACATTTAGAAAATGAATAAATTTATTTTTCCTGTTTGTAACTTAATCCCGGGACATACTGTATATTGGAGCATCCAATATAATTCCTCATTTTTTATCATTGAAACAACAACAAATTAAAAATAAAGATGAATATTTTTATCACTTCTTTCTTAGCAATTTGATTTTAAAGTGTATTAAAATTTTTAAATAAGCGAAAAATCATTAATATTATTCCGGTCCTGTTCACCTATATTGCAACGGAACATTTTTTATAAATGTAAATAAGACTAGATTGCCTGTAGATACTTATACAGGTGAAATGAAGTAATAAAGAAATTGCAATTGCTCACTTTCAACGATCAAGGGCAATCCGCTTAGATCTACTACTTACTTATAACATTTAAATGCACACGATGGCGATTGTAATTTTTGCTTGTGCTTGATCGTGACTTTGAATGACTGTGCATAATTTGTAACGAATGAAAAATCGGATTAAAATAGAAATTGTAAATCATGATTTTATAATATTGGAATGTTTTAATTAATTTATTTGCAATATTAATATAATTATTCTTTATTTTTCAGTGTATGACTCAAACTTGGTACCTTTCCTGCGACATCCATTATTTTATAATTGCGATTATTTTAATCATTATTGGAAGGAACAAAAAAAAGCTTGCAATCGGGTTATTTTTCCTCCTTTTATTTTTGTCTTTGGCTATACCATTTATAATAACCTTAGCTTATTTAAGACCGGCCCTTTTATATTTTTACCCAGAATTCCTCACCAATCCAAAAGGACATCCGGATTTTCGATTAACTTATATTAAAAGCCATACAAGAGCTACACCGTATTTTATTGGAATGATAGCCGGATATATTTATTACAAAATGAAAGATAACGAATACAGATTATCAAAAGTAAAATTTTAAAAAGAATTAAACAATAAATTCCTTTTTAAATCATCTTTTAATTTTAGGTACTCTCTCATTTTTTGACATTAATTTCGATTATACTTTTATTTATCGGAATAGCAAGTTCTGGAATCTTTTACAATCCTTATCATAAGTACAACGCTGTAGAAGCGGCCGCTTACGCTGGTTTACATCGATTAACTTGGGCAATTGGAACGATCGGCTTATTACTCACCGGAAGTTTCGGACACACAAGCGTCGTCCATAAAGTTTTATCTTGGTCACCGTTTATCCCATTGAGCAAGCTCGTTTACGGCGCTTATCTCATCCACATGTCTTTTCATTTTAGATTTTTAGCCATGACCACAGGATCACAACAATTTGAATATTTCAAATTGGTAAAAATGTTTTATTAAATTTAGCTTTTGCAGTTGCTAATTATTTATTTTGCAGTTTCAATTAACAATATCGGATATTGCGATTTCATTTATTTTCGGATTTATTATGTATATTTTAATTGAGACCCCCATGAGGAAGCTTTGCAAAGAATTGTTTATGGGGAAGAGAAAATCGCACTCGGAAAGAGAAAATAACGTTCCTAATAATAATGATAGCAGATTGTAAAAATTATTATTAAAATTCTTTTTAAGTGATTATTGAAGTTTGTTGAGTAAATTTATTGTTAGTTAGCTTTTTAAAAATGTAAAGATAAATATTTAATAAATAGTAGTAAATAATATCTAATCTCTGCTCTTAATTACTGCATTGATACGGTTTGGTATGTTCGGGATTAAATTTTAAATGATATTCTCTGTAATATTATTTTATATTTCAATTTTTGTTTAAATTAATGTTTAATGGAAATGAGGTCGAAATTGCAACGTGGAAGTAATCAAATAATCAATCTAGTCATGTGCGGATGATTCTTAACTTGTAAAATATTAAATTAGGCTTTATAAAAAGAGATATTTTTGGCATTTCCAGGTAATAATGATTTCTAAATATTCGAAATAATCTTCTTACGCGTATAGGAAGCTAAGGTGGGCAAGGTGAGCAGATGTTCTTCCAAAACGTTACAGGATTATCAAAATATGCTAGCCATAATGGTATAATATAGACATCTGCTTATTTTTTATTTTATTTTTTAAATTAATTGATTTATTGTGGAGCAACATACTAAACTTCCCCATAATATTCACCACGATCATGACATCCAGAAGAAAGTCAGCATCGGTAAAACGCTATAAGTTGTATTTAATAACAATTGTATGATTTTTTGAACCTAACAATTTTATTTCTTATTTGAACAATTTGTATGACATCGAATTTTTAATGAATGGCAATAAAATTATTACCACTTTTACTCAAAATCAATGGGTGGAACGGATATTGGAGCAAATTTTCAAAAATTCATATCTCAAAAGTGAATAAATTTCTTTAAATGCGGTTTTGTTGATTTGTTAAAATTTGCTGAAAATCATTGGAGCAAATTGTCATCTTTGTAAACTAATAAGTTCTAAAACCCATATCTCAAAGACGGATAAAGTTTTTTAAATGAGGTTTTTTCCACAAATAGCCATTATTTCATTAACATATCTCAAGAAACTGATGTTTTGAAAATCATTGGAACAAATTGTCATCTTTTTAAACTAATAAAAACTCCGGTTGAGTTAAAATAGTCATACCTAGTGTTTTTGAAATACAATTTTGTTCATGAAAATGTACATGGTTTTCTTTACAAACAGCTATAACTTCATTAACATATCTTAAGAATTTGATTTTTTGAAAATCAATGGAGAAAATTGTTATCTTTGTAAACTGATAAAAAATTCAATTGAGTTTAAAAATTCGTTTCTCAAACACGAATAGAGATTTTCAAATGTAGTTTTGTTAATAAAAAAATAGGTTTTTTTACAAACAGCCATCATTTCACTAACATATTTCAAGAATTCGATTTTTTATGATTTTTTGAAAATCATTGCAGCAAATTGTTATCTTCGTAGTTTACGAAGATAACAGGCGCTGCAATTTAGTTAATCAAAATTGCGATTAAGTTCAAAAAATCATATCTCAAAAACGCATAGAGATTTTTAAATGCAGTCATGAAAAAGTACATACTATTCTCTACAAATAGCCATAATTTCACTAACATATCATTGATGCAAATAACTATCTTCGTAAACTAATACAAATTCCGAATGAATTTAAAAATTGATGTCTCGCAAAAAAATTGAAATATTCAAGTGTGGTTTTGTGCGTATAGAAGTACATTTTTTATAAATCACAGAAAGTTGCATCAATAAAACCTTAAGAATTCGATTTTTTATGATTTTTGCAAAAATGATTAAGACAACGGTTAATTTTATGAAATGTTACATATTTAGGTCGATTTCAAAACAGGATATCTCAAAACCGAATTGAGATATTCCTGTATGGTTTTGTGCGTATAAAAGTACATACTTTTCTTTATAAATTATAACTTAATAAATTTTATTAAGATATCTCAAGGATACGATTTTTTACGGTTTTTTCAATAATTATAAAGAAAATGTTTAAAAAAATGTAACAAATTTAAATTGAATACAAAACTTGATATCTCAAAAACAAAGCGAAATACTCAAGTATGAGTTTATTCTGAAGCAAGTGTATACTTTTCTTTATAAATAACGAAAAAGTCAACAAGATATCTTAAGAATTAGATTGCTTACGATTTATCAAAAATTATCATTTTTTATTATTAAGAAAATTTTTATTTTAAGAAATGCTACTAATTTATCTCAAAAACGAATTGAGATATATGATATAAACCTGATTTTAAATCTGCCGGTTATACATAATGGCCGGATAGATTTGCCGGATAATCGGATATCCGGCTAAAGATGACGCCGAGTAAGTTCTATCACTACTCAAAATTATAACTTCTTTGACAAAAAAAAAACCGTTTTTGAAAACATAATTTCGTTTTTGAGATTTCAAGTTTTAAATTATAATTAAAAGTACATTTTCTAAATTAAAATTAATGAATCCAATATTTGAAAAATCGCCAAAAATCGTTCGTTTGAGACATACCAACACAATTTTCAAGATTTATTAACTAGTGTCATCTTTTGAATAAATAAATCCGATTTTGAAACAATCTTTCCTAAGTTTCAAATTCTTTTAAAACAGATTTTTCGTTCTGTTAGATTAAAATTAATCAACTCAATTTTTAAACAATCTCCATAAATTGTTCGTTTAACAATAGAACCACAATTTTCAAAATTTATAGAGACAAACGTCATATTTTTTAATGTATAAACCCCATTTTGAAAATACCTTTTAGATTATAACACAAACAATTTTAAACATCATGTTATTTCTCATTTTATTCAGATTATTTCTGTTTTCAAAAAACCATATAAATCAGAACTTTTAATGAATCGAAATAAAATTATCACCACCTTTACTCAAATTTATAAACTCTTCGCGAAAAAAAAGGCTGTTTTTGAAAATATCAATTAGATTACATTTAGTAGATTTTTCATCTACTTTTCATATTAACGTTAATCACCTAAATGTTTAAAAATTGGACAAAAATCGATCCTTTAAAATATAGCAACACAATTTTAAAAAATTGTGGGGATAAATGTCACCTTTTTAATGAATAAACTCGATTTTGAAAATATCTTTTAAATCCTCAGATAAAAATTTTTTAAACGCAATAATGTCATTTCTGTTTTTTAGGGCTTTTTAGGGAGTGTTTAATAAATCGAAGTGTAAATATCACCATTTTTGCTCTATACTATTAACCTTTTACGGAAAAATTTTAAATTGAGCCGATTTTTCGATCACTTTTTACATTAAAATTAACTGCCTCAACTTTAAAAATCGTCAATAATCGGTAGTGTAAACAACAGCAACGCAATTTTCAAAAATTGTAGAGACAAAACCAGAACCAAAGAAGGCGTTTTTGAGAATATTATTTAATTTCTGAGATATCAAGTTTTAAATTGAGTTGATTTTTCGTTATGTTAAATTTAAATTAATCAACTCAATTTTTAAATAATCCCCATAAATCGTTCGCTGAAGATATAGTACCATAATTTTCAAAAGTTAGAGAAACAAATGTTACCTTTTTAATGAATAAACACGTTGTTAAAAATGCCTTTTTAAATTATAAGATAAAAGATTTTAACACGATGTCATTTTTCTTTTCTCAATTCATTACTGTTTTCAAATAATGGAATAAAATCGAACTTTTAATGAATCGAAATAAAATTGTATTACCATTTTCAATCAAAGTTATAAACTTTTCGCCGATAAAGGCCGCATTTAAAAATATTATTTAGTTTTTGAGATATCAAGTTTAAATTGGCCCAATTTTTCGTTCACTTTTTATATTAAATTAAAAATCATTAAAAATCAATAGTTTAAATAAAAACAAAATTTAAATAAAAAAAAGATACAGCAACAGAATTTCCAAAAATTGTTAAGTTAAGTTTCACCGTTTTAATGAATAAATCCGATTTTGAGAATACCTTTTAGATCTTAAAACAAAAATTTTTAAAAACAACGATGTAAATTTTCATTTTTCTCAGGTTATCATTGTTTTCAAAAAATCGTATAAATTCGAATTTTTAATGAATCGAAATAAAATTATCACCACTTTTACTCAAAGTTATAAAAACTTTTCGCCGAAAAAGGCCTTTTTTAAAAATATCATTTAGTTTTTGAAATATCAAATTTAAATTGATCCAATTTTTCGTTCACCTTTTATATTAAAATTAACATCTTAATTTTTAAAAAATTGGCAAAAATCGATCGTTAAAGATACAGCAACAGAATTTCCAAAAATTGTTAAGTTAAGTTTCAACTTTTTAATGAATAAACCCGATTTTGAGAATACTTTTTAGATCTTAAAACAAAAATTTTTAAAAACAACGATGTAAATTTTAATTTTTCTCAGGTTATCATTGTTTTAAAAAAATCGTATAAATTCGAATTTTTAATGAATCGAAATAAAATTATCACCACTTTTACTCAAAGTTATAAACTTTTCGCCGAAAAAGGCCGCATTAAAAATATCATTTAGTTTATGAGATATCAAGTTTAAATTGGCCCAATTTTTCGTTCACTTTTTATATTAAAATTGATACCTCAATTTATAAAAAATCACCAAAAATCAATCGTTAAAGATACAGCAACAGAATTTCCAAAAATTGTAAAGATAAGTTTAATCTTTTTAATGAATAAACCCGATTTTGAGAATACCTTTTAGATCTTAAAACAAAAATTTTTAAAAACAACGATGTAAATTTTCATTTTTCTCAGGTTATCATTGTTTTCAAAAAATCGTATAAATTCGAATTTTTAATGAATCGAAATAAAATTAGCACCACTTTTACTCAAAGTTATAAACTTTTCGCCGAAAAAGACCGCATTGAAAATATCATTTAGTTTTTGAGATATCAAGTTTAAATTGGCCCAATTTTTCGTTCACTTTTTTGTTAAAATTAACATCTCAATTTTTAAAAAATCGCCAAAAATCGATCGTTAAAGATACAGCAACAGAATTTCCAAAAATTAAGTTAAGTTTCACCGTTTTAATGAATAAATCCGATTTTGAGAATACCTTTTAGATCTCAAAACAAAAATTTTTAAAAACAACGATGTAAATTTTCATTTTTCTCAGGTTATCATTGTTTTCAAAAAATCGTATAAATTCGAATTTTTAATGAATCGAAATAAAATTATCACCAGTTTTACTCAAAGTTATAAAAACTTTTCGCCGAAAAAGGCCTTTTTAAAAATATCATTTAGTTTTTGAAATATCAAATTTAAATTGATCCAATTTTTCGTTCACCTTTTATATTAAAATTAACATCTTAATTTTTAAAAAATTGGCAAAAATCGATCGTTAAAGATACAGCAACAGAATTTCCAAAAATTGTTAAGTTAAGTTTCAACTTTTTAATGAATAAACCCGATTTTGAGAATACTTTTTAGATCTTAAAACAAAAATTTTTAAAAACAACGATGTAAATTTTAATTTTTCTCAGGTTATCATTGTTTTAAAAAAATCGTATAAATTCGAATTTTTAATGAATCGAAATAAAATTAGCACCACTTTTACTCAAAGTTATAAACTTTTCGCCGAAAAAGACCTGTTTTAAAAATATCATTTAGTTTTTGAAATATCAAGTTTAAATTGATCCAATTTTTCGTTCACTTTTTATATTAAAATTAATATCTCAATCTTTAAAAATCGGCAAAAATTGATCGTTAAAGATACGGCAACAGAATTTTCAAAAATTGTAGAGACAAGTTTCACCATTTTAATGATTTTGAAAATACTTTTTAGATCCTAAAATAAAAATTTTTAAAAATTTACAACGATGTTAATTTTAATTTTTCTTAGGTTATCGTCGTTTTCAAAAAATCGTTTAAATTCGAACTTTTAATGAATCGAAATAAAATTATCACCACTTTTACTTAAAGTTATAAACTTCTCGCGGAAAAAGACCGCATTTAAAAATATCATTTAGTTTATGAGATATCAAGTTTAAATTGGCCCAATTTTTCGTTCACTTTTTATATTAAAATTGATACCTCAATTTATAAAAAATCACCAAAAATCAATCGTTAAAGATACAGCAACAGAATTTCCAAAAATTGTAAAGATAAGTTTAATCTTTTTAATGAATAAACCCGATTTTGAGAATACCTTTTAGATCTTAAAACAAAATTTTTTAAAAACAACGATGTAAATTTTCATTTTTGTCAGGTTATCATTGTGTTCAAAAAATCGTATAAATTCGAATTTTTAATGAATCGAAATAAAATTATCACCACTTTTACTCAAAGTTATAAACTTTTCGCCGAAAAAGGCCGCATTAAAAATATCATTTAGTTATTGAAATATCAAGTTTAAATTGAGCCGATTTGCGTTCACTTTAATTCTGAAATTAATCACCTCAATAAAAAAATGTCAAAATCGATGGTTAAAGCTGCAGCAACATAATTTTTAAAAATTGTAGAAACAAGTTTCACCTTTTTAATGAATAAATCCAATTTTGAGAATACTTTTTACATCAAAACAAACAAAATTTTTTAAAAACAACGATGTCATTTCTCATTTTTTAAAAATTTATGATTGTTTTAAAAAAAATCGTATAAAATCGAACTTATAATGAATCGAAATAAAATTATTTCCATTTTCACTCAAAGTTATAAACTTTTCGACGAAAGAGGCCATTTTTAAAAATATCATTTAGTTTTTGCGATATCAAATTCAAATTGATCCAATTTTTCGTTCATTCTTGTATTAAAATTAACATTTCAATCTTTAGAAATCGTTAAAAATTGATCGTTAAAGATAGAGCAACAGAATTTTCAAAAATTGTAGAGATAAGTTTCCTCATTTTAATGATTTTGAAAATACCTATTAGATCCTAAAATAAAAATTTTTAATGGCAACGATGTTAATTTTAATTTTTCTCAGGTTATTGTTGTTTTCAAAAAATCTTGTAAATTTGAACTTTTAATGAATCGAAATAAATTTACCACCACTTTTACTCAAAATTATAATCTTTTTGACGAAAAAGGCCGTTTTTGAGAATATCATTTAAGTTCTGAGGTATAAAGTTTTAAATTGAGTCAATTTTTCATTTACTGTTCAAAAGAAACCAACGCAATTTTCAAAAATTATAGGGACAAGTATCAACTTTTTAATTAATAAAGCCTAGTTTAAAATATTTTGTGGATTCTAATATAGAAAATTTTAAATGGAACGATGTCATTTATCATTTGTTATGGTTACGATTGCTTTTAAAAAATCATATAAAATCGTATTTTTAATGTTTCGAAATGAAATTATCACCGCTTTTATTCAAAATTATGACCTTTTTTATGAAAATGACCGTTTTTGAAAATATTTAATTTCCGATATATCAAGTTTTGAAATAAGCAAATTTTTCGTTCCCTTCTCTTATTAAAATTAATCATCACCATTTATAATCTATAATAATATAGAATTGTATTATTTTATATTTACATTATGATTATGAATATGATTATATAAATAAATCGATTATTTAAGATATTGCAACGCAATTTTCGGAAATTATTGAGAAAAGTATCGCCTTTTTACGGAATAAACCTGACTTTGAGAAGGATCTAAAAGATAGATATTAAGATAAAAAATTTTAAACGTAACGATGTTATTTCTCATTTTTTTAATGTTACGATTGTTTTCAAAAAGATTTCAATAAATAAGAATTTTAATAAAACAAAATAAAATACAATTTTTTAAGACATTTATTAACATGTTACATCGTACAATAAAATATTAAGACATATAGTAACTATGATAACGCCCCGCTTTTTTCACTTGCCAGTTAAAAAGGGGCATTAAAACGTTCCTAAAATAGTTATTGTCTTTACACAACAGTTTATTTATTTTTTATAATTTCAAAATGAACCATTCATAAAAAAACAAAAATCTTTATTAACTCTAAAACGCAAAATCGTTTAAGTAATTTTTTAATTTTTTTTAGAAAACATTTTTTCGATTTCAGTGTGTTTTCTGTTTATTTACTTATTTTTCGATTTAATTAAGTTTATGTACATCTAGGTTTTCGTTCGTGGAAAGGAAACGTATTGACTCAAGTAGGAAATAGACAACAACACTTCTGACACAAGCAACAGTCATTTTTTAAAACCGTCACGGAGATGGGGATCAATTTTTTTGCCGGAGGTGATATGCTTATTCCACAACAAGTTCTTAAACTGAAATGTATACAAATCACTATTAGATTTGATTAAAAATAAATTATTGTTTTATTTACAGTTTTGGCATGGAAGACGTTGATTTTGCTTTTTTTTAAATATTTACATAATAGGAATTATTATTAATGCAGTACGATCAGGTACATTTTTAAATAGGATTAATACCGTTTTTAGTTAAAGTGTAGAAGTGTTTTTCTTTTAAGTACGTTTAAAGCAAGATTACCATTGAACATTGATTTAAAAAATTAATTTCTTAAGTACTTAAATAGTTGAGATTCTAGGATTAAGAGAGAAAAGTGACTTCTTTTAAGATTTTAGCCACAACAATAAAAAATAATCGATAAAATTTTTTTATTAATAGCAGTAGGTAATTATTTTTTGTGTATACCTTATACTAGTGTTCTTTTTAATTAATCAACTTGCAGACTCATGGGAAGGATGTCACAATTGCATGCAGCGCCCCCATCTCCAACTCTACACATTTGTCTGCACCATTCCTCCCAATCCACCGTCCTTAAACTCCGATCCAACGATGAGGACGAAGAAGTTGCAGAAAAAGCATTTGAATGCGTTCTTGCTGCTTCTTCGTAAACGTCGCAACTTTGGCATCCCGGTAATCGATGCTTGAAATCAAGACAAAAATTTCCACAAACCTGCACGAAGTCGATCTCTTCATTAACTTCTTTCGCCTTATTTTGCGGATCTTGACAATCGCAAAGTGGTTGTCCAAGGCCGTTTTTGCAAAGAATCGGGCACACGTTCCTTCGGGCCATCGAAGATTGAGCGACGCTAACGGCGTCGCTACTGTTTGAAGACTGAGCAGGAATTGTGTTAGGGGTGAGGTCCTGGCAGTCTGGGCCGCAGGATTTTCCACCTAAACCAGACATACAGAGGGCGGCGCAGATGCGTTTCGATTGAGACACGGAGACTATTGGTTGGAAGGACTCGGTGTTTCCATGGAAATGGACCTGTTTGGCAAAGGACATGCCCACCAGCAGGATGAAAACGATGGACACCATTGCGCAGAATCGGATCGATTTCAACCCTCGGAACATCATCTGTGGAAAAGTATGCTTGGGTTTAATATCGAGGAAAACTGGGAAACTTTCGTGGGAAAAACTTTACTTTTTGAACTAGTTTATATAATTATGTAATAAAAGAATCTATTAATAGATTAAATCCAATAAATTTAAATTTAATTGCTATTAAAGTTGGTGAAAACGTTTCAAATTCAAGCAATAACAGTTAAACGCGATGAGGGTGAAGGATCGCCGCAAACAATTTAATAAGTAGTATAGTTGGACGATATTCGAAAATATATCACCGTCAGCGACAGGGGGTGTCATAAATCGCAGTCAGCGGCAGGACGCAAACAATTGAACGTCGGATGTCAACAGCAGAACGGCAGCCATTTTCCGCGTCGGCAAAAGGGGCGCCGAGGAAATGTTAGTAAGCCATGGGAATCGTGGCTGTTGCGCGATTTACATAATTTACACACTAAGAGGATTTTCGTAATCACACTGGCAAATTTAACTAATTGTATAATCGCAAATGTTTTGGTTTATTATGTAAATTTGTAACAAATTGGTTTGACGTGATAATTATGACGAGTAAAATTTTTTAAATATTTTTTCACATCTTCTGTACTTACAATAATTTAATTAAATCCAAATGGGGTGATTTTACCAAGTGTGTAACGGTTTATTGAATGATCAAAACTGTTCCAGTGATAATTAGCGAGACTTTATATACGATGTCCGGCTATTGATTAATTCTTATCAGTAGGATATCTGTGTATTTGATGGCAATAATGTGGGAGTTAACATATCAGTAATTTTTTTAATGAAAATGTATTATTGATATAAAGTACAGTAAAATTTCAAATGGAATTCGCTTGAATCGAATTCGGATAAAATAGGGAAAAGATTTTTAATATTATATGTTTAAAACTAATCAATATATTTAAATATAAATGTCAATCATTAAATCAATCTCGGGTTATTCCCAAAATTGTCTATACGATGTACACTCAGCAGCAGAAGTCTGCGTACAAAAAACTTGTAATACTTTAATTGAAAAAATAAGAGTCATAATCTAATGTGATAAACTTGATTTTTTTTTTATTTTGTATATTAACTACATATAATTCTATTAACAAAATATGCTTCAACAAAACAGAAACAGTAGTTACAGAAAAAAATCAAATCTAAAAATTCTACAAATAACGGGTATGCAAAAATCTGCGTACAAGTCAGGACAGTATTTATAAAAAATTCATAAATGAGATCATTGTTTCTATATTAATATGAGGTCGGATAACCTTTACGTTTAATGATCTCCCTTAAACGTTTAGGCATGGAGTGCACTAATTTCTTCGTTTCGTCCGAACTGATTTTGGCCCATTCCTCAATCATAACATTTTTTAACGTTTCCTTCGACGTTATGTTGTGTTGCCGAATCCTGCGTTCCAGTAAATCCCAGAGGTGTTCGATGGGATTCAAGTTCGGTGATTGTGGAGGTGTTTTAAGTTGCTTTGGGGTATTGTATAGTAGCCAAAGCTTAGTGTTGTGGGCGCAATGTTTGGGGTCATTATCTTGTTGAAAAAAGTATTCGGGCCCCAAACCCAAGTTTTCGATGCTAGGCTTCAAATTTTCTTTTAAAATGTCTACATACATTTTATGGTCCATTGTCGATGTTATGAAAACCAACCTTCCGACCCCTTTGGTACACATACACCCCCAAACCATAACTCCACCACCTCCGTGTTTTACAGTCGCTTTCAAATTTTCGGGATTAAGGCAGTATTAGGTTTTCTCCATACAAGTTGTTTACTCTTAATGCCGAAAATGCAAAATTTGCTTTCATCTGTAAAGAGAACTTTCTCCCAGAATTCAATGGGCTTGTCTAAGAGTTTTTTTGCAAAGGCGATCCGCTTCTGACGATTGACCTCTGACACAAATGGCTTTTTTCGTGCAACGCGACTGTGATAGTTAGCTATTTTTAACGTCCTTCTCACCGTATCTTTGCTGATAGTTTTATGAAATTCTTCTTGTACATTTTCTACTATTTTTTTTTGCCGTCAGCCTAGGTTCTTTTCTAACCTGCTGTACAATTTTTCGCTTCTCTCGGTTTATTAAAAGGGGTGGTCTACCAGATCGCGGACGTGAGAGGTAATCTTCAGTGTCTTTATAATTATTAATTACTCTTTGAATGGAAGAGTGTGACCTGCCGACAGTTTCTCCTATTTTTCGAAAAGATTTTCCCTCTTTCCATAACTTTACAATAATTTTTCTCCCTCCTAATTCAATTTCCTTTCCTTTCGTGTCCATTCTAACTTTTAGCTTCTAAGCCTCTGCTAATATAATTGACACCGATTATCTTTTATTTAAATCGGAAAGCGTACATCGCCAACTACGTATTTAAGTAAATAAGTATATTTTGGAGAAGGCGTCTTTATTTGTACGCAGATTTTTGCATACGCATTATTTGGAGAATTTTTAATTTTAATTTTTTTTGTAACTAATATTTCTGTTTTATTGATGCATATTTTGTTAATAGAATTATATGTAGTTAATACACAAAATAAAAAAAAATTGTAGTTTATCACATTAGATCATGACCCTTATTTTTTCAGTTAAAGTGTTAGATGTTTTTTGTACGCAGACTTCTGCTGCTAACTGTAAAAATCAAGGATGATAATTCTGCTTTTAATTATCATTTCTTTCTATACTTTGTTCGAAGAACAGATGTAGTAATTTGAAATTTTAACTTCTCCCAAAAAATGCGCAAAATTTTTCTATTGCTAAGCCCAGACTAGGTTAACTAAATCCAACTAAAACCAATATTAGTTTTTCAGATAGACGTTTGTCATTCGAATTACAAGTTAATTTGGTTTTAATCGATTTTGTTCAATTTGTTGTTATTTTCCTGTAATTCCTGCATTTTTCAATACGTATTGTACACTTTTTGTCGTAAGTGTGCATGTTATGATCGTAATGGACAACGCTCATTATAACCGAAAAACAGAGAAGCTACACTCAATAATGTCAAGGTAACTTAAGTGGATTCGCTTCCTCAACATGTTAATAAAGATGTTTAGTCTCTTTGAAGAAAACCTTTCTTCACTTTTGTTCACTTCGCCGAGGTCCAATCTTTCAAAATAGACGATTTCGTGTTCATAATATCAAATCAGATGCCGCATCCATGAGAAACATTGATAAATTGAGTCGATTCGCTCCTTCTATATCTTAATAAAGTGTTTAGACTCCTATAAGAAACCTTATCATCACATCGCAGAGGTCGCTTGCGGACAAGGCGCTACAATCTTCCAAAATGGACGATTTCGTGTTAATAATATCAATTCAGCCACCTGATTTAGTAGAAGCGTAAGTAATTTGAGTGAATTTGCTTCTTCTACATGTCGATAGAAATCCTATAAGAATTTAGACTATAGAGTCTAGAAAATTCTATAGACTTCTATTGTAAAGTTCATAAATATTGTTATATTTTTATATTTTATTAGTAAAGTAAATTCAGATAAAGACAAAAATGTCAAGAAAGGAATCGGGTTGCGTTACCAAGAACTTGTATTTTGCAATGTAAATGCATTTTTGAGCTTGTTACTAAATGTAGCTTCATTGGTTCAACTCATCAGGTCATCTAAATTTCATTGGTTAAAAATAATAAGACCACTAGTTAGGAAATGCAAGTTTGAGAAGTAAAAATTAATAAAGAGGTAGAAATAAGGATTCGAAAAAGAAAGAAGTTGTAAAAAGGAGTAGTTGTAAAGTTAATCCGTACTGAATATAGCTAATATTTATTAAAAGTTAAAAGGTTGTTTCAATCAAAACCCAAATTTCGGAGCTTAAACCTAAGTTTCCAATACTTTAAGAAAACATATATACCTTTACTTCGCCGAAGTCGCTTGCGGGCGTTCAAATTTTCATTGGAATTTTTAATTATTGTTTTGATTAAATTTTGAACATGGCAAAAAATAGGTAGTCAGTTTTTAAACCAAATTTCTTCTATTGCTGCCTCAATATCTTCGATTTTGTTTTGAGCAGTTCTCAATTTGTTGGCCTCTTTCGTCTGCTGTTGAGCTCTAATGTTAGCATGATGTTAGCGTTGATAATTTCGTTGTTATTTTCAGTATTTTAAACCAAATTTCTTCTATTGCTGCCTCAATATCTTCGATTTTGTTTTGAGCAGTTCTCAATTTGTTGGCCTCTTTCGCCTGCTGTTGAGCTTTAATGTTAGCATGATGTTAACGTTGATAATTTCGTTGTTATTTTCAGTATGAAAGTGTCTAAAAAACGCTATGTGAAGGTAAATCTAACAATTACGTACACGCTAAACGTCATCTCAACGATGACGTCACGTTTAGTGTACGCATAAAAACCATTTTTCGGTGCACGTTAGAACTTTATAATTTTGTGCTTGGTATTGTCGAATTTTCTCCGGAGAACACAGGGTAATGTCAGTTCAGTTAATAAAGTGTTATGTTACTCTCAAACAACTTAAGGCATCGATATGTAAGGACTGCGTGGATATGGTGTTTGTTTTGAACGTATTGAAATTTAATATCTGTTGTTAAATTGTGTCTTAACTAATTTTTAGTTTGTTGCTGATTTAGTATCAAGCATTAGTTCTGTGTACACAGGATGCCCATTATGGAAGTATGGAATATATAAGAAAAAAAAACTTTTCATGTAAAAGATGCTGAGTATTTTATTTGTCATAATAAGAACAGTATTCAAATTTTTATTGTTTTTATTTCAGAAATAAATGAGCAGCGAATGACACTAGATTTTCTTAAATAGCATTTAAAAATTCTTTACGCTCATCTGATGATTCTTACTATCTTTACGATAACGTAAAATGTTAGAACCCTTAAACTAGAAAACTCAACTTGCAGAGGTTCCCATTTTTTTTGTATAGCGGCTCCCTAAATAACCGGAAATATTTTTTCGCAGCGCCTTAAATACATCTGATTTGTTTAAAATTATTAACTTTCTTGAAGAATTGGAAAACTTTCCTTAGGTCTCTTAAGACGGATAAACCCTAATGTTTCTAGTTTTATGTCTAGTGTTAGTTTTGAAGTTAGGTTGGGTTGGGTTAGATTGGATTTCATCTTAAGAGGGATACGGCTAAACCTATATGTTTTTCGTTCTGGGTCTGGTATTAGCTCTACCGTTAGTGTTGGCTTTATTTTTAGTTGTTATTTAGTCTTAAATCGTTGTATATTTGCATCGAACTAAAACTAATACTGGTCCCAGTACTAGTATTAATTCTTATTAAGCTCTAGCTTGTTGTAAATTCTTGTGGAACTAAAAGTATAAGTAATATTAGACCTACAACCTAGCTTTAGTACTTACACTAGACCTAAAACTAGAAACTTTAGTGTGAGTAGTTAAGAGACGTATGACTAAACCCAAATGATTCTAGATCTAGATCTAGTGCTAATTCCAACTTTAGTATTAGCTCTACTTTTCGTTGTTATTCAGTCTTAGATTGTTGTATACTTGTATCGAAGTAAAGCTTTAATAAAATTTTAATTCTTATTAAGATCTAGATTGTTGTAAATTCTTCTGGAACTAAAGGTATAACCTAAACTACTTTAGAAATCAGTATTGGCCCAAAAAAAGACCCCAACACCTTAGGCATGGAGTAACTTTTCAAATCCAGTAACTTTTTTCTTTCGTTGCCAAAGATAGATTATGTGTACTTATCGAGTACAATATACATTGAAAAAGCTTTAACATTCATAAATCAACAATCTGAACTCCTTCGGATTCCTCCAGACATTCACAGAATTGTTTAAACATGTAGTTAGGTATAAAGATTAATGTATCAAGATTTTGTGTCAATTCATGTAGTGCAACTCATTAAACATATTGTACATTTGTACAGCGTGGCCAAATAAGCGTGCAAAGTGCCATATCTCGAAGACTTCTTATTATAGAAACTTGCGGTAAAAAATTTATGATTAAAATAGCAAAATGAATCCCAAAAAAACTTGTGAAGTAGCCCTGTATATCTTTTAGGTTTTAGGAACACCTAACCTAAAATATTGATGAAAGAAGATTTTATGAAAAATACGACAGATTTTTTCTTCTATAATTTTTATTACACCTATTAGATCAGCAGTTTTGAAATGATTGGCATTCGTTTACAAACATTTTTAAACACCCCCACCACTTTATTTCTATAGAGCGAAAATGTTGTGACAAAAAAACTAAAATTTATGTAAACTTTAGAAAGCATATGCCCTCTAGCGGTTATATTAGAAACCTGAAAATAATTTCCAGCATTTTCTCTTAATCAATTTAGTCATAAAATTTTTTACTCCAAGTTTATACAAAGAGTAATCGCGAGACACTATGCACGCTTATTTGGCCTCCCTGTACATAAAAATTAGACTCTATTATATTAATCAAATTTTTAATTTCTCCAATCGTTCATGTATCAACATTTCAAATTTAGACTAGTAGAGACTATTGATAATTTTAGGCATCTTTAGACAATTATAGGCAGTTCGAGATATATTTTGGTAATTTTACGTACTCGTAGATGATTTTAAACAACTTTAGAAAGTTATAGGCTATTAGAGACATATTTTAGACAGTTTCTGATGACTGTATACATTCTTAGACAAATTTAGATAGCTTTATTAATTTGGATAACATTGGATGATTTTAGACACCTTGTGGGTGGTTATAAACTAATTTTAGTTGATTTTAGATGAGTGTGTCATTTTAAGTAGCTTTAGATAAATGCGGACTATTAGAGACCAATTTTAGACATTTTTAAATAATTTTAGACATCTTTAGACAATTATAGGCAATTAGAAATATGTTTAAGATAAATTTTGGATAATACTACCAACTCGTAGATAATCTTAGACAACCTTATACAATAGAGCATGTATTAGACAGTTGATGATTCAGTTTTTTAGGCATCTTTAGACAATTATTAGCTATTGAAAATATATCTTAGACAAATTTTGGATGATTTTAAGCAACTTTTGGCAGGTTTTAGATCATTCTCGACAGTTATAGGCATATTTTAGACAGTTTTTGATGATTTAAAATAACTTTAGACAAGTTTAGACCCTGGATTAAGGTAGATGTTAGATGATTTTAACTAGTGGATAATTGTAGATTAATTTTGGATGATATTAAACGGTTATTGATGATTTTGAACAACTATAGACAATAATAAACATTGATCGAGACATATTGTAGACAGTTTTTGATGATTTTAGACATCTTTAAACAATTATAGGCAATATATTTTAGACAAATTTTTGATGATTTTGCCAATTCGTAGATGATTTTAGACAACTTTAGACAATTATAGGCTGAGAGATTTTTCAAGTTTTAGACAGTTTTTGATGATTTTAGATATCTTTAGACAATTATTAGCTATTGGAAATATATTTTAGTCAAATTATGGATTATTTGAATTCATAATTAATTATAACTTTAGACAGTTATAGGCTATTAGAGAAACTATATTTTAGACAGTTTTTGAAGATTTTAAATAAATTTAGACAAGTTTAGACAACGGATTAATGTAAATATTGGATGATTGTTAAATTCTGTTTTTTAAATCAGATTTTTCAGCATTCAGTACTTAAACGTATATTTAAAAACCGGCACCTATGTGCGTATCAGATCGAAATGTAATTTTATCGTATAAATATGAAGGCCTCTGATAGGATATTACGTATGCATTATTTATATAAATGTTTTAGTATTTTTAAGATTATCCCGTTCTTATTGATACGTCACCAGCAAATAGACACGCTTTAGTAGTGTATCCAATAATTCCTTAAGTTTATTCTCTTATACACTCATCAATTTTGGATGGTGTCTAATTATTTACCACATTTACCAACTTTATTTTATTGAATTTACTGCATCAAGTTCTGTGTAGAAAAGTGATCTAATGATATAATGTCTTAGTTATAATACATAACCTTTAATAATTAACAAGACAATTGCAGTTGCTGATTTTACGATATTTTCCATTTTGGCCTCTAGGTTAAAAGCAAATAAAGCTTTTAAGCTATCGGCATTGGCATTTATTTAAGAAAAAAGAATCTAGACTTATAAGCCACTTTTTAAAATTCCCATAGCTTTCGAGATGGGCTATTAGAATTTGGACCATCTGGTATGAAATTATGTGAAAATTGTGTGAAGGAAACTTATTATTAAAAGTATTAAGAAATTACGGAGGAAAATGCTGGTGTTTTAATTAAATCTATCATAAATATAACACCTCTACTATAAAATACGAATTTACTATAAAACATTTGTTTTGAGAATTTAACAGAAAAGTCATACAAGATTCTTAAAATTATCTTTGCCCTTTTCAACTGAGTACATGAGATGATGGCTAGAATATGTCAACAGATAGTACTAAAATTATAAAAATAAAATTTACAGTATTTATAGCGACTGTAGAGATTTAAATGGTCAAAGTGAAAGAGTGGCAGTTGTTACAACAACGCACAAGGACAAAGCAACATTTTCTTGGTAGGTGAACACCATTAAAGACGAGAGTTCTGATTGTGAAAATTAAATAGAGTAGTTCATGAGTGAAAAGGATCTATCAAATGTCAATTCTAGTTATACTTGTTAGTCAAGTTTAGATTGTTGCACATATTAACCTATTATATCGAAGTTTTATTGTGTATATTTTCATTGTCAATAATGATTAATAAGGAAGTAATGTGATTAACTAATTCAATAAATTTTCCATTAAGTACTCAGACAAATAATATTAAAAAAATATTAATAAGGTGATTTTATAAATAAAAACAAAAATGAAACGAAAAATAGTTTATATCTTTATAACACATTTATTGGTACCATTAACTAGACTTTATCAATTCATCATAACAAAAATATAAACTTTCGAAATAATGATGTAACCTTTTAATCGTTGTTTTTAATTGAAATTTAATTACTAAATTGTTTGTTTTTGAAATGATGATAGTATGCGTAGTGGGTTGAAACCATTAAATTAATGCATTCGCGCGAATTGTGTTTACTCACAATTTTTCAGGAATTAATTACTTGCGTAAAACCTTTTTATGATTTTATTAATCTCGAAATATTTATTAATGTGTGTCTTTGTAGTAGAGACTGTGAGATTATTACGTATGATAAATAAAACATACTATTTGAACTTGTTGTTGAGATATTGTCAAGTACTTTAAATACAATAAAAACACTAATTTGAACTTCCTTTACTCAAGTTGTTTCTTTGTTCCATACTTGAATATGTTTTTTTTTTCTTCAATGATAAGATTGGAACAATTTTACACAGATTTTTATCTAAGTATATTTAGGATTTTTCTTGAATCATGAATTTCTGGAAAGTGTCTCTTGTAATTTTCATCCAAGTCTGTATAGTTCGCGCCATAGAATGGCATGTTGTTAGGTTCGATGCGTGTAGTGACTTAGCGACTAAAAATACAACATTAAAACCAACGATGTTGTCATCATTCAAGTACTATAATTTTTTTGGATAGTTCTTCCAATGTTCGTGGTTCGTTTTATCATTTAAACTTGAAATAGTTATAAATAAAGAAGGACATTTTCTGTACGAGTTTGAAATCGTACTGTAGAGGATTTAGAACGCGTTGGCAGACTGAAGTGGCTTACGGTCACTCATTTTAGTGCAGTGACACGAAAAGTGAAGGCAAATCCCACTTCAAGTGCAGTTTAAATAGGAATCATATTTTACATATATCACACAACACGGTAAGTTGTAGTTATAAAAGAAGGCTGCTTTACAAAAGAAAAAGTATTCCATACGTAAAAAAAAAGTATAAAGTAGTTACCTAAAATTGAAAAATCTTGAAAAAGAACGAGAAGATTTTTACCAACACTATTAAACTCATCAACAGTCTATTTTTTATTGAGTCAAGACAATTTTAAACAGTTTATTGCAAAATTTAGATCATTAACCGCAGTCTTTGTATTTTAATTCTATTGAGCAGGGCTTCTTAAACTTTTTTGTGTGGCAACACTTTTTCGAAGAAAATAATTGTGTGCGACCCCCAATATCTTGTCCGAAAGAGTTGCTGTCTAAAAAAACACAAAATATAATGCATTCGGATATTCAAAAAAAACATCGAAGTAAATTGCTTTCAAAAAAAGCTTTTAAGTAAAGTGACCAATCAATAAAGTGTTTAGTAATCTTGGAAAAGTTAGAATCTAAAAGTGATCCTCACTTTTCCAAAAGGAGACCATAATTATATCCCAACTCAACCCATACTTTAAAAAGCCCTCGCATGTTATATAGTATAGAATAGATAAATATAGAAAATTAAACAAGTTGTTGAATAGTAATGGGTTTTAAACATGTCTAACTGAGACCTAAGGAGAACGTAAGTAAGAGCAATATTATGTCTGTTTTTGATTTGACTTCACATTATTATAAATGATGTTTTGAATAAAAACTAAATACAGTTTAAGACAAATTATTTATAGTTGTATTCTTATAAAGCTAGATTGAGTACTGCATGATGTCAGTCAGAAAAGTTAAATCTTGAAGAGACATTTCTATAATCCACATATTATCCAGAATATTACAAAAAATAAGCTAAATATCGTAAAACAGCAAACGTTGTAATAAATTTTATATAATCATAACGTACTTAAACAAAGAAAGACCCGCGTGCCAATCATTGAACTGCAGTTGCCTACCGTTGCAATAGAGCATACCAGACTGCCAGTAAGTGTACCAGTATGTTATTAAGTGTACTCGAGGCTGTTCACAAGGGAGTGTATTTTCCTCACTTTTGTGGAATATCACCCTAGGTAGTCCCCTCTTGAAATGCCTCACTGAAACCAACTTTACAATAGTTGGGTATGCAGCTGATTTAACCATTCTCGTCAAAGGTATGCACATAAATGTGTTTTTTTGATGGGATTCAACTGCAAGGTTCTCAAATTGATTTGAATCTTGGTGTGACCGACAAGGATCCTCTGTGAACCCTAAGAAGACAATGTTATTCTTTTCACGTGATTGAGAAAATTTGGCAAGTCCAGAATGCTGTCTCTTGCTATACTCCGTTCGTTTTGCCAAAAGAAGTCAAATATCTAGGCATTATACTTGATAACAAAATGACATGGAAAGCTCACCTACATAATAGAGCAAAAAAGCGTACGTTCCAATAATCCGACCTATGCTAACATAATATATGGTGCAGTGTAGTGTTCAAAGATTTCATCTGTTCATTTGAGAGGTGGCACTGTTAATCATGTTTTGATTGCGTCAGGAGGAATACTAATGGGTGAGAGAAATAGTAAAAATGTCGTATTCTGAAATGAAATGGTGAATTGCTTGCCAATCCTGGAAGGTAAAACGGTCTTCACACCTTTACAATACATTTTTACTAAGAGATATCTCACTCATCCAAGTTCTACAAAAGTATAAGTAAAAACGAGTCGAAAAAACTACACTGATGGTTTAGCCAGTCGGGAAGGAGCTGAAGTTGGAGTTTTCTCGTATGACAACCGACTTCACGTATCTACTCCATTAGGTAAAGGCCCCTCCTTTGCTGCAGACGTTATTGTTAAATCCACCTTGGAAGATAAGATTTTTACAATTTACATTGACTGCAATAACTTGATGTTAAAGGATTTCAGGTAACAGATATAGAGACGTTATAGCAAGTTTGATTCATTTATTGATATCTTTTATTACAATTACTTAAGCTATATTTATACCGAATTTATTGTTAACGTTGCGTTTGTGTGTTACAACAACATAATTAACTAACCTTTTTACTCTTAACCGACTTGACGATTTCCTGATGATAAAAAAAATAAATTATATTTGCATAATTTTTAATTTTCTTTCTAGTCTCATAATCTCTTCATCTGATCCTCAAATCATCCATACTGGAACATTTCTTAATAAATCAATAATTACCAAAATTCGTGAGCCATCTTTATCCTTCTTATTATTGATATTCTCTTAATAATGATGAGCATCTTACATTTTTATAATAATAATTCTTCATTATTTAAGTACGAAGGCTTTCACGACGGGTGTTAATTGAACTAAAATTAGAACTATTACTAGAACTAACACTAGATCTAAAACTAGAAACTTTCGGGTTTCGCCGTGCGTTTTTTGAAAAAATGTTTGACAGATGAAACCAGCTGGTTCTGTACTTGCTGCAGCTTCTTCTCCCTGCTTCCGCTGCTTGGTGGCTCGGTTGATGTCCTTTAAACTATATCCATTTTTCTGTAGTACGTTCCGTAGAAACCGTTCTTCCTTCTTTAGGTTATCTCCTTTACATATTCTTGCTGCTCTCTGAAATAATGTGCGAATTACGGACCTCTTCTGTTGGGGATGATGGTGCGATGTTGCCTCTAAGTACCTATTGGTGTGAGTTTTCTTTCTATACACCCCCAGTTCCATATCACCATTTGTTGTTCTAGTGACCAATACATCTAAGAAGGGCAACTGCTTGGCGGATTCTGTTTCCATGGTAAATTTGATCATGGGATGTTGAGTGTTTAGATGACCTAGAAATTCAAAGAGGCGTTCCCTACCATGTTGCCATACCACAAACGCGTCGTCCACATATCGGGGCCATAGCTTTGGTTTCATCTGTCTTTCTTACGTTTCCGGTGTAACGGAACGAATTGCAAGACACCTCAAGAAAAACGACATCGTGGTGCGATATGGAACGGTCACCAAAATTCGGAATACACTCCCGGTAGCCAAGGACAAGCTACCTCTATTAAAAGGAGCGGGTGTCTATCGGCTGCCATGCAGTTGTGGGAAGTTTTACGTTGGCCAAACCGGACGAAACATCGAATGCCGTATCAAGGAACACGAGAGGGATGTGAGGCTGAGGAAGATTCAACAGTCGGCGGTTGCAGAACATTGCCATTCGGAGGGACACCGAATAAACTTCGACAAAACAAAGGTTCTGGCTAGGAATAATAAATATCATCAACGGCTGACAAGAGAAGCCATAGAAATCCACCGACATAAAAGCAACGTCAACAGAGAGGATGGCTGGGAACTCAGCAGAACATGGAAGATGGTGGTGAAGACGAACACGACTCCCAAACCGGACGCGACGCAGTAATTAGTTAGTAATTAGCTTGTAATTAATATAAATGAATTATTAATTAGTTTTTCGACCTATATATTGTTTTACGATCCCCGATTTTGTCTGTTAGAACCAGTTTCTGAAGAAGGTTGCAACATGGCATCCGAAACGTCAAACATTTTTTTTTCAAAAAACGCACGGCGAAACCTGAAAGTTTCTAGTTTTAGATCTAGTGTTAGTTCTAGTAATAGTTCTAATTTTAGTTCAATCTTCATTATTTCATTATAAATATGGCCTCAAATTCTACTTCTATCATTAACAATAATTCAATGACATCTTCGGTTTTTCTTTTTTTCTTTTTCTTCATAGTTTCTTTTATTCAGTAATAGCTCTTTTTTTTAAATGTATCTCATTGCTCGGAATTCTTCTCCATGGGCTTGCTTAGACTTGCTCTTAGCTGAGGTGTCGACGTATTTTTTTCATCATTTTTCTAGTCTCCGAACAACATATAGCAATACAATGCAGCAGCAAAAAATTCGGAAAAGAGAAAATCCGACGAAAGTAGACAATCTATTTTAGCATTGTGTTCAATAATAATTATCTCCGGACTTGTTATGGATTGTCACCTGACATTATAGAAGGCCGCAGAACGTAACTGTATTATACTTCAATGAACAAAAGAACACTCGACCTGTTCCGGTAACAGGTCGCCAGGACTTGTTGGCCTTAACCGATAATTGCTCCATCCTTATCAACTCAAATTAAGATAATTAAAGATTTCACCCACAAAAAGTTTATGAACTGGTGGGATAGGGCGAAGGGCTGCCATTTGTTTAAAGAGTTGCTACGTTATTCCTCAGCAGAGACAGCTTTGTCTTTCGTAAGTATACTTACAACCTAAAACTTGCTGATGGTACTCTTTGTCGCTTTTGTGAACAGAGAGGTGAGACAGTCCAACACATCTTGTGTGATTGCCCCACTCTGCAAGACCTCGGAATAAAGGACTATTGGAAAAGAACACGAATGTCATCAGCAATACACCTCTGAGCTGTATCCTAGCTTTCGGAAATTCCTTAGGCTGATACTTAGGCTGAATTCCTTAGGTTGATATAGGTGGAGATAGAACAGGAGGATGTACAAGGGGCTCGTTGGGGCCTAGGTGATGTGTGCGTTCATATGGTATGTAGTATATACGAGATTAAACGAGGTGCTGATACCAAAGATTTTTAAACACGTCTAACTGAGAAGTCATTAGAGAGTCTGAGAACATCATTATGTCTAGAAACATATTTGTTCATAATTTTCTTTTGGATAAGGATCATTTCTTCAGTTTGCCTCATAATCTGTTTCAAAATGTATTATAGTTATAAGACAGTTGTTAGAGTTTGCCGTTTTTTAATATATCACTTTAATGTTTACAATTTTTGCTGTCCATATACAGTGTCAGCACTAGTAGAGAGTAAACCCGAGAGCTTCTGACATATATAACTATTAAAAATCATGAGTTTTGAGTTAATCCCTCAATAAACACCACTTTCGAGTACAATAACACATAAAATACTAAAATCGTTTTCATTAAGTTTTTATACTTTTTATCAATTTCCATTCAGAAATGCTTAATTCGGGGTGGCCTTTCATAACTATATCAAAATCTATAGCAATATTTCCAAGTTGGGGTGTATTACATAATGCATATTTAATCCCTTTGTTCAATAAACCTCTCTAATTCTTATTGAACGCTGTTCCTAATAAACTTGTAATTTCCGAAGCTATGTCAGTGTTCATCCGATTTACTGCGATATTCACTTCAGGTTTAAAGCTGTAATATACTTGAGTATCATTGGCGTACATGTGATATTCACAATATTTGAAACAAGAACAAAGTTGGAACGTATAAATCAAGTACAATAAAGGCCCAAGGATAAAACCCTCAGGTACACCCGATACAACACCCAAAATATCCGAGCATAAACCATTATGAATCACGCATTGAAATCGATTACAAAGATAGCATTTCAACAAAGAGATGGCTTAATCAAATAACCCTATATAGTGTAAAATCGAAAATATTGTTTCGTGATGTAGCGTATCAAAAGCTTTTGAAATATCCAATAAAGCAAGTACTTTGAGATATTAATCATCTGCTGTGCCTCTATATGTGGTCACTAACATCCAGAAATACAGTGGTGCAACTGAAGCCAGGTTGAAAACCAGACTGTTTAGGTGGAAGAATGTTATTATGGGTGATAAAACTCCTTAATCTCTCTGTAATATGTTTTTCCAAGATTTTGGATAAAATGGGCAAGATACTGATGGGCCTAATATCATTCAGGCCTGAAGGGTTTTTATTTTTTGGGATAGGTATTATCAGAGTAATCTTCCATTGGTCAGGAAACATATAGATCTCCTGCTTAATCTAAAATTAAGTTTCAAATTAATTAAAATCTATAGCAATATTTCCAAGTTGGGGTGTATTACATAATGCATATTTAATCCCTTTGTTCAATAAACCTCTCTAATCCTTATTGAACGCTATTCCTAATAAACATGTAATTTCCGAAGCTATGTCAGTGTTCATCCGATTTACTGCGATATTCACTTCAGGTTTAAAGCTGTAATATACTTGAGTATCATTGGCGTACATGTGATATTCACAATATTTGAAACAAGAACAAAGTTGGAACGTATAAATCAAGTACAATAAAGGCCCAAGGATAGAACCCTGAGGTACGCCCGATACAACACCCAAAATATCCGAGCATAAACCATTATGAATCACGCATTGAAATCGATTACAAAGATAGCATTTCAACAAAGAGATGGCTGAATCAAATAACCCTATATAGTGTAAAATCGAAAATATTGTTTCGTGATGTAGCGTATCAAAAGCTTTTGAAATATCCAATAAAGCAAGTACTTTGAGATATTAATCATCTGCTGTGCCTCTATATGTGGTCACTAACATCCAGAAATACAGTGGTGCAACTGAAGCCAGGTTGAAAACCAGACTGTTTAAGTGGAAGAATGTAATATGTTTTTCCAAGATTTTGGATAAAATGGGCAAGATACTGATGGGCCTAATATCATTCAGGCCTGAAGGGTTTTTATTTTTTGGGATAGGTATTATCAGAGTAACCTACCATTGGTCAGGAAACATATAGATCTCCTGCTTAATCTAAAATTAAGTTTCAAATTAATTAAATTTTATTAAATTGCTTTGGCTTTAACAATGAAGATAAAGGAATGGCTTACATTGAAGACAAAGATGTGAGCCAATTAACCGAAATGTATTGTATTGGAATCCGTGTTGCAAGCAAATTTAACATCAAAGTAACTTCTCACTTACTTTATTTAAAAAAAAGAAAAATTTATTAATAATACATCTTTCTTTCAAAAAAATAATGTGTTTTAATTGGTTTGGGCATTTTTCCTACAACTCCTGACAGTAAGCTTCCTTTTTCCTTGTTTTTCTTTTTCTTTTTTTTTCTCTTGGATGCATATATATAGCGTGGCTTTACTGTGGAAAATAACCTGGAAATTATAAATTTCCATTTAAATTAACTGAGTTATGGTCCTCCAAACATTGCATAAATTAATCGGTTCTGGTAACGACTCTCTGTAATATTATCCAATAGTATTAATGGCGATAGAAAAGCCCAAGTTTTGTTTATCGATATACCAAATTGCAATAAATAAATAATTTAGTAATAAGGACTTATAGCATTTACGAATTTATGAGCATATGTAAAAAGATCAATCGTATGGAAGACTTTGTTTCCATTTAAAAAAATGAAGTTGAGTACGGTTCTGAAATAGTGAAACACCCTGTACAAGTAAAAATAATTTCAATCAATGCAGCTTTGGTGGTAATGTATAATGACATAAAACCATTTTTATTATTTTCAACAGTTTATCCATGCTCTTTTGAGAAGATAGATTCTTTTGTAAGATGAACAAATAAAATTTTTCTTAATTTTTAATTGTTCACTGTTTGAATGTTCTTTTGTAAATAAGTGATTCCAATTTTTAAAAAATGAATGTCTGAATTAATATATGGTATGTAATGATTGTGATTTTTTTATTTTTAACTGTTTATTGCTGACGATGGGATTTTAATAACGAAATATGCACAACAGATTTTTTTTTAATACAGCGAGTGAGAAGTTATTTTGATATTACTTTTTATTTTATATAAATTGTACTAAATACTAAAAATTATAAAAGTGTAAATTAGTATAGACACATTTACTAACTTTTTAACATTTTACGAATATTAATCATGAAGATAAGCTGATAAGCTAAAGTTACACCACATGCTACACCGGATAGCGGTGTTTTAGTACCCTTTTTGCTAGTTCACTCCCTATTATAGTTCAGGTCCAGGAAAGAGATAGGTAGATACGATATGGTTCGAAGTTTCTGCCCGGGGTTCACATACTGAAAGCTACCTGAGGCTGTAACGATCTATTTTGTATCGTGCACTCAACTAACTAAACAAAAAAACAAACATTTCCTCATAAATATAAATGATGACACCATTAACTTGTATCCTGTTATAACTTAATTATTCATTATTACATAAATTGCAAATTAACGTAAGAAGGATCATAGTTTCAATAAAAAAAAAGAAAAACTAAACTTCATTTTAGTATCAATCAATCAAAGTTATCATCAAAAATTTTCCGTGAAACTTCCTCATTTTTTACATTTTCCGGTCGGGCGGTTGCGAAATATTCAATGCCATACAAAATTACATCTTTTCTGCAAATTCAACGATTATTAAAAGGTATATATTTAAAAACATGGTATCAAGTATAAGACGTCAAAACGAAATTTATTAATGAAAAAACGTACCCAAGAAATATGGATTGTAAACTGTATACATGTAAATTATAAAAATAGGCCAATAATTGGTTTCTTATAAAAAAAAAATAACTGACTGTATTATTTTAACAACAAATTGTATTGGTCTTATTATATTGTTAACTAACGATTATTAATAAAAAATTTTTTGAAGAAAATTATCTGATTTTAAACTTTTTCGAAATGGCTTTCCAAGTAGACTTAAATAATATTGATTTAGAGTGACTTCGAAAGCTTTAGTTAGGCGCGTGCCAAACGCCGATTGCTTTCAATAAAGGGCCCCAAGGAGCATTGTGGTTGGATTAAATCCGGCGTTACCACCACTTCATGCATATTAATGGGTCCAAACAACGCCGAAACGTCAACACCAGAGGTCTTCTATCATCGTATAAGATTGCTTGCGGATTCAAAAATTCCGAATATTATTCTAAATCGTGATGTTTTAATCAAAATTTAAGTATTTTATCTATTACGAACTTAAGATTAATTTAAGTATGCTAGGAATACTTAATTTTTTTAAACATTGATTGATTATGGTTTTATATTTAGTAGCTTAAAAATAGATTGATTGTAACTAAAAATACCTTTATTTTAAGATGAGTTTGTTAAGAATGATTTTGATTTATTAGAGCTTCTTCGAGTTAATAAAAAGATTATATTCTTTTTCTATTATTAAAGATTTATTTGATAAATCTGCCACTTTAGATGACTTGTTTTAAAGTGGGACTTTTAATAATAACAATATGATAAGTAACAAAAACAAAACGATTAAAATTCGTAATCTTGTTATTTTCTTATCTCATTTCCTCTCAAAGATGAAAGAAAAACTCAAATTTGTATTCAATTTTTGTTTTGGCGATCCGATACTACAACAAAAAAGTGGGCAAAACTAAATCACAACTAATTACACAATGATTTTGGTCCGGAGGGGACAAAATTTACGAGTGGCGGGGATGGGGTGGCTTCCGGACAACGTGGGTGAAAAAGTCAACAAAAAAAAAACCTTACAATTTTTGCCACATTTCCGTTTGCCCGGATCCCGTTTGAATATTGATCATCAGAAAGCACGGGTTCCATTGGGCGTCATTCGAAAAGGTCACCGCTCATGCGTTCTCGACTACCAACCCCCTTTCGAATCGTTTTTGGGGAAATAAATTAAGACCCCGTCCACTGAATATTCCGTTAAAATGATATTTCCACCATTGGAAATTTGATGTGCGTATGTAGCACAGTAAATTGGCAAATGTGCATGTCTCGAATTTCCAAATTGCATAAAATTGATTTTCATTGAAAATATAGTTGACATGAAATGAAATGTGGGATTAATTATGATATGTTGATGATATAAATTTTAAGTTAGTTTGTAGTTTATTCCTAGCATTATATGCAAGAATTATTGTGGATAGAAAACTTGATGAAATTAGAATCAAAATGGAAATAGCGTTATTTTTACCTCGACCCAAAACGTGTTTGTAACATGTGTTTCCACTTTAATACTTTTTCTTTATGTTTCCAAGTTTTATGCCATATATGGTATTACTAAAAGTACTAAATCATTTTTAAAATTACGAAAACTAAAAAAAACAGTTTTCTCCTATATTCATTATATTTAGAAGTTAGGAGTAGAGTTGAGTGGTTGATCAAATATCAATGTTTATAAATGAAGAGTAAACTCTGCAACACTTTTGATGAATTCGAAATCAAGTTCAAAGGTTTTTAGTAAATAGCTGTAAAAAAATAAATATAAAGTTTGTCTATTGGCAAATAGTAAAGCAATATCATTTTGTTATAGTGTTAGATGAAGATATATTCAAAATTCTTTAATAACGATAAAAAGTAATATGCTATTTGCTATTTGGTGAATATTTTAGGAATTGTAAATTATATGGACGAATTTCAGCACTACAAGTGTTCTCGCTGCAAACGTACCCTTACAGTCCCCTCCAACTCTATAAATTGTGTAAGACCTAATGCAACAGTTACCCAATAAAATCCAATATTTTGGGGCATTCTCTTTTTTAAATGTTTTGAGTTCTCTATATACTTTATATACAAACACATGATGATTCAAAAAGCCGGTGACAGACTTCTAGAGCAGGTAATGCATGAGAAAATAAGATAAATAGTCTTAATATACATTGGCTCGTAAATGCCTCACAATACTTCACGAACATCAACTGCACCATTTTCAACATGTCCAATATTTATTACCACAAGAATACCCATCAAGACTAGAGTGGTCATACGGCAGTTTGAAAAACTGTAAATTACTCAAAAACTGCTGCTTTAATCAAACATTTGTAAAAGAATTGAGACATTGCTGTCGCTGTTATGTGTTAGGTTAGGTTGGGTTTGATTGAGTTGTGCTCATGATTGTGAGTGATATGAGGTGGGTAAGACACATAGAGTACATTCAAAAAAAGATGCAGAGAATGAACGGTCCTCTAGCGAAAAAGTGAAGGATAATAGCGTCCGTAATCGATTCACATATGGAGCACGCCTGTCAGACCAGGAAGGATGCTTTCAACGTGCATAAATATATCGAAAAGTTAAGTAAGATTCAGAAGAGAATACTAATATGGTGACGAGTGCCTACAGAACCGTATCCGTGGAGCCACTACTGGTAATGGGAAGTACGTTGTCGGTAGACCTCATATATTAAAAAAGAAAGGGTATAAAGGAGGTGGATAAACTTAACCTTCAGTTACAAAAAGTGGGAGTAGGAGGAGTGGGTAGAAGAACGACAGCGGCAAGGTTCGATGGAGAAAGAAACTCATGCCAAACTCTCAATCTACCATCTGAGTCGGATCATTAGCTTGGCATGGGTGTTTTAAAGCGTACCTGCACGTCTACAAGAAGGTAAAATGTGATGTGAAGCATACGTTATACAGCCGCTCAAGAACTTGAGGTCGGATGTCTGTTCAATAGATTTCCCTAACCTTATGAAAAAAAGGTTTAGTTGTGTTGGTACAGTTCTATCTTGTCACTTATATTTTTCAACTACAAGCATTTTCTTTTCCCTGAGTCTATTATACCCACAACACACTATTATGGTCCCACACTATTATGGTTTGTAATAAGTACTATTTTTACGATTAATTCCAAAAGTCCATGCATCCACTCCATTCCACACGGATGTAAGCCTTTGTGGATCGTTATAGAACATTCAGTGACAAGGAGGATTTTGTTTATTTTCATTCTTCGAAAAATGATTCTGGCATAATTCAAACGAGCTCGCACTTTAACTTGGTCATTAATAATCAGTGTACACATATTGCACCGAATATTAATGCAAAAATTTGGCATAAGTATCATTTAGTCATTACATTATTTTGTTTACGTCTATTTTTAACATTTCCTGTTTGGTGTTAGCATTCAAACTTTATTGACTCTTCATTGACCCACTGATTTTAAAGTTATCGCCTACTGTCACTTTTGATGAACTCAAAATCAAGTTTAAATGTGCTTGGTAAATAGCTGTTATTTTAACGAATGTAAAATTTGTCTATTGGCAAAAAGTTAAAGTATATGATTTTGTTATAATTCTGGAAAAGAATATTTTCAGAATTATTTACAAAAAAATCCCGATCTTTGGAAAGAGCAATACAACAAATACTCTCTCTCTCTCTCTCTGCAAATGTACATATTATAGTCCCCTCCTCCCCAACTCTTTAAATTGTGTAAGACCCAATGCAACACTTACCCAACAAAATCAAATACTTTAAGATACTTCCTTTTTTATCTGTTTTGAGTTTGTATATTCATTTTTGTATCCAATGTATCAAGAATATCAAACTCTATCAGAGGCTTTGTCATACAATGCTAAGAAAGCTGCTCAGCAAATTTTCCTAGCTTCGAAAATCCCTTCAATAATATCCGCTATTCTATACATTTGTTTATTGTTGCTATATACTTTTGCGTGCTTCTAACATCAAAAATCGGGAATTAGGCTAATTATCTTTATTACTAAATGTAATAATTTCGGCTAACACGTTGAGTTGAGTTGGGTTGGGTTCAGATTTGATTAGAAAATGGCGTAGAAATTGTAGGATATGCTGATAATTTGGCTTTGGTGGTGAAGGCTGGGGACGCGATGTAATTAGAAGATAAAGCGACATATGCGGTACAACAGGTGACTACAATGCTTCAAGATATGGGACTTAAACTTGCTGTCCACAAGACCGAGTGTTCAGGGAGGTGATTCAAACCTTGCTATCTGGGAGTCTTCTAAACTAAAAATATATCTATGATAACACATGTAGCTATGGTAAATATTATTCTTACAATTAGATTGATGCTTAGACTGGGACGACTAAAAGTCAGAAGCAGAAGATCATCTACAGCAGTAGCCTCTATGGTTTTGTATGCTGGACCGACGTGGCAAGGATACCTCAAGCACAAACGATATAAAGGCCTGTTCACCTCCTTGAATAGAAAATTAGTGGTTGGTATCATATCAACATATCGCACAGCGGTTGCAAAATCTGTGATCGTGGAAATCCCTCCGATGGATCTCCTGGTACAACAAAGGAGCGAAATCTACTGAGATGGAAGGAAAGGAAAAATAGATAAAAGACAAAAGCTATTGGAAATATGGCAGGCGAGATGGGATTAAAATGAGGTTTGGGACTTGGGAGAAAGTTGGAGAGTACCTCAGGAATATTACAATATTATGAAAAGCAAACAAAAAGAAGAGTGGAGAAGAGTGGAGAAGAGAACGGGCACATATGGAGGCGGATGGCACTGTGAATGAAGTTTATGACGTGGACAACGGAGGAGGAATAAAGAGGGACATTTCCCCGTCGACCGGGTAAGACAGTTTGATGATACATTTGAAAAAGTTATGAGCTTTTTTTTATTTGCACGTTGGACACGTATAATCACAAAAAGGCGGTGAAAGGGATGGTTCCCCCTAGGTCGGCTAAGTTTAACTATTTGATGAATTTTCAAAAGTTGATAATTTATTTTATTTTACTGCTTAATGAAATACCTACACTCCAAAATGGAGGATTAATAGAGGGTTGACAGAGTAGATGAAAAAAAGAGTGAAGGCGACTCCATTTCCACACCATAGACCACTCCAAAACCAAGACTGGTTCACAAAAACAATTATGAACATAATTTGAATCATATGAGATGATAAACTTAAATCAAAAAATTCAACATTCGAGTGTCTTAACTCTCGTTAATTAGCTAATCGACTTTTAAATGTCAAGTTCTGTACGGCCTTTTTCTTTACGTGATGTTTAAAATTCCATTGCCGTTTTGCCGAGGTCTTCATTTTCACCGCCGTTGTACCGCCATATGTTCTTAAGTCTTGAAAATCATTCGACCATGTTTACTGATGTTTTTGAGATTAATAATCTCGCCGACTCTGAAATATGCGTACTAAATCGTTTTCAAAATGCTAACCTAATCAGATCACAGGGTAGAAACAATTTAGCCACTCTTTAGAGTCTTGATTTAGCGTCCAGTGACTAGTACGTCTTTATGCATTTGAAGAGGCATTTTGGTGGTCAGCGGTTCGGCAATGATGATAATGTCAAAATGACTGGTGAGAATCATGTAGAAAAATAGCTGATTGTTAAGAAAAGTCTAATGGTTCATTTTTATTTCAAAATGACCCTTACCTAAAAAACACGCCTGATATATTTTTTGGTGGTTTTCATATTTTATTTACATTTTGGATGTTCATCATCCAACATGAATCGTAAAACATCATGAAACGTTTGTAAATCTGTATTTAGATATAATTTTTTGATGCACCATATTAATAAATATTCTTTTAGATCATCTGAGGATGACTTGTACGAGTCGAAACAAGTTAAGCTGCAAAATTACACAATATAAGCAATAAACATCTTTATTTTGTTTTTCATTTTTTCCCCAATACTCTTTTCCTCTCAACCTACCCATCTGTTATGGGTTGTATTAAATTCTAATTGTACCATTAATTCCATGAGTCCATGCTTCCAATCTACATCACAATAGTGAGACACGAGCGCAAACGTTAATCTGGTACTAACATCGCTTGTTATATCAAAGATTGATATAACTGTTAGACTGAAAAGTGATGGAATGTTTTATGTTAAGAGGAATGGATGGGACAAAAGAGAACCATAGAACTTTTGGAAGGTAAGGAGGGAGAAGCATCCGCAAAAGACAGGTAAAAGAATGGCAACTTTGAAGAAATGCTTATCGGCTGTTCCAGAGATAAGGAGGAAAGGGGGTTTTTAGTAGAAGGGTTTTTGACTCCAATCCAACTCATACTATCTGGTTGTCCATCATCCCAGACTAAAAGTCTGTTCACAGATTTTCCCCTACCTCGATAATAAAAAAAAGGTTGGGTTGGGTTGAGTCATTGTTGACATTCTTTAACAACGAGCATTTTCTTTTCTCTGAGTCTTTTTTCCCTCAACCTACCATTATGGGCTGTGATTATGGGATATTTTGGAATGTCTCTCGCTTTAATTCTGTGACATTTTTTGATGCAATACATATAGATTACATTGATTGATTTAAATACTCTTTTACAGCTTCTGAGGATGACTTGTACGAGTCGAAATATGTAAAGATACAAAACTATACATTATTTCCTTTATATAATTTTAATTTTCTATCCCTGTCTAGCAACCGAGGTACTAAGATCTGTGTACAGATTTTAATTACAAATTCGAATATTAACGTATCCAAAAAAAAATTTTGGATACGTGTCACAGCCATTACTTTTAATTTATCTATGTCTATTTTTAACACTTCTTGTCTGGTTATAGCATTCAAACGTCGAAATCCTTCGATTGACCGCAATAAATGTCTAAGTTGCTGACATATTCTTCCTAGATTGACTGATTTTAAAGCCTTCAGCATGATTTTTCCTGGAAATACATTGTTAACTATAACATTTCCATTCATTTCACTTCGTTCTTTTGAAGCGGTTGCAATTCCCCATGAATCCTCATTGCTTTTATTCGCTGGGATGCTTTGGTATCAAGATGTAAAGCAAAGGGAACATTTGCCGAAATTAGTTTAAAACCATAACTATGATCTTGGAATAAGATATTGGACGCATTATATTAAATATGCCGAACAATTTGGTATAAAAGAATGTTTATAGATTTAAGAATATATAGTATCATGCGTCTCTCTTCTTTCCTGTCAGTATAAGACAAAAATAATTAAAAAATATTTCATTCTAAGGGTTTTCTTCGAAAAAATATTTGCTGGAAAGAGAATAAAATTTAATTATTTCGTGAAAGAACTGTTGGAGTTGAGCGACATAGGCAACAATGCAATTCTGTGTATACGTTAATTAATTTAGATTTCTACTAGAAAAATTCAATTTAAGGAATTACTAGAAAAACAATTGGTGATATAGTCAATAATAATTTTGAAAAGAAAATGAAGTGAATTGAATGAACTGGTCTTATTGTGTGGGTTTGGACGCAGATGTTACAAACGGCAATGACAAAACATTGCTAGTCATAGACGAACGTAGCCATATTTCTGCAGAATTGTCTACAACTTTAAAATAGCTTGCTACATGCTGTTACAGGTGAAATAGTGTTTTGTGTGGATTTGAGATACTTTTACGTACCTTGACTACTTTAGTTAGAAATGTATATTATGCTTCTTTGAATTAAAACTTGTTCTAACATTTTTGACTTGATTGTTAGTTCTATACTCGCTTAATATGAAATTTACTTCATTTTAATAAACAAAATTTAATATATAATATTAGTTTAAAATACTAAAAATGAGTAAACTAAACTTAGTTCTCACTGCATTTGGAAAACTTCTTCCTCCCTAAAACGACCCCCTTTTCCATCAAAACTACATAAAATGTAAAAAGTTTGTCGTTTCTGGTTAAAACTTTGCTTCTCTCGGCATTCCCTTTATTGAGGAGTCGAAAATTCCGTCACGAGGCTACCAGTTTCATCTACGATGCTAAAGGGAAAAATCTATATTCCTCCGAGTTGGGGGGTTTGGGTAACCGGCGCCTCCACCATTTTAGCCACACCTCCATTTGGGGGCGTCCGACAACCCTTTTGGTAACGTGACGCAAATGCGCGGGCGCACATTTAAACTGGGTCACCTACTATGACCTCTGCGACCACCGCCGGGTCCAACTTTTAGACGTTGCACAGCATCCACAAGAAGCTTCACCATGCCTAACACCTCTAACTACAAGCTGAACGCGGCTATCGCCAACTCCAAGTACACAGGTGAGAATAATCTTCTTAGTTTTAGCTGTTTCTTTTAGCTATTTCAAAAATTTCGTTAAAGTCTTTTTGCGTTGGAGTTTTTGGCGCGATTCCTCTACTCTGGAATCGCGCCAAGAAGTATTGATTTTTTGAGTCTTTGTTCGACAGTTAAGTTTGTTATAAGAATACGTTGGTAATCTAACAAGTGGATGTAGATTTCAAAAAGAGACTTTAAATCATTAATTTTTTTAATCGATAGCTACAAAGAAAATTACTACTACATTAAAAGATGATCTAAAATAAAGCGAGGGGTCCAAAGAATGAATAAATGGAAAGTAGAGAGGCGAAAGCTCGTTTGTTTTACTTTAAAATAGATCCAGTGAAACGGAAGTAATGCTTAGCGTGGAGGTCTCCAAGTTTTCTATTCGTTGCACCTCTCAAAGCTTTGTCATGAATAGAACAAAAGATTATTGAAAGGATTATTTTAGGATTTTTTCTATGTTCAAATTTTACTCTTAAACATCAATACAATTTTAGATATCGTTTCACAATTATAATCTGTCCAGACATGAGAGATTTATGACCACTAGAGTTTTATAAATTAATAATCCCGGTGGCGCGGTATTATGAGGTGTTATCTGTTTTATTTAACCTTTAATCTATGTAATTGAAAATTTGAGTTCATTCAGGCTTAAAATTTAAACCTAAACAACGGTTATCTAACGATACAAAAATAATTTGTTGTGTCTTCTTAATGTTGATAGAAAATGTTGTAGCTTCTGATTTATGTTGATTAAATATAATTAACTTTTCATTAAGAAGTGTAAAATTAGACTTCCCCAGGTGAGGTTCGAACTCACAACCCCGGCATAGCTCACGACAACTGTCTTATAAGTACCGTGCGCTAACCAATTGCGCCACTGGGGACTGAAGTTCGATCAAAGAACAGAACTTTAACGACTTCCTGTAATATATTTGAAGCATTTACTTTTAATTTTTAGAATATAACATTCTTTACTTCAATTTAAACCAAAATAACATTTTAACACTCAAATCAATCACTTTAAATTTATTACAGACAATTGATCAAAATTACTCGAATATATTACGCGACGTAAATCGTTAGCAGGTGCGAATCTGGACATGGATCCCTTAATTGGAATCCAAACGGGAGAATTAATCATTCATAGTCCCTCGGGGAAACCCGGTCCGGGAGATACAAGGACGAAGTTGGATCGCAAACAATATGCTCCCAGTGTACACCATACTGTTCACTGTTTAGGGGCTGGGGTGGTTAGATAAATTCAAAATTAATTTTGATAACCCCTCATTTTAAAGTGAGTCGACCCTTTTCAATCACTATCTTAACAAATAAATTCCGTGGTAAACAAAAATTGTTTAAAGAAAATTATGTGGTTAAATTTTATTAACCAATTTGCACAAAACGATAAATCCGGTATAATCCAATTTTTTATCAAATAAGTTGGTAATTATAGACGATGGATTGCAAACGGTTTGGGATTACATTTTATTGTTTTATTCAGAATATTTCTAAAATGTTTCTTTTCTCATCTTTATTTTTGAATCATCGTTTATTTACGTATAGAAAATGTGTAATACAAAGATATGATGAATCATAAATCATAAATTGGTGATTAATTGTTATGTGATTTTGTCCATTATATTTTAAATTTTATATTTAGCACATGTTGTTTCTCAAAACTATTTATATTTTTACAAAAAGGCATTTAAATTAACTTCCTGGTAACGAACGATAAATTAAAAATCTGCTAAAACCGCGCGCTGTTTACTGTTTAGGGGATGAGATGGATAGATAAATTTTAAATTAATTATAAAACTCTTCCTCGTTTAGAAAGAATCCACATTTTTCAAGCTCTTTTAGAGAAGAGATTATTTCGCAAGATTAAATTAATTAAAAACTCTTACTAAAAATGTATTGTTTAGAAACATGATTATTTTTTTTTGTGTTTGTGTTTAAATAAAATAATTGTGTAATAAAATATTGTGTTTGAAAATTTAATGTTTAAAAATTCGTTAAATTCTTGTTAAATATCATTAAATCGGTTTCTTGGACAATGTTGGGGTGGTAAATCCTGGTTGAAAGTCTTAATAATTAGATTTGTTCTTAAAAAATTAAAATTTTTGACAAATGCTCAAAATCTCATATTTATCCAATTTAATATTTCATATATTATTAAAGAAATGAGTAGATAAGTGGAGGACAATTTCTTGTAAATTTCCAGATCTTGTCTTGACCCAAGATAAGGCAGGATGACCATGAGGATGGTTTCAAGAATCTTGTCAAGATATTAATTAATTCGTTAAATACTGATTTAAAAACTCGATTACTTTTTAAAATTATTTTTATTTTTTGATTTTCTACGATTTTTCAAAAATTAAAGGAAATTTTTAGCTTTATAAAATAGGAAAAATTTAGATTGAGTTCAAAAATTGATATCTCGGAAACGAACTCAGATAATCAAGTGTGGTTCTATTCTGAGGAAAGTACATACTTTCCTTTATGAATGGCAAAAAGTGTCATCAAGACATCTTAAGAATTCGATTTTTTACGATTTTTTGAAAACTGATTAAGCATATTTCTAATTTTGTGAACTGCTACAAATTTAACTTCAATTCACAACATAATATCTTATATTTTATTCTGAAAAAAGTACATATTTTTCCTTATAAATCATAAAAAAATCATTATCTTTTTCAAAAATAATTAAAAACATTGTTATTTTTGTAAAATGTTACCAATTTAGATTGAATTCAAAACTTGATATCTCCAAAACTAAGCGAGATACTCAAGTATGATATTATTCTGCAGAAAGTGCATATTTTTCTGTATAAATCACAAAATGATCATACTGATCCTTACAGTACGATTTTGTCAAAAATGATTAAGAAAATTGTTATTTTTATGAAAACCTATAACATTGAGTTCAAATCTTGATATCCTGAACACGAATTGAGATACTCCAATATAGTTTTGTGCGTATTAAAATACATAATTTTGTTGATAAATTGTCACATATTTCATCTTAATTCATTCTTAATCATATTTCATAAAAATGATTAAGAAAATTTTTAATTTTATAAACTGCTACAAATTTAAGTTAAGTTCAAAACTTGATATCTCAAAAACGAAGCGAGATACTCAATCAAGTATGCTTTTGTGCACATTAAAATACATATTTTTTGTAAATTGTAACATATTTCATCAAGGTAGCTTAACAATTCCATTTTTTAAGATTTTTCCAAAAATGATTAAGAAAATTTTTAATTTTATGAACTGCTACAAATTTAAGTTTAGTTCAAAAGTTGATATCTCAAAAACGACTCGAGATATTCATGTACGGTTTTAGTCTGAGGAAAGTACATACTTTTCTATATAAATCATAAAAAAGTGACACCATGATATGTTAAGAATTTTATTTTTTACGATTTTTCCAAAAATGTTTTTTCTTAATCATTATTATTTCTATGAAATGCTACAATGATAGGTTGAGTTCAAAACTTGATATCTCAAAGATGAATTAAGATATTCCAGTATGGTTTTATTCTGAGGAAAGTACATACAATTTTTTTTGTATGTAAGTATGTAGGTGGAATTCAAAAATTCTCAAAATAATTCTCAAGTATGGTTTTGTACGTATTAAAATACATATTTTTTTCGACACATTTCATAGAGATATCTAAATAAATAAAAATTGTAAAAAATCGAATTCTTAAGATTTTTTAAGATTTTTCAAATAATAAAGAAAATTCAAAACATGATATCCCAAAAGCGAATTGACGTATTCCCGAATCATTTTATTCTGAGGAAAGTGCATACTTTCCTTTATAAATAACAAAAAATTTCATCAAGATATCGTAAGAATTCGATTTGTTACATTTTTGTTACATTAAAATTTTTAATTTTATAAAATGCTACAAATTTATGTTGAGAAAACTTGGTATCATAAAAACGAATTGAAATATTCATACATTGTTTTATTCTGAATAACATACATACTTTCCTTTATAAATCATAAAAAAATTTATCAAAATATCGTAAGAATTCGATTTGTTACGATTTTTAAGAAATGATGATAGACAGTCTTAATTTTATACAATGCTGCAAATTTAGATTGAATTCGAAACTTGATATCACAAAAACGAATTGAAATATTCATGTATTGTTTTATTCTGAGGAACGTACATACTTTCCTTTATAAATCATAAAAAATATCATCAAAATGATGATAAAATATAAATGATAATTTTATAAAATGCTATAAATTTAGATTAAACTCCAAACTTTATGTCTCAAAAACGAATTGAGATATTGAAGCATTGTTTCAATGTAAAGAAAGTACATACTTTCCTTTATAAATCATCAAAAGATTCATCAAATTACCGTAAAAATTTTATTTGTTACGATTTCTCAAAAATGATCATGGAAATTCTTAATTTTATAAAATGGTACTAATTTAGATTGAGTTAAAAATTTGATATCTCAAAGATATGTTGAGATATGGAAGCATCGTTTCAATGCAAGGAAAATACATACTTTCCGTTATAAACCATATAAAATTTCATCAAAATATAAATAAGGTCCGGATTTATATGCGATAAAAATTTTTAAACATATAAATTTTTAGTATTTCAGTAAAATTTGTAAACTTTGTAAATGAACCTACTAAATTGCAAAATTCAAATTGAATTATTATCAATATTCTCCAGAATTATAACAAAAGTCTAAAATTCAGGATATATAAAACATTTTTAGTAATTATCACGTTATAGGACTCAAATAGCTTTAAAGACAGTACATTGCATTATACACAGGTTATTCATAATCTTGGTCATGCGGGTGCACTTATCTCATATTTGGGAGCAACAGTGTTCGTCTCATGTTATTTATCACACTAATGCATAGACCTCATCTATGAGGCTACGGGGACTACAACAAACTAAGATCTTTCTGAAACTGTGATACTTTCCAGAATTATGGTGGTTATGGTAAAGAAGAAATCTAAATTATATTACGAAAGGGTCTTAATTTCATAAATACTAGGTGACACCTCTGCAGTATAAATAGTTTTTATCTATAAAACAATACGCACTTACCCTACTTGCATTGTATCATATAAGCATCATAACGCTCATCATAGCGATGGTTCTTGAATATACGTATGGATGTTGTTGATGACGTTAGAGAACTGGATAGGGCATAGGCTCAAGCTAAAAAACTGTCTGTAGCAGATGGCATTGAATTGAACTTCAATCTAGATAAAAACATTAACAATTTTGTACAGGTACTCTTTTGGAAGCATTTCTAGTCTTCTGGAAATATTTCATGTCTTTATATATCAAGTATTCTGGAAGCATTTTAAGTCTTTCAGAAACAATATCCATTCTTGTGGCAGCATTTCAAATCTTCTAGAATCAGTATCAAATCTTTTTGAAATACTTCAATTTTTCTGAAAACATTTAAGTGATCTAGAAGCAGTATTAAGTCTTCTGAAAGCATTTCATGTCTTTCAAAGGCAACGTTAAATCTTTTGGAAGCATTTCGAATCTTCTAGAAGCAATATGAAGTAGTTTGGAAGCATTTCAGGTTTTCTAGAAGCAATATCAATTCTTCCAGAAGCAGTATCAAATATTGTGGAAGCACTTTAAGTCTTTCAGAAGCAATATCCATTTTTCTGAAAGCATTTCAAACCTTCTAGAATCAGTACCAAATCTTCTAGAAATACTTCAAGTTTTCTGAAAACATTTAAGTGATCTAGAAGCAGTGTCAAGTCTTCTGGAAGCATTTGAAGTCTTCTAGATACAGTACCAAGTCTTCTGGAAGCATTACAAATCTTCTGGTAGTAAATCAAGTCTTCTAGAAGCAGCATTATGTCTAATGGAAGCTCTATCAAGTTTTAATTCAAAATATGTGCTCTCTAATATAACCGTTTTGTAGTATATGCTGGGATTGAATTGAGAAGAAAAAACGGGAAAAATTAAAAATGCCAACTTCAATCCAAATAAAATCATCAACAATTTTGCATGGCTAAATGCATTTGTACATGCATTTAGGGAGCACACATGTTTGGTCAAATGCTTTGTTTTGGAGATACACGGTTCTGAGTTGTGTTACTTCTATTAATATTTTAAAACTGTCAAAGATTCTTTTCATGCGATAATAATAAAAAATGTGTTTTAATAAATGCTAATTGTCTTAAACTATCATTATCAAAAGTGAGCAAATAATTCTTAATGGGTTTTCAGCATAAATTACAGCAATCTTTGTATATCAAGTGCCCCATCTATTAATTCTTGTCTTACGCGGTAATGAGAGAACAAGAACTAATTCTTCGTACTAATAAATCGTACTAATATAACCAATACGTTCTACATATGATTAAAATAGGAAGAAAACGTGGGCTCATATGAAATTACATACGATTATACCGAAGTATATGGATAACTAAATTTATATGCGATAAAAATACAAAATATGAAGTTGTATGCAAAATATGAAAAACATATAAATCCGGACTCTAATCATAAGAATTCGATATATTACAATTTTTAAAAAATGATGAAGGAAATTCTTAATTTTATAGTGCTACAAATTTAATAGCACAAGTATAGACATTCCTTTATAGATCACAAAATATTTTATCAAGATATCTTAAGAATTCGATTTATTAAGATTTCTTAAAGTTGAATAAATAAAAAATTCTCAAAAATAAATTAAGACATTCACGTTTTGTTACATACTTTCCTTAATAAATTACAAAAAAATTCAGCAAGATATCATAAGAATTCAATTTTTTACGATTTTTTAAAAATGATTATTAACATTGTTAATTTTGTGAAATAAAGGTCATACTTTCCTTTATAAAACACAAAAAGTTGAAGATATATTCTACATACGTATATACCTTTAACTCGGTAGATAGCGAAAAGCTGTCTTACATATAATGATCGGATAGACCTGCCGGATATCCGGTTCAGATGATACCGGATATTCGGATCCAGCTTTTCAAAAAATTACTATCCATTCTATCACTCTTATAAAGTATTCAGTTATTAATATCTGGATTTTGAATCTATGAATTTAAATACATTTTACATCTTACAGAATCGAGCTCCTAGAAACTCTTGAAAATTATTTTTCTTCTTGATAAAAGAATTCTTGGTAGGTACGTGGTTATTAAAGAGTGCTATATCAAGAAATATCAATATTTGAACATTCTTGAACCAAGAAATGACGGAAACTTTCAGAACTTTTCTTGACCTTTTTCCAGACAAGAGAAGTGTACTTCAAGGCAAAATTTCTTGTCTTGTTGTACCCTAGCAGTTTCTATTTCTTAGTTTACGCAAGAATTTAACTGTAAAGCCTCTTTACTCCATACTGGGAAATAAAAATTTAATTCTATCTAAGACTGCTCGGAAAAGTCATCATTACCATACTCATATGACCTAATTTGAGTTACGTAATAAAGTTCATCACCGCACTGGGTTCATGACATACAACAGACTTAATTTATTGAAACAAGCAACAATACGAAAGAAAAGTGCTACCTATTTAAAGAGAAACAATACTATTTATTGCAATCATTAATTGTTATATTTTAACATTTCTTCGAAACAATTATTCTAGATTAGGACAGAGAATGTTATTGTTGAAAATAAAAATATACCTCAGAACATATCTTACGCAAAATACCTTTTATACCATAAATGTTTTTTTTTAAACCTGTTACATATTGAAACGTATTGAAATTTTTTGTTTTTTTTTCTTTTGCGTATTATAAACTTTATTTTACATTCAATAAATTATTATTATTATTGTTGAAACTGACAATTGCAAAACATTTTTATAAATGTTGAAGAAGACTTGAGCATAATTATAGCATCACTCGTACAGCAATTGTGTTTTTAGCCCACTTATAATATAAGTAAATATTATTAAATCAAGTTTATACAAGCCAACCCACCATTACAAGTATCAAATATTAACCCTCACAGTACTGACGTTTCGCCAACCGTTGCGGACGGTGCCTGGGTCAACCGAGACCCGAACAGTTTTTGTTTACGTAGAATATAAAAAATGAAGCTTTTGCCATTATGATTTTGACTTATTTTATTTTAAAGGTGAACTATTATTAGGGATATAAAATAATACATAAAAATAAAATTTTAAAAAAATTACATAAAAAATATTTATTCTAAATCATTACAATTTGTACACAAAATATTTTTTGTACATGTTGAATGTATATTACATACATATTTATGACAAACATCACATTTTGATTTATATTTATTGTCATTTCCAATACACAAGCTACATCTTGAGCGTTTTTCTAATGTTGTACTCATTTGTTTATTTATTTTTCGGCCTGTACTTTCGATGGCGTCCACAATGTGTCTCGAAAATACTACTGCATTGGTTTCAAATGCTCTAGCTCTAGAATCTATGTTTGCAGCAACTAACTGTTCAGACAAATTTTCTATAAATTGTTTTCTTCTTGATTTTATGTTACCAGTTGCCCAATCCGGATTCTTGAGTTGCCATAGTACAAATGCATTATAGGCTGCAATATCTATATAATGTAAAAAAAGCGACAGAGGCCAACGTCGTGTACATCTCCGGCAAGTGTATTCTCTTAGAATTTTATCTAAAACATCCACTCCATTTTTTGTTGAATTGTAATAATTGATAATATTAGGTTTGTAATTATTATTTTCGTCAGAAATAGCATGTTCTCGATGAACGCTCGAAAGTAAAACTACGCATTTTCTTGGTTTTGGGATATACGACACAAGTGTTAGATTTTCAGAAAATATAAAATCGGAAGAGAATTGAGCTCTTCCGGATATTGTTATCAAAGATTTTGGTAAATCCTTTCTATTTTTCCGCATTGTTCCCACTATAAATATGTTATCTTTGAGTAAATCCTCTGCAAGTGAGATATTCGTAAAAAAATTGTCGGTTGTGATAGTTCGATTAGATCCCTTCCAAAACTCTGAAAGAACTCTAACTACTCGTTGTCCTTGTCCTTTCTCCGGTGTGTTTCCGCATTTTTCTAAATACACTTCAAAATTATAACAATAATATGTAGTAGCGTCACATAGGGCCCATAATTTCAGCCCATATTTCCCCGGCTTGCTCGGCATATACACCTTGAATGGACATCTTCCTCGAAATGTTACTAATTGTTCATCAATAGTGCCTACATTAGACGCTCGGTAATTATCTCTGCAATTTCTTGTTAAAATATTTGTAATGGTTCTCAAAGCTGCCAACTTATCGGTCATTTTTCTTTCTTCTCGTGTCTGAAAGTCGTCAAAACGCAAAAATCGTAAAATGTTTGTAAATCTATCACGAGACATAGATGCTCGATAAATTTGTCGACTATAAGCAATCTTTTTCTTCCATAGATCTTTTTTACTTTCACGTGATTCCCGAAAACGACCAGTAATTAGTAAAATCCCAAAAAATGCCTTCAATTCAACACGGTCTACCGGCTTCCATATATTATTTGAAAACATTTCATAATATTTAACCGCTTTTTCATTTGTATAAGTAATTATAATGTCCATGATTTCATCATTTATAAATAAATCAAAACATTGTTCCATGGTTTCTACACCCTCAGAATTTGCTGTGAGTGTAGCATCATATTTACCAAATTCTGCATCTCTGTTTGTGGGGGAAATATATCTCCATGTTCGTCCACAAACATTTTGGTCTTTACAGTGTGACATATTATTACTATTTTCACCACTAAACTCATCACTTTCATAATCCTCTTCTTCTGGTACTGCATCACTAAAAGTCAATGACGCACATTCATCATCAGAAGACACTTCATTGTTATAATCATCATTATTATTTACAAAATTAGCAAACATTTTATTTTTCGATGTAGATCGTTGCTCTAAAATACACCTTCTGTGAACTAAATCAAGAATTTAATGGCAATTGTATTGTCGCTATAGCCTCTTACACAGACAGACGCCTGGCGCTGTAAAGAAACGGTCGAGACATATTTTTTCGTCGTTTTTTCGTCGGGACGTCCGTTTGACGCCGATCTAACTTAACGCACTCCTTCAGTAACGACAAATCTATTTATTACAATTTCTCGCAAAAATTTATTTGGGTCCAAATAGACCCAGGCACCGGAATACGAGGGTTAAAGAACATAAAGAGGAATGAGTCAGATTTATTTTACTTTCAAAATCATAACATACCCTTATCACCATTTTTTATGCTACTGAAATAATTCGTTATCAAACTTCATGCCTAAAAATAATTTTACTAATTTAAATTGTTTAAAATCCACTCTTGTGTACACCCTAACATTAAAATGCCTTTATACATAGTCGACTGTAATCAATTCCGGGGGGTCCACATATTGTCGTAAAGAATGGGAACATTGAAAAAAGGGCCCAAGGGAGTTTTAATTAAACCGAAACGCGCCCCTCCGGATCGGGATTTTAGCGAGGGGCGCCGCTTCCATCTTCGGGGAGGTGGCAGCAGCTGCCGTCATCTCTTGATTTGCGCATAAATTAGAAAAACTAATTACAAGAAGACTCATGAAGTTAATCCCACCCTCGTTTATTTTCTTAGCGTTAATCTCCTCTTTGTGGTCGAAAATGTTATAAGAAAAAAGTGGATAAGGTTCGAATAGATGCCAGTCGAGGAACTTGAGGGTGATCCGTCAGGTCTAAATAGGAGGTTTAACGCTTAGAAGTGTTTGAGTGATGGGCTATTAAGGGAAATCGGTTAATATCTCCTTAGGGTATCTATTCACTAAGATTTTCTTTACTATTTTTATATTAATAGTTTCGTTTTGCACTCTTAAAAGCGAGATTTAGTAGTATATCAACTCGAAAATATTTGAATCTCTAGAGCCCTCTTCGAACTAAACCGACAGTGACATTGGTAATACCACCACTAAATAAGCCTAGGGAGTCGAGCTTACCGCTGAAAAATTGTTTCAGCTCGATTCCAGTAGACCAGATGTTTTACTGATGGATTTGACTAGATATCACAGCTGTAAAGCTCGATTTGATCGGATACGAAAGGGAGATTTCCGGAAGAAAAATGGAAATTGAATTGTTATTTAGATATCCGGAGATTTGGAAGTTGGGGTAGAAAATAAATGAAACACCGCGCGAGAAAATAAATGAAATAGTGATAAATCGCTTCGAGTTCTTAACCGCGAGGATCTTTCCTCCGTTTTTATGAACACAGCAAAAAAAAGGTAGTTACCAAAAGCTGGAGCCAATCGATATGAAACTGAAAGGGGGGATGGTGGTAGCAGATGTTTAGGACTTTATTGTAATATCTAGTAGAGAAGAGGGTGTTCGGGTATTGACCCAAAATATTCTTTTTCCTCGCATTTTTAATGCAAAATCGACGGATAATAGGTTGATTTAAACTTTAAAATAACTTTTCGATAATGGAAGAATTGCGGTTGTAATCCCTCCCACTAAATAAACAAGGGGTGCCTTTTCAGGGTGATGCCTCAAATGTGTTATTTCTATCCTTTTCGTGCTACTACTATACGACGTAAATAGAAAAGGAGCGGGACCAAAATACGCGTTAAATTTATGTCCGAAATCCGATAAGCAGATTTTCCAAAATAGATTAAATTTGCATTAATCCGGTTAAATAATGCACTCTTTCGGCAACGTTGAAAAGTCCATAATTTTTTTTTAATAATATCAATATGATTTACTTGATTTATTTGTAGCTGTTATTAAAAAAAGATTTGTAAAATTTATAAACCGTTATAATATTTATGGTTGGATTTATGTTTAGTAATGAAAAAAAAAAATGTTTGGAAACATTTAAACATTTTTATAGTTAGAAATAATCAATATTTTTATATATGTACTATCTTTATATACAAAATAAACAAGAATATTTTCTAAAAAACGCCTTATTAAGTTTTCAAAAAAACAAAATTAGTATTATCAATTGTATATGATTGTAAGTCTAATCATTATACAATAATATACAAGGTATTAAAAAAGAATTTAATATATTTAAAGACGTAATAATATATACCAAAATAAACAAAAAATTCTTATACACAAGGTTACGTAAATAAACGGTTTCGAAGATATGGATTTCTTATCATAGGTGTTTAATACTGAGGAGATTTTAGAAAGACTTCGATTATTCTTCAAACGCAGATGTCTGTTTGGATATGAAAGGAGAACACTTTGTATATCTTATTTAACTTCATTTTTGTGTTTTGTTAAGTTTCTTTTATTTATTTGTATAAGATGGTCCAAATTGGACACTTTTAAAGGCAAAGTCCACATTCTATAATTAAAATTTTTCTTATTAAAAAAAAATTCATTTCTGTAAAAACATTTTCTAATGCAACCTTTAAATAATATTTTTAAATAAAATTCAATGGAATAAATCAACATTCCCTTAAAGCAATATTTTAGTAGTTACTGGCAAAAATGATTTTTTTTAATGGAACAACATATATATTTTTGCAAATTCGAGAAGTGCACACAATTTGCTTTACAATAATATAACACTCTTGATATTTCCTTCCAGCCTTCTCTGACTAATAAAAGTTTAAGTTTAAAAGTTACAAACGTAAAGATGTTGGGTGGCACATAATGGATACCCGCAGAAAGTTGCACAGTTTGTATTAGAAAATTACTTTATTACAATAAAAGTCTACAGATATAATATTTATAATATGGTAAATCTTACCATATTTATTCAAAAATATAGCACACTTGATGTTTCGTTCAAGTCCTGTCTTATACAGGCTGTTCCGTAATGATATGCGAATATTCAAGGGGGTGATTCTACATCGAAAATTAATTATTGTTTTTATTGTTGTATTGTTTCTTATATAAACTATGGTCCCAAAATGTTCCGTTATTAAAATACAGGGTGTTAAAGTTTAAAAAAAAAGGATTTTTATTTAATAATTTTTTGCACTTTTATTAACAAGGCGATAGTATTTTACACAATGTTTCAACCGGTTTCGGTTACGTTTAAACCATCTTCAGGAAATACATTTTAAAAAAATTGTTGATCTTATTGACATTTTATTTTGTGATTTATGTCATGTTGTGTCAACGTGAAAAATTAAAATAGAATTAAAATAAAATAAAATTAAAATTGAATATTTCCCAAACCAAAAGTTCAAATATCTATTGTAAATTTGGGAAGGGGAAATGAAAAAAAATGGGACAATGTTATTGCGGTTTGAGTTCATTATATATGTTAGGGTTTTTTAAATTTATTTTTAGGTGGAGTAAAAGGATTTTTCAAATACATATATAAAGGTTTTTCTGTGTAGTTAATTTGGTGATTCAAACATAAAATTTGTGGATGATTATGTTTAAATTTTCTAATTTCATAAAGTTCAAGTATTTCCAAAAGGTTACTTTTATTTTTCTTATGAAGTAATGTTGTGTTTTTTGTTTCATTAAATTGGTGTTCTTTGTTAAATATTATATGTCTTCCAAAGTTAGATCTCTGTTGTGTTCTATGTTCTTTTATACGAGTTTTTAAACGTCTCCCTGTTTCACCAATGTAAATGGCTTTACATGTATCACATTCTAATTTGTAAACTCCATTATCGTTCATTTTATTGATTTTATCTTTGTTGTTAATTAAAATTTTATCTAGTGTGTTGTTGCTTTTGGATGTTATAACTATATTGTGTTTCTTAAAAATTTTTTTGATTTTATTATGTATGTTACCTTGATATTCTATTGTTCTATAAATATTGTTTGTGTTATTTGTTATATTTGTAAGAGTGGTAAGTTTTATGTGATTCTGTTTGTTTCTGTATTTGTCAATCATTTTGTTGATGATTTGTGGTTTATATCCGTTATTTTGGCCAATTTGTTTGATAATGGATATTTCTGTTCTAAGTTCTTTTTCATTAAGTTTTGTGTTGAAGGCACCGTGCCTTCATATATATATCGTATGTATGCGTTGAAAGTTGCCATTTTATGAGTATAATCATGAAAAGAATAATTTGGGATGATAGTATCTGTTTGCGTTGGTTCAAACCGCAATAACATTTTCCCATTTTTCCCTTCCCAAATTTACAATAGATATTTGAACTTTTGGTTTGGGAAATATTCAATTTTAATTTTATTTTATTTTAATTCTATTTTAATTTTTCACATTGACACAACATGACATAAATCACAAAATAAAATGTCAATAAGATCAACAATTTTTTTAAAATGTATTTCCTGAAGATGGTTTAAACGTAACCGAAACCGGTTGAAACATTGTGTTAAATGTGTCGTCTTGTTAATAAAAGTGCAAAAAATTATTAAATAAATATTTAATTCAAGACGAAAAACATTCCTATAAAATAAAAAATATAAAAAAGAGGATATTAATTAATATTTTCGGTATCGCTTTAGGTATTTTTATGAAATTTGGCATATAGTGATTATTAATAAAGACGCATATCTTTAAATACAAATCTAATCTCTATCTTTAACAGTGGCGTGCGTACCAGCACTGACTTTAATATTTTTAAAGAAAAAAAATGGTACGCCAATGGTTTTTTCCCAAATAAAAAATATTTTTAAACTCCCCCTTTTTGCAGTTTTTGGACTGCAATGCGCCGTTTTTGAGAGAAAAATTAAAAACCGTCGGTTGCTCAACAGAAATAATACGTATTGTAATTATTAAGGATACAATTTTGCAATAAATTTAGGTGGGTGAGCCTAAATGTGTGTACATATCATTTGTTGTTTTACGTACTTTTTTTTTAAACTTTAACACCCTGTATTTTAATAACGGAACATTTTAGGACCATAGTTTATATAAGAAACTATCATTAATTTTCGATGTAGAATCACCTCCTTCAATATTCGCATATCATTACGAAACATCCTGTATATATAACTTTAAAGCTTATAAACGCAGATTTTGTAAAAAAGTGGGCTGTGGAAATAAAACAAAAGCGAGATTATATTTGAATCGACATTAGTAAAAAGGGGTTATGTAGCAAAAATAATATTTTACAGGGGAAACAAATAACCCGGCTGAGTATGTTATACTTGACTTAATCCGTTAAAATAGTTATGAAGAGGAGATACTACTTCAACCAACATGCTTTAACCTGTTTTAGGACCTACAAGAAATTAAAAAGAAATTTCACATATCCTGTTTTCACATTGTTTCATTTGTTTACACTCCTCATTGGCAAAGAACATGATAGAAATATATGATATTCTTAACAAAATTTATTTAGTGGTTTTGAAAAGTTAAAAGACAATAGGAAAATAACAAAAACTCATTTTAAACTAGAGAACATATTCACAACATGTTCTGTTTTGTTCAATCGGTTTCTCCTTCGCTGTCTGTAAGTTTTCCTGTCGTGAACCAATCCACAATTGCAGAGTAAAACTGCATATGCTCTTCTGGAAATATTTAATGTCTGCGATTTTTTTATCATTAATTGGCACTGTATCTGCACCAACTCGAACCAACCCAACTCAACCCGAGGTAACACAGTTTGCTTTACTCTACTTAAAAGTGAGAAGAAGTAACCGCTAAGGTACTGAGAAGTTTTTACTTTATCAGGGGATTTGTTTCTTTAATCCTGTTAGTAACTCGAAAATTCAGGTATGTGTTTTTAACGTTTTAGTAGAATCACGAAAAAAAAATTTAAAATTGAAAGATCGTGGGGGTCTTATTTTTGAAAATGAAGATATGGCTCCTATATAAAATGAAGGTTTAAGCTTCATCTTTTAAATGATATATAACACGTTGTTTCAGTTTGAAAACGAATTCACGTAAGAAATGTTAAAAGATGACGTGATTTTGACGTTTTAGTAGAATTTCAAAATAATAAAATGTGAAAGATCGTTGAGGACTTCTTTTTGAAAATGAAGAAATGGCTTATACATTAAATTGAAGGTTGAATCTTCCTCTTTCAAATGATGTAGAACTCGTTCAATTTGTACTCGATTTCACCTAAGAAATATTAAAAGATGATGTATTTTTGACATTTTAGTAGAATCACGAAAAAAATTACAAAATTTGAAAGATTATGGAGGTCTTATTTTTGAAGATGAAGAGATGACTTATATCAAATTGAAGGTTGAACCTTCGTCTTTCAAATGATGTATAACTAGTTGTTTGTAACCAACTAACTTACTAACTAATAAATGAATCGACAGATATAAAAAGTGGTTGTGTAACATTTTTCATTAAATATGATTTTATGGGCGAAAAATAATCTGTATTCCAAGCGCAAAACGATAGTGTCGATTTGGAAAATTGATCGGATTTATACGTCTGATGAAAATGAGATGTTAATGAAAAATTTAAGCGTATCAGGAAGATTTAACATAATAAAAGTAACGACTGAACACATAAAGGGGTTAAGATGTGATGGCCTACATTTTACAAGAGATCCTGTATTTCAAATGATAGTTATGGAAGACACGTCAAAAGATAAGACAAAGTAACTTTCAAGGTATCTTCCATAAGTCACTTTATTATTATTGAGCCAAACAAAGTAAAAGCAGACGATCAAGGATAGAATTGACGAAACTTATGACAATTATTTATTCATTAACCAATATTTCGCTCTTATTTAAAGTTTCTTCAGGGCAATGTTTTGGTTTAGCCGTGCGTCTAAAGCTAGACTGGGTTGGGTGGGGTTCTGTCTTAAGAGATACACGGTTAAACCCGAATGAATTCAATTCTAGATCTAGTGTTAATTCCAGTTTTAGTATTAACTCCACTTCCCGTTGATATTCTTAGATTATTATATACCTGTATCGAACTAAAATCAAAACTAATACTAGACCTACAATTAGCAAGTCTCTGCCGTTCTTAACACCTTACTAATTAACTTACTAATTACTCACTTACTAGATCTAGTGTTAGTTCTAGTTTTAATTCTTATTTAGCTCTAAATTGTTGTAAATTCTGCTGGAAGTAAAAGTATAACCTAAACTACTTCAGAAATCAGTATTAGCCCAAAAAACACCTTAAGAAGGAATTTTCAAAATCGAGTCACTTTTTTCTTTTATTGCCAAAGATAGATTGTGTGCTTATCGTGTTCAATAGATATTGGAAAAGCTTTAGCACTCATAAGTCATAAATCTGAACTCCTTGACTGTGAACCTTTATTATCTAAATCAGAGGTTCTCAATCTCTTTCGGTTTGCAACTCCCTAAATAATCGGATTTTTTTGCGGCCCCCTAACACATCCAATTTTAACATACCTTTCTTGACAAATTAGAAAACTTTCCTTTTTAAAAGCGATTACCCATGTTTTGCGACGCTCTATGACTGCATCGCAGCGCTCCGGGGTATCGCAGCGCATATACTCCTTGGAACTTTATAAATTATTAATAAAGATAATTGTGTAGAATTCAATCATGGTACTGTGGATTTATGTACATTGTCCGCCAATGCTTCAATTCCGCAATAATTTAAAATCTTCCAGTATTCAATTGTATTTTGTCAAAATTAGGAACTGTTTTCAATATAACTTCAACTATCCTTTTAGAAACTTCATTTCTTGCAAGTCAATCCGTATTCTGGAATTATATGATTCTCCATACACGAGTACTCTTCATATGTTTCTAAATACTATATTATTCATTGTGATGCTCATTTTTTGGACGATCTATTAGAAGATTTTCATATTTCTGATGGACGCACACCTTTATAGTTACAATTAAGGCTCGATATTGTACTAAAAGTACTGGTAGCTTCATATTAATATTATTTCTAATGTTATTACAAAAAATATTAATAAAAGGCGCCAGATCATCGAGTGCCGCATGTCTTTGAATCAGTTATAACCGGTTGACACAGATCAGTAGTTAAATTTAAGCAGGAAATGTTCACTTTAACTTATAAGCACGATCAATTTTGCTCAACCTGATGTGTTTGTTTCAGTTATAAATTGCTATTATAGATCGTCAGTATCGCTTAACAATAAAACAAACAAAATACTAAATAATTAATAGTACAACCCAACTTAACCTAACCCAACTCAGTATAATCCAACCCAACCCAAGCCAATGTTACGGGTTAAATGGTACCAATCTGTCCCATTTAATCCCCTCTTCTACAATTTACAATCAGTTCCTTTCTTCTCTCAGACCTCTTCGAGTAGTCGATACCACCTCTCGCCATCATCCGCCCACTATCTGTTCCCTATCTTGTTATCGTCATGGTATCTGACCATCAGCTTCTTCCATTCCTCACTTCTTTCCTACACAAGAGATTTTGGTATTTCCGTAATTACCCATAATCTTTCATTATATCTTCCATCTCTTATTGGTGTCCTTCTCTCCTGTCTCTGGAAATCTTTATCCCTATCGCTTTTTCCAATCATTAATAATACAAGCTCACCTAATCCAACGGTATGACTTAAGTAGATCTGTCAGGTTATTAGATAAAGTAAACATAGAAAGGTTACGATGAATAGAAATATGCACTTAACAGAAAAAAAATTACTAGTGGTCTTCTTATTTGAAAACCATTCATAGGCGTATTCCTAAAAGAAAGTATAACTGAAGTGTGAACGATGAACATAGTCCATCTAAACACAGTAAGGTAACAAAATTCAATTAACAATAAATGTCAGAAGCTTGTTGAAGTGATTTCGTTTGGACGATTGTTTCATTTTGGACGAGTGAAGGAGTTTGGTCCGGTACTGAATGTACTAGTAGACTCTACTAGTAAAAAGTACACTCATTTTCACATAAAGGTGATAATTGTGTACTGGCACAGCAATAAAAATGGCGTCAAATGAAGTATTTTGTGTTGGCATTAATGTGGTGATACTTAAAGTGCTATTTGGAAATCCATATATTGTTAACAAAGAAAACGGAAATATATATGCTGGGTTCGCTCGTGGATTAGCAAGTAGAAATTACCTAGGAACATAAGTATTATGTCAAAGATCAAGAAGCGTATTTTAACCATTTAATTTAATTTTAAGGGTTTCTTTAAAAGATTTCGGATTCTCCTCGTCAAGTTTCCGCCTTTGTCTTCATGGTTGACTTTGTCATCTTCACCTTCATTTCTTCTAAGTCTTTCTTAGAAGTATTTCTATATTTTTAATTTCTTTCACCAATACGTCTCTCTAACTCTTATTATTCTACCGGAAATCCAGCTTATGTGGTTTAAATAACGACGAAGGCTAAACAATACAGTCTTACGCTGTTGAATCATCGAAATCAATCTTCTAAAATCGTTTCCTAAAGGAGCATTAACTTTTTTAATTTCTTGCAGCATGCATTCTAGAACAATATCTGCTTTTTTGGGATTCATATCTCGACAACAAATACTTTCAGCAGTCACTTTGACCGGATCCAAAGGGCAAACCAACTCGTCATAATTTGAAACTCATTGTTGTCACTTATAATGAGACCTAGAAAATGAATCATTGCTTTTATAATGAATAATTTATACATGTTAACAGTTAGCAATTTTGTCTTGATTTATTTCGAAAATCATGTTCTTTCTGCGTCTTTTTATTTTTAAAAACTGATTTATTAATCGTAGTAGAAGGTATCACGGGATACCGGGTTCGGATAAATTGGTTATTATAGGAACAATTCTGGTATCACAGGATCCAGATATCCAGGGATTGTAATCCCTGGTCCAGTGCTCCAACTCTTACTTATTTAGTAATTTTTTTTATATTTGCTCCTGTAATCATGTTCGAAATGTTGAATACAAAAACTCAATACTTTGCAATGTATTATCTTTTATCAACTACAATTAGAACTAACACTAGAATTACTAATACTAGTATTAGTACTAGAACCAAAACTAGAACTAGAAACGTTCGGGTTTTGCCAAATGTTTTGAAAAAATGTTTGACGTTTTGAATACAATGTAACAACCTTCTTCAGAAACTGGTTCGAAGTGACGTATTGCAACGTATAAATCTATTTAATTGCTCATCAAGGTTTGAAATATTTAACTCGTTCTTTTAACTCAGTTAAAATTAGTTCTTAAATATTCTCTATAATGTAAAGCAAAATAATAATATTTGATAATAATGATAACCACCATATATAACATAAAGGATATAAAATTACTTCATTCAAAAATTAGAAATTGTGCATAAACATGTTAATAATAAAAATTATTTAGTGTAACTAAGATTATTTTACACATTTTGATTAACACATTTTATCTCAAAAATTAATGTGTGTGGATGACAATATTATTAATAAAAATTGTTTGCCTTAACAATATCTTTTTAATATTTTTAGATTTATTGCCGTACAAAGATGATTCGACAACCAACCAATTCCTTCAAAAAATCGTCGATATCCTTTTGGACTTCGTTAAAGCCACCAACGACCGTAAAGAGAAGATTTTAGACTTCCACCATCCTGAGGAAATGCAAAAACTTCTCGATTTAAAAGTTCCGGAGCAAGGTGTCACCCTTCAACAGCTAATTAACGATTGTGCAACTACTCTCAAATATCAAGTAAAAACAGGTAAGAAAATTTTATATTTTGAAAATGAGATTGGGGCTTTATTTCCGTTTTAATAATAGCGCTCTTATCTACCCCACAAGTACCTATACAGATTGTTTGTTATTTAAATCACTTTGTACTCATAATCCATCGTGCTTTTGCCGACGGTGGCGCTCCCGATTTTGTGGGGGAACGTTTCGTAATCGAATCAGCGCTTATCAGAGCCACTAACAAGCTATTGAGTCCAGCGAGGGTGACTTTTGCAGTCTGTTATGATTCCATTACCTGCAGTATTCGCTTGTGGTATCTTCAATTTTTTCGTTGCTGTTAATTCTTTAGGGAGTACGGATTTTATCTTCGCCATTTATCATGCGTCATCGTAAAAAAATATATAGTCCTCGTGAACCTAAAACTGTCCATAACAGATAACGGTTACTATCCGGATGGTGTTGGGCATCTTATCATTGAATTATGAAGTTTTGCGGAGGCAAACAAAGTATTCATCAGATATAGGGGAGGTTTGAGAGGGTTCTTCGTTGGAGTGGCGATGACACGTGCCATCAGGAAGCTGTTGTTGTGTATTTATTATCGCCTGTCTAACCACAAACGCACCCTGATTCAATTCAATTGTAATTGAATAGAATAAATAAAGACGCAAAAAATGTGAAATTTTTGAAATCGGAATCGTTTAAGAAAAATCTCGAACTGAGGGGAAAACGAATGACGATGAACCATACGAAGGCACGTCAGTAACATCTGTTCAAGCAGTACATCTGCGACGGCGGCAGTATGAGAGAGGCATTAAAAGGCGAGCAGAGGGGCTCGAGGCCCCATGCCGGGGGCGGCGGAATCCTGAGATTACAAGGATTACCGAGCAATCCCACTTCGGACTATCAAAACCCGGCTCTTATTTGTAGACTCGCTTATATTTGTTGACGTTTATGGACGTGGGGGTATTTCGAGAAAATAATTTTCACTCTCAAATAAGAAAGAACCGAAATTAAGAAGGTTTCGAATATTCTTTGTTTTGAGGATAAATTTTGTTATTTTATTTAAATCTCTTTAGCACGCCTAGATAAAAATGTATGTTATATTTACATATACTTATAATGTTATCGTTTAACAATGTTTACTTTGGTAAAAGCTTGTCCTAAAACGAATTTGACGTAAATATTAATCCACTTAATTTTCGAGGTAATTTCAACAATGACAATAACAGGTGACATGATTATACAAGAATATGTATTATAACTATCACGCATAATTAATATTGTTGAAAAGTGATCAAAAATTATTTAAAAGCGGTTTAAAATTATTATTGTTAATGATTTTTTTTTGTTGGTGGCGCTCAGATGCAATTAAATGGACATGTCGCGTCAAATGTAGCGATCCCCTAAGCTTTATGGGGTGCAATTATCGGAGCATTCCGAAACTGGGGTAATTTTTAATCTGACGTGGGACCGAGTTCGAAAAGGGCTTGGAATCATGGGGGAGCTTTGAGTGCCCTTAATTGAGGATTTGCCGTCGGGGCGCAAAACTTTGCTCACCCCGGGGTTTGCCTAACCCTCTCTTTTTCTCTTTTACTACTCGAACAACAGATTTTTATTGTGGCTATTAATCTTCTATTCATATGTGTATTTTAATAAAATTACCAACAATATAAGGAAAATTAAAAAAAAAAGATACTCCACCGTGACAATGCTTTTTCACATTGCCGTGACCAGGATTCGAACCTGGGTTACTACGGCCACAACGTAGGGTCCTAACCACTAGACGATCACGGCTACCGGAGTAGTTACATAAATTTATGTAAGCATATTTTACAGAGAACGTAGTGATATCGAAAAATTATTCAAGCGTATATTGCTAGTTTTTTCTCAAAAAAAAGTTGCTTCACCGTGACAATGTTCTTTCACATTGCCGTGACCAGGATTCGAACCTGGGTTACTACGGCCACAACGTAGGGTCCTAACCACTAGACGATCACGGCTATCGAAGCAGATATTGCGTCAAACTTCGGAGCTGTTTACGTAAAAGTTGACTCACTTTGTTTATTAGTTTATATAATTTTTGCATATATGCTGAATTGCATTATAAATAATTGCAAAATGAAGTTGAAAGTAAGTCCGGGTCTGGTTGCTCAGATAAGGAAACATAAACGCAAGTCAATAAACAATTTGAATCATTTGAATACCACGCTAAAAAATCAAATCATCAATAATAACTTTCTTAATTTAACATAAGATTTTTAAGTTTTTTTATACAGGTGCCCATCATGTATAAAATATAGTATATACCTATATAAGGTGTACAGGTGTCTCACGTAACTGGTTCATTAGAACCTTTTTAGGTTCTACTATTCGAGGAGGCTTGAAATTTTGGTAACATGGGTTGTTCATTCCAATCTATTAACCTAAAATATTTTCAAGATGGCCACCACTTCCGGTCTGCCGGAAGTAGACCTCAACTTCATTATTTTAAATGGAATGCTATAGTCTTTATAAAACCATCCAATTATACGTAAGAAAATATGTTGACTTTGATAACAGTTGTTGATAACTCTTCATATGCTGTCAAATCGATTGTCAATTGTTATATCAGTGTACCTTATACAGCGTGGTCAAAAATTGAATTACCGTTTCGCTGTATTCAATTGGAGAAAGTTGAAAATTTTAAATGGAAGGCCCCATATCTTTTTAGTCTATCTAAACGGGAATTTAATTCTCTACAAATTATCTATAAACATTGCTATACCTATTTATTATAGTTTTCTTCATATTGAGTATTTTATCAAAATACTACACAAAATGCTGGAAGCCGTTCGTGTTTTTATTAGAAGGCTATGATATTTTGACAGTTTATCGTTTAATTTATTTAAATTATCATTGGTATTATTTCTAGAATGATCTGTGATTGAATAAACTTTAGTTTGTTAGCTTTTATTTGCCATAAATTACCAGCAGAAGAACGCATAAATGAAACAATGAAAAAAAATAATACGGCGTAATATTCGACGTAAAGGGCGAGATATTCTTAGAGAGTTCAGTTTATTTATTTACGGTGCTTTCTTGTCAAATATTATTCATCTAAATCGACCGAAGTACCTCTTACCGAAAAATTTGGTAAAGCAATAAAATATGACAAAACATTTATTCTATTATCTTTAACTGCTGGTGATAGAAATTTATGGATTCTTGATATACACTTAGCAGCAGAAGTCTGCGTACAAAAAACTTCTAACACTTTAACTGAAAAAATAAGGGTCATGATCTAATGTGATAAACTTCAATTTTTTTTTATTTTGTGTATTAACTACATATAATTCTATTAACAAAATATGCATCAATAAAACAGAAATATTAGTTACAAAAAAAATTAAAATTAAAAATTCTCCAAATAATGCGTATGCAAAAATCTGCGTACAAATAAAGACGCCTTCTCCAAAATATACTTATTTACTTAAATACGTAGTTGGCGATGTACGCTTTCCGATTTAAATAAAAGATAATCGGTGTCAATTATATTAGCAGAGGCTTAGAAGCTAAAAGTTAGAATGGACACGAAAGGAAAGGAAATTCAATTGGGAGAGAGAAAAATTATTGTAAAGTTATGGAAAGAGGGAAAATCTTTTCGAAAAATAGGAGAAACTGTCGGCAGGTCACACTCTTCCATTCAAAGAGTAATTAATAATTATAAAGACACTGAAGATTACCTCTCACGTCCGCGATCTGGTAGACCACCCCTTTTAACAAACCGAGAGAAGCGAAAAATTGTACAGCAGGTTAGAAAAGAACCTAGGCTGACGGCAAAAAAAATAGTAGAAAATGTACAAGAAGAATTTCATAAAACTATCAGCAAAGATACGGTGAGAAGGACGTTAAAAAAGCTAACTATCGCGTTGCACGAAAAAAGCCATTTGTGTCAGAGGTCAATCGTCAGAAGCGGATCGCCTTTGCAAAAAAACTCTTAGACAAGCCCATTGAATTCTGGGAGAAAGTTCTCTTTACAGATGAGAGCAAATTTTGCATTTTCGGCGTTAAGGGTAAACAACTTGTATGGAGAAAACCTAATACTGCCCTTAATCCCGAAAATTTGAAAGCGACTGTAAAACACGGAGGTGGTGGAGTTATGGTTTGGGGGTGTATGTGCACCAAAGGGGTGGGAAGGTTGGTTTTCATAACATCGACAATGGACCATAAAATGTATATAGACATTTTAAAAGAAAATTTGAAGCCTAGCATCGAAAACTTGGGCTTGGGGCCCGAATACTTTTTTTCAACAAGATAATGACCCCAAATATTGCGCCCACAACACTAAGCTTTGGCTACTATACAATACCCCAAAGCAACTTAAAACACCTCCACAATCGCCGGACTTGAATCCCATCGAACACCTCTGGGATATACTGGAACGCAGGATTCGGCAACACAACATAACGTCGAAGGAAACGTTAAAAAATGTTATGATTGAGGAATGGGCCAAAATCAGTTCGGACGAAACGAAGAAATTAGTGCACTCCATGCCTAAACGTTTAAGGGAGGTCATTAAACGTAAAGGTTATCCGACCTCATATTAATATAGAAACAATGATCTCATTTATGAATTTTTTATAAATACTGTCCTGACTTGTACGCAGATTTTTGCATACCCGTTATTTGTAGAATTTTTAGTTTTGATTTTTGTCTGTAACTACTGTTTCTGTTTTGTTGAAGCATATTTTGTTAATAGAATTATATGTAGTTAATATACAAAATAAAAAAAAATCAAGTTTATCACATTAGATTATGACTCTTATTTTTTCAATTAAAGTATTACAAGTTTTTTGTACGCAGACTTCTGCTGCTGAGTGTATATTGATCTTTCCAAAACTATGAGATGCTTATCCTATCCAAAACTTTATTACACCCGCCATGAATATAAGACGTATTTAAAATATTGGCGTGGGAATAATTCGCCATGATATTCAAAGACATTAACAGCAGTAAGTGATGACACAACTAAGTAACGACAATAACATAAATATGGTTGAAAAGCTATTAAACCTCCATGGCTTTCTAACATAAATCGAATAAGGTTAAAAGTCAAGTAAGTAATGGCCATTACAATTCTTCGTAGTTTGTACCACGTTTCTTGTCAATTAAATGTTAAGTGTGTTTTTAACTCAGTATGTATTAATGTAAAGCCTTCCACATGATCAAAATGTACATGAGTTTATATTTAGTATTCACATGCTCTTATTTTCTTGTTTGACTTTTTATCTCTGAAGATGGCAATAAGGCCGAAACTAGTTAGATAAATAAATATTTTTGAAAAACGACCAGTTAAAGTACAAAAATTTTTACTTGACTTTTAACCTTATTCGATTTGATACAACACTGGTAAAAAAATGGATTTCGAATTAAACTTCAATCAATTCTAACATAAAAACAAGAAGCTATCCAGCATTGTATGTGTCCATTAATTTCCAAATATGAGGGCAACTACAACAAATAGGCACAGGAAAGTATCTAAATAGTTTGTAGAGAATTAAATTCCCATAATTTATTTTTATAATTTTAAGTTTATCATTGTTTTATGTTATTGATTTTAATTTTTGTCATTAAATTGTTGTTTTTCATTGCTTCATTTATTCGGTTTTCTTTTGGTTATTTTTGGTAAATTACAGCTAGCAATCTAAAGTTTATTCAATCACAGTTCATTGTAGAAATAATACTAATAATAATTTAAATAAACTAAACAAAAAATTGTCCAAATGTCATGGCCTTCTAACAAAAACACAAACGGTTTCTAACATTTTACCTACGATTTTGATAAATACCTCAATAACAAGAAAACTATAATAAATAGGTATAGGAATGTTTATAGGTAATTTGTAGAGAATTAAATTCCCTTTCTGATAGGGTATGAAAATATGGGGCGTTCCATTTAAAACTTTCGACTTTCACGCAATTGAATACAGAGAAACGGTAACTCAATTTTTGATTAGCTCCTCGTAAATATTGGTTCAGGATAGGATAAAAGAATCAATGACAATCAATTCAACAATGAATCTTCTTCAGGGAGTGAAATTATGATTGTAATGAAACTGGCTAAAATAAAACATTAAATACCAGAGTATTTCGTCCAAAATTATTCTTAAAATTATTGAGAAAAAAAAAAGAAACACGTTGTTACACACCATAGCGCTTTTTTTATAATATGAATGACATACATGGATCATTCATATTATAAAAAAAGCGCTATGGTGTGTAACAACGTGTTTCTTGTTTTTCTCAATAATTTTAAGAATAATTTTGGACGAAATACTCTGGTATTTAATGTTTTATTTTAGCCAGTTTCATTACAATCATAATTTCACTCCCTGAAGAAGATTCAATTTGAATCGAAATATAGGACTGTTCAATTGATTGTCATTGATTCTTTTATCCTATCCTGAACCAATATTTACGAGTTGCTAACTGGGATAAAAAAATTATCTCATAAAGTTTTTGATTAGCCTGTATAAGATATACTGATACAACAAATGACAATCTATTAGCAGCATATGAAGAGTTATCGTACCAATGCAAAACGTTTTTGAGTTGACGTTGGCTGAGATATGGGCTTGTAAAGAGCATGGTGATATTTGACAAAAAAAACATAACATCAAAATAACTCGAAAACAAACAACGGTAGGCACCAACAACTCTTATCAAAGTCAAGATATTTTCTTATGTATAATGAATAATGAATGGTGTAATAGAAACTATAGCATTCCATTTAAAATAACGAAGTTGAGGTCTACTTCCGGTAGACCGGAAATGGCGGTCATCTTGAAAATATTTTAGATTAATAGATCGAAATGAGCAACCCATGTTACCAAAATTTCAAGCCTCCTCGAATAGTAAAACCTAAAAAAGTTCTAATGAACCAGTTACGTGAGACACCCTGTATACTATAGTATAGTATATACCTTTTATTTGAAATAATATGACAGTATTCAAATGTTTTTATTTCGAAAAACAAATGGGCAACGAATGACACTTGATTTTTTTTAATAACTAGTTGCTATTTGGATCATGAATCTCGTGTATTAAAACTTTCGTGTCCGCTCAATGTACAATTAATTTAACGTCAATTGTCGGTATCTTCACAATTTAATGTAATGCCGCAGCCGCAAAAATTCTTCATTGTTTGAAAAGTGAATGTAATATGAAAATATCTTAAGTGTTATTTTTAATAAAATGCACTTGTAAATAGGTTTTATTTCTAAATAAAGACAATATCAAGCTAAATGTTATTTGAATAAGGCGTAAATAAAACTAAAAAAAATAAATGAATGAAGAAGATAAAATTAAACAATATAAAATGGCAATGAATTTGGTAGTACCAAGTCCGCTAAAATTAGAAGAAAATATGCATGAAAATTTTAAAAAAATTAAACAAAAATTTATATATGGAGGTATCTGGTTTAGAAATATTACTGGAAAAGAGAAAATAGCCATCTTGATGAACAACGTGGGCGAAGAAGCCGTAGAAGTATTAAAATAGAAAATCCGATAGCATTAGGTAAGATTTCAAAAGAATTTGGGAATTATTATAATCCGAAAAGAAAAATATTTTATACGCAAGACATGTTTTTCAATCTCGAACTCAACAAGAAGATTTTATTTAATTTTAACAGATGTAAAACATTGATCAAAAACTGCGAGTACACTAATGAAGGAAAAGCATTGAGGGATAAAATAGTATTACAATCAAATGATAGGGACACTAAGGAACGATTAATGAAAATGGGTTATATAAAATTACAAGAAGCGGTAAAAGCATTCAGAACAGCGGAAATATCAAGAGGACAAGTTAAAAAAATGTATTCAGAAGAGAGAATGATAAAATTAATAAATTTAAACAAGAAAAAAGTCACAAAGAGGAAAAATGAGTCAATGAAAAGAAATCACAAACCAGTCGGTGGAAAGAAAATAAATTTGGAAACATTTTTAAAATATAAAAAATTAAATCATTTTGCATCTTGTTGCAAAACGGTAGTACATGAATTACAAGAAAGAGTATTATTGTTATTCAAATTGGTTCAAAAAATATTGGAAAAAAGAATTAAACGTTGAAGGATATAAAATTAATTTAAATTAGATTTGGGAACTTAAGTAAATATAATTCCAAAAATAATACTTGAGAAAATTAAACAAATTAATAAAAACTGTAATATAAGTAAAAATGGAATAAAACTAATTGCTTATTGTAGTTTTGAAGTAAAACGCTTAGGTATAGTAATATTAAAAATTCAATATAAAAACAATTGTTATTATCAAAATTTTGTAATTTTTGATAAAGATAAAATACTAGGGTTAAAAAGTTGTAAAAAGTCAAAAAAAATAGTTTCAATAGATAAAGAAATGAAAGATAAATAAGCTATTTGTAATCAATTTTCAAATGTATTTAAAACCTAAGTTTGTAAAACCTGTTTGTAATCCACCTACAAGAATTCCATTAGCTTTACAGAAAAGATTAAAAATTGAACTAAATGATTTAAATAAAAAAGGTATTATAGAAAAAGCTAATAATGCATCTGAACGGATAAACAAATTGATTATTGTTGAAAAAAATAATGGAAAATTAAGGTTGTGCTTGAATCTAAAAGATCTAAATGAGAATTTATTAAATGATTATTATGCTAATCCTACATTAAATGATTTAAAATTTAGACTTCAAAATGCTAAATATTATTCAGTCTTGGATTTGAAAGATGGTTTCTGACAAATTTCATTTAGTACTATGTATGGAAATTACAGTTTTAAAAAATTGCCATTTGGTCTAAAAATTTCAGCTGCAGTCTTTCAATAATATAACGAAGAAATGTTTGATAATATACCTAATATATACAGGCTGCCCCGCATAAGAAGAGCAAGGGCATGTAGACCAACCTAAAATATGATGATATAAGGCCACTTACCTTATACCAAGTTGCACCATTGAGAAGTAACAGGTTTTCAAAGTTGAGTCATAAATTTCGAAAAAAATTAATATCTCAGTAATGGATTAAGTTAGAAAAACCAAATTTGGTACACGTTATGAGTGTATAATGTGTAATGAGTGTGTAATGGCATTGGTGGTATTGGTGGTATTGTTCAAAATGCCCACCATTTTCCCTCAAATCACCAATTTTCGGTGATTTTAGTTAAGATTAGATAAGAGTAAGAAAAGTTTTAAAATTAAATTGGCAATAAAATGTAGTAAGAGTTTTTTAAATCCGCTAATAGGTTAAAAATGTCTTTCAAATTTTAGGGTACCATCATCCCTAACCAACCCATTGAAATGCTTTAAATGATCTCTGCTTTCTACCGATTGATACACTTATAACGTATACCAAATTTGGTTTTTCTAACTTAATCCATTATTGAGATATTAATTTTTTTCGAAATTTAAGACTCATCTTTGAAGGCCTGTAACTTCTCGGGGGTGTAACTTTGTATAAGGCAAATTGCGTTAAATCATCATATTTTAGGTTGATCTACATGCCACTGGTCTGCGTCGGTTGTTATGCGGGACAGCCTGTATATATAAATACATAGATGATATTTCAATTTTCAGTGACTCTGTAGAAGAACATGATAGGGCGTTAAATGCAGTGTTAAAAAGAGCACACGAGAATAATATACTCCTTTATAAGCAAAAGTTTCAATTTAGAACAGAAATGACTATTAAAGCTAAAAGGAAAAATAAAAAAGAAATATTATGGCAGAAATGCTAAACCTAATAAGACTATTTTTAAAAAACGTGATAATGTAGTGTATAGGTATAAAAATAAATGGGAACCAGCAAAGGTTATAAAATTAAGTAATACTCCTAGATCAATATTTATAAAGGATGAAAACAATAAAATAAGAAGAAGGAACACAACAGATATCCGTCCCTCTGAAAATTTTCCAACATTTAGAACACGTAAAAATAGCTTTAAATAATAAAGGGATTAATATTGAAAATCAATATAGAACAAAGTATGGTAGAATAGTAAAACCGCCTAAGTTGAACATAATTTAGGAATGTATTTTATTTTTTATTATTTAGGGGAGATGTAATATGAAAATATATTAAGCTTTATTTTTATTAAAATGCACTTGTAAACAGGTTTTGTTCCTAAATAAAGACAGTATCAAGCTAAACGTTGTTTGAATAAGACGTAAAGATGTCATAGTGAAGGGATTGTAAAATTTTAGGAAATGCCTGGTTATCTGTTGTAGAAAGGTGGTGAAGTTAAAGTAAGAGTAGACAATTAATTCAGACTGATTTTTATAATAAACATTTTCAGTTTATATACAAAACCTTAATACTACAATGTACGATTGATTCCAAAACAATCGTGTTTTATTTACAAACATAAATTAACAATTATTTTGCGTCCTCAATTCTTGTTTGAGCACTGCTAATATCGATCCTTAATCGGCCGATGATCGATGGACCTTGTGAGATACGGTTCAAACCTTGCGTTATTACTTTTTTAATTTAGTTTTCAATTTGTTTCTAATATATGCTCTTTCTCTTCAGAGCCGTTTTTAGCAAATGGGGGTCTGTTGCAAAATAGTATTGCGGAGCCTTTATGGAGGTAAATAGCTCTCGACTCTTCTTTTTCATAAACTACCTACCATAATCGTTCTTTCCCACCTCCACCACAATATCGCTACCATTAAAAGATAAAGATTGTAATGTACCTTATCTCAGTTAAAAAAAACAGCTAAATATTTTATCATTATTTTTTTATTCTTATTAATACTAAACTAAAACAAATTTAATCCGCTGAAAAGTATTGCTTTCACAATAATATTCTTATGCTACTTAAAGTTAATCTTTCTAGCTTTTAATCCAGCGAAGTCGTTAATAATTTCTTCAAAATTGACTTTGATAGTGGTGTCTGCTTCTATCGATAATGTTACCAAAGATGTTAATTTTTATTGGCTCATAAATCATATTGGCTCATAAATCTCAACACACCAGCAGCTGTTTCATCTTCAGCGGGAAGTAGGCCACAAAGAACTTTTTGCCCTTCAAAACTTAAAGAGGATTCTAGGGCTTTGTTCCTTGTTCAACTGATTTTAAATCTTTTACACTGTACAAGCATCCAAGCATACTATTGTAACTGACAATTTGTTGAAATCTTCTTGAAAGGGGCTGTAATATATACTTTACAATATAATTAAAATACTTAACATTGAAAATTTGTTTAGCAAATTCTAAGACATGCTTATCTTCTTCTTCGTAATTAAACATTTTTCGTTTCTTCCTTTGCTTGACTATTTGAAATTTTGGCTCTATATCCAAAAGATTGTTCATTTCTCTTGCAATCATTATTGCTGCAACAAAACCTTCATTTTTAAATTGCTCAATAAACTGTACCAGTCCTTGAAGCAACCTATGTTATGCCTAAGTGTTAACATTAAATTATTAGTTAACATTCCGGAATTTTCGTACAAATAAACCTCAATAATGCCGAAATATTCTAGTTACCGAATCCCTTTTACACTTTGTCGATCCAATAATACACAGAATGACTCGGGTTGAATGAACTCAACGAAGTATCCTTTTATATATTTCTCTCCTCCCTTTAAGTTTTAGAAAAAACTATATTTTACGAGCAGTGGAACACTCCGGAATTTTCGTACAAATAAACTTCAATAATGCCGAAATATTCTAGTTACCGGATTCCTTTTTTCTTTTTAGTCGCGCCGCCTAATTTGCATAATGGTACGTGACATTTTTTGCTCGTTTGTTTGTCTTTTTCATACCACCGATGCCTTATTCTAAGAACATTTTATTGTGAAAAAGCCCGTCACCGCGGGGCTTTCATAGGCGCGGGGCCTGGGGCAGTCGCTCCACCCTAAGAATGAAAGTTTGGAGTTCGCGGAGTTGATTACTTGGTTGATGGAAGCAGGAGATATGATGTCAAAAAGATTTCCTTGATTTAAAGTGATGTGCATCACTTTCGTGTAGCAGTCGCTAATTTCGTTGAGGATTAATTACGATATGATATAGATTTAATACGTGCAGCTTCAGTTCATTCATAGTTAGAGCTGAGTGCATAAATTTGGTGTTTGCATAAATTTGGTGCTGATTGACTTCCGTAGCATGTCGATGTTTCTGTACACTACGTCGTTGACTCCAAAGATGCTTGTTAATAGATGACCTAGAAGACCTCTTTTGTGCCTCTGACAAAAGATCAGAGGTACAAAATATTTGTATGATACCTTTTTCGTTCGGTAACATTCATGCCGTAAAACTCATCATAAATTCATAGCTGTAAAACGTCGTTTACGCTGTCGATGCGTCCAAATTGCGAGGATGATCTATTTCGCTCTATGCAGTGGCTGGCAATTCATTATCAGAAGAATCACTTAAGTGACTTAAGTCCGACTCCGGTATTGATATAACTACATTACTTCTTGTGAGCAAAACCTAATCTGATTCACTACTGTCGTCACTGTCAATATATGCTTCAGCATCCAACAAAAGTCTGTAAAAACTTGTTAAGCTATATTATCCGATAACGTGACCTATTTCAATAATGAAAGATATCGAAAAACTTTGAATGGAATAGGAGTTTAAACATATTACAGCAGTATTCGATATCCACAGTGATATCCAGGTAAAAGAATTATAAGTGTAAGTATATATAAGAAAGTACCCTTAAAATTAGCTGAAGAATCAGTCCCTGAAGCTTGGAACCATCATTCGGATTTACCTTGTATTAACATAAGGCAAATCAAAAAATTTATTAAACAAGAAACTACAGATACGAAACCAGTTTTACGTTCACGATCTTTATAATAACTTTAATCCAGTGCATTTTTGACAAGATAATGTTAGTAATGTATCTCTAGTCATACTGTATCAATTAAGGGAAACGAATTTTTCTTTCGCAATAACCTCAAAAGAAAGAAAAAAAGTTTTGGCTATGGTAAATGTATTATTGGAAATATTTTTATTAGGGAACTAACAACTTCAAAATAAGCTTTCTAAAAATATTGTTAATATAAAAACAATATCTACGCTTTTCTATCAGATACTCCCCAAATTTGATAATTTTAAGGCAATCTAATTGTAAGTTATATTTAAAACATTGGTAACTTCGTACAACGTTATTGCAGAAATACAAAAATATTTCAATCTAAGAAAATATAAAAAAACTTTATCGATATCTCACCCCTTATAAAAAGAGCTTTTGACATATCTTCTCCTGTCATTTTCCGATCCGATAGACGCCACCCTACAGCCCCCATTCACGCACAGATTAGCGCGACTCCTGCCACTTCAGCAGCAGGAGTAGAACGCCCTAACAGCAAGAGGCACCGCATTTCCTTCCGTTTTCAGTAGGAATGCATTCAATCCCTTTTCGTCTCTTTCGACACTATCCTTCAACAATACTTGATTCATTTTCTAAATCCAAAATCGAACTTGGTATTCAGGTTAGAATAGGCAATTAGAACAAATAAAATAAAAACGTCCTAATTTCTCTTTGTATCCGTCTCGAGAAACGTCTGGGAATAATGTTTTTGTCTACAGTTGACTGGCATTCAATTATTTTGGGCAGCCGTCCGAGATAATGTCCAATTGATGGTTGGGATCTGGATGTTTTTAGGGGGGTGAATGCTTGGAGATGTTTTGGGGTTAAAGGATTTTTGGTTACAGCTGGTTTTATTTTATTTAACAGGACACCCGCATTTCTTCAATCAATTATCTTGTGGTCTTGATCTTGTATCTATGGCTGGGGAATGGCTTACTGCAACGGCCAACACGAACATGTTTACATACGAGATTGCTCCAGTTTTTATTTTAATGGAAACCGTCGTTATGACTCATATGAGAGAAATTATCGGGTGTAACTGGAAAAATGGTGATTCGATTTTAGCACCAGGTATAAAAATTAAATATTTTTGAAAAATGTGTCTTGAAGATAAAAATTTTAGGTGGATCAATATCGAATCTCTATGCTTTCCTAGCAGCTAGACACAAGATGTTTCCCAACTATAAAGAAAAAGGAATTGCTACGATTCAAGGTCAGCTGGTGATGTTTACATCCGATCAGGTATTTTCGTTTTGGGTCGTTTCCTTCAGGAAATTTGACCGATAGGTTTTCTTTATAGAGCCATTATTCCGTGAAATCGTGCGCTTCAGTTTGCGGCTTGGGAACCGACAATTGTTTGATGGTTCCGTCGGACGTTAACGGTAGAATGATTCCATCTGAACTCGAAAAACTCATCGTCGATCGGAAAGCGAAGGGCCACATCCCATTTTTCGTTTGTTGCACTTCAGGGACAACCGTTTTAGGTGCTTTCGATCCTATTAACGAAATTGCTGATATTTGCGAAACATATGGCTTGTGGTTACACGTAGATGTAAGTATCTAAAAATAAACCAAGAATCATAACAATACATTCGCGACAGTATATATTTTTTATTTCAATCAATCAATAGATATAAAAATAATACGTTGATCGGGTTTTATTGTTATGATTTATTATCTCACATACATCATTTTAAAAATAATTTTTTTGGTTTTAAGGCTGCTTGGGGAGGAGGACTTTTACTTTCCAAAAAGTACAGGCATCCACGTTTAAGCGGCGTCGAAAGGTAAGCTCTTTTGATGGATAAGATTAATTAGGATCGAAAGTTCGCTCCTTTAAAGTTAGCAGCAACACCATTTTAAAGTGACACTTTGTGTTACACCAAGTAGAGGAGTAGGTGTGCCTCAACCGTCATCTCGAGAGTGATTGATGGTGGTGTAATTAATAACAGGGTTTGGAGTGCCAACTGTGAACAACAGTTACCCTCCAATGTTTCAAACTAAACCACTACCACATAAAAAATTATACAAAAACTTTAACCAAAATGTGTTTTTTAGTGATTACTTTTTTAAGATTACAATTAATTGAATGAAGGTGATAAAAAGGATGGAACATGAAGTGTGTTTCTATCCAATTGCTTTTTTTCACATTGGGATTTTTTTAAGAGCCACAAAATGCAAATTGAATGGGTTCTTATCGGCTTACCACACTTTTCTTGGGGGGTGTTGAGGTTTACTTGTGGATCGATACTGTAAATATTTTTGGGGAAAGTAAAGAGAGGGATGAAAAGGAGATTTTTAATATTGAAAGTTTGGTTGGTGATAAAGCAATATATTAATATTGAGGAATTTTATGTAATTACGTGAGATTCTTACGAATTTTAGAATAGTGATTTTTGTTGATGAAATTAATGAAACATATGAAATGATAATAGTTTTGTATACTTCAATACATTTGAAGATGAAGTATTAATAAGTAAGTCTCATTTTTAAGTAAATCATAATTTAACACATGTAAATTAAGAATCTATTATATAAGATTCTTGCCTTCTTGGTTAAACTGCTTTCTTGTAGCATTTAAGATTTATGTAAATAATCTGACACTGGTTCCCACTTTTTGTCTTAATAGAAACTTCAATATTAACTCCTTATTGTTACAACTACGATATTGTTAAATGAACAAATGATATCTGTAGTCATCAACAACATTAAAACTTCCAATTTAATATCCTGTATTAGAATTTTATCATTAAAATGTTTTATTTGTTCGAAAGGTACAACACGAAACTAAAATTTTAAAATGACTTAGAGCATATAAACACCGCGACTGTTCTTGACGCGTATTCCGGACGTAGAATTTTTCGATCAACATAAATCAATGATTTCAGTCAGTCCAATGATTCCACCAGTGCGTAAAGCACACCAAACGATGAATTTTTCTGGATATGAAAGAGTCTGTTGGGTTTGTTGGTAATTGGTTTCCTATTAGTTTAAAACCAAATCGGCGAAAGAACGATGCATGTTCATCTTGTAACTGTAATTTCTGCACAAGCTGGATCTAAAAACGGGTGTACGCCAAGATGTTTGCGCAAAATTTTCTACGTAGTGGACAGAGCCCCAATTTCTACCACTGACGACGAAGCGATAAATTTGGATCTTTCACACTTTTGTTTACAGCGGCAATATTTTCTTCAGTACGTACATTTCTTCGACGGGTTGGTATTATTGTATTATTTAAAGAGTGCATATGTAATATGAAATCTATCCACAGTTCGACCGATGTAGTCTTCTATAAGGGGTAGGAATTGATGATTTCAAAGTAAATTTGGATAATTTGGTAACATTGTTCAACCATCAATCTATTTATGATGATTTGCCATAGTATACTGCATAGTATACTGATCGTAAATATCAAAAAAAGAGCGAAATGTTACAGTTCGACTCAATGTTAATGTATATGACTAATTCAATGGTTTGATATCTCATTGTACTTAATGTAGTTTTAAGAAACTAATTACCAGAGCTGTGAATTATATGTATTGCTTATTACAAAATAAGCACACATATGCAGAAAGCTGTTAAGAGAAAAACAAAGTACCTGGTGATGAGGCAGGGTGATTCACATAAGAACCGACACAGAGTAGAGAGACATGCATGTATTAATGAAATACATACCTTTATTATATTCGCTTATTGTAAAGTGAATATAGTAAGTATAAAATTCGTCAAGAGGCGAAAAAAATCTATCACCCTTATCTATATTAAAATCTCTCTTATTGAAGCATCATTTAAGATGCTTCAATTGATTTCAACTTTCTACCAATTAATACCCTTAGTGTAAATACCAAATTTATATCGTATACCAAACTGGACTTTTCTCACTTAATGTGTGACTGACAATGAGATATTGAAAGTTTTAAAAAGTTAAGATTCAACTTTGGAAGACTATAACTCCTTAGGAGTACAACGTGGTACATAGATAAATTATGTTAAATCGTCTTCGTTTTTTCTTAAAACATTTTCTAATTTTTTGTGCAGATGAACTTTGATGCTTTTGATTGGTCTTTTGAATATGTCATTCATTTGTATGGATTCGATGAGTTGCAACCCTTAAATCTCCAGTTTACGCAATAGTTCCCAAATAGATAAGTAATTTGCTAATAAAAGCTAAATTTGGAGGCAGAGTTAAAATGTTATTTAGCATAATTTTGTAGTCTCGAATGCTATCAAATTCTCAGAAGAAAAGGATAAATATGGTCAAATATGCAATGTAGTAATTAATATGCATGAAAACGAAAAATAAAAATAAACAAAATTTTTTCAGCTTTGTATAATCATATTACCTCATATGCGTTTTGTATATAATCACAGCTGTACTAATTACAGTATCGAAAGTGATTATATAAATAGATGTAGATTCCTTCCAATTTTTGCCCACTTTCGTATTTCTATCTTCTTGCGGTCCTCCGCAGACTTAATATGCATAATTTATACTAAAGTTATACCAAAATAGCGTATCAAATTAATTACAGTGCTGCAGTAATTGTGTTATATTTATTAAAACAAAAGAAAGAAAAATGTAAAATGAAAAAAATGTTAGTGAGCAATTGGATATTACGGAAATGCTATCTTGGAATTTATGGAACGCATTTCACGTCAGCATTAAATTCAGCTACTGATTCTTTCACCATTTTTTGGAAGTTGTAAGACTAATAGTTACGAAGTATAATATAAGTTACTAAAATGTATTATCTCTAGACCACGAATACTTATCCATCATTTTTATTTCCTCTGCCGTTTAAACTTTCTAGATCGTTTAGAAATATTTAAAATGTGCCTTGAACAAACACACTACCCGTTTAGACTGAGGCCGGTATTACAATATCACAGTTCTATCAAAAGTCGTATATTGTATGAAGCACCTTTCTATAGGATGTAACTATTAAGGATTTATCGTTTTTTGTTGGTGTCTATTCTTCGGAACTATATAAAAAAAATGAGACAAGGGTCTTATAAATTCGGATCAGTATTATGCTTACCTATATTTACTCTAGTTACTGTTATAGTTCTGCGTAAGTCTCAAAATTATGATTATTAATTGTAATGTTTAGGTCGGCTAGTCACCGTTTTGTATTACTCATAATTATCATTGGCTCATTGATAATCTCTGATTGGATCTCAGCTTTTAGTCATTTGAAGATATTACACTTTCCATTTTAAAAGGGCAAATTATTTTTCCTATAGTTATCTGGGTTTCAAAATATTTTTGAGATGTTTTCATTATGTGAAAATTATTAACAAATTAATATTAGATTAAGCCTTTTTAAAGGAAATTGCAGTCAAATTTAAAGCTGGAGTTTTGTAAATATTGACGGTCCATCAGCACTGTATATGGTGGGCCAAATTGGATACTTTTAAAGAAAAACTCTTCTTTCTATAAGAAATAGACGAAACATGATATCAGCATATGAGGCTTGATTTTTATAAAAAACATAATGGTGAAAACCAGATAGAAGTAAATTAGAAGTAAATTGATAAACAACAAAGTGAACCCTTTTCTACAGAAAATGTTCAAAATGTCTTCTAGTTTATATTATACCCAGTTGACATCTGTTTTCAACACTTTTTGCAAATTAATAAATTATTGGCTGTTTATAGATATATCTTTCAATCTTTCCCACTCAAAACAATCTATAGGTGTTAGTTCTGGTAACTAACGATGAAGACCTTGTTGGTCTAATTAACAATTATTACAAAAATACATATCCTTTAACGTTTCTTAGGTGGAATTACAAATTGATGGAGTTACAAATTTAAGAAAAGATTTATATATCATTTTAAAGAGGAAGGTACCTGCAATATATATATATGCACGTTATTACTTCATTTTTAAAACAAGACCATCAAATTTTTCATTCTATTCATGAATCTACTAAAACATCTAAAACATATTGTTCTTAACATTTCTTAAGTAAAATCGATTTCAAATTGAAACAATGTGATATACATCATTTGAGAGACGAAGGTTCAACCTGCAATTTGATATACCAGCCATTTCTTCATTTTCAAAAATAAGATCTCCATGATCTTTCAGACTTTATAACTTTTCCGTGATTCTACTAAAACGTCAAAAATACATCATCCTTTAATATTTCTTACGTGGAATCGATTTCAAATTGAAGCAATGAATTATATATATTTTTATAACCCATTGTAAAATTTTATATATTATATTATCATTTGATTATATGATATATAATATCATATAATCATTCATAATATATCATTATATATCATTTGAAAGAGAAAGGTTCAACTTTCAATTTGGTATGCAAGTTATTTCTTCATTTTCAAAAATAATACCACGACGATTCTACTAAAACGTTAAAGACACATCATCTTTTTACATTTCTTGAGTGCAATCGATTTCAAATTGAAGGAACGAGTTATTCATCATTTCAAAGAGAAAGATTCACTTTTCAAGCTGGTGAGCAAGACATTTCTTCATTTTCAAAAATAAGACATCTCGATCTCTTAAAATTATTTCTTATTTTATAATTTCTTAGTTATTCTACTAAAACATCAAAAGCACATCATCCTTTAACATTTCTTAGGTGAAATCGATTTGAAATTGATAAACTACGAAAAACTACGAGTTATACATCTTCCGAAAGAGAAAGGTTCAACCTTCAATTTTGTAAGCATGCAAAATTTTATAAACATTATTTTTGTGATTCTACTACAACGTTTTCACAGAGTTTGCTACCTTTCTGTATAAAACAAACTATCATCTCCCATTTTTCATCATTTTACTGCACTAATCTACTAAATACGCAATTGAAAATCTTATAAGTTTCCAAGTTGTATGTTTCATTGAAAACTTGAACAAAACTGCTATATTTTTTAATATAAAAATCGTCAATTTTAGAAGATTGTAGCGCCTCGCCCGCAAGCGACCTCGGCGGAGTGGTAATAAAATAGTCTTATAGGAGACTTTATATATTTACTAAGATATACATGGACCAACTATGCTTCAAAATCGCCGAAGTCGCTTGCGAGCAAGATATTGGATATGAAATGTTTACACACAATCATGCCTTTTGGAAGGTTGTAGCGCCTCGCTGGCAAACGACCTCGGCAGAGTAAAAATAAGATCGTCTTGTAGGAGACTTTATATATATACAAGAAACAATTTGGTCTCAAATCGCATGATCGCTTGCGGATGAGGCGCTAGATTGGAAATGTACAAACTCCGGGCAGGCCAGACGTTTGTGGAAAGTTTTGGGAATCAGAGTAAACTCCGAGCAGGCCAGATATTTATTCTGATTGGAAAATAGTGATTAAACTCCGGGCAGGCCAGACATTTATTTTAAGGAAAGAAATGAGCATTACCAATTTTGTAATAATACTGTTCTTTATTAAATTAAATTTGGTTTATATACAAACAAAAACGCTTAATTTTAAAAAAATTATTGGACTTTTAACACTTTAAAAAATAACAATAACCTATATACATACTTTTATTTTCGCAACGTTGAATTAAACTTGAAACTAAAAACGTCTGCAATCCATATGTCGCCGACGTTTGACCTAGTTAAACAAAATACTAATTAAAAGCAAATATGTTTAGTTGAAATTAAACAGGAAATGCTTGCATAAAATCGTAAATTTTGGAACATTGTAGCGCCTCGCCCACAAATGACCTTGACGGAGTGTCAATAGAATCGTCTTATAAGAGAATTATTATTTACTAATTGTAAGATATGCAAGGAACGATTTCGCCTCAAATCGCCGAGATCGCTTGCGAGTGAAGCGCTAGACTTGAAATGCTTACATACAATCGCAAATTTTTATAAGATTGTAGTGCCTCGCTCGCAAGCGTCCTCGTTAGAGTGGGAATAAAAGCGTCTTGTAAGGGACATTACATATTTACTAAGATATGCAAGTAATGAGCTCGCCGAGGTCGTTTGCGGGTAAGGCACTAGATATGATATATTAACACAAAGCCTCGCCCGCAAGTGTCGCTTATAGACAAGGGGCTATATTGAAATGTTTACATAAAATTGGGTATAGGGTGTTCCATTATAAAAAATTATTTTTTCGAAAACCGCTATAAAAAATTCAGTTTTGCGTAGTACTCAGCGACTGTCAAAACGATACTTTTTTGTTCACAGGACGTAAAAGTAAACTTTTACGTCCCGGACGTAAAAGACTTAAAAGTGTCATTTCGCTATCTAGAATCAAAAATAACTATTTATGTCAATAACTACTAAAATACAGCTTTGAGGAAAAGTTAACTTATTTCGTAGTATTTTACATAAAAATCTACTTTGAAAATGTTTGCGCAGAAAAGAAAATTGTATAATAAGAAAAAAGTTATGACGACTCTTTCATTTTTAAAACCATAAGAGATATCGAAATGAGGTTTCCGCCGTTAAGTTTCTTCTAAAAATCGAGCCACAGTCATTGTTATCATTTTTCCTCCATCTCTTATAGAGAGAGGAGTTCCATTTTAAGAGTACACAATATGGCCTACCCTGCACAATACATTAATATCAATTGTATAACACCTTAACTTTATGAGAATATTCGAAATATGTTTTCATTTTTTTTATGTTCTACTAAAATTCCAATTAATTATTTTTGATTTTATCCAATGATGCGAAGAAAAAATATACCAAGCAGCTTTAAAAAACAAAATTAGGCATATGCTTGAATTAAAGTTGGCATTGGAAATAATTTATTTGTAGCTTGAAACATAAAATTCATTGGGACATTTGAAACTTGCTTCATGAAAATCACAATGTAAATAACAAAGTCGCAACGTGGGGCTTCTTTTATCTGACACCTTGTATAATGTTGTGTTACTGAAAATAAAATCTTTATTACTACCAATTTGGTTGTATTGAGAATTTGTTTGAAGTCGGTCTTAAAAAAGACTAAAAATAATCGGTGATTGTCATATTTCGATTATTTTTAGAGATAATCGATCATGATTAGGACAATTAAAAAATACAATGGAAAATAAAAATTTGCACTTAATAACCAGAAGTATTTAACAAATCCAAATAAAAAAAATGAAGCCAAGCCCGATTACAACTTCTGAAAAATTAACTAAACAATTAATATAAAATTAAAAAAAAAATCGTCGCTTTTAAAAACACGATATCTTTTGTTTGCTTTTAAAAATTTTAACTGATTTAATAAAACCATTATAAAATTTAAAATTTGTTCCCATTCCTTTTTTGTTTCAAAAAGTTTACCCTCCGTTTCAGACCTAATTTTTAAAGTTTCCCAATGTAAAACCCGCATTTCGTTGTGTAAAGAGCAAAATCATGTCAGAGCAAGCTGAAATTCAAGCTTAATCTCGTTCCGTGAGAGTCATACATCTGTGCAAAGTCGCTCCTTTTGTATTCAAAGCTCAAAGTACAACTACAATCCCTGTTTGTATTTGATCTACGGTTATTTAAACAACTATACTTTTCTCGTTTTAGAGCGCACTCCGTAACTTGGAATCCCCATAAACTACAAGGTGCTTTGTTACAATGTTCAACGATTCATTTCAAAGAAAACGTAAGTACAAAAAAAAAGTATTGAGTTTCATTGTTATCACTTTTTGCTTGATAATAAATAGCTTTAGGGAATATTACCGAGATAAACGAAAAGAATGTTGCGAACCCTCCCTAGGTTTGTTGTGTTCCGGAATTTTCAATTTAACATTCCGGAAATTCTACGACCGTGTTACATCGACGTAGCCCTCGCGTGACTCGAAATTCAATAGATAGCGAATACGAAATGAAAATAAAAATGTTTGATGTTTTTTTTTTGTTTTCAGGGTTTATTGTTGAGTTGTAACTCCATGTCGGCCGATTATTTGTTTATGCAAGATAAACTTTACGATATCCAGTACGATACCGGCGATAAAGTTATCCAGTGTGGGCGTCATAATGATATTTTCAAATTGTGGCTTCAATGGAGAGCTAAGGTAATAAATTAGGATAAAATAATTGTAGAAAAAAAAATTCCCCAGGTGAGGCTCGAACTCACAACCCCGGCATTGCTCACGACTACTGTCTTATAAGTACCGTGCGCTAACCAATTGCGCCACTGGGGACACGAGACTCGATTCCGAACAACAAAATATCAAACCCGGGTGTTAAAACAGCTTTTAAGGACTTCCATTTAATTGCAACACACATTTTACACGCTCGGTTTTTATCTGGTGAATTCAAATTATTTATTAAAAATTTCAAACCGACGTGTTTGGGATCGTTAGGCAAGTTGTTAAGCGTACACGAGTTGACGTAGTATATTTATATCTAAGATTTACCTTTCACTGTTGTGGGATTCAAGTAGAGATAAAATTAGAATTTCAAATAATAAACAGATTAATTAAAACAATTTTAAAATTACTAGTATAACGTTTTAATACGATGAAGAGAATGTCTGTTATAGCTTCTGTTTTAATTAACAGAATATACAGCTTATTTGATACAATAATAATAATAATAATTTATTAGTCTCAGTGCCACATAACTGTAGATGGAGATAAGTCATACAATACATTATTACACATAACAAAATACACAAAGAAAAAAAAAAAAAGAAAAAAGCTAAATACATCTTTATGCCTATGGTAAGTCCGTGACCCCACAGAGATACTCCCGTAAACTATAAAAAACATTCTCGATCAAGTACGCCTTAACTTTATTTTTGAATGCACGAGGAGCGGTGATGCTTTTTATTGAGACAGGTAACTTATTATATAGTTTTACAAAATCGTATTGCGGACTTTTCTCAAAAAATGCAGATCTTAGAATCTTATCTCATAATAATAATAATAATAATAATCTTTATTGGTGTTAAGACCAGGCGGTTTACACAAGTCATAAAATACAATATTACAAGAAAAATATATATACACTCATAAAATAAAAAAAAAATATATATATATATATAGTAGTAACAAAGACAATCAAGACTAAGACAAGCAGCCGTGGTCGTCAGGACGGGAGTGCTCGACATAAAGTCCTCAATTTCATAAAAGGCCTTATCTATTAGGTAATTTTTGATCACCGATGAGAATTGGTTAAAAGGAAGATCACGAATTCTAGGGGGTATCACATTGAAAAACTTAATACTGTGGTAATTGACTGAAAAACGAGATCTCGAAAGACGTATATAATTTGGTTGAATATCAGCCTCGTTACGAGTTTTATAAGGATGTGCTCGCCTTTTCACGGCAACGTCTCTATTTTTATAACGAAATTTAAGGGACTCAAATATAAAAAGACTAGGTAATGTTAGGATTCTCAGTTCACTAAAGGCCCGACGACAGTCATCCCTGTAGGCAAGTCCCGCCATAATTCTAATTGCTCTCCTCTGTATTGCGAACAAAGATTTAGAGGCAGAAGCATGACCCCAGACTAACAACCCATACGACAACTGGGACTGAAAAAAGGAAAAGTAGCAAATCTTCAAAACTTCCAGCGAAACAATACCAGCTAGGCGACGAAGCAAATAACCCACCGAACTAAGGCGGTTCGCAAGAAAATTACAGTGGGAATGCCAGGTAAGTTCCGGGTCAACAATTAACCCGAGGAACTTATTCGATGAACAAGCCTCATCAACAGCTCGCAAAGTAAAACTCATATTCACAGTCTTAGACCGATTCAAAGCCAACTGGTTAATTCGAAACCAATCCTCCGCTAAAGATATGAGCTGTGATTGTTGCAGCAATGCGGAATCTCGCGTAGGTGCAACCGTCATCAATGTTGTGTCGTCCGCGTAGAGCAACAACATGCCGTCACTAAAGGGATTCGGTAGGTCATTTATGTAAATTAGAAACAGGAGGGGTCCAAGAATTGACCCTTGTGGAACTCCGCAAGTAAGTTTACCCGGTTCAGATAGATTATCTCCAACTTTAACAGACTGAGACCTGTCCTTGAGGTATGAGGAAAGAAGTCTACAACTTAGCGGTGAGATATTGTACGCATAGAGTTTGCGAACCAGTAACGTATGCGAAACACAATCAAAAGCCTTTGTTAGGTCGACAAAAGTCGTTTCGCAAAACTGAGAAGCCTCAAAACAACCCACAACACAATCCAAGAAACGAAGAAAAGCCGTAGTGGTCGATTTACCCGGTCTAAAACCGCATTGACTCTCGTTAAACAATTTGTTGTCTTCAAAATATTTTTGCAACTGGCTTTTCAATAGGACCTCGAAAATTTTAGATATTACTGGTAATATGCTAATAGGTCTGTAATTTCCAGGATCCTTCTCATCACCCTTTTTAAAAATTGGTAGCACCAATGCTGACTTTAAAACATTGGGAAAAGTACCCTCCTCGAGACAGCAATTAAAAAGTTTAGTCAATGGCCCAACAAGAACATTGACAGCCTTAGAAAAAGCCGTAGTGGTCGATTTACCCGGTCTAAAACCGCATTGACTCTCGTTAAACAATTTGTTGTCTTCAAAATATTTTTGCAACTGGCTTTTCAATAGGACCTCGAAAATTTTAGATATTACTGGTAATATGCTAATAGGTCTGTAATTTCCAGGATCCTTCTCATCACCCTTTTTAAAAATTGGTAGCACCAATGCTGACTTTAAAACATTGGGAAAAGTACCCTCCTCGAGACAGCAATTAAAAAGTTTAGTCAATGGCCCAACAAGAACATTGACAGCCTTCTTAATCATCGCGATATTAAGATCGCAACAGTCTAGGCATTTTGTGTTTTTTAAGCCATCGATAGAACTCCGTACTTCAGTTTGAGATACCTTCTTAAAAGAAAATTGTATAGGCGAAGGAGGGCTGTTTACATAAAGGAGTGGTTCAACTGAGTCTCCACCAGGTATTACATCGTTCAAAACAGATAAAGGGGCGTTTAAAAAATAAGTGTTAAAAGAATCGGGCGTTATGCCACCCGTCGGTAATCCAGTTTTTTTGTTGTTGGATCTATTCGAATTGATGACGTCCCAGATAGCACGTGGACTATTTTTGTGAGACATAATAAATTTATTATTCGCTTTTAGTTTCGCAGATTTTAATTCTTTATGGTAAAGGCGGCTATAACTATTGCGCGAAGATCGCAACTTCGGACAACGAGTACACTGATAAATATTATTCATCTCTTGCAATTTATTGCGCATATGTTTATGCTTATCCGTATACCAAGCTATAGGTAAGGCGTTGCCACTTTTGAACGATGTTGTTTTAGTGGGAAATGCCCTAAACGAAGCTTCCTTTAATATGGTCATCATAAGGGTCATCTTAATGTTTGCATCAAGATCAAGTCTCGTTACGAAGGCAAACTCTTCATTGGAAATAATATTAAAAAAGATATTTAGACCAAGGGTTGTAATTGGTTTGGAAATTTTATGAGCAATTTGTGGGTTACTTTGTGGTACATTAAAGCTACTAACCACTCCAAGATGATCTGAGAGAAGTAAATCGACGGTTGAGTTATCGATTTCGGACTTGAAATTCGAAAACACATTATCCAGGCAATTGCCAAATCTAGTGGGCGAGCAGAATGCGGAGGACAAACCAAATTCATTCAGCAACTGGTTCACAGCGCAAACACGACTATCATCGGTCCCAAAATGTACGTTGAAATCATACTGGCTAACAGAGCCCAAAAATCTTTCACGATTTCCGTTGACAAACACCACAGCTTTGAGAATATAGATACAAGGGAAGGTAAGAATACTATTATTTTTAAAAACTTCCTTGCAGGATTCAACACATTGTAATTGAAAAATTAATCTGATTATTCGTTTCTGAGTCACAAATACACGCCGCCACTGAGAACTTCTGCCCCACAAAAGAATATTGTATGAAATATGTGAGTAGCAAAGCGCGTAATATGCGTCCAGGAGTGACGTCCTGTCCAACGAATATTTGAGCTTGAGCAACGCAAAATACGACGAATTTAATCATTTACATACGTTATTTATATGTGGTCCAAAACTCATTTCGGTATCAATGCTCAAGCCCAAAAAGTTGGCTTCCTTCTGTAAAGGAATCCCAGCAAGATGTTCTATGGAAAGCGGTCGCCGAACATGAAAATTTACGCAGACTGTTTTCTGTATATTCAAGATTATTCTGTTTCGGGTGCACCAATCCACAAAACGCTCTACAGTGCTACCAACCAACCTATCAAGCTCACTCCGATCACGAGCAGCAATAGCGATAGAGGTGTCATCGGCATACATCACCACATGAACATTCTCGAAAAAACTTGGTAAATCATTTACAAAAATTAAGAACAGTAAGGGACCCAGTATGGAACCCTGAGGTACGCCAAGATTTACAGGTGAGTCCTCCGAGGCTATTCCCAACAGAACCACTCTCAAACTACGACTTGTAACGAAAGAAGTTAACCATTTAAGCAGACTTCCACGAATACCCACATTGTATAACTTTTCCTTGATGAAGTGTGGAGGCAACTAATCGAAAGCTCGGGAAAGGTCAAAAAAAAGACCAACCACATAATTACCTTTGTCAAGGTGTTCATAGACATATGAAAAGAAATCGACAGTAGCGGTCTCAGTTGATAAGCCCCTTCGAAATCCGTGCTGCGATCGACACATTACTCGAAATGCATCAAAAAAACTCAACAATCTCCGCTTAACAACGCTTTCGAATATTTTTGAAAACACGCTACAAATAGAAATAGGCCTGTAGTTCTCAATACTATGCGCATCACCCTTTTTGAAAACAGGCGTTACCCTTCCCACCTTCAGTAAGTCAGGAAAAACCCCTAACTCAATTGACCGATTCAAAATCTTGGCCAAAGGCACGCATAAGCTATCACTTACAAATTTGACGCATTCAACAGTAACATCATCCCATCCAACAGCTTTAATATTTTTCAAGCGTTTAATAGCATCGAAGACCTCTGTATCCGTAACGGGAGCAAAATACAAAGAAGAGCCCACACAGTCACCCAGCGTACAAGATAGTGACAAAGATGACCCGTAAGTAGCCACCAATCTGTCCTGAACTACAGATGAAAAATACTCGCCAAAATGATTGCAACACTCTGACACATCATCTATCAACCTGTCATCAATAGACAACACCACAGGACTACTCTGCGGATGACGCCCCAACTGCTCGTTGATGCAACACCACAGCATTCTACATTTGTTTGAAGAATTATTAATTTTATTTACTAAAAAATCTCTCTTTGCCTGGTTAATTAAATCTCTATATGTTCTTTTTTTATTGTTATATTCCGCTCGAAGTTCCGAAAAACCATTTGTTAGTAACCAATGGAAATTTTTTAGTTCCTGCCCGGCTTGTACGATCGCAGATGTTACCCATCTTTTATGTGAACCACTTTTTACGGGAGTATCCCTTCTAACAGTCGGACAATATAAGTTATAATAATACTGAAATGTCTCAAAAAAACTGGCGTACAAGGAATTTACATCATTCAAATTCACAGCAAGGAGAGAATCCCAATCGAACAAAATTAGTTTATGATTTAAGAAAGATAAATTATTATAGGAAAATCTCCGCTTAGAAATGGAAACCGTTCGGTTGGAATCCTCAATTTGCAAACTTTGAGCAGTATAGGCCAAGGAGCAGACAAAATGGTCTGCTATATTTCCGTCAAAAACATCAAAAGAACATAAAGACGGCGATAAATTTGTTACAATATAGTCAAGTGTTGACCTACTTACTGCTTCATTTAAGTTACAACAAATTCTAGTATATTTCGTCGTATCTCCGCGCAGTTCATAAGAATGAAACAAATCGCCGAGGATTTTAGATTCCTCGGTCCATAGTTCAAAATTTAGAGAGAAGATAATTTAAAACGGAAAATTTATTAGACAAAATTTGAACATAATTGTAAAGAATAATAGTTTAAAATTAAGCAAAAATCTTTATTTATTAAATTGGCTTCTAACAATATACAAACTAGAAAACAACAATTTTAATCAACTTTATGGTCACAACTTATTTGATACAATTGAATTTAGAGATTGAACTTAGAAACTGCTATTGATTTTTTTGGTAATTTAATATTTGATGTGATTACCTTTGGTATTTATCACCACCTTTAGCCGATTTGGTATTGATTCGATCAGTTTTTTGGTTAGTTGTTGCCTAATATTCTGCCATTCTTCATGGAGCGCTTTTTAAAGTTTTCTTTGTTGGAATTAAGGATAATTTGGATTCTAAGTACATCATTATAAATGTATAATAAATAAGACCTTAGTGTTTGGTTTAACGATGTATAGTATATTTATAAATATAGGTGCTACACGTGTTTCGGTTTACATGAAAACCGTCATCAGGCACGACGTCAATTATAGAAATACAACATCTTCAAAACGAAGCGTCACATAAAATAAAAGTATTTTTCATTGTATTTCTTGAAAAACACAATTGCATTAACAATGGAAACGTATTCTTAAAAACTATAGGTTACAGATCAAGAAAACGGGATGGTTCGTTGAAGAAGGACGTAGACAAACTGTTTATCTACGTCCTGAAACACGTGTAGCACCTATATTTATAAATACACTATACATCGTTAAACCAAACACTGAGGTCTTATGCATTATTCTTTGTTGGATATTTTACACTTGCGTATATTTTGATCCAAAATTGCCCATAGATTTTCAATGGGGTTCATATCCGGCGATTGTGCTGGTGGTGCCATTAAGTAATGGCAGTTCCAAATAAGCCACGACTGTACAATTCCTGATTTGCGTTTAGGATCATTATCCAGATAAAAGCGAAAATTGCGTCGTATGTCTAGATGTTTAGCACTTTGAACAAAATTTCGCTGTAGAATTTGAAGGTACATGTTTTTACACATAATTCCGTCAATAAAAACTAAGTTTCCTACGCCGGCAGCGGACATGCAGACCCAAACTATGACGCTTCCACCACCATGTTTAATTGTAGCTTTTGAAATTTCATTTTTTAATTCCGTATTTGGTTTGAGCCATACATAGGACAAACCATCCGAGGCAAAAATGTTCAATTTTGACTCGTCAGCAAAAATTACATCTATCGAAAACTCTAGGCTCTTCGAATATGACTTACCTGATTTTTTTTATAAAGGGCTTCTTACGTGCTACTCGCCCTTGAAAGTTGAGTTTTTAATCAATCGCTCGTCAGTTGCGTTAAAAATCTTGAAAAATTCTGTAAGAGACCAACGTGTTAAATTATGCGAATCATAAGATCTTGATCATTTATTAACTACATTAACGCCAATTTGACTTCATGGTAAATAGTAATAACAGCTGGTTTTTGCTCACATCAGGTTTCTTTATCAATTTCTTTGTCATTTTGCATTGATGACATCATGTACACTATTTTCGCGGTTTTGCTGTGTAAGATAAAATTAAAATATCTTGTCGAAACCCAAACATTATGATATTCACTTCACGCTTTTTTCTGAAAATGATGAGTGATGAGCGATGGGTAAATGTCGAACAGGTAAATAAAATTTAGGTATACAGCTGGTAAAATAGCCACAGGATGCAGGGTACATAACTGTTTACTACGCTCGTTAGAAAATTTTCTTATAAAATCGTTATAAATTCAAATGTAGTTCTTATTGGACTAAACTTTATTCATTCACTTTGGGTATCAGAGCTATCAAATCTCAATTTTTTCAATAATATAGCAAATCTGTTTCTGACAACCCTAATCCCTCTTAAAATCAATGGCCCATAAATTGATAGTGTTTTGACGACGAGAACGTGTTAAACCAGATAGTACAAGCAAACCAAACAATATCTTAATTTTTACTTTTTAAGGTAATTACTTGGCTGCAAATGAAGGTAGGCAAACGATAGGTAACTTCTTACCTCTCGTATCTGATTTTACGCCAGGTAGATGAGCAATAATATTCTTAGCTTTGGTGAGAATGGCAGTTCTGTACGGAATTGCTTACAAATTTGTTGTAATCTCGAGAATGATACGTTGACGATATATGAATCAGATGACATATCAGTATCTAGTTCAGTATCTGTATTGCTTTGAATACCTATATCAGTATCAGACAACAGTTTTATATTCATACACTCTGAATCAGAGTTTGTACGAGTTTTTAAGCGGAAGGTTAATATATCGATTTTCAAAGCCTCGTATTTCAATATTTTCGTATTTTGCTCGATATCTTTACATACAAGAGCAAAAGTGTTACAGAGCAGTACCGTTAAAAATAAAATTTGTCATGGCTTTTGTCCTAAAAGATTTTTGGACTTCCCCAGCGTTACCATCAACAACTTGCATAGAAAGCTTTTCTCGCTTTTTTTTCTCGATATCGACACATAGAAAAACAAAAATGTTTAACCAATAGTTTGATTCCAAAATTCTTTTTATGTCATGCCCGCATTCCCGAGTGTTACCATTACTAACCTGAATGTGCAGAGAGATCAAAAAGTCGTGCACATCGAAATAAGTATAATTGTTTCATTGCTTTCTGATCACTATCATGCGAAAACTGTGAATCTGCGTACTGAATCTCCTCATCACATTTTGGATTTAATTCAAGTTTTCGTCAATCAGAATGGCTAGCTTCTTAGTTTTCCTGTTATTAGCAACTGTTACACATCACATAGATCTAATCTCGTTATAGTTGAATCATTATGTACTCCAACACTTGGAGATTTCGTACGAAGTTCATCTGGAATATATGTAAATGAATGATTTGAAAAATATCGTTCAACAATGAAATGTCGTTGCTTATGGAAAAATGGCATCGTTGCAAATCAGTGAAAACTGCAATACTACCAATGTGAAATAGTAATCCATATCTGTTGTCGACAATACGTGTGATGTTATCACGTGGCAGGTGCTAGACTCATTAAAAGTAGTATTAAAGGTAAATATATTTTGATATATGCAACTTTTATATCTCTCTGTAAAACAAAATCATAAAATTTTCTTTTTCGTATTTTTTTAATGTTGGCATACCTGAGAGAAAGACTGAATGAGAGTAATATATGTACATGTAATCTAATGAAGTTTGCTATAACTATTGTTCTAAAAATTTTCATATTTTTGTATTCATCTTGATATTGACATATCTGATTGTGAGAGAAAAAAACATGAGAGCAATATTGTTAAGGACAACGTTTGCTATATCTGTTGTTCTAAAAGTTTTCTTATTATATGCTCAGATTTTCCAGTATTACCATCAACAATTTATAAAAAATAATGTATTCGTCACATATTTCTATTTTCGCATTTTCCCAATATTGGCGCATCTGAAACCAAAGTGTGAGAGGCTAAAATCGTTAAAATTAAAATGTGTTACAATTTTTGTTGTAACAACATTTTTTCTATAACATCTTCCGATTCTCAAGTGTTACCATTAATAATTTGAAAAAACTACAACACATTGTAGTAAAATTTAAACAAGTTGTAAAAAGCGAGCAATACGACAAATTTACATATTTTCGTACATTTCTCTATGCATCTGGGAACCACCCCAAGTGTACTATAAACATGGAATAAAGAAAATTTAAGAATAACCCGAGTTGAATTCTATCTATACGCACTAACTCTATCTCATATCACACATGCAGACATATTAAATAAATAATAAAAATAGTACGATTTAAAAATATTCTGTCTGTTATATCGAAATTTTACTGTTTTTTAACAGGGCGATGAAGGTTTTGAAAAACATATGGATCGTTTAATGGAACTTTCTGAATATATGGTAAAAAGAATTAAAGAGCAACCCGATAAATTTTATCTTATCATGGAACCTGAAATGGTTAACGTCAGCTTTTGGTACATTCCAACAAGATTAAGGAAGATGCCTCACACTTCAGCAAGGGAAGCGGAATTGGGAAAAGTAATTTATCAAATTCTCCTTTTTTTACAAAAATTATAAGTTCCGTTTTTCAATTAGATTTGCCCGATTTTAAAAGCTCGTATGATGGAAAGTGGGACGTTAATGGTCGGTTATCAACCGGATGATAGGAGGCCAAACTTTTTCAGAAACATTATATCTTCAGCTGCGGTTAAAGAAAGCGACGTCGATTTCCTCTTGGCTGAAATGGACCGACTTGGACACAACCTATAAGTAACACCAAAGATAGTTGTTGACCATATATAGATTATTAAACTATTACTTTCAACACAAATATTACCCTTTAAAAAATCGTACACTTATATCTGTATTTGAATGTTCTTCTTTGATCGATTGAAACATAATCTCTTTTATTTGTTAAAATGATTAAAGGTATGTTGCATCCAGAATTGAGATATTGGACAAGATCAAGTGTATTTGATGAATTAGTTGCTTCTTTAGATGTAAAACATATCAAATCGTTAACATATCATTGTTAAATTTTATTTAAAAATTAATTGTTACGCAAAGAGTGTTTTTGTTTTGTTATTAAGAAATTTCAGATTAAATAAAAGTAATACTCAGAGTCAATTAAAGAAGTAATATTAAAGAATTGTTATGGTTATAATTTCATTATCTAACACGTTGATTTATTAGAAGCTTTTTATTAAATAAAAAAAATAATTTTCAAAAAATACAAAAAAAAAATATTTTTATATAGAACGTTTCAATCTCTTAAAGTACTTAATACAATAAAATAAAGATGGTACAGACTAAGATATTCAAGTTTAAGAGATTTTGGAATGCTTTATATATGTAAAATAAAAAAGAAAACCAATTTTATCAGTCTAAAAACATATCATGTTAGGCGATTAGATATTATCGTTATTAACTAAACTAGTTGATCAGATACACAAAAGAGATTCTTTTTCGTTACATTAAAGAAGAAACAATCTATTATTGTCTGTTGTAAATGTTGCAAATATAATTAAACGAAATATAACGAATCTTCCTGAATAAAAAATTATAGTCTTCCATGTTCAAGAAGAATCGAAATAGGTGTATAAAAAATTACGTTGAGTAAACAATAAAAAAACACTACAAAAATATAAATAAATGTGCTATAGCGTATATTTCTAATACTGGTAATTAAAAATCAATTAACCAAACAAAAAAATGTGTAGCTAACGCAATAATGTTGTATAGAAAAAAGTGGACTAAATTATTTGAAATTTGTATAATATATTTGCTTCGCTAATTGTATATTATTCCAGGTTTGTACAGATTTGTTGAATTTTAAATATTTATTTATAGAAAATGTTTTAAACCTAAACGACTGCCAAAAACGAAAAAAAAATAAAAATATTAAATAATTTATTTATTCGCTAAATCAATATTTATGGATACTAATATGAATGTTATAGCTTCAAAAAGTCATTATTTAACCTCTGTATAGATAAGAATCCTATGGCAAAAAAAGAAGTATGCACAGAAAAAATAAATTAAAATTATCTATTAAAAAAAAAATCTATGACGGTATATCGATGGACAAAGGCCGTGATTCCAAAATGTATAAGTGTACAAATATTTAAAAAGAAAAAAATCTTACTGTTGTTGACTGATCAATTTACAAGCAATGTGTATAATTATACATGAAACAACAAAACACGAAAGTCTTCCAAAAAAACCTTAGGTAGTAGTCGCACCTCCTAATGATTATTGTAGATTTTAAGTGTAAAATAAAAAAAAATATAATTGGTACGAAAGTATTTGTTGTTTTTAGTGTTATTTAGCTGCTTGTGTCATCGACGTCTCACTTTTGTCAAAAAAGGAAAAACAATTGTAACGACAGAAATTCATTAATTAATAAAAATGTGTACAGTCTATAACTTTTTATTTCAATCAATTCTAATCCTAATTAAATTGATTCTAATCTTAAAATCTTTATATGAAGTTGGAGCTCAACCCAACCCAACTTGATACCATCTCCTATATTGCATTGCACTTACAATTAGATAAGTGTGAGAAGGTAAGTAGACAGCCTACGGTTTCAATTCTGTTTTGTCTAACGCATCATTCAGTTGTACTTGACTTAACAATAATAGCAATTACAAAACTATGTATCGAATTACTCTTTAATTATGCTATTTTTTGAGCAAATAAGCAGGGTGATTTCTAACTCGAGGGAATCTTATTGATGCTGATGCAAAATAAGATTTTAAATAAAAATATAGGATTACAAGTTTACACTTTCGTATTTGCTTAGAAGTTATATAAGATTTTTTCATTTAAACATTTGAAACAAAATCAATTTGATTTACAGTCTCTTACATTCAAGCAACTGCTAGCAGTAATCGTACCAGAATTTACTAATCAACAGTATGTTAACATTTTTATTTATAGTTTTTATATTGCAGATGTCTCAGTAATTGCTGCAGAATATTGCCGAAACATTCCAAATTATACGTAGCCGTCTCAAGTAGTCCTATCTCGACATGAACGAGATCCACGTCTTTGTCACAACGTACAGACAGAAAACACCCTTATTGACTTGGTTATTGATGAATCTACCAACCATCCATTACACCTGAAGAGTTTCCAAAAGTTCAAGTCTTTTTTTTGGTTCTTACAACAGCATAGACAAAATCTAAATTAATTAATAACACTGCATTATTATTCGTGCCAGATGTCAAGGCCCCTTCTTTTAGAGATTGATATCTTCGAAATCAGATGGAAAAAAATACGGTAAAGTTTATTGTAATCAGTAAACATTTCTGTGTAACACACTTTAATTTGGAAATGTTCAGACCTGCCGTTTTTCTTTTATCGCGAATTAATTGAAAAAACTACCCAAGTTTTGAGAGTGCCGACAAATTTGTCTACTTTACGATTTTTTTCTCAAAAACTATTTGACGAAAAATTTTCAAGTTTGAACTGATGTTGAACTGATGAAAGCATGTTTTAGTTTATCGATATTCCCTATAGTTTCGCGGAAAATCACAGTTTAGTAACCGCAGTTTGTATGTCGGATTACGTTACAAAAATTAAAATTTTTTAAAAGCGATTTAATGGGAATACAAGTTAAAGAGAAATTGAAATAACACTCCGAGCAGAAACGCTCATGAGGGAGACCTCATTTTGAAAAACTGATTACGGAATCCGACAAACGACATTCTTTAACATATTTTGGTAAAAATCGCATTGAAATCCATCCGGTCATTTTCAAAATAACCCCATCTTACTAAACAGTAATTTTCCACGAAACTATATCGTTAAAATAAAATATTTCCCATATTAAGAACACATTGGGTTATCACCAATTTGAATTCGAAATGTTTTCGTCAAATAGTTTTTAAGAAAAAAAATCGCTAAGTAGACAAAGCTGTCGCCACTCTCAAAAATCGCGTACTTTTTTCAATTAACTTGCGATAGAAGAAAACCACGGATCCGAAAATCTTTAAAACTTTCAGAAAAACTCAGAAATATTCATTGGTTACAATAAACTTTACCGCAATTTTTTTCATCGAACGATTTTGAAAATATCAATCTCTAAAGTAAGGGCCTTGACTTCTGGATAACACGGATAATAGATACATGTTGTCATCTGTGTTTATCGATCAAAATAACTGATATTTCATTGAGGTCTTTTACCACCTCTTGATAAATTTATCTAACAGTTAAAAACCGGCTCATAACCAATGGGAGCGCTTAAAATCGATATAACCACCGTTAGTTAAACTGGAGGTTGCTAAAAACGGGCCTGACATAGCTAAAACACAGCAGATCATATCTTATTGGTCACCTTTAGATTTCATCATTACTAATTATAGCTATGCTGAAAATATTCAAAACTTTATTTTTTTTTGTTTAAAATTTTATTTTGTGTCTGAATCTTACTCTCTGTCACTTATGCTACGTCTGTTTTAACACTACATTGTCTTTATCGTCGTTCTCCACAGAAGATATTGCAGAATTAACCAAGGGTTGCGTAGCTAGTGTAAATGGTACTTCAACTAAACTACCTGATGTGATATTTTCAAATTTTGTATGAATAAGGACGTGAAAACAGCTTCTTCAAACTTGGTGTTACCAAATTATAATCCAGTTTCAGGCATGAATTCAAGTTTTACCCAGAACAAAATATGTGTAAAACCTGCAAGAGCATCAACCAAGCAGTCAGCATGTTTCACAAATCAAACTCAAGAAATGTTGAAGATTTCGATTGTGAAGTGATAATTTTGACTTACAATTAGGCTTCATACTGAAGATTACAGGCGTTGTCTTCAACTAAAATGATTTTTAAGGTTAAGATTGTATCAGGGTTAATGTATAGGTTCTGTCGGCATTGTAGACTTTTAAGATCAAAGATACGTGGAGTGACCTTGATTTTAAATTCTTTTATATTCTTTTAATTGAAAAAAATTTCATAATTACAAAAACTCTGCATTGACGAGAATCTAATAGGTCAAATATCAATGCAACTTAAAACAAATATAACAAATTTGTTATTAAATTATTCATGCTCTACAACTGCTGAGTGCGGCAAAATTATGGAATAAACACAATAAAATGGTCTATCTTATTTCTGCAAAAGACACATTTTGAGCCCATAGCCACTTCCCTGATGGTGTAGACGTCATGGACTTGACTTGTATCCAGGCAAAACGCAAGCCATTGTGTTTAGCATTCGCCTCTTTGGTGACATAATTTAATTTCTTACCTTCCCTTCACTTGATGCTCGACACCGTTACTTCGTTTTCTAATACTACCATAAATCTTGGGATGGTAGTGGATTCGGTGATGTCTTAGCGGCCACAAGTTCAGGGAGTCTGTAGGAGGGTTTACTTCTGTTTCCATACTTTGGAAAAAACTTCGATACCTGCTTCCTGTTGTTTGTCGTAATCTTTGTTATTCTCTCATTTTCCCACACAATGATTATGTCGATGCCACATATTCCGATTTGTCCATAGCTGTTCGGGATAAATTGGAAAGACTCCATAACAACAATATACGGTATATTTTTGATTTAGGAATGACTTGCCAGAGTCGTAAATCATTTCGTATACTTACTATATTATACAAAATTGTCCATACCCGCACTCACTTTCATAGATCTTTTACAGTGCAGTCGATTGTATTGTGGAACAATTTACATGCCGTTGCTCGCAATGCAGCTAGTTTAACAAGTTTTAAAAATCCCCTGAGGCGCCATCTTCTATCTCTTCAACTATCTTCTTCTTGACCTATACGTGACGACATCACAAGTTAAAATGCGATTTTAACTGGTGATGTCTTGTGTCGTCCCATTTTGAATTATTATTCGTCATTTTAAAACATTTTTAACAACTGTTAACTTTTTTATTGTTTGACTATTTAGCTGATGATGATATTTAATTATCGAAACCGGTACTAAGTATATTTATTTTAAAAGTGAAGAAGAGGTCGTTTAATTTTACACCACAATATATTACTTTCTTGTAGTAACTGACTGTCGATCCGTTACATAATTCAAATATGCTCATTCGTTCTGTTTTATTACCACATCATTTACTTATTATTTACATTTTCATTACATTTACATTTTCTGTAACCATAATCATTTATTTGAAATTACATACGTATATTGTTGCCAGTTAGGTCTCTTAGAAGATTGCGATAAATTGATCCGTTTGTCCTGATGTATATATTTGTTATGGGAATGAATATTATTATTATTAAAATAGTATTTTTCTTAGTACAATGATGTAAATATTGATATGGGTTAGATTTGGAAAATTTTAAGAAAAATAATTTTGAAAGTATAAATTTTTATTTTCGCATTAATTAGTTTCAATAATCGTTGTCAAAACTGTCATTAATATTTCAAATTGAAAGAGCAGCGATTATTCCGATTTATTTTTTGTGTTTATTGTTGTTATTTATCGTTATTTGTTCTTATCAGTGATTTAGCAATTTTATTGTTGATAATAATTATGGCGCATTTAGGTGAAATTCAACGGATAGAAATTTTAATTCTTATTGCATGTATTTTTGTCAAAATTTTCCAAATATAATCCATATCGATATTAAAATAAACACGGTAACGATGATATTTATCAATATTAACACACCATTGGTATCTCGGCGTTAGGAAAGTGGGGCAGCTTCATAGAGTTTTTACATTTCGTCTTACACAACTCCTTTGGGTATTGACCGTTATATCGATTCATCAAAAGTTAATAGTTCAACTATCTGTCTTTATAATAAAAACATAATATTTGCCTAAATTTACTTGTATGGATTTTTGTAACACTTTAATAAAAATGAAAAATGTTCGAAAGTACCCCATATGTGGGGCATAAACTGTTTATTTTACTTATCAAAATTAAGGTATGGAAACTGATTTGTATAGTTAAGCATCCAATCGGCAGCGAAATTGTATCTACGGTATATATTTTCAAGGTTCAAAAAGAAATTATTCACTGAACTAGCATTAGAACTAACACTAGTACTATTACTTAAACAATACTAGAATTACTTTAGACAAGCTTGGCCAACAAGGTTTTAATCACTCGACGCTACGCGGACCTGTTAAGGATGTCCCTGGACCAATGTTTTTAACTTAAACCAAGGCAATGCTTGGAACAACCAATCCCATGTTTTTGCAATTTGTGTTCGGTTTGTGGGCGGTTTGAGGATAAATATTTTGTCATGACAAATTGTGTCTCTTCCAAAACGTATAAAATACGATTTAACGTTAAATCGTCGATGTCACCTGCATTTGAAAGTATGTTGATCAGTCTTGATGATGTTGAACCATCCTACACTGTAATGGTTATATCGCTGTGCTTTATAGTGGTTATATGGAACTTATAATCAAAATGAGTGCCTGAATCACGACGTATTCATAACATGCCTACATGTCAAAACATTAAACTTGATCTCATTGTATTGCACTGGTTCATTTGATTCAATTTTTGAAAAAAGTTGCAACATGGCATCCGAAATGTCTAATATTTTCTCAAATGGCACACGGTAAAACCCAAAAGTTCTAGTTTTAGATCTAGTATTAGTCCAAGTGATAGTTCTAGTGTTAGTTCTTATTTTAGTTCCATTTCTACGATTTCAGTTTTTTAGAAACTAGTTCGAATGCACTCTGAGCGATAATTCTAGTGCTAGTTTTAATTTTAGTTCAATTAATTCCGGCCGTGAAAGCCTCCATACTTATGACATCTAGAAAATTGTGAAAACGGTGATGAGCTTAATAGAAAAGTACTTTGGTCAAAAGAAACAAGGTTTGCCAATTTTGAAGTGTGCAGTAGGAATAATTATTATTACTGGTCCTCTAAACATTCACATTTGTAAATCAAAAGAGATGTCAAACTTGGTTGGGCTTCAATGTTTCATTCAAATTTCTTAATAGGTTCATCATCTTTGATTATAATTTAGCTTGGGACAGGTATTTAAGGTTTCTAGTAAATTTCAAATCACGGATCCCTCTTGAGTTTTAGCTACGGGATGCTACTAAAAATTCTTAATTTGGAACCACAAGAGACTCGGGAAATCTTAAAACAAAGAGTGTGGATATGTTCAGATAACACCTACTAATTTGAATGCTTAATAACTATTTGGTATCAATAACTAGAAAAGAAAGTTCACTCTAACTAAATCAACTTTTCAAAAACCAAACAAGTGATTGGGAATTTGAACAAATCATATTTCATGATCTGTTGTCAGCATTGAATGCTGCAAAACATTTCACACTTAATCCTTGCTCTATCTCTTATAATTGCGGAGATACCAATGGTGAGCATCGAAATCTGGACAGATTGTATTGAATCTGGAAATCTGGACAGACACCGCATTCATGTGAAAAAACCGTCACGAACTGTGTTATAAATAACTGTTAAAACATTGAAAAAATGTCTTAATATTTTGTAACTTTGATGGCCTGTATCTTTATCATAGCATATGTGGTTAAAATTGTTGCCTGAATTATCAATCACCAATTATTTTGTCCATTCAATCAGTTCTTCAGTTTCAACAACTATCACTCACAACACTTATATTCCAATGTTTTCATTTTCAGGATAACTTAGTACAGCTTAGAAACAAATAGTAGTAATAGCAAAGTACAAATATGTACTCCAACTACATTTTGGAGTACATAATTAAATACATAATTATACTAATTATTAATTATACTTATTATTAAATTTGTTCAAGTACCCGACAAATACATAATTATCGGGTACTTGAACAAATTTAATCTTGTCTGAATTTGCAGTGTTTCTTTAACATTATTTTTTATTAGGATGCTTAAATAACTTTTTATTCTCTGACATATCTAATTTCCAGAATCTGCAATTATTGCTGCAATTGTTCATCCCAAATTTAAGTTGTGATGCTTTAATGTTTGGAAAAACCCAAAATATTTTCTGGGCATTATGAAGATGTTGGTAACCGGAGTTGGAAGAAATATTATATACAGGGTGTTCCCGTGACTCGGGGCATAAAATTAACCACATATACTAGAACAAAAATGATGATGATTCGTGAAAAAAAATTATTATAAAAGTCTTCAAATGGCCAAGATATGGGCCATCAAAGTTCAGAAATTTTAACACATTTTTCTAAATATTTTCAAAACCATTAATGGTAGAGGGTTGAAATTTGGTTCAGAGTAAACAAACATCATGCAAAATCATTGAACCAATTTTGACTTTGGCCGGATGACGGCAACCATGTTATACAGGGTGTTCCTAAAATTTGTTTGCTCAGAACTTTTTTGTTTGTTCGTAACCCTACATTTATTTTTGTAGTTTTTAATAGAAAATTTATTTTCGAAACTTTTTTCACTCTTTGAAAATTTTGATAACATTGACTGTTTTCGAGTTATACGCGAAACTGTTAAGCTTTGATTTCAATCGTAACAAATAAAACATATTCCGCAAGATCTGAGAAGGCGATGACAATTGAAAAACGAACTGATCTAATAACCATTATTTGCATAAATTTCTCAGTGTAGATTTAGTTAAATCCAGTGTTAATTTATTTTAATTGAATAAAAGAATGTAATTTCCAAAACAATAAATTTAATTTTCGCGGTAACAACAAACAAGAACATAATAAAAATTCTAACAAAAATATGAACAAGAACAATAAAATTATAAACAAATGGTAATAAATAAAACAGAACAAAAAAAAATACTAAAGCAGATGTTCAAAAACACTCCCGCCGGCTTCAATGCACGCCTGATATCGCCGTCTTAAATTAAAGCGCACTCTGCTGAGGACGTTGATTTCAGTTCGAAGTTGATCAAATGAATCAACAATTCGTAACCTCAGTTGATCAACTGAAGTTATTTCAACGCAGTACACAAGCGATTTAATGCGTCCCCATAAATAAAAATCTAGAGGTGTAAGATCCGGCGATCGGGGGGGCCAACTTATCGGTGCATCCACTCCTCGTCCAATCCACCGTTCCGGAAACCGTTCACATAGAAATTCTTGGACAGCATGTGTACTATGCGCAGGAGCACCATCATGCATATACCACATTTCTTGTCTTGTGTTTAAAGGAACGTCATCTAAAAAATCATTTAATTGCTCTAAATGTCCCCTGTATGTATGGCCATCCAGCCTTGACTGCAAGAAAACGGGTCCTATAATGACATCGCCCACAATGCCAGCCCAAACGTTAAGAGAAAACCTCCATTGCGATTTCCAAGCTTTCTTAAATCTTGGATTTTCGTCCGCCCAACTATGTGAATTTCTCAAATTGATGATTCCATCTTTAGAAAATGTCGATTCATCTGCAAAAAGTATTTTTTCTAAAAATTGATCATCAATTTGGATTTTGTGCTGCATTATTTGACAATATTGCAGTCGTAGTGGGTAATCAGCCTGTCGAACTTCCTGAACTTTATAACTATGATATGGATAAAGCTGTTGCTCGTGAAGAACACGCCAGATAGTTGTTTTTGACGTTAAAAAATGCCTCGCCATATCCAAAGTACTAGCTGTAGGATTTTCTTGTACGTAGTCTAGAATATCTTCTTCTAGTTCGGTTGTTCGGACTGATCTGACTTTACCCCTATTTTTTACTAAAATTCGGCTTAAACGTCCCATTTTCCCTTAAACGGGTTTCAATTCTTAAAAATGTTTTTCGATTGGGCGCTCTGCGGTTCGGAAATTTCTCCCGATAACGGTTAGCGGCTGCTACGGCGTTTCCATGACATTCTCCCAATGTCAAAATCATGTCAGTTTGTTCACTAAATGTGTAATTGTCCATTTTGAACACGCAAAATTAATAAAAACTTCATTAACAAACAACTTTATGTTTAAACTACATAAGCAAGTTGACGGCTCAATTTGTTTTTTTTTTAATTGCCATGGCCAACTTTTTCGAAAATTATTGTGTTTAGTGTTACCATTGAAATCGAAACTTAATATTTTCGCGTTTAACTCGCAAACGGTTAATGTTATCAAAATTTTCAAAGAGTGAAAAAAGTTTCGAAAATAAATTTTCTATTAAAAACTACAAAAATAAATGTAGGGTTACGAACAAACAAAAAAGTTCTGAGCAAACAAATTTTAGGAACACTCTGTATAACATGGTTGCCGTCATCCGGCCAAAGTCAAAATTGGTTCAATGATTTTGCATGATGTTTGTTTACTCTGTACCAAATTTCAACCCTCTACCATTAATGGTTTTGAAAATATTTAGAAAAATGTGTTAAAATTTCTGAACTTTGATGGCCCATATCTTGGCCATTTGAAGACTTTTATAATATTTTTTTTTCACGAATCATCATCATTTTTGCTCTAGTATATGTGGTTAATTTTATGCCCCGAGTCACGGGAACACCCTGTATATATGGTAATTCGTAATGCTTCGCGGATGGAGAAGTATGTGTTTTGGTTGATCTGAGGTATCATCCGTTCATCTTCTTGGTTGTTCCCTGTGGACAGGGACAGACGTTTCGCCAAGATCTCACTTGGCATCTTCAGTGCTTTGTCGTAGTCTCCTGTTGACAGACTGAGGTACTGCGGTGCTCTGGCTCCTTTTTATAGTAGGTCGTCTTGGTCGTAGGTGATAGCGATTGGTCGTGGGTGGGGTGGTGGGGGTGTTTATGTCCGACGTGACGTGAGTCGTGGGTGGTGGGGGGAGGTCATTGACCTGTCGTACGGCGATTAACGGTCCTGGGGATTTTCCACCGGATATGGCTTTGGTGACGTCATCCATGGGCGAGAAGAGGCCACTGACCCGCTGTCCGGTGATTGCTGGACCTGGGCTGCTCCCACTGGATGCTTCAGGAATGATAGGCAGCTCGGCGTCCTGCCGTTTCGAATTGGATGGTCCTTGCCTCAGGAAAGCAGCCCTGGGCCTGGAGTGCTCTAGGACCGTCCTCCACGCTGCTGACAAGTGTAGGGCATCATCCCTCTTGTTGAGGGTGCCGTTCTTCGCTATTTCAATGGATTCCCGGATCAATCTGGTTCTCCAATGCGGAACGTTGGCTACCTGCTTGCAACCCTCGAAATTGATGGTATGGCCTGTGTCCAGATGGTGGCGGAAGAGAGCAGAAGTGAGCTGTTTGTTTCAGATGCTCAGCTTGTGTTCTTCTACTCTGGCAGCTATTCTTCTGTTGGTCTGTCCCACGTAGTTCTTGTCGCATGAGCCGCAGGGGATGGAATAAACTCCTAGATTTTCCAATTTTATTTGGTCTTTTGGATTCCTGAGAGAAGCTCCTATAGTCTTGCCGGATCTGTAGGTGGTACTAATGTCGTGTTTCCGTAGAAGTCTTCCTATGCGTTCAGTTGTTCCTTTGATGTAGGGTAGTACGACGTTGGGTCTTCTGGTCTCTTCTTGTGGATGTGGGTCCTTCGGCTTGAATTGTCGATCGAGGGCTTTCTATATATATATATATATATATATATATATATATACATATATGTGTGTGTTAAACACATACTTTTCCATCCGCGAAGCATTACGAATTACCATATATATATATATATATATATATAATATTATATTTAAAGAATTCTTTGATTTTAATGAACCCGAACATCTAAACACATTATAAATACCTCTCAACCTACCACTGAAAAGGAAGCAGTAAAAACATCAAAAACTGAGCTAAACTCTGCACCAAACACAGATGTCATAATATCCATAAATTAAGCTAACATCACTTCCGTCTTAGGTGTTACAAATATTTAAAACGCAGACTAACGATGTTTTAATGCCAGTATGGAAATAATGTCTGAACAAATTATATTATTAACCCCAACCCAAAGATCTTAATGAGAGCATAACAATCAAATTAAATCAAATCAAATGGCGTAGATTCATATTGTCTATGCCATTATCTTTATTTTTTATGAATTATTGTGGTAATTTGCAAAGTAGTTAACAATAGGTGAGTTGACTTAGCAACTGAAGTATGTTATATTATTTACATTTACCACTAATCAAGATTACACAATCTTGCCATATTAAACAAACATGGTAATAAAAAAAATAATTTTAATGACATAATTCTCATCCTCACAACTTTTAACGCTACCAATATTTTACAAAACCATTTCAGAAAATAAATCTACATCAGTAAATAAAATAAAATCGTACTTAAGAAAAGTTCCGCCTTTATTTGACCTTAAAAAAATTCTTATAGAGAAAAAAAACCTGTACCAACAAGAAAACCTGTATTATCAAATTATACATCTAATTTGAATATTCATTCAGTTAAGTCACACCATACGAACCAGATAAACAACATTCTCGTAGTCAGTGTGTGTTTAACAGTGGAACTTTAACCAAGTCAGCTTAGAAATCGGCTTTTCAAAAATGAAATGTTTTATTGAATATCCGCAATTTTGCGACTTCCCGATTGAAAATTTACCGTACGGCGTATTTTCTACATCTGATGATGTAAGTATTAATGTTAGCAAATATTCCAAATAATAAAAATTGAGGTTGTAACATATCTTGAGGATTAGGAATTAGTAACTCCATCTCTTTTCTAGAAAATATTTTTGTACAGAAAACTGTAATTTAAAGAATTTAATACAAGAAAATTTTAATTTTATATATTATGTATAAATTCAAATTTCTTTTAGAATTGTCATAGAATTGGAGTTGCAATTGGCGATAAAGTACTTGATCTAAAGAAAATTTCCCATTTGTTTGATGGGCCAAAATTAAAAAATCATCAACATGTTTTCCAAGAGGTAAGATTTTTTTGATGTTTTATCCAAAATAAAAAGAATCTTTAATTTTAGACCACTTTGAATAGTTTTATGGGTTTAGAACCGAATGCTTGGAAAGAAGCGAGACAAAAACTTCAAAATTTATTGAGCGTTGATAACAAAACCTTACAAAATCCGGAGTTATTTTCAAAGTATTATTTTTTATTTTCAAAGTGTTATTTTTTGATATATAAAAATATATCAAAAAATCATTTTATCTAAAAGAATTTTTTAATATTTTATAGAATTTTTTACCTCCAAAAAGATGTCACCATGCATCTTCCAGCCAAAATTGGCGATTACACCGATTTTTACTCCTCAATTCATCATGCAACCAACGTTGGAATTATGTTTAGAGGAAAAGATAATGCATTGATGCCAAATTGGTATTAAAAATTATTTTTTTGTACTTCTTCAATCAACAAATTTTTTTTAGGAAATATCTTCCTGTTGGTTACCATGGAAGAGCTAGTTCTGTAGTAGTTTCCGGTACTCCAATTAGAAGACCATTTGGACAAACTTTAGTTGCAGATGGTATATTAATATTAATTCTTTTTAACCAAGTTAAATCCAATTTATCATTAATTAGGTGCCCCACCTGTATTTGGACCATGCAAGCTAATGGATTTCGAGTTGGAAATGGCATTTTTTGTAGGGGGATCCCCAACAAAACTGGGGGAACGGATCGATATTAATAAAGCTCAAGATAACATATTTGGATTTGTTTTAATGAATGATTGGAGTGGTTAGAATAATCTTATCTTGAATCTTCAAGTTTATTTTAAATTTATTTTTTTAGCTCGTGATATTCAAAAATGGGAATATGTCCCATTGGGCCCATTTACAGCAAAAAATTTAGGAACTACAATATCTTCATGGGTTGTCAGTACCTTTGCTTTGGAACCATTCAAAATTGATAATTTCCCTCAAGATCCCGAACCGTTTCCTTATTTAGCCCATAAAGATCCTTACAATTTTGATATAAAATTAGAAGTTGATTTGAAACCACAAAACTCCCCAATTTCAACAACAATTTGTAGATCCAATTATAAATTTTTATATTGGACCGCCAAACAACAATTGACTCATCATACAGTTAGTGGATGTAACATGAATCCAGGTGACTTATTAGCAAGTGGAACAATCAGCGGTGATGTAAGATGTCGTTTTTATTCCTTGACTCTTTATAATCATTATTTTTTGTAATTTTAGACATCAGATTCATTTGGGTCACTTCTCGAATTATCTTGGAAAGGAACGAAGTCTTTGACATTAAAAGATGGGAGTCAAAGAAAATTTTTGCAAGATGGTGATAATGTTATCATGAGAGCAGTTTGTGAAGGAAATTCTTTTAATGTTGGGTTTGGAATTTGCGAAGGTGTTCTTCTCCCAGCTCAATAAAAAATTAATAAATTTATTTTTTAATTTTAATTATTTCTTTTTATTTTTCCCAAACCATGTTTCATTGCATTTTTGTTTTTTGTACACTGATAACTTCATATTTCACTGCATAGAAGCTTGTTCTCATCATAAATGCAGGAAAAAGATGAACTGCATAGAGACGTATGTATGTATCTAAGGAAATAGGAGTGCATGTTTTCACACAGCACATAGGCCCCATCGGGGCCTGTGGCTAATTGAAGGGCGTCTTTCCTTACCCTAGGAAACGCTGAGCTGTTGTTGGTGAAGGATATTTTAGCATATCCTTCCCGAGATAGCAGTTTGGGGTTATATCCCACGCGATTAGGAACTTCTTGTGGGTAAAGTATTGATCATATTTTGATATAAGTAGCTAAAGAAGGGGCTATTATCGTCTCGGGTGTGCACAGCTCTTTATCAGCAGCACGCCTTTATCGTAACGTTGCTTAAGGTTAAAACAGATTGTCTACTGACTGTGTAAATTGTAACACATTTACCTTGCTTATTTGACTCTACAATAGAGCGGGAAAAGCCTAGAGGCAGGAAGTTTAACAGCTGTAAATTCCTCTTGTTAACGGTGGTACCTTTCTCCTGCTCTTGCCCTGTCTTGTCCTCGATCCTGCTCCATTCCGTCTTCTTGAACCATCAGTATAGATCTTAAGGTTTTCCGTGCATCTACTAATATGTGGAAGACATAATTCGTTGTGAAAACATATTTTGTAGGCAAGCAATCCGTTTTGCACTCCAGTAGGGGTGTGTCCACTTCTGCAACCCCCAGAGTGCCAAATTGCCTCCAACGTCTCCATCAACGTTTTTTAAAATTCCATTTCTACATTAACTTATTGTCTATAATTAAGCCGAAGTACTTAACCTCAGTAGACAGTGTTAGTGGTGAGTTAGCAAGCATTGGCAGTTTAAGATTGCCTGTATTACGCATACGTGTAGAAATAATCATCTCCGTTTTCTTGGGGTTGACGGTAAAAGATTGTTTGATACACCAATTCTCAATTGTATTGACTGCTTCTTGCATCCTCTCGAAAATTACGTTAATGTACTTACCTCTAATAAGGATTGTCAGGTCCTTCTTATTAGTTTAGAGTGCTCTCGATCTAACCACAAAGGGTTGGAGGAACATTATACGCTAGCGCAGCCTTGCTAATGTCAGAGAAGATGGTTTTGTCAAAAGGGCCTTCCATGTCTATGAAGACACTCAATATGCAGAAAGTGAACTACATGGTCCAGTGCACCACCGGCGAAGCTGGTCACTGTGTCAAGAGCTGTTATCATGGACTTTCCCCGAGTATATAACGTTTTGATTAGAGTCCAGTGGCCTGCTCATCAGGCAAGAATCTCTAATGTGTAGGTCCCAAAGTCTCTCCAGCGATTTCAATAGAAAGGAGGAGAGACTGATTGGTCTCAAAGACTTTGGAAGGAAGTAATCTTGCTTCCCGGTTTAAGTATTAAGTTCACCGTGATATCCCGTCAACTACCCGGTCGAAGCGCAGGGTAATCCTGAAAAATTCTGTTCAAGTGCGGAAACAGGTCTACCAGCCCCTATTGTAAGAGACTCAATACAGTCCTGTCCAATCCTGGAGTTTTGTACGGTGAGAACGTGTTCAGAGCGTACCGACTTTTGCTAAACTCTAGATAAGAAATGAACAGACATTACAAGCTGTAGACTTTTTTGAAGGTTGTAGGTATAAGAACTGTCATCCCTCATTAGTAACCCAATTCATCGTTCAGGGTGCGAGGCGAGCACCTCTTGAGGCAGGAGACCTCTGTGGTAGAAGTAATTTCCTCACAGAAGTCCTTCCAGGCCGCCGTCTTCTTCTGGCGAATAGTCATCTTAAAAACTGATAGCTTGTTCTTATATATCTGCCAGTCTGAATCGCTCCACGAGTCCTTTGCTGTGTTGAAGGTGGACCGTACCTCACGTTTAAGTCAGGCAAGTTCGGGGCACCACCAGGTGGTCGTGCGCCCTGATATTACCTCCTTACGGAGGGAACAGACCTTTTTATAGGAAAGGACCAGGAAGTCATTTAAGAAATTAGAGCATTCCCAAAGATTAAAGAGTTAACAAGATACGATGCTTCGTGTCGGCACCTTTGGTGTAGGGCTGCAATTTTTCATGACCTTGAACGCTATAGACCTATAAATTGGAATGCACAATGAATAGATTTTTAGGTTGGAATTCCAGTTGTTACATTTTTAGGTTAGGTTTGTTATTATTAGGACATTCAAATTGTAAAATTTTCTTTCTCTTTTTAAAATTAAAGTCTTTCACTCTAGCGTCGTACCTTGTTTACTCTTTAATCTTTGGTATTCCTCCAGTTTCCTGCTTTCCAGAAAGAGTTTTGTAGGTCAGTTTATTTCTAAATTTGGTGTTCCCAAATTAAATGTAATTCACCGAATTGTAAACTGATGGCGAAATACCTTTAGAGGCCAGGGTGATATCGATGGATAGATTAACCTTTGGCAGTTAGAAAGATCGGTTATGAGCCTTAATATAATCTAAAAGGGCCTTACTTCTAGGATTGTTAATCGCACATCACCAAGCCATAGAGTGTGCGTTTAAGTCACAGCCAATAACAAGGCTCCATTTACCAGCCCTTGCTGCTTCGACCAGTTGCATCAATCCATTTCATGAGAATGTCTGTTTCCTTATGGTTTATAGTTGTCTGTATCCTAGTGGTAGTGACGTCATTGCTCGTAAACTGCGTCAACAGATGGCACTGCAAATACTTGGGTACGTAAATAGCGGTCCGAAACTACTGAGTCCGCGTACCCTGGACAACGCAAGGTTCTTGGATCAGTGCGATAATATTTCTACCCCGGTAACATCATTTTGTATTTGTCGCATCATATCGGCATCGAGGAGCCTTTCGCACAATTTATAACTGTGATCGGCGAGTCCAATATAGAATCGTCCAGCACCTCAGAAAAAGCGGGAGAGTCAGACGTTGCAGGTGCGAGGCTGCGATGACTTTATCATCATTAACAACCTTCTTTGCAGACGACGTTACAGCGACGTTCATCTCCACCTTCATTTTTTGGGTCTCAGTTGTAACCGGGTTATCAGCCAACTGGTCCATCAGTCTACTAACGCGGTCCCGTTAGTGTGTTAAATAAGTAGCAAATTGTACCCTTATTTCCCTTATTTTACCCAATCGGCATTTGTTTGTCCGACTTCAAAGAGGAGGAGATGGCCAACGAGGTCGACCATTACATCAATCAAAATGTTTATTTTGACGGGAAAGATACATAGGATTTAGGATAAAGTAGGATCTATCGCTGATGAATATAGATAAACCTATGCTGATGTCAAGTTCTTACCAATCACTATCAATCAACACTTTTTCAATAAGACAACTAGTCATTTCGCAACTTCCACAGACACCCTCATATTAACATTTCGTTTATGAATTGCACTGAAGACTATTTTCATCAGGCACAAATAACTTTCGTTGAACATTGCACAATACTATAAGCTTAGCATCTACAATTTCGAGTTGGAGTACCTATGTAAAACCTCATTTACAAGAGACATAGAACTGTAAGATGAAAAATCCAAAAAGAATCAAAAGATCCATAAGATGAAAAAACACGTTTACAAAAAATATGTCCGAAGACTGGGTGACCAATTGAAGATGTGATTCCACGGAAACATCCACATTGTGTTAAATAGATACCAAATCTATTCGTCTTGGAAGAGTTACTAAATTAAAACCCAATGCGAAAAATGTCATAGGTCAATATGTAAATAACATTTTCATGGATGTTTAAAATGCCTTTAGTGTAGAAAGTGAAATTTCCTGTTATACTTATTTTACCTCATATTTATACATATTTCGGTCAATATCTCATATTTTTCAATATTTCCATATGAATTTATTCATATACTTTTGAACAGAATTGATTATAAGATTTGACGTACACTTAGCAGCAGAAATCTGCGTACAAAAAACTTCTAACACTTTAACTGAAAAAATAAGGGTCATGATCTAATGTGATAAACTTCAATTTTTTTTTTATTTTGTGTATTAACTACATGTAATTCTATTAACAAAATATGTATCAATAAAACAGAAATATTAGTTACAAAAAAAATTAAAATTAAAAATTCTCCAAATAATGCGTATGCAAAAATCTGCGTACAAATAAAGACGCCTTCTCCAAAATATACTTATTTACTTAAATACGTAGTTGGCGATGTACGCTTTCCGATTTAAATAAAAGATAATCGGTGTCAATTATATTAGCAGAGGCTTAGAAGCTAAAAGTTAGAATGGACACGAAAGGAAAGGAAATTGAATTGGGAGTGAGAAAATTTATTGTAAAATTATGGAAAGAGGGAAAATCTTTTCGAAAAATAGGAGAAACTGTCGGCAGGTCACACTCTTCCATTCAAAGAGTAATTAATAATTATAAAGACACTGAAGATTACCTCTCACGTCCGCGATCTGGTAGACCACCCCTTTTAACAAACCGAGAGAAGCGAAAAATTGTACAGCAGGTTAGAAAAGAACCTAGGCTGACGGCAAAAAAAATAGTAGAAAATGTACAAGAAAAATTTCATAAAACTATCAGCAAAGATACGGTGAGAAGGACGTTAAAAAAAGCTAACTATCACAGTCGCGTTGCACGAAAAAAGCCATTTGTGTCAGAGGTCAATCGTCAGAAGCGGTTCGCCTTTGCAAAAAAAACTCTTAGACAAGCCCATTGAATTCTGGGAGAAAGTTCTCTTTACAGATGAGAGCAAATTTTGCATTTTCGGCATTAAGGGTAAACAACTTGTATGGAGAAAACCTAATACTGCCCTTAATCCCGAAAATTTGAAAGCGACTGTAAAACACGGAGGTGGTGGAGTTATGATTTGGGGGTGTATGTGCACCAAAGGGGTGGGAAGGTTGGTTTTCATAACATCGACAATGGACCATAAAATGTATATAGACATTTTAAAAGAAAATTTGAAGCCTAGCATCGAAAACTTGGGCTTGGGGCCCGAATACTTTTTTCAACAAGATAATGACCCCAAACATTGCGCCCACAACACTAAGCTTTGGCTACTATACAATACCCCAAAGCAACTTAAAACACCTCCACTATCGCCGGACTTGAATCCCATCGAACACCTCTGGGATTTACTGGAACGCAGGATTCGGCAACACAACATAACGTCGAAGGAAACGTTAAAAAATGTTATGATTGAGGAATGAGCCAAAATCAGTTCGAACGAAACGAAGAAATTAGTGCACTCCATGCCTAAACGTTTAAGGGAGGTCATTAAACGTAAAGGTTATCCGACCTCATATTAATATAGAAACAATGATCTCATTTATGAATTTTTTATAAATACTGTCCTGACTTGTACGCAGATTTTTGCATACCCGTTATTTGTAGAATTTTTAGTTTTGATTTTTTTCTGTAACTACTGTTTCTGTTTTGTTGAAGCATATTTTGTTAATAGAATTATATGTAGTTAACATACAAAATAAAAAAAAATCAAGTTTATCACATTAGATTATGACTCTTATTTTTTCAATTAAAGTATTACAAGTTTTTTGTACGCAGACTTCTGCTGCTGAGTGTATATAAAATATACGTCAAATGGATAAAAAAATACTCTGGTTAAATGACCATAAAATTGTAAACATAAAGTATCTAAATGTCCTTGTGATGTAAATTTTAGTAAAAAGTATTTAAAAACTAATTCAACTTTTAATGAACCTTCCACAATAAGTTATTTTCAACTTTCTAACCCACATAAACTTGAAACTAAAATAAAATATCGATTGCCACTGAATGTACACAAAAACTTGGCTCATAATGAATTCTAATTCTGAGCAAAGACGGTCGATTTTCCAACTCACCAAATAAATTATTCACCATTTACAATGTAGTTAGTTCATATTGCAACAACTAAAATGTCTCTATCAAAAAAAAATTCGGAGGAAAGAACCGATTTAGTCGCTTATTGGAGTGTTCCACTTTACGATGGTGTTCATACAATCGAATTTGACCATGGAACAACCAGCGGAAGGAGGGTTTTAAGAGTTGATGGGCAGGTAAACTAAATTAAAAAGTAAGGATTAGTTCGATTTTTGTTGTGTAGGAACTTTTTCGTAGAGATTGGATGTTTAAATTAGTCGGAGATGAAAAATTTACGATTGGAGCTAATACTTTGTGCGAAATCAAAGTTGATCCATTACCGAATTTTTCTTTTGGGTATTCTTTATTTATCAATGGTGAACCATTAGATAAATTTGTTGAAAAACAAAATCGTTCCTTAAAAAGTTGGGCGGTTGTTTCAAATGGAAAAAGATTCAGAATTGTATTTGGTAAAACAAAATTATTAGATAAGTACATAAAAATTGTGATTATAATTAAATTTCAGAAAAATCCACATTAAATGTATGGATTAATGGAAAACAAATTGAAACTGAAAATGACTTTACTGACTTGGGTACAGAAATGAAATTCTTGCTTGATAATGAAGAAGCTTTCATCAAAGCTACTACTACAGACAAAAAAGAAGGAGTTATACATAATTTATATATGAAAGGAAAACTTATTGATGTTGATTATTAATCTATTATAAATAAATTTTCAAGAATAATTTCTTTATATTGATTATTCTCTTTTTTCTAACATTTTATAAATACAAGTATAAAGATTTATGTGATATTACTAGCATTTGAGGGAATTCTTGGCCATAAATTAATATAAAACCACTTCAAAAATTTAGCAATCATAGATTCTATATTCATCGTTTATTCAAGAATAAAATAAATAATTAAATAAAACTAAGCGTACTAACGATGAAGTTTTTTTTATTAAATTCGGTGTGACTAGTTTCGGAATATCTTATTCCTTCTTCAGGCACGACTGATAGTACTATTAATAGTTAAATATACATATATACAAGTCTATTTACCGTCAATTCGGAGGAGTTTTGAGTCATGAATCATGGTTTTTGGACAAATCTTAGGGAATATTTATTATTTAAATATCAACTCAGAACGCTTTTCTAATAAAAATCAAATTCAGGAGAATCCAAAAAGTTTAGATTTAAAAAATGTAAATAACTTTTAGAAAAGTAACTTAAAGGGCGAATTATAGGACGTCCCAAAAAACTAAAAAATTGTGAAATTAATATTTTAAATCTACATCTTCTCGATCAGACAATATGGAATTTCATTGTTTTATATGGAAAGCAGGGAGGCTCTAAAAGTCTGTAAAAAGTTTTTTTGACTCACGTATTGCATCATTAAAAAATTAGTTATGTTATTAATTTGTCAAATAAAGTTACTTTCTGTGTAAAGCTGTAAAAAAGTAAAAAGTAATTATGTCATATTTAAATAAGTTGTGACTAAGTGATTTGGTTGAAGAAGGTTGAAAAGGTAAAGAGAAGAATTTTTGGATACATTTTTTGTGTGGATATATTATTTTATTGATGTGTGATTTATGGACATTGAAATAAATGTTCTGTAATTCTGGAATAGTGAAATTATTGTTTATTCTCATTTTTATAATTTTCTGAAATTCTGAAATGGTATCTTTCTCATTAAGAGGTATGTTATACAATCTATTAAAAAAGAATCTAAAATTGGCTGTTTTTTGTTGGTAACAGGTAAAAGAGTTATTTGGAATAATATTATCTGATGCGGTTGGTTTTTGGTAAATATTGTATTATCTGTATTGTTTCTAAAAATTTGAAGGTCAAGAAAATTGAGTGTGTTGTTGTTCTCTATTTCAATGGTGAATTGTAGGTTACTTATGTTAACGGTATTGTATAAAGCGGATAAATGAGCAGGGTTACCATTAAAAATAATGAAGATATCGTCAACATATCTAACATAGAGGGCAATATTATTGGTAAATAACTCGTATTTCTTCGAGAAGAGATCTGTTTCAAAATTGTCTACAAAAATGTCAGCAAGGATTCCTGAGATCAGGGAACCCATAGGGAGACCGTCTTTCATCTTGAAATATTCATTATTAAAGGTAAAGAAATTTTGTATACATGTTAAGTGAAGTAAATCGATAAAACAATTAATTTCCATAATGTTGATATTGAAGGAGTCTTGAGAGTTGATTAGATGTGTTTTAAAAACATTTAAGGTTGGTTCTATGGGTACATTAGAATAGATTTCTGATATCGAAAGATATTAATTTACTATTATGTTTAAGTTTTATATTCTTAAGTTTTTGAATCAATTCTGTAGAGTTTTTAATCGTATATTTAAATTTATCCTGATAAAGTTTGAAAAGAAATTTCTGAATATCTTTAAAGATTCTACTGGTGGGAGTATTTAAATTACTAATGATCGGTCTAATGCTATTCTCTTTTTTGTGAAGTTTTATAATACTTTTTAGGGTCGGAATAAGGGGGTTAATTTGTAAAGATTTAAGATATTCGATGTTAAATTTTGTTAAAAGAGTTGACTTTCTCAGGAATTTTCTAAGTTGGTCATTAAGGGTTTTAGTGGGGTTAAATTTAAGTTTAATAATATTGTTTTCTTTGAAGAAGTGGAAGGTTTTGGAAATATAAAGGGTTTTATCTAGAATAACAGTGCCAGCTCCTTTGTCACCTAAGGTAACTATTAGGTTATTGTTCATAATTTTTGTTTCTAATGATTTAATACTATTACATAAGGTCTTAAGGTTTTTGAAAGGGGCTGAGTAATTTACAGAATTAGAAGACTTATCAACGTCCGCAATGAGGTTCAATAACTGTTTAGAACCAGGTTTAAAGAACACTTAAACAGAGAAAATTCTGCTGTTTATAAACACATTCATAATTTTAAACATAAAATAGAAACCAACAATGCTAAACTTATCAAAAATATCCGCAAATCTAGAGTTGGACCTTTTTGAAGAATATTACGTAACATTAACAATTACAACAATCGCCTTATGAATGATATTAATGACTTTAACAACTTTAGATACTCTACTAAATTCATATAAATTTTTTATATAATAAAGTAAATTCCCGCTTTTGAAGCTTGTTCATCGCATACGTTTTCTCTGTTCAAAAATTGGACAGAGAAAATTTGGAAAATTGGACTTTATTCTTCAAGACTGTTTAAATTTTTTTTTATTTCCTTTAACAAATGTAAATTATAAATTTCATCACTCAATCTAAGACTTCATGACTTTTTACAGCTTTACACAGAAAGTAACTTTATTTGACAAATTAATAACATTACTAATTTTTAATTTTAAAACACGTGAGTCAAAAAAACTTTTTACAGACGATTTAAAATATTAACTTCACAATTTTTTAGATTTTTTGGACCTCCTATAATCCGCCCTTTAACCACTTCACTGTCGGATATTTTTGAGAAAATGGTAAAAAAATTGTCACCTTTTTTTGTTTTTATTTGACTACATTTATTAATACTATTAATTAATAACAAAAAATTTACTCAGTAAGTAATTTTAGTGTGATATATTTTGAAACATTCAATACACAATTCTACATTACAATCCGATCAGTAGTATCTTGTCTCCTTTCGCATTTTTTTACCGTTTGCATTTTTCCGTGAACAACATACTTTGCATTGTCGAGTAGACTCTTTGTTTGCAGTAGATGGTATCACTTCTATAAAATGTTTACCAATCAAACGTAATGTTGATGGTGATGCTGACGGACGCCCAGAAGTCTGTTGGGATTTACCATATTTTTCAATAATTTGCTCTACGAGATCTAATCTAAACTGTAAATAAGTTTTTGAACCTCCCTGCTTTCCATATAAAACAAAGGAATTCCATATTGTCTGATGGAGAAGATGTAGAAACATTTTATAATAATATTTCTTCCCACGCTTTTTTATGATATTGTAGTTAGTTAGGTGTTGGTCAACTCTATCAACACCACCCATAGAATTGTTATAATCATTTATAACTGTAGAAATATTTTTAGAATCCCGTGTTCGTTGTATTATTTATATATATTTGTATTTGTATTATTTCTGGATTATGAATTGTTGACAAAGCGACGTCCTTTTTGTCTTTCCACTTCATAACACAGACCTTTCCTCTTTGATATGCCACTATCTCCCTTTTTGTAAATCTTTGGGCACCTCTTTTCTGTTCAATTTCAACGTTCCAAATAAGTAGGTTTTGTGTCGCAAAAGAATATCTGCAAGTATCGGTGAAGTATAAAAATTGTCTGTAGTAAGACAAGTTGTACTCCCATTCCATGGTTTTTGTAATTTTTATCTACAATTGTTCCCTTCTCTGTGTATATTATAAAATACCAAATATACCCAGATTTTGATTCACAGAGCATATATGATTGAATGCCGAACCTGGCTCGTTTTAGAGGGATATACCGAATCCAACCTAATCTACCTTTATACAGCATAAGACTTTCGTCTATTGTCATGTCTCTCTCAGGAGTAATCGCAGAAGAAAACTTTTTATGTAGGTGCTCAATGATTGGCCATAACTTATTTAGCTTGGGATTTGGGTGCGTTTCGGGATTATAAGTTGAATTATCATTGAAATGTATACAACGCTTCAGTAAGACAAAACGTCTGTATGAAATAATTTTTGCGAAAAATGGTGTCTCAATCATATCTTCTTTAGACCAGTACAATTCGATTGTAGGTTTATTTATAATACCTTGCAGGATTTGCAGAGCAAGAAACACCATAATTTCTGCATTATCTGTCGGTTTCCACTCCTTCAAACGTGAAAACTTTTGTAAAATTGTATTACCGCATTGAGCTGCATATCGATTAGTCTCAATTGTAATCAAGTCTAAAATTTGTGTCCCAAAAAATGCAAAATAATGTAATATTGTCCCTTCATCATCATTATCAAATTGCAAATTTACACCAGGTGTATTATCGAAAGGGAATCTTGGGGGAGGGGGTGGTAAATTTTCTATATTTACTTCACAAAATTCTGTAAATGGAAGTACATCTTCATTCTCTAAGTCAGAATCATCTTCCGATAATTCTAATAAATCACTTTCGTTGTCTGATTCACTTATAATGATGAGTGAAGTGATGAGGAAATATTCACAATATTTCCTCATCACTTTCGTAATCAAACTCAAACATTTTGGGAATCTAATGAAGTAAAATACTGACCATAAAAATAAATATACAGGTGTCCCGCATACGAACCGACACAGAGCAGTGGCATGTAGACCAACCTAAAATATGATGATTTAACGCAACTTGCCTTATACCAAGTTGCACCCCTGAGAAGTTACAGCCCTTCAAAGTTGAATCTTAAATTTCGAAAAAAAATAATATCTCGGTAATGGATTAAGTTAGAAAAACCAAATTTGGTATACGTTATAAGTGTACCAAGGGCATTAATTGGTAGAAAGTAAGGATCATTTAAAGCATTTCAAGGGGTTCGTTAGGGATGATGGTACAGGTCAGTTTTATTTTACTTCAGTAAATTCCCAAAATGTTTGAGTTTGATTACAAAAGTGGTCAGGAAATATTGTTAAGTGAATCAGACAACGAAAGTGGTTTATTAGAATTATCGGAAGATGATTCTGACTTAGAGAATGAAGATGTACTTTCATTTACAGAATTTTGTGAAGTAAATATAGAAAATTTACCACCTCCTCCCCCAAGATTCCCTTTCGATAATACACCTGGTGTAAATGTGCAATTTGATAATGATGATGAAGGATCATTATCATTATATTCATTATCATTATATTAAAAGGATAATGATTAATTTTTTCGAAATTTAAGATTCAACTTTGAAGGCCTGTAAGTTCTCAGGGGTGCAACTTGGTATAAGGCAAGTTGCGTTAAATCATCACATTTTAGGTTGATCTATATGCCCCTGCTCTGTGTCAGTTCTTGTGTGGGACACCTGTATACATAACATATATTACCTGTGTCTAAAATGGAAAGACTGCACAAAAAGTAACCACAATATATAGTACAAATAAATGTTATATAATACGTATGAAATGCATTAACAAACCAACTGTACCCTTGCCTCGGGCATATCATGTACAAATTACAACAAGTTGCCTGAAGGAGACTCGGGATCGTCAGTATATGTAACAATATCACGCCCAAGTCCAGTTCCGGCAAAACTGTTAAGTGGTTAAGTTACTTATCTAAAAGTTATTTACATTTTTTAGATCTAAACTTTTTGGATTCTCTTGAATTTGATGTTTATTAGAAAAGCGTTCCGAGTTGATATTTAAATAATAAATATTCCCAAAGATTTGTCCAAAAACCATGATTCATAACACAAAACTCCTCTGAATTGACTGTAAATAGACTTGTATCCATTTAAATTTTAAGCTATATTTAACTATAAATTGTACTTTCAGCTGTGCCTGAAGAAGAAATAAGATATTCCGAAACTAGTCACACCAAATTTAATAAAAAACTTCATCGTTAGTACGCTTGGTTTTACTTATTTATTTCCACTTTAAAAAGTGGTCGCTTCTTTAAAATTATAACTATAATTAAATTTTAGAAAAATCCGCATTAAATATTTGGATTAATGGTGAACAAATTGAAACCAAAAATGATTTTATAGACTTGTTAGTTTTAGGAATAAAATTCTTGCTTGATAATAAGAAGCTTTCTTGAAAGCTACTACTAACAGAAAAAAGGAGTTCTATATAATTTATACATAAAAGGTAAACTATTGATGTTGATTATTAAAACATAAATATGATAAAAATTTCAAGAATAACCTCTTTATTTAGACTATTCCCGTTTTTTTTTTTAATTTTTATAAATACAAGAACAAAGACTATGCGATACTACTAGCATTTGAGGCAATCCTTGGCCACAAATCAGCACATTCTTTCGCAACAGGCCCCGTGATAGCAGAACCCTTCATCTCCCCCTTGTTATTCACAATGACACCAGCGTTGTCTTCAAAATAAATGAAAACGCCATCCTTCCTTCGGAAAGGCTTCCTTTGCCTGATTACGACCGCAGGCATTACCTTCTTACGAAGTTCTGGCTTACCCTTTTTAACCGTCGCGACAAACATGTCACCAGAACCTGCAGTTGGAAGTCGATTTAAACGACCACCAACACCTTGTACTGCAATTACATACAGATTTTTTGCTCCTAAAATTAAAATAATCATTAATCTATAACAAAAGTAAAAAATTTAAAAATTTTAGGTTATGTCAAAGTCATAACCTCATGTCATCAAGTTTTAACGATTAAAATGGAACAATTACCTGTATTATCAGCGCAATTAATTACAGCTCCAACTGGTAAACCCAGGGATATCCTGAATTTGGCTCCCGCGGAACCACCACGTCCTAAAAGAAAATAAAAACACACGTAAACATAACCTCAAAGCAATCTTACATTGGTTAGTTTCGATTTTTAATCAATCATCCGGGCGAAAATAACATCGAAAATTAATTAAATGGACCATCCTAAATAACTAGGTCGCAAAAATAACGTTTTTCAATAAAAGATGATTGTAATAAATAATGATTTTTGAGAGAAAACACCGAACGTACCTCTTTTAGACATTTTGGTTTTGTAGAGAAAGGAAGTCGCTTAGTGACGTATATTGAAGTAAGCGATCGAGCGACCTCTGGGGAACGCGGTCAAAACTAACATACGTCAAATGGAGGCAATTTCAAAATTTCCACTCTCGGTTGTAAGCAAGAATAATATCGAATGAATTCGCATGATTTTAGAAAACATTATAAGAATATGATTGATGTCGACGATGAAGATAGCGGGAGGAGTGATTCCGATGAACGGTTCGATGATGCAACCGGTAATATTTTTTTTTTAATTTACCTAAGTTTTAAATGTCTACAATCATTAAAAATTAACCCTTCGTCTGTAAACGTTTTTTTAGCACCTTCCGTCTGTAAACGTGGGTCTTTCAAGTTCAGCCGATTTTTCATGGTGTTATGCATTTAAAAAAATGAAACAGTTCATTAAATTCATTACTTTAATTTTGTGAGCTCATATTCTATCTCATATTACCTTCTATTTAAGTGGGATCCCACACAATGTGTATAACTTATTACTAAATTTTTTACTTAAACAGTTTAGGTCAGTTTAGGTCGGACACGAAATACCAAGGTTTACAGACGAAGGGTTAATGTAATTGGCAGATGATGAAGAATGTCCAGATAATGTTAAAATGTTATAAAAAGTCTTTAAGAAAGTACAATTTTAGCACTAAAGTATTTTTTTAAAGTGTTTTAAATTTTAGTACTAATTACCTTCTATTTAAGTGAGGTCCACACAATGTGTATAACTTATTACTAAATTTTTTACTTAAACAGTTTAGGTCAGTTTAGATCAGACACGAAATACCAAGGTTTACAGACGAAGGGTTAATGTAATTGGCAGATGATGAGGATAATCCAGATAATGTTAAAATGTTATAAAAAGTCTTTAAGAAAGTACAATTTTAGCACTAAAGTATTTTTTTAAAGTATTTTAAATTTTAGTACAATTACCTTCTATTTAAGTGAGGTCCACACAATGTGTATAACTTATTACTAAATATTTTACTTAAACAGTTTAGGTCAGTTTAGGTCGGACACGAAATATCAAGGTTTACAGACCAAGGGTTAATGTAATTGGCAGATGATGAGGAATGTCCAGATAATGTTAAAATGTTATAAAAAGTCTTTAAAAAGTAGAATTTTAGCACTAAAGTATTTTTTAAAGTATTTTAAATTTTAGTACTAATTATCTTCTATTTAAGTGAGGTCCACACAATGTGTATAACTTATTACTAAATTTTTTACTTAAACAGTTTAGGTCAGTTTAGGTCAGACACGAAATACCAAGGTTTACAGACGAAGGGTTAATGTAATTGGCAGATGATGAGGAATATCCAGATAATGTTAAAATGTTATAAAAAGTCTTTAAGAAAGTACAATATTAGCACTAAAGTATTTTTTTAAAGTATTTTAAATTTTAGTACTAATTACCTTCTATTTAAGTGAGGTTCACACAATGTGTATAACTTATTACTAAATTTTTACGTAAACAGTTTAGGTCAGTTTAGGTCGGACACGAAATACCAAGGTTTACAGACGAAGGGTTAATGTAATTGGCAGATGATGACGAATGTCCAGATAATGTTAAAATGTTATAAAAAGTCTTTAGAAAGTACAATTTTAGCACTAAAGTATTTTTTTAAAGTATTTTAAATTTTAGTACTAATTACCTTCTATTTAAGTGGGATCCACACAATGTGTATAACTTATTACTAAATTTTTACTTAAACAGTTTAGGTCAGTTTAGGTCGGACACGAAATACCAAGGTTTACAGACGAAGGATTAATGTAATTGACAGATGATGAGGAATGTCCAGATAATGTTAAAATGTTATAAAAAGTCTTTAAAAAGTACAATTTTAGCACTAAAGTATTTTTTTAAAGTATTTTAAATTTTAGTACTAATTACCTTCTATTTAAGTGGGATCCACACAATGTGTATAACTTATTACTAAATTTTTACTTAAACAGTTTAGGTCAGCTTAGGTCGGACACGAAATACCAAGGTTTACAGACAAAGGGTTAAAGTAATTGGCAGATAATGACGAATGTCCAGATAATGTTAAAATGTTACAAAAAGTCTTTAAAAAAGTACAATTTTAGCACTAAAGTATTTTTTTAAAGTATTTTAAATTTTAGTACTAATTACCTTCTATTTAAGTCAGGTCCACACAATGTGTATAACTTATTAGGGCTAAATATTGGCTTGATTTTTTCTGATTTCTCATACATGAATTTGCTTAAGAATGAATTGATAGGGAAATTTTAATATTTAAAAAATAATGTTTAGTTGTAAATAATAAGTTTAATCTATTTTGTAATGTTACAGCATTTTCCACCAAATAAAAAGTAAGGTTATGTATAAAAAGAATGTCTCCAACCTCAACTGACACAACTGTTGCGTTAATATTTCTAACAGTATTAAAACACATTAAATATAGACTGTGTACATAAAGTGTAAATTCGGGGGTTTGTAAGAAAATTGAAATGTAGAGGTATCTCAAAATTGAGATGCCATACCTAACTTGACATTTTTAAATAGCAACCCCCATTTTTTGGTGCGTTTATGGATTCTAAATTAAATTCTGGGTTGTGATTATGTAGTACACTCTATGTCGATATCAGTCGATATTCAAGTCTCTTTGAAAACATGGCTATGAGTACCTGTGCATATAAAGAATGGAATTTGAAAAAAATTCTTAGAAAAAAAAGACATCTACTTCAATCCTCCACTACTCGTAGAGGATTGAAATTTTGAGAACACGGGTTGTTCATTCCGATCTTTTAACCTAAAATATTTTCAAGATGGCCACCACTTCCAGTCTACCGGAAGTAGACTTCAACTTCGTTATTTTAAATGGAATGCTGTAGTTTTTATTAAACTATTGAACTATACGTAAGAAAATATGTTGACTTTGATAGCAGTTGTTGGTACCCAGCATTTTTTGTTTTCGAGTTATTTTGGTTTTAAGTATTTTTTGGCAAATATCATCATGTTCTTTAAAAGCACATGCCTCAGCCAACGTTAATTCAAAAACGTTTTGCATTGGCACGATAACTTATACAGGGTGTCTCACATAACTGGTTCATTAGAACTTTTTTAGGTTCCACTACTCGTAGAGGATTGTAATTTTGGGAACACGGGTTGTTCATTCCGATCTATTAATCTAAAATATTTTCAAGATGGCCACCACTTCCGGTCTACCGGAAGTAGACCTCAACTTCGTTATTTTAAATGGAATGCTATAGTTTTCTTGAAACCATTGAATTATACGTAAGAAACTATGTTGACTTTGATAGCAGTTGTTGGTACCTAGCGTTTTTTGTTTTCGAGTTATTTTGGTTTTAAGTATTTTTTGGCAAATATCATGCTCTTTAAAAGCACATGTCTCAGCCAACGTTAATTCAAAAATGTTTTGCATTGGCACGATAACTTATACAGGGTGTCTCACGTAACTGGTTCATTAGAACTTCTTTAGGTTCCGCTACTCATAGAGGCTTAAAATGTTGGTATCATGGGTTGTTTATTCTGATCTTTTAACCTAAAATATTTTCAAGATGGCCACCACTTCTGGTCTACAGGAAGTAGACCTCAACTTCGTTATTTCAAATGGAATGCTGTAGTTTTTATTGCACCATTCGATTACACGTAAGAAAATATGTTGACTTTGATAACAGTTATTGGTACCTAGCGTTTTTTGTTTTCGAGTTATTTTGATTTTAAGTGTTGTTTGGAAAATATCATCACGCTCTTTAAAAGCACATGTCTCAGCCAACGTTAATTCAAAAACGTTTTGCATTGGTACGATAACTCTTCATATGCTGTCAAATAGATTCTCTCTTGTTATATCAATGTACCTTATACAGGCTGGTCAAAAATTGAGTTACCGTTTCGCTGTTTTCAATTGCGAGAAAGTCGACAATTTTAGATGGAACGCCCCATATTTCTTTAGCCTATCAGAATGGGAATTTAATTCTCTACAAATTATCTATAAACATTGATAAACACAACTATATTTATTATAGTTTTCTTCATATTGAATAATTTATTAAAATCCTACACAAAATGCTGGAAGCTGTTGGTGTTTTTATTAGTAGACCATGATATTTTGGCAGTTTCTCTTTTAATTTATTTAAATTATTATTGGTATTATTTCTAGAATGATCTGCGATTGAATAAACTGTAGTTTGTTAGCTTTTATTTATCACAAGTAACCATCAGAAGAACGCATAAATGAAATAATGAAAAACAACAACATGGCATAATATTCCACGTAATGATTGGCGAGATATTCCTAGAAAGTTCCCTTTATTTATTTAGGGTGCTTTCTTGGAAAATATTATTCATCTAAATCGATCGAAGCACATCTTACCGAAGAATTTGGTAAAGCAATACAATATGACAAAACATTTATTCCATTATCTTAATCTGCTGGTGATAGAAATTTATGGTTTTTTTTTTGTTATTTTGATCTTTCCAAAACTAAAAAACAGATCCTATCCAAAACTTTATTACATCCATGAGTATAAAACGAATTTAAAATGTTGGCATTGCAATAATTCGCCAAGATATTCAAAGACATTAACAGAAGTAAGTGATGACGCAACCAAATAATGACAACAATAACATAAATATGGATGAAAAGCTGTCAAAACTCTGTCGTTTTCTAACATAAAAACCAGAAGAATGCATGCATCCATTAATTTCCAAATATGAGGGCAACTACAACAAATAGACACAGGAAAGTTTTTAGATGGTTTGTAGAGAAGTGACGTGAATGTTATAATAATTTCGTTGGTATGTGACGAAAAACAAGCAGCTAAAGCAAGCAAAGAAATGACGAAAAATAGAGTTGTATAGCATATCTAATTCCTGTTATGAAGAAAGGGAATATTACACACTTTTGCCACACCTTAAAATGGCTTCTAAAAAGTTTAATTGTTTAATACATATTTTACACAGGTTCGATGAGTTATTGCAATATTATGCAGTCCCTTTAAAAAGGCAGGACACACAATTGCGAAAAGTAATAGGGGTAGAAGAAATACTTATGGTTATGATCAGGTGCTCATTCAAGACTATCGCTGAATCATTTCATTTAGGATACATAACCGTACAAGAAATTGTACATATAACATATGCTCCCTTATACCCATACCAGATGAAGGCAAATAGAAGAAAATTGAAAAAGAATTTTCGAAAAAACGGGAATATCCCAACTGTATAGGTACCATTAGATGGGAAGCACGTACAAATTATCTCACCATCAAAAAGTGACAGGCTAAAAATGCTTCTTATAATTCAATTATAAGAAGTATTTTTCTTCTATAGTGCTTTTCGCTTTAGTTGATGCGGATTATAAATTTTTATATATGTAAATGTTGGCGATCTTGAAAAAATAGCGACGAATAGCAGGGGTCTTTGCACGGTCAGATTTAGCAAATACTTTGAATATACCGAAGCCAAAAGAATGACCTGGAACGAGAATTCGATTGCCTCATGTAATTGTTGGCGACGAAGCGTTTCCATTAAAAACATATTTAATGAGACCTTATCCAGGCACACAATTAAATCATGAAACTAAAACAGTATATTGCTATAAGCATAGCAGAGCACGAAGAGTTTCAGCATTCGGCATTTTGTGCTAAAAATTTTTCCATTTGGACTAGACTTGTTGTGACTTATCGCGCGACATGGTTGCCAAGATGGTCAAATTTGCAGTGTAGTATCGTGCCGCGTATCGTCGCTGTCGCGTAATGCGTTGTATATGATTGGATTCCATATAAACAATATTTAGTCTCGTCGTGTCGCGCCACGCAGTGCGGTCCTACCTTTAGTCCTAGTAATAGTTCTAGTGTTAGTGCTATTGTTAGTTCTAATTTTAAGTAGTAAGCTGTTGCTATTAATTTTGATCTGCGACAATTTTATAAATTTTTGTATCATATTTAAACATAGTCAAACATGAGAATGATAATTTATTAATTTAGTAAAAAACTTGAAAAATACTAAAAACATAAAATTTATAAATTCTAGTATTGTTCGAAATGCCGCTCTCTTACCAAGATGCACGCATCTCTCTCAAATATACGAGGTGTATTTCGAATAGTATTGAATGCGTCACTTATTCTATTTTGTAACTGTGTCGATTGGAGTCTCGTAAATAAGCGATTTATAATGTCCCGAAAAGAAAAAATCTAGACAGTTTAAGCCTGGGGACCTGGCGGGCCATTATTATCCATTTAGCCTTGTTGGTAAGAAAAATAGTCCTATCAAGTAAACCCGAATAAAAATGATTAGTACCGAAATTTATGCACTTCTAAAATTTGCAAAAATATGCAGGGTGTATTTAAAATGATGCGAAAGAAGTCTTTCAGATAACATTTTCTTCAAAACCAATTCTATTCCAAGCCACAGCACTGTAAACTTATTATTGTTTTCTGGACAAACTAGTAATATTAGGAAAAAATGTGAAGACACAAAAGAGTTGTGTATAGATACGGGTTAGTAAAATCACCAAAACTAATATTTATCTGCAAAGTTTCATTGATCTTAATTCTTCCAAAGTGGATTTATATAAAAACTTTTATTTTATGATTTACATAAATACTTTTTTTTCTCCTAACATTAGAGAGCTGTGACTTGGAGTAGAAAGGGTTTTGAGTAAAAAGTTATAGGTAAAACACCCCTTTTGTTTTTTGCTGAAAAATCACCCCTTGAAATCTTTCGCATTAATTTAGAAACACCTCTAGTTGGTATTCCATTAAAAAAATATTCTTATGCCAAAAACTATTAAAATAATGCTTTAAGGGAAAGCTGATTTATTCCATCGAATTCTACATAAAAAGTTATTTAAATATGGGAGCAAGAGAGTACTTTTTTAACGATATTTCATAAACAGCAAGGTTTGTAATGCTGAAGTTTAATGAGATTTTTGGTGTAGAATTACCCCTTTAAATATTTCTGTGTTCCGAAAAACTCTGTATGACATGTAACTTCATTTATACACATTTCTTTGAATTCTGAGTTAGTGGAAACATCTAAATCTGCCAGTTGTTGAATAACATGTTTGATTAGTGAATTTCTTCTAATATAATAATTCTTAATCATTTAAAAAAATTTGAACTGTATTTTCTCAATTGTTTTGTGTATCTCTAATTGAATAAGTAATATGTTCTTATCACTTATAAGACTTACAAGTATCTCTTGTAAGTACTGCGGAACGTAAGTCAATCTGTATAAGTTGCTTGACCTGCACCTTGAACCTTGAACAAATAACGTTTGCATTTAAGACTTATAAACTTTTGGTTGCTTATTGTATGTAGCATTTTTGTAGTCCACCAGCAAGCTTACCCACTTTCTCATTACCGTCAATATCTCTGTAGCCTGAAACCCACTTTAGAGTAACATCACTGTTTTTACCGAGTTCTCTCAAGTTGTTGATACACTCTGATCATCCCGACTATCTGTGAAAATGTGTAGAATCAATCTTTCTGACCCTTTTGTAGGTTGAAAGGGATGTGAGTGAAGAAGTTTATAGAAAGAACTTTTGTTTGAAAAATGGTTGTGTTCAAGCTGAGTTGCAATTTATGCGGGTATTTAGTCCACTGATGTCCATGCCTACTTCGAATTCAACTGTTGAAGCATTCGACCAATCAACCTTGTTTCTAAAAACAATCTTATACGACTGGTCGAACTGTAGTGTGTCGGTATAAAATCCGTTTTAATTACAATCAAGTGATTTAGATATGGTATTTTTTAGTTATGGGTCGTTCTGCGTTTACTAGAAATGGTATTTTTAATACACACAATTTCTACCATAGATTTGATAAAAATCCTCATGTGTGTCTGCTGTATGATCATTAACGGAATAATAATCGAAATAATCATACATTCGCAGAGAATGTATGATTGTATGAATGTATGATGTAATTACTCTGTGGTTTTAACGCACATGAATATCTCCGAATATTCGAGAGTTATAAATTGCCGAACATACTGCATAACACTATGTCCACAATGGCGCTTCTAAACATTTTACACATCACATAAAACGGTGGATGAACGAACAGTTCCTAATAGATGAGTTGATGGAAAGAATCGATTTTATGTGAGGTTTTAATAAATAAAAATGTATACAACATGCACTGCATTTCAATTCTACAATAAAAAAATTAAATCAGAATAAGTGCAAATCTTTCTGTCCCATTTTTATATGACCATACATGTTTCTTAATACATTTGTAATTTAAAGTATGCACTTTAAATTTGTAAAGATTTAAATTTATTTTGTAAAGTATTTTATCTACACAAGAATAGTATAGTAAGAATTCAAAAATAAAAAATAACACTAAATCTTATTGAATTTATTAACAGAAATGCCAGCTGAGGGATGTAACGAAAGTATTAAAGATCTACTTACTGAATGTCAATCACAAACTGATATAAACATAAGATACGCTGGGGATACCACCATTGAAAATGAAATTGAGATAAATAGAAATAAAGAAGATAATGCGGGCGATAAAGAAATTAATGAAAATAGTAAAGGTGAATTAAGCATTGACGAATTAAACGAACAAAGAAATATTCGATGTGAATTATGTAAATATTTTTATGTTATTGGAAATGAAACCCATATCGTACACGGTAAGAAAATTTATTTTATCTAAAAAAAAATAATTACATTTACACTCATTTTAAAGTCAAATTAATATACAAAGAAAATGATAATTACATTTAATACAGCATATTTTAGTTTTAAAGTATAAAAATAACAAGAATTTTACAATTATTTAAGAAAATACTTTACAGAAAAAATCAGATTAAATGTTTTTATCCGATATCAATTTTTTTAAACCACTCAATCGCTTTTTAATTTTTTTCTCTAAATTTTTTATACGACACTGATAATTTTTGCTCTCCATAAAAAAATCATCAGAATCTTCTAAATAATTCGGTTTAATAAATCTTTCCATACTCCATTCTTCGATGGAATTATTCAATTCTTGTATCAAAGGTTCGCAAGAAATACTGTTAAGATCTGTGGAATCAGTTTGAACTTCCACTGTAGCCATTTTAGATTCTTTGTGATAAAGTTGTTGGGGTAATTGAATATTGCATGTTATATTGATGCTAATTCTTCGATTACCAAGCTTTTTAATTTTTTTGTTTTTAACTTTAACCGGTATTTTTTGTCCTTCTTCTATAATCACGCTATTTTGAATACAAGCTTCTTTATAACTATCATTTCTAACAATCCCTTTTCGAATCCTACTATCTCTTGGAACTAAAGTTTTTGAATTCGTCGAACAAGTTGATTTTCGATTATAATCATCGCTCGAATTAAAAGTACGATCGTTTTTTCCATTAATAATTTCCCTTCGATTTTTTAAAGTGGAGGATTTACTTTCGGCGAAATTTCGATGAACAAACGATTCGTTTCTTAATAAATTCGGGAAGCTTTCGTTTTCAATTACTTGTAGAGATCTGGTGGAGGATTTTTCATTGAAAGCTGCGTCTTCCATCTTGGATGATTCCGCTATCGGCGTGGGCTCTTGTAAAATTTCTTTCGAAACTTGAATATGTTTGGTTTCAAGAGATTGTTCGGTCGATTTTTTGGATATTTTCAGTTTTGATGATTTTATTTTAATCGGTTGATCGACTTTTATATTTTTCGCGTGCTGCAATCGCAGGACGAAACAGCGATTAAAATTTACGAACTTTGCGATTGGATGCATTGTGGAGAACTGGTTTCAAAAATTTTATTCGTCAAGGTGTTTATTGGGGATTCAGCTTGTGAGTTTTTTTTGCGGAACTACATAAATATATATTTTATTTTTAAAAATTTAAATTCAAATTATGTTTTATGTTTAAACATTATGATTTACATTACGATAATTACTTTATTTTCAATTTGTCTCTGGGTTGTGTGATCCAGATCCCTTTTTGGTGTCTGAAACGTGGTAAATCTATTTCTAGCCTGTTCCCTGGACTCATATTAGCGTAATTCCTGAGATTATCTTGATAAATGTTAACTGGATTGAGTTGGAGCTTGCTGGCTTGTTCAACTTAATTTTCTATTTTTATTCTTGAGACTTGAATCTATTTTGTGTAGTTCTAGTTTGATTTTTGAAGTCTGCCTGTACAATTAAATCTTACAATTAAACCTTCTTGAATATACATTTTGACTATTGTATCTGCATACTTATTTTAGTACTTTCTCCAATACACTTTGATATTTCTTCTGGAAGAACTCTGGGTTCTATTTCTTCCATTATCTTGCATTACTTTTCTTGCACATATTATTATGTGCAGTATTATTTGTCTTATCTTGAATTTGTTTCAATTGCAATAAAATATGCCTAAATAAAGCAGAAATAATGATAAGATTAAAGCTGAAATCTTGGTGTCTTAAAGCAGTAAGATCCAACTCCACTCAGCTTATAAGACATCAGGGTTTAATATGGCCAGCCAGTAAATATAGCTCCACGCTTGCCATTCATTTATTGGCAGGAATACCATTCATTTACTGGCAACAAAACGCCGATTGTGAGTGTATGTATTAGATATTCTATAAATAACTGATTCTCTTGATAAGAAATTGTTTGTGTTTAATTCAACCTCATATTTAGGTATGGACTTTATGGGCTGCAGCCCAGGTACATTATTTCGCAAAGTCTCTATGCTCATTTCGATCACTTTGTTGTTGAGTGGATTCTCGCGATGGGAATGTTTCTTTATTAATTCGTGATCATTTCACTACTAATATTATTGCACGATCCGACGCCTCACTGCAAAATGCTGAATACTTGCTCATTGAAATTAAGATCAGCAGTAGTCGCATGATTTTGAGCACGTTTTACTGTCCACCAAATATAAATTGCTATGATTAGTTATAATATGATCTACTTGAGACACTTACTTTGAACTCTCATAGTATCGTCATAATGGGTTATTTCATATACATGCCTTTTAAGGAACGACTTGCGTTGCAAAAGACTTTATTTTATTACCTGCTCCCCAAATCTCTCGTTTCTGCCTACTCAATCTATCTACCGTCAGATACCCTTTTGGACCTTATTGTTACATCTTGCGCAAATAGTTTACTGTTTTATGAGCATAAATTGCTAGCCCCGCAATTTTCTAATCACGACCTGATTTAGTGCGCGCTTCAGGTCAGACGTCAACGATACTCAAGTCGCACCATATCTACTAGTGACTCAACAACTCTTGGCGTAATTGAAACTCTTTGCTCCCATAGCTTTGATTGTGATTCTTTAGTTGCTGATTTTGCTAATTCGTCAATTACTCTCGACGAATCAATCAAGAAATCAACACTGCTCACTATCAGTGATGCTACTCTTGTTAATTCTTGGTTTTCCTTCACCATGTTGAATGAGTATCATGTTAGGGACGCTCCTGCAAAAAAGAGCTCTACATGTATGGTGCTGATGGTAGTGTTAGGCATCTCCTTTCCATCTTAGACATGATTACTGCTTCATATCTTTAATTTTTCCATAAAGTCTTCGACCTTTCGTACAATTTGGAAACAGTGCCTAAGTGACTTTCGGCTAATGTCGATACTTTCCGTATTATCTAAAGGCACTTGAACGCTTGGTGTACAATCAATTCTATGATTACATTGATGAGCATAAGCTAATTACAGACTATGAATCTGATTTGATGCTGTGGATCATAGCTTACTGGTATCGTGTCTGTCTGCTATGGGTTTTGTCCATGAGTGCGTTACTTCATCTTCTTCTTCTGTGTTTCAAAGTCATAGAGGTGTGCCTCCGGGAAGTGTATTGGGTGCCCATTACTCTGCCTGAACGTTGCGTTCCATTACGTTCCTGCCACTGTATGATCTGCTATCTAATGCGGACTTTTCCGTTTTAAATACCTATAATAGCGAGTATGATGCTGTCATTGCATTTCTGAGTAAATTTATGGTTAACTGCAATACAAGTAAACTGTTTGATCCCAGAAAGTATCCGGCTTGATTCGCTCATAATATAATAAATTATATTAAAACTAAACAACTTCATTTAAATCGTAGGATTGTTCCTGATTAAGTAAATTTAGGGAATTGGAGACAAAAGTTAAGTGAAATATCAAAATAGTATATAATAATTACACGAGAAGCGTAGAGTAAAATTGAAGCTAAGTTCCAAATAAGGGACTTAGGCACTGAGGAACCTGATGGTATTCCGTCTTCTATTCGAAAGGGCTAAGTTCTGTAAAGAGTTCTTTATAATTCAGCTATATGTAATTTTTAATTTGTCAATGAAAACTAACACATTTCCACGGGAATGGAAATGAAAATATCCTTAAGTTCTTTGTCTCTTACTTGTCCTCCAGATTGTTTTATGTCACTTATACAAATGCAGTATCGGATCAGCTGGGCTTGAGTTGGGTGTTTCGCATCATTATTTTTTTTTATTTATAAATGATCTGCTGTTAGTCAGAACTGAAAATCTTTGCAAACTGATTTGGATAATGTATTTAATGAATCTCAGTTGAACAAACTTTCATTTTCCATGACATGATCCGTGATATACACATTAAGAACAGAACCAATATGAAAATTGAAAATGAAGAATTTCATTCGTTATTAACGGTCTGTGTTGCTTTTTTTTAAAGTTGTGAAGTCGGTTATTAGCTACTGTTTTTTTGGTTTCTCAATAAGCTTATATAATTCTTCATATCCAGCTACACATAACTTAAGACTACGTTGAAATTTCAATGCACGCTCCATGTCAGGATCATGAGTAAGAAAATGTTGCTCCATACTTGTAGCATATTTCAAGCCATCGCGAATTAAATCAGCCGTTAATAGCTGAACTTCATCTTATGCCTTGTCCTTATCGATTTCTTTATTTTCACAAATTGTCATAAATTCAATAAAATCATCTTCATACAAAGAGCTCTCCCGCATCAATTCATCAATATCAGCCGTTTGAATGTTGTTAAAACCGTACAAAACTTCCACTTTTGACGCATGTTGGCAATATTTTTTTCCAACAAGTATTTAAGGTTGATTGGCGCAATTGTTTAATGGCAACAGAAGCAAGTGTAATGCAATCCATAATCGTAAATTTTTTACATGCTTCCAAAACAGTCAAATTTGTTTCTTCCACTGAATCTAAAATATATTTAAACGTTTGGTTTATGTAGTACATTTTAAATGTTGCTATAATACCCTGATCGAGTGGCTGAATCAGCGAGGTAGTATTAGGCGGTAAAAATAGCAATTGAATATTTGGGTGATCCAACACTGGGTGGCTGTGCGCACTCTCAACGAACAAAAGTATTTTGAATCCCAAACCTTTTTCTTCCGTATATTTCTGGACTTCAGGAACAACGCAGTTGTTGAACCAATTTGTAAACAGATCAGTCATCATCCGTGCCTTTTTATTCGCCATGAAATGGACTGGAAGTTGTTTAATGTTCTTACTAATGCTCGTGACATAACAGATTTGTTGATTAATAAAGGCTTTAACGTTTTATCCAGTTTTATCACCAGATGCGTTACTATATAACAAGAACGTCATTTTCGAAACGTCTCGCTCTTTGGATTTTCGGGCATTTTCTTCCAAAACAATTTCTTCCGTTTCGTCGGCATTAAATATTTGTTCTGGAGTATAACCGCCCTCTTCAACGATTTTTGCTAGTTTACCCGGAAAGATTTTTGCAGCATTTTGGTCTGCTGATGCTACTTCCCCCTTTATTTTGACATTGTGAAATGCGTGTCTTTTTATAAAACCCATCAGCCATCCCTCACTTGCATTAAATGCCAGTTTCTTCTTTGCCTGAAGACTAGTTGATGGTTCCAATTCCTGAAGTCGGTTATATGTTCTAAGTGCTTTTTCTTTTATATGTTTCCCATCAATAGGTATTCTTTTTGACTGTAAATCTTCTATCCAAAACACCATGTTTTTTTCCGTTTTCTCTAAGATAGGATTTCAACTATAAGATGATGTCTTGGAGCTTACTTTTGATCCATAAATTACGGATTGTCGATTGGAATTCTCATTTTTTCTAATTGTTCTTATAGTCGCTTCGTTTAAACCAAAAGTTTTGCCAACAGATGTGGGACCTTCACCTTTCTTTAGACAGTCTAAGAATTTTATTTTAGCTTCTAAGGAAATTGCTTGCTTCTTCGGAAGTTGTTGTTTAGGCATTTTATTAAACAATAAGGGTACTATAAAACGAATTCAAAATAGTATTGCTTATAGAATTTTTCTAAAGCGACAATGTAATACAATATTACCTTTTTTAGTAGCCAAAAATTGTCATCATTACAAATAATACACTGGAAATTTCACCATCGAATTAAAAAAAACTTTAATTGAAACATTTACTTTTAGAACTTTACCAAAATTATTTATTAAGTTTCACAAACTGACAACTCTTAACACAAAATAAATACTGAATAACGAAATCATGTGTTCAAGTTGAAGCACATCGAGATGAAGAAAAAAAGTGATCATAAAATTCTGGTCTACTACGGGGAATACCAAGTTATAAACATGTGGACATATACCGACCAACTTCTGACCACCGTATTCCCCCATTGTATTTTGTTACTGTATACATAAGTTTCTGTAAGACGCTATCAAAATTAGAATTAAGAATTTTTTTGAGATTTGTGCTATAACAAAAAATTCGTGTAAAAAAATTTATTGGTGAACCGTGTTATTTCAAAATCGTGTTAAAAAAGACAGTGAGATGCTTGTTCAGGCCAAAATCGTAATATTAAAGTAGCTTTAACATGGATGAAAATTGCTGTCATCAAATATTAATATTGAAACGGTGAATCACAAATTTTTAGTATTTGGTCATTCCTTTTTATCGAATGACCGTGATTTTGGGTTGATAGAAATGAATATAAAAAAAAACAAATTACTTGTACAACCCTGAACAATATTATGAATTGATAGAAAAATGTAGAAAAAGGAATACATTTTCGATAAAACGAATGTCGCAGTTGGATTTTATTTCAACGAAATCTTTAGTAGAATCAATAACAAGAAGAGTAAAAATACCGCAGGCGAATCCGTCTCTTGGCTACAAATTCAGTGGATGAGATTCTTAAAAAACGAACCTTATAAAATGTTTTATAAAACATCTTTAGTTGATTCTCAATTACATGTTTTGGATCTTGCATCTAAAAGAGGCAGACCAAAAATATACGGAAATATTAAATTACTTCCGTTATACACCACCATTAGACTAGTAATGGATGAAAAACATAAAGATATTATGTCTTTACTAGTTATCTTTCAGTTTTTCAGGAGCATTTTAAGAATCTTAGAAAGTCGAAATAATAAAAATGGATTGCTTTTTAAAAATAATAAATGTTGATCAATTAATTTACGATATGAGTTATCGTCAGGTCTTTATTTCTTAAACTCATTTATAAGACATTCAGTTAATTTTGAAAATGGTCTAAGTCAATTCAAACTTTAAAAACAACGTTTTCGTACGAAATTCACAAAAAATTTCATATTCACAATAAATTTCCATTAATTAAGACTATTAAAATGTCGCATAATGTGAAAATATTTTTTAATTTCTTCAAACGCAATTGTTAAATATCTCGAAATAAGGAATATTAGACCACATTTATAGTTATATGCACAAATCTTAAACATAATTTTGATTTTTTCTAAATCAATTTGTTACATCCCCAGTAGAATTTAAATTTTCAATGTCGCCAACATAATTACCGGTTAGCATAAATTGTTTCTATTATTTTCAAATAACATATTTTATTTATTATTTAAAGTCTTGCAAACACTTCATTAATTTTACTTTAAAGTTTATTTATTCCTTTATTTTATTAATAATATTCGAAAAGCTTTAATTATTTTAATATAACTCAACGTAACTGTCATTATAGTTTTTAAGAAAAACAAATATCCCTAGATACTTAATTAATTAATCTGAACTAACCTGACGTAACCTTTATCTTTAAAAATAAGTTATTAAATAAACGTAAAAATGGCTTTAATTGATCGAATCAAAGTTCATTTCGACGGTAAGTACTTTTTCCGTATCAACAGTTTCCCTATTCACTTACTTTTATCTCAATTTTAATCCCCCCACAAACATAACCTACAAGCAAAAATTTTTTTTACTTATACATTTTTAAATTAAATATATTTTCTTAGCTCATGAACCATGGCCTAAAGATGTAAAACTTTTCCAACCCTACGAAGTAGAACAAATTCTTCTTCCCGACAATGCAAATTGTTTAGCCGTACAAGCATATCTCAAAATGTGTCATTTAGATTTTCAAATTGAATCGAGGGCGAATGCAGAGTTTATGTCGCCGACTGGAAAAGTTCCGTTCATTAAATGTGGCGCCTTTGTTGTTGCTGAATTGGAAGGTATCGTCTCATTTGTTGCACAAAAAGGAATCAGTCTTACAGAGTACTTAGAACCTGACCAAAAGGCTGATATGAGAGCATATATTGCGCTGATTAACAATGTGCTTGGAAATGCTGAAAATTATGTTTGTTGGTGTGATAAAGAAACGTATTCTGAAGTTACTAAGCCCAGGAATGGTTCTGTGTATCCTTGGCCTTTAAATATATTACAAACTTGGAGTAAAAAATCAAAACAAGTTAAACATTTAAAAACGTTGGGTTGGTATGAAAAAAGTTTAAAAGAGGTTTTCCAAGAAGTTGAAACTTGTTGCCAAGCTTTAACTGATCGATTGGAGGGTAATATTTATTTCTTTGGAGATCGGTGAGTTACTTTATATATTTTATTATCCCATTATAATCCCTATTTCTTAGATTTACTGAATTAGATGCTTTATTATATGGCCACCTTTACACCTTACTAACTGTACCTATCCCAGCTGGTGGTAATGGTTTAGCTATTCTTATTCATAAATTTGATAAATTAGTTGATTTAGTATCAAAAATCGATAAAAAGGTGATGAATAGAAATACTGTCTTTGCAATTCAAGAATGGACTAGAGTCGATCGGTGCTCAGTGAGTCCTAAACATCTTAAAGATTCTTTTCATCCCAACTATTTTTACCTTATTTTTATTTTTCAAACAGTTCTTCAGTATACGTAAAGTTAAAGATAAATCAACTAGAACTAATACTTACATGAAACAATTAATCGATGATCTTGAAACAACTCAATCTGTTTCTACAACTCAGATCAATACATCTGATGATATAGTAACCGATTTTTCCCACACCCATCATTTTGATCAATCAGGTGAGACGAGAACTATGCAAGATCAAGGTGTGGAATGTCAAGATTGTCCGTCAGAATTGTTTAAAGATTTAACTCAGGATGATGGTATTGGGGATATAGGGGGTAGAGATGGTGAATGGTTACTTATTGATGAAAACTTTGAAATTCAAGGACTTGTTAAATAGCTTACAACATGCTTATTTGTGGATGAGTTGATAAATTTAATAAATTTAATATCTAATTATTTTTATAAAGATATTGTGTGCTTAATTTGTGTAATTAGTGAAAAAATCCTCTAAAATCATTCCTTTCCCCAAGTAAGTCCACATTTCTTTTTACCTATTTAATCAATATAATATATCGTTTTTACAATTTTTTCTTGTAATAACTTATTTTATTTTTAGACCTACAGAACTCGATGCTTTATTATTTGGACATTTATTCACAATTTTAACAACTCCACTGCCCAATTCTGATTTAGCAGCAACTGTAAGAAAATTTCCGTCCCTTATCAATTTGGTCCAAAAAGTAGAAAAGGATTACTTCAAACGTGATAGAGAAAGTCTGGATCGCTGACAGTTCTTTATCAAAAAAATGTAGAAGTAGTCATAATTAATTGTATGTTATTGTTAACAAATAAAATATAACTTTATAACAAATTTACTTACTGAACGGGAAAATGCTTGGTAAATATTAATATAAAAATCATATCTATAAACTAGAGTGAAGAGACTAGAGAATTACATTAGAGAATGATAATGGAAGTGGGTTGGACATTACGTTAAGAATCAAGTATGATAACGACACTAAAACATGAAAATCAACATGGAGATGAACTATAATGAAGGTGTTGGACGATCATGTATTTTTAAATGAAATATGATTTTATAAATCATAGATTTAATAGATTTATGTGCTAGGACATTGTGCTGGTAATGGATTATACCAGTGTTTCCCAAACTTTCAGCATATTTTTTCACTAATTTCTTTTATGTAACCCTGTTGTAATTATCAAAACTTCCAGAATCCCTCGTTAAAAAATGTTCTCTTAGCATCAACCCAAAAGTAAATATTATATTAGTTCTTTTTTTATATATTTTTTTTATATTAGTTCTTTGATACAAAAAGTCTTTCTCGACATAATATCGACTAATGCTGAAAACGTAACTTATAGATATGATGTTGGAAATGGCAAAAAATGTTTTAACACTTTTTCCGTTAAATTCGGATACAGCTGCTGCATTTGCAACCAAAAAGATACTAAAGAACTTAGTATCTTTTTAAAGAACTTTATGTTCATTTTTCAAAAATCCGTCTGCAGATAACTCCAAGAGCTGTTCTTGTTTGTCGTTAAATCCGGAAAATAATCTTTCAGGCCCTCTTGTAATCCATCCAAATGCTCTGTTAAACATTTCAGAACATCCGTATCAATTCTATCATGTGATTTTATTACATACTCATGAAGACAGGAAAACGAGTCTAGTTCTCTATTATTAACTCTAGTTTTCCATAACTTTAACCTTTCAATTGTAGCGTATATTTTGTCTTGGACATGAAACAGTGATATCTTTACCTTGTAATGGTAAATTGAGTTCTTTTAAAATAGAGAAAATATCTGCTAAGTATGCCAATTTGGATAGCTACATTCAGTCATTAAAGTTCTTGTCTTAGTTCAAATAATCGCTTTAAAATTTTTCCACCGTACATCAGTATGAAAAAGTTGGGTATAAGCTGTTACGACCTAAGCTGTTTAAGTAAAAAATTTACTAATAAGTTGATACACATTGTGTGCACCCAGTTAATAAGAAGGTAATATGAGATAGAATATGAACTCACAAGATTAAGGTAATGAATTTAATGAATAGTTTCATATTTTTTTTGAATGCATAATGCCATAAAAAATCGGCTGAATTTGAAAGACCCATGTTTACAGACCGAAGGTGCTAAAGAACGTTTACAGACGAAGGATTAATGCCGACCATACTTTTTGCACTATCTGTACTTATTCCAACACATTTAATCCAACTAATTTTGTTATCTTGCATAAATTTATTTAAATTATTTAAATTATTATTAAATCTTCTCTTGTTGTATGACCTAATAAAGGCTGCCAAAATAAAAAGTCGTCATGAATTTCGTGGTTCTTTTCGTATCTAACAAACGTCATAAGATTTGTAAAATTTGTGATATAAGTGGACTCATCGGCTTGTAATACGTATTAACGAAATATCAAGTAATCACATCAGTTTCACATTATTTGCCATATCAATTATTCGTCGATCTTTGTTTTGCTTTATCACCTATCATTATTTCTGCCATTATTTTGGCAGCAAGCTTTATTAAAGTTTTATCGTCTCCGCTGCACCACATTTCGCAATTAAAAGCGAGACGATACAAAGTTTCTAACATTTTTTGATCGTCACCTCCGGTTAGACATCTCATTACTTTTTGAGATTAATTTAAATCTTTGAGTTTATGTTCAAAAAATTCGATTGGTTTATCTTTGTATTCAAAGTGCTTTCTGTCAAAATGTCGCTTTAAGTTCGATGGTTTCATATTTTCATTTGTAAGGTTTTCAAAACAAATTAAGCAAAGTGGAATGAGTTCCTTTTCATCACCACTCCACGAGAAGCCCAATTTAAGGTAGTTTTTGTCGTATTTTCGAGTCTTCTTGCCTTTTTTGTTAACCAGTTTTGAAGAAGTTTCGTCTTGGATGATTTCATGAACATCCGAGTTGCAACCAGCAATCTATAATCTTGATTATTACATGTACACATTATATTTTATAAAAATAAATAAAAAAAACAATAATACCAAAGAACGCACATAAAAAATAATACAAAAATCGCACCGAAATCTAAAAGGAGACACACGCGGCATCAGTTCATTAGCGACTGAAAATTTTTTACTTGAATGCCCGGGGACTCACGGCTCCAAAAAGTAATATATATGTATACAGGAATAACAAATTTTTAGTTTTTTTAATGTTTAATCAAAAAATAGTTAAAAGTCTGCTGTACCAGGCGTAGGATAAGTTCAATGCAACGTGTACCCCCATCAAACTGTTCCTAGTACGCGTACCACAGTAGTACTTTTAACGCTATAAAAGCTAGGTTAAGTGTTTTATAGCGTAATGCCACATGTTTTGCTACACACAATTCCTGAAGATTTTTTGGTTTGTTAAGAAACCGAAACCGGTCGAATGATTAACCCTCGCAGTACTGACGTTTCGCCAACCGTTGCGGACGGTGCCTGGGTCAACCGAGACCCGAACAGTTTTTGTTTACGTAGAATATAAAAAATGAAGCTTTTGCCATTATGATTTTGACTTATTTTATTTTAAAGGTGAACTATTATTAGGGATATAAAATAATACATAAAAATAAAATTTTAAAAAAATTACATAAAAAATATTTATTCTAAATCATTACAATTTGTACACAAAATATTTTTTGTACATGTTGAATGTATATTACATACATATTTATGACAAACATCACATTTTGATTTATATTTATTGTCATTTCCAATACACAAGCTACATCTTGAGCGTTTTTCTAATGTTGTACTCATTTGTTTATTTATTTTTCGGCCTGCACTTTCGATGGCGTCCACAATGTGTCTCGAAAATACTACTGCATTGGTTTCAAATGCTCTAGCTCTAGAATCTATGTTTGCAGCAACTAACTGTTCAGACAAATTTTCTATAAATTGTTTTCTTCTTGATTTTATGTTACCAGTTGCCCAATCCGGATTTTTGAGTTGCCATAGTACAAATGCATTATAGGCTGCAATATCTATATAATGTAAAAAAAGCGACAGAGGCCAACGTCGTGTACATCTCCGGCAAGTGTATTCTCTTAGAATTTTATCTAAAACATCCACTCCACTTTTTGTTGAATTGTAATAATTGATAATATTAGGTTTGTAATTATTATTTTCGTCAGAAATAGCATGTTCTCGATGAACGCTCGAAAGTAAAACTACGCATTTTCTTGGTTTTGGGATATACGACACAAGTGTTAGATTTTCAGAAAATATAAAATCGGAAGAGAATTGAGCTCTTCCGGATATTGTTATCAAAGATTTTGGTAAATCCTTTCTATTTTTCCGCATTGTTCCCACTATAAATATGTTATCTTTGAGTAAATCCTCTGCAAGTGAGATATCCGTAAAAAAATTGTCGGTTGTGATAGTTCGATTAGATCCCTTCCAAAACTCTGAAAGAACTCTAACTACTCGTTGTCCTTGTCCTTTCTCCGGTGTGTTTCCGCATTTTCCTAAATACACTTCAAAATTACAACAATAATATGTAGTAGCGTCACATAGGGCCCATAATTTCAGCCCATATTTCCCCGGCTTGCTCGGCATATACACCTTGAATGGACATCTTCCTCGAAATGTTACTAATTGTTCATCAATAGTGCCTACATTAGACGCTCGATAATTATCTCTGCAATTTCTTATTAAAATATTTGTAATGGTTCTCAAAGCTGCCAACTTATCGGTCATTTTTCTTTCTTCTCGTGTCTGAAAGTCGTCAAAACGCAAAAATCGTAAAATGTTTGTAAATCTATCACGAGACATAGATGTTCGATAAATTTGTCGACTATAAGCAATCTTTTTCTTCCATAGATCTTTTTTACTTTCACGTGATTCCCAAAAACGGCCAGTAATTAGTAAAATCCCAAAAAATGCCTTCAATTCAACACGGTCTACCGGCTTCCATATATTATTTGAAAACATTTCATAATATTTAACCGCTTTTTCATTTGTATAAGTAATTATAATGTCCATGATTTCATCATTTATAAATAAATCAAAACATTGTTCCATGGTTTCTACACCCTCAGAATTTGCTGTGAGTGTAGCATCATATTTACCAAATTCTGCATCTCTGTTTGTGGGGGAAATATATCTCCATGTTCGTCCACAAACATTTTGGTCTTTACAGTGTGACATATTATTACTATTTTCACCACTAAACTCATCACTTTCATAATCCTCTTCTTCTGGTACTGCATCACTAAAAGTCAATGACGCACATTCATCATCAGAAGACACTTCATTGTTATAATCATCATTATTATTTACAAAATTAGCAAACATTTTATTTTTCGATGTAGATCGTTGCTCTAAAATACACCTTCTGTGAACTAAATCAAGAATTTAAGGGCAATTGTATTGTCGCTATAGCCTCTTACAGAGACAGACGCCTGGCGCTGTAAAGAAACGGTCGAGACATATTTTTTCGTCGGGACGTCCGTTTGACGCCGATCTAACTTAACGCACTCCTTGAGTAACGACAAATCTATTTATTACAATTTCTCGCAAAAATTTATTTGGGTCCAAATAGACCCAGGCACCGGAATACGAGGGTTAAAGATTTTATCACTGACTTGTACAATTTGTTTTTATTCCACTTAATTAATAATTAGTGATAAAAAACGGAAGAATATTATATATTTAATTTTAATTACGTCTGCTAGGTATTTAAGAGTTGGAATGGAAACGAAAGGATTTAAAAATTTAACAACTACATCATCATCAAGCTAATATACAAAAATCAGACGATTTTCTTTTTGTTTATTGGCCATAACAATATCATGACAAATCATTTTTTTCAATTAATGTGAGAACAAAGCGACGAAGACCACAAATTTTATGAAAGGTAAAAAAAACAATTTCTTGATAATAATTATTTATTATTATATTAATTCAAATTCGATATGTTAATTTTCTTTAATTGAAGTTAAATACGTCTTAATTTTTTGTTTACAGTAAGCACCTTATGCGTTGATGAATCACGTAACAAAACATTACCTATATGTATAGTGGTTAAGAACCAGAACGCATTTACATAATTATCATTTTATTTACTCATCCTTTTTTAAAATATGTACAAAATCACAATACCAATTCGTTTTTTAAATGCGATAATGATTCAAAACCAGGGAATAATTTAGCTTTAACTGAAGCAAAATTATTCTCTCCATTATGACTCGTCGAATTTAATAAAAAATCAAGGAACCTTCATAATCGATGAAGGTTTGCTGTTCAAATTTATTAAATTCAAGTTCCTGAATAACGATTCAAATAATATTACCCGCCACCAAAGTTGTTATTAAGATTATCACCAGGATTTGCTTTTACCGTGACTACAAATCACATTCTATTCAAATCGTCTTAAATATTATAAATTAATGGGAACATGAGGTCAAAATTCTGACAGTCTGATTAATTAAATTGAGGTCGGAAGCGTATCGGCAAGTATATGGATTTTTTCGAAACATAAAAAATATAGAAAAAACGTTCGTTGGCAGTTAACACTGAACACTTTCAAGAAAATAAGGTTTAAATTTGGAATGGCACCAAATCGCATCTATTATAATTTTTTTACTGAGTATGCACCTAGAAAAACAAAGAGGGACTTGCGCGTTTATTATTCTTTATACGTTCTTAACTACTGTGACTGTAGGCAGTGTTCGTATACGGCCCGCTGTATATTGAGCTACTTGGATTCGACGAAGTCTTCTTCGATCGTCTTCTTGCCATAAGACAGCCAATTGCTATGATGGCACATAACATTAAAATTACCCCGGCTATACAAATTCCTATTGCGAAATTTTTCTGGGATATGCAAATACTGTCTTCTGGAGCCTAAAAAACAGAAAATTAAAAAAAATAGCAAAATGCAAAGACAAAGCGCGACAGATGTTTAAATAAAAACCACTCCCGCGTCAGTTAAATTCTTATACAGCTACTATGAATGAGTGTTCAGAGAATCAAGAAAAGAGGCGTGAATAGCTGCACGTGCAATTATTGGCATTTTAACGATTTAACACTATCTCTTTCTCCCACTTAAAAAAAACATAGAAGATTTCGATTTTTATCTTAACGATAGATGTATTTGAGGTGAAAGTGGAAAAGATGATGATGATATCTAAGAATAAACGATCGTTTCCCAGCGTTTAGCAATTAACCGAGTACAATACCACATATTTTCGCACCGTTCACACGATTATGACCTAAAAGACAAATATAAACCGTATTTATGGTTCGAAAGTAAAACTGTCGAAAAAGCATTTTTTGTTTTTCTTATCTCTTTATTAAAGAAGAAATTGAATCGAAGGGAAAATAAGCTAGAGAGGAAGCCGAACAAAAGGTTTTACCGCTTTCACTTCACTGTCGTAGTTTGCCCTCGAGTTCTCAGTGCGTTTATTGGCCATAATGTGTAAAATATAATTTAATAATATGTGGTATAAACGATTAATGCTTTAATTACTGATTAGTAGATGATGGAATAGTGTGGTTTATGCAATTAGGTAATTGTGTTAATGAATTCTTGCGTAAACGAAATGTCCGATTACTTAAACCGTTTAATGATTTTGGTTTAATTATGCAATATTGGGAAATTTTACGAGGAAATCGATTTAAATTCTCACCTTTTCACTAAACACCGAATCATCTGATCCTTTCGATAAATCGTTGGCGTCGTTGACGTAAAGTCCGCTATATACTTCGATGATGGCTTTGGTTCCTTCACTAGTGTCCGTATCACCGTCTGCTTGACGTCGTTTGCGATTAGAGCCACATTTAGGGGGCTGGAAATAATATTGATTGATGTATAAACAGATTTTAAAACGTTATAAAGAATTAAAAAAAAAGTTTTTCTAAGGAGGATCATCAAGCGCAATAACTCCGCCGTATTTGGATATTTCCTTAAAGAGAACAAAAAAGTAGGAACAAATGGAGATAACCAAACATGGATGGGAACGAGTATTCCACGTCCATTAGGAATCGGGTGTCCGTTTTAGTAGCCACTTAAAACAGAAGAGCTTATACAAGACAAACAGCGCAGATGCGAGGTTAAGATACGTTGGCCGTGGAAGGGAACTGGTTCCAGTCTTGACGGCCATACATGGCCTTGGCCATCGCCGGGTTCCATCCGTAACTCTTAGGCCACCACCGAGGGATTTTTCTTCCGAAGAGGTATGACCTCGGTCGACCCACGGGACGGCACTTCCCAACCCGTTGGTTTTTCTTCTTTCTTTCTTTCGTTTTATTTTTTTTGTGACGCGAAACCTGCAGTTGGCACCGTTAGGTCTTCAGCTCTTCGGTCATGTATTGTGCTGGAGCAGTAATGATAATCGTCCTGCTGTATGACGTTCGGCGTGTCTCGGAACCATGGGAACCCAACAGGTTCATTTTACTGTTACATGCTGAGATTGAGATTCGTGATGTAGTAGACGGGTTAAGAGGATTAAGGAAAAAAACGTTTTAGATGAGAACTGCGGAGGATCTCGAGGTCGTATAACGTCATATCTTTGTTGTATCGGTATGATCTCACAGGCTATAATTCAACTATCGCTTTAACGTTTTATACTTTAGCAACGATTGTATTAGGGAAAAATTGTATAGAGTTAAATCAACAAGTAATTATAAGGTACTTAGTCGTCAAGGATAAGGATAAACGCTTATGTCACCACAATCATCTTTGGTTCCGGTATTACACAGAAGAATTACAGGCCTGTCATCGACAAAATTAACGGCGGCATTAAGGAAGACATTCTTTTTAACTTACCGTAGCAATTTCACATCCACCATCAGCTTTTAAACAAAGCTTTACGTTGCATTGGTAATATACGGAAACCGTTGAAGGGAACTTGTGCGCTTGGAACCGAACTGTAGCTTTAGTTTTGTCGTTGGAATACTCAAACATGCCCATAATTTCTGAATCGAGAGGGCATCCATCTTCGTTGATCAGTTTCTGTTCTCCCGAACCAATTCCGTCTCGTACCAAGCAATCTGTTACTCTTATACCATAAATGTCTTGTTCGTCTAAAGAGATTTGTAAGGATAATGGATCGCCGATTTTTACTGTTTCTGCTAATTCATGTTTTGATGGATCCCCCGAAAATATTCTCATCGTACAACCAGGCATAGGAGATGTTGGAATTGCTAGATCGTTGCTTTGTAGATAACTAAAAAAATAGAAAAGAAATCTTATTTAATCGTTTATAATTTATAATCTCGTTTTCACTCAAGTACATTCTATTTCCTGAGTTAATCCGAGTTACAGAGCACTACGTGAAAGTTATTTATCTTAGAAACAGGTAAGCATCTATAAATATCTATGATATAAGTAGAAAGCGCTTTTTCGTTAATAAAACGACGGTTTTCCCTCATTTTCAATGTGACAATTATAAGTCACGTTCAGAGGTCTTGCAATGCACGTTTGAGCATTTCTCTGACCACTGTGACTCGAATCTTAACAACCGGTTACGTCAAAGAGGCAATGATTCTTCGAGTTACCTCGAACGTGCTTGGAAATTTGCTAATGATGTTTTAACAACTGCGACTTCGACGTAAATACGTTAAGATCATCGATTGTTTTAAAATTAGCTTGTTTGTTTATGACGACGTGACTTAGTCAACGAATTTTTTTTATACACCTGTATTTCTAGATTTAATTTTTTAGGATAACTGTATATTATTAGAACGGAAAGTCGAATTCGCCACACCTTAGAGTGAAAGAAAACGTTATTGAAGAGTTTGCTAAGTCACTCTATGAAACCACAGAGAAAAAATCCTATCACCGAATCTAACGGTACCACAATTATGATGAAGCTGTAGTTATAACAAGAAATCATCTTTGGCGACGAGACGACGATGTAGCGACCTCACGAAATGTAATTAAACGACTTATAGCATTAGTTGTGGTCCATTCGAATCCAATGGGTTAGATCCCGCCTTTAACGGTACATGGCGTGTAAGCAATATGAATTCTTTCGGTGTTGATTTTTTCGCGTTTGGTTTCCCACGGCGCGTCTTAGACGTCGACGCCGTCGTCATCCGTCGTCGCTTCCTCTAACCATTTCTCTTCTCATAGCTTACGGCGTGAGTGAGTTTACAGTTAGCCCGGTGTCACGGGATCAAACTTCGGTCGCAATTTGGTCGTTTATTATTGAACGCTTATTGAAATTCCTAACGAAACATACCTTTAACGTTGAAACGCTTGGCCTCTCTCGTGACCGTTCACTGTTCTAAGTAAAACCGTTTGAATTGGACAGAAATTGGAACGAAAAATCATGGAACGTTTGTTGGTTACAAAGAAAATTTTAGAGTTAAGAAACTTATCAATTAAGGAAAGTTATTACTTACTCTAATTTCGGCCCCTCGTTTATAACAACCGTATTGTTTCTTGATTGGTACCAGCACCTAATAAGGAAACCTTTTCCTTGATTGGTAACAAGTTTAAGATGGGGTTGTACAACAATGGTGTTGAAATATTCAACACCACCATCCTCCTGCAACAGACAAAATTAAATTAAATTTTCGTTATATCGAAAAAACCTTTCTTTACTTAAAAATAATAAACTATTTACAATTTAATAAAAGCTTCTCTAATTAGACACTCGACAAGGCCTCGACATTCAACGATCTGGAAGACTGAACAATAACCATGAAGAAAACAACGAAACGGAAAATTTTAATCGCTCGATTTTTTAGGGAGATTTATTTTGGCTCATACATGAGTCAACAGCATTTACAATAAAAGCCGCAAGCATTCCGCCCACTTTTAGTACCGACCATAGTTGGTTGTACTACTGTTAAAAACACTTTTGCAGACACTCCTCGTGACGTCACGGACGTGTTTGAAGGACGGTCGAGGACAAAGACATCGCAAAAAATAAATTACTGAAGATTGATGAAAAAAAGTGTAAAGGAAACGATGACTTTTGTTGAGGATGTGTTAAATAATTAAAATTAGCAACGTTTTATTAGTAACTTTCGAATTGCAAAAAATTCTTGAATATATGTAAATTTTTGGTTTCAAAATTGCGATTTTAACTATTTTATCTATCTATCAATTTTTTCCAGCGAGGAAATGATTTAAGAATCTTCTTAGAAATGTCGTAACACAAATAGAAAAGCAGAGGTGAAACAGAATCTCTGTGGTTTCTAGAACGCTGACGTTCATTATGTTGTAAGATGGTAAGAGGTGTAATTCAATATATGGTTTGTAATTAATCTTTACAGTTAATATTTTTTGTAGGTTTAATTGAAAAATGCATAACTAAAATCCGAAATTATTAAATTGTTCCGCATTTATAAAAAACTTGGATCTATAGCGACAATAAACTTGAATAGTAACTGCAACAACTCTGATAATAGTTTTAGATGTGCCAACGTGCTCATTACAATAAGAAGACAAGAAAGGTGAGGCGTATAAATAATTTCGCCCACCCAAATCGAAAAACCTACACGTTAGCATAAAAAATCCAATGCAGTTCTTCAATTAGATGAAAGTAATCACAAGAGAACGCACTCCAAAATCGTGTACTTTACCTTCAAATGCACAGAATTAATAATTGTGCTACAATTACACTAGATATGTTATTCGAGTGTTCGATTTGCTGGGTTCTAAAATTCAATAATATTATTATTGAATTTCAAATAGAAAAAAAATTAGAAAGGAAACACTGAACATACAGGTCAGTTCAACACCAGATATGTACACAAGTGTTATTGTTTTTCATCAGCCCCTCGACCAAATTAAAAGAATAAACGAAATAAGAATAATAAAAGTTAATAATAATGAACATATGCAAAAAATTTTCAGCCCATTGCCGTCGAAGTGTAGTGTTAATTCTAGTGTTACTTCAATTCAAATATACAGGGTTACCAAGTTTTTTTACACAATCTGAACTGAATGATTTGTTTCGTGACTTACATCTAACCAAGGAACCTTCAGAATGGCTTAGTTCAAGACTTAAAGGAAAGAATTTGCTCCCTGCTGATACTTCATCTTCCTGGTTAGCCACAGAAAAATGGATTTTATTTCATACTATTCGAAAGAAGGAAACTTTGTATTCTGCAATGACTGTTTAAGACATTTAATATTCCGTATGATAGCTCTGATTGGAGACTATTCATCGATTCGTTGAAACGAAGCCTTAAAGTTGTCCTGCTGCACAACGAAATACAGTTTGCGTCAGTACCTATTGGACATTCTGCACACTTAAAAGAATGTTATGAAAACTTACAATCTCTTCTTCAGAAAATTAAGTACTATGATCACAAGTCGATGATACTTGGACAGCGAGGAGGGTATACAATGTTTCCTTTTTTTATGTTACTGGGATAGCAAAGACAAAGAAAGTACTGGAAGCAGAGAAGGAAGCAAGATTGTTCACAGCGAGCTTCATTGAAACCTGGAGTAAAAAATGTGCTCCAAAAACCTTTCATTGAGCAGACGAAAGTTCTCCTTCCTCCTCTTTACATAAAATTAGGCTTGATGAAGCAATTAGTAAAAGCCTTATCAAAAAAATGGTGGATGCTTCCAGTATATATTTAATATATTTTTCAGCCTTATCAGCGGCAAAAATAGAAGATGGTGTTTTTATGGGTCCGGATATTAACGAAACTTTGCAAAGATCAAAACTTTGAAAAAGAAATGAAGGTTTCTGAAAAAGTCTTGACCGCCTTTAAAGACGTAGCAACCGAATTTCTGGGCAACAAAAGGGATCCGAATTTCAAATCTATCGTGGGAACCATGCTGCAGAAATACAAAATTTTACACTGTTCCATGAGTTTGAAGGTACATTTTCTGCATTCTCATTTGAATTACATTCCTGAGAACCTCGGTGCTGTTAGTGAAGAGATGGATGAGTCAGGACATCAAAGAAATGGAAAGGCATTACCCGGTTAAATAGAATGGTGAATGATGACGGATTATTTCTGGATGTTGCATAGATATGAACCTAGACGAGCACATACAAGAAACAGCCTGAAACAGAGTTGTGATTTCTTTATTTTCTATTATGTTTTATTGTAATATTTTCTTCTATGAGCCAAAAAATATTTCTTTTTTTACTAAATAAACCTATCTCATTCTGTCATTCAGTTTTCCATTGCGATATTTTCGACATGTACTACACATTTGGTAAATAGCAATTTGCAAACAATTTTGACGCGATAGAACAAAAGTTAAAAAACAGAACCATCGCAGGCTAGTGTTATGTTTAAAATACTAATTCCAGGAGGATTTTGAGTTAATCTACGCTCTACAGTGCTTACGTGTATCAACATGTCGGTAAAACGAAATTATCTCTTAAAGGTAAAATTGACATTATTGCAGAAAGTGAAAAGTTGAGGAATAGTACTAAAAAGTTGGCTGAAAATTTTGGATTTGGAAAGACACAAATGAACGACGTTTTAAAAAATATATCGCACATACAAAAGTTTTTTGAAAGAAATGATAGTTTAGAGCAAAAGAAAAAAATTCCTAAGATTAAAGGATGGGCTATTGAGCAAATAGTTTACAATTGGTTGTGTAAGGCGAGAAATGGAAACATCGCCATATCATCGCCTTCATTAAAAGAAAAAGCTGTGGAAGCAGCCCAACATTTGAAACTTTTGAGATTTAAAGCTTCAAAAATTTTGTCGAAGACATGAAATAAGTTTTAAAACCATTTGTGTTGAATCAACTGACGTCGAACTGATCAGTGTTGAAGCTTGGAAAACAAAGTTAAAATTGAAGAATTACTTACCAAAAGATGTACGTAAGAAACTGGTCTATATTATTTTGCAATGCCGAACAAAACGATTGTTCTCAAAGGCGATAAATGTACGGGTAAAAAAACCCTAAACAGAGATTGAGAATTTTGTTTTTGGAAAACATGGAAGGAGACAAAGAGGATCCATTAATCATCGCGAAAAGTAAAAACCCTCGTTGCTTTAACCATCAATAAACTGCCTTTAAAATGGGAGTGTAATAAGAAGGCCTGGACGACATCGTTAAAACAATTTAATGAAAAAGTTAAAAAGCAAAAAGTACTCTTATCTCTCGATAACGCCACGTCCCATCCCAAACTTGCGTTAGAACATATAGAACTAGTGTTTCTGCCTCCCAGCACTACCTTCCATTGCCAGCCATTAGATGAAGCTATTCTCATCAATTGCTTTAAGGTAGCTTACAGAAAATCGATAATTAAAAGGCTTTTAGCATTAACAAATAACGAAAGTTGTTGTGAAGATGCAAAATAAGTATCAATTTGACCAGTGCCTTAGTTTGGATAAATGTTTCTCCAACAACCATTTGAATATGCTTCAGAAAAGCAGGATTCTTCGAAAATATTGAACAAGAAGGCGATTTTGAGGATAAGAATTAAATTTTACTAGCCCAGCTTTTTTCAGGTTTAAGAATCAACACGATTTATTTACTTCTCAACAACGGCAACCTCCCTTTAATGGCCATTTTTCCAATACATTTTTGTGGCCGCCATTAAGGCGCTTTACTGTAATAGAATTCTGAGCAATATGCTTTTGAATAGGATAAAAGGGATAATGAAGCTGCGTGTCACCAGTATACATATGCATATCATAGTGATGCCATATATCAAAAAGGTTATTTGTTTACATTAAATACAGAATTGGAGTTAATATAGATTCTGGAGGATCTCTAGATAACACAGCAGCCACATCAGACCAGACGCTATCACAAGAAACTCTCTGTCTGCGATTCAATAAATAAATTCAAAAAACTACAACCATTCGCGACTATATCGAAAGCCTTGGAAAAATCAAGTACAACATGATCCGTGGCCTCGCCAATATCTCGTGCTCTGATAATAGTATCAATAATTTCCAAGAGTGCAATAGCAAAACTATAACCCAGTCAAAATCCAGACTCTTTATCGTATATATGAAAAACGTTTCCAAATGTTCCCATAGTCAACAAGCTACAATTCTAAACTTTAAATAAATTGTAAAATTTTAGATATTACAGGTAATATACTGATCGGTCATAAATCATTACGATTTATGGTTAGTAGTGTTCGGTATCAGTGTAACTAAAGCAATTTTCCAACAATCTTGAAAACAGAATAGTCAAGGCAATAGTTGACAAATGACATACATAAGGCAATATAATGAGGCAACACAACACCTGCATTCTTGCACTGATGGCATCGAAAGCAATAGCTTCCTGCTCCGCGGCTTAGGATAATTCAAGGTTTTCTGTAACAGTAGGCAGTACATTTGACAAAAAGAAAGTTATTAATTCAGTGTCATTCTACGAGTTCTGAGAGGAGTTCTAAGAGTTCTGAGAGGACAAACAGTAATGATTCAAATCATTGACATCAACAAGTCCCTCATAAATAAAACACTGTATTCTATTTACAATACTCGCTTTCTTTTCCCTTTGAACACTGGAATTAGTAAAATTATGCAACTCCTTATAGGCAAGGTAATCGCGTTAACATTTAGTTCTTCTAAATTTCGTGTAAGCATTATCTCTAAGTTTTATCAATGATTTAATGTTATCAGTTATCTAAGGACAAAAATTTGTCTTTCCTGAAATAACCTTAACATGATCATGAACATCATATGCATAAACGCGCAATAAGCACAAAATGAAACAAAATAGAGATTCTGTTAGCATATAGTATTTTTTTGCATCTAATGCAGAATTGCGCGAGTTATGATCTCATGATTTAAACTTAAGACATCTACAAGCAAATTCAAAGCTACTAGCAGATTTATCATGCGTCTCTAAATTTATAGGTATATGCTCTACAGATTTTAGACAGGAGATTCTAACGTACATTGCAAACTGTATCAGATATAAACCACAACAGAAATAAGTCTTTCTGTCGCCAGGTCGATAATTAAGGTAATGAGAGCGACAAAATCGGCTTCAATCTGATCCAGACCTAAATACTTATATATAACATAGGTATATACCTCGTGTAAGCGATATTATAGGGATACAATCAAACACGTTTACAAAGAATTTGAACTGCTCAGTTGATATGCAATGTTAACCACAGTGAAAATGATCTAATCCCGTTTACGACAACGCTTATTGCTATTTAAACAGCTACTTAACAGAAAATGTCTACTACTTGGTAAGCAGTATTTGTAGCAGGAATCAGTGGACCACATTTCTTGGAAATAACACAATGCGGTGCATTGCATCAAAATAACGTCCTTGGCTGGCAGTAAATAAACCTATATATTCTAACAAGAGCCAATTTCAAGGTTCAGAAACGTTAAACTGACACAAGAATGTTGTTCCTACCTACTGGAAAAATAAAAATTTGGATGCAGTTATAAAATTAGCAAAACAGTAATTATTTTTTTAATATAAAAGCAATTATGGTTAATATTTTAAATTTGAAATATATTTTCAGGTAAATTATTTCTAAACATGGCAATTTTCTTTGTACAAAACACCAGATGTTCAAATAATTTAAACATCATTTCACAGATTACAATTTGCCTTTCAATCACTATTTTATTAAGCCATCTGCCACATTGCTTTTAACGTTGATTATAAGAGGTTGTTTTGACATAACAGTTTTGTACATTATTAAAAAGCGCTTTTGTACAGTTTAACTGTTGTTCGCCTGATTTAGTTTTCATATAAAGAGAATTATAGTTTCATTAACACATGTATACTATGTTATAATTCTTATTTTGTATACTGTACATTCTTACTCTATATGCAACAACTTTAATCTGCCTACTCAATTTTACTTTCAAGCGGACACGTACGAAACGATAGCGAAGGCCGAACGTGGGTTCCGGAAAGGTCAACGAGATCGGTTATTACTACAACTTTTCGTCGGTTCTGACGACGAATCTTACGCACCTTCATCTCCAAAACGAAATCCTCCCACTTTTGTGGGAATTTTGCAAGGTTACTTTAGCTCACTTCCATTTTTCCCGTTTTCTTTTTATATTTACCACAAACCGAACAACTTTTATTTGTTTTAGAGAAAGCGCAAATTTCTAAGATTACGTCCTAACATTTAAATTTTAAGTATTTAATGAAAATTAATATGAATGCTGTTACAAAGAGAAAGGGAAAGTTTAATTTCAATTTTGTTGTTGCGCGGAATATATAAATTGTTAATATCCTTATTTGAAGCGATTTGTTGATTTTAAAGAGAAACGCATCATTAAGTTAATAACGGCCGACCCTAACAACTTTAATTATAGAAGTAATAACCTGTGTAAAGCAGCGCATTCCTGCCAAGGACACATTCATCAATTTACGCGAGTTTCGCAGAAAATAGAACGATGCGTTCGTCAAGTGATTGTTGCAATCATGATTATAGTGCATTTAAGCTGAGATGAAGCTCGAAAACCTTATGGCATAATCTTAATACATTAAAAAAAATATAAAAAGTCCGCATGTTTGTAGATGTTCTGTTTATTCATGTTTACATTGTTGTATATTGAACTGATACAAGAACTAATAGTTATAAACATTTTCACAGACAGTCTGGCCGCTTTGAAAACAATCTAGTGCTGTACGTAGAAATTTGCACTGATTAAAGAGTATCAACAACTTGAGAGAACTCGCCAGAATCAATAATATTACTTTATGGTGGGTTTTACATGAAACAGGTTATCAGTAGTTAGCAGGTCTCAAAAAAGCTTCATCACGCTGAAAGGAACTTCCAGGTTACAGAGAAGCGAAAAGAATGACAACTCAACAATGGCAGGAAGCAACGAGAGTTTGGAGCAATACACTAAGGTCTATTAAGGACCTAAATTTTCCAGAACCTTTAAAGTAGATTCAGAATGGTTCTTGATTTAGAAATCGTATATATCAGTGTTGTTAAATATCCGAGTATTTATTTTCAAGAGAATATACCTAGGGTATATTATTATTACCTATATTAAGATGGATATTTTGAGATATTTATAACATCTTACTTAATAAAAAACGGACTACTAAAACAGTAACCAAATTTAGTCTGAAAGCACAAGTTCTTCTTAAATAAAATGTTATAACAATAGTTATTTACAAATATTTAAAATTAATTAATCTAAATTACGTCAGATTCGTATAATAGCATTGTATTGCTGCCGACATTTATTTTTTATATCAAATTATAGAAATCTGTTGGGCACCGAATGTCTTCTTTCAATCTCCTGTTATGACTCTCGTTATAACTATTATGATCAAAGTGGGATCATCGCAAAGCAATATTCTTCTAATCAATTTTTCTTATGTACTATTCGAATAGTCGGTTAAACTCTAATGTTTCTAGTTCTAGGTCTATATCAATTTAAGACTGAACAACAACTAACAATTGAGCCAATACTCACGCTACAACTAACACTAGACCTAGAACGAAAAACATTTGGGTTTAGCTGTACTTCTCTTAAGACGCAACTCAACAAAACCTAGCTTTAGAACTAGAAACATTAGGGTTTAGCCATCTCAAGAGACGGACGGCTAAGCCCTAATTAATAAGTTCCTAGTTCTAGGCCCAGTGTTAGTACTAAAGCCAGGTTGTCGATCTAGTATTGCGCATCTTTAAGACGGAGGACAATGCATACATTACATCACTAAGAGAGTCGTGGTTAAAAGGTTCGAATAAAAACAAACTTTATATTGAATTAAAACTAAAGCTAGGAGCTAACGGATTTTACCGTGCATTTCTTGAAAAATTTTTTTTTACATTTTGGACGTTATGTTGTAACATTTTTCAGAAGCTGGTTCAAAGCGATTTCGAAATGAAACTGGTTTTGTGACATAGTGTACTAGAAGCAGCAATTTAAGGGGGTTCGTACAGAGTTCTATCTTCAGGTCCATATTGTGGAATGTATTTATCGATCAAATACTGGAATAAGAGCGAGATAACAAAGATGTAATTTTGATCGCTTATGCTGACCTTACAATCATAGTGGTTAGAAAATTGAAGATATTGAACAAACTGGACAGCTGGCGTTAAATAATGTAGTGAGTAAGATGGAGGAAGTGAATTTAGAAGTCGCTCTTGAAAAGACGTAGACCTAATGTTCAGAATCAAAGATTATGTCAATGTCTTAATTAGAATCATCGGTTCAACACATGGACCGAGAGCAGAAAAGAGCTGATGTGTACAGATCAAAGGAACAGGGAAGGCCAAACCAATGAGTAGGGAAGCTATTATAGCTTCTCCTGACGGCCCTGAATGAATTAGTATGAGATAGGAGAACTGGATGACATGAGAGGGGGTACATACGCCCTCCTCCAGTCAAGTATGCCATTGTAAAGATGTTTTTAAAAGATGGAAATGTCTATCCTTTTACTTATATTCTTGAGCCGTGGATGATGCGAGGCGGGAGTTTTGATGGATGCTCCCAACATAACTCCGGAAGAGTGTTTCCGGAGAAGACCAAGAAAGTAATTTTTAATGTGTTGAGGTGTAGCATCCCATACCCATACTATTCGACTGCTCAAGATCTCAGAGCGGATGTCTGTATAGCAGATTTTTACCGTCCTCGGAAGAAAAGTTGTCTTATGTTATATTGGTTTGTATTGTTAATTATAAGCAAGAGCACTGAAGATGAGTTGGGTCGAATAGAGCAAAATGAACATGTTTCTAATATGAATCAAGGTTTTATTTATGGTCGAATGATGGTCGTAGAACGGCGTTACCAGGCGTAACGCTGCAAAATACTACATTTCAACAATATAATACAAGACCCTGTACTGTTGTGGTCACAAGAAGATTCCTGGAGCAGGTTGGAATGCAACTTTTGCACTGGTCTGCACGGTCATCGAATTTGTCGCCAATAGAACATGTCTGAGATATGTCTGGAGACTAATTGAAGGTAAGTACTCAGACCATCCGAGAATCTGGATGAACTTTGACACCATCTAGAGGTTGCATGGAACGAGATCATTAATGGGTAGTATATTTAATGTGAAAGTGAGTGTATATATTTGTCTCCAAATGTTATCGCTTACATCTACGTAAGAGCACGAAACATTAAAATTCAACCTGACGAATTGTCAAATATGCGTAATTTGATGAGATAAAATCAAATGATATGTACATGTTTGTATAATAAGAAGTTTAATTGGCGACTTAAAACAACTCGATTCCTTTGAGTTTGATTGTAATTTAACAAAACATTGTGTAGCGGAAATAATAAAATATATGGAAGATAAATGATTTTATATATTTTTATAATTTATATGTTACAAAGATTTTATCATCAAGGGATGCTAGACCTAGAACGAAAAACGTATGGGTTTAGTGGTACGTCTATTAAGAAGGAACCTTATCCAACCCAAACCAACTTACCTTCAGAACTAACACTAGATTAGGTATTTCTAGAGAACTAGAAACAATAGAGTTTAGCCGTCCAAAGAGACGTATAGCTAAATGCTAATGTTTCTAGTTCTAGGTCTAGTAGAATACCAAGGCAAGGTTATAGATCTAGTATTAAGTTATTATTTAGTTCCAACATAATTTATAACAATGAAGCACTGAATAGGTATTAAAACTAACACTAGATCAAGTACTAGAAAGATTCAGATTCATTATCTTGAAACTAAATATCCGGATGTTTAACAACACTGGAACTAACATTTTCACAAACAGTATGGCCACCTTGAAGACAATCCTGTCCTCTAAGTGGAAGTCTGCACTGATTAGAGAGCGTGTTAGCAATCTGAGAGACCTAGCCAGAAGCAGTGATGGTACTTTATAGTGGGTGTCCTTGTCCTCAATAGTGACATTGAGGAAAAGGAGAAGGCGAACAAAGCTAGCCAAAGAGGCAGCGAAAACACCCTTCATTGGACCCCAATCCACTAGTGGACTAAAAAATAACTACATGAAACTGGTAACCAGCAGATAGGAGGGCCCAAAAAAGCTTCATCATGTTGGACGGAACTTTCAAGTTACAGAGAAGCGAAGGATGATAACCCAACAATGACATAAAATTGTGTTGTGTTAGGTTGCTTTGTGTTATTAATTACTGGGGAGAGGTAGCAACAGGAGAAGTTCAGAAAGCTGTTACAGAGCAGCTGCGAAAATGACTTGTGAAGGAAAGGAGTGAGGAAAATAAAAAGTTGGTGATCAAATTCTGTTATGGCAATCAGTAGAAAGCGAACAGGTACTACGTTCAATTAGATTGAACAAAATTGAACGTGTTTCTAAGCCAAAGTGAACGTATTCAATGCCGCTCATAATTCGTCCATTTATATTTCGTGCTCACAATTCGCTTTTTGGAATACTCAAATATCGGTATAAAGCTCTAGGTAGATGGTTACCAGGAATCGATTTCATACAACAAAATCGATTGCTGTGGACTGGAATTTGTTCCTTTGGACTTCAATCATCGATCTTTACTTTCAGCTTCCATTAACACCTCCTAAATCAGTCAGATTTGCATGGTGTCAAGAACAGCATAGGTGGATTCATTAAAGGAATGACATCGTCTTTAGTGATGAATCAAGGTTTTGTTTATGGGTGAATGACGGTGGTAGACGGATGCGGCGATATCGGGGATAAGACGGAATTTGGGGTTCGTTCAAAAATGATACACACTACATGGTTTGGGGAGCGATATGTGCTGGACGAAAGACACGCCATGCATTCATGCGAGGCAAATTAAACGCATGTCGTTACATTGACAACGTTCTAGAACTGGTGATAGCGCTTTTCATGAAGTCAAATGTTACGTTTCAACAGGATAATGTAAGACCCCATATTGCTGTGGTTACAAGAAGATTCTTGGAGCAGGTTGGTTTGCAAATTTTGCCCTGCCCAGCACAGTTACGGAACTTGTTGTCGATTGGACAAGTCTAGGATATGATGGGTTGACGACTAAGACAAGTACCTAGGCCTCCTGAGAATCTGGATGATCTTCGACACCATCTAGACATAATTAATGGGTGGTGTATTTCATGTGAAAGTGAGTGTATTTATTTGTCCGGACTCAGATCTCTTTATCCAGCTATATTCGATTGGGCATGAAACATTAAAATGGAACCTGACATTCTTAAAGATGTTATCGATGTCATTAGCAAAAAACGAATTGTCAAGTCAAGAAAAAATATGCATATTGTCATTTAATCAGATGAAAATATGAAGCGCATATTGTTACGATAAAAGCAATGTTGAGTTATTTCCACTATATAATTATGCGTACATTTACATAATGTACGCATAATTTTAGAAGTTTTATTTGCGATGAAAGCATTTTTTTTATTGAGATTGAAATTTAACAAAAAGTAGAGCAGAGAAAATAATATAAGGAAAACATAAGGACTTACAAAAAAACATAATGTCATTAGAAAAACAAAAGGTCATTCTTTTGGAAATATCAGAGACTATGAAGGTAAGTCTGGTTAAAAGAAAGTCAATCATGTCAATTTTTCAAAAAGGTAATAAAGTTAAACAAACAAATTAAGTGTTATAAAGGTGATCATTTAAATGCGATCATTATAACCCAGACCCTAAAATAAATGCAGACTAAAGAACTATTTGATAGCAAAAAATATTATGGTGCACTCTCTAAAACTGGCTATATTCAAGAGGATTCGACTCCAACATAAAAAAATGATGCTGATACTCTTGTAAGCTAAACGTGTTTATTTTAACTAGTGACTGATAATCAACAGCTACCAAAGAAAGACTGTCAAGATATCGACAGATCAACAGTTTCGGAAGTTAGTTATATTTGTCAAAATCTCCATAAAAATTCCTCTTTTTATAACGTCATGCGCAGACCGATCGCATTTTCGACTAACTAGAAGGATTTATAGTTGCAATAGATCTTATAGGTCTGGTAGGTTCCCAGAACTAGAAATAGAAACATAAAAACTAACCAGAGTGTTTACACTCTGGTTTAGTCGCACGTCTCTCAAGACGTCTAGAAGGTTTTAGTCATACTTTTACTTCTTTGTTTATAAATCATATGAGAACTAGTGAAATACCCCGAGTACACCGTATCTATTAACATAGTATAGAGCAACTTGGAGAATACCCCGAATTGGATTCTATTTATAAATGTTAAGATTAATATTTAAATATGCTTATAGACTTAAAATAAATCTTCGAGATTTTACTGTATATTAAATTTTAAAATTTATGACTTGCAATAACTCTTAAACACAATTCGTTTTAATAACGGGTTACGTGACTTAAGTTAGAAAGACACAGTAGTGAAAGTTGGCCAACGAAATATCAAATTAACAGTCGTTTATCTCGTCTAAAGCGGGCCCGAGTTGGAGTTAGTTTCACAAATGCCACGCCCGCTGATTGTCAATGGTTTTAGAAGATAAAAAGAAAAGAAAATATTTCGCGTAACCATTTTATGTCATTTCCTTATTAAGTTATTGAAATGATTCTATTTTACTTTCAGCCGCAAAGACGACGAACTCGATAGAGTTCGTTGATCGATCGAATAAAAATGAAGAAGTTGCAGAAGAAGAAAACGTGATCAAACTAGTTTTTTTCTGTTGGAATTGTATTACTTTTGCTTCGGTATGTAAGAAAAACAAGAAATCTGTGGTTCTGAGAAGATGTCATTAAAATACCGGCGTTTTCTTTAAATGCTAAATTATAGGATCGTTCCAGAAGGTACAAAGGACCCTGTAGGAGTCCTTCAACTTCTTTGTGCCACACCGGCTGCCTCAATATGCAATTGCTGGCGCCGGACCGGTTCTGCAACTCTTCGGGTTGGAGTTCTTTTTTTCTAAATTCCGCGTTGCTGCAAGTTTTTTAAAAAAGTACGTGTGCCAACCATCGACGGAGGGCTACGACCTACGATTGCTACCTCGCCGCTAAAGGATTTTCCTACAAGAACGTGTCTATTGACCTTAGCCATTATCGTTAATCGAAGAAACGTGAACTTCTAAAGACAAAATTTGCACCGGAAACAATAACTTAAATTTGTGCAATTTAATGCGGTCGTAAATTTAAGAGTAGAATTTGCTGGCCAAGAAAACAATAGGGGAAAGTTGAGTTGATTCTTCTTGAAACGACCTAAGATTAGTTAACACACCACTGAAGAAAGTGATCTTTAACACTACTTCTTAAAGATGTTTCTTTTGAAAATAAAAATGCACGTGTCACTTTAAACTTTAAACCATGCGTTTGTTGCACAAGTTTAAACCTTGCGTGGGACAATATTACCGTTTTGGCAAGCCTATTTAACCTACGCTAATTATTGTGATTTGTTGAGCACTAAAATGTCACGGAAAATGAATCGTACAATATTAAATCAGAATTCATAAATTTAATTCTCTCGGATAGCTAATAAATCTTTTAGACTAAATTAGAAAAACGAGAAAATAGAACTAATTGTGTAAATTATGAACGATAATAATTTCTTCTAACACATCAGCCTCCCAGAACGGTTCATAAAAACAGGATGTTCGCTTGACTTGCCAGGAGGAAAAAGCGAACATAAATTTTATTAATTGTGCCTCTTTCCTTGTTGAACATTAAACAGTTTCCGTTTAAGCGCAAAGAAAGCGACCGTAAAAACAATTTTCCATCGTAAGTTAACTTTAATTATTTATTTTTTGAAGCGTCTTTATTGATCATCATTAATTACAAAGAACGTCATCAAGGTTCTTGTATCCCAGTTTCTCAAGTCCGAGTGTAACCACGTTTTGTTTTAATCAAGGTCAGTCTACACGATCAGCAAATAACCCAACAAGAAAAATAGCAGATGGTGATGGTTTTAAATTGACCTTTTATTGTCTTTGCACGACCAGACATTTCATAAAATATTTTTGCCATGAAAAATTCTTAATAACCTTTCATAAGATGACATTTGGGTGTGCATTTATTTTATATTCATATTTCTCGTATAATTTCTAATATACAGTATGTCCCCGAATCGAGTTATAAAGAGGAAAAAAATGGTTTTTCACACTTGTCTCGAGGCATAAATAATGCGTCGGATATGTTTAAATCATACTAATTTTATACTCTATTTATAGAAGTTACCTAATTATTCCCATTTTTATGTAAAAAATTTCCAATTTCAATTTATATTAAACCAACCTAACGTAAGATATGTGTTCTTGTGTTCGGATATTTATGCCTAACTACACAAAAAAAATTATCCACCAGTACCATAATACTGTACATTGTAGAACTAAAAATAGAGCCAACACTAATGCTAGAGATAGCACTAGATCTAGAACTAGAAACATTAGTTTAGCTAACTGTGATTCCATCTTTCATCATTTGTAAATATATCAATTAGTAGTACACCAAGCTAATGATGAAATGACTTTATTAACTGTTGATTCAGTGCTACATGTTTCAACTATTAGCTAGTCTTTTTCAAGCACGACGTCAGATGCAGATAAAAAAACATTTCTTGTCGTAATATAATTAGGAAATAAACAAGGAAACAAATATTGCAGACATGAAATCACACATCAAACTGGGACACACGTTTTTAAACATTAAACATTTTTTGTTTTATTATAACATCAATAAAATTCAGCAATTAAAATTAAAATGCAGCTGTATATATGTTAACAACATAAAAACACGAACTATTAAAAATGTAAATTATGAAAGAATAAAATGAAACAAATTATTAACCAAAAGCATGTAAATATTAAAGCTGACATTGTTAATCTGAGTTTAACAAGACAAGAAACGACAAGAAATGTTTTTTATCTACACCTGACGTCATGCTTGAAAAAGACTAGCATTAGTAGTCGAAACATGTAGCACTGAATCAACAGTTAATAAAGTTATTTCTACTACTAGTTACTGCTAGTTACTTTTAGTTCCAGAAGAATTTAAAACAATCTAGTGTTAAATAAGAATTAAAACTAGAACTAATACAAGACCTAGAACTAGAAAGATTCAGATAAGATAAACCAAACATTTTCTAGTTCTAGATCTTGTGTTAGTTCTAGTTTTAGTTCGATACAAGTATAGAATAATCTAAAACCAAATAACAGCTAAAAGTAGAGTTAATACCAACCCAAATCCGTATACTAGACCTAGAACTAAAAATAGAAACATTAGGGTTTAGCCGTCTTAAGAGACATACGGCTAAACCCAAATGTTTCTAGTTGTATTATAGTGTTAGTTTTGAAGCTCGGTTGTAGGTCTAGTATTAGTTCTACTTTTAGTTCCAGACGAATTTAAAAGAATCTAGTGTTAAATAAGAATTAAATCGTTTTAGACCCAGCCCACCCAACCTAGTTTCAGAATTAATACTGGACCTAGAACTAGAAACATTAGTTTAACCGTCTTAAGAGACGTACGGTAGACCGGAACTGGAATTCCGGCCGCCGGTTCATTGGTTATTTTTAGCTACAAATCGTGCTGTAGCAACTGCTGACAAAAACTTCATTTACAAGTTGACACACGTTCACTCTCTTAGTGTTTAGTTTAATACGACGTACATTCGATAGTAAAAATTAGTGCTGGGCAAAGTATCGATGCTTGTCAATGGTATCTATACCTACCTCGGTATCGATACTCGATACCAACAAAGTATCGGTATCGAAAGTATTGAAGTATCAAAAGTGTCAAAGTATCGAAAATTGTTTTATGTATACAGGAAATTGCGTTTACAGTATATTTAAAGGGGTGATTTTACATAAAAAATATTAAGAAAAATTCACATCGAAATGTATCCTAAAATACTACTAGAGAGCTAATATACTTTGCAGATGACATTCAATAAGTGGTTATTCTTCATTATTTCAAGATCTACTACGGTTAGTAGCTCGAAATTTTATATATCTACTTGGTTTTACGCGATAAATACGATAATCGAGGCCCCATATGTTCTAGTTAAAGGTTGGGGTGAGGAATTCGATACTTTCAATACTCACAAGTAACACTACAGAAGAACACTAGTGTATGGAAAAATATTCGACACGTATATCGTCTTACTTAGTCAATACTTACTTACTATAGAGAAATGGAAAATTAATGAAGAAACAGCACATATTAACATCTCTGTGATTATCTCATATGACATGCATTGGATGGCATCTTCCTGAGAGGCAGCTGATAGGTTTAATATTAGCATAACTTTTTTACAATCCGTAATTCAATGAACAATTTATTTTATAAGCAACCTATTAGATGAAGTAAGGGACGGCGTACTGAACCGGAGAAGGGAGATATAAAAAGACATTTTCGAACACATGGATGTCCTACAGTAACAAGATGTGATCAGAGCATTCATTTCTCCATTCTTTTCGTATAATCCCGTATTAATACATAACATGCTCAGTAGTTAAAGTATACTTATGTCATATCTACGAGCAAGATTTTTGATAATAACTCACCCTGACCACAAATTGCAAGTCTTTTAAATAATATATAGCCTGTGGAATTGTAATGACTCATGCTGTCAATAAGTTAGGAAACTTCAAACTGATGAGCACGACATTGGAAATATAAGAGCTCAAGCTACCAACAAGGTGATAGTCTTTAAAATAATATATATTTTGTGGCACAGTAATAGCTCATGCTGCCAACAAGTTGGCAGACTTCAAACTGATGAACAGGAATTTGAAGACAAAATAACTCATTCTGCCACCATGTTGGTAATCTTTAAGATCATATACAGTGTTAGGAACAGTTATAGCTCATGATGTTATCAAATTGACAGACTTTACGCTGATAAACAAGACTTTGGAGTTATAAACACTCATACCGTCAACATGTTGGAAATCTTTAAAATAATTTACAGTGTTTGGAACAGTAATAACTTATGCTGCAAACAAGTTGGTAGACTTCAAATTGATGAACATGATTTTGGAGACAAAATAATTCATGCTGCCAACAAAGTAGTAGCTTTTAGGATAATTGCCAGTATTTGGAACAATATTAGCTTATGCTGCCAACAAGATGGCAGACTTCAAACTAATGAGCTGGACTTTGAAGACATAAACACTTACTTCGATACTTCGATGCTTTCAATACTTCGATACTTTGAATAGTATCGATACCACGAAGGTATCGGGTAAAGCTTGGAAATAATCCAAAATTAATGAAAACGATGAAGCAAAAGCTAAATTGTGCAAGCAAGTAATATTAAGAGGACGGAAGATTATTCATCTTGCGTTGTGCGGACTATACGGCTGGTATGCGGTGGGCGTGCGTGGCAATGTGGACGTTTTAACGTATAACATAATGTTTATAATAATGTTATAACAATGTTTAAGTGTTATGTTATACGTCAAAACGTCCACATTGCCACGCACGCACAACCGTATAGTCCGCACAACGCAAATTTTATTGATGAACCAACCAAACTAAAAATAAACCTTGAGATATAAACAATCAATGAGCTAAAAAAAATTGCAATCAAAATAGCTAAAATGATCTGCTTAGATAATCAACCGTATTCGCTGGTAGATAATAAAGGTTTTCCTGTTTATAGTCTACTATTATTCCACAGTATACACTTCCTTTTCGAAACTATATGAAAAATATAATATTTTATATTTATGACTTATTACGGACTAAAATTGGAAAAAAAATGTCTAAAACGGAATATATAGCGTTAACTTCTGATATTTAGACATGTTCTAAAAGTAATAGTGTTTTCATAAGTGTTACATGACATTGGATAACCAAAGAAATGGCAGAAGGGAAACATTGTGTTGAGTTGCGAGAATTTTCTAAGAAATCATATTGGACTTGCAGACGCAAATAAAATTTTGAATTTAACTCAATTATGGGACATACAATTAAATCAAATTATAATAATATTACGTGATAATGGGAGTAATGTGAATAAAGGCTGCAAATAAAACAAAGATAATAGCGAAAGTTGTTAGATTCATTTACTACAGCTTGTAGCATTTTTTTCCAGAAAGCTCTATCAGATATGATAATTTGTGCTAGAGAAATTCTTACATATCATAAATACTTTTCGTTAGTATGTGATAAATTAAAAACTATTCAGGATGATTTGGCCACGATACCACAAAAGCTAGTACAGGACGTACTAACCAGGGGGAATTTTACTTTTTACATGCTACAAGAACTGCGTGAACTAAAGAGATGATCTCATAATAAATCAATGGAATTTGTTTGAAATAACAATAAATGTTTTAAAATCATTTGAAGAAATTGCTTAGCAGATAAGTTCTACAGATTCGTACATTATAAAATGCTTTTCAATGAAAACATTTTCTGGTGTAGTAATAAAATAAATCAAACTTTAAAAATATAGGCAACTGATTTCGAGATATGTAAACGAATGCACACAAAAACAACTATCTCGGAAATGAAGACTGATGGAAAAAGAAGATTTCTTGCACTTTTTTTTTAATATTTTTAATATCTTCTTCTACATAAAGTTTTCGTTTGGAATCTTAATTTGGAATAACCATCCATCAATTTTATTTGCACGAAATACTTGTATTGTTCCGACCAGTTTTGTTAGTTGATTCGGCCTGAATCAGGTCGTCAATTAAAGAATCGAATCGGCAGGAATCAGCATCAATGCTAGATTTTCGTACCATCTCTACTTAGCTTTAAAGCTGGGTTATAGATCTAGTATGAGTCATAATTTTAATTCCAGAAAAATTTTAAACAATTTAGAGTTAAACAAGAATTAAAACTAGAACTAATACTAGACCTACAACAAGAAAGTCTGAAGACGCCTAAACCTGAACTTTTAGTATTAGTTCTAGAGTTAGTAAATACTCCCTTTCACGGTAATTCACGGTTTACATCAGATGTAAAAACTTAATTTTATAGTATCTATTGTTACACATCATAAATTGAACTTGAAAAATGTTCAATTTAAAAAACGTCAAATTTTTATATACAATGCAATTAATTAGTTAATTTGAACATATCCGACGCGTTATTTATGCTTAAATAAGTTTAAAAAATCAGTAATAATTTGTTTCCCTCTTTGTAACTCGATCCTGGGACATACTGTATATGCCGTTAGTAATTACTAAAACAGTTAAGAAAAAAAAAACACTTCCTTTTGCAGGAATTAACATTATTATGCATAAGCTCCAATTTGTGGCAAATTACCTCCATACACAAAACATGCAAACCCACGAACCGCATGGGAAAAGATAGCCAGGCTAAAATTATCTTCTCGTTCTCCGAATTTACCATCATCACAGTGAATTTTTTTACTTACCCGATCTATACTCATTGTATTACAAGCTCTTAATGGCAGTTTGTATTTAACCGGAACGGATGCGTGAACATATTCCCCAAAACAAGGACTACTTTTCGTTAATCCATCAGGATAAATCATCCCGTTGAAACGTCCGGTATTCGTCGATATGCTAACCACGATTTCGTCGTTATTGCAGTCAACCCTCACGTCCGATGACACATCCGGTGTACCTAGAACAAAAAAAGGAAACCGTACGTAGTAAAGGTGAGTAAGCATAGTAACATTACAGTTCGTTAACGAATTAAACGTTCACAGGACAATCACTCCTCAAAGAAAAATTTCCAAGAAACTTAAACGTAAACATTTATCTTGTTCGTGGAAAACGTAAAGTGGAAGAGTAAACGTTAACGTCGCTCTCCGTGTTAACTTTTACTTTTAGCGGTTTATTTTGTAGCACTCAAAGTGGGCGAACGAAACGATTTTTTTTTCTTATTTTATATTCTACGTTTTATGTACGCAAGGAAGGTTAATTTGTGTTAACGTTAGATGTTGTTGGGTAATGTCGCAGCTATTAGAGATAATTGAAGTAGAAAGTAAAGCATTAAGATTTTAGTATAATGCGACTCTTAAAATAGGTTGTTAGTTATAACCAATAGAATTACATAATTTGCAAAAACGTTAAAATCTTGTACGTTTGAAATTACCGAAACGAATGGAAAATGAAATTAAAGAAAAAAAGCTTTCTCAAAAGAAAGGCGATTCAATTTAAAACGTTTAAGATTATTAATACAATGGGTAATATCTATCCCATCAATTAAATTCTTAGAAAATTTCTACACGAGGCCAATGTCATGGGAAGGGAAACGAAATCTCCCCGCGAAATGCATTGAATCTATTAAATCCGTCTGTAGAAAGTGTTTCATGGGCGGAACAGCTAACACATTCCAATAATCGACCGGCAAAATCAACAGGATAATTGGAAATAACTGGAAATTCGTGCGGATGTAGTTTACTTACCTCTGTTATTACCAAGAATTATAATTTATTGAAATGCTCTCCCAGCTTAAAAAAATAGTTATAGCTATCGTTTGATTTATAAATTGATGGATTTCGGAGAAACCATTTAAACACAATGAATTAACTTCAGATTAGTCTCAGTTCTAATCATATCTTGATTTCCATTTTCATCACAAAACCACAAATTATACAACTGCTATAATTTGTGTAATGTAATTAGACAGTTACTACCAATTGTTGGCGGGGATATTAATTTTCGATATTTATTTCAACAAAATGTGTATGTAACACAATATCTTTATTTTCTGGTAAATATCAAAGCTTGTAATCAAGAAAACCAATAAATGCAATTAAAAAAGATTGAAACCAGGATCATAATCGGTCCCTTAGAAGATTATTTTTTATATAAAACCAATTTATGGTTTTACCCCTATAACCACAGATTATGAGACAAAGAATTGTAAGGAGGTTAACTTGTTGGATACGTTATACGTTGGATAGTTGTTCATTTATTTCCTGATTAATAACGTAATAGATGACTCAGTGAGGGGGTCTGCTTTGTTTGTTTACCCACACCTACTCTAGATGAAAAGCCTTGTAATTATTAAAATAATAATAAATAAATTAAAATGGGTGGAATTATAATGTTTGCGACGCCGCGTGTTTGCTTGTAATACCAACTTTACTTTTCCTGTTTACAAGCACAGATGTTATTATTCTCGTGTTTGTTTAGAGAGATAAATAAATTTAAATAAATCTAAAATTCTAACATTACAAGTGGTACAATAATTTCAAATATTCAATCAAATATATTACTGGTTATACGAGATTTTTTTCCATATAGCAAACCACCAATTTTTAACTTGAGATTTATTTGAATCAGCATTTATTTATCTGTTTCTCAAGGAACATATTTCTCACTGTTTTGGCAACAATCTTTATGAATAATTGTCTCTAATTTTTTGAATATATATACTAGCTTCATTAAAAATTGCAACACCTAGAATTTATTGAAGAAAATAGAATTTATTTTATTGATATTGTCGTCACGATGTCTTTAATCTGAACAAACAAACGATTAAAATTTGAAAATAAAAGAACAAAAACTAAACCTTTTTTTTAATACAATGTGTTTAATACAAATGCTCTGATACAATTTGTAATGCACACATTTAGACGGCGGGACATGCTATCAATCAAGTGATCTATAGCTGTGGTATATCAACTCATACTTCCTGAATCCGTAGCCGGAGATCGTGTAAATTATCTGGTAAATGTGGTAAATTACCCAGTAGCTTACCAACCTCATCCCATACATGTTCAATGACCGACAAATCAGGCGATCCAGCAGGTCATGGGAGGCCGATAATATTCGCTTTCTCTAAAAAATGTGTTGTAGCTTTAGTCGTATGAGGGCGCCCATTATCCTGTTGGAAAATGGGATGTTCCAATTCTCAAAGATATGGTAGCGCAACGGCTTCTAGCACATTGGCAACATTAAAAGTGGCGTTTAAGTTAAGTCTATGAAATCAAAAAAAAATCATCAATGAAAACCAAGGGTAATGTACTACTATAACATATTTCACCCCATATCATCACTCCTTGTATGAGGACTGTGTTACATTCCACAAAAAATGTTGGATTTTTGCGTTATCCACGCATCCATCTAATCCTTCTACGAACATTGTGGGTTCACAAGCAAAAATGGGACAGTCACTAAACACAATTCGCTCCGTTGCTTTATTATAGTCTACGTGGACGGTGACTTCTCTTCAACCACGTAAGAGATAGACATAAAAATGAACGATTTAAACACAGCCCATAAGACCTTGTTTGGCGATAACCAGATGACATTGACATTCTGGGTCCTACACCTCTCAACCAATTATTTGCAATCGATCGGGTTGATGAAAATCTGTCTCTAGTGGTCAAACATCCAATTCTAGCACGACGTTGTGGCACCCCTTCCTCGGACTATTTAAACCAATATGTCAATACACTTGTAATATTTTGGTTTACAGGACGGGCAGTTTCTCTTAACGAAACTCTCTCATGTCAATAATAACGAGCGCATTGGAAGTCAGTCAATTGGGAAAAAGATTAATGTTGACGTTGTGGACAGGTTCAGAATGAAACTCTTCACATTTATTTAGTTACTTATTGTTAGTTTTAATTAAAAAGTGCAAGGAAAAAAAACGAAAAAAGAACTAAACTACTAGTTTAATTTTTCAAATTATAATGATTTGTTTGTTCTAATGAAATATATCGATGACGGAAATTCTAATATAAGCACTCAAGAAATTCTAGGTGTTGCAATTTTTATATAAGTGATTATAATTGATTAAAACGAACCTTCTTAGTGGCCACCCAGGTATATATATCATGCATATCAATCTAACGCAGTCTAATGGTTGATTTAAGCTTTATAATATACAAGAAGATCTAAAGAATCGGATTGTTAGTACAAACAATAGTTATACCAAATCTGTGCTTGTTAGCGATAAACATATGGTTTCCTACTTATTGTTAGATATAGAAAGCAATTAATCTCTGATAGTTTATTAATTCAAAACAAATTCAGTATAACCTATACACTTAGCAGCAGAAGTCTGCGTACAAAAAACTTCTAACACTTTAACTGAAAAAATAAGGGTCATGATCTAATGTGATAAACTTCAATTTTTTTTTATTTTGTGTATTAACTACATATAATTCTATTAACAAAATATGCATCAATAAAACAGAAATATTAGTTACAAAAAAAATTAAAATTAAAAATTCTCCAAATAATGCGTATGCAAAAATCTGCGTACAAATAAAGACGCCTTCTCCAAAATATACTTATTTACTTAAATACGTAGTTGGCGATGTATGCTTTCCGATTTAAATAAAAGATAATCGGTGTCAATTATATTAGCAGAGGCTTAGAAGCTAAAAGTTAGAATGGACACGAAAGGAAAGGAAATTGAATTGGGAGAGAGAAAAATTATTGTAAAGTTATGGAAAGAGGGAAAACCTTTTCGACAAATAGGAGAAACTGTCGGCAGGTCACACTCTTCCATTCAAAGAGTAATTAATAATTATAAAGACACTGAAGATTACCTCTCATGTCCGCGATCTGGTAGACCACCCCTTTTAACAAACCGAAAGAAGCGAAAAATTGTACAGCAGGTTAGAAAAGAACCCAGGCTGACGGCAAAAAAAATAGTAGAAAATGTACAAGAAGAATTTCATAAAACTATCAGCAAAGATACGGTGAGAAGGACGTTAAAAAAAGCTAACTATCACAGTCGCGTTGCACGAAAAAAGCCATTTGTGTTAGAGGTCAATCGTCAGAAGCGGATCGCCTTTGCAAAAAAACTCTTAGACAAGCCCATTGAATTCTGGGAGAAAGTTCTCTTTACAGATGAGAGCAAATTTAGCATTTTCGGCATTAAGGGTAAACAACTTGTATGGAGAAAACCTAATACTGCCCTTAATCCCGAAAATTTGAAAGCGACTGTAAAACACGGAGGTGGTGGAGTTATGGTTTGGGGGTGTATATGCACCAAAGGGGTGGGAAGGTTGGTTTTCATAACATCGACAATGGACCATAAAATGTATATAGACATTTTAAAAGAAAATTTGAAGCCTAGCATCTAAAACTTGCGCTTGGGGCCCGAATACTTTTTTCAACAAGATAATGACCCCAAACATTGCGCCCACAACATTAAGCTTTGGCTACTATACAATACCCCAAAGCAACTTAAAACACCTCCACAATCGCCGGACTTGAATCCCATCGAACACCTCTGGGATTTACTGGAACGCAGGATTCGGCAACACAACATAACGTCGAAGGAAACGTTAAAAAATGTTATGATTGAGGAATGGGCCAAAATCAGTTCGGACGAAACGAAGAAATTAGTGCACTCCATGCCTAAACGTTTAAGGGAGGTCATTAAACGTAAAGGTTATCCGACCTCATATTAATATAGAAACAATGATCTCAATTATGAATTTTTTATAAATACTGTCCTGACTTGTACGCAGATTTTTGCATACCCGTTATTTGTAGAATTTTTAGTTTTGATTTTTTTCTGTAACTACTGTTTCTGTTTTGTTGAAGCATATTTTGTTAATAGAATTATATGTAGTTAATATACAAAATTAAAAAAAATCAAGTTTATCACATTAGATTATGACTCTTATTTTTTTAATTAAAGTATTACAAGTTTTTTGTACGCAAACTTCTGCTGCTGAGTGTACTTCAAATCACAAATAGATGAATGACATGATTTAATAAATCAGGTCGTAAGTGATTGGTCATCGACTTCCCTGATCCAGATTGACCGCGAGGCCAATCATCAATATCAGCTTTTCCTAATAAAGGTCTCATCATTGCTAAAGGCATGAAGCTAACCAAAGCAATGGAATATAAACTGAGAGGTTTGATTGCAAGAAACATTCACCATTTAAGCTACACCAATACAAAAGAATACCATCTGGATAACAAACTAGATCTACCAACAGGTAAGTAGATCACCTCGATTTATGTAAGAGGTATGTACTATTGATTGGTAACTGTAAGCAGACTGTAAGCAAATTGTAAACATTTCCATTTATGTTAATCACTGGCATAGGTGTAGTGAATAATCAACGCAATACTTCAATCTCCAAAATATTATATTGTAATTTTAAATTTAAATGATATTATAATACTGTCCTTCACAACCAAGAAGTATATTTGCTTGTTAAGCTAGAATGTTGTACATTCTCTATGGAAAAAAGCAAGTATTTTAGATAACTGTAGTTGAAACGCTCAAGCCAGAAAATTAAATATCAGTAAATTCATAGCCCAATAAGTCTTTAATAGAACTTCAAAAAAAGGAAACATCTAAGATGTTTCTAATCTACAGGGACAACAGGATTTCGTTAGGCTAAGGAGGCTCTGTTGTACCCCGACCCCAAACGAACTGATTTAATTATGAGGCTGTCCAGGAAGAGCCTACGTTTGGTCATAAGTCTAACCACTGGCATCTATAGAGGCACCTACGGAACATGGGAATAATGACACCGACATCTACAGAGGATGTGGTGACAAGGAACAATCAACTGAACACTTTCTGTGGGACTGCATAGATATGAGTACATAGATAGGAGTGGAATCAGGGCACCACAACCAGGACAAATTTCAGCCATTGCCGCCAGGGTAAAATGGCTGGAACGACCCTGAAGCCTGACCAAAGAGAGAAGTATGTACAAGCGATCTGCAGAAGTCAAAATGCTACGGACGGTAATAAAGCCTGCCATCCTGCGAGTCCAGAATCCCATACAAAATTTCTTCTAAAACTTTTAGAAAATAACATTGATTCCCCTTTTCTTCTTGAGAGCAGAATGTGTTCAAGATTTGGCTGCACCTTTGTCATTCCTTATGGCAAGACAGACATAATGGGATGAGCGCCAACGTACTCTTTGTAAAGTAAGCAATGCACGTACTCAATATGTTTTTGGTTGTTATGTAGCTATAATTAATTATTTTTTCTATAATTATTTAATTGATTGCATAAATTTGTATTATCACTTTATTGTTATTCTTTATTACCCAAAATAATATTATTTTTAAAAAGATCTAAAGAATCGAATTATTAATATAAACACTAGTTGTACCAAATCAGTTCTTGTTAGCGATAAATGTGTAACATGTTACTTATTATTAGATATGGGAAAAAAGGTCTGCGATAGTGTACTCATTCAAAACAAATTCGGTACAACCTATACTTCAAGTCACTAATAGATTAAGAATTGGATGTAATAAATCAGGTCGTAAGTGATTGGTCCTCACGTTGCCTGATCAAGATTGACCGCGAGGCCAAGTTTATTAGCTGTTCCTAATAAAGGTGCCATTATTCCTAAAGGAAGGAAAGTAACCAAAGTACTGGAATACAAACTGCAAGGTTTGGTGAATTGAGCATTGAATATTCACTAATTATGTTACATCAATAGAAAAGGCTAACATCTGGATAACAAGCTAGATCTACCTAAAAGTAAATAATCGTTTTGAAAATCTCGATTAATATAATTTGTGTGTACTATTGAGTAAAGTAAAGCAAATTTATTCATTTAAAGAAATTAACAAAATTAATTAATTATTTTGTAATTTCTTAAATACATCACAAGAAAAAATGTTATTATAGAAATGAAAGGTAAACACATTTGAATTCGTAATCATCCAGACATTCTGATCAAACATTCTAGAATACTTAGAAGGTGTACATCTTAAGAAGATTTTTGTTTGTAAAATAATTAATACAGCAAAAGCATTAGATATAGATGTGCAAGTTCTAAAGTATTCATTATTTAGATGTTCTTTCCTTTGGCCCGAAGCCATAATTACTGTATCATCCGCAAACAGGAGAGTAATATAACAAGTATTATTAAAGGATAAGTCATTAATATAGACGATAAAGAATAGAGACCATCAAATGATAACCTGATGCATACCAATTTTGATTACTCTGTTTTCTTGATTACTCTTCAATTGATTTCATTCCACTATTAAGGAGCGCCTTTCGAGATATGATTTGATAAGATTTTGTGTAACTCCGTGAAAACCATAATATTCCATCTTGCTCAGTAAAATGGATTGGCCCATGCAGTCAATTGACGGGTAAATATAAGCAGAAAACTACCGAAATTTTACATTTATATTAATTAACGGTAGTAGCAATTTTAAAATTGAACGATGGATAAGTTGGTTGATAAGCTGCAAAGACGAAAATTTTATTCGAAAAAAAAGTATTTTAGATTCGAGATAACTGTAGTTGAAATGTTAAATTCAAAAAATTAAATATCTAAGTTTTATACACCAAAAGTATAGTATTGACAGTAAATTTACGCATTCATGAATGAATAGCATGTATCTTCGATGACATGCCGTGATCCATTTCTGGATATTGTTGCAAATTTGGCTTCGTATATACGTTGCAAGTAAATAACTCTTCAATCAACTAACCTATTATTTCATATCACTTACTCATATCAATGACAAACAAATTATCACAACCAACTAAGCTGATAATACTGCTTTGTGCGGCAGTATTAACATTCAACTCTATTATTAAAACAAAATAAAAATCATTAATAAATAAGAAAAACATTAGACGCTCTTAAGCGTTTAAATTTAAATAATCAAAATTAGGTATTTAAAGGAAATGTGACACTTCTTATAAATTGGTTGTTTAAATAAATCGTCTCTGGTTGTGCTTGTATTTAAATTTGCTAATTTGATAATATTCAAGTACCTCAAGTATGTCTTACCATTCGAATTCATTCCCGTCCAATATGAGCGTAATTAGGTTTAAAATTAACTTAGGATCGTCGAAACCTTCAATTAGCGTTGCTAATTTATTTGAATAAGTGATCGGATATGGATAGTTGGAATGGTTGTCACAGGAAATTGTTCGAATATCCACGTTCTTTTATTGCAATATTTTTTCTGTTAAATTCTCAGATTTTGCAGTTGAAAGTGTCTTATCATATTGCTTTCAAGAATCTTTTTTGTAATCTCTTGATTTATTTAACATTTGTTTCAAATTTTACTGTCCACTACATTATCTTCATCTCTATGATAACCTTTGCTTGCGCTTTTCGATCATGTAGGGATCTACAAGAAAGCTTCTTGTCTTAAAAAAAAAAGCGACAATCTTCTCTATAATTAGGGTTTTTGTGGTCTGCAATCACACTGAAATGATGGCAACACTTATTTTAAGAGGCTATCGCAATCCTTTTCAGTTCGTTAAGAGGATCTGTTGATTTATTCCTGGTGGTACTTTAACGTTTTAGTTCACAAGGCCAGTTTTTGAAAATACGCATGGGTATTCCCAAAGAAAGAGTACTAAATTGAGAATGATTGTAAAAAATCTTCACATGCTTTCATCTCACTTCTATGAAGTGTTGGAGATTAAAATTTTATTATTGTGTTTTATTTTAATAAATTTACGACTAAGATTTGGATACAAATGTTTCAAGCAATTGTTCATCGATAGGTTGTGTTGTAAAACCAATAATTGGTTAATACCCGCTCCGTCACATCGTGTTTTGTTTGCTGACCTGCACTATTCCTCCTACACACTCTAAATTAAGGAAGGTTGGCTACTAACACATTTTATTGGGGATGATGCATGAAAAATGACGGAAAGAATCATTTCAGATAAAAAACTTTTTAAATCATCCCAAGAATGCACATCATTAACAATATTCTCATATTACTCTTTGTCACCAAACCAAGATTCAAAAATTTCCTAGAAACCGAACGTTGATATTTTCGATTCAAAACCGAATGATACCTCAAAATTTAAAAATGTTGGAAAGAATCATTTGAATCAAAAAAACTTCTTAAATCATCCGAAAAATGCATTTTATTAATAATATTCCCATATTATTCATTGTTACCAACCCTAGATTCAAAAACAGTTAAAAACTAAAAATTGATATTTCCGATTTAATAGAAGACTATATCTCAAAAATTAGAAATAATAGAATCATATCATGAATAATATTCTCATATCATTCATTGTTAGCAACGCAAGATTCAAAAATAGTTATATACTGAAAATTAATATTTTCGATTCAAAAGATGATTATATCAAAAAAATTAAACATAGTAGATAGACTCTTTTTGTCAAAAAAACATTTTGAAACGTCCCAGAAATGCATATCATTAATAACATTCACATATGTTTATTGTTTTATTAACACATATTATTTATTGTTGCCAACCCAAGATTCAAAAATAGTAAAAACTGAAAACTGATATTTTCGATTCAAAAGAGGATTGTATCTTAAAAATTAAAAATGATAGAGAGAATCATTTCAGACAAAAAACTTTATACTTTATCTTAAACTTTACTTTATCTCAAGAATACGTATTACCGTATTATTAATTGTCACCAACCCAAGATTCAAAAATAATGAAAAACAAAAATTGATATTTTCGATTTAAAGAGAGATATCTTAAAAGTTAAAATTGATAGTAAGAATCATTTCAGACAAAAACTTCCCAAGACTCCATATCACTAATAATTTTTCCATATTATTTATTGTTACCAACCTAAGATTCAGTAATCGCAGAAAACCTCAAATTTGACACATTCCATCTTAAATCTTCTATCTCAAAAAATAAAAATGATAGAAGTAATAGACAAAAACTTTTCTAAATTATACCAAGAATACATATCATTAATAATATTCCCGTATTATTCGTTGTTACCAACCGAAGATTCACTAAATGTTGAAAACCTCAAACTTTGCATATTTCACATTAAAAGGGTTATTTATATCTCAAAAATTAAAAATGTTAGAAAGAGTCTTTTCAGACTTTTTTAACTTTTTAAATCATCTCATGAATGCACATCACGATATCAAAATCATCAAGATTCAAAAAAGAAGCTTAAAAAAGAAAATTGACATTTTGGATTCATAAAACAATATATCTCAATAAATATAATAATAATATCTCAATAATAAATATATTGTCATCAAGGTAAGATTCAAAAATAGTAAAAACCCGAAAATTGATATTTTTGATTGAAAATAGCAAATGTGAAACGATCTAATCGTGTCATATCTACAGCTAACAGCACCTTCATTTTTCGGGAACTCAGAGCTAATGCACACGAGCAAATGTGATCGTCGATATCCTAAAATGAAGGCGATGTCAGGTATAGACATTGCACGATAAGCTCGTTCTACATTTGTCTATACCTCAAAACTGAAGGTGCTGTTAATGGGCTTAACAGCAGGGTGATACAAAACTGAAGCATTTGCTAAAACCAATTAAGTAGCTGATCAACAGACCGCATTTCTCTCTTTGTGTCAACTTGTGCGACACAAGGAGACAACCTCAGACGCCACTAAAGATCGAGGCTGGAGTGGGGCGAATTTTGGAGCCGTTCAGCTAAACTCGCCGCGCTCTGCTGATCTCAGTTCCAGACAGAACTAATGCACACGAGCAAATGTACTGCATGGTACTGCAAAAGTGCTTCAGTTTTGCATCATCATGTATGAGCCGGTTCAGGATAATGTAGTTTTGAAAAACAAAATGTATTACGCGAGTTAAGTAACATATTATATATGACATCGTATTACTTAATATTTGGTTACAATAAATTAATTTTAATTCCCGTTCCAGCTGAGCTTCAAAGTAAAATCCAAAGAGAACAATATCTACACTGTGAGTAGATTACAAATTCATTAATTATTAGTTTTTACCAATACATATCTCGATAATTCGTGATTCGAACCATATTCATTAGATTTGCGCCAAGAAACAGTTACGATTTATTACAATTTTGCAACACCGTTCCTTGTTTATGGTTGGGAGTATGTAGCAATTCTTCTCTTACGTATAAAATCAACCTCTTCCACTTCATTGCAGGTAATATAATGTCTCCATTTAGTATTTAGGATATACATCTCGGTTTTCTCTGATAATGAAATAATATAAGTTGGAAATTTAAACATTAAAAATTATATGAGACTTAAATGGAAACTTAATCCAGATAAAGCCATTAACAATTTTGTATAGGTACTTGCATAAATCAGGTCAATGCTTGCTATATTTTAGCCTGACACTTTATGACATAAAAAGGTAATGATGAAAATATATCTTAATTTTTCAAGGAAACGACAAGGTGGAAATGTTAAATTACCTTAGAGTAATCAACTTTTACTAGCCTAGATTTCTTGTTAGTCTGCGACAGAGGTCGAGAGCTACATCTCTATATAACTACTTACTTGTCGTCGACACTGGGATGTTGGCAGCATATATGGCAGTGTGCGTGAAAACCTGTAAAACGAAAACGGTATAAGGAGGTGGTACTCTATCACCAATCTTTCGAATGTGTTACTACGACGCGTTCGTGCATGCACTTCATTTTAAAACTTCCCGCACGAAAAGCGAATTAACCGTCTGCAACACAATCATTAATTTACTCCCAACAATGGAGAATAGGTTTTTCTTTTAACAAACCGAAAAGAAATCTAATTTGAACTGATTCACATAAATTCTTAACACTTTTGTTCAATTAAAAGAAGTGTTTCTAATGTTCATGAAGTGTTTCATTATGTATTTTTTTTATTTTAGAGAGAGTGAAATGAAAATAACTATAGTATGCCGATGTGGTAACTGAAAATAAGTGAAAACTAATAGTTAAAAATAAGTGAGTACTAAGAAGGCAATTTATGAGTCATATCCAAGAGTTTAAGTCTATTTTTGAGCAGCATGTAACTTTGATGAGTTAGAGTGATGTAGCTTTAGAACATGTACTTGGAGAATATTTGAATTGGTTTTAATGAGATGTAACGTCTAATAGAGACGTTTAGTGATTATATTTCACATCACAAATCTTAAACGTCAACAATATCCACTGCAATATTGTATCGTAAGCGGATATTGTTTCGTAATCCATTTCGAAATTGTGTCCAAGGTATCGCCATCCAATATGGACCGTAACACTGCACACTGTGCGGACGGTGTGAGGTAACGGTTTTATTGTAGGAATTAATTACTTGCTTTAACAAAAACCAACTCGTTCAAATAAAGAACGCTTCTATTCAACATATTTTAACACATTTAAGTATTTCTTAGTATATAACAAGTTTTTTTAGTACTTTTTTTATTTGTTGCATAGTATATAAATAAATAACGTTGTATAACGGTGTTTTTATAACCAAAGGTTAAATCTATCAATATGAATTCTCCACTTATCTAACGTAATTAGCGTTGATAAAACATAAATTGGTTATATTTTCACATCAACGGTAATAATCGTTGATTCATCTTTTCAATGCACATACGTAATTTTAATTTTTATGGTGTTTTTTCGTTATGCAATACCAACTAATCGAAAGTGTTTCGAAATTCTTTCTGAAAGTGGCCCCTAGATTAAAGTAGGTCGCAGAACTTACCAAAACGATGGTCGTCAAAACGACGGCGAGATCTCGATGCATCATGACGATCGGTAATTTTTTCTGTTGAATGGCGGTGATCCTGCAAAAGAAATAGAAAGTGGTCAGTTGTCTGCGATCTCGGATAATATTTTCAGAGTCGCAGATGTGACGACACACAAGTGGGTCACGCAAATACCAGCCAAATATGGAATGGGTTGTCGGGGTGTGGACAACCTTGAATAATCCAGACTGCGCGACATGAATATTTCGAGACATTTTTATTTTAATTCATTAATTACAATCAATAATTCTGAAACATAATTGTTGTAATCTGATTAACGTTGAAATATTCAGGGTTAAGAAATTTACAGTAAATCCTTGTGATATTTATGTATGTACAATATGTTTTAAGTTATCGATATGAAGTCATCCATAAGAAAGGATTTCCTCTTATACTGTTAACAGGATGGACTAAATTGCAGACTTCCTTCTTATCTATTCGAAAATGTTGGATACAAGAGATGAGTCTCGTTTACATAAATAAAATCGACTCAATTTGTAAAGACCAGGAAATGATCTTTATCTACATTTGTAAACCTAAATCATCTCAAACGATCTTTATCAAAAGATTACAAACCTAAACTTATCAAGACAATGATTGCATAAAATTGATGAAACTTGATTTACGACTACATACAAATTGAGAACTAACTAACGTAAAGTTCTTTTTGTTAGTATTTCTTGATGTTATTTATGTAACTACAAGGACAAAGCTTTTTTCATCATCAATTTTAAGGAAATCATCTTAAAAACGTTACACTTCACGGTGCATAACAAATTATGTAAGAATGTTTTCTAACTCTACATGATGACAACTATAATAAATATTCATTTTTGAATTATCACAAAAATTAACACAACGAAAATAATTTAAAAAGACCTTCACTCACCTTTCAAAAAACTTTAATATCGGCGACACTAATTCTTTTAATTTTGACTTAATTTTCACTCCAAAAAGGAACCTATCACAGATTTTCCAACAATAATGAACAATCTCAGTCTTTCGTTTTGACCTTCCAAATTCTTTCTTTTTTCAACCGCACACAGATCACCTGTCCATGGTTCGCGGCGCAATCACGTATTATTATCACTTTTCTTTTCAACGTTTTCGTCGTCCGATTGTTTCAAGATGTTCTTTTGTATGCGGCGGTGGAGGTTTGATCATGTTTTAATGGACACCGTTTGCCATTAGATGGTACTGGTAACGATACGCGAGAACGCGAACCGATGATTTTTGATGCGGATCTACCACCGCGAAGGTTCGTAGGTTGACTGAATGTTGAGATCACCGGCGGGCGGTTCGTTTCTACTTGAAAAGGTGGAGGTAAAGTTAGTAGGTAGAAAGCAAAAGCGAATGGTGGGTCGCCGATTCAATCCGTGTGGTTCGCCACGAAATGACGGAAAACGTGTTGCTAAAGAACCAAAATGAAAAGATCCATTTCGATTTTGATTACCTTTACGTTAAGATTACTTATGGTTTATAAACTACTAAAAATATTATTCCTTGAAATTAACTTTTTTTAAGGAAGATGAAACAACTTCGCAAACGCTCCTTGCAATAAAAAAATAAATCCGCAAATAGTAATTGTGATCGAATTACATCATGTTGCTATTCTTAGAACACTCATCTTATTGAGTGACGCAATTCTTCTAAGACATCAAGTATAATATTTGAATTAATTTAAATTCAATTCATACTGAGATTACTTTTGAACCCCAAACCACTTTAAAATTATTACTACAAAAATTGTTGTGTTATTGTAGTAATCCAAAGTATTAAATTAAACCTTCGTTGCTAATAATGCTAACTAAAACCCGGTTTTAATTAAAAAACGCTTTCAAAAGATCGTTAAGCAGATTGAAGATGAAGGAATAAGTATTTAAGACGATGATTAACTTATATTTACAGCCTTAGCTTCTACAAGTTACGTCAGGTAATAGGCAGATGTCCTTTCTTTACATCAATGCATTTTTTCAAATCTTGACGTTAATGCTTCTCCAAACGTCCTCATGAATATACGGCAAAATATCCTCGATAATAATTGCTAGATTTATTAGTTAAATTTTTTTGATTTCTTAAGAAACTATGAGTCATGATATTACTTTAAAAAATGTGGTGCCCACAAGATTTCAATTACTATAGTCGAACCGTTGAATCTGTGCAGTGACAGGTACCTACACAAAGGGGCTGGTGGATCAATTAATGGATTGGTTTCTTCGTTACGTATCCACCTACTCCTACCAGGGTCTATAAGGCGCAGTTACACTATACGATAAAAAACCTATCATTAGTCAGAGAAGAATTTGAAAAATTAATGAAAAGTTAATATTTATTTATATATATATTTATTTTTTTAATATTTAATTTAGGATAAATCGATAAATTATTATAATTAGGTTCGAGTCAGGAAACCATCTTGTGAAAATTAACAAAGAAAGCTTTCTTTGTTAATTGTACCTGAAGTTTGTAGAAGAAAACCAATTAAGATAGCTTAGCAGTGTTATGGCAAAACATGTTATCTGCAATTTTTGTTATTTTACAGGAGAAGTGTTAAACTCAACCCAACCCTGTATATTTGAACTGAAGTAAAATTAGAACCAACACTAGATCTACTAGAATTATTCGGGTTTAGTCATCTTGAAAGACGGTTAAACCCGAATGTTTCTAGTTCTAGATCTGGAGTGAGATCTAATGATGTAAAACTAGAAGTAACACTTCTAGATCAGTAAATCTAGAAGATTCCACTCCTAGATCTACTGTTAGTTCTATTTTTTTTCATTTCATATATACAGGGTTACAAGGGTGTCGCGAACGGGGGGCAGTTGTGGCATACCTAAAGTTAGAAGTTATTGTTACGAACATACTATTTTAATTGGTTTTGTGAACAACGCCATCTGTAAGTGCTCATAAGAAACAACAAAAACAAAATGATAGAACAAGCAAAAACATTTAAGATTAGTATTTTGAATACCATATGGGAAAATAAGGAGAAAAAAAAATAGGATATTTAAGAGTTAATAGGAGATAGGAAGTGTTACAAAACCAATCTAATATCAATAATCTACATCACCATGTTTTCCATCCACGTATAACCAACTTATCAGATTTCCAATTCACTAAAGAAGAACAAGACCTGCTAAATAAGGGACGCAAATATGCCCCAACTCCTAACAATTCGAATTTACTTAAATTGGCTGTTGAAATTGAAAATGCCATTAACAAAACTCCTGGGGAAGATGTGTTAGGAAAGAATTTATAGAGCTACTCAAAAGAGCAGAACGCAAAGACAACCGCAATTTCAACAAAAGAAGGAATATTACAAACGAACCTAATATAAATGAAAACAAAATCTTAGAGAAATCTAAGATATTTTTCTTAATAATATGGAAAATAAAATTTTGAGAGTCGATAACAACATTAATAATAATATTATTTTGTGGAGTAGATATGTTGACGGCATATTAGTAATTTGGAACGACGACGGAATGAATTTAATTGAAGATTTCCACACTTACATGAATACTTTACATAAAAATATAAAATTCACCTTAGAAGTTGAGAACAATAATAGATTAAATTTTTTAGACATCACATTAATTAACAATAATTATTCCATTGATTTTGAAATTTATAGAAAACCTACACAGACAGATACCATCATTCCTGCAAATTCGTACCATATTAATTCACATAAAATTGCAGCTTTTAAAGCTTATCTACATAGGTGCTTTAATATACCTTTATCTAACATTAATGAAACAAAAGAATTAAATATAATAAGAGCTATTGGTATCAATAATGGTTATCAACATTCACATTTAAATTTTATAATTAATAAATTCATAAATAAACAAGATTTAAGATTCTCAACAAGCCTATTACACAAAATAATAAAATTTACAGATCCATTAACTTTCCGGGAATAATAGCCTACAATATGCAAACTATAAGTACGAAGGCTTTCACGCGTTTAAACGCACGGCGAAACCCGAAAGTTTCTAGTTTTAGATCTAGTGTTAGTCCTAGTGATAGTTCTAGTGATAGTTCTAGTGTTAGTGCTAGTGTTAGTTCTAATTTTAGTTCAATTAACACCGGTCCTGAAAGCCTTCGTACTTATATTATTAACCTTTATGGGGAGGATATCAACAAACAAATCAAGGACTTCGATAACTAAGATTAGACAACGCAAGCTGTTAAGCAGTTTAGCTTTTTTACGAAGATGCAGAGAGAAGAAAGTTACGCCAACATTCTTGAAGGTGAAGCACTACATCCACTCCGCTGCAACTCGTAGAATCTTGATTAGGACAGAACATGCATTACTACGAGAAAGGATATATAAGACCTACAGTGATTTACAGAAGGTAAGTGGGAAGTTACTACGACTCCATCTCTCACTTTCCAATAGTATGTCCGGAGAAGACTGGGATAAAGTGGACAGACTAACAATGGAGAAAGCCGATCGTGAATTCAAGAAGACCCGCGACACACATATCAAGAAATTTGAAACATTGGAACGCCGGGTGCAGCAGAAGAGAAACAACAACAGTCTACCAGTAGAAACAATCGTCATCAACAGATCAAGTATCCCACTAACGAAGGAAGAGACCATGGTATTGGCCAAAGGACTAAATTACGCAATCGCCCCAAAGAAGGTCCCGAAGGAAGAAATAATCTGCGAAGTGGAAGCAGCAGTTCGAGGGATGCTCACATTGAAAGCCGAAGAGATCCGACAAGAAGTTGCCAGGGTATTGAAATCAGCAAAACCACCAAAATCTAACTTGACAGTTAGTGAGAAGAAGGCACTCCGATCTATTAAAGAAAAGTCAGAAATCGTCGTGTTACCAGCAGACAAGGGGAATGCCACCGCTGTTATGGACAAGGAAGAATATGACGCCAAAATGATAGTCCTTCTGACCCGGCCACCTACAGGAAGATCAAGAAGGACCCTACAGACAAGATCGTAAGGAATATGAAGAGCCTTGTAAAAATCCACAGCTTAAACGCACGGCGAAACCCGAAAGTTTCTAGTTTTAGATCTAGTGTTAGTCCTAGTGATAGTTCTAGTGATAGTTCTAGTGTTAGTGCTAGTGTTAGTTCTAATTTTAGTTCAAATGTTCAAACTATTTGTAGAAACCATAATATTAACATATCTTTTAGAAATAACAGCACGTTACAAAAAGCATTATTCAACGCTGAAGATCAAATAGAGACATTGGATAATAATGCAGTTTACAAGCTTGATTGTTATACTTGTGGAGCAACATATGTGGGGGAAACAGGTAGAAAACTGAAGATTAGGGTTAGAGAACATTTACAGAATTCTTTCTGTAAATCATCTCTTTTTGAGCTTCTGAAGATGATCATAATAGGTCAAAACATATAAAGTTGCAATTCATAATAAATTACCAAAACAAGTACAGATAAAAAATACTTTCTTTTAATTTAATTCATAAGAAACGCCTACAGTTGAATAAATCGACTACAATCCTTGTAAAACCTAGTATTGCTACTCGATGCTAGATGGAGCTTGTTCAATGACCTCTTTGGAATATGGTAGCAATTACTAGACCTAGACCAGGTAGAATGTTACCGTATATTCTAGTATGACGTTCGTTTGGGTATATAAAGACGTGAGCCGCTGTGAGCGAGTCACTTTTTAATTAGAAATACCATGGGAACCACCAAAGATATAAACTTTTTTCGGGAATCAGTTTTGAGGAGGAAGCTGATACCTGATATTTCCAGACTTTGCGAGACAAGATTGAATGAGAACACAAAACCAGAAAAGCTTTTAAAGAAAATCTGCCAGTAATTCTGGAAGCCTTGCAAACATTATCTCAAGAAGGAAATAGTTCTACTCGGAAAAATGCCTTCCAACGTCATGCAATTTTCAGAATTTCTTTCATTCTCGGGATTATGTGGGTAGCCAAATACTCGGATTTGATGGAACCCGTTGTCAACGAACTGCAATCTGTAGTTTTGGACGTGGTCAAAGCCTCGGAACATATTAAAAGGATTTTAATAAAAAATCCCCGCAGGTTATGTTTTAATTAAATATTCTTTTTGTTAAAATAAATAATTATTACTGTGTTTAAACACAGTAATAAGTTTGATTTAGTTATTGTGCTGTCGAGGACTTGTGAAGTTTTATACATTGATATCAGAACCGTTCTTATTACAATCATCATCGAGGTAAAGACTTCCAAAGTGTAACGCTTAATGCTTTCGACTGTGCCAGGCGTTATGCCATTGCTCCCCCCTAGTCATAAGCTGTGGACGCCCTTGCAGTGTTGCCAAATCAATTTATAAAGTAGTTTATTTTAAAACTATTCATTGTAGAGGTCATCCTTGGAAAATTGTCTTCAGATGCACGTCTAAACCGAACCCAACCCAACCCTGTATTTAAATTTGTATTAAAACCCTGTATTTGAACACTGGGTATATGTATGATGCGGATACCATGCATTTCATTGCAATAGCAGGCGCCCGAAGGAACTATTAGCCCTTAGTCAAATTAACAAATGGCATAAAATAACATATTTTGTTTGTATATACAGTTATGACTAAGTATGTTACGAGCATATAGCTTATTTTTCCATATTAGATGATCGTTGAAGGTCCTTTTATAAATAGTACATAACTATTTTAAAAAGTAATTTTTTACAGCTAAATCCTTTCTTCAAGTTTAAGTATACTTTAGTTGCTGTCACTTAATGCCAAAACCTGCATTTTGAAAAAAAGGCAGTTGGTATGTTTTGCCATAATACTTGAGTTAGTAAATAAATGCAGTGCAAATATTCACTAGGTACAAAATCACTTCAAACTAAAAGAAGTTATGGGTATCGTTCACAGTGCATCGGCGGCTTTTATTATATTTTTATCCTTTTAGCTTTATTATGATATTTGATACATAATGATATCTATCTTGAATATTAAAATATCACTAATTTAGTCTCATGACGATTTTCACTGGAACTTCAATTAACTTTAGCATATTTTTTTGCAAAAACTAATAAATTTGGAACAATGTTTATTTGAAATAGAATAATAATTGATTTTTCGCCTCAAAATGATATAAAATTTATTATAATAGCTATATTCAGTCATTAGATAATGATCATTTTAGAGAACGATGATTTTTGTAAATTTTCAATTTTTGTCATATCACTTACGCTTAGTATGGTTTCTGGAATAAAGTAAAAGTTTTGAATTAAATGATGAAGTAATGAAATATAATGTAATATAATGATGTATAATGTAATATAATGAAATAAGCATATATAGAAACTTATTGTCGACAATTTACGAAACAGCCAAAGAAGCCCTTAGACGTATGTAGACAATGTATGAGGGAAGAATAAAAATACTAAATCAAAAATAAAGGAAAGACTACTTGAGTTGAGGTTGCTAGAAAACAAGGATAGATAAAGTGAGATATACTGATATCACAAAGGATGTGGGAATATAGATTAGCACACTCGGAACCATAGATATAAGGAGGTTACGAGTGTTCGGTTATATCCAATAGATCACGAATAAAAGATTACTTAAAAAAATAATAAACTAGTTACGGTTTAATTAAAAAAAAATGAAGAACGCCAATTTCTTTTTTCTTGTGCATGCCACAATTGTATAACACCTGGGAAATACTTACTAATTATTATCGGATTCAAAAGTTTTTACAACTCATTTTGAAGACGGATAATAAAGAAACTACTCCATAGAAATAATTGAGACCCGCTTCGTTTGACGCGTAATTTAATTCTTTATAATGTGGGGTAATTTTACATTTTTTTATTATTCGTGTAGTTATTATCACTGGTATAACGAAAAATATACGCAATTCCGAACGATCTGCGAAGAAGCTCGACATTGCGACACAACGACGGTGTAAAAATCGCATCACCAAAAATAATTGCAAACCACAATAACTTTTGAACGTATTGCTCGGTATGGACAAGTTTTTTTTATTTGAAACCTAAACTATTTGCCGATATTTCTGTCTTCCTCAATTTTGTGCTCTTCAATTTCACCAATGATGAATAAAGTTAACATGTATTTTTTCCTACACTTTGAAGCCTCCTGTGCAGTCCACAGGAACCGACAAAAGAATTGAATTTTAAAGATAAGGAGGTTTTATTCTCGTCTGTTCTGAACACTGCTTTTGTTTAATTTTCTATTACTGTTAACGCCAACGTTATAAGCTCTAAAAGATAACATAGATTGTTTGTCAGCGTAATAAGAAATTAAAGTAAGTTAAGGTGTCGATGAAATTTGGTAAAACTGTGACAAGTAAATCAAACAAAATAGAATTAGGTTTTGAATATCATTTTGGAGAATCTGGTTCCATTGTTCTTGGATCGCTATTCAGAGATCATTTAGCATTTATATAACGGCACCATGGGTTCTAACTCGTCTCCCTAACACCCCTTCATATGTTCTATAAGATTTAAATCTTGCAGACCATTCCATTCTGTTGATAGATGTGGAACATCTTGCGAGCTGTATTGAAACGTGCATTATCTTGTATGAATAAAAAGTTGTCACCAATAAATTGACGAACACCCAGTTTATTCACTTTTGGGTACATTTAACTGTTGGATATTTTATATGGTTCCTGTAGTTTCACTTGCCATGATTGGCTATTTGATCACTTATTAAACCAAAATTCCTTAATTTTTGCGAAATATCAAAATGTCTTCTTGGTTAGATTACCGTTGATAAAGTAAAGCTCCATACGTGCTTCGAAGCAAATTCTTACCCAGACTGGTGTCTTTCAAAAAGTTGTATTAAGCATAATTCAGATTCTCCTGCTAGAAAATACAAGCCGAAAGTCGACTAATCCGGGAATAGTACGTTTAGTCCCTCTGCATTGGTCCACTGATAAGAATTCTGTACAAATTGTAATCGGTCAACACGATGTTGTTGAAACAAATTTCAAATTTGTTCAAATTTCCTCCGTACAGTGCGGTCACTCACATTCATTCGACGGCCTTATTCTAGATGATTTCTTGTCTTAACTGTTGTGGTATGTCGATTTTGTAACAAATCAATCACCACGGAATGACCCAAATCGTCTGATGAAGATACCAGTCTGTCGAAATATTTGAATCGCGCCAAGAATACGAACAGCATAGCGAATGCTGCGACCATCATTCACCAAAGCCAAAATCTGAACAACTACTGCAAGACTTAAAGATATTTTTCGTCTCTTGCAACAGACAACGGGGCTAAACAGCACACATTTTCCATAGCATTGCTGAAGAAGCTGTATTATGGATTAGTGGTTGTAGCTTCGGTGTAAACAACAATAGAAAACTGAACAAAAAACAGATCTAATTAGGATAGACAAAACTACAATCTTCTTATCATTAAAATTAAAACCTTGTGTCGGTGCTGATGTAGTATAACTCCATATTTGATCAATCTTGCTCTTTGATGCTTAATTTGAATCTGTACAATATATTTCCCAAAATTCTTCTAGAAATTTATGTGTGATTGTTCGGATTTATTTTTCTCAAAATATACAATATTCTGTAGTCTGAAGACGCTCGGCTAAAACTTAAATAACACTAAGACTGAATAACAAGTAAAAATAGAACCAACGCTAAGTAAATACTAAAGCTAGAACTAGAAACATTTGGGTTTAGCCGTACGTATCTTAAGTCGGAACCGAAAACAACCCAACTTAGTTTCGGAGCTAATACTAGACTTAGAACTAGAAACATTAGGGTTTAGCTGTACGTTTCTTAAGACGATTTATCCGCTAGTGTTAGACTAAATGTTTGTAGTTCTAGGTCTAGTGTTACTTCTAGCTTTACTTCGATAGAAGTATATAATAATCTAAAACCAAATAACATCCAAAGTAAAGTTGATACCAACACTATAGCTCACACTAGACCTAGTACTAGAAACATCTGGATTTAGCCGTACGTTTTTTAAGACGGAAACGAACCCAACTCAACCTAGCTTCAGAACTAATACTAGACTTAGAACTAGAAACATTATGATTTAACCGTCTCAAGAGACCCTAATGTTTCTAGTTCTAGGTCTAGTGTTAGCTCTGAAGCTGAGTTGTAGGTATAGTATAGTTGTACTTTTAGTTCCAGAAGAATTTAAAGCAATCTAGAGTAGTGAACTAGAAAGGTTTAGGTTTAGCATCTGCAGACGCACGGCTAACTGAAACTTTGTAGTTCTAGTTTAAGTTGTTATTGGAGACTACAATAATAATAATTCAGCGTTCATCTTAAGAGCTAGAAACTGAATCTTCCTTTTTGTACTAAATTTATGGGATTCTTCAGCTTTTTACTTTTCATAATATAGAATTTATAGGCACCTTGTAATTTCATCTTTCTTATTCAACTTTAGAGTTGAAGGACAACAATAGATAGTAGGTATACCAATTCAAGAGCAAAAAAACAATAACACAGTAGGAACCCACTTAGGTAATTGTCCATAATATAGAAACATATTCATGCACGATTGTAACACAATAACATTTTTATACAGTATACAAATGAAAAGCAGGTATTGTCCTTATTCCGACATGGATTGTTTTAGTAGGTTTTTCACTTCAATCTTTTGATAGATGTCCGGTGCAACAAATAATTTGCATGAGGTTTGGATGAATTTACAACCATTGCAGGTACCTAGAACTGCGCTGGGCAATTACTTCTTTTGCAGTAAACATATTGATGTCTTGATGGAAAATGTAATTAGGTATGAACAAAGATGCGTTGCATATTTGATGGAGAACTTTGGACTGAAATCGCTACAGCTGTAAAATGTTCCTAGACATGTTTGAATATAACCAGTATATTTTCAGTATGTAAGTCCTACTTGTAGCTGTTTGGTTCATATATGACTTTTCCAGGTAAGGTAATGATCCAGGTAAATTCATAAGGATTTGACATCGTTTTGTGCAGACAATGGTACATTATTTAATGTAACAGTGGGACAGATTCCCTATTTAAAGTGAATATAATGTGAGTGCACTTGTTGTTGTTAATTTTATTTCGTCATTGTTCATGCTATTTTTCTAGCAAAAATAAGTGCTTTTATAAGTTTTAAAATGCTATTTCAGTTTCTCAGTGCCTTGTTTATCGTAGGCATGTCAGCCGTGTATAGAAGATACTATACAGTTGTAAAAAGTATTCTTCCGTTAGATATGATTCCTACAGCATACAAACTGCATAAGGTAATACGTTTAACTATAAGACCATCATGCCATGATTTGTCAAAATCCTATGACATGTCTAGAAATGTTGATGTACAATATTTGTTTTTGTTTTATTGTTCATTATGTGGGATGCAAACAGAGATTAAATCCCCAACAAAGCATCTACGCAAAGAAGAGTGCACAATAATAATATAGAATAATAGTATGATAATATTTGTAACATTACTATGCTAACTAAGCAAAAGTCGACAAATTTGAGAAAAAAAAGTTATATAATAGCACTAAATTGCAGGAGTTCGCAACTAAACATTACGCAACAATAATAATAAGTAGAAGTCTTGATTGTAAGTATTAAGGAGCGAAACAACAGGCGAGTTGTGATAAACGTTCGTATTAGATATGGTTAAATGAAATCTAGTATTGTGACGAGTGAATCGACATATTAAAGTTCAAAAAAGCCAACAGGTCATTCATGAGTTTCAAAAAAAGATCATATCCGAAACAACTCAACGCTGCGGCAAACTCAAAAAGTTAAAAACCATGCAGCGCCTATCATAATCGCAGTATGGGAGATAATATTTGTACACAATTGAGAAATGCCATGTAAACGGATGTAATGCTTCTGAAATTCGTAAAGTTTCTACTTATTCTGATAACAAATCCTAAGTTTCGTAGGGCTCTCTCTACAATGAATTCGATGTGAAGGTGATATCTTAATTTGGCATCATTTATAATACCAAGATCCTTCACTCTGTCAATAGAGATTATAGCTTTACACATAGAGCTTTACCATAGAAGTTGAAGTTAAAATAAATAGGGCAAGGTTTCTACGTGAACGTTATTTTTCGGTATTTGCTATAATTAAGGTAGAGCTTATTAACGCGGCAATACTCATGCCGGCTATCGAGGTCTTCCTGGAGCCTTAGGCAGTCAAAACTTGAGCTGACTCTAGTAAATATTTTATTATCATCCGCATAGAGCAAGGATTTAGTAAATTTAAAATAAGAAGAAATATCGTTTATATAATATAAAAATAATGTGGAGCCAAGATAACTTCCCGGAGGTACGCCGGATGAGATATAATCAGATAGAAAGCTATCCATCTTAACTTCGTGACTTTTGTTCGACACCAAATTAGATTCAACCAATAGCCTAGATAAGAAACAATGCTATTCGGTAATAAGAGAATGAGCAATGAAGTGATTGAAATAATTATAAACAATTTTTTCAAACACCATGGGTATAAACGAGAGAATATCGTATATATAGAATTTGATATCAACTCCCTATTTCCGGCTTTATATATTAGGACTATAATAGCAGCTTTCCACGCGCTCGGGAATGTGCCTTCCAATAAGGATTGCAAAAAAATAAGAAAAAGTGGGGTCGACAGTTTAACAGCAAACTCTCTCAAAAAAGAAGATGGAATACCATCTGGGCCAGGGCTAGAAGACTTATCAAGACGGGTTAACATATTAAGGACTGCGTCAGCAGAGAACCAAGGTGAAACACCCAGACCACCGCAGACCATTGAACAGTCAATGGAACTATCCTCGATTCGTAGATAGTTCCATTGACCGTTCGACCAAGGCAAAATACTATCTAAATGCATAACAGATATCAGGACCTGAGCTTCGGACGGAAAACATAGATGGCATGCCAGACGCTATTCCCCTACTGGACCTAATAAAAGACCTTTGGAGGTTTCCAAATCTCCGGCCTGAACTGAGTTTAAGTAATCTCTATAGTTAGCCGCGATACATCTCTTAGAGCTAAAGCGCAAAACAGAAAAAGCTAGGTAATAGTCATGACCGGTAAATTTCCATTTTTTGTGGCAATGTAACTTTACTTTAATAACTAGAATGATTGAACGTTTGTAGTATTTTGGCCTCCAGGACTTGGAACTTGTTCTGTAGTGCTATGCTGTTTTCTAAACCCAAAGTAATAGCAGGAATGAATTTATTGGGCGAATAAAAACCACGTCCCTCGTATTTTTATTTGTTTTCAGCGTCATAATTATCTTCATAGTTACCTTTTCTTCATAGTTCACCTTTTGGACTGAAATTATTTTTGGTAAATTCCTCTGTAATTATTATTAAATTATGTAAATTATTCTGCCAAGAAGAAGCTGCTGTTACTAATACTAGTGTAATAGATCTTCACTAAGATAAAGTATAAAATTTAATTTTGCAGTATAATATCAGTGCAGTGCAGTATTTTTAATTTACAGCGTAAGGAAAAAAAATCAGTTTATCAACATTCTTTTTATTAACGTGATGTACAAAATTGTTTCCAAATCATTATTTCAGTATTTACAAAGCACACTGCAACCGAAAGACGAAGTATCATCATGACTAGATGCTTTTCAAAATTTTATTTCACAACAATTTTTTAAGCAAAATTTCATTTGACGGCTTTAAAACGAGGCGTTACAAAAATATATACCCTTTAATAAAGAAGTTCAAACAATTTACATTATGTACCTATATTAAAAAAACAAAAATTCTAAAAAAAAAGATAAAAAAACAATTTAACATATTCAAAATATACGTAATTTAAAATTACAATTAAATTATGTTTTTCCCTTCATTTGTATAACGACTGATGAGTTCCCATTTATCCTTATTGTAGATAAAGTTTTTGATATTGTGGGTGATGGTGATGGGTCGCTTGATGTTAATACTGGCGGTGGCGGTAAAACGGAAGTATGTTTTATAACTGGGGTTTTTCTTACAACAGACGCAGGCGTTACTACAACCGCAGGAGCCGGTCTTGGTAGTAAAATGGGAAGATCTTTCATTTTTTTCTGTGATGATGGTATTTGTATTGCTGTTACAACAGCTGTTGGTGGTGTGTTTAGCTTTAAAGGTGTTAAAGTAACCGGTCGTGGTTTGATGGGTTTTAATTTTTTAACCGGATTGAATTGGCTCAGAATTAGTTGAGGTGATGATTCTTTTTCAACATCAACTAAACAGACAAAGAAAGATATACAGTGTGATTCATATAAGAACTGAAATGGAACAGAGACATGAAAAGAATTAAAATGATTTGAAGAAATTCATCTCTACATTAAGTTGTATCCACAATATGATATCTTAGTAATACATTAAGCTAGAAAAACCAAATTTGGTACATGTTATAAGTGTACTAAGGGTATTAAGAAGTAATTTTTCACTCTTATTATTTTATAAAAAAAAAACTTTGTTATGAATGTAAAAGCATCAATACAAAAACTCAAAGTTTTTTGATAATTCCCTTACTTTGATGGGCCATAACTCCTCAAGGATACAATTTGATATAGAGATAAGTAGCATCATCTTAATTTATTGTCCTCCCATGTTCATAATTTGTATATACTTACTGTTTAAAGAGCATTGATTATGTTTCAACAGTACCGATTTTAAATAAGCATTTTCTTCCTTTAACTTTTTATTTTCATTTATCAAATCCTTATTATCTCCTTTCAATTTAATCATTTCATCTTTCATTTGATCCAACCACACTTTTTTTCTTTCCCTACTCCTCATTTGAGCCATCCTATTCATTAACCTCCTTCTATCTATTTCACTTACATTTTTATCGTAAATATCGATTATGTTATCTTTTTCTAATGATTTTTTAGTGATGTTTGGATAAGGAATTTTATGTTTCAATTCCAATCTAGGTCCACGCATCTTTAAGTAAAGCTTATCTGTGTCTGATATTTCCAATGGATCCTCCTCGGCTTTCCTTTTATGCAAAGCCTCTTTAAGTTTCTCTCGTAATTCTAATTTAAAATCGACGTTTTTACCCATATTATCATTCCAAATCTCTTCATTGCTATGATTCGTTTCTGGTAATATAGCTTCACTTGAATTTGATGAGCACAAATCAATTTCTGTTTCAGGTTCAAACATAACGGATCGAAAATTTGGAGTTTCATCTTCACCTTCATAAATATCATCTAGTTCATTGTCCGTCTTTATCCCTTCATGTATGGGTATTACAGAATGTAAGCTAAAATCTTCTGGGATATCTGGTTGTTCATATTTTTGAGGCACTGGTTTTTCGGATGTTTCAAATATTTGTGGGGTGTGAAGCGAATCTTCCGATGTTGATTCAATAACGTGACTCACCCCATTTTTTGTATTTTCTATTGCTTTTCTAAAGGTTTCATCAAACGGATTTACATTTTGGAGATCTTGAAATAAACCAACCTCTTCGCAATTCCTTATAAATCTTGTTGGAGTTGGTGTTTGATCTAAACATGATAATGTGTGGTAATTATAATAAAAAATTATGTATTAACGTAACCTGCTATTGTTGGAGTTTTGGATAAACCCAAATTTAAAACCATATCATGTTTCTTGCTATGCACACTCAAGTGATCTTCATTTGAAAAGGACATATTGCAATCTTTGTTTGTACACACAAAAGGTTTATTACTGTCCCCCATGGTAAATTGCATTTGGTTCCTTAATAACTATAAATCATCAATTAATATAATTAATTAAAATTAAGTTTTTCCTATTGGGATATTTGTAAACACCATTTCTAACCTAAAATTTTTCCATGACACCTACACGTCAAGTAGGTGTCAAAAATTCTAACCTACAAAATTCGATTCATTTAAAAATAATTTTGGTATCTATCAAAACCATGGAATTTTATTAAGTAAAAAACGATTAATACATAAAGATGGTTTACGATCATGGACAAGCTGTGCGGATATTATACAAAACAATTTTGAAACTACACAGAGGTTTGCCCCCGGCTATGCAAGAATTGGGAACAAGATATGCAAGGGAAGAGTTTCGTAGACACAAAAAATGTACCCCAGATCAAGCTTTAATCTTTGTTAATGAATGGACGGTATTTTTTATTCAATATACAACTAAAAGGTTATTTTTATAAATTCTTTTTTTAAGGATTATGCTATAACATTAGCAAAACAATTAGGTGTGCAAGGAATTAAAAAACATACTGAAATCGGTAAAGCACTAAATGATAAAGATTTGGATAATTTTCGCCCAGAACAAGTGCAACAATTGTATGAATTAATGCTTAATGCAACTGGGCGTGAAAATGATAAAGATAATAATAAAACACAAGTGTAGGTATTAAAAAAATATTGTAATATCGAATTGTAGATAATAAATTAATTAATCATAAATTATCTTTCCTTTTTACATAACAGATATAGGTATATAATGTATTTAAATACTTGTATGATTAGGATAAGGAAGTCAGCGCTACCTATCGAGTTAAAATGATATTGTTTTAGTTATTTCTTAATTACAAATTCAAGTACAAGTCAATTAACTTTTATCTAAATTAAAAGCTAAAAATTAAGTGCCTATCATTAACTTAACAATTTTTTGATTCATTTTCACCTATTTAGATACACATCAAATGAAATTAAATAGTAACTTTTACGTTTAGAAAGTTGGCACCGGTATCTCAATGTCACATACTTGTCAACTCGGTCAACTGTTGTCATCCCCTTTCTACAACATAGAGGCTATTTTATGTTTTCCGTAAAGTTCAAGTAACACAATTCGATATGGTACGTACATCCACATTAAAACCACCACATAAAAAACCTCGTTTCGTCCCTCAAACGTTTTTCCCACGCAAATCTTAGATAAGCGTTTGATATCGTCATTTTTACATTTCAACTTTTCGAATTTTCAGCCTACCACACCTCAGCAGTTATCTCCTGTTGAGGAGCAGGAAAAGCTTCTTGATGAAGCTCTGAGTACTGTAAAAGCACAAGCTTTTCAAATGAAGCGATGTTTGGATAAGATCAAGCTTATGGAAGCACTTAAATTTGCCAGTGCAATGCTTGGGGAGTTAAGAACTTCTTTGTTATCGCCTAAAAGTTATTATGAATTATGTAAGTAATTTATAAAGATAAAGTCATATTTGGTTATTTTTATACTCAATTATCTGTTGATTCTTAGATATGGCAATAACAGACGAATTAAGGCATTTAGAAGTCTACTTATTAGATGAATTCCAAAAAGGGCGAAAAGTATCTGATTTATACGAGCTGGTACAGTATGCTGGTAATATCGTGCCTAGATTGTACCTATTAATAACAGTGGGATTAGTTTATATCAAATCAAATAATAATTTACGAAGGGATTTATTGAAAGATCTAGTAGAAATGTGTAGGGGTGTTCAACACCCTTTGAGAGGATTATTTCTTCGAAATTATCTTTTACAATGTACAAGAAATGTTTTACCGGACGTTCCCGAGTTGGATAACGAAGATATTCCAGAAGGAAATGTTAAAGATTCTGTCGATTTCGTCTTAATGAATTTTGCTGAAATGAATAAGCTTTGGGTTAGGATGCAACATCAAGGACATTCAAGGGAAAGACAACATCGTGAGAAAGAAAGGGAGGAGTTGCGAATTTTGGTTGGAACAAATTTGGTGAGATTGAGCCAATTGGAGTCTGTCACATTGGAGAAATATCAAAAATTAGTTTTACCTGGTATTTTGGAACAAGTTGTAAGCTGTAAAGACGCCATTGCGCAAGAGTATTTGATGGAGTGTATTATTCAGGTTTTTCCTGATGAGTTTCATATACAAACATTAAACCCCTTTTTAAAATCTTGTGCAGAACTTGAACCAGGCGTTAACGTTAAAAATATTGTAATTAGTTTGATGGATAGACTTGCTAATTATAGCCAAAGATCTGATTCAATTGGTTTAAATGCGACAACAGAAACCGTAGGATTAGTAGGAAATCAAAGCGTATTTCCGACGGAAATTCAACTTTTTGAAGTCTTCTCTGATCAAGTAGCTTCAATAATCTCAAATCGACAATATCTACTTCACGAAGACATGGTTGCTTTACAAGTCGCCCTCGTTAACTTGGCCTTAAAGTGTTACCCCACCATAGTAGAATACATCGATAAAGTAATGTTAACAACAGTTGAAGTGTTTCACAGACTCGGTCTTGAAAGGCTTGAATCCAATTCGATGGTGGCCAGGGAATTGTCAAAACTTTTAAAAATTCCTTTGGATCATTACAATAATTTATTGACTGTTTTGAAGTTGCAACATTACGCCGCTTTGATGCAACATTTAGATTACAATGGAAGAAAAACGTTGAGTATTTACATTTTAAATAATGCGTTGGAAAGTGAAACAATCATCCCTACACAAGAAGAAGTTGAACAAGCTTTGAATTTGGTTTCTACTTTGATAACTTATCAACCAGATCAACCGAATGGGGAGATAGATTTAGAGGAATTATCAGAAGAACAAAGTTTATTAGCTAGATTTGTTCATCAATTCAAATCTGATTCACCTGATCAACAATATTTAATATTGGTTGCTGCAAGAAAAGTAAGAATTGTTTTGTTTTGTTAGAATAGAAAAAAACTGTTGACTGCTAAATTGTCAACAAAAATTATTCATTAACTGTTTGAGTCCCAAGAAAGCACACCACATTTACAGCATGTGGACAACTGTCACATAAACCACACAGCTCTTTTTTATCAGTCATGTCCATCATTACACGACTGCAGACACAGATAGACATCAACCATACCAAGCTAGTATAGAACCAAGCAGAATATTTTCTGCTCATAAACCCAAAGTAGTACAGCTCACAACCGCTATTAAATACCTATTAAAGATTACAGATATGATAGTTACAGCAGGCAACTGTTTTATGGCGCAATTGAGTTGATATATTACGCAAACTCACTTAGTAACACCAGTATCAGTGTGTTTATATAGCACTGATGTGTTACACACAGTTACTATGCAGACATAAAAGGGCCAATATTTGAAAAATGTTTCTTTATTGTCCAATAGTCTCCCTCTAATTTTATTTTCTTGAGCATAGGAGTTAACACGCGTCTTGCTTTTTCCTTTCACCGATTTTGTTTCTATTTGCAGGGATTGAAGATCAGTACTCAGACATCACTTTTCTAAATCAGTACGATGTAATGCTCAAAAATGTTTGAGAAAATAGACTTCAAAGTACTCAAAATATTTCACTACAGTAGAAGTATAACACATTTTTTCGAAAACTGCTATTAAAAATTCACTTTTTCGAAAACTGCTATTAAAAACTCACTTTTGCGTAGTATTCAGCAACTGTCAAAACGATACTTTTTGTTCACAGGACGTAAAAATCTTACGTCCGGGACGTAATAGTTATTTAAGCCATGAGGCACGTAAGGACACTATAACGTCCAAGGAAGAATTATATGGGCCGAGGGAACCGAGGCCCGTGATTCTTCCGATGAATGTTAGTTCTTACGTACCGCATGGCATATTACGTTTCCCTACCAGCAAAAGTTAATATTCTTCAAAATGTCTGTTAATATTCTTCAATTGTCATTTCGTTATCTAGAATCAAAAATAACTATTTCCCACCAGCAATCTCCTAAGTTGCAATTGCATTCATGGTTACATTCATTGTTGTCCTAGGAAAATAATAAAAATTGTCAAAATTGACAAATATCACAACCTTCAGAACGTTTTAGATATTCGGAGGGTAATAAATTCTGACAAGCAGCGTGCATAATTTCTTCAATTTTATTTTTCTTTCAATCGTAAAGCACTACATGTAACAAGGTTGACAAATTTTATTTATTTGACAACAAATGTCACTGTAGACATGACAACTTACGACTTCTCAATTATTTGAGTTTACGAACTAATATATGGCAAGGAAGCTTTAGATATTTTGAAGAATTTTAACTTTTGCTGGTGGCAAAAACGTAATAAGCCATAAGGTACGTAAGAACTAACAATCATTGGAAGAACCACGGGCCTCGGTTCCCTCGGCCCATACAATTCTTCCTCGCACGTTATAGTGTTCTTACGTGCCTCATGAATTAAATAACTCTTTCCCACTAGCAATCTCGTAAGTTGCAATTGCATTCATAGTTACATGCACCCTAAGTTTGGCATATTCTTTGTTTACTTAATGTCCCTTGACGACGGAAGTTAATTTTATAAATATTGAACACAATGGAGCATTGCGAAAAAGATGAATTTCCTATAACCAAATTCTCGTTTTCACCACCTTTTTCTATTTTATTTTCATTAAATGAAGCTATAGTTGGTGAAGTTGGAACTGGCAAACTGAATCCGCTGTCTAACTCCTCTGAAACATGGTTTTCTTTTATTTGCTTGGATTTTTCCTCTAGTGTCCTTACGTTCCTTATGACAAATAACTATTAATTTTCGTCTAATACGTCAATTAGCCTAGGGGACTATGAGTTCGGCTGTCAACACTGAGGTCACAGGTTCAATCGCCTTTGTACTTAATCTTTTTTTAACAAAAACGGGTAAAACAGATAATTTCACAACATCTAGCCCATATAAACTAGGAATTATTTCTTAAAGCATTTGTTGAAAAAAATATTTATTTGACGCACCTTTGTGACTACTCGATTTCAGCTTGCTTTATATTTGCTTATGGACAATAAATGCTTATTAAAAGTATTAATTTGTTGATAATCATCACGTTTGAAAATATCGCGTGTCACCCAAGCCTTGTTGTTGGATCTCCACATTACATTTATGTTGCTCTTTTGAATTTTATATTTTTTGAGGGCTCGTGGAGTTTCTGAATGGTAAACAACCAGTGGTGTAATTTTTAAATCGCCGCTTGCATTAGCACAAAGTAGAAGAGTGAACTGGTCTTTCATTGGCTTATAGCCGGGCAATGCATTTTTTCTACTGTTATATGTGTTCGCAAGAGACCCGTTTCATCACAATTAAATACTTGTTGTGGGAGATAGCTTTTGGTATCTACAAGCTTTTTGAAGTCATCGATGAAAATTTCGACAGCCTTTGTGTCAGAGCTTGCAGCTTCATCATGCCTGACAACGCTATGGATGCTGGTTCTTCTTTTAAACCTTTCGAACCATCCACGACCACCTTTAAATGCTGTTTCTTCGTTCCTTGATGCTCCTGGCGTCTTCTTAGCAAGATCAGCAAAAATAGCTTTTGCTTTCAGGCTTTCAAAATCGTTGAGAATTCGTAACCGTTGGGTTGGGTTTTCTTGTCACTTCCTTTGATGCATTTACCTCTTTAATCTTATCCTTGTTGTTGAGGATAGTGAAAATTGTTGATGTACAGCGGTTGTAGGTTCGAGCTAGATCAGACACACACACACATTTTTCACGCTTTTCAATGATTTCCTGTTTCGTTTCTAGGGTTATTCTTCTTTTATACATAGTTGGTTTCTTGTGGCTTATTTGTCGAGGATATTAGGAATAGTTATTAAAACTTATACAAAACCGAATAATATCTAAACGAAAACGTTACTAACACATTAACGTGGTGAGTGGTAAACACAGATAGAATACGAAAGCGATAGCGACGAAAGTTTCAAGGCACAACCAAAGATCATTAAGCGAGACAATTTATTTTACTCGTTATGAGAGAGAGGTACTCGTTAAGCGAGGTTCCACTGTACTATTGACGCTAGAAAGATAAACTAGTTGGCTATACAATTTTCGGCATTCCGTAGGTTTTAACAGCAACTGAAATGACTGGACTAGTAAGGCATTTGAGTCAATTTCATCAATTGAATATAATTGTATGATACAGTATGGAAGAAGAGTGCGCACTTCTTCATTGCTTTAAAGCTGTTTCGGGTTGTTGTGGATTGACTGTTGTGGAAACTTGTGGAGATGATCGAAATTAATTGTGGAAGCCTTCCTGGCAGTTGAAGAGCCAATGAATCGGCTATGTACACAATGAATTTTACAACTCAATCTTATGCCTTGTAACTACTCTGTTCTTTCTCTATCCATACTTCTTCCGCCTGACATAGGTAAACACTGTCAAATTCTTCTGTACATTTCATTCTGGCTTCGATATGACTCTAATTCTAAACAATTGTTTCTCGTATTCTCGGTCATTTTTCGTGGTATCATTGTATGGCATTTTTTATTACAACAACCTTTTGAAATAAAGCTGTTTACCAACTCCTTTTCCTCTTCATCAATATCACATAACTGCAACTTAACGAATCTTTGTTTCATATTATCTGATGCGTCAGAAATATGTAAGAACATCATCATCGCCGGATGTGTCCTGGATTTTGTTTTCATCATTTTCACCAAAATATTGTCTATAAGGGGCAGTGAACTCCTCATCAACACTCATTTTTTAGCAGATTTGTGTTGTGAAAAACCAGCAAAAACAATTACATGAAATGTGATTACGAAAAAAATTGGTCAACATGATAACATTTATAAACTCATTCCTTCAGTGTTACTTGCATACAAATTCAAATCTAGCATTTTACGTGATTAACTATAATATTCTGAACTGAAACAAGACTTTGACATCCTTTTACACCAGCGAATACAGAGAAATGTATTCTAAATCTTTATAATAATAGCTATTTTTATAAACCAAGTCACATATAACGATTATAAGGGATAACAACACATCTTTCCACATTATCGTAGCGCATTTTTATGGCAGTGACATAACGATTTTGTTTTGAGTTAGCATTATCTAAAGATTTCGGCAATCATATCAAATTTCGGCATGATTTCTGTTCGCTTGTGATTTGGAGTTTTTGGACGCCGCTGTTGCCGGTTGTGTATACTTTTTTAAATACACTTGAACAACTTCTCGCCTGAATTAAAAAAATCTACTTTTTGGTTTCCTACTTGTATGAGTACGATAAATTTGCGAGATATAGTGGATGTAAGTATCTAGGCAAGGAATCGCTTTACCCAACGCTTTGACGGAACGTTAGCTTCATGTCGACCAAAATAAGGAACCAATGCTTTCGTCGATGCTCGGTTTTGTATGTTGCAATTTTGCAAATCAGGTGTTAATAAAGGTTACTATAGGTTACTATACTTAATAAGGTTACTACCGAAAGGTAGTAACCTTTCGGTAGATTGGTGTTATTGGCGCAGTGTTCTCATTGTATTTGAAACCTTTTTCATTGGATACAACCATATCATTCAAGCAAGTGCATTTGCTGTCATCAAAAGTACTTTTAAAACAAGAAACAGTATCGGTAAAGTATCGTGAGATTGGCTTGGTTAAAGAAATTGCGGCAAAGTTAGAGTCAAATTACATTTCGTTTAATTTCTTTTTTTTTTATTAGCTGCCTTATAATTTGTGTTGACTAATCGAGAAAGAGTTAAATCGTTTACGTCACTACAATTTTCTGTCTATTAGGCCACTATAATGTGGCGCTTCTAACTAGTTTGTTAACTTCTTTATCTTCACTATCTTTCATTATTATCTATCTTCCATTATTAGGTGGAGCAATATAAATGTCTGCTTCCCAAAACGCATCACCTTACACCAAGCCAATAAGCTTTTTGGTAGAATAGTACCTATAAAATGTGTGTACCTAATCATTCAGTGTCCGAGATTGGAACATTCGAAAATAACGGGAAATGTGGCGCAATTCCCAATAACTCTTGAGACTATAACAGACAAGATGAGGTCTGCAGAATGCCAAAAACTGAGAAACAGTAGGAATTGGTAGGATAAAACTATCGTTGTACTAATTTTGGAACATTGAGCAACAACGGGATAATAGTGCAATAATATATTATAAAATATTTTTTTTTATTAACGAGGAAAACATTTGACATTTCATCCGTGTTGACGGTCACTTTTTTACCTACTTTATGCTATTGGTGAGTTTCTCTTCCATGAGAAAACTACCCTACCAATTTCTGCTACTAGTGGGTTATAAATGCATTGATTTAACTCAATAAGGTACTTTTGTCGTTTAATCAGTTTTTCGATTTTAATTTTTCAAATAATAAATCGAAATCTAAACAGATTAAGTCTGGGGATCTGACTAGTCGTGAAAATCTTTTTCCTCTTTCAATCCACAAAATCACTTTGAAGGCGTATAACAAAGCCACTCCATAGAAAAAATTGAAGAAAGCATAATATTTGTAAAGTATGCGCAAAATACTTACGGAAATCGATGAATCACTCTCACTTCTCGTGGTACAAACTGTAGCTTTGTTTGACGCATAATTTAATTTTTTATAATGTGTGGTAGTTTCAATTTTTTTCACCCACTCGTGCTGTAATTATCGCAAGTATAATGACAAAATGTACCCGATTTCGGTCGGTCTGCGAAAAAGCTTGAAATTGCAAAATTTTTTTTCTCAAAAACTGTGTGGGGAAACATTTTCAAAATTGAACTGGTAGTAATATGATGCGTTCTTGATGAGTAAAGACCGGATTAAAAGGCATAAAAAAGACGGAAAAAGGCACTTAAAAAGGCATGAAATTTTGGCAGCAAAAGCATTAAAAAGGCATAAAAATTAGAAATCGAAAAAATTGCTATACCTAATTAATAATGTATTTTAATAACGTTTTCATTAAAAAATACATCGTTAAACTAAACATTCATATATAATTATTAAACCACTAATCACGAAAACAACTAATTATTAAATGCTGTTCTAAAGGTTCCATTGTGAAGTTGTGTCTTCTCTCACTTAACGTATTCTTGTAAGCCGAAAAACTTCTCTCCACGTCCACACTTGTAATTGGTGCATACTTGAACTTTGTAATTAATGCGGGATCCATAGTAAATCCAGTAACAATTTCACCACTTAAAATTGATGCAATTTTTTGTAATGTGGCAAATCCTTCATTTTTACACAGAACGACATTAAATTTATTCGTAATTATTTGACCAATATGTCCTCGTACGCTATACATGCTGGCTTGAAACTTTTTAATCATTTCTACTGCAGTCACTAAAGGTAAATCCTATTTTTCAAGTGATTTTATAGATTCATTTATATAACTGTAATTGCTTTTTATAAATGCCAAATTATTTTGTAGCTCCACTTCTTTTAGGACGGCCTGGCAATCTTGTATTGCTTTACTACTTGTAGCCGGAAATTCATTTATTAATTGTTTAAAATGATCTAAGGCGTTTGTGTAGTATATAGCGGCATCTAGCCATGTTCCCTATCTTGTTAGAACTGGTTGTGGTGGTAATGGGGTATTTGGTAACCTCTCTCTAAACAATTCTACCCTTAAAGGGGCTTTAACAAATATTTGTTTACCGCTTTTTATTAATGTATTAACTAATGGGAACTGTAACCATATAGTTTCTGCTACTCGATTAAGCCCGTGTGCTAAGCAAGTACAATGAATTAAATTAGGGTAAAAAATCTTCATATTAGATGCAGCTTTTACCATGTATGCCGCTGCGTCCGACACCATCAGTAAAATTTTATCATACGGTACCGGCTCCGGTAAGAAAAAATGCGTTAATTCGTCGTGAATAAATCTTGTTACAGTATTATTATTTGTTTTACTTAATTCTTTGGTACTTATTAGAAAACTTTTTGACGAATTTTCATCACTTAATACTCCAAGTATTAAATTTGCCACGTATCGTCCACATACATCAGTTGTTTCGTCTACACTTATCCAAATATAATTATTTCCAATAATATTTTTTATTTCTTAAATAACTTCTTTGTAGACTGAAGTAATATAATTTTTGCGGAGATGGCTTTCATCGGGAATATGCATTGTACAATATGTTTGTAAAAAAGTTTTGAAATATTTATTTGTCACTTTATGGATTGGTATTTTTGCTTTTATCAAAGCTTTGCAAAGATCAAAATTGAATTTTGATTGTTCAGTGTAGCCGGATGTTGATGCCACAGATTGTATGGCTGTACCTATAGTTTGTTGTTTTTTGAATTGACTTTTAGTCAGTTTTAATTTTAGTCAGTTTTGATTCGGACCGATGAAAAACGCGGTTCTTACGTCAGGCGGCACAACGAGGAAATGTACAGAGGCGCAGCGAAATATCTTTTCATAATTCAACCAATTTTTGGGGAAAAGACGCCAAAAAGTTGGAAAAAGGCTTTAAATAGGCATAAAAAAATAATAGGCATGAAAATTTAAAAAAGGCAAAAAAGGCATAACTAACCATGTCTTATTTCACTTATTTTTAACTGATTCGTAAAGATATTTAAATATATTTGTAATGCCTTTAATTTTGAGCATAAGCATATTTTCTATAAATCCTGTCTTTATTGATGAGGCATATCTTATTTTATGAATATTTCACATAGTTTAGCGGTTTAATAGGTTGCGATTATTTTTAAAACGACCAGGCAGATTTCAACGCGGTTTTAACCAAAATATCAAACCATTTCAGTTATCGTATTTCGGTATTAGATTTTCCAAATAATGTGTCCCTAATTTTTTATGAGCGGTTTAATGAAATTATAAATTAAACAGAAACAGAAATATAACACTAAAAATGTACAAAACTCATCGAGGTGCGGTTTTCAAACTGTTGGTTTCTCGTATCCATTCAAAACAGCCTGATTGAACTGATTAGGATTTAGTAAACATGTTCCTTCAATATCCCCTGGACTCAAACGGTTAAACAAATTTTGATCAACATTTCTAACATTATTTTTATCTATATAGATTCTTGGAGCTGGTGATCCAAAGCGTTTAAAACATACATTACCCCCGCTGGTATTTCAAGCATACCAATTGGTTTATAAATATAAAGAAATTAAAAAAGAAGACGATATGTGGGAGAAAAAATGCCAAAAGATTTTCCAGTTTTGTCATTCGACAATTACAGCTCTGGTTAAAGCGGAATTAGCTGAACTTCCCCTCAGATTGTTCCTACAAGGTGCTTTGGCGATTGATCAGATTGCGTTTGAAAATCATGAAACGGTAGCGTACGAATTTTTCACTCAAGCGTTTTCTCTGTATGAAGATGAAATTCCTGATTCAAAAGCACAATTGGCCGCGATTACTTTGATTGTTGGCACCTTAGAACAAATAAGTTGTTTCTCGGATGAAAATGCGGAACCGCTTCGATCGCAATGTGCGCTGGCTGCTAGTAAGTTGTTGAAAAAACCTGATCAATGTAGGGGAGTGGCGACGTGTTCACACTTGTTTTGGAGTGGTAAAAAGCAAGGTGTGGATCGGGAAGAAATGCACGACGGTAAACGTGTTGTGGATTGTCTTAAGAAAGGTATACGTATAGCGACTCAATGCATGGATAATGGGGTTCAGGTTCAATTATTTGTGGAATTGATGAACCATTACGTGTATTTCTATGAGAAGAAAAATGAAGAAGTGAGCATACAATTGCTGAATCAAGTTATATCGAAGATAAAAGAGGAACTACCCAACGTGGAAAGTTCGGAAGAAACCGAACAAATACAAAAGCATTTTAATAACACATTGGATCATTTAAGGTCTAGGATAGAATGCGCGGAACCGGATGGACCTTCATACGAAGGTTTAGAAATTTAAGTCCTACTAATCGAGTAAGTATTTTTTTTTCTTTTTAAGAGCTGTAGATATTTTTAAGTGTATATTCTGGAACATGTATCTATGCCGTTTACTCGAAATCTGTTATTTATATTTAGATTCGTTATCGTATTTTATAAGCACGAACAAACAACAACAAAAAAAAATCATGGTAATTTAATTTTCCTCTTCCAAAATTTTTGATTTGTAACTTTGGTAATTCGTTTCATTTGAAGGTGTATAGCTAACTTTATCATATCATCAAAGTTTGAAATATTTATATTGATTAAAATAGGGCACTCGTACAGTCGTAGATTTAAAATTAATTTCTATTTTTTTTTTAGAAAACAACAAATTTAGGTGGGCTTTACATGATCATTTTATTTACATTTTCGTCCTTTATCTATACTCTTTCTTTGTTAATTATATTGCTTTATACACCTTTAAGCTATGTTATCAATAAATGTTAAAAAAGAAAATTGAGATTTTTTTGACTTTTATATTGTGTCTGTTGACAAATTAAATTGCGTCTTGAGGTTATAATTTGATAAACACAACTTTTAATACTTTGCCCTTGGCAAAGTTTTGCAACCCATAGCATAGTAAGGATTGCCTTATTGGCTAACGCAACATCTATTTTCAAACCAGTACAGGATGTATATGAAAAAGATCATCTGAATCATGTTTGGAAAAATATTTAGCTAAATAAATAAATAGCTAAAATTCAAGTTTTTTAAGAACTGTTGATAACTTGGAATATAGTTACTATAACGTTTTGAAGGAAATGTGAACCTTAGTATGAAGAAGAATTGATAGAATCATTCAAACTGTCTTCCTTATTTATTGGCGGCTTCATTGCAAAAACTAGTTGATGGATGGAGTAATGTCTCCTTGAAAAAGTGAGCACTAAGCAGATCAGAGTAATAACCTAACATAAATGTTTGGTCAAAAGCTCGATGAGATGACTGATTGAAGCTGAAAGTATTAGACGGAGGACTAAAATTACGGTTAATATTACAATCAATCAATGATGTGAAGAAAAATATATCTACCAATTTGAAAAACAAAACTTGAAATTGAAGATGAATTTGGAAAAATATTATTTGTATCAAAATAGTTGATAGAACTCCCATCTTCGAAGAATAAAACAAAATTTGAACAATTTCTAAAAATGGTTTCTCCAATAATCCAAAATAAAAATACTGTGATGAGAGATGCTTTAAATTGTCCTCTCAAATTGACATCTTACTACTGGTGATTATTTTGAATTAGTTATGGAGTGCCGGACATCCTCTCTCCATCATCTGTCCAACGCTGGTTGGTGGATGAGCGCTGGATTTTTAGATTGTGTGGGGATAATTGGGACATAATTCATCATATGCTAAGATGTAGCTACTTATGAGAATGAGGTATGAAGTGGAAGTGCTTACTGATAGCGGGGAGAGAATAACTCGCGGAAGTGGTGAAGTGGAGGAAGTGAATTTCTCTGTCTGTCATTGAAGAGAAGGATTGTTTTAATTTTATATATATTTTTCAGCAACTGCGTTCCATTTTTACAGTATTGAAGCAAAAAAAGTAGTTTATTCTTAATACATTGTTCATAAACCCTCTTCCTCCAATCTCATCCCACAGCCTTGATATACAGAGTGTATCATTACTAATAGGACACAGAGCAACAATGAATTCCTTACATAAAATTGTTATGATTTAACCCAATTTACCTTAGTACAATTGTTAATAATAACGAAGATACAGATGGTTAAAGTTAATACTTTGTTTTCTTAAATAATTTCGAACTCTCTTACATTATGAACATGAAAATTGGTATATTGGCATTATTTAAGACAATGAATACGAATTTGGTATCAGTTTTCATCTATTGGCCAGATAGCGCTGCCTACTTTAAAATGCTCCCTTAAAGTGACCACATCTTTTTCATCGTTAAAATTTTTACAACTCACAATTTAATCAAGTTCCTTAGACATTTTTACATAAATTAGGTATACCTACCAATATTGTCTAAAGTTCACCATTTCCAAGATAATCACCGTTCAAACGCACATTGCAACATTTAACTATACTCAGTAAACATTAATTGACGGTGAAAAAGTCTTTATTTACAATTGTACTAATTGTAAGATAAATTGAGTTAAATCATAAAATTATTATGATTTCATTCAATTGTTAAATAATAACGATGATAAAGATGGTTTAAGTTAATACATTAGTTTCGTTTTTCTTTTAATAATTTAGCTTTTTCTTAAATTATGAAAATGAAAATTGGCTTGTTATCACTTTTTAAGATAATAAATTTTAATTTGGTGTTAGTTCTAATGCATCTTTGTCAACGCTGGCTGATCTCACTGAGACGAAAAATTTTGCAAATTGCCCTTGAATAGTGATTATCTCGGAAATGGAGAGCATTAGCAAAAATTGGTAAGTATACCAAATTTATGAAAAATGTCTGAGGAATTTGTTTAAGTTATGTGAATTGTAAAAATGTAACCGTCATAAAATGTTCATCCAATTTTCATGTTCATAATGTAAGAGAAAACGAAATTAAAAACGAAAATAAATTATTAACTTTAACGATCCATATTTTCGTTATTATTACCAATTGGACTAAGGTAAATTGGGTTAAATAGTAATAATTTGATGTAAGGATCATTTAATCTTACTTTTTCACTAATTGCAATATCATTTGGCAATTAGATGAATTTGAATGAACCCTTAATAACCAAGATTGTTAAGCTCAACCCAAGTTAACTTAATCCAAACCCAACCATAGGCGTCGAATACGTGGGTGATCTCATACAAATTTTTTATGGGTACGGAGTACTCATAGTTACTAATGCTTCCAGAAGATTTGCTATTGACTTTACAAGACTTGATCTGCTTCCAGAAGGCTTGATACTGCCTCGAGATGACTTGATACTGCTGCTAATAGACTTGAGATGCTTCCAGAAGAGTTGTACAGCTTCCAGAAGACTTGATACTGCTTCTAGATGACTTGATACTGTTTCCAGAAGACTTGTGATGTTTCCACAAGACTTGATACTGCTTCTAGATGACTTGATACTGTTTCCAGAAGACTTGTGATGTTTCCACAAGACTTGATACTGCTTCTAGATGACTTGATACTGTATAATAAATAAGACCTTAGAGTTAGGTTTAATGATGTATATTATATTCATATCGGTGCAACACATGTTTCGGTTTACATATAAGCCATCATCACTCACGACGTCAATAATGGAAATATAACATTTTCAAAACGAAGCGTCATAAAGTTTTCTACATAAAACAAGTATTTTTACGTTGTATTTCTTGACAAACACAATTCTATTAACAATGGACACGTATTATTTAAAACTACAGGTTACATATTAAGAAATGACATGGTTCGTTGAGGAGGAACGTAGACAAGCTGTCTCGAAAAAAATTAAACAAGAGTTGCACCGATATTAATATAATATACATCGTTAAACCAAACACTAAGGTCTTATTAATTACACATTTATAACGATGTACTTAAAATCCAAATTATCCTTAAGACTTGATACTGTTTCCAGAAGACTTGTGATGTTTCCACAAGACTTGATACTGGTTCTAGAAGACTTGAGCTTCTCGAAGACTTGATTTACTTCCAGGAGTCTTGATATTGCTTGTAAATGACTTGATACTGCTTCCAAAAGACTTGAAATGTTTTCAGAAGACTTGAGATGTTTTCACAAGACTTGATATTGCTTTCAGAAGACTTGGTCTACTTCCAGAAGACTTTATAGTGCTTTTGGATGAGTTGATACTGCTTCCAAGAGACTTGAAATGCTTCCGAAATAATTGATATTGTCTCTTGAAGACTTGGTACTGTTTGTAAAACTGCGGAAAGGTGATGTTTTCATCGCATTAAATACTACAAAAACAAACTGAAAACAAAGATTGAACACTGCCGACAGCAGATTTTTTTTATTGCAAAATTCCAGAAACTGTTATAAAATTTGAGTTTGGTTCTAAAATACCAAATATTGTACGAAATACAAAATCTCCATGTCAGAACTTCAAGAACTGCCATTTAAAGACTGAATACTACTTTTAAAATTGTAAACATTGCTGGCAAAAGACATTTCCATTGTAAACGAACCACAGACGCCAGATATATGGACATTTGTCACATTTTTTGATCCGTCGAATTGACTCCAAACAACGAATTTGTTTCCAATTTTGTTTTTTCAGTATCCAGCACTCATACGTATTTTTAAAAGCCGGCGCCTATGAATCCAACTCAACTTAAAGCTAATAAATGATCACGTATTAAGAGAAGGCACTGGCGAATGTTGGTGCTATTTTTTTGTGAATGAAACAGAGATTGATGATAATGAGATTGGCAAATGGAGTATTGGAGAGATGTACGAAATCATTTATCTTTTCTCTCTCAAATATTGCAGTATATATGACAAGACTTTGAAGATAAAATCTATCCAGAATTTGAGTGGTTAGATAAATTCTTTTCTCATTGTCCTGGATTTTATAGTTTAATAACGATAGTGTCCCTGAAAGCGCTTATAGTAATACAGATAACTGAGTAATAAATTTGTATTGACAACTGGCCTACTTTAGTACTAGACGGCGTGTTGCATCATTTGAATTAATGATGAAATGCTACAAGTGTTCCATCTCCGAATGACCGAATGATTAGAGTAATCATTGTTTCTTAAAAATTGAATTTGAAAATTTAGTTTATAACTTAATGTACATATTCACCAATAAAGAACACGAACTATTGTTCACTCATGAAGGGGTAGATGCATCGTTTGTCGGAAGACAAGTTAAAGTACATATACGTTCCCTTAATACGAGATAAATGTAGAATTGGGTTTGGATTAAGTTAAGTTGGGTTGAGATTAGAGATGGGTCAACTCGATTTATCAAACTGGGTTACCTCCACTTCATATTATTTTAAGTCAATTCGAGTTAAAAACAGTCTTCAGATTTCAAAAAGAAAAATTCAGTGATACAGTTAAGCAAGCACTTACAAAGAACTCTTGCTGTTACAATCGAAGCGCGACTTGGGGTTTATGAGATTAATAGAACAGCAGTAAAAGTTACTTTCCGTGATTCACGATATAATAAATCAGCATTCAGTTCAGAAAGCAACGCACAAGTATAGATAATATAATATCAAAAACCAAGGAGAACTCCAACTCAACTACATTGACATTAGCATACATAAACAGAAAACTAAATCCCCTGCACATCTGGAGTGTGTTATGCCATTTTTTAATTACGTATCTTGGAAACATTTCTCTTAAAACAACCATGGTACTTCTTGCCGTATGAGCCGTAGCTCCATCCTGTTGAAACCACACATCCGTATGTTTAAGTTTTCTAAATTTTAGTTCCAAAAGTTGCATGGCATGTTGAGATATTGATCGGAAGTTACGCCTCGCTCAAACGCTAACATGTGTGCTGTGAAGTAAATTTCATATAGGTCTCGGTGATTTTCTAGTCACAGCAAGACAAACACACCAGTCTTGTTTTGCGATGTGTAACCGGATTATGTCACGAAGTCAGTACGAAAATTTCTTTGCGTCGTAATTACAGATTTGTTACTTTTCATAAATCTTTTGATAATGAAGGAACGATACTCGTTCGTTCAATTCATGATGACAATTGAAATGGCAAGGCGCGAGCTAGCAATTATATACTAGAGATGTGCAAATTATGTTTTTTTCCGCCGGGTCATGATGGGTCATGCGTGACCCACCATGAGCGGGCATCTGTTTTTGTACCACTCACGTGAACGTGAGTGATCGTGAGCAACTTTGGTTTTGACGTGAACCGGAGTTAGTTTGTTATAAGGGCCTATCATACATCATGTATCTTGACGTGATTTTTTTCAGCGATAATTATTTCTTAGTGCTATATCTCACGATTCAAAAACCATCAGAAATATCGGCAATATACAACACAATTTCAAATAACAACGATTTAATTGGAAGTTGTTAAAGAGACCTTGTAAATGTTGATTGTTAACATAGTTGTCAGATTTGGTGAAACTTCACCATATTTGATGATTATTTCGTGATCTAATGAAATGGTGAAAACTTTTTTTCACATTATGGATGATTTTTCAACGTTTCATTTTTTGATTGAAATGTCGAATAAGGTATCATTTCGCCAATATCATGGTCATCAATTCGAAGTCTACCAACTTGTTGGCAACATGCGCTATTATTATTCTACAGACTATATATTATTTTATCTATTCCAAACACTGTCCATTATTTTAGACTGACAATTTGTTGACAGCATAAGCTATTGTATCTCCAAAGTCCTGTTCATCAGTTTGAAGTCTGCCAACTTGTTGGTAGCATGAGATATTATTTATTTATTGAAACGAACAGGTTACCCTTATTATATGTTTCAACTAGTTTTAGAGGAAAACATCTAAAATCTCTTAAAACAATATCTACTAAAATCAGGCCGAAATATGAAATAGTAATTTACAACCAACACTTAATCACCCACTAGAAATCTGGGTATTCTGTTGTATTATTGCAATATAAACATGATAGGTGATTCCCCTAATAGCAGGAGAATCTCAATTTAATACATATACTTACAAAAAGATAGATTTCTCAAATCGATGGTATACAATACATAAGACTTAAAATCTGCTCTAAAATGTTTTTTAAGACCGATTTGAAATAGGGATAGGTCATATTAATTATTATAAAATGCGCATAATTTGGTGACACAAAAAAGGAAAAATAATTTTCGCAATGATAATAAAAATCAATCAATTAACATTCAAATATACGTCATTTTATTTTAACTCTAACAAAATTCAAAAAGTATAATATAAAACGCTACGACTACGTATACTTTATACACAAGAAATGTAACGACTAAGTAGTCGAGAACTAAACGGCCTTCTCATCATATATGTATACGTTTAACAGCGCGCTATGACCAATATTGCTATTTCTTAGTGAATATAATGTCGGTTAAATTCACTATCTAAGTATGTATAATATGTATACTCGAAAATGAAACTTATTTATAGAAAAATAACGGTTACTAAACGCGATCGATTTTTCTTTAAAAAAATCGTTTCGTCTCTTCATTTAGCGAGAGAAATTACGCTGGCGATGAATGGTGATTTATATTTTTTTTAAATATTTTATTTTTTTATTGCAATCAAATATGATATGATTTTAACAGTCTTAAGCTATTAATTCATTTTTTTGTGAATCCGTTTTTATTAGTTTGTAGATTGTAATTTGAGAAATTATGCGCTTAAATTCTTAACAAGTAACTTTCTCTTAAAATCAATCGTAACTAAGCTTAGATTTTAATTAAATGATGTGTGCATTTTTATAATTTATCTTGAAATATGACACTACATGTCGTTTTATTAAGTTAATTTATCAACTTCGGTTTTGGGGGTGTATTAATGATGTTTAGATATTATTAAGGTGTGTATAAATTGAATTGAGAGTGAACCATAAATTATTATTATTATTATTATTATTAATTATCTTAGATGGATTGTTGTTAAATTATAAACTTAATTCCATGAATATTATTGTTATTTATTATTTACAGGCAACATCAGTTTATACATACCTAATAATGCAATTACATAATAATTCCTTATTATTATTAGTAAATATTAAGGCTTACAGTTTATCCGTTTGTTTTTCTGTTAACTTTGTTAAACCATGTTATTTTATCTCCATCACATCGCCGTGTTAGAAGATCATATCAAACGTTAAGTGCATGTTTGATTGCGGAAAAGTGACGCATATTACAAGTTATCGATATACATCAATTTCTCATCGAAAGTTTCCAGCCATACGAACCTACACAACTAATAATAAGTTTTTTTATTGTAAATAGTACAAGAGTACGGAAGATTCTTCTGTACACACGTGTTATAATATATAACTTGATGTGAGCAATCTAATCAATAAAAGGGGATAATTAATTAAATTGTACAATCAAACGCATACTACTAATAAGGGGATGTTTTCACGTCGAGAATCGGTCGTCCTCAAGGAATAGTCTGAAGATTAACACGAAACGTATTTTTATCACTTTTTTAGTTTAAACGCCGGGACAATTAACCCGAAAATGAGAACTTTTTTTAATGGCTCGGAGTCACAGTCATCCAATAACAATAAATTAGAAACCGAACCTTTCGATTCAAATTCTAAACGTACCACTCTTTAATATCTTTACTTTCGCGTTTCTTCTTTTGCATTTGACCATTTTTCTCCGCACCATTTCTAAGGGCTCCATTCACTTGGTATTGAGTTTGTACAGTTGTGCTACTTGTGGCTCCTAATAAAGAAGCGTTCGGTCCTTGTTGGTAACCTTTCCCATCGTCGACTTTATATGATCTATCGCTTCTCGATTTAAATTTTAATATCACTAAAATGATTAGGATAACTGCTATAAGGGCGCCGGCTATTATTCCGATTATTAAAGCTACGATTTCGGACATTTCTGAATGAATTCGTTCGGGTTTCTTTGTTGGTCTTGTATTTGGGATGTATTCCGGCATGGTTCTTATGGTGGGTTCTGGAATTCGATAAGTCGTCGGTGTTGTTACGGTTGGTTCGGTTACTGTTGTTGAAGTCGTTGTTGAAGTGGAGGAAGAACTCGTCCCGGATGAAGATGGATTCAATGATGACGATGAGTGGAAGTTTGTCGTGGGGGACGATGGTCCATCTGTTGGATATGTACTTATTGAAGTTGAGTCACTTCCGGTTGTTTGAGATGATGAGGAGGAAGATGAAGATGATAGTGATGATGATGTATCTACAAGAAAATTTTCTTTCAATTTGAAAAAAAAATTTCTTATGTGCTTTTAATTACCTAAGCTAGTGCTGCTTCCTTGTTGGGTCGAGTTTTCAGAAGCAGTGGTTTCTTTATTTTCTTCTGTTGTAAGTTCGCCTGATCCTGACCCGCCAAATCCGCAATCTTCATCGTCGCAATTTGATTCGGGACTTTTTGTAGCCGGTTTTGCTGTTGCTGGGGGGCGAGTTGATGGAACATAAACTGGAGTTATCAAGTCGTCATCTCCGGAACCGTTTTCTGGTAAAGGTGGGCATTCGTCTTCATCATCTTCATTGTTACATCCCGACCCAGCTCCACTAAACACTAAGTCATCCATAACTCCCGGAAATCCAGAAGCGGGGGTCTAAAACGTTAAGTTAATGATTTTAAATTTGAAATTGAATTAGTTTTAACCTGTTGCATTTTTTGGAAAGGTTCTTGCACTTCCATGATACCAATTCCCGTCATTAATTGTACATCTCCTCTAATCGAAGTGTGGATATCTTTTTCAGCCGCTAAATCAAGTATTCGCATACCATTAACTACAACTCCCGCTATTATTCCAGAGAAAGGTCGTTCAATTCTTGATTTTCCTTTACTCCATTTACCGCCGATTTGAATTTGGGATTGGCTGTTAAACACTTGTAATTGATGTCCTAAAATTTTTAATTAATTCATTCTCAAAATAATTACTTGAATTAAATACCACTTGGATAACTAAACTGGACGTTGTAATCGTCGACTTGCAAAGTTGAATTTGACCCAATTCTTTTAAATCTTACAACGTGATATGTGTTATCGTTAACTTTTATCGAAATTTCCCCTAGGGGATGATCGTTAGTACCTAAATTGTATACTATAAAAACGTTGCCTTCAACGATTTCTAGCTCGACGTAATCATTTGATGTGCCGCTTATTATCCTTAAAAGTACGGCATCTGATTTAGTCGTTACGAATCCTAATGAAATTGTATCCTCTTGCATTTCAGGTCTTCTATCTTCAGGAAAAGTGTACGTGATTATTCCTCGGTTTGGACCAAATTCATACGCAATAGATTCTATAACAAAAATAATTAATTAATTCATCTTTTAAAATAATCATCTTTACCATCTGAACATGTTGGCCCTGTATAAGTTGTCATCTCGCAATCACAAGTATAAGAATTCCATTGTTGGACGCAAACCCCACCGTTTGCGCAAACATTTTGACTACATTTTTGAGACGCACCTAAAAAAATATTAAAAATCAAAAATTACTCACCACAAATTTTTATTGTTAATACTTTCACATCCAGCTGTAACCAAAGAACTATGCACAACAGCATCTTCCATAATATTGGGCGATTCCCCATTAAGATCTAAACCCGCTATACAACCTTCAAATCCATGTCTGGCTTTAATATCTTCCTGCGGCAATTGTGGGTACAAATCTTTATGCACACCCCCGAGATAAAGAATGCCATCCAATTCCAAATTACCAGAACCTTTACTTGTAGTAACGAAAATATCATCGTCAACCATCAAAGTATGTTGTTTAGCGGATGGTCTTCGAATTCCAACAGTATGCCACCTGTTGTCGTTAAGATGCGATTTTGACGAATCTTTTAAATGAATCGCTCCATCCCCGACATTCACGACATAATGAATATGACCTTCGACCAATTCCACTGCAATAAAGTCTTCTTTACGTCCTCCGTTAAATAAAATTAAACCGTTTGATTCGCGAGTTCTGAACATAAAATCTATGTGTATGCTAGAATAAGCACGAAGCATGGGTAAACCCATGAAGGTGTGTTTTGATCTGAATGTGACCGGTTTATGAAGGTTGTCGTTAGTTCGTTTAACGAATTTTGCTGTTAATTTAATGTTTGGAAACCCGGATATCGGTTGCTCGCTACTGGATGACTTCGCCAATTCGATATAAGCGATATTGTTAAAGTAAAATTGTTGAATTTCCCCTATAAAGTTAGGCATAGTTGTGCTCATACTGATTTCTTCTTCCTGATGGTATAATCCACCTAAGTGGATCGTTCTCCATTGAAGCGTGTTGTGTTTTCCGAATGTTTCGGCTATGCAAGTTAGATTTTCTGTATATTTTGGATTAATATTATTGAATAAGCAATGTTAATCTTACCGCGTAATGGACTTTGATTGTCTAATTGAAGTTTAAGGTTCGCTCCTCTTCTTGAAAATCGAATTGTATGCCATTCGTTATCGTTTACGTTCTGACCAGCTAAAAGTACCTACAAATATGTAATATAATTAAAATTAATAGAAATAATTAAGTTTATTGAGATTTTAAGAAGTCTGACAATAAAAAGAACTAATTATAGGTTGAATTATTAATGGAGGTAATCAAGAACATGACAATGAGACAAACACTTTGAATGTATATAATTCGAGAACGATATTTCTACGTCTTCCTATAAGAAGATTATGCATTGAGAGATATTTCCAAGAATGTACGGATTTTATTTTGCTAGCGCTTCGTTGCTGGTTCACAAAATGTCAATAGGTGTTAGAGGTGTAAATTAGAGGTAAAATTCTAATAACGTTTCGACCCAGTCCATGATAAAAATGATAATCATAAATCGTAACATTAATTGTTTTATATGCTCAACTTGGAATTCGGTAGATAGCAAACTAAAAGTTCCTCGATGTTCACCCTCTTTAATAAAACTAGTATACAAGGAATATCTCGAAGACATTTGTAACATGGAATGTTGAGCTGATTCTGAAACTGTCATTAGCTTTTTTTTCTATCATGTCCACTTTAGATATCAAAAATGTGGAAAATTAAATAACAATGTTCGGTATATTTTTTATTTTGCATAGTTTGCTATTGTAGCTATATGGACATGAAAGTAGAGATCCAAACGATCCAAACAATTCCAAATCTGTGAATTGTTGCGTACGCCGTTTAATTATCGCAGTGGATTTTTTTACCGTTAATCATCCTTATTAGCCATAGTACGCAAAGCCATGCATTTCAATGCGAATTTACGCACAAAGAATGAAACTCGATGCAGTAAATGGTCCATTACTGAACTGCACTGTTGAAATCTAATCCAGCACGCATTGTATACGTAAACTGGTTGAATAATTTTTATTAAATTAAATAATATTCATAAATATGTGAATCCGAATTCCAATTAATTATCAATGAATAATCGGCACTTATTATACTTTTTGATTGAATGTTTTCTTTTGACTGTCATTCGATTAATTGAATTTAATCGAATGTTTTAGATGTAAAATTTTTTATCTGAATTTTAGGAACTGTTGAGGGTCAATATGTGCAACTGTCTGTTACAACATTACTTTTATATCATATAGAATATATGTTGATGAAATTTTTGTGATTTATAAAGGAGAGTATATACTTTACTTAGAACAAAATAATACATTAATATCTCAATTTGTTTTTGAGATATCTTTTGAGATAAATTTGTCGCAATTTCATAAAAATAACAATTTATTCAATAATTTTAAAAAAATCGTGAAAAATGGAATTAACATACCTTTATGATATTTTGTTGAGATTTATAAGAAAAGTGTGTACTTTCCTTAGCACAAAACCATACTTGAATATCTTAGTTCATTTTGGATATATCAAGTTTTGAACTCAACCCAATATTGTAATATTTCATTAAAATTGTTTAATCATTTTTTTTTAAATCGAATTTTTAAGATATTAGGATGAAATTTTGCGATTTATTAAGGAAACATTTGAATTTATTTTGAATTCAATCTAAATTTGTAGGAGTCTATAAAATTAAAAAAATTCTTAATCACTTTTGAAAAAATCTTAAAAAATTGAATTGTTAAGATATCTTGATGAAATTATAACTATTTACAAAGAAAATTATGTATTTTAATACGCACAAAACCATACTTGAGTATCTCAATTTTTTTTGGGATATCAAGTTTTGAACTGAACTCGACATTGTAACATTTCATAAAATTAATAATTTTCTTAATATTAAATCGTGTTCTGAAGATATCATGATGCCATTTTCTGTGATAAAGGAAAGTATGTGTTTTCTTCAGACTAAAACCATACTTGAGTATGTTGCTTTGTTTTTGAGATATCAAGTTTTGAATTCAACCTAAATTTGTATCAGTTCATAAGATTAAAAATGTATTAAACATTTTTGCAAAAATCGTAAAAAAATTTAATTCTTAAGATGTCTTCATGAAACTTTTTGTGATTCATAAAGGAAACTATGCACTTTCCTCAAAGCAAAACCGTGTTGGAATATCTCAATTCATTTTTAAGATATCAAGTTTTGAACTCAACCCAACATTGTAATATTTCATTAAAATTGTTTAATCATTTTTTTAAATCGAATTTTTAAGCTATTAGGATGAAATTTTGCGATTTATTAACGAAAAATTTGAATTCATTTTGAATTCAACCTAAATTTGTAGTGGTTAATAAAATTAAAATATTCTTAATCAGTTTAGGAAAAATCTTAAAAAATTGAATTGTTAAAATATCTTGATGAAATTATAACAATTTACTAAGAAAATTATGTATTTTAATACGCACAAAACCATACTTGAGCATCTCAATTCTTTTTTGAGATATCAAGTTTTGAACTGAACCCGACATTGTAACATTTCATAAAATTAATAATTTTCTTAATCATTTTTGAAAAAATCGTAAAAAGATCGAGTTCTGAAGATATCGTGATGCCATTTTCTGTGATTTATAAAGGGAAGTATGTGTTTTCTTCGGACGAAACCATACTTGAGTATGTTGCTTTGTTTTTGAGATATCAAGTTTTGAATCCAACTTAAATTTGGGTCAGTTCATAAAACTAAAAATGTCCTTAATCATTTTTGAAAAAATCGTAAAAAATCGAATTCTTAAGATGCCTTAATGTAACTTTTTGTATTTCATAAAGGAAACTATGTACTTTCCTCAGAGCAAAGCCATATTGGAATATCAAAATTCATTTTTGAGATATCAAGTTTGGCCTCAACCTAACATTGTAGCATTAAAAATAACAATTTTGTTAATCATATTTGAAAAAATCGTAAAAAATCGAATTAAAATTAATAATTAAAATTTTTGTAATTTATAAAGTATATACTTTACTTAGAACAAAATCATACATTAATCTAATATATCTAAGATATCTTTTGAGATAAATTTGTCGCATTTCATAAAAATAACAATTTATTCAATAATTTTTAAAAAATCGTGGAATATGGAATTCTTAACATACTTTGATGATTTTTTTTTGTAATTTATAAGAAAGGTGTGTACTTTCCTTAGCATAAAACCATACTTGAATATCTCGATTAATTTTGGAGATATCAAGTTTTAAACTCAACCCAATATTGTAATATTTCATAAAACTTGACATTATGAAGTGACCTTGATGATTTTTTTTGTAATTTGTAAGAAACGTGAGTACTTTCTTTAGTATAAAAACCATACTTGAATATCTTAATTCATTTTGGACACGTCAAGTTTGGAACTCAACCCAACATTGTAATATTTCATAAAAATTGTTTAATCATTTTTTAAAAAATCGAATTCTTAAGATATCAGGATGAAATTTTTGCGATTTATTAAGGAAAAATTTGAATTCATTTTGAATTCAATCTAAATTTGCAGTAGTTTATAAAATTAAAAAATTTCTTAACCATTTTTGGGAAAATCTTAAAAAATTGAATTGTTAAGATATCTTGATGAAATTGTAACAATTTACAGAAGAAAATTATGTATTTTAATACGCACAAAACCATACTTGAGTATTTCAATTCTTTTTTGAGACATCAACGTTTGGACAGAACTCGACATTGTAGTATTTCATAAAATTAATAATTTTCTTAATCATTTTTGAAAAAATCGTAAAAAGATCGAGTTCTGAAGATATCGTGATGCCATTTTCTGTGATTTATAAAGGGAAGTATGTGTTTTCTTCGGACGAAACCATACTTGAGTATGTTGCTTTGTTTTTGAGATATCAAGTTTTGAATCCAACCTAAATTTGGGTCAGTTCATAAAACTAAAAATGTCCTTAATCATTTTTGAAAAAAATCGTAAAAAATCGAATTCTTAAGATGCCTTAATGTAACTTTTTGTATTTCATAAAGGAAACTATGTACTTTCCTCAGAGCAAAGCCATATTGGAATATCAAAATTCATTTTTGAGATATCAAGTTTGGCCTCAACCTAACATTGTAGCATTAAAAATAACAATTTTGTTAATCATATTTGAAAAAATCGTAAAAAATCGAATTAAAATTAATAATTAAAATTTTTGTAATTTATAAAGTATATACTTTACTTAGAACAAAATCATACATTAATATCTCAATTTGTTTTTGGGGATACCTTTTGAGATAAATTTGTCGCATTTCATAAAAATAACAATTTATTCAATAATTTTTAAAAAATCGTGGAATATGGAATTCTTAACATACTTTGATGATTTTTTTTTGTAATTTATAAGAAAGGTGTGTACTTTCCTTAGCATAAAACCATACTTGAATATCTCGATTCATTTTGGAGATATCAAGTTTTAAACTCAACCCAATATTGTAATATTTCATAAAAATTGACATTATGAAGTGACCTTGATGATTTTTTTTGTAATTTGTAAGAAACGTGAGTACTTTCTTTAGTATAAAAACCATACTTGAATATCTTAATTCATTTTGGACACGTCATGTTTGGAACTCAACCCAACATTGTAATATTTCATAAAAATTGTTTAATCATTTTTTAAAAAATCGAATTCTTAAGATATCAGGATGAAATTTTTGCGATTTATTAAGGAAAAATTTGAATTCATTTTGAATTCAATCTAAATTTGCAGTAGTTTATAAAATTAAAAAATTTCTTAACCATTTTTGGGAAAATCTTAAAAAATTGAATTGTTAAGATATCTTGATGAAATTGTAACAATTTACAGAAGAAAATTATGTATTTTAATACGCACAAAACCATACTTGAGTATTTCAATTCTTTTTTGAGATATCACCGTTTGGGCAGAACTCGACATTGTAGTATTTCATAAAATTAATAATTTTCTTAATCATTTTTGAAAAAATCTTAAAAAATCGAGTTTTGAAGATATCGTGATGTCATTGTCTGTGATTTATAAAGAAAAGTATGTGTTTTCTTCAGACTAAAACCGTACTTGAGTATGTTGCTTTGTTTTTGAGATATCAAGTTTTGATTTAAACTTAATTTGGATCAGTTCATAATATTAAAAATGTGCTTAATCATTTTTGAAAAAATCGTAAAAAATTGAATTCTTAAGATGTCTTGATGAAACTTTTTGTGGTTCATAAAGGAATCTATGTACTTTCCTCAAAGCAAAACCATGTTGGAATATCTCAATTCATTTTTAAGATATCAAGTTTTGAACTCAACCCAACATTGTAATATTTCATTAAAATTGTTTAATCATTTTTTTAAATCGAATTTTTAAGATATTAGGATGAAATTTTGCGATTTATTAACGAAAAATTTGAATTCATTTTGAATTCAACCTAAATTTGGGTCAGTTCATAAAACTAAAAATGTCGTAAAAAATCGAATTCTTAAGATGCCTTAATGTAACTTTTTGTAATTCATAAAGGAAACTATGTACTTTCCTCAGAGCAAAGCCATATTGGAATATCTCAATTCATTTTTGAGATATCAAGTTTGGCCTCAACCTAACATTGTAGCATTAAAAATAACAATTTTGTTAATCATATTTGAAAAAATCGTAAATCTCGAAAACTTGAAAATCGTAAAAAAGTCGAATTCTTAAGATGTCTTCATGAAACTTTTTGAGATTCATAAAGGAAACTATGTACTTTCCTCAAAGCAAATCCATATTGGAATATCTCAATTCATTTTTGAGATATCAAGTTTGGCTTCAAACTAACATAGTAGTATTTCATAAAAATAACAATCTTAAAAAATCGAATTTTTAAGATATCTGGATGATTTTTTTGTGATTTATATATTAAAATATGTACTTTCTTCAGAATAAAACCATACTTGAGTACCTCACTTTGTTTTCGAGATAACAAGTTTTAAAAAATCGTAAAAAATTGAATTCTTAAGATATTTTGATGAAACTTTTTGTGATTTATAAAGGACAGTATGTCTTTTCATGTATTTTCATCATGCATTAATATCTCAATTCGTTTTTGAGATATCTTTTCAGATAAATTTGTCGCATTTCATAAAAATAGCAATTTATTAAATAATTTTTAATAAATCGTGGAAAATGGAATTCACAACATACCTTGATGATTCTTTTGTAATTTATAAGAAAGTTGTGTACTTTCCTTAGTACAAAACCATACTTAAATATCTCAATTCATTTTGGAGATATCAAGTTTTGAAATCAACCTAATATTGTAATATTTCATAAAAATTGTTTAATCATTTAAAAAAAATCGAATTCTTAAGAATTTATTTTGAATTCAACCCAAATTTGTAGTTTATAACATTAAAAAATATTTAATAATTTTTGGAAAAATATATTAATATCTCAATTTGGTTTTGAGATATCTTTTGGGATAAATTTGTCGCATTTCATAAAAGTAACAATTTATTCAATAATCTTTAAAAAATCGTGGAAAATGGAATCCTTAACATACCTTGATGATTTTTTTTGTAATTTATAAGAAAGACTTTCTTTAGTATAAAAACCATACTTGAATATCTTAATTCATTTTGGACACATCAAGTTTTGAACTCAACCCAATATTGTATTGTTTCATAAAAATTGTTTAATCATTTTTTTAAAAATCGAATTCTTAAGATACCAGGATGAAATTTTTGCGATTTATTAAGGAAAAATTTCAATTCATTTTGAATTCAATCTAAATTTGCAGTAGTTTATATTAAAAAATTTCTTACCCATTTTTGGGAAAATCTTAATAAATTGAATTGTTAAAATATCTTGATGAAATTGTAACAATTTACAGAAGAAAATTATGTATTTTAATACGCACAAAACCATACTTGAGTATCTCAATTGTTTTGAGATATCAAGTTTTGGACTAAACTCGACATTGTAGCATTTCATGAAATTAATAATTTTCTTAATATTAAATCGTGTTCTGAAGATATCATGATGCCATTTTCTGTGATAAAGGAAAGTATGTGTTTTCTTCAGACTAAAACCATACTTGAGTATGTTGCTTTGTTTTTGAGATATCAAGTTTTGAATTCAACCTAAATTTGGGTCAGTTCATAAAACTAAAAATGTCCTTAATCAAATCTTATGAACTGAATAAGATTAAAAATGTATTAATCATTTTTGCAAAAATCGTAAAAAAATTGAATTCTTAAGATGTCTTCATGAAACTTTTTGTGATTCATAAAGGAAACTATGTACTTTCCTCAAAGCAAAACCATGTTGGAATATCTCAATTCATTTTTGAGATATCAAGTTTGGCTTCAAACTAACGTAGTAGTATTTCATAAAAATAACAATCTTAAAAAATCGAATTTTTAAGATATCTGGATGATTTTTTTGTGATTTATAAATTAAAATATGTACTTTCTTCAGAATAAAACCATACTTGAGTACCTCGCTTGGTTTTTGAGATAACAAGTTTTAAAAAATCGTAAAAAATTGAATTCTTAAGATATTTTGATGAAACTTTTTGTGATTTATAAAGGACAGTATGTCTTTTCATGTATTTTCATCATGCATTAATATCTCAATTCGTTTTTGAGATATCTTTTGAGATAAATTTGTCGCATTTTATAAAAATACCAATTTATTCAATAATTTTTAATAAATCGTGGAAAATGGAATTCTTAACATACCTTGATGATTCTTTTGTAATTTATAAGAAATATAATAGGTGTAGGTGTATAGGTGTATAAAGAAATATACTTGAATATCTTAATTCATTTTGGAGATATCAAGTTTTAAACTCAACCCAATATTGTAATATTTCATAAAAATTGTTTAATCATTTTTTAAAAAATCGAATTCTTAAGATATCAGGATGAAATTTTTGCGACTTATTAAGGACAAATTTGAATTCATTTTGAATTCAACCTAAATTTGTAGGAGTTTATAAAATTAAAAAAATTTTTAATAATTTTTGAGAAAATCTTAAAAAATTGAATTGTTAAGATATCTTGATAAAATTATAACAATTTACAAAGAAAATTATGTATTTTTATACGCACAAAACCATACTTGAGTATCGCAATTCTTTTTTGAGATATCAAGTTTTGGACTAAACTCGACATTGTAGCATTTCATGAAATTAATAATTTTCTTAATCATTTTTGAAAAAAAAACGTCAGAAATCAACCATACATATGTACTTGAGTATGTTGCTTTGTTTTTGAGATATCAAGTTTTGAATTCAACCTAAATTTGTGTCAGTTCATAAAATTAAAATTGTCCTTAATCATTTTTGAAAAAATCGTAAAAAATCGAATTCTCAAGATATTACTTCAGGATCTCGCTTAGTTTTTGAAATATAAAATTTTGAATTCAATTTAAATTTGTAGTAGTTCATAAAATTAAAAATGTTCTTAATTAAAATAAAAAGCAAAAGCTGACTTCTTAGTTGCGTATTTTATTAAATTATCATCAGAACCGGTTTCGAATTAATAAATTCTTCATCAGCTGAATCTAAATTAAATACGATCGCAGTTATTGCACGTACACAATTTTTTAAAAGTAAACTTAGTATCAGAAATGTGATATAACAATAAAATCACGCGAATATATAAAATAACCAGACTGAAAATTGTTTGAAGAATGGGGGTTTTTAAGTTTTATTCAAATATTTAAATAAAGGTTTGTAAAATACGATGTTTGATAATTTATGGTATTATATTCGGACATATTTTTATAATTTTTTATTTCCAACATTTCTAAAAGATCCAATTTGTTCCGTTTTGGTTGTTTATGAATAAATTTTATATTATCATAATCAATTTTATGACGTGTTACTATGTTGTGTCTGTAAATGTTAGAGTTTCCTACCTGTTTGTTCAATATATGTATATTGCATTGCAATTGTGACATTCAACAGAATATACTCCGTTATTTTGCAATAGATCTTATTTTATATGATAATTTGACAAAATCTTGTCTATGTGAGGTAGTGTCTTGCAAAGATGGCTTTAGATTAGAGAATTAGACTGTTAAATGGTATGGATCTATAAGCAGTATCTATCTTGAACTAAAATTAGAATTAACACTAGCACTAACTCTAGTACTATTTCTAGAACTATCACTAGGACTAAGACTAGATGTAAAACAAGAAACTACTTTCGAATTTTTCTTAAAAGAACATCTCTTTTTCGTTTTTTAAAGGCAATCAACTTTAGAATGGAGTACAAAGTTATGTCCTTTATTCAGGAATTGAATCTCACCAGAGGGTTCATAGAGATTTTACAAAGGTGTGGTATTGGAAAAATTTGTAAAAAGTTGGACTGTTCTTTGGGGTGTTGTTTTATTTGCTTTATTATTCTTCGAATCTCGCTTATTAGCTATTTACAACTCGCTTTGAGTTGTAGGTGGTGGAAAATTTCTCTTAGTTCTCTGTGGTATTTGGCCAATTATTTTCTTTTTTCGTTCTTCAGTATTTTTTGAGTAACATTTCGTTTCGCTTCTTCATTCAAAGATGAGAATATTACAATTATTTATAAGAAAATGTGGGTTTTGGTAACTTCATTCTTAATATAGATCCCTTTAAAATCATGGATTATTGAAGAAGTAATATTCTTAGTGTTATCTATATGATCCACGTTGCAAGTTACTGTTTTATATGGTGATGGTTTTTGTGACTCATAAACTCATTAAGGAAAGTATGTACTTTCCTCAAAACAAAACCATACTTGAATATCTCAATTCATTGTTGAGATATGGAGTTTTGAAGTCAACCTAAATTTGTAGGATATCATAAAAATAATAATTTTCTTATCATGTTTGAAAAAATCGTAAGTAATCGAATTATTAAGATATTATTATGAATTTTTTTGCGATTTACAAAAGAAAGTATATAATTTCTTCAGACTAAAGCCATACATGAGAATCTAGTGTTGTTTTTGAGATATCAAGTTATGAATGCAAACAAAATTTACAACATTTCGTAAATTCAAAATTTTCCTAATAATTTTTTGAAAATGTTACAAATCGAATTCTTAAAATAGTTTGATGAAATATGTTTGAAAAACATGTATTTTAATACGCGCAAAATCATACCAAAGACACATAACTACATTAATATGTAGCATTTCATAAAAATAACAATTTTCTTAATTATTTTTGAAAAGATCGAATTCTTAAGATATCTGGATGTTTTTTTTTTATGATTTATAAATTAAAATATGTACTTCCTTTAGAATAAAACCATGCTTGAGCACCTCGCTTGGTTTTTGAGATAACAAGTTTCAAAGAATCGTAAAAAATGGAGTTCTTAATATATCTTGATGAAACTTCTTGTTCATCAAAAACACCTTGATTTGTTTTTGAGATATCAAGTTTGAGCTCAACTTAAATTTGTAGCAGTTCATAAAATTAAAAATGTTTTTAATGTTTAAAAATCATTTAATAAAAATCGTAAAGAATCAAATTCTTAAGATATCTTGATGAAACTTTTTGTGATTTATAAAGAAAAGTATATACCTTCCTCAGAACAAAACCATACTTGAATATCTCAATTCATTTTTGAGATATCAAGTTTTGAATTCGACCTACATTTGTAGTAGTTCATATAATTAAAATGTTCTTAGCCATTTTTTTAAAAATTGTAAAAAATCAAATTCTTAAGATGGTTTGATGAAATTTTTTGTGATTCATAGAGGAAAGTATGTGCTTTCCTCAGTTCGTAAAATTAAAAATGTTCATAATTATTTTTCAAAAAAAAAAAATAATTATTAAAAATCGCATTCTGATGATGCCATTTTTTCTGATTTACAAAGGAAAATATGTATTTTTCAAAATTTACAAGTTTCTTAATAATTTCAAAATCAAAAAGTAAAAATAATTTAAAGAAGAAATCGACCGGATTTTAAAAAATGAACTGATAGTCCGGATATCGGATAGTTCCGGTCCACCCCTACTAGGAACCAATCAAAGGAATCGTAAAAAAATTGAATTCTTAAGATGTCTTCATGAAACTTTTTGTGATCCATAAAGGAAACTATGTACTTTCCTCAAAGCAAAACCATGTTGGAATATCTCAATTCATTTTTGAGATATCAAGTTTGGCTTCAAACTAACATAGTAGTATTTCATAAAAATAACAATCTTAAAAAATCGAATTCTTAAGATATACTGGATGATTTTTTTGTGATTTATAAATTAAAATATGTACTTTCTTCAGAATAAAACCATACTTGAGTACCTCGCTTGGTTTTTGAGATAACAAGTTTCAAAAAATCGTAAAAATTTGAATTCTTAAGATATTTTGATGAAACTTTTTGTGATTTATAAAGGACAGTATGTAAACGACAGATCTATAAATTAAAATATGTACTTCCTTTAGAATAAAACCATGCTTGAGTACCTCGTTTGGTTTTTGAGATAACAAGTTCCAAAGAACCGTAAACAATGGAGTTCTTAATATATCTTGATGAAACTTTTTGTTCATCAAAACACCTTGATTTGTTTTTGAGATATCAAGTTTAAGCTCAACTTAAATTTGTAGCAGTTCATAAAATTAAAAATGTTTTTAATGTTTAAAAATCATTTAATAAAAATCGTAAAGAATAAAATTCTTAAGATATCTTGATGAAACTTTTTGTGATTCATAAAGGAAAGTATATACCTTCCTCAGAACAAAACCATACTTGAATATCTCAATTCATTTTTGAGATATCAAGTTTTGAATTCGACCTACATTTGTAGTAGTTCATATAATTAAAATGTTCTTAGCCATTTTTTTAAAAATTGTAAAAAATCAAATTCTTAAGATGGTTTGATGAAATTTTTTGTGATTCATAGAGGAAAGTATGTGCTTTCCTCAGTTCGTAAAATTAAAAATGTTCATAATTATTTTTCAAAAAAAAAATTATTAAAAATCGCATTCTGATTATGCCATTTTTTGTGATTTACAAAGGAAAATATGTATTTTTCAAAATTTACAAGTTTCTTAATAATTTCAAAATCAAAAAGTAAAAATAATTTAAAGAAGAAATCGACCGGATTTTAAAAAATGAACCGATAGTCCGAATATCGGATAGTTCCGGTCCACCCCTACTAGGAACCAATCAAAGGAATCGTAAAAAAATTGAATTCTTAAGATGTCTTCATGAAACTTCTTGTGATTCATAAAGGAAACTATGTACTTTCCTCAAAGCAAAACCATGTTGGAATATCTCAATTCATTTTTAAGATATCAAGTTTGGCTTCAAACTAACATAGTAGTATTTCATAAAAATAACAATCTTAAAAAATCGAATTCTTAAGATATACTGGATGATTTTTTTGTGATTTATAAATTAAAATATGTACTTTCTTCAGAATAAAACCATACTTGAGTACCGCGCTTGGTTTTTGAGATAACAAGTTTCAAAAAATCGTAAAAATTTGAATTCTTAAGATATTTTGATGAAACTTTTTGTGATTTATAAAGGACAGTATGTAAACGACAGATCTATAAATTAAAATATGTACTTCCTTTAGAATAAAACCATGCTTGAGTACCTCGTTTGGTTTTTGAGATAACAAGTTCCAAAGAACCGTAAACAATGGAGTTCTTAATATATCTTGATGAAACTTTTTGTTCATCAAAAACACCTTGATTTGTTTTTGAGATATCAAGTTTGAGCTCAACTTAAATTTGTAGCAGTTCATAAAATTAAAAATGTTTTTAATGTTTAAAAATCATTTAATAAAAATCGTAAAGAATAAAATTCTTAAGATATCTTGATGAAACTTTTTGTGATTCATAAAGGAAAGTATACACCTTCCTCAGAACAAAACCATACTTGAATATCTCAATTCATTTTTGAGACATCAAGTTTTGAATTCGACCTACATTTGTAGTAGTTCATATAATTAAAATGTTCTTAGCCATTTTTTTAAAAATTGTAAAAAATCAAACTCTTAAGATGGTTTGATGAAATTTTTTGTGATTCATATAGGAAAGTATGTGCTTTCCTCAGTTGGTAAAAATAAAAATGTTCATAATTATTTTTCAAAAAAAAAAAAAAATTATTAAAAATCGCATTCTGATAATGCCATTTTTTTCTGATTTACAAAGGAAAATATGTATTTTTCAAAATTTACAAGTTTCTTAATAATTTCAAAATCAAAAAGTAAAAATAATTTAAAGAAGAAATCGACCGGATGTTAAAAAATGAACTGATAGTCCGGATATCGGATAGTTCCGGTCCACCCCTACTAGGAACCAAAGAAATTCTAAAGCTCTATTTCCACATAACATCCTGATTTAAGTCACAAAACACGGAACAAAGTTATATTCTCTGTCTAAGTTTCACACTTTGCCGGTTTTTGTGTATCCAGGAAACATAGATCTCACTTTTTGTTACTTAACCCGTTGTTTTAGTTGACATCTCATAAACAATGGTGAATTATTTGCGGAAGTGGTGCAGCGAGAACATAAAAATTTACGCTGAATTGACGATGTACATTTATAAATTTGAACGATTTAAAAGCGGTTTTATAAAAGGTTAGTTTTTATATAAACCTAAATTTGATATAAATGCAAATTAATATAACATTAAATTTGAATCAGCATTCTAAATTAGAAAAACAATTGTAATGTAAACGGAAATTAAAATGGATTCAAATTTGTAGATTTTCAGTATTTATTATTTGCGATCAACATTAATATTCAATCTTTACTTTCAGTTACTAATTGAAAACGATTTCCAATAGAGTTGAAATTTCCTGTGAAATTAGTGGTTTCCTAACAAAGTTTACACAAGTATCAATGATTTAATTAACTTCACGATATTAATTTCAGTTAAAGCGCTGCTTTTACATTCAATACTGTTGATTCTGTTTTATTATTTATGTTACCAGCGTTTTTATTTTAATTTTGTGCAGATTCCTGGTACAAAGGGAATTACAAACGGGAGCGCTTCATAACAATTATTTTATGTATGTATAAGGTTTCATATAACAAAAGCATAAAAAATGTTGTGCGCTGTTTATATGGAGGATTGTGTGTATCAAATATAGTTTTGGTTACGTGCACTCCAATTTTCCGGCTTAACCCGTGAAACCGGTAAATCTTTTTCCAATAGAGCAAGTGGATCGGACACACGAAACAATTTACCGGCTTATGAAGTGGCACTGTTTTTGTGCTTTCTTTTATTAAAATGTCAAATGCACGTGGGGTGTGTTACCAGGTCGATCGAAATTCAAAGTTTATGTTACAACTAACACTCGGCCGGAAGTACGGCGGCAGGAAAGTGCTATCGGACGCGCGTAAAGGGGGCTTTTAAAATATCCGTAAAAGACTTGCAACGACGGCGGCAGCAAGATAGCTAAGTTTGTTATTAAAAATTCTGACTTGAGTTATGCGCCCGTGTCGGAGTTTGAGTTCAAGAACGCTAGATGCGTTAATTAAAAAAGTTATGGAAAATTAAATATTGGATTCAGAGCCAGTCGACGTCGCTTTTGCACGGAAACTTTGTTACCTACTAAATATTTATCAAGCGTTTTAACAGGCTAAAAAATGGTTAGCACAATTACCTTATCTTTGTCTCGATCCTCTTGTTTTTTATCTTTAACACCTAATCGTAAAGCCAATCTAATCCGATTAGCGGCAACGGCAAGTTCAATCCTATCGCCAGTCTCCACAGTACTAGTAATCAACAAAAGACCAAGCGGTTTGCTTGTTCTAAATCTCAAAACAATATCCTCGGTTTGCGTAACAACATCGGCATCCATTGTTACTGCCATATGCTGGGATCCATTGAAACTGAGCGTTGGGGCTTCTTTACCGCATGTGGGGCCTCCAAATGTGGTATCCGTGCAATCGCAAACGAAACGATTCCATCCTTCGCTACACGAACCCCCGTTTAAACAGGGTTGCGAAGGGCACTGCAAAGGCTGCACGTGGCATAACGTTTTAATGGCGCCTGAAACCGCAAGAATGGTTAATTTGACGTTTTGGAAATGTGTATGTGTGTGCAGACGTTTGTGCGAACGTACACGGAATCGTTGAATAGTTTCCGGGCGATATACGAGAGATGAAGTTCAAACTTCGAATGGGTTATGCCAGAGTTGTTTCGAACGGCGCGAGCGTGTTTTAATAAAACGGTAGTAGAGAATGATTTATACGTTGTATTTTCGAATAAGGGTAAAGTGTGTGCAAAACGATAAATTTTAAAGATAAAAAAATCTGTTTGCTTCATTTTATTTAATTAATTATTAATTTTTTTAAATTTATTTTCTATTTATACCTGAATCTTGCTCTCGAGCATAAGCGGCCACCTCGATAGGTTCATTATTGATGATGAGATCCATAAGACAACCAACAAATCCTTGCTGAAGAACTGCCGTCCATAAACCAGGGGGAATGGGAATGTCAGAAAAAGGAGGTCCGAGACCGCCAACGTACATACTGCCGTCCAGCTCCAAGCTGTTGGAGCCTTCTGAAACTAAGACACTAACTTACTGCCCTTTTAAGACGAGATAACTTTTCATTTTCCTTTTTTCTTTTACACTTCTTCTCGTTGAAATTTATCTTTGAAACACCCAGACGGACGTCCCCAGTCGATAAATTATAATTAAGCGGAACTTGCCGTAATTAAGAGCGAGCAACAACGAGGTAATTAATTGTTTGTCGTCCACTCGAGCCCAATTCTATTTCCGACAGCGTGCCGTTAGGAGTAATGAGCCTCGAGTTGATGAAAAATATTGAAGTGCGCGGTTGGGAGGATTTAAACGCCACTTCTCGTGGTGTGCAACAAGAATTATAGCCGTCCGGTTTTCCTGTAAGCACTCACCAGGACACTTGAAATCCGTGTGGTAACCATCCACCGTTATCCTTGCTTCTCGTGAATTCCTCTTGAATGTCGCTTCGTGCCAGAGACCATCATCAACCCTCCTCTTCGATCCCCGTTGTTTAGTCGGTCCTGACCCCAAATCCAGATGAACATAAATGTGACCATTATAAATTTCAATCGCAAATAGGTCAGTCTGAAACCAAAAAATATCCAAACAAAATATATATAGTACATGAAAAGTCCGCACATAAAAAGGAAATTAACTTTTACTAAAGGAAGTTGGTCTTACCCTCGGCGGTCGAATTCCGCCGTTGAAAAGGATAAGCCCATTCGCCTCGTTTGTCCGGAACTTGAACGAAATGCTACCCGATTTCTTGGCGTTCCACGCTGGTAGCACCTAGAAAAGGGAGAAAATGAATGCCAACGCAAAGGCAAAGGTATACTATTGAACGTTGAGCAGGTAAGCAGTAGGATTCGTTCTTATTATCACCAAGCAGCGGATATACGAACCAAATGGGATTCTCTTGTTGTAAACGTAATGGGGTCGTGAGTTTCACCCATCGGACACTTCCATTCCAATTGCCCCGATATCGTTATGATGTCGCTGTTCGATTTTCCCATTTCCAACAAGTTCAATCGCAATGTGTCTGCTACGAATTCCACCTAAATAAACGGAATATGTTAATTTATATAAAAAAACTAAAATAAAATGCAAAAAAGAACATTTATGGGCGCTCTAGATTCGAAGATAATGCGATACGTTAAATATTGATTACTATGCGCAGAAAGTTACCTCCCTGGGTATTCGAATTTATGCCCGTTGCTGTAATACAACAGGGAAGGATAAGGAAAAAACAATCCATATTTTATGAACTGATCGATTCTTAGATCCTTCCATCCAACGATGTTTTATACCGAGGTAAATTTATACAGGAAAAAGGAGATATATTTTTTGATTAAATAACGAATTCGTTTATTTAAAAGCATTTGCTTTGGAACACTTAAAAAAATAAAGAAAAAAAAACAAAATATACAAAAAATAGTTTTATAAAACGAATTTCATTATGTTTAAGTAAAACTATTTTAGAAATTCTTTATTCGGGAAACCGAACTCAAAGTAATAAGCCCTAAGTGGGAACTCAGTAACGAGAGGAGAAGACATTCACTTAGGAAACCTCCAAGATCAAAATTGATTAAATGGACTATAAATGCTGATTGGACGGTCACGCAGTATAAAGGGGGATGGATCCGGGCTTATTGATAGATTCCCTTCATCAGGTTTCATTATAACCAACCTTACTCCCAATATCATTAATTTTGGGATTTGTATCTGTCGCAGTGTTTTAGGGAAATTGGTTATTTTTTTTATAAGACGCATGCAGATGCATGTCTGACGTTTTAGTAAAATATGTGTTCTACTTTCCTAAATTCAGTATTATACGTTATATTTTTAAAAATAAAATCTGACCTGAATTTAAATCAATCTCAAAAATTATTAATAACGTATAATAAAAGATACATAAAAGATGGTAATTAATAGAGGCCTAATAACAATGTAACTTATAGACTAAAGAAGTGTGTGCTATTAATAAATCAATAATAGGGGCGAAACTAATCCTATAAATTGAGGACTTAACAGAAATTTGATGGAATAGAAGTTAAGATAGTATAAACAAAATAAATAATAACTGGAGTAGATGTTGAGTACAGAAAAGGGAGGTTGAAAAGAAACTCTAGATGGATTAAGATTGTAATAGAAGGGAGAAGGCGAATGGGAATAGTAATAGAAGAAAGAGGTAAAATGAAAGTGTTAATGTTGAAATGAAAAAAGAAAGAGGCTTGGCAAATATGACAAATACTTAAAAGAGATTGATAATAGAGACAAATTGAACGTAGATACCATGTACGTAATTATATTTACAGAAAAAGAACCAAATAGAAAAGAAAAGAAGGAAAGTATGGACACAATATACAGGGAGTGTTCAAACAAAAAATGCATTCATAGGATATTGAATGGTGGGAAACAAGTTGGCAGGAGAAAACCAACTCAACTGAGAAGGAGGAAACGAAAAATAGACTGATACGAGAAAGATATTACGTAGAAAACAGAAGTGAATAGATGAATAATAGAAACAAACGAACCGAGATTGGAAAGATGAGAAGGAGGTTGAACAGGCGAAGTGGAACACTTAAAGGAGGAGTTTTAATAAACAGAAAAACGAATTAAACGTGATAATATAAAACGGGACACAAAGAAAGAAAACTGAAAAAGATGAACACTTGTTCCTAATGGTGGACGAAATTTCGAGAAGGACTAAAAGACTGGACAGAGATAGAAAAGGGAGCAACGTTTCGTGGCCTGCACGTGACCTTTCCTAGTCATGTTGTGCGTAATTTTCTCCAGTAACTGGAACGTCGCTCTGGAGGTTGTTTTGCCTTTGATTTATCCATTTTGTGTATTGTTGAACAAGTTGTGTTTTGTTAAAAAGCTCATAACTGTGGTAAAATCTATCTTCTCGATAATTTTAGAAGTATTGCATATAAATGCAATTGGTTTATAATTTGAAACGTACTTTGTACGTCGTTTTGAAGACGTCCTATCCTATCTTGCTCTATCTTCTGAGGAACTGGTCTGCTTGGGTGATTTCAACATCAATGGCTTAGATGTTGATGACTTTTATGGTAATCGATTTGTTCCTACCATTGAGCAGTTTAGTCTTCACCAATTTATATCGAGTCCAACAAGGATCACCCTTTTTAGGATTTTATAATCTTAAATTATCACCGTTGAGCCTCTGTTTTTACCTATTATAAAGAATTGCGTAATATCACCAATAATGCACTTCAACGTGAAAAAAAGCTTTTTTGTCACATATATCCCGAGGTAGTGATCCCAGGAAATTTTGGGGCGCCTTTCGGGCTTTAGGCATTAGCGGTAATAGGACTGGTAGTATTCTTAGCAACATTGGTGATATTGATTTGATTAACAATTCCTTTTTAGCTTCTCAAATTACTAACTTTGGTGATGCAGAGTTTATTAAATTTTACAACTCTAACATGCTGCCTCAGATCTGTACTACTTTATCCTTTTCCTTAGCCTTAGAAGACGAAATCTGTTGTATCTATTAAAACCAATGCAGTTGGAAGTGATGGCATTGATGATGTCATTGATGATGTCAGTTGGAAGTGATGGCATAGATGTTACTTCTGTGTTGCCCTGTGATTGTTTCGTATTTTGTCCGTATTTGTGCCATATTATCAGTCTTTGTCTTGAGCTAGGTATCTTTCCTGATCAATGGAAGACTGGCTTAGTGTCTACCCCGAAATGTAGTAATCCTCAGAACTAAAAGATCTTCGGCCTATCAGCTTCTTAAATGTTTGCTCTAAGGTAGTAAAAAGGATTGTGGCTGTAAGGATTTGGGATCCTCTTAATAATTTTAAATTAATTCCATCTAATCAGGCTGGTGGATGAGGGAAATGTTACGGCTCTCATCCTAATTGACTTTTCTAAGGCATTTGACACCCTTTATCATTTGACTTCACTTGCTGTGTTTCATTATGTTGGTTTCTCCCTGTTGGCTATCGATTTTTTTAAAAGCAATTTTTTTAAAACTTTTTTCTGGATCCGCCACTGATTATGCCTATATTACACTATTAATCTCTGTACAAATCTATGTATGCTGACGATACTTAAATATTCTTCAGTTGTGATGGGAAAGCCTTAGATATGTCCCAACTTCTAGCGCCAGGCGCCATTGTTTATTTATAATTGCATCAAAATCTTTTTTTATCGTCTTTGGAGGAGGGTTGCTGGCGAATCACGTTAGACAGTTCTTAAATATACTTATTAACAATCAAAGACTTCAATTTTCAGATGTAGTACGGAATTTAGGCATTGCGCTGAACTCTGACTTGCGATTAAGTTTTTTTTTTTCAAGCTTGTATTCCAACAAAAACGTTTTACATGAAAAAGTAAGAATACGTTTGTGTGAAGTACTTGCGTTATCCATCTTGAACTACGGTGATCCGCTGTACCATTCTTGCTTTGATGCTACGGACATAATTCAAATTCAACGGGGACAAAACTCTTGCCTTCGTTTTATATTTTGCATCAGAAGACGGAAGAGAGTGTATCATTCGCATGCATAGGTTGGTTGGCTAAATATTTCACGACGGAGAATTTTACATTGTGCTTGTCTGTATCATAAAATACTTATTTATAAGACTCCTTCTTATTTATATAGGAAAATTAGTTATCGTACGTGATATTCATAATATAAATGTTAGACGCCGATACACTTCAACAATCCCAAAGTAGCGGGTTAAATTGGTTGAGCGAGCTTTTTCCTATTGTGTACTTAACTTTTACAACAACATTCCTGTTCCGATAGGGCTGAATAATGAGCGTAGATTCAAGAGAAAACTTAAAGTGGAGCTTTGGATGCAGCAGGAGGAAATGGGTCATTGTTAGTATCATTAATGTATTTTTATGATTTCACTTCTTTTTTCTTTTCAATTTCAATTCATTAAATTATAATTTTCTGAGTTGACACTGTGATAATTGACTGGATGCTGTGATGAGTTTTGATTCATCATTATATTTTTTTATATTCAAGGGCGTATGAAAAACAGTTTAGCATCATCGCTTAACTGACTTGGTAATTTTTAGCTCCATATTTAATTTAATTGATGTTTTGTTTGATTAAATTACTTTCTTATTGTTTTTATTTTGTAATTCTTTTTGCATGTAATGGGGTTTATAAATATTTATTATTATTATTATATGAGAAAAAGGTGTTTAGGTATAAAGAAATCAATTTACTTACATTTGAGGCAACAAGAAATAGCAGAAATAATTGACAAGTTGAAAAGTGGAAAATCTCCTGGGGATGATGGCATCATCGCAAAAAAATTTAAAACCAAATCTTGAAAGTTTTTTGATAAATACAACATATTAGCTGAAAATCACTTTGGCTTTCGTAGTGTTAAGGAAAAAGTCCTTTTTGCATATTTGTTGATATGTCAAAACCTTTTGATACAGTACCTATGTCACTGTATACTGATATCCAAGTTACTGGACATAACTGTGGAATAAGAGGATATTCATATGAGCTACTGGAAAAATATCTAACAGCAGCAGAACATAAATTTAGCATAAATGGGGTAGAATGCTAACACACAGTTTTTCTGCGGATAGGAAACACTTTGTATAGGAAACACTTGGGAAGAGACGAGATATGAATCTGAATGTTTTCAACAATATTTTAAAGAGACGACACTAGCAGTGAATCAGATGAATACTAAGTATAAACCGTTCGTGTGCTATAACAATAGCTTTCCCAATTAAAATTGCTAAAATTAAATAAACTAGAAATTCAGGAAGCAGAAATCATAAACTATCTGGGAGTAAAGTTGGATGGATTTCTAAGATGGTACATACCTGCGAAATATTTGATAAATAAACTAAGACCAATCATGGCAAAAATTTAACGTTTACAAATGTACTTAAACACAGATTTTGTAGAGAATATATCATGCTTTAGTCCAGTCATTACTCTCATATGGAATCGTTACAAAGGCTAATATTTAGCGCTTAAGACATCTATGTTATGCCTGTGGTATTATAAAAAAATACATCAGGAGCTTTATGTAAGAGAATAATCTGTAATAAATATGTAGTATGGTAGCCTAAAACGGGGATAAGGAAGTGGAAATAAATTCCAAGGAAACATATCATTGTTATTATGTTTTTGGGAAATGTTACTTATTTTTTGTTTAAATCTTGTTTTTGTTTTGTTAAGAAACAGTGGCGGCTCTTGAGTAATACGTTTGGGGGGACTCAAATGAGCAAACATTTTTTTTGCGAAAATCTTTGAGTGGTCTTGGGCTCCCTCATGTTGAGTCCACGAGTGGCTTTTAGAATACCTCGTTCAGTCATGCACATTGTAGGGTAGTTGTCTACGTAAAAGTTCATTTACTCACATCAGTCGTGTGTTAGTTCCGCATCAGTTCCGTATTACACTATCTGGAATACGTGTAGCACAATGAAATTTCGTATGAAAGTAGTATTGAAGTAGTATAACTTAAGCCCACTTAAACAGGTAAGTTATACTAGTTTAGGACTACTTCCATACCAAATTTCATTGTGCTAGAGCCACGCGTTCAAATTATACAAGGTGTGTTCGTGAATTATTTCCAACAGTGTACTTCAGTGTTAGTGAGACTCGTGACTTCTTGGTATTCAATGTTAGTGAGATCCATATAGAATTCTTGGTCGTGTTACTGTACAATAAATTGTCATGGGTAGTCATGGATTCGTGATAGTATTGTTCCAAGAGTCAGACCGCTTGTATACATTGAAAAGTATCGTCACGGACATACTTCCATTTTTACGACACTGACGCTGATGTCATTCTGATGGCAAAAAACGTCACTGTGCCGGACGTGTGTGAATATGTTCATTGGGACGTTGGCTTATACGTCCGCTCACTCCACTCAACAAAAAGTTGTTGATTGAAGTAATTTGGTTTCGTAATTTGTTTAGGTTGAATGATTTAAAATAATGTTAAGTTGTATATCAACTAGTGTAAAATATAAACAGTAATACATGATTATATTATAGAGAGAGAGAAATAATTCTTTTATTAGCTACCGACCGTCGACATGTAAAGCCCAGGTCTTTCCGCCTTTACATGTTTTTGTCTTTACATATTTTGTATATATACATCATGTGTGATTATATTATATTTATGTATAAAAATTCGATTTCTGTCACAAATTCTTGGAGCGGAGTCCAAGAGACCTCCCTCACAAGCCGCCACTGTTGAAAACAATTAATGAATAGATTTGCCATTATAAGATATAGGTATGTAGATATATACTACGCACAGGTTCTCTGCACCTCAGTGGTTATTGTATTTTTTCAACATTCTTTCATTTGTTGGTGAATGCACGCGCAAATTCAGCATGCACGAAATCTTTTGTTATTTAAGTCGCTAGGTAAAATGTAATTCAAGAATGCCTATCGCTTTCAAACAATAATTTGCAAATTTGATAATTTAAACAAGTTGCAACCAACAGTGTTGAACAAATAGCAAAACATCATCTAAAATCATTCAACGGTACGTAATTTATGTAGTTTAATAATATCACTTAGTAACGTTGATCAGGATTTTGTTGATTGAGGGAGTGTCTATTTGTTCCAGTTACTCAGCTTAATTGATATTTTATATCTTACGTACATTTCTTGTATCAACAATTAATAACAACATAATTGCAGCAATTCTATACGCTTTATTCAATTTGTAATGTTAGAAGATATTGATAACATGTGATAAAAAGAAAAATTGGTATCAACAAGTGTCCTTGACCAAATAATGGAGAACAGAACAAACTAATAGAATTGGAGGGTAACTGCGATATTCGTATTCGTTAAACTTATGGGCGATTACTTGTATTATTATTAACTTTTCTTACCTTTCGCATACATCCAATGAAGTTAGTATGCACACGTGATCCGGGTAAAGCTCTTGTGTTTATACTTCCACCCACGTGTATTTTGCTGGACTTGAGCATTGTGAACTTTCCCGCAATGTGAGATCGGTCGGCGTAGACGCCATCCACAACTGCTGAAAGCTGCAAACGTGAAACATGGGAGCTTAATTAGAGCACTACTGTCTGGTGTATATGAAACTCAAATACGCCAAAGACAAACCGAAACTGCGATGCTCGTTTCAAACTAGTCCACGTGCAAGGATTATTCATTACGGATTCAGGTTTAGTTTCATATTTGTGAAACAAATAAATGTAGGTATTATTAAAGTTTTTTTAAGGCGATTATAATAATACCTAACAATAAGTGGTATTTGTTTTCTACTTGAAACGTTTGCATTTCGTAAAGTTAATAACCGGGTAAATTTCGTTTTGCTTTATGCTACTTTAGTTAGTAAGTAGTCTGAGCCAGTTTCACTGTTTGAAGTCGTTCGCGGAGAACGCTGGAAGCGATATCTGCAGGTTTGCGAATGTTCAGCGACAATGTTTGAAGCTTGGCTAATTAATGCCGGAATTTGTTAACAAAGAGATTTCGGCAATAGTCCCGACGAAAGCAGCTTAGAATCGAAACGAAGGCTGGCAGCCGTCTGGAGTTTACAAAGCGGCTTATTTCGGGTAATATGTCCAAATTTGAGGTTCGCGGTGCAGCCGACACGACAAAAGTTCGGTTACGAATAATTATGCGTAAACAGTTGGTAATGCCATCGGTAACGATGTTACCATTGGTTTTTGCTACTGTAAGCTTCTCGGATTAGCGTCGAGCGTGGACGTTCTGGATATGCATTTAATAGCGCATATTGAAACTGATTTTCGAAACATTAATACCCTCTATAAATAAGCTATAAAAGCTGGAATTCGTAGTAATAATATTTCAGTGGTTTATAAAAAAGTTCTTACCCTGCAAAAACTGGTAATAGCTGAAATCTGAAAATAAAAAAAGTTGAATGAATACATATTACTCCAATTTGCGGTTATTAAATTAATGTAACTTTATGACCCGGTTTCCACCGGTTCCGTTTAACAAATTATTAATGGCCTAATTAAAACGTAAGAGTAGAGAAAAATGAGAGAGCAATTAAAGGTAGTTTGTCAAAATGATGCTTATCACGTTCGCAATTAATTCGGATTCAAACGAAACAAATTGCCTTTAGTATAAGTTTCCAAAGCAAACACGACTACGCACGAATATGAAAATGAAGTCGTATATGAAATAAGGATTACGTATGAAGTTAAATAATCTTCATTTCCCGTTTGCGTGTCTCGCAGACTAATTCAACTTATCATTACATCGTAGCTCCATGAATTTGCGATCTAATTCAATTTTGGTGTATAAATAAATAGAGAGATATAAATGTTTGATGGCATCATTTCTGAAAGGTGTTTAAAAATTAAAACAAAAAAAAGTTCGGAAAAGTTGATACTCTGCCGTTTTATGTCAAAAATTGATGGATCGACAAAAAAGGTGTCGATCCGTCAAATTCGGTCGGGAAATAAAAAACCCCTCCGCGATTGGAAAATTGATAAATTGTGTATACGTTTTGTTCGAAACGCGAACAAGCGAGGATTATCCTGCATCTCTTAACTAAGGGAATCTTGACGCCACTATTTAGCTAACTGTGAGGAAATGTGAAGTTCCTCCGGGCGGATGTTGGACGCAATTAATGCAAATTCGCTTACATACCTCCTGTATGCGCCTGTGGACGCTAACTTTGTGCCACTGGTTGTCGTCGAAGCGGACTTTGTTGGGCTTAATTTGCATTTCTTGCTTGCCGTTCGCAAGGCCCATTGTTAAGCTTAAGCAACCATCCTTGATGGCTACGTTTAAGTAGTCCATCTCGTCCCCTACAACAAGAACATCCCAAATAACGTTTAACTTATTGTTAGGGTTAAAACTTTAGTTGAAATTTACCTGTATAAAATAGGAGGCCGTTTGACTGCCTGGTTTTAAAGTATAATGTCACAGAATCTTGAGCGCTAACAATAGGACCGCCTCCGGTTTGATCGTAAGAAAGAAATTCAGAACCGCGAAATACTGCTTCTGATGGGGCTTTATCTAGAATATTAAAGAAAAGAAATTAGTATGAAAAAAATTTATTACAGATTTTTCAAACTTATCTAAGCATAAATTATGTGTGGGATTTTTTCAAATTACTAAATCACACGATTTTCATAATCTAACTATAGAAGTTAACTAATTATTTCCATTTTTATGTAAAAAATGGACCCTTTTTAAATTCATTGTATAATATGTAACCATAGAAACTATAAAATTAAGTTTTTCCATATATTAGATTTACATTAGATTTGGAACCAGAAACATTTGAGTTTAATCATCTTAAGAGACGTGCGCCTAATCTCAAATCTTTCAAGTTCTAGGTCAAGTGTTGTCTTTAGTGTGACTTTAGATTATTGTATACTTGTGTCGAACTAAAACTAGAACTAACATTAGATCTAGTTTTAATTCTTGTTTAACTCTAGATTGTTTTAAATTCTTCTGGAACTAAAAATATAAAACTAATACTAGTCCTACAACCCAGATTTAGAACTAATTGTAGATCTAGAACTAGAAACATTAAAGTTTAGCTGTGTTAAGAGACGAACAGCTAAACCTAAATGTTTCTAGTTCTAGATCTAGTGTTAGCATTAATAATAATAAACCGTTTATTGAGCCAGAAATAATGATAACAAAAACAAGATACAAGATTATTTAAACCAAAACAAAGAATAATATATAAACATAATTACAAAACAAAATAAAATAGTCCTTTCAACTAAAATAAGTAAGAAAAAAATAAGTATTCAAGTTACAGTTACTCAAATGGTACATGAACAGAAAAGGTAGTAACACTAACACTGATTTTAACTTGTACTAAAGATGTGCAAATTACTTGAGTCCCGCCGGGTCACGATGGGTCATGCATGACACACCGTGAGCGGGCATTAATTTTTATACCACTCACGTGAATGTGCGTGAGCAACTTTATTTTCGACGGGACACGGCGTGACCCGTTTGGATCGACTTTTTAATTTTTCTTTAATAATAATATTTTACTTTTATAATAATATTTAGCATTTCCCCATAACATTTCTTTTAAAAGACTGGGTTGGGTTAAGCTTCAGCTTCATAGTATCCTTGATATTAAATGGTATGATGTTAGACTTCACCATAACCCAATGGTGGGAAAACTTTTTTTAAGACGGGCCATTTGTAATAACTAAACAATCGTAGCGGGCCAAAGAATAAAGTTTTTAGCGGGTCGTCACATTACGAAGTAAGAACGCGTTCAAACATTCTCACTGCGGCACTCTTAAACGGGCCGGACTAAATCTTTCCGTGGGCCGTAGTTTCCCCATCACTGCCCTAACCTAACCAAACCCAAACCAACTTCACCAAATCGAACATAAACAACCTAACCCAACCCATAGCAGTTGAGTTACTCTTCAACTTCATGCCATCTCTTATTTACATTTAGTTTTTTATGAAGTTCATTTCAGTATGAGAGATGGTATCAACTTGGGTCGGGTTGAACTCCAACTTGATATCATTCTATATGAGGGAAGTTGATGTTCTATCCAACCCAATTTGATACCATGATATCAAATAAATTTCTTTCAATTTCTTCCCAAGTAGGTTAATTTCATTCAATTTAATAATCATTAAAATGGTTATTATATTAAAAAGTTAATCTAAATACATTTAATTCATAATTTTTTGAAATTTTTGCTTATAACGAACCGATTTTCAAGTCGATTCGCCTCCTTTACACACAGCTGCTTGTCATTCAATATTTTATAAAATACCTAGGCAAAGTATAAAATTAACATTTCATATATTACCTAAATGTTTTAAGTATTCTGTAAATTTCATGATTCATACATTTGATCACCTGATCGAGCGATTTGATCACGTGAATTGACGTGATCCACGCGTGCGTCACGTGATTTATATATGATATTTACGTGAGTGGTGAGCGTGACCCGCGTGGGTCTAGATCGTGAGCGGACGTGAGCGTGCATAAATAGTTAGTCACGCGCATACCTCTATCTTGTACCATGACAAATAAAAACACAAAAAAAGCAAAATCGTATACTGAGTAGCATTGGAAAAAAGGAACAATCAAAATTTACGATTCTCATCCTCAAATCGTATTCAAAAATCAACAGTTTTGGTTGAGCAAGCACATTTAACCTCGACAGATAAGGAGTTCTATAGTTGCTCAATCCGGTAAGAGAAGAAACGACAGAACTTAGCAGACCAGTCGTGTGGCGCCGTCATCCCAAATTTATGTCTTAAGTATCTTATTTTGTGAACAAAGTATGGAGGTTTTGTTTGGAGAATCCTATAAATTAGATACAGATATTGCGCACGGAATATCTGTTTCATATCACGGTGGGTTCATGCAACGTGTTTTAGTCTTAGTCGTAGCCATAGTCATAAGAGTGAAAAGTTAAGGTATTTTGTTAAACTAGTACCATTCATGAAACACCTTATGACTAAAACGGTTTTTGTCCTAGTCACAAGAGTTGCCCAACTTTTAACTTTTTAAAGCTAAAACCCTTTTCTCTTTCGTACTTTTAATGGCACTGTTTTGTTTTATTTTATAAATTAAGGTTAAGTTGGTTAATTTTTGTAAAAAGTGTTTAAAACAAACTGTTTTAAACATTTTTAAAAGTATATGATATATATTAAACCAAATTTCTTTTGAACAGTTCAAAAGGTGTTTTAAAACATGGGGTGTTGTTTAAAAGAGTAGTTTTGTTTAAAAATTAACATGATCTATTTTCCTTTATATATGTTTATCACCCAACCGCTAAGCATTAGAACGGGGAAATATGATCTCTTCGTTTAACGCCAAAAACAAAGCGCAAGCAAGAATTTTGAACAACTGGTACCTTGCGCGTTGATTCAAAAGACAAACAAAAGCTAAAAACAACACGATAATAATTGAAGTTGGACAAAACTAGGCTATCACATAATAAACTCTTGAGCTCAACAGACAAAAACTTACGACATAAACACAAACGTTTTAAGGCACCAAAAGCGCTCGCATACAGAATTCCTATATGTCTTCTAAAATTCAATTGACTACTTATTTTTGTAATTGCTTTATTCAAAGTGTCAATAAGAACTCGAGACCCATCCACAAACCCACCACCTCCTTTGGAGGATATGATACTCCTACATAGGATATGATATAGATGAATCTTATTAGGATTTATCCTCAAGCTATGTGATTACTAATATCTGTGCACAGAATTTTTAACTCGCCAGTAATAATACGACATATAGAAGGAACTTCGTCGGGTTTAAAGCTGTAATACAACTACGTGTCATCCGCATACAGATAATAAGAACAATAGTCAAGTTTGGGAAACAGATAACAAGTGTAAATTGTGAAAAGGATGGTGCTCAAAATAGAATCTTGAGGAACACCAGAAGAGCAGATCACGGGATCTGATAGAACAGAATTCAGCTTAATCGCATGGAAATCCAACCCAATAAACTTTAAAATAGATAATAGAAAATGGTCAAGGATGTCAAAGGCCGTAGTGAAATCAGGTTAAAATTTACACTGTGGATTTTCTCTTGTCCAGAGACCTGAGTGCATCATCAGTCAAATCCAGGAGCGCCGTAGCACAACTGAACTGTCTTCTAAACCCGGGCTGTTTAAGAGGCAAAATACAAAGTGTTTCCAGATAAATATTTAACTGTTCTATCATAAGTTTATCTAAGATCTTTCAAAGAAGTGGCAGAATTAAAATGATGGGCCTCAGATCCTTGCAATTAGTGATAGGAAAAACTTTGGGAATGGGAACAACAAAACTATACTTCCAGTAAGCCGGAAACACTGAATGAGTCAAACAAAAATTGAAAAGATGAACAAGCACGTCAAGAATACGGGGATAACACAGTCGGATCGTATCTACGCTGATTCCATCAAATACAACTTCCGTCGACTTTAAGTTCAATAAAATCAGATGGATATACTCAGTAGAGACCTAACTATATGCAAACATGGGCAAAGCAGAACGCATCCTGTTGGTGTTATAAAAAGCAAGAAGATACTTAGAGTCTCCGACGATTAATTTTTTTTCCAAAAATATCCTTTTTTCCGACGAATAGCACCCGTGTCGTAATTTCATAAAGTGTTATAATATTGTTACTTATATTATTTAAAATTCTTCTGAATCCTTATTATTTTATACTTAGCAGATGCCTCATTCCCTAGTTTAATCATTTGCCTTACATTCCAAGTGATCCATGGCAAAGAACGTTTTTTGATTACCTTAGTGATCATATGCGCATGAAAATCAAACAAAGATAACATAGCATCATTAAAGTAATTCAGTTTGTCATCAATTGTATTAAGATCAAGGACAGCCTTCCAATTCATCATTATTTATTATGTTGGTTAGAACTAGAATCATTAGAGTTTAGCCGTCTTAAGTACGGCTAAACCCAAATGTTTCTAGATCTAAGTCTAGTGTTAGCTTTAGTGTTGGTATTAGCTCTAAATTAGCTGTTGTGTACTTGTATGTGAACTAAAGCTAGAACTAACACTAAACCTAAGAGTAGAAGGTTTTAGTCGTGCGTCTTCAGATGCACGTCTAAACCTGAATTTGATTTCTTTTAGTTGTAGTGTTAGTCCTAGTTTTAATTCTTGTTTAACTCTACAGGGTGTTTCGATGACTTGGAAACAATTTTAACCACATATACCAGAGTAAAAATGATTATAATTTATGTAAAAAATTGGCCAAAGTCCATCAAAGTTAGAAAATTTTAAGATATAGTTATATCTCAAACACTAGTTATGATAAAGGTCTGAAATTTGGTGCAGTATAAACAACAATGTTATACAAGTGTTTCTAAAATTTGTTTGCTCAAAAGTTTTTTTAATCGATTGACTAACTATAAAAAAAGCAGAAAAAGAGACCAAATGAGGATGAAGAAAATAAAATTAGCCACGATTCAAATAGACTTTGAATGCTGGCGATTGAAACCAATATTGAAATATTATAATTGAAATTTTCATAATTTTATTGCATTTTCTGATGAAAGCAGCTTTTCAACAAATGATATTACTTCGTCCCAGCATTATCGTTATTTCATTATTTATTCACGTTATACGGCCAACACATAGTCCTGATCAATTAGTATGATAGTCCTGAACAATTATAGATTTTTATATTTCGAGACGATTGAAACAAAATGTTTACAGTGAACCATTAAAAGACAATGCAGAACTATTAGAACTAAGAATAATTAATGCGATGGAATATCGTAATTGTTATAAAGAATTTAGAACTCGTATTCAAATATGCTCACTTACAAATAAATAAATTAATAAATAAATGTAGTCCTATTATTATTTACTTACATATTTTTGTTTATCCCTATACTTTTTACCTACATAAATTGTGACTATTTTAAATAATAAAAAAATAAGAGGCCGTCCTAAAACAAAGTTAAAATCAACATTGACAATTCTTAATCTTTTAATTCTTTTTTAGAGCGATTTCTGACGATAACTACTTAAAATGAGTTGTAACTTTTATGGTTTCCATAAATATCACTTGGAAAATTTTTATTTTAAAAAATAGTTCAATTTTTACAAAAAAACCGGAATAATTAGTTAATTTCTATATTTAAGGTATAAAATTAGTGCGATTTAGTGGTTTGAACATATCCGATGCATTATTTATACTTATTAACAATAAGTTTGAAAAATCAGTAAAAGATTTATTTTTCCTCTTTATAACTCGATCCGGAGACATACTGTAGTTTAGGTGTGCCAAAATTCCATAGACACATTTACACATATTTTTTTAAATCATGCTTAAAAAGACAATAATTTGTTTTTCATATAGACGACGGGGAGATGTACATGTACTATAGAGAGTAAAATTATATATACTAAATAAACAATAAAATGCTTTTATTGTTATTATTATTATTTATATATGCACGCCATTTTCTTTTGTATTCCAATTAAAGCATGAGGGGTCTTCTATTTACGCCTGTCCATCATCTATTGTAATACAAAGGAATGTTAAGACAGGTAGTTTGTTTTGATCCCCAATTATACCGTGAAGGCCGCCATCTTTTGTATCCCAATTAAAGCGTGAAGGGCCTTTTGTTTAGACCTGTCAATCATCTATTGTAATACAAAGGTATGTTAAGACAGGTAGCTTCTCTTTGTTCCCCAATTATACTGTGAAGGCCGCCTTCTTTTGTCAATCATCATATATTAAGATCTTTATGCCAGAGACCATAGACCACGATTCAGATGGATGCCGAACGTTTTGGTTTTTGTCTTGAGATTGGAAACGAAATATTATACCGAAATTTTCATAATCTTATTGCATTTTCTGATGAAAGTACCTTTTCAACAAATGATATTACTTCTTCGCATCATTGTCTTTATTCGAGTGATGTAAATTCAAATTTTACACACTCTATACGAAGTTATCATTTCAAAAAAGTAAATGTGTTGTGTGCTATAACATATTAGGGGGTACTTGGGTCATATTTCTTCGATGGAAATGTAAATGAACCAAAATATTTGGATACGTTACAAAATTATTTTAAGATCGCGTATTAGGATGATTATTTCGAAAACGACCTGGCGGATTTCAACGCGGTTTTTTACTAAAATATATCAAATAATGTCGTGTGTCAGGTTCCGTTCATATTCCGTTATCAATTAATCAAAATTAGGTCTTCCTATTATTATATACCTATTACTACCTACTATTGCTTATTTCTATTTCTCCTTAATTTATAATTCCGTTAATGCGCTCTTAAAAAATGATATAGCTCTAATTTTGAAAAACTGATATGCCTTGAATGGAATATTGGAATATCGATAAAATAAAATATACCCACATTAAAATCAGTTTACAACCCGTTCAAATTCGAGGAGTTTTCGTCAAATACTTTTTGAGATAGAAAATCGCAAAGTAGACAAAGTTGCTGGCACCCTCAAAAATCAAGTAGTTCTTTCACTTAATTCGAGATAAAAGAAGAACCAAAGACAGGACAATTTCCAAATTAACATGATACTCAGAAATATGATCTTGACTTTTATAATCAGAGTATAAAAGTCAAGACCCCTTATAAACTAAGAGGCCTTGACTTTTTGCATGGAGTTTAGTGTGTTATTACATAAATTTACATTTGAAAAATTTTATTCAATTATTTAGCCATACTTTAATTTGTGCTTATACTTTTCACCAACATAAGTTGTAACATTTTAATGTAGAAAAAAAGTAGTTTAATTTTTGTATAAATACGGGAATAATTAGTTAATTTTTACATTCAGAATATAAAATTCTATCGATTTGGTGGTTTAAACATATCCGACACAAAATTTATGCTGACATAAGTTTGAAAAATCAGTTATACATTTTTATTCCATTTTTATAACTCGATCCGGAGACATATTGTATATTATACATATGCAGGATGTTTCTGTAAGTCGTAACATAATTTATAAATGGACAATTTTTGCTCTAAATTCATAATGGGCTTTCGAAATTAAGACGTGCTTTAAAATTTTCTTAAATTTTTCTATATGGGTTGTCTTAAAAAGATAAAATTTGGTAGTTAGTGTAATATTGTTTTGTTCAATCCTAACATCAACGTCAAAAAGTGTCGTCTTCTACATATCGACATGATATTAGCCAGGAATTAACGAATTTTAAGACCAAGTTTTCTCTAAATGGTAGTTTCTAGCGTAGATCTATCTGCTAACATTCGTAGCAACGAGTGAGCGAAAATTTTTTTCACTCACTCTAATTTTCTTCATCCACTATCACCGATATTTAAAACATTTAAAGGTACAACTCTTTATTTAAACGTAACGGATGTGAACTAAAAAAACGATAGAGAGCACATATGGACAATTAAATTAAGTATTTCACTTGTGTAAATTATTAATTTTAATTAATTTATTAGTTTTACACATATTTACCAGATAACACATATTTTTAATGATTTGCCGTCAACTATAAAATGTAGCACTTCTTTAAGGTTATTTCGTTACAGAGTGAGGGGCCACTTGTTTCAGACTCAGGATGCATTAGTATCCTGAGTCTCAATAGGGCGACAAGGATCGAGCAGTTCACATTTAATAATTTATTATGATGTCAGTATTGGTTCTTTTTCTGTCTCCTTTCCAGTTTCTTTTTGTTTTTCTTATCTTTTTCTCTAGTATATTTAGAATTAGTTTTATTAGGTTTGAGTGGAAGAGCAGGTGCAGTTACGGCTCTTCCTGAACTCCGCCTAATTTGTCCTAAATTTAACTTATATTCTTTATTTTATATACAGGATGTCTCTGAAATACGTGTACAACGGAAGACCACAGAATCCTTGGCTCAAAATAGGTCGAATTAAGTTAACTTATCTATATTCAAAGTTCCTTCGATTCGTCGCTAGAGGACTTCAAAGTTAGCAAATAAAATTGGTTTTTATTAATTTTATTTATTGAAATTTTAGACAAAATTTTTTATTAAAACGCGTCGTTTTCGAGTTATTTCTAACATACTAAGCTTTGAGAAATCAACCTAAATTTGTAGCATTTCATAAAAATAATAATTTCCTTGATTATATTTAAAAAATCATAGAAAATCGAATTCTTAAAATATCTTGAAATTTTTTGACATTTATAAAAAAAGGTGTATACTTTTCTGAGAATCACACCATATGAGAATATTTCTATTCATTTTTGAAATATCTAGTTTTGAAATCAACCTACTTTATAGCATTTCATAAAAATAACAAATCTCTTGAAAAAAATGGAATTCTTAAGATATCTTAATGAATTTTTTTGTGATTTATAAAGTAAAGTACACGTTACGTTGCCGAGAACAAAACTACACTCATATATCACTTCGTGTTTCAGATAAGTATTTTGGAACTCAACCTAATTTTGTATGCAACATTTCATAACATTAACAATTATTTGAGTCATTTCTAAAAAATTGTTAAAAATTCGAATTTTTGGACCGTTTATTTTGAAAACGGTGTCGTGATAAAGTTAATTTTTTCTTGTTTCGAGAAAATTTATGGAATATATCTGTTAATTAAAAAATGTAGGCGAATTATATGAAGTCTGGCAATGTTTCCAACGTTTTATCGATACATGATTTGATTTTAGGCGTATTTTACTAAACTGATATACAGGGTGAGTCAATAGTGCGAGGACGGTAGATTGTAGTGTTACTGTTGAAAATAAAAAAAATTCTTTTATGTCATCATGTTTTACAATCAAAGTTGCATCGATTAAAATTATTTTCAGCTATGTTTCACGCTGTGTTTCATTATTCCAGGGCCCTACTCAACTTCAATTTTTTAAATGGAACTTAAATGCTTGTCTTAAATGCTATAAATGCGTATCTTGCTTTCAAATTTTGAATGCAAAGTTGCCAAGTTATTAATCATTTTGTGAACATTTTTTAAAAATCATGTAATGACTTAAAATTCGATATCACCATTATTATTAAATATTGAAGATTGCAATTTGGCATACCGACGAACAAAGCTTTGGTCTTTCAAATCGCGCTAATACAATTGGATAATATTATACAGGCTGGTTACCAGAACCGGTTAATTTATGAAATGTTTGGGGAACCATAACTTTTTATTTCCAATGGAACACCCTATGTTTCTTCAATGCTTCATAAGGCTTTAAAATAAACGGTCCATAACTTAAGAATTCGACTTTTACGTATGAAGATAAAAAAACATTTTTTTTAATTTCCAAAGGTGAAGAATCTTTCGTCCCCGCGCTATTGACTCACCCTGTATACTTACGGTCTCCAAATGGACTTACACCACTTTCAAAATTGGACAATTGTAAAGATCGTTTAATTTCAATTTTGAAAAATCAAATGTTACGTACTTCATATGCATTTAGTTTGTTTACAAATAGTATTTTTAATTTTAGACGCTAATTACATTGTTAAAATTAGAAGATATTGATAGTATATACTTATGTTCTGCATGTGGCAGTATTTCGAAATATGCATGATACCTATAATTACCTGTTCCCCATTAGTGTTTTCTTATTTGTATTTTAATTGAATATTTAAGATTTTTTATGGAAAGAAATTCCCTCGCTTCATTTTATCTAAAATTTTCAAACATTTTTCTAAATGTTTCAAACAGCAAGAAGCTACTTCTTGCGTCTCGCTGAAAGCAATAATTTCGTCTCACACATAATATGTATGTGTAGAACTTTATTGTTCTGGAAATTTAAAAATCCTCACTTAAATCATACATGTATCGCTTATAATATGCGATTGAGACAGATAATTTAGAGTAAGGTCATCCTCAGGTCATATCAGGATTTTTTCGATTCCAGAATTGTATGGAACCCTGTGTACCCTATAGCATTGTTCCCGTGGTTGCATACTTTTAAAAATGATCTTATGAAAATGTCTAAATCTCTCTTAACTTTGAAGGCCCATATCTTAGCCATTTCTTTGTTTAGATCAGTAATTTTTATGTTTATACGAATCATTATCATTATGCTACGATTTACAGAAACACCTTGGATATAAATTAGTTGTAACAAAAATCGAGAATCGATATTGTCGATAGTGTAAAAAACGATATTAGCCGCATTACCGGGTTAATATTTCTTTTAGACACATTATAACGAATAACACATCAATTGCGAGCCAAACGCTCTTAAATCGACCTAGGCCAATAATTGCTTTCGATCCAATAACTAAAATGCCACCTCGTGGTCTGAAAACCGCTGTCAACCTTTTCCTTTTTTACGAAGCCCTTTTCAGCCTGGGATAGAATGTAAATGTTCGACTATTATCTCCGCCCTTTTTAGACTGTTTTTTGGCACTATCTCGTAAACGGATTTATTTATACTTTTTAATAACAATTTAATTATTTCTTCCACTTGTAGTTATTTAACACAGTATAACATAACGTTTTGTTATGTATTGATTACGTCTAGTTTTAGTTCAATAAAGATGTAAGTACAACAATCTAGCGCTAAATAACAGCTAAAATCAGAACTAACACTTGCATTACAACTAAGATACGTTAATGATACATACGTACAAGATACGTTCAAGTAAGAAACGTTCATCTAGTGCTGAACGTTTCTAGTTCTAGCTCTAGTATTAGTTCCACTTTTAGTTCAATAAAAATATACAAGTTTTGCACTGAATTAGAAACTTTCGAGTTATACTGCGATTAAGTGTAACAAAAAACTATGGATGAAAAACAAAGTGATATTTTTATCGAATTCAATTCTTTTTCATCTCTGAATGGACTGTTTTCTATCGATGTCACGTCGATTGTATATTCAACTAGATTTATGGTGTTTGCGTGTAAATCTAGATTTTAAATCAGAAAGATGATAAATCAATGTTCAACATTATTTCAAAACGTCACGTAGCTGACTTCATGTACTTTATGTTATAGTACACGTGTCGTTTTTTAATTATCCACATAAATAATTTATTTTTTATCTTCGTTGTAATTTTGTCATGGTATATAGTTTCTTTTCGTGCCGTAAATATCGTTATTTTCTTTTATGTGATCGCTACAGATATTAAACGACTTTTATTCATGTCATGACGAATGATGGAAGGATGTAATCGTAAAATCGTTACGTTAAAACGCTTTGATCGCTTTTATCATTAGGAGTAATGATTATACCGATAAAGAAATAGAGTGAAATTATGTCTTACTTAATATCAAATATTATATTGAGGTACAGATCAAACAAAAAAAATTGTGGCTTTAAAATTTTCTTTGAAAAGTTCTAGATTGTTCTAGGGTATCGATTGATCGTAAGTACCTGTTGAGTACCCGACGGAAAAAAAGAAAATAGAAGTAGAGATCGTAGACCTGGCATGGAAAGCATACATCTTAACCTAGTTTCGCGGAATACGCGTTGTTAAAGTGCGAAGGTTTTCCGAAGAACGATGGATTCGTACCTTTCTCGCAAAATTCTCCTTCGTAATCGGGATTCCTGCACTCGCAGATGGGGCCGCTGTCGGTTGATATACAAATACCCCCGTGTTGACATGGATCTCGAATTTCACAGGCGTCGCTGCTGTTACCACCCTTCAAGATCTAAAAAGAAACAAAAAATTTTGTATGAGACAAAGAAAAATTCTTTTTGTATTTCGTTTTTGTTTCAAGCATCTAAGTGGTTATTTCATTAAACTACATTTTTAGGGTTGTTGTTTAAGGAAACTTCTAATACTATTTTTTCCCATTGGTAAAATGGCGAGGAAGTTGAAAATACCTTTAAAAACGGTACATGAAACTATTCCGTTATCTAAACGGACGCGGCGTGAGGATCCAGTTTAAATGGTTATTAAAGGGAATGTATATAGCTGCACCACGTTTTTACAGGATTTTCCGTAACAAAATGAGGCGAACCCTGAGCACAATACCGTTGATACAATGCCAGTGTTCGTTTTAAAAGGAAACCAACGCCAAATTAATTATCCTGCGTCGGCGGTGTGTGCTAATTGTTACATGGGAACGTTATCTCATAGTTTTCTAAAATATGACTTTCAAACTTCCATCTATTTATTTATTTATTCGGAATACAAACAAGGTTTCCCCTACAATAGTATCCTTTAAAAGAATTCATAGAATAACAAAAAAGAAAAATACATACATACAGGCTGCACGAAAAGTATGGAATAATGGTTCTGTAGCCTTAATTTCAATTTATATCAAAAAATGTTTTAAATAAAAGTTACTTGAAGATATTTTCCGCATATCTTGGTGTCGAAATAAAATAAAAAGGATGACGGCAGTTGAGATATGACGTGGTGAGTATGTCTTTAAATAGAGTACCCTGTATATTTTAAGGTTTTTGGATTCCTTTTGACAAGTTGTAAAATACCATAAGGTTTTAATCCTTTAAACTGCATAATTTTCAAAATATTGCAATATCTTTATATACATTTATTTAAAAAGATTTGACATAATTACAATCGAATTATAGCATCATTATGAGATTGATACCATTCTAATATACGTTAATATGATACCAGAGATAATTTCCATTCGAATTTTAAGTTAAAATTTAGAAAAGGCTCTGATTATAGATATTAAGTAAATAATAATACCAAACTTCGAAACCAAAGATTGCTTTCGTTCGGAAATTATCAAGTCTTTACAAAATTATACATGTCTATCAATATCAGCTTCTGATAACTGTTGCAGTACAGCTGATTTATAGGGACCTTGTTTTTTATTTTTTAAATTGTTTTGATTTAGATCTTGTACTGACATCGAAATTCAAGGCTAGTTGACGAATTGAGGTACATGTATTATTTCTTGTAGCACTCCATATCTCATATCTTCATTTGTTGCAGCATTCGGCAGATCGCATTTTGAAGTATCTGAAAGAGACGAGCGATTTTCATCGTTACGGTGACTTTCTATATGGTATCCACACGTCCCAGTATTATTTTTATTATCATCATAGGCGTTGAATATTGACTGTTACTTGGTTTTATCTTTATTTCTTCGTCTATAATTTCTCGTAATCTTGGAAATTCTGAATATGACTTGGTTTGGATAATACTTTCTTTCAGAACAATATTATGTTGGACTAAATTGGTTTTTCCAGGTCGATTTGAAAACAATACAGAAAATTCTCCAATAAAATTCTTTAAATCCCTCCTTTGTTCTTCTGTAAATTGTCCAATTCCCTTTGCTTGTTGTAAAGCTTTTGTAGCCAGTAAAGTTCCTTTCTTTTTCTTTTCCAATTCACGAATATTTGTTCCAATCTTTTGTTCCCCTGAAGATGTTGAAGATTATCGCTCATATTCAATGGTATGAAGATCGAGCTCAATCCAATCATTTCTTTGGACTTTCCTATTGCATTTGTAACTTATTCTTTCTTGTTGGTTGACTATTTATCTCTTTATCCCCTTCTTCATAAATAACTTCTTTTCCTCATTATCATATTTCTTTGATGTTCTGCTTTTCTTTCATACTAATTTCTATAACTTCCTAACTAACTACTATCTAGCTTAACATACTAGTTTATTAGTATCTCTGCCATTCCATAAATCTTTTACCATTCTTAACGGAGATCTAATTTTCCTCCTATAACATAACGCCGCAAGTCTGAAACCATGTGCTGCACTATTTATGAAATATAATGCTTGATCAATATACTCGTCCCACACTTTTCCATGTTCGTAACTCAAAGCTCGGAGTGTTCTCTTAAACACTCTATGTAAGCTGCATTTGACTGAGGACGGTATGAAAAAAGTGGTGTTATTTTAATACCACTTCGTTCCAAAAATTCCGTAGCTTTGTTACGCACACTCCTGAGATCTGATTGTATCTTTGTCGGAAAACCAATAACAAAATAAATGTGTTCCTAATTAATAATACAAGCCAGATTGAACTCGAATTATCCAGATATTTAATGACAAATGCGTTATCCCAAGGTTATTATCCCAAGGTATTGAAATCGTAAATAATTAAAACATTTTTACTAGTATGTATAAACAGCTGTTTAAAACTGGGAAAAATATTTTTATATATTTTTTAAAATCTACTGATATTCAGGTTCTGGGAAAATATACTCACGGATTCTGTGTGGAGAAATAATAAATAGAATTAATGCTATAACCTCTTTTATTACTAAATAACCATAGATAAGTTATTAAATATGTATACGTTGCGAAAGATAATTAACGTAATGTAATTATTAGAGATGAGTGATATTTCAGTAAGTTATTTTTCAAAAAAATACGGATGGCAACGGTGATGAAAATATAAAAGAACGGAATTTCCCCGATATTTTTATATATTATAAGCGGATTTTTGAAATATGGGTATATCGAACTTGAAAGTGACAAAATCGTCTTGAATTCTTTATATTCCATAACCTATAAAGATATTTTGGGGATTAATATTTCAAAAGAATCCCCAATTCATATCAATTTAAAGCCGATATTGCACGTATAAATCAAATTTTTAGAATTTCTCAAATTTGTTTATTAGTATACGTTCCATTTGTTACAATCAAAACTTACCTTTCTCTTTGATATCTTTTGAGCGAATAAAGATATTTCCATGATTGATATTTTAAAGTAAAATTGGGTTGGGTTGCGTTGAGTTGACATGTCATCATCTGTTAGCATAATATTTTTATGGTGTTTACACTTTTTATGGTAAGTGGCTTGAGCAATATACTCACCTCACCCTTTTTCATGTTCGTAACTCAGAACTCTTAGTATTCTCTTAAATTCTCCATGAAATCTATCTACTGCAATTGACTAAGGATTGTATACAGACCTGTGGAATATTTGTATATCGCTTTGTTCCAAAAATTTTGTAGTTGGGTTACTAAGAAACACTCTCCCCAGATCTGTTTGTATCTATGAAGAAAAACCAACTGTAGAAGAAATGTTCACTCATCCTTCTACCACTGATTTTGAGTCGGCTATTTGTAATGGCGGTTTCGTTACATGTCTGGGGAAATATGCAGCGTTTAAAATGATGGTGATTGAGAAAGAACGGTCACTGATCACTATGTTCTTCAAAAATCTAGGGATTGCTCATCTCTAATAATTATAGCTTAAAAAACAATATAGCGCGAATAAAATCATTTAAAAGTATCTCTATAGAAGTATATTGATCTCTACATTTGCTGCGTCTAAACTTAATATTTTTGTATCACTGATGACATTGAATTTAAGTTCCGTTAGTAATGTAATGTCCTTTTAAGGTATCTTTTGTTTGAGCGACATTGATAATTTGCTTTCAATCTGTTTTGAGAGCAAGGTAGACGTACTAAACAGATGACAAAAAAATCGTTAGATTTTTTGATTGTTCTGCAGGTGAAAGCTGATATAATTGAAATGCATTAGTAGCAGAAACATTTATAAGAAACATCATCATTTTCGCCTACCATTCAGCCTAATCGCGATTCTGTATTTTACGACATTTTGATCAAGTCTTTCTACGCCACCCATAAACCTGTTGTACGTATGTGTTTTGTCGATGTCCACTCCTCTATTATTATATTAACGTTTCACCTTACCAACTGGATGAACACCACTCTCAACTATAGTCACAATATTGCTATCGTTGTAGCGTACTAAAGTCGTTGTGGCTGTATTTTTGTAATTTAACGATGTTATATAAACGACACTTCTTCCTCTATTTTTTATTATTTATTTTTTTGTAACAAGCTATCAAAAAATTATTTATAAAAAGCTATCATTTTTATAAATTTCAAATAAATGAATAATAATGAATGGATAATGAGATTGATGTAGACGGAAATCGCTACACTTATCAAACTTAAATAACGAATCGAACTTTTTTAAGTATTTTTGTTTTATCAATATCCTTGAAAGTAGTAGAATCATCTTTTAAACAAAATGCTCGTTTTGGTTGGTCTACGCTCACTGTTAAAACTTTGTTATTTTTAAGAATCTTAAAGTATTTTGCATTCCTTTCTATTATACTGTTTAAGACCATTAATTTTAATAAAAACGAAATTTGTCTTAAAAAGTTCTTTATGCATAAATGGCTTTTGACTACAATGAGAAATTGCTGGAATTGGTTTAATATCAACTCTTGATAGAGTATCAGCTACTACATTGGAATCAACATATAGCGAATATCTGAAGAATATTGTGCTATATAAAAAAGATAACGTGACTGGCAACGAGATTTTTCAGTGGTTGAGAAAATAGTTGTAATTAACGGTTTGTGATCTGTATATATCGTAAATTCATGTCCATACAGGAAATGTTAAAAGAATTTAATTGAACTATATATAGCTAGTAATTCTCTATCAAAAGTCGAATACTTTTCAACAAAAGTTGACGACTACCCAACGGTAGTCGTCAACTTTTGAGAATAGAATCCTAGTGGTTGTGAGTATCGATTGTTTGAGACAAGACGGCTCCTATTCCAACATTGGACGCGTCTGTTAGTATATATGTTGCATTATGAAGAGGATGTGCAAGTATATTCCAATTTATTAAAATTTGCTTGGAGGTCGAAAAAGAATTTTCATATTCTTCCGACCAACAAGTTATTGTTTTTAATTTTTGGTTGTTTAGTGAATTGGATAATTCATGAAGTGGAGCTAAAATTGTTGATCTTTTAGACAAAAAACGATGATAAAAATGTATTATACCTAAATGTATTTGAAGCTGTTTGAGGTAATTTGGCTTTGTGTAATCTTTGATCGCTTTAATTTTAATTTCGGAAGGTTGGATACCTATACTTTGCTAATGATGTTGCTTTTTGTAGGAGAACATAATAATTCATAAACATCGTTATCGATTAATATCTCAAAAAGTTCTAAAACCAAACCTTGTACAGCAGATTCTTCTTCAGGCTTTGGTATTATATCATTTTGTCTCCATTTTCTTTTGACTACAATCTTAGTTTTCTGACCAGGCGATTTTACAAACGGAGATGTTGATGGTTGATTCAACTGTTCATCCTGATTCATATATACCACACAATTCAGCATTTTCTGGTGTGATGAATATATCTGCTGATATTGAGTTATCATCTTCTCAGGTCGATATAATTTAATGAACGAAAAATCGTTAAAATCGCTAAATTATCGAAAAAATGACGGTTAAAATACTAAAAATTGTATCTCAGTGTTGTTCACTGAGAATATTCACATTTGCTAATTCTCTGTAAAAACTACAAAATATTTATAACTAAAAATGTACATCGAACAATAACGATTGTAGGAGTTCATCAATTGCGGAAAGGCGAGTTATAATAACAATTTGTAGTAAAAGCGGGCAACCCAAAAAGACGTTGATCTCGAGTGAGATAGCTAGGAATTAAGAAGGAAATATATCTCAAAACTTCTGCAAACTCAACAAAGCCGTTCATCCGTTTAAACAAAAATACCAAATCTGTAGCAGCTCGACGTCCATGCAGTGTACGCAAACTGAGTACAGTACATATCTGCTCGTAGGAGCAATAAGGCAATTCGGATTTATGAGCCAGATAACTGCAAAGTCTCAATTCGGTCAATGTGCACAGAATATGCAGGGTTTATAAAGGAGGATATGTTAAGACATGTACAAAGATTTGATGGCCTGTAGATTGCTAAATTAATTTGACGTTCAAATAATAAAACCCAAGCTTCTGTTTGTTTTACTGATAAGTCCCTATACGTGAGTTTCTTAGCTAAAGTTTCCTTAGCCGACACTTTTAGGACCAAGGTTTATTTACTACAGTTTAGAAAGACATAATTATTGCTACAGTAGCTTTGCAAACGATTAAGATCCAATTCATTGGAGTTTATAAAAAGATTTGGGCATATAGTAAAAAGTTACTATGGAGAAAGCATTAAGTACTGATAGATGCCGCTTATATAAGCAAACACTACAAGACCTAAGTGACCAACCTGGGGCATTCCTGAAGTGTCCGGAAGAAAGTCAGATATGTAATTATTAATTTTTTAGGTTAGCATCTATTACAAATATAAGATGCTAACCACATTAATAATCCATCAGTTAAGTAAAATTTTTATAACTTGTTTAGGAGTGTCCCATGATGCAGCTTGTCAAAGGCTTTACTGAAATCGGTGCAAACCGCGTCAACCTGGTGATTTCCAATGAGAGAACCTTGAATGTAGTAATTTATTTAAGATGCGAGATACAGATCGGCTAGGGAGAAAACCATCATGTTACTGAATGAGTAGAGGTTGTATTGAAGAGTATGTTTTATCATAGACATTTTTTTCAAAAACACATAAAATAGGGAGAAAAGAAATGGGGAATCCACAATAAAATTTGTAGAGGCATCAATAAAATTACGTCATTTGAATTTAAATAACCGTTTATAATAAGCGATTATTGAACAAAATCAATACAATGGAATGTTTTAATTAGTAAATTAATACCAGTAATGCAAATATCAGAATCGTATTGAGTGCATACGAATATAATGAATGGAAATATGCCAAATAGAATTTGAAATTGATTGAAATCATTCATTCGGCTATATCCATGTCCATACATATTAACGCTGAAGTTTATAATGTAGAAGGAAATAGAAAACAAGGTTTTGAAAATGACCAATGAGTATTTAATAATAAGGTTGATGTAGCTACACATTAAATTCTAAAATTATAAATCTCGAAATAATTCGAGATGTTTTTAAAAACGAAGATAATTTCTGTGAAAAGCGGCTCTCTGAAAAAGGAATTGGCTTTTAGAAAAAGGTTTGAAAAAAATTTTAACAAATAATTCAAAGGAATTATTCGCTAAATTAAGGCTAGGGATCACAATGGATATTTCAGCAGGATAATGATCCCAAGCATATTACTTACATTATGAAGGAATAGATATTGTATAACGTCCCTAAACAGTTACGCTCACCATCTCAGTCAACCGACCTTAACCCCATGTAAACATATGGAAATTCCTTGGGAACAAATTCGGAAATTGCGTATCGTCTTAATTAACATATCCTTAGCTAATTTTGGTCCCCGAAAATGTATTATTTTTTGCAAAATATTTAAAGTTATCTATATTTATACAAATTAATTTATAATCATAGTTCGCTTTAGTTATATGAAGAAAGCTTATCTCAGAAACTTAATTTATTTAGGCTGTAATAAATTGATGAAAAAGCTCAAATGTTAAGAAATGTTTAAAAGATGCGTGAACTCATAATTACAATGACTACTATTGTGAGAATATAATAGGGCTAATACATAGAACAGAGTTGATCATGTTTATTTGCGATATCAATCGACTGAGTATGTTCGCAAACCAGGTTAATTAGGTAAATTTATCACCGAAACAGAACAGAGGTTCTAGTTTGTTATGAATGCTTTGATGGATTGCATTTTAGAATTAAATCAAAAAATTAAAATTTTGCAGAAATAAATAACAGAATATTCCTTAGTTTGTCGGTTTTTACGCCAAATATAGCTAGAAATCAACTATAACCATTCTGAAAAAACAAACCCCTAACTAATTAATGAACTAATTACTATTTGCTTATTACGGCGTTAGGAGTTAATTGGGAGAAGCTTTTCTCAAACTTCTCTGGTTATCCTTTAAAATACAAAGTTTTAAAAACTCATTTCGAATGTAAATATAATCTTCTGGCTCCCTATAAACGATGCCATGTATATCACATATTATCCTATGAATACCATTTATCCAAGAAAGTTTGGGTGTTTCTCGTTTTATGTTTTTTTGATGTGGCTCACTGAAATAAAGTTTTAAAATTCTTTGTCCTGGCATTTTTTTAACCCCTCCAGTGTCTATTTTGTCATGGTGAGAACCAAATTAGAAAATCTTTATTCGTTTTTGAGATAAAGATTATTTAAGCTAACCTATTTTTTATGATTTTTTGAAATTGATAATCTTGCTTTAAAAAATCACGAAAAATCGAATTCTTAAGATATCTTAATAAATTATTCATGATTTATAGACGAAGGTGTCTTTCTCGCGATTAAAGCGGATCTTGAAAATATTTATTCGTTTTTGAGATATAAATCATTAAATTTAACTTGAACATTTATGGCTATCTCAAGTTAATTAAAAATCACCAAAAATCGAATTCTTGAGATATTTTAATGAAACATTCGAAATTTATAGAGGCAGGTGTCTATTTTGTCATGGTGAGAACCATGTTAGAAAATCTTTATTCGTTTTTGAGATAAAGATTATTTAAGTTAACCTATTTTTTTTTATGATTTTTTGAAATTAATAATCTTGTTTTAAAAATCACGAAAAATCGAATTCTTAAGATATCTTAATTAATTATTTCTGATTTATGGAGGAAAGTGTCTACTTTCTCGTGATGAAAGCGGATCTTGAAAATATTTATTCGTTTTTGAGATATAAATCATTAAATTCAACGTGAACATTCATGGCTATCTCCAGTTAATTAAAAATCACCAAAAATCGAATTCTTGAGATATTTTAATAAAAATTCGAAATTTATAGAAGTGTCTATTTTGTTATGGTGAGAACCAACTTAGAAAATCTTTATTTGTTTTTGAGATAAAGATTATTGAAGTTGACCTGATTTTTTATGATTTTTTTAAATTGATAAAAAACATAATTTACCTAAAATTGTTCTCTGTGCAATTGAGCTTAAAATGCTTTTTTATTTGTTAATTATGTTCTTTTACTAATCATTTTCTTACGTTAATTTTCATTATTATTAATTTCTTGTTCAGCAATTTTTTATTTTTGTTAAGAAATTATTTGTTTATGTATTATTTAATGTGATTTATTATTGGATGCTTCGCGCTTCGCTGGGCTTGTCCAGTTTTTATCTGAAATATAATAAATAAATAATTTTACGAATTGTTATTCAAAATTGTTACCGCCACCTATCGACGGGAAGAAACAAGTAATCTTTAAATAAGATTTTTTCACAAAACTGTCAAAAACCGTTCAATAACTATTATGTGCAATATCTGTCGATCAGTTCCTACCAAAACACCAATAGGCGATATCGACTCGATAAAAATATCGATCCAATAACTGTCGCTCCGATATCTACTCAATACTATAACGTACGAGAAACCGGGCATAAGTCTTCTTAATATTTGTTTGAAAACATCGATTTTTGTATTCGTCGCTATTTTCTTGACATAAACTGAGGATTTATGATGACATAAACTGATGATCATCACCAAAGTGAAATGATGCTCATGATGTTTAAATTTGTCCATAAACAATGTAGTCTATGTGTTGAAAATTCGCAAAAACTGCCCATAAAACATTTCTTGTACAAACAGTTAAGTTTCAATTACATATTTCACCATTTTGAAAGACTATGATCCCTGAAATTGATGTACTTATGGTTTGATGGACTGAGAACGGAAACGTTGTCAGGATTTATTATTGAATCTCATAGTAAATTGTATTTAGAAGACTTCGTATTAAACTTGCAAAAGAAGATTTTCCAACTGGATAAAAACTTGTCTTACATACTTTACAAGCTAATAGTACTAACAGTAATAATGTTATTAGTAGGTACATAACAATTAAAACTTAGATTTTACATGAAGCGAAAAAGATTAAAAGAATAAAAGTAGAAAAGAAAGTATAAAATGTCCATAATACCTAATTATGATAATCTTATTATACGAAACAAGAAAAAATTCTAAGAAAATATTAAACCCTTTATGTGATTCAAGCTAGAATTATTCGCAGCAAAATCGATGTCGTAAGATTATTTAATAGGTAGGCACACAGTAAGACAATGATGAATCGAAAATTATAAGTCGATATTCGGGTATTGTTAACGTATATCTGCGTCTAATATTAATGTTGTAAACGTCTGTTCGTAAACGAATTTTATTGATCAAATACGGTTGCCCGACTTGATAGCAGGAACCTTGTAGTAAAGTCAGGCGGAATTGAGTGCTCTCTGATGGAACGTATTTAACCAACCTATACATTTAATATTATAAAATATTTACAAGAAAAAAATTTAAACATTTATTTGGACTTAAATCTTTGCTTTGCGATCTTTGCTTTAGGATTGTTGCCACAATAAACACCTCCTGTTATAAAACAGTTTTAAGGCTGCCTAAATACGGAACAATGGATCATTAGCATGTGAATAGCATTTCAGTTTATTGTTTGTGTTAGTAGTTTAAGTTGAAGCCGTGGACAAAATTATAATGCAAAAAGGTGATCTTTATTTCGATATTATTTAATATTGCATTAAATAAATAATACAGTGTGCGACAAAATTATAGAATATATTTAATAAACTCTAATGGACATTATGAATATATTTACATAACTACAAAACAAATGATTATTGGGAAGTGTATGTGGGCTCAAATGGGTGTTTTGAAAACCGAAATAGACTTATTTCGCAGTTTTTACAGTTATTTTTAAAAGTTTTTTTTTGGTATATTTGTAGTATAAGTTGGTAATTCTGTGAGCCTGGCCATAACGATTCTGCATCTGAATTTAATCCCCAGTAGTAAATAAAATAAATTAAATTTCGGGTGTCAACCTTAATTGAATAAATATTAAATATTTATTCAATAAAACTTACCCAAAAATATGCTCCAAATAAAGGATACTCCTATGTTTTTTAGTAATTTTCCCAAGACTGCTCAATATTGCAACTTAATAAACTAGATATTGCATTAATAATTCATAAACTAATATATAAAATTAATGTAATTAGAACATATGCGATTCCTGTCATTAAGTTGGACGTTCTACTTATTCAATTACGGTGTAATTTGCGAAATTATTCGATGAAGCTACTGCAACATGCTTTGTGGGGAGAATCTACGTTTTTAAACAGTACTATATTCGTTGGTTTCTCTTGGCTTAATTTTCACAAGGTGGTGTGGAGCTATGCTTGCATTAATTACATTGATCTTATCGAGTTGTTGCGGAGAAGATTTATCCGTAATTTAGCCCACATCTTTGATAATGCTTTTAGCTTTAGGAACATCTGGTTGTTGTTTACGATAACTATGCGGTCATTGTCACAGTATAAAGTTATGGTATTTTACAAATAATGTGTAGAATACGTGACCTTTTTATTCTCATACAGGAAATCCGTTTAATACCTTTTATGTTACGCGAATATCGTTGTTGTTTAGATTACCTGGTTCTTGCTCTAACTAAATCCAATAATGGAAGCAAATAAGGAAATTACAGTGATTGTTGTTCATTATCTGTTGTATTTATTTTCCCTTTTCTGGCCGTGTTTGATATTCTCCTGCTTAATTAGTATTTGTTTTTGTTTTCAGCTTATTCTTTTTATGTTTCTGTAGTAGATATTAGTTTGCAGATTTTGTCTCTTGAAGCTAATTAAATAAATTATTTAATGGTATTTAAAATATGCAACTAATTTTATCTTCTCTTCACATGTAGCGATTTTTTATAGCAGTGGAATCGTTGTTCCGCAATCGGCGAGACTTACCAGGATATAGTGTTGTCTCATACTCTTCAAGACGAGTGGTGTTTGTCCAGTTTGATTATTCAAATCACATATTAGATTTATACAGGACTACAGTGGCTAAGTTTGCAAATAATACAACACTGAGGGCAATAAAAATAATGAGTTATACACTGGGAAAAACAAAGAATTAGTAATGCAAACCACTCAACTGCACTAGATATATGTAAGATAAAGTTAAGCAAGCTAAAATCCATTCAAAATCATTCATCAAATAAATTACAAGAGGATCTCAGTCTACCTAGAATGTCTCCGGATATAAGTGATATCATTGTTCCATATGAGAGAGATGTCAAAAACAAAGACTGCTGGAGAAAGAAGTTATAGAAAAAAAATTTTCCTACTGTATCAAGAAATCATAATCCATAATTATTTTATATTTATTGATAATCAATTTCTGGTAGTGTAACATAAATTAGAAAATGTAGAAAATTAGAAAACTGAGGATTTAGCTTAATAAAATCATATAGAAATAGTACTCGACCAGTGTTCTTCGTATTTTTTTTTTAAATTAATTCTTTTAAATTATTAATTTTAAAGAAAGGAAATGATATAAGTGTTATGAAATGGTTTTACATGTTTACACATCAATGAAACACATTAAAAAAGTCTTAAAAACATTAAAAAAACATATACATATTGCAGACGGTAGTTCTTAACAAAAAAATGGGGATTCCTATTTAAGAATGTTAACTTAGGAACGGTATCTCCATTTTGAGATATTTGTACGTTTCAGATTTATCTAAAATGTCCAGTTTCGGTATTTGGCCGCGGGTCTGTTCCCGAATTTCAGGAAAGGTATTATAGGTCTGGGACTACCAAGAAGATCTGGTGCTTTAAAAGTCTCGAAATTATTAAAAAATCCACAAAGATTTTTCTACCACCTATTGATTTGCAATGAAAATACGCTCGGTATCAAAGAAATGAGTATTTTGGAAGCATTTCAAGTCTTCCAAAGGCAACATGATGTCTTTTGATACCATTTCAAATCTTTTAGAAGTAGTATCAAGTCTTATGAAAGCATTTCAAGCCTTATGGAAGCATTTCAAGCCTTATGGAAGCATTTCAAGCCTTATGGAAGCAATATCAAGTCTCTTCAAATAAGTATCAAGTCTTCTTAAAGCATTTCGTCTTCTGAAATCATTGCAAACTTTCTGGAAGCATTTCGAGTTATCTTCTGGCAGTAATAAATCATCTGGAAGCAGTTCAACTCTTTTGGAAGCATTTTAAATCTTCTAGAGGTAATATCGAGTCTTTGGAAGCATTTTAACTCTTCTAGGAGCAGTATCAAGTCTTCTGAAAACATGTTATGTCTTCTAGAAACAATATTAAGTCTTCGAGAGGCAATATCGAGTCTTTTGGAAGCATTTTAAATCTTCTGAAATAGTATGAAGTTTTCCGAAAAAATTTTGTGGTTTTTGTGGAAGCAGTACCAAGCCTTCATTTAAATTTCAAATTCAAAATACGTGTTCTTCAATAAAAATGGTCATTACAAATATCTGAGACTGAATCGGGAAGAAAAAGCTTAATAGTAGCAATTTTGTATATGTCTTTAAATGCTCAGGAACAAAGTAAAAATAAAGTAACAATTCTGTATAAAAGTGCCCTTATAATGTCTAAGATATAATATTCCCTCTATAATAATAACCAAGATAATTGCACTTGTTGGTTTTACGATATTTTCAATTTTAGCCTCTAGGGCAAAAATAAAGGCGATTGCACTTTGCGCTTTTCGGTATAGCGAAATTACCAAAACTGATGGACAAAGACGTTATGGATAAAAAAATATTCCTAATGCATCTAGAAATCATAATTCATAATGCATAAATCATAAAATGTTAATATTGCCGATTTATCTTAATAAAATCAACTATAACGAAAGTACTAAAACTGATTGAGAAAAACGTTATGGATAAAAAATACTTAAAATGCATCAATAAATCATAATCTATAATTATTTCATATTTGTCACCGGGAAATAACTCCATAAAAGTATGTTATCCATGTTTTGTTGACGTGTGTTTTGTTTCTGATTATTTCTATAATTTCAAAGTATAATTAACATTTGGCGTCATTTTAGAAAAAATCACATATCAGAGTTGTAGAGAACTACAATGGGTAGGTTTGCAAATAACACAGCACATACATGGAGATCAGGTGTTATGTACTTGGAAAGACAAACAATTAGCAATGCAAACAACTCAACTGAATTAAATATACAGTGTGTACATAAAGTATGGAATAATTCAATATAAAGTCGGGGGATGTTCTTAGAAAAGAAAGGCCTAGTGATCTATATTATACTTTTTAGCACGCATTTTTTGAGATAAAATTGAAATGTACAGGTGTCTCAAAATTGTGATACCATGCCTAAGTTGGCATTCTTAAATAGAAACCCACATCTTTTGTTGCATTTATAGATTTTACGTTAAATTTTAAATATTTTTCATGTATGTTGATTAGCTTATGTCGGTTTAGTTGTCCTCGAAAAAAATGACGTCTAAAAGATTGTGTTTATAAAAAAATAAGTAATTATAATACTGATAGGACTGGGATTTTATACATTGTTTTATTTGTTTCTACAGTAACAGTAATTTGATTCATTTAATACAGAATAATCCAATAAGCTTAAAATGTACACAAGTACAGAAAGTAATTTTTTCGAAGATATCTGAATATCGAAATTTTTTTCTTACAATATCCCTGGAATTTATATCGAATTGATTCCATAGCTTATGTACACCGGAACTCACAGCCATTTCCAAGACAATTGTTTTTTACATTACTTTCTTCTAAAAAAATTTTAGGTGAAGTACAATTTTTTTTAAATGATAAGAATTTAACAATTTTACTGTATAAATTTTAATAAAAGATGACGTAATTCATGTTTATATTATCTACAGAGGGCGTCTCACGAAGTTCTAACAACTGGTTCGTTAGAACTTCTTTAGGATCTACTATTTGTGGAAATTCAACATTTTGATAACATAAGTTATTTATGCTAAACTTTCGATCTAAAATATTTTCAAGATGGCCGTCACTTCGGGTATATCGGAAGTAGACCACAACTTCGTTATTTTAACCTTCATTCAAAAAGCTTTGTTCTCGATTACATTTCATACGTTGGTAATGAGATTGTCACTTGCTATATTAGAGTATCTTATTTTGATTATTTGACTACAGAATATTTTCAATTCATATTAATCGAAGAAAGTATTTTATCTAACAGTTGTGAGGAAAATGGTAAAAAAACGATCGTAATCCATCGAAATTTTTCATAAGATGTTCCTATTTAAGAATGAACTTAGTCAACTTAGGTATGGTATCTCAATTTTGAGATATTTGTACATTTTAGGTTCATGGTTGTCCAGTTCCGGTATTTGGTCCCGGATTCATATCAGGATTTCATAAAAGAAATGATAAGTCTAAGACTTTTTTACCGCCTGTTGATTTGCAATGAAAATACGCCCGGTATTAAATAAATTAGTCTTCTGGAAGCATTTCAAGTTTTACAGAAGCAATATCAAGTCTTCTGTTAGCATTTCAAATCTTTTGGAAGCAATTAAAATCTTCTAGAAGCAGTATCAAATGTCCTGGAAACATTTCAAGTCTTCTGCTAGCAATATTAAGCCTACCAGAGTCAACGTTGAGACAACAATATCAAATTTTTCAGAAGCAGTATCAAGTCTTCTGGTAGCATTTCAAATGTTGTAGAAGCAGTGGTAAGTTTTACAGGGGCAGTATAACTTTTGGAAGCATTTTAAAACATCTAGAAGCAGTATCAAGTCTTTTGGAAGCATTTCAAATAATTTCGAAGTATTTCAACCCGTTTAGAAGTAGTATCAAGTCTTCTAGAAGCATTTCAATTCTTCTTGAAGCATTGTAAGTCGTCTGAAAGCATTTCAAGTTTTATAGATGCAATGTCAAGTCATGTGGAAGTATTACAAATCTTCTGGAAGCAATATCAAGTTTTCTAGAAACAGTATCAAATCATCTAGAGACAGTATCCAATCTTCTAATACCAAATCAAGTCTTCTAGATGCAATATCAAGTCATCTAGAAGCATTCCAACTCTTCTGGAAGCAATGTAGGTCGTCTGGAAGCATTGTAAATCGTTTGGAAATATTTTCAGTCTTCTAGAAGCAGTATCCGCTTTGTGAAAACATTTCAAGTCTTCTGGAAGCATCTCAAGTCTTCTAACAGTAACATAAAGTCTTCTGGAAGCATTTCAAGTCTTCTAGAAACATTGTAAGTCGTCTGGAAGCATTTAAAGTTTTCTGGAGGTATTGTAAGTAATCTGGAAGCATTTTAAGCAATCTGGAAGCATTCTAAGCGTTGTAGATGCAATGTGAGCTAATCTGGAAGTATTAAAATTCTTCAGGAAGCATTGTAGGTCGTATGCTAGCATCGTAAGTCGTCTGGAAACATTTTAGGTCTTCTAGAAACATTGCAAGTATTGTGGAAGCAATATCAAGTGTTCTAGAGATGGTATGAAATCATCTAGAGGCAGTACCCGGCCTTCTGGCAGCAAGTCAAGCTTTCTAGATGCAATATCAAGCATTTCAAGTCGTCTAATAGTAACATCCAATCTTCTGAAAGCATTAGAATTCGTCTAGAAGCATTTCAAGTCTTCTAGATGCAATGTTAGGTCATCTGGAAGTATTTCAGTTCTTCTGGAAGCATTGTGAGTCTTCTGGAAGCAATATCGTCTTTTCTAGAGGCAGTATCAAATCATTTAGAGGCAGCACCCAGTCGTCTGGCAACAAATTAAGTCTCTTAGATGCAATATCACGTCTTCTTTAAGCATTTCAAATCATTTAACAGCAACATCAAGCCTTCTGGAAGCATTGTAAGTCATCTGGAAACATGTCAAGCCTTCTGGATGCAATATCAACTTTTCTAGAAACAGATTCAACTCATCTGTATATTTTCTTCTGGTAGCAAATCAAGTTCCAGATGCAGTATTAACTCTTCCAGCCTATTCAGAAGAACAATCAAGACTATTCAGACATCGAATTGGAGCCATAGTTATGCAATAGCATTTGGTTGAGTACTTCGACTTATAATTGAAAATTAGGGAATTTGCTTGGTTTATGTTGTTTCACTAAATAACCCTTTACTGGAATTACTTTACTGTAATAGTCTAGGGACTTTATTTCAACAGCCAAACTAACATCCTTAACATTCATCTGCAAATTAGTCAGTGTCAGTATCAATTTATGTCTTTTTGAGATTGTAAAAGCCACAGAAGTACGTGATTATATTAAATATGGAATATAAATGTATTGTTTCTGGTGGCAATAAAGACATAATGTTGCACAGTTTTTCACAAAATGACCCAGAGGTGAATTTTGTTTTCATTTTTTTATGATTAAACTTAAAATATTAAAAAATGTAAGTTTTTATTGTCCTTTTATAACATTAAGCTAAAGGTCAATAAATTTTATGAAATTACCGTTCAATCATTATAGTTTCTTTTTAATAACAAAAATAATAATAAAACTTCTATTGGATAAATCTAAACATGGGCGACTAACACCATGATTTACACCTTAACTAAATACTTAAGGCGAAAAATTATTAAGTGTTGCCTATCTATACTTGTCTTATCTATGGTATTAAATAAAATTGTATAGTGGGTTTTATGTTTCATGCACCAAATAAATTTTATCCAATACCATCTACAACTTTAAACGTTTGTTAAATGCATCATTGCGTAGAGATATTTTTTGATGCACAGTGCTTTATTAGAATCAGAAAAATATCACTATCTAACAACCTGAAGAAAGATTTACCGAGTAATTTGAAAAACAAAACTTGACAATCGGATAAAGTTAAATAGATTAAAAGAGAATCAAATGTAAAATACGAAAGCATGACTTTAAACAATACACTTATGTGGAAAGAGCACGCTAAGAAACATGATCGTAATTAGCTTTAAAATACAGACAACTCAATTAGCTGATTGGTATGAACCGCAACCTTTCAAAATCCAAATTTAAATTATTAATTTACAATCCGATATCTGGGGCTACGTCAATGAATCGAATATCAAGTGTATTCAAATATTCCCGAATAAATTCCACGTACATAGTCAATGCCCCTTGGTATGAGTGAAGTGAAATTCCAGTAGATATACTGAAAAGCATGAAGCTACAATTCACCTCCACAACAACGCAGAGACTCTTCAACTGCTGAACAACCAACCACCAAGTCCGATGATTGAAGAGCAGAAAGCTATGTGATTGTGTAGTGTATTGTATTTAAAACCAAAGCGCAGTGCGGGAAAACAAAGTTAATAAGATTTATTTTTATTTAATGTGCGTTTTGTTATCTTATAAATAGTATTGATTTCCTCTCGCAGTTTTGGAATAATAAAAGCGAGTATATTCAAGTCGAGCAGAGCGGCGCCACCGTTACCCTACATCCGAAGCATTCTATAACTTTCAAGCGTCTTAATGTACACTAACGTGCTCCTTCGATTATCGTCTACAGGATTCGAGAACGTTATTTATTGGTCTTGTAACGTCGACCTTCTGTAATAGGCACGGTAAGTGCTTTACATCGTCTCCTATTATTTCCTCGGATAAAGTCAATAAATATACACTGAGTAGGTGAGGTGTAGTTTAACGCAAGGTATGCTCGGCGAGTTACTCTCGGAATGCACTCTTGAACTGAAAATTATGTTTCGGCCTGGATGGGCGAGATACCGAAAATTAAATTCATAACTAAACCAGGGCAAAATTAAGCGAGGCCGGCCTCGTTTTTGGTCGAAAACCTCGTTAGACGAACGTAATTTTGAAATAATTCACAAGAGGGATGACGACGCGACGAGGAAATTTTAAATAATTGGGCACCGGAATCACTTACGCTTTGATACAGTTGATAGATTTAGGCCAATTAAAGACAAAATATTTCATTGGGGTCGAGAGAATCGATATTACAGAAAATTCATCCGCAAATATTGGTACGTGGCGAGAATAACCGTTAACGATGAAACAGGCTTTTCTGATTAAAGTAATAAGCAAGCAATATGTGCCACCCATCTGACAATAAGAGCACAGCCTGAATACTAATAAGCTTTAGATTCCGCGGATACTACGCCAACGGTTATTAAAAATATTCTAGTTTAATTTTAACATTATCTAGGCGATTTCTCCCATAAAAGTTATAAATATAAGCATTTTGATTAAATTTAATAACCTCTTTATAATTTTATTTCAATTTAGTCGTTAATTAAAATGTCGTTTAATTAATTTGCCCAAATTTAAATGAATCAAACTAATGATTTAAATCTTGATTGTTATTGTATAGAGTTTTTAATCCAAAACGTCAATCACTTGTTACGATTTCACCGTAACTCAATGGAATTTAATAAAACCTGCAAAAGGAATTGAAACCGTTTGTATGTACACGTCAATCGTCCGTATCAACAAATAAAGCTACATTTTTGATTTTATGTGCTTTTGTCTTGGATACACGATACTTTAACTATCGTATATCGGTTTTAATGGATCAAATGTGAAATGTAAATATCGATTTTTAATGAAACCTTTTTTTTGTAAATCTAAGATTACACCGGAGTATCTCATTAATAAATTATTATGGTAAAACCTCGATATACCGCTTCTACAAAACTTGATACTGTTTGCTAAATACTTCAAATGCTTCCAGAAGACTTAAAATGCTTTTAGAAAACTTTAGAGTACTTTCAGTAGACTTGATATTTCTTTCAAAGGTCTCGAACTGCTTTTAGATGGTTTAAGACTACTTCCAGAAGTCGTGAAATGTTTTAAGAAGACTTGAAATGTGTTTAGAAAACTTGATACTGCCTTAAGAGGACTTGAAATGCTTTTACAAGACTTGAAATGCTTCTAGATGGCTTGTTACTGCTTCCAAAAGACTTCAGACTTCATCAAAAGATATGATCTTAGAAGACATAAGATGCTTCACATAACTTGAAATGCTTTTAGAAGTTTTGAAATGCTTCTAATAATCTTGATACTGCTTCCAGAATACCTGATATTGATTCTAGATAACTTAATACTACTTCCAGCAGACTTGATACTGCCCCTAGAAGACTTGAAATGTTTCCAGAAGACTTGATACTGTTTGTAAAACTGCTTGTAAAAATAGGATACTGTTAAGAAACCAATTGAGTATACTTTGAGAATATTAAATACTATTGGACAAAATACACAATCTTTACGTAAGTAGTCCATAACCTGTTAATTAAAGACTAAATACTGCTGGCAGAAGATATTTTCATTGTAGAAGGCAAGGGACTGCTAAAAAAATTTAATTTTGCTTCCAAATATCAAATAATTCTATGTAAATTCTATTGGCAAAATACGAAATCTTCATAACTGAAGTTTAAAAATTGCCAATTAAAGACTAGATACTGCTTGTAAAACACTTTTTTCGCAATTCAGTTCCAGGATCTGCTGTAAACGTTTTATCAGACTTGTAATGGAGAATAAGTCAACCCAACTAGAGTTTGCAATACCAGCATCCTAAGGCCCGGAAAACCGCACAATATTCGTGTGGTATTAAAAACCGGTATTGATAGCAAAATACCGGTAATTCGGCATTAGTATTTATTAGTACCAAATAAATACACCTATAATACGCGCTATTGAAAACAACGCCAAATCATCACGCCGTATCTTCTTAGAATCATAGCTTAACCCAATTCAACCTAGTACCTGTTCGTACCTCTCTACTCATTGCCACCACAGAATTTGGCAACCAACATTTTCATCTTCTTATTCCTACTCACTTCCTTCACGAGGTAGTTTGGAAGCCACTTTGTAATTGTGTCCCTCTATCTTTCATTGTATCTTGCTTAATTTGTCGACGTTCTTCTTCGCGACTATAATCTCCCTCGCAAACATCTCTACTGTATTCCACGTTTCACTATAACTTTATTGCAATTTCTGGGTATAAATACTGTTCATAATTTCTTCCAGGTTTTCGATATTTCATTTTACAAGCTTGCATACTCATAATCAGTGTCACATAGTGTCTGAAACGACCGTAATAACTATATTAGCAAACTACTAAGTTTGCTTCGCTTTTTGTTGAAATAGCCATGCTTCCAATCTAAGTATAATTTGTTTAGTCTACCTGGCCTTTTTATCGGTTGTTCCAATCTTGAACTACTTTCTTATCCAAGGAGGTTCGATCTTCCGTTGCTGCTCTCGTAGACATCATCCCTTTAATCATTAGTAAATGGTAGTAAGGTCAGCACTTGCAGTGCTTTTCTGGAGACAATTTAGTAGGCAACACAACCCAATCTAACTCAGCTCAATCTAATCCAATCCAACTCAATGGCACAACGTAAGTGGAACAAATCTGCCAGATCATCAGACAAAGTAAATATCATGGTCTTTATACATATTTAAGAATCATTCATACTGGCATTTCTAAGAGACACAGACTCATGTGATATATGACTTATGAGATGACATATGACTCATGTGTGAACGATAAATTCACGATAGCTTATTATTTATCATCATTCTTTAATATTGAATTAATAGAATACATTAAAGTAATACCGGTATCGAAATTTTGACCTGGTATTGGAAGCCCTAAACTTACGTCATCACAATTTAATTTAGATCAAGTTATTGTGATAAAAACTTTATATATTATTTAGGATTTATTGTCTTATTTTTAGACGTTTTTGTATTTCTAAATTAAAGTTAGTTAGTTATTCAATAGTCGTTGCCTTGGTACTGTTTTAAAATTTTATAAATTCCTCGAAATACCCACCTTGGGTAAATATCCCTGGGTATATCCCTTTAAAATAAATACCCAGGTATTTAGCAACATCGATTACAGTACATGGAAGATAGAAGAACTATTAAAGAAATGCGCGGTGATTATATGTTAACTAAGCAAATATTTATAAAATACAACACCACCATCATACCATCATCAGAAGCAGTTGAATGGATTGCTAAATTTATCAAGAAGATATACTACCTTCTTTAATTGATTTAGGTTAATTGATCTTAGAGAATCATTATGAACAGTTGGTTCTTTCAGCTTTAAATCTTTAAAAAGTCTTAATGCCTACGTCATAAGTTTTAGTTTTGTGTGTTTGCATCAAAATAATCTATTATTAAGCATAATTTGTGTAAGAGTTGACTGTGTTAACTAGTAACTAGAAACTAGTTTGTTAAGTAAGTAAAATGTAGATATTTAACTACTAACTACTTGGTAGTTAGTAGTTAAGTATACTAATCAAAGTATCGTATTCTAAAAATAATTTAACTACCAAATAGTTAAACTACTTGTTTGTGAAAGTAGTTAGTTGTTATACTCTAATACTTTTTTGAAGTAGTTAGCCCAGCTCTGTGGAGAAAGACGTAGTGGATGAAAATATTCATCATGCATAAGGAAATTATGATCTATATTTATTTTATATTTATCTGTCACCAATTTTTTTAGTGCTATAGCAAAATATCAGAAAATATCAAAATTGATCATTTATCTTAATAAAATCAAATATAACGAAAGTACTAGAATTGATGAAAAAAGACGTTACGGATAAACAATAAACTATAATTCATAATCTTTTAATATTCATATATCACCAAAAATATTAAAACTGAATGTTTATGTATCTTAATAAAATCAACGTAATCCTTCATTATTTCATATTTATCTATCACTAATTCCTCGTGGTATAAAATAAATCAGAAAATGTTGATTTATGGGGATTTATGTCAATAAAATGAACGATTTATCTGAATAAAATGAATTACAACGAAAGTATTGAAACTGATGGATGAAGAAGTTATAGAAAAAAATATTCCTAATGCATCAAGAAATCGTAATTCTATTATTATTTCATATTTATCTATCAGCAGTTCGTATTAGTGGTGTAGCATAAATCAGAAAATGTCAAAACCGATGATTTATCTTAATAAAATCTATTATGAAGTATTAACACTGATGAATAAAGAAGTTACGGATGAAAATATTCCTAATACATAAAGTAATCATAATCCATAATTATAGTAAAATAGTTATATGTGCAAAGTACTCAGCATTTCACACATGAAAAAATCATAGCATTGTCAGTAAAACCAAGCTGCGTGGAAAACACTTGATGATTTTTTAGATCAACAAATTAAGATGGCAGCTTGAGCTTATTTTTATGAATCGTACCAACTAATGTTAGCTGTTTTGATAACAAATATTTTGCAAGTTTGTGGGAAGTAAAGTAATTGTCGCAAGCCAAATTTCCTCCAGGGTGTTCAACTTCTTCTACTAAACGTTTCATAACCCTTTCACCTTGGTTCTTGTCTCTTTCGTTACCTTGCTTTTCAGGGTAAATCTCTAGTTACCATGGATAGGTTGTTACACTATTGCAAATGGTCCAATATTTTATCCCAGATCGTTCAGATTTTGATGTAATATATTGCCTAAAGTGGCATCTGTCTCTAAAAGTAACAAGTTGTTCATCAAACATCATACACCAATTTGGAACATACGCATCTTGCAAATAAGTCTTCCACAACTCAAAGCATTCCTGTTTTGGTGCTATTTTGTTGTCACTCATTTTTCATCGTCTTTGCACTGCATCGTCGAATACTAAGTACACGAAGTATATTTTCAAAATCTATTTCGAGCTATAACAACTCAAAAGATTTTTCTACCATTGTTTTTGCTCCACAGGTGTGTTACATCCTCGTTATAAGATTTGTACATATCTATTAGTATCAAAACTCCAATAAATTTGTTCAATACTTATATATATGCATTATTTTTCAATTTTTGCCGACAACAGCCTTTCTTTCTTTATTTGTCTACATTATAACTTCATGAACTATTAAAAAAAACTATTAAAAAATCAATTAATAAGATATTTTTAAGATAATAATATTTTTAGTAATCAACAATTTGGTATTAGAAAGGGAAAGTCCACCGCCACAGCTACACAAAGCTTTATTGAGTATGTAGATGATGGTTTCGAGTCTTCACAACACACCGAAGTAAGCTTCTTGCATCTTACAAAAGCTTTTCATTGTGTATCTCATTCGATTTTAATTCGTAAATCGTATGCATATAATATCGGCCGTAGAGGCATGTAATCTTTTGTCATCATATCTTACACACAGAAAACAATCTGTTAAATTTAACTCATTGGTATCTAACCTGGGATTATTGATAGTGGTACTCCTCAGGGGTCAATCTTGGGCCCTACATTATTTTTAATATACATAAATGACTTACCCTCATTCTTGAATTCTGAAAAATCAGTTTTGTATGCAAATGACACAAATTTGTTAAACAAACATTCATGTAAAATAAAAACTACCGAAAATTATAATTCACTATTCATTTCGGCTAGATACCGATTTGCAAGTAATCACCTAACATTGAAACAGTTTCAATGACCTTCTCACTGAAACACACAGATAAAATTTTGGATTCTGATGGTGGTTTCAGATTTCTGGGCGTGCATGCTGACCCCGGATTAACCTAGAGTTATCATGGCGAAGCTTTGGCTTCTCGTTTAAGCTCCACAGCCTTTTTGTTAAGGCGTCTCTCTGAATTTTCTTCTACGTAGGTATTACGCACCGCATATTTTGTGCTTTTTCAGAGGCATCTTGGTTATAGACTGCTTGCCTGATATGTATATATGGTGGATAGAAGATTATTTAGTATACAAAGAAGAGCGATTAGAAATATCGCCAAATTAAACTATACTCAAGACTGTGGCTGTTCTTTTATCAATTTAAAAATTTTGACACTACCTTCATTATATATCTTTGAATGTTTGATGTTACTTTATTGTCAACTTAAAACAATTGTTTACTTTCACAATTGCAAGACTAGGAGGGGGTGATATCTGGCATGATGCACTGAGACTGACTAGATCTAGGAACCCCTATAATTATTATGGAATATATTTTTTTAATAATTTGCGTAGTAGCTATAGCAGTTTAACATTTAAAGCTTTACATTTATCCTAGTTACAGGATAAATAATGCTTTATTATGTAAGTTATATTACTGTATTGAAGAATTTTCTAACTTTATATGAACAGATTACTGTTCTGACACGGATTATAATGACTGTATTTGTTAGATATAATATTTTTATATATATTTTATATTGTTATATTTTTCGCTTTGGTAATAAATTATGTTTTGATGAATGGATACCTTCGGGTTATTAGCATAATAAAGATTATTATTATTATTATACGAATTCGACAAGCACTACTACATTGTTCACGACATGTGGTGTAAATACGTAAAGTCGTCAATATCGGCATTATAAAGGGTTTCTCCCTTTCTGTATACATCAGGAAATGCGAAGAAAGGTCTAGAAGCAGTGTAAAGCACACCCATTTTACCTACATTTACACAGTAAACGACGTACAAGTCGAAGGAATCCGGTTGGTATATCGCGAAAGTATTTTTATACTACCAAAACCGTACGTTACAAAATAATTTATGTTTAATCTCAATTAAACAATAATTTAATTTTTTTATATTCTTTTCTCAAATAAGGTCAAACAATTGCCAAACGTTGTTAATCAAAAATCATTGTTCGCATCGCATAATTACGCAATGTTGCGCGCGTGTACATTATACGACCTAAATTAATTGTTTTATTAATTGTTAAGTTAGCATTAAGAATTGTATATAAACCGAAAACTTTATTAAATAAACCAGTATTATTGATTGCTTCGTAATGCTCATTTCCTTCCTAGGTTAAATGTCTGGCCTGCCCGGAGTTTAATCTATTCCAACATAAATATCTGGCTTGTCCGCAGTTTATTTCTTTTCCAAAAACATTTCAAATATCTATAGGTCGTTTAAGTACGACCTACAGCTTCAAAATGTTGTCTATTAAATCTATTCATATCAGTAAATTAACAAAACCATAAGTATGATAAAACAATGATTAGAAATCGTTTTGAGTCCATTGGACCCGCTTGGTAGTTCTAAGGTTAAGGTAGGTACCGCAAATGTATTTCATTCCAGGTCTAGTATTAACTCAGGTGTTGGATCTGTACTAACGCTAGACCTAGAACTAGAAACATTAGGGTTTAGCCGTAAGTCTCTTATTAGGGTGACGGCTAAACCCTAATGTTTGTAGTTCTAAGTCTAGTATTAGTTCTGAAGCTGGGTTGGGTTAGGTTGGGTTCCATATTTAATTGTTGTATACTTGTATCTATTTAAAACTAGAGCTAACACTAGACCTAGTAGTAGAAAGATTCAGGTTTTTGGTTTCATGCATCTAACGACGCACAACTAAACCAGAACCGTTCCAGTAGTAGGTCTAGTGTTAATTCTAGTTTTAATTCTTATTTAGCTCTAAATTGTGTAATTTCTTCTGGAACTAAAACTATAACTAATACTAGACCTACAACCTAGCTATTATACTAACACTAGAGCTAGAACTGAAAACATCAGAATTTACCTGTAGGTCTCTTAAGACAGCTAAACTCTAATGTTTTTAGTTCTAAGTCTAATGTTAGTTCTGAAGCTAAGTTGGGTTGAGTTGGGTTCTGTCTTAAAGGAGGTTATAACTAAACCCGAATAATTCTGATTCTAGATCTAGTTTTAGTACTAGCTCCACTTCCCGTTATTATTCAGTCTTAGATTGTTATATACTTGTGTTGACTAAAACTCGAACTAACACTAGACCTAGAACTGGAAACGTTAGGGTTTAGCCGTCTTAAGAGATGTCTCCGGAGAGCCGTGGTTAAACCTAGAATTATTTCTAGTTCTGTGTTTAGTGTTAATTGCGTAACATAGCATTATTTAATAATTAATTTTCTTAAAAATTTTAAAACTTTCCTCTCTAAAAGCTATTATCCATATTTCGCCGCGCACAGTTTGGGAATATCTAGTCTAGAATAACAAATAAATAAATGAATAATAAAAATTCTAGATAGTAGTTAACAACTTTTGAATTGTCAACAAAATAAAAAAACAATAATAGTAACTGGTCAAAATATATCTAATTGAACCTTATCATCTAATATGATACATAAATCATGTTTAAAAGTCAGATTCTTTTCATACAAAAACTTTAATTGAAATAAGAAGATTGTAAGAAGATTGAATTAAGCAAGGTTGCAAAATTGAACATCGATTCAACTACAGCTGATGATGGTACGTTGATGTTGTATTTTATAAATATTTATTTAATTAATCATTTAATTAAACATTAATCCTAGAACTACAAAATTCAGGTACCCCTCTTGAAAGACGCATGGCTAAGCCATAATGTTTCCAGTTCTGAACATCGTGTTACTTCTAGGATTATTTGTTTCTTTGGCCTTCGAACCGTGCATCTGTTCCCGAGAAGTCCTTTGAGATTTTACCGTCCTCAGTGTACCTATAAAGTTACTACTATAGTCTGTACCACGAGAAGTGATAGTGATTCATCGATTTCCATTTTTATTATTTGCGGTATACGGTTCAAATATTATGCTCGTAATTTGACGTGTATTAAAGTGAATATTACTTCTCGTGATACAAACTATAAACTAAATGTAACTGTGAGGAAAATTGACTGAATTAATGTACATTAAAATTATTGATATAGCGGACTTTTACCTGTAATATATACTCCACTCCCCGTATTAATCCGTTATATTGAGGCTTTATTGTATTGTGTATTTAAGTTTCACTATGAGATAGTCTATAGATATAGTTAGTAATTTTATCCTCTCTACATTTGTAATATGAGGTCTTCAATTCGCATATGCGCTTCTGTCGTAAACTGTATATTCTATGGAACGTACTCAGTAATATTATACGTATGTGCCAATATTACGTTAACCTTGTACGCGGGAAATAACATTTCCCTGAATTTACATAGTCAATATACCCGTAATTTTGTTAAAATATGCATGAACTAACCGAAATCTAAATTGTGATGGTAAGAAATACAGTTTAAAATGTAAAATATCGGGTTTTACTTAAATCAATAAGTAAAATGAGAACTTTGTGTACTTTTATAGGTGCTAATGCTTGAAACGCGAACTTAATTGGATTATTAGATTAAGCGGGTTGAATATGGCTTCGATTTGCAAATTTGCACGGTTAAAATTGTATTGTTCGGCGCATCCACCATTTAAAAAAAATTAAATGATTCATTTTTACTAGCCCTTTTCATTATTTCAGTACTGAAGTAAGTGGGCTCAATAAAGATACCGATCTTAACTTAAAAAATACTATCCCGTCTATTAAGGGTATAAAGGTCGACCCAAATTTAAGAGGGTTCCGTCGAGAGGTGACACGTTAATCCGAGCTCATAAAATTTTCCATTGTCTCCCCGTCGCATCGTTATTTCCAAAATTTTAAACTAGAAACGTTTCCATTTAATTCCGCATTCGTCGGCGGTTGGAGACGTCACGTCAGGTGGCGCAACTTCTTCTTTCCATTTCGTGTATGCATGTGTGTTTGGAGGGTTGGTAGGGATAGTAGTAAAGAGAAAACGGGATATTGCGACGAGGGAATAATAAAACAAGAGAGCTGGCTTCGGCAGCCACCAACACGACCGTCTTGACACACCCAGTCGGAGGGAGAGTGAGCGGCTTCTGTGCTCGGCCGGCGTATATATTGATCTGTCTGTCTGTCCCTTTCGCCCTTTCTAGGCCGCCGCGATTTTCGCGAACCACCCCAAATAATAATGCCTAACACTCCGCGACGACGTCGACGGGATGGTTGGTGGTTGTGTTGCTGGCGGTCGCCTCCAGGAATGTATTTATCGACTAAATTATTGGACATCGAAATGATCAGGTTACAAGACTCGCGAAGTCGTTTTCTCCGATAGAGGTCGCGTCTATTCCAAGCATGTGTTAATGTTTGTCGAAGGTACTAACTAACTACAACATTTCAGAGATGCTCTTGACAACTTAGATATAGTTAGAATGTACAAGTTTAGATAGTTTCCAATTGAACTTCTTTAACTGTCAATACCTCTCGATAGAACCTAATGTATTTGATCATTATCGTTAACTTCAAACCTACATTACTAATATTGCAAAAATTACTACTAAATCATTATTACTTTCAAAAATATATCTTATTAAATGGAGGGTGAATATGGACAAAGGAAAAATCCGTAAAATGGGAATACTAGACTCCAAAAGTCATAGTCAATTTATATTGAAAGATATACTCATCTTGGAATTAGATACATATGTATTAGTCATGGGCAATTAAGTACATTTACGTTTATTTTATGCGTTAGTAACAATACACAAATGAAGAGATTTGTTTTGTAATATTTCGCACTTGAGTCAATGATAGAAGTATTGGTCACACAGATATGTAGTGAAAATGGAGTTAAAGCTTTGTTGCTAAATGTGGCAATTCATTACATACGTAATCTTGTAAGCCAGATAGATCTTTGAATACCAGTTTATATTAGCTTAAGTCAATAAAATCTTAAATACGAATATAAGTATTGATTCAACTAAAATTAGAACTATTACTAAGACTAATGCTAGTTACTTCTTCAGAAGCTAGTTCGCAGTAAATCTTCACCAATAAAGCCTTTTTCCACGTACTCCAAGTACGTATAATCATAATAAATGGATTTAGAATTCATACTGTACTAAGTCAGGAAGGGGAAAGTATACTATCAAAAGATTTAAAAATAAGGTCTTTTTTATGTTGCGCAAACAGTAACTAGTGCATCGAAATGTAACAAGGTAACGGTCAGATCACTACTGTAAATAATACGCTGAGAGAGATAGAAACTAGTAATATAAACTTGATTTTTTATCCAATTCTGACAATATCGAATACTTTGCTGATAAATCATCAGTGGTAATCCATCTATAACCTTGCTTCATATTAATATAATTGATGACTTTGAAGGGTATTTGATTGACAATAATTGTAATTTTCTATATATAAATTGATTCTATATGTATTAGTGAATATTGGCAGAATTTACTCATGGACTGGGTGTCTCGCAATGGAAAAAAACGTATCCTTTTACGCTAAATCCGAGTGCGGACATGGCGGTGTTGCAGTCTTAAAGCGACTCTTGAGTACAGAGAGCTTGATTCCATTAATAAATTAACGCCAGTTATCTCTTTGAAATCGTGACTCAGTTTAGGTAAGTTTTTTTAGTTGGTGATTTTAAACTGAAGTTTGGTATTTCAGACGTTGACGTTGTTATGGTGTATGACCTGTTCTCTAATGATGAAATCTATGGTTTTATCTCTATTGTTTCGGAAGCAACTAAGGACGAAAACTGTATAGATAATATATTTATAAATTTTGCCATTGGTAATTATATCACCTCTGTCACGGAACCCAATTTATTAGATCATAGGTCACAGTGTGTTACTGTTCCGTATTCCGGTGGTGTGGGGAATATGTTGTATCTGAATAGGTTTGTTGTTTTTTAATTTGTTTAGGTAATTTGGGTGGGAGGTGTTGGATGATCTGCACTTAAATGTTAACGATAAATTTGCCATATTTTACGAGAGATTCTTGACTACTTATAATATGTGTTTTCCAGAAAAATGCTTTTCAACAACAAGATGTGGTTGTGGTGTTAGCTAGTACAATGACAATCTCAGGGAAATGCATGCTGGCTACAGTTTGGTTTGTGAGTTATGGGTCCCCTAATCCGTTAATGGCCAAAAAAGATTATCACTGTGAGTATAGAAAGCCTACAGCTAAAGATAATCTAGAGGTAACTAGCAACTTCATAAGCACTGCAAAAAATAAATGTAAATAGAGTCAACGATAAAAGCAATCTAAAGTAATAATAGTAATCTTGATCTTAATGTGCTGAATATGTTTTTCGTTGATACTCTCAATGATATCGTTGAGGGGTTGCCAAATGGTGTGCTTGATTCTATTCTCATATGTGAATGAACGGATCAAATGGAAGTGCAATTTCATTTAGCAGAAGTTAGAAGAAGTGATGTTTTTCCCATCCCAACTTATTTTATAAAGACGAACATAGACATGTACGTACTGTTGTTCACAAAAGTTGTGATTCAGTATTTGCTGATTTTCAGTTTGCTGATATATTGAAAATGACTAATGTGGAGCTCGTGCATAAAAAAGAGATACTACGAATTGCTCTAATTATTGATCAATAAATGTACTGCCGGCTCTTTTCAAGGTGTTTGAACGTGCAATATATGATAAAATGATTTCTTATATAGAGGGAAATACAAAGCTCTCCCCAAATGAATATGATGATGAAATGGTGGATGCACATCGGATGCTGTTGTCAATTTCGTTGACATGTCTTTGGATTTTTTTGAAATGGGTAATCATTGCAGTGCAATGTGTTTGGATCTGACGTGGGTATTTGACTGCGTCTCACATCGGATTCTCTTGAGGAAACTATTTAAAGTGTTTAACTTTGCTAGTGACATTGTTGCTTTTGTCGAGTCCTACCTGAAGAACAGAACACAATAAGTAACGTCGCATGGTGCGGTATCGAGTGAGCTCAGCTTGAGGCGTGGAGTACCACAGGGATCGCTATTACTACTGCTTTGATTAATGATTATCCTCAGTATTTGGGTGGTGATGTTTAATGCTTGCTTTAAACGGATGATCCTACTAAATATAGTACTAAAATATATCAATAGGTTACGGGGCCTGATTTTACTTGGGTCCTAGATATATCTGATCTTGTTCTGACTAAGACATGAGACTGGTGCATTGGCAATGACCTGTGTTTGAACGAAGATAGAACTACTAGAATAGCGATTTCAGTTTGTTTTTGAACATCCCCCTATTTCAATGTTTATGTAATTATTGCTCCTTCCAAGTTTAAGTTTCACGATCATGTGTGGGCTATTAGCAATAAGATTTGTAGTGGTATTTACCTTTTGCGTATGATATCTAAGATCGTGTATCGAGGAGGCCTTAAAGCTACATACCATGCCTTTATACGCTCCCATATTAATTATGCTATTTTGGCTTGGGGGAACACCATTGAAGTTAATATGCTTTTAGACTTCAGCGTAGGGTAGTACGAATACTTGGTAATCTTGATTATGCTAAAGATTGTAGATCTTTGTTTATTACGTTTTAGATTCTGACCTTGCCGTTACTTTACGTCTTCAGTCAATTATATACGCACATGAACGTATTGGTCAGATGCCACCGCATGGGTATTTTCATGATTATAATACTCGTAACAAAGATTATATATATGTTCAGTATCAGAGAATTACATGAGTCAGGTTTTATATAATAGGTTGCTAATAGGAAGCTAAGCTCAGGTCGTATCTAATTGTAAAGGTACTCTACTCTGTTGATGAGTTTTTGCAGAGAGTAAACCCTGCGTGTTCGCATAAATGTGTAATAAGCGTTACTAATAGTAGTGGTAATGGGTTTATACCCCTTACCAATCATATGATGCAATCTCTCATTACAATTATTATTATCAAAGTAGTTCGAGGATTTGAGTTGACTTATAGGATACTATTTAAACCCTTACAAGGAACAAATCTTTAAGAATATCCTACAAGAAACTAATATACAATAATTTTCGATAAACTTGGTCATCTGAACCAGAAGAATATTCCTTTAACAAAATTACTAATGTGTGTTTGCACTCAAAGTCCTTTGTTTTTGCATGAATGTGTTGACGATATTGGAAGCATTAATTTGGTACTGAAACGTGTAGGAAATTGAAAAGTCAAAATCTAGTATGTAATATAAGGACACATTAAGAGTAAGTGTGAAAGCTTTATTACCACTTCTAAAGTTAAGAGAAATTTATTCACTACTATATTTCTGTATTAACTTTTGATCATAGATTCAATGACCCTCGTTTCTTGATACATTATTTATATTACAGCAATCGAGCAACAGCGACCAAAAACATAACCTTTATGACGAATCTCTTATTGTTACATGTTTGATGAGGTTCTATCTCATAGCGCGAGAAATTGTACTTATTGTGCAGTGCACCAGAAGCGATGTTATCAAAATAAATTATAGCTAAGCAGTATTCAAAAATTGGTTGCAACTTGTGATGACTGATTTTACTGCGATCATTTATGATTACCAGAAGTTAACAAAATTTTTTCATACACTTTAAATTTAAATTAAAAATTGGTGAAAATCTGTACTTTTTTATTGGTTTATTTAACAAAAAATCTGCCTAACATGTTTCGACTATCAGTCATCTTCAGAGGCGCCGTCGTTCAATTAAGAAAGTTGTTAAAAAATTTCAATCACAAATTATTTGAATTTACTCACAATATAAAGATTTTTTCCGACAATCATAGAATTAAAAATTAAAATTTTTAAGGACGGATTACCATGTTTCTGTATTAACCCTTCCCCACAAAATCAGTGGCCTTCGTCTCAATAGCCTTGCTTCGCTCTTGTTTTATAAATGTTAATTTGCTATGTTAAATGCCTAATTTCCTATTAAAACAGTGATTACAGAATTTCTAGGCGAACAAGAGAGTTCAAATTCATAACCTTTGTGGTGAATGGCTTATTTGTACATGTTTGAATGCTTCTATTAGAGCTTTTAATACCGATATTTCTGGATTCCAAATATCACGATTCCGGACAAAATATGAGCGGTATTGAAAACCAGTAATGTTCTAAAAATACCGACATTTTGATATTAGTATTATTTCTGAACTAATAAAAAAATAGAAAGGATCGCCAGATCATGGGGAGCTGCACGTCATTGAATCATAAAGACATAAGAATCAATATAGGTTGTGTAATTTATTAATTTATACTCAGGTGATGTTTATTTATTATTTATTTATTAGTCTTTATCGATTTCGAGCTCCTGGTCGTCTTCAGAAGACATGTCAAATTATAAGCACAAACATATCATTATTAAAAACATATATTACAGTAATTAAAACAATTTACAGTTTATAAAACATTACAGTAATTGATGGATAAAATGAAAAAGCGGTCATGTGCTTTATAATTTGACACGTCTTCTGAAATGACCAGGAGGTCGAAATCGATAAAGACTAATCAATAAAAAATAAATAAACATCACTTGAGTATAAATTAATAAATTACACAAGCTGTAAAATGGAAAGGTGAATTGAATAACATCGTACCACACATAAGAATCAATGGTAATTGTTTGAGCTGTGAATGGCCAGCCTAACCAAACCCAGCACATGTTCGCTATCTACTCGTTGCCACAACATAATCTGACCATCAACTTATTCCTTTCCTCACTCCCTTCCTTCACAACGTATTTTGTAAGCCGCTCTGTAATTATATGCCCATATGTTTCAGTATCTGTTCCGTTCCCATCCCCGTCGCTTACGTCCTCCCAGTAATTAATAATTAACCTAATTAATAATACAACCTAGTTCAACGCAACATAATACAGCTGAGCCCAATCCAACCCGACCCAACTCAATGGTACGATTTAAGCCGGATTAATCTATCAGATTAGGCAAAGTAAACAGCATAGATTAGAAAACCTTGAATGTAGACAGAAAGATTATGAGCACTTTGACATCATTTCCTAACAGAAAAAAAATAATAAGTAAAACACATTCATTTAGTAACAGAAGTCAAAACCTTGTTGAGCTAGTTTCGCGCATGATAGCTGACGATGACCTATCATTTATCATCATTCTTTCATGTTTCACGAGATACCAAAATTTTGGTGCGGTATTGAAGGCATTGGGTTTTATCTTATAGCGAATGAGATTTTATTTATTGTATAGAGCACGAGAGTTGTTATGAAAATGAAGCATTGCCAAACAGTAAATAAAAAATTGTTGCAAGTTTTAAGGATTGATTTTACTGCGTTAAAGTAAATCGTGTCGACATTTTCATAACATGTAGTACTTTATACCTATCATACAATTAAAAGCATCTGTATTTATTATGGACATTTAGCAGTATACATGCTGTGTACCACATATGTTGATTTATGAGAGCCACTGTATTTGGTTTTTAAGTGTTGTCCTTGCTTACATTATACGATGCACAAAAAATGTTGGCAATGCAATAAAAATAAGTAGACATTTCATACTTAAGTCAATGATAAAAGTGTTAACAACACAGAATGTAGTAAAAATGGAGTCAAAGTTTACAAAGCTTTATTTCTAAATGTGTTAATTTATTGCAAAAGTAATTTTGCAAACCCGATAGGTCTTTGAATCTTCCTTGTATTCCAAGTGATATACAAGAACTTTCTATTGGAATACCGGAACGTCTGGGCGGCTACTAAACTACTAAATTAATGGGTGGCTGCTTTACAAAAAACATTAGGATATTATAAATGGTGTTAGAAGGATATTCTAACACCATTTCAGCTGCAAATTGCTTTTTGTAATCAAAGTCTTTTGTTTCTACAGGAATAAGTTGACCGATATGGGAGCATTAATTTGGAGAAATTTATTTCTCTGTACTCTTGCGTATAATAATCATTTATAATCATTTTAAATCCGGATATATCAACGTCCGTTATCGATCGCGCATAGTACATTCCGGAACCATCAAATATCATTAATATTTGGAAATATTCGAAATGAAACAGGAGTTATCGATTATAAATTTAATATAAACCATGGTAATTTTTGATTTTGGAAACATTTTACATTGTACCTGTGGATAAGATATAAATGTAACTACACTGTAGTTTGACAACTCTAATAACGAACTCTGTATTCCGGTACTCCGCAAATTTGCACGTTCTAAAATTTGTCATATTTATTATTTCATCACATGGCATATGCGCAGTGGGTGATTATATTTTAAATTATTAAAATGAAAGAGTAAATTTTTGAAAAGGATAGAATTTCGAATTTTCAAGAACTCTATTCGTATCTACTTAATAAACAACTTATAACTTGTTTTCGCAGTTCTTAACTACATCTGAACTAGAAGGATAAATTTCTCACGAAATTTCAACTGAAAATTGCTAAGTACGTTTGCAATCAAAATCTCTTGTTTCCGCAGCAAACCTGGATGAGCTACAATGTTCAACAACATAATTTGTGTGAAGAATTTCCTATTTTTACATGTTTCGACTTGTACGAATTGATTTTACTATCTTAATGTATTGATTGAATGTCTTTATAATGCATTGTAATGATGAATTTTCCTTTAATGTTTCTACACCCACAACTTTCTCTTCCTATCCGTTACCCTTCTCGTAAGATTGCCTTGATGTCCTCCATGCTAAATTGGATTTAAAGTCTCTGACACAAAATATTGATCGGTTACATTCAACATTGCACAAATTGTTTTCCATAAAATTTAATAAAAAATTTTATTTTTTAGTGTCGAAAATAATCGAAAATTTTATAAAAATTGCATCTCTTTAAAAAAATTACTGTCTCATTTCACTGATACAAAACGTAAACTTATATTCATAAAATATAGCTCCAAAATGTTTTAAATTACACTTAGCAATTTTTCTTTTTTTAAACCATTTTCGTAATCACTCTGTAACCAGAAACAATGACAAAGACAAAGCAGTCGCCATGAAACAAAATAGGAAGCGCAAAAGTCCTCCAATTGGATAATAAAACTCCCAACGCAAAAATTATAAAAAACGGTTCGTTCGGGGAAAATTTTAAACCATGTATGCTTCCAATTTAATTTCTACTAAAAATCTCTTTTTTTTTTCGTGCATTGAAATTTGAACTGTTGCTTTTTTTGGTATTCATTTATTTTATATACTAGAGCCTTTTCAGACTCGCAGTTTCTACGTCGGCTTTCGTTACATTGCTTTTATATAGGCACTACTTTGCTACAGCAAAATTTAATTTAAACCAAATCAACCGGTTTTTGAAATATTTTTACTGACATTTATTTACATGTTTCGAAACTTTTTAATAATAAAATAAAAAAAAAGTTTTAGCCGTGTGCTTTTGGAGGTAATAATCATTTTAGATCCGGATGTATCAACATCCGCGATCGATCGCGCAATGTAAACACACGGAACCATATAAATATCATCAATGTTTGGAAGAATACGAAATAAAGCATGAGTTATCGATTTATAGCAGTATACGTTTTTGTATAAATTTAATATTATGTATTACTAATTCTTGTTAGTAAAATTTATAAACATTTTGCATTGAACTTCTGGATAAGATATGGAGCTACGTAGTAGTTTGACATCTCTAATAACGAAATCTATATTCCGGCACTCAACAAAATTGAACGTTCTGTAATTTGATATAGACTCACTTTCATATGAAATACACCACCCACTAAGAACTAGACTCCAATTTTGAAACTATGATAAAATAGTGTTTTATTATTTAGTAAGAAACGATGAAAGTTTGGTTGAAAAAACATCAAAACCAAAATTAACATTTTTTAAATAAAAGCTAGAATAAAATTCCCACGTGCAGTTATGCCTGCATTAAGTCTTCTACCCATGCTCTCTGTAGTGGTCGATGTACTCCTGGGGTTTCATATCACCCCTAGATGGTGTCGAAGATCATCCAGATTTTCAGGAGAATACTTGTCTTAATCGTCTACCTGTGCAGGCCAAAGCAATTGTGTGTGCCGTTGAATGTCGGTCCAAAGCTCTCGCCCAATCCACAGAAATCAAGTTTGTTGTTTGAAATCGATCCCAGTTCGCCTAAGCACTCTTCTAGCAGGACGGCGCCTTTGAATATCTTCTTTGAACCATAAGGCCATATCCGAGTAGTGTAGTGTGCTCCCGATTCAGTTTTCTCCCAATCTCTTGGAGTGCCCATTTCATATCGATAATTCGGCCCTAACAAAGTCATTAATATGGACAAAATTTCGAGGATGCAGTCTACGCTAAATCTTGATTCTAGCTGGATAATATTATGAGCTTAATAAGGCTAGAATTAAGGTTAGAAGGCTAGAATAGTTCAAAAAATAGAAAGACAACAAGATCTAATGATATTAAAAGCCTGTACACTAAGTTATCACAGTTTATATTATTTTTTTGAAAACTATTTAATTAAAATAAGTGAAAATTGTCGTAATTATTCACTATTGCATAATCCGTAATCAGTTTCGATAATTTTCGAATAAAGCGATAATCATCAAAATGTGGTTATTTCGGGTTTTCATTACAAAATTCAACCACAACTCGAAAATCACAGGGGTAGGACATATTAATTCGTTATCAATCACAACCTAGATATAAGAAGTTTGCAGAAATACAGTAACAATTTTCAAAATATCATCATTTCGGGTTTTTAGCATAAAAACCAACTACGACTTGAAATCTGAAACATAAAGATACTTTTTGCACGGATGCAAAAAGGTTGTAATGAAACACAAATCATCATTTGAGAGTCTTACAGTAAAAATTAATTGAAACTCAAAAATCAAAATCCACGGACAAAAATCTTATGCACGAAAATTATTCATTATGGTGGAAGGATTCATAATCCATAATTTGTTAGAATTTGTCGTAATAATGGCAATTACAGTTTCGAAGTAATAATGCCAAAATCTCTAAAAAATCATAATTGATAACTTTTATTGTAAAAGTCTATGATAATTTAAAAATCAAAATTCCCTTGGTGATTGTCCATAACGATGAGACAATATCCACTTACAATCTAGATATGAGAAAATTGCAGGAGCACAACAAAAGTCCTCATATAATTTCGGATTTTCAGCATAAATAGCAACCACGATTCAAAAACTAAAGCAGGTAGAGGGATACTTTTTGCATGACTATTGTTGGAAATGAATCATAAATGATTAGTTCATAACCAGATACAACCTAGATATCAAAATCATGGAGTTAAAATTGTCAATGATTTCAAAAAGTCTGGTCATTTAAGAGCCCTACTTACGAGGAGACAACGCAGTTGTCTCTTCAGTAATTTTGATGCAAGTTTTTGTCGTGAGTCTATATTGAATATATATCAGTTTTATCAGAGCTTTTGCTCCAATGGTTTTTCTAAGATACGTAATTCAACATATCAAACTGAAAAGAAAAATGGCAGTGATATCAACCTCATCCAAAAGAAAAAGAAATTTCCGAGGAGAGATAAGACGGAAAATTCACAACCCATCGAAAACAGTGAAGAAATCCCAACCAGACGTGGTAATAGATGTCTGGTTGCGATTGGTTGTAACAGTGCGAAAATTAACGGAATTGGTCTCTTTTAAGGTGTAGAACATTTACAAGAAATTCTTTTCTTCAAAGAAGAAGAAAAGAATTTCGTCAAGAGACCATGTCCCGTGGTGATGCAGTGTTCTGCAAGGGCTGTAGCAATGGATTTTCGTAGTCTACAACCTCTTAGGTATTGGTTTAGTGTATTTTTTGAGGCTCTGACTAATCATTACCTTTATAATAACCCGAACAGTCCTGACAATTGATCTTGTATATCAAATTGTAATTTTTTTGAATATTTCGCCCCCCTGAACGGCTTGCCATTAAAAATTCTGACGAGATTGTCAATGAGATCGGGGGAAATGGTAACTTGGCGAAACGTTTGACAAGTGATTTGTCCACATCGGGTGGATGAATTAGGGACACGTCAGAAGTTGGATTACACGTATCCAGAGCACTCTGGAGAGATGCAAGAGGTATATCGCAAGAGAATAAGATCTTATTAGCCAACGAACCAGGGTAACCATTATTGCAGAAGGTGACGGCTAACAATCTAAATGTTTTTAACCTTAGGGCCTCATCGCAAATACGAGCTATACGACTCTTCATGCCTTTCAGAGAGTTGATCTTCATATTGGGGGTGGCAAAAGAAAAAAGTTACAAATCTCCCCGAATATATTAGTTTCTGATATCAATCTGGAACAATTGACTGGCCGGAGTTGCGTATGACCAAATAGACAAGGAAGGGTACAAAGTTGTTTTTCCTCTTCCATGGTGAATTGGATATGGGAGTTGTGCCCATTGAAGGTCATCAAAGTGAGATGTAGAAGGTCACATGGTAGTGCGCTAATGCTGTCTTCGACATATTTATAGAGGAAGGGCAATTTAAAGGGAATAACCGTTATGAAATTGTCAAGAATGTAGTTCATCATAATGGTGGCTAGGATGGGGTTGAGTGAACTGCCCATAGATATGCCAAACTTCTGATTGTAGGTCATATAATTGAAAACGAACAATGATGAGTCGAAGAAGGAGGAAATAATGAAGATAAACTGATATCTATTGATCATGAGAGGCCACAAGACGTCTATCATCCCTAATCCTTTCAATGACCGTATCTGAGGGGATGTTAGTAGAGAGGGACACCACATCCGGTGTACCAAACTTCTGTTTGTAGACCATATCATTGAAAGCGCACATTGAAGAGCCGAAGAGGAAGGAAATAATATAGAAGAACTGGTCTCTATCGATCATGGGGGACCACAAGACGCCAAAATTCCTTAATTCTTTCAATGACCATATCTAAGCGGATATTAGTAAGGAAGGACACCACGTTCAAGGATACTAAAATAATCCCTGGGGTAGAACAAGATTTCTGACCTTTGTAACAAATATAAATCTTTTATATTTTATTCAATGCGGTAAAAAAGGCTTTTGATAGAATTTCTGCTAGCAAAGACCAAAGGGCATATATTGGAGATCCGTTGAGACAAAAGGTCGGGCGTAACTGTGTTCTTCAGTGACAATAAGTGTGTCTTGGGAGACTGTAATATCTTGGGATGACACCGTTATGGCAGATTAGTACATTTCACGCGGAATGGACTTCTTATCAAGCAGATTCCTCGAGGGATTTACTTATATATTATGACCTATTCATTACTATTGTGACTAGTCTAATCGACCAGTAGTGTCTCTCTTAGATATAAAATTGGTCTCGATTAGACACCAATTTTCAAAAAACTTCGGTATAGAAACATCTTTGAGTGAATTTAAGATCCATCTCTTATTTACTTATGGTTTTTAATAATATAAGAAACAAAAACTTGAGAAAGTTTGAAAACCTACAAAAGGCTTTTATGTTCCAAAGCCTACTTGGCGACAATTCTTCGTGAATTTTGTCCAACATTTGGATACCCTGTCCTTCCAAAAGATGTTTCTATACCGAAGTTTTTTGAAAATTGGAAGTTGTTGACAACTCACTCAACACCATCCTAGCCAACCATTGTGATAGACTACATCCTTGACAACTGCATACCGGCTTGGTATGCAGATGTGGTGTCCTTCTTTACTAACATCATTGTGATAGACTACATCCTTGACAACTGCATACCGGCTTGGTATGCAGATGTGGTGTCCTTCTTTACTAACATCCCCTCAGATACGGTCATTGAAAGGATTAAGGATGATAGACGTCTTGTGGCCTCCCATGATCAATAGATATCAGTTTATCTTCATTATTTCCTCCTTCTTCGACTCATCATTATTCGTTTTCAATTATATGGCCTACAATCAGAAGTTTGGCATATCTATGGGCAATTCACTCAACCCCATCCTAGCCACCACTATGATGGACTACATTCTTGAAAATTTCATACCGGTTATTCCCTTTAAATTGCCCTTCCTCTATAAATATGTCGCAGACAGCATCAGCGCACTACCATGTGACCTTCTACATCTCACTTTGATGACCTCCAATACGGGTTGGTCATACGCAACTCGTATACGGCCAGTCAATTGCTCTAGATTGATATCAGAAACTAATATATTCGGGGAGATTTATAAATTTTTTCTTTTGCCACCTCCAATATGAAGATCAACACTCTGAAAGGCATGAAGAATCGTATAGCTCGTATTTGCGATGAGGCCTTAAATCGTGGTTGCTATATATGCTGAAAATTCGAAATTATATGAAGACTTTTGTTGTGTTCCTGCAATTTTCTCATATCTAGATTATAAGTGGATATTGACTCATCGTTATGGACAATCACCAAGGGAATTTTGATTTTTGAATTATCAAAGACTTTTGCAATAAAAGTTATCAATTATGATTTTTTAGAGATTTTCGCATTCTTGTTTTGAAACATGTTTAGGAAGGACAGGGTGTCCAAATGTTGGACAAAATTCACGATGAATTGTCGCCAAATATGCCTTGGAACATAAAACCCTTTTGTAGGATTTCAAACTTTCTCAAGTTTTTGTTTCTTATATTATTAAAAACCTTATCATAAGTAAATGAGAGATGGATCTTAAATTCCTTAACAGTATCGGGATTGAGTGAATTTAAGATAGATCTTAAATTCCTTAAGAGTATCGGGATTGAGTGAAGCTCCGCATTTCAGAAAATTTAGGAACATTCTTTTCTGGTTATTGCAAACAACATCTTCAACTTCTGTGATTTTCGAGTTATGGTTGATTTTTGTAATGAAAATCCTAAATAACCACATTTTGTTGCATATTTTTGAAAGAGTTGATCCTTTTCGTGTCCTTCCTTCAGATTCAGTCAGAAGCTGAAGAAAGCCCTTTGTACTACCTTTGATGAAGTGGTTGAGAACAACCCCTTTTCGTCTAGAACCGAGGAGAAAATGTTTTCTGTTCGTATAAGAAACCAATTTTTCGTCGGCAATCTTAGGCCAATGCAATATTAACCTCCCTTAAACTTTTAAGCATAAATTACGTTTCTTAGAAGGGCCTTGAAAAATTGATACATTTCAATATAGATTCACCACAAAAAATTTCATTATAGTTAGTGGAGTCAACTGCGTTGTCTCTTTGTTAGAGACATTCTAGTATACTGGACTCTGAATTCTTGATGTCCTTATTTCTTGTCTCATGTGCCACTCTGAAAACTGTCCACTAACTTCTGCTACACTAGTATTTACTATAATAATAAATTTTTGTTGGATTCGATTTTCTAATGCCTGGCTCAAAAAAGTACTGCCTATGTCAGCAAACTGTAAATTTTGACATTATATTTTTATGTGCGTCCTGCTGGAATCGCGATTCAAAACAGCGTGCGCTGAAAAGCTTCATGCACCAGCCATAAATGACCACAAAACCCCTTCAGATATTAGGCTTTATGTAAACTATCCTGCTTTTTACAATTTTACTACATAGATATTACTACATAGATTACATGTAGTATTCCCAAAGTTGATTTTTGAAAAATTCATGATTTTGACTCCGGATTCGTAATCAGCATCCCAAAAGATCTCACCATTTTCAAGCTTTATAAAAAATCAAGAGAAAAAACTGCCATGTTCGATGGTTTCTCTTTGATTTAATTACATGAGATTTAACGGACGATAAACCCACTTAAATAAACTATCTTCAGCTTTGACATTACTCTAACAGTTTTCCGTCTACTGGAATTGAATAGAACTACTGGGAATAATCCCTGATGTATTAAAATAATGCAATCACGTAATTGTAGCCATAAGCTAATTCACTTTGCGAAAATGAATCACCTAAAACAATAGAATTGTGACCCGAGTTTCTGCAAATTTTGAGCTCATTCTCTCACGTAAAGGTAATACAAGCGAATATAACCCATTATCCACACATACAACTTTAACTTCTACATTACCGTATGTATTACTAGCCATGAATTATATAAATGATACAAAAACTAAAAATTGCCATTTAATCAATAAATATAAGCCATCTATTCGTCCAAAAGTGCATATATTACCGCCAAAGCTGCTAATGTGCCCATTAACTAACAGCATAAACTAATAACTAGCTTAGCAGATTAGTTAATTTGCGCCGCTACCGTACAGAATCAAGTTTTATCCCTTTTAACTAGGAAATGTGCACATTAAAGGCTTATTTATTTTATTAAAATAAAAATGTATGCTCCGTCCTATTAGATCTGCTACGATAAATAATTTTAAGACTTCTTTCTCCCATTTTGTGTTGTCCAATCGATTATTCGTTTTATTTAAATACTAAACTGTAATGTCTTTATTGAAAACCAACCTCGATAGCATTTAAATGACCTAACTATGGTAATAAATAACTCGGACGAGGACTTACTTTAGTTGTGCTAGTTAAGTATTGATTGGTAAACTTGAAACTGTTAGCTCTTGGAGAAAATTAAATAAAGTCAGTTCGTTTTATTATTATTAATACCATAATTTGTTTCTGATAGTAATAATTTAACAGTAAAGTGTTAAAATTGATTTACTTTGAAATATAACACACATTATTTTGTTCTTTGTATTCAACTTCCATTTTCCTTAAAAGTACAAATGCATTATTTCTTTGTCTCTACAAAATTCATGTTAACCCATTTTCTTTTGAAATATGACTGCTATATTCGACTATACATTATAATCGCGTACGATTTTATGTTCCTTTCAAAATAAATTTTTATGAATATATTATGTTACATTTTCATAAAAGGGAGAGACAGTTTATAAAATTAGTACGCCCTAAATCATCACCAAGCAAATAAGCGTGAAATCACGCATTACAACTATGAAAAATCAATACCAAGCTATTTGCTTCAAACTGAATGAAATATTTGATACGGATATTTCGGCAAATAATAATTATTATGATAAATATTTATACAATCCACGACACTCGAATACGAAGTGGACTTAATTTGAAATTGCGTTATCGGTGTTCAATTCTCGGTTGTTTTCTTATTGTTGAACTTTCATTTCGTCAGGATATAAAGGCGTAAATTGGTTGGTAGTCCTTGGCAAATAAGATTGGAGTGTCGGAGAAAAATGTTTCGAAGACCTTTATTTGCCTTATTTATCCTTTGAGCAACACTAAATTTGAAAAACAAATTGGAGCGGTTTTTGTATAATATAGCGAATTTTCGATTTTCTCGCTATTATGACTCGTTCGTATAAATGTATTAGATCAATAACGGCATGGCATGACGTGAGAACCAGGTGCCATTCATCATCTTAAAAATAACGTTTCATATCGAGTGGTACATTAAAAAGGTTTCTTTAATGTAGCCGTTTTACAATTCGGATTTTACTTCTTTTCAAATCGAAATAGAAAATATTAAAAGTAGTAAATATTTATTAGGCTGGTGGCACGTAATTCATTTGAAAGTTTTGCAAATATTGTTCTAGAAAGCTGTTACGATGTGGCTGTAATAATCTGCATACAAACGCCTCTAGCTAATCAAGCTTTATCCTCGCAGTGCGCACAATTCAAACTGACGACGATGGGGAAGGAAGTTGGGACATGTTTTAATGATAAAGAGTAAGAGAGAGATAGAAAGGTTGTTGTACAAAAGGGATGGAACAGACTAACGCCTATTGAGAGACTACAGATTTCGACTCACCCTTGTTTGGGGCAGACAAAGCTCTTGAGTGCTGGGTAAAACCTTGCCATCACACTGCAACAACAGGTCATAATGAGCTACGGGTTCAGGTATGTTTAACTTGTTGTTTTGTGTTTATTGGAATGAGAAGGTGTTACGGTAAATTATTATAATTAGCCAATAATAGAATTAAACAATGATGATACAAAAAGATTTAAATATTAATTTTCTCGTTGTATATCGTTAAAATAATGTCGGAATTTCCTGGAAAATGAAATACATTTCCCGGTACAGACTCGTTAAAAATTTTATGACATTGAATCGACTGTTTTATTGGACGTGTGCTTTTGATATTTTCGTTTACAAAATAATTCTAGTTGATGCGGTCACGAACAACATTTCCCTTAAAATATAAATGCTACAAACAAATCCGTATTAACCCTGCTTTGGATTACATTTATGCAATAAAATTGATTTCTGTTACTTTTATTATTATTTTGTGAAAAAGAACAAAACCAAATATAACTTAATTTACTATCACATCAAAACCACAACCACTTAACTACGTCAAATTGAGAAAGTAATAGCCGGGTTCATTTTGACGCGTAATGGGCCACCTTCACCACTTCCATTACGTTGGCGATCGCCTTTTTCTTGGAAGTTACGCTGTGCCAACATTTGCTCGAGCCGAATCAATCGTAATTTTATACCGTTGAACCTATTTTTACCGTGAGAGTCACGAAAAATATATTTAAACGTATTCGATACTTTAGGCGAATTTAAAATACTAATATGGATTAAAACGAGGAAGGGAGTGTTCGTTACTGCCAAAAGTTTGCTATGTAGTACTAACTTGTGCAGAACTAACACTAGACTTAGAACTAGAAACATTCGTGTTTATCCATGCGCTAAGTGTTAACTTTTGGTGTTAGCTCTACTTTTAACTGTTAATCAATTTTAGATTGTTATATACTTGTAACGAACTAAAACTAGAACTAACACTACTCTTAGAACTAAAAAGATTCAGGTTTAGCCGTGCGTCTGAAGACGACTAAACCGAAACTTCTAGTTCTAGGCCTAGTGTTAGTTCTAGTTTAAATTCTTGTTTAACTCTAGATTGTTTTAAGTTCTTGTGGAACTGAAAGTAGTACTAATACCAAACCCACAACCTAGCTTTAGTACTAACACTAGACCTAGAACTAGAAACATTAAGGTGTAGCGGTACATCCTTTAAGACGGCTAAACTCTAAAATTACTAGTTTTAAATTCAGTGTTGGTATTAAAATTAGGTTAAGTTGGGTTGGTTCTGTCTTAAAAGACGTATGGCTAAACCCGACTAATTCTAGTTATAGATCAAGTGTGAGCATTTGTATATGATTACTTGTATATCGTATTACTAGTCTAGTAATATGGAATACATCGTTCCACAATAGGGGTTTTAATAACAAATTGTTTACATCAAAATATAAAAATCTATATACATAGATACATCAAACATTTTACAAATAAAAGTGGCTGCCGTACCGCCACTGATACTGCCTTTCTTAGAAAATAATCAGAGATAATCAAAGGTAACACTTTCAAAATCAAGAAAAAAATGTAAATTTAATTTTTTTAACACTTTGTTTATGAAATATAGAATTTTATTTAAAGCAAACATGGGTTGAAGGCGATCAATTCTGACAAATTTTTATTATTTCGAAAAATGGTAAAATTTTTGTTATATTTTTAATAACTTTAAATGGTCCTTCAAATCTAAACTGCGAGTGCAAACAGTGAAGGCTATAAAATCCAGTATGATAAGTTTGTATCATCGTTTTGTAGCTAATTTTTCTAAAACTCTTGTTTATTTGTACACACTTTCAACTTCTTTACACAAAAGTGGTAAAAACACTAGTTAATTGGTGAGAAAAACATGAACACTCATTGCTTTCTACTAGATCACACTTAGAATCAGCTATTTGAGCTCATCCTTTACCTTCTTCAAAATTATCATTAACATGCTTCATCTACAGCTATTGGTGTGGTTTTTTCTTAAATTGGAGGGTATGAGAGGCGCATTGTCCCCTAAAGTCGGTGCAAAAAGTCAAGGCCCCACACTTTATCGATCGATATCTTTGTAACTATTCGATGAAAAAAAAAAAATGCGGTATAGTTTGTTATAATTCGTGAACATTTCTGCATATCATATGTTAATTAGTGAAAAACCCGCAAAGTAGATAATCTAATAATCTTTGAGAAGAAAAAATCGATCTTTTTGCTTAAAAGTGTTCTTTATACTGTCTAAAAATAAAATTCCCAAAGGGTTTTACGATGAAGTTTAGTTTTTTTTTTCCAAAAACAGTTAATCGGTGCTATAGCTATTTCAGTGTAAGACACACCTTCTTCAGGCACAACGTTAAATAGAAGATTACAATATTTTAGAAAGATTAATACACTATGTGGGTTCAGAAATCATGAGATTCGATTTAAAACTATTGTTGAGATATGATAAAAGCCTGAAGGGCGCGTTATAATTAATAAATTTAAATGTTAATTTTAATAAATCGTAGTAAATCGCATTTCCCATGCTGAGCGCTCCCTGATTGCTGAGGCTAAAGAAACCCGTAGAAGGGTACAGTCAGAAAGAAAAGAAACTGAAAATAAGCTTCAGGGAGAATAGCTGTATGGTGCAGAAATTGCAGATTTTTTTTCATTCAAAAACTTTAAACGCGTTTTTCTGGAAACTGCATATTTCGAACCTTATTATACATGCATACGTTTCTGGATACGTTTCTCGATATGTCTCAGATTCTCTATTTGACAACAATTTTTATGTACGTTTTTTATCAATACATATGACATTGTGCTAAAATTAGAACTAATACTAGCACTAACACTAGAACTAATACTAGATCTAAAACTAGAAACTTTCGGGTTTTACCGTGCATTCTTTTGAAAAAATGTTTGATGTTTCGGTTTCCATGTTGCAACCGTTTTCAGAAATTGGTTCAAAATCCATCGAATTGAATTATTTTTAATTATTAAATTAACCGGTCGTGAAAGTTTTTGTACTTACATATGACATTTCTTGTAGAATCGTCACCATTTCGTCAAAAATTAATATTTTAAAAAATCCTACGTAGTTTTGAGTTTAATAAAGTAATCGTGTTCGAATTTTAATTATTCGAGTTACGAGTTTTAATAACTGTTAATAAGTAAAATATGTATTTAAAACCTGAAAACTGGCTTATTCACACCCTGCAACCCGTTCTTCGAGAACTTTTCTGTTTGATTGCAAAAAAAAATTTAAAAATGCCTATTATTTTTGCTTCTTCAAGGTGCTATATCCCTTTAAAAACTGGGCAATTTTTTCACTTAACTCGTTCATGAAAGACAAATCAAAGATCTAACAATTTCCAAATTAACATATGGTACTCCTCAGAAATGTTCACAGATTATAACAGACGATCGATCCATAAAGTGAGGGGTCTTGACTTTTTGCACGGACTTTTGGGACAATGCGCCTATTATACCCTCCAATTAAAAGAAACAAAATCAGATTTACAAAAGGTTTTGTAGGAGAATGAAATGATGGTGGGCACGGCTTTCTAAACTAATGAACGAAACTAATGTTTCGGTGTCAAAAGAATCTTGAGATTTCAAGAAAAATTCTCTTGGTAAATGCAAGGGTTGATCGTATACAAGTTCGGCAGAAGAGCATCAGAGATCTTCTTTTCATAATAGAGCTGAGTCCAACAAGTATCATTGGAAGCTCTTCACACCAGCGCTTGTGTTCACATTTCGCTGTAATGGATGTTTTGAGAAATCTATGGAACCTTATTAACGATTGTGTTTTCTTTAATATCTTTTACAGGAAAAGCTTTCTGCCAACGTGTAAAGCGTTCTATGATTGTCAGAATGTAAGGGTAACCTGATGAGTATGAGAAGGCCAATAAGATCTATGGGAATGTGTTCAAATCTCCCTTTTAGAACTTTTAGTGTTTATGAATTTTTGCGTTTTGATAACGAAGACAAGATTTTATCCAACGATATGTGTCCTTATTCATTCGTGACCAGAAATAGCGAGGTTTGTGTAAATGTTGAGTTGTACGGATTCCTGAATGAGAAATGCTGTGAACTTTATAAAAGATAATTTGACGGAATTTTTCGGGGATGTAAATTCTAGGACTTTCGCACAACATTTTCAATTTAGGAAATGATTTCCTTTTGTGAAAGTTGCTTTCTTAATTATAAATCGTCTTCTTGTGTAGTTTGTATAGTTTTAATATCAGGATAGATGGAAGTTAAAGATTCTATTCGTGAAGGGTATCTGGAACTATATTAGAAGAATTTTATATCTGACGTAAACTGATTAATGTAATGCAACGAATTTGACGAAGTATTTTTTCCTAGAACTTATAAAATAATAAGGGTTAAAAAAATTTATTGCTGAATAAATTGATAACAGTTCTCTGTCAAATGTAGAATAATTTAATTAAGATGAAGAAAGTTTCTAAGAGAAAAATGCAATAGGTTGTATATAATTATCTATGGTTTAGGGAAAAAACCGCTCCAATGGCTGTAGATGAAGCATATTAATGATAATTTTGAAGAAGGTGAAGGATGGGCTAAAATTGCTGATTGTCCTAAATGTGATTTGACAGACAGAAATGAGTGTTCATGTTCTCAGCAGAATAGAATCAATTAACCATTTGTATATGACAACTTTTGTGTAAAGAATTTGAGAGTATGTACAAACAATCAAGAGTTTTGGAAAAGTCGTTATAAATCTTTAAGCGTTTTTAGTCTTGGTAATTCGTTGATTGTTTTTATTCTATTTCCTGAAAGACGAATTCCTTCTGGTGAAATATTGTAACCGGAAGTCAATTGATTGTACACCAAAAATGCATATATAAGTATATCATCTAATTGTAAGTACACGAATGTAAAATCTAAATCTCTAGTAACTTCATTGATGAGGCGTTGAAAAGCTTGTGCCGTATTTCAGAGGCAAAATGGCATTGTTGTAAACTTGTAGAGTCTAAATGGAATTGTGATAACGGTCTTCTTCTGCTACATTAATTTGATGGTAAGTTCTAACTAAATCAAATTTTGAAAAAATTTCACATCCATGAATATTAAAATAAAATTTTGAATAACAGCGGATAACTATCCGGAACTGTGATTATATTTAACTGACAGTATTCACCGCAAGGATGCCAATTTTTAGTCTTTGTATCATCTTACTATCATATGTAATGAGGCGAGGCTGCAGATGAAGATGAAGGACAGCAAAGTCTACTAGCATCTAAACGTCTTTGTCTACAAAATGGCAAAAGAGAATTTGTTATGTATATTAATTTGTTGATCTGGGGTCGAAATTATGTTTGGAGAGCCAATTGTAGCTGAAAGAGAAGATTCTGTATCTTTTTGTTGATTGGGAAAAAAATTGGGAAGTATAATTGAAATGTCAGTTCTAGTGACTATTAAAAAATGTAAGCAATTTTGATTATCAAAAACAAAAAGACGTGAACTTAATTGATTTCTTTTTATGATTAACTCCTAAATGATTATCCATTGAAACGTTTACTCGTTTTTTGATTCGGATTTATAAAGTAATATTGATCTATTAATGGCAGGATTGTAAAATATCTCAATGATCCTCCACATTTTAAAGCCTTATTTCCAAACCCTGTGTGATGTGAATATATTAATAAAGAATGATCACGTGATGTGAACGATAACGAGGATTAAAATGTGAAATGTTATGACGATAAGTGCAATGAGAACAGCATTGTGAAGAATTAAAATTATTGAATTGTTTTTGTAAAGAATTGATCTGACTTTCTATTGACCTTTGTTTTTGGGTGAAGTTATTAAGAATTGATTGACATGTCAAAGTCAAATTGAAAATACACTTAATACCTAATATACACTTACATTATGTATACACAACATTTATATCTCATAACTGGACAGATTTAAAACAATTGCCGGGTAGGTCACTCAACTATCCGCTAGTTATCGAATATATGTTCTACCCATACACTGGACCCAAAACTAAAATGTAGTGTTAGTTTTAGTTCAACAAAAACATACAATAATTTAGTACTAAATAACAACTAAAACGACAACTACCGGTCTATACATCATATTGACAATTCGTGGAATATTCCGGGTTTATCTATGAACGTGGAATAGCTAGAATCGCAAACATTTATAATTACATATACCGATGTATTAAATAGATAGCATTAATAATAGAAATTGCTTAAAAATATTTTATCTGTTTTAATGAGATTTTATTATATAAGGATACACGTTTCAAATTTACGTTTGTCAATAATGCTCTTAAATTGACTCAAACATTAATAACGACTTGTTTGAAACTAATACGATTCCATTTATAATGTGTTGGTTTGCAAACAGAAACAGGTAGAAATGTATTCAAAAGTTTCACATGCATATACGAATATGTACACGAGGCTTTAGCTGTTTTCCAATATCAGTTTCTGGAACGATACGCATTTATATGGAAATTTTTGAATGTTGTATGCACAAATTTCCACATCATGATTGCATGATCAGATATTAGTTTCCAAATAAGATTTCTAATTTAAACTTTCAAAAATTACATTAATTACTTATCTAATAAATTACGAGTGCTAATTCTTCTAAACATTTTGTTCATCTCCCCTTAAGATCTCAATTTAGATGACACAGCCATGCGTTCATTACGCTCTCTTGGCGAACATTTAAGGACCTCGTAACGTCCATATAACGTCCCAATGAAACCCTTCGGTACCATCAAATATTTATCAAACGATAAGGACCTTGCACGAGAACAGCTTGTGTATCTCTAAATACCTACATTAGTTAATTGTGGAGCTTGTGTTTTTAGTAGTTCACGTTCAAACCGGCAATTTATTAAAGCTGTAGCTTTAGTTTAGGGGGAATGTGTCTGATTTTGGTGAGGAATCTGTTTTTCTTTTCTGCATCTATTTTAATGCAAACACGATCAAAGCAATTGCTGTAATCGAGATAATCCCTTGAATTAATTATAAGATGGAAATAAATCAATGTTGGAAAAATAATTCGATAAAGTTAATTCGGAAATCGAAATTGTAGATAGCGGAAGAACCAAGTTGAGTAATCGGATATTGAAATTTCAAATTTAAAAGAACTAGGATGAATCTCAACAGGGCTAATGAAGCTCTATTAGTCTATTGTTTTATACCAGTAATGAAAGGATATTAATTTAACGTTGAAATGCAGTATAATGAGAATAAGAATGTAAAGAGAACCAAAGAGAAAAAATCGTGGAAATAATATTTCTTAGAGTACATTAACCCTATCAACTTGGCGTTGTGAAAAACGCTGCTTACGCAAATAATATTAGTATTGCGTGTAGAAGGGTGGACTCACCATAGGACACGTACTTAAAAACGAAGATAAATTTATCGCGTGCAGCTCGGATTGGAAATCAAAACATTAGAACGATATTAACACAGATAAGAAGAAGCCGAACCATAGGCATTACAGTAGAAGCTAGCAAGTTGAGTAACTTGTATGAGGATGGAGCTTATGTTGCACTATCCCACACACTAAGATCAGAAAATGACCATCTTGGTAATAAATTTAGATTACAAAGCATAAACAAAGATGAAAAGCACATAAAAGCGAAGTAGAATACTTGAGAGAAGAGTGTTGAGATTTTTGGAGTTAATTCAAAGAAATAATCAGCAAAATCATTCCTAAACCCGAATATTTTCACTTTTAGGTCTAGTGTTGGTTCTAATTTTAAGTCATTAGATCTAGAACTAGAAATATTCGAGTTAGTAGTGTTAGCTCTAATTTTACTTCAGTTCAAAGATACAGGGTTGGGTTGAGTTTAGCTTCTACAATTAATAGTTTCTGTTTTTTTATATCTTCGTGTTATCTTTCACCAAATAGAAGTTTGATGAAGCTTGGTGAGCTCCTATACTCTATGGAGAGAGCAATACGGAAATATAGGAAGAAGGTCATTCCTTTCTCCACGTAGATTCTCCACGTAGTAACCAAAGAGGAAGACTGGTCGAAGAGTGGCTTATTGCAAATAAGATGGTAATAATGACTAATAATAACTTTTGCAGTACCTGCTGGGGAATCTGTAATAGATTTTAAGAAAATGAAGGATTTTAAGAAGAAAATTAGAATTGAAGTGGTCATAGAACAATAGCGTTTGAAGTAAGTCAGGAGCAGGGAAGATGTAGGGATAGTTCCACAAATATGGACGGCGCATTAGCCAAAATCGCCTAACCAGACATGGATAGAAATGTGTAGGACGCCTAGATAGAGGAGACACTACGCCGGAGAGTGTGTTATAAAAGATCTAAATGGTGTGTGACAGCGTTTTTGGTAGTAGAGGTAGGAGCAACGGCAAGAGAAGATCTATATACTGGTGGAATAGGGAAATCGCGGAGCTAAGAGCATCGTGTAACAGATGCAGAAGAGAGATTACCCGGATGAGGAAGAGAACCAGTCAAACCACTCAGAGAGAGGAATTGCTTTTAAGGCATAAATCAATGAAGCGGGATCTAAAGAAAACCATTAATAAAAGTAAGAGGGAGAAGTGGAATGAGCTGAGGGCCCAGCTGGAAGAAGACGCGTGAGGAAGGCCTATCTCATAGTAAGAAATGAACTGAAGTTGAAGGAAAGAACGAGGGTTACAGATAATGAAGTGCTGATACAAATAGAGAAATTTTTCCCGAAGCACGAGAGAGTGGTTTGGGGTGAAATAGAACTACAGGCGGAAAACATTCCATAAAAGATAAAGGTAAAGGAGCTCATGGAAACTGATAGAAGGCGCCGGGACCGGATATTGTGACGCCGGAAATCCTGGTCGAAACCGTGAACGGGAATAAAGAGATGTTTGTACAGATGCACAATAGATGTTTGTCAAGACGATAATTTAAAAATGTTACCATTGTATGTGTAACATAATGGAAAAGTTGTTTGAACTTATGATTAGGGAAAGATTGCAGAGAGAGATAGAAGAGACGCAACGGCTAAGTGGTGAGCAATACGGATTCCAGAAAGGACGATGTAAAGGGTGCACGACATTATAGACCGGATGAAGCAGAAAGCATTTCAACACTAAGTGTTGTGTGTGATGGTGATGTTGGACGTGGAAAATGCGTTTAATTCGGCGCCTTGAAGAGGCAAATAGAGGCACTAAAAAAGGGCGCGATTAGTGATTATATTATAGAACTGGTTCACTTATAATATATATAACACTGTCTAACAGATTTGTTGTGACCCCTAACGGAGAAAAAATAGAAATTTCCAGTGGTATTCCCAGAGATCTATCCTCGGTCCAACGTTGTAGAATCTGTACTATAACGAGATCTTGACAACCATGTTAGAGGAGGAGGTGCAACTGGTCGCATACGCGGATGACCTCGCAATAGTAGTCAAGGCTAGGGACGGGAAAGAATTGGAGGAACGGGCATCAACTGATTTTCCATTGCGACGGGGAGGAGATACAAAGTATAGAGTGCGCCAAATACTTGTGAGTTTATCTAAATAGAGATATGACGATGACTATGCATGTTTCGCAGATAACGGACAAGGCGCTGCACATGACAAATCTGGTGATGAAGCTGATGCCGAAAGTTGGAGGTCCTACGGCCGGGAAAAGAGAGGTGATATCCTCGGCCGCGATATCAGCTATGTTGTATGCAGCACCGATCTGTAAAATAGCTCTAAGATACAAGAAGTATGTTGCGTTGCTAAGGGGTTTCAACAGAAATATAGCGATAGGCATGACATCGGCGTACAGGACAATGTCAGTGGACAGTTTGGAGGTGGTGGCTGGTTTACCGCCTATCGACCTTAGGGTGGAGGAGAGAAGTCTGGTATATGAGAGAGGAAAAGAAGCCAGCGTGGAATTAAGAGAGAAAATACTATCGAAGTGGCATAATAGAAGGGAACAGTACAACGGTTGGTGTAGAAGGATGATTCCGGACGATAGAAAATGGATAGGTAGAAAATGGGGGAAACCAGACTTCTATTTGACGCAGGCGTTAACAGGACATGGCGTATTTGAGAGCTACCCGTAAAAAAAGAATTAGTTTCTGAAGTTGAAGAGTATGAGTACATTACAAACTGATTTGGCAAACCTGTATATTTGAATTGAAGTAAAACTAGAACTAACACTAGACCTAGAAGTAGAAAGCTTCTAAATCCTATAAAACTTCGAATCTTTCCATTTCTAGATCTAGTGTTAGTTCTAGTTTTATATCATTAAATCTAACTTAGGTCTAGACACATTCGGGTATAGCCGTACATCTCTCAAAATGGCTAAACCTGAATGATTGTAGTTCTAGGTCTAGTGTTAGGTCTACAGTTTTTCTTTAGTTCAAGTATACAAGGTTGGGTTGGGTTGGATTGGGTTTATCCGTGCATGTGAAGAGTTTCTGAAATAGGGTACTTTACAAGCTGATTTGAGAACCCTGTATATTTTAATTGAAGTAAAACTAGAACTAACACTAGACCTAGAACTAGAATCTTTTTTTAATTTTGAATATAACGTATGCAAAACCATATAAATCCGGTCTCTATTAATCACACTTTAAATCTTGGAACGAGCAATATATGTTGGAAGGCTGGAAAAAGGAGTTAGAATGCATAGGAAAAGATTGATGGGTATACCTCAAAAATGCAAGGAAGATAAAGTGTGAAATGAACTCATAAAACAAAGAAGATCGGCTCAATACTAAATACTATTAAATACCAGACACATAACGTGTATATCTCATAATTTTATAACTGCAATATTTTTCTCATAAACAAATATACACCAAGTAAGGAAATGACACGACACACTATACAAGTATCTATACAAATAATGGAAATAGATAAAATCTTTAATTATATTCTGTCCTTTTTAGGTAATAGATAAATAGCGCAACACGGCTAACGACAAAATTGATAGGAAAATATTTGCCATATTAAGTGGGTCAACCCTTTCAAAGCTGTGGAATATATTAATTGGATGTAGAACATTCGTTAAAATATTTAAACACAAATAGCTCTAAACTCAATCGATTTACATAAACTAAACACGAATATTTTTTACGTTAAATTAAATTTTATTTCTCGTTTTATTGAACACAATTTAGATTCATCCATGTAAATCTAATTTGCGCAAATTTATGAATAAAGTTGCCCATTTGTAGTTTGTCATTTATTGTTTTCATTTTCAATGCAGAAAGTTATTGTTACATAAGTATATATTTGCTTATTAGTTACAACGTTATTTTCTAGTTGTTTGGTATGAAAATATCAAATCAACCGGTCTGTGAAACGAAAATTCTTCATGAAATATCAAATGATGCATGAATGAACAGTGTAGAGCCACGTTACAAAATTGAATTATGACCAATAAAATCAATAAAATCCGAACTGAAATTTAATTTAACCTTCAGAAAATACACTTGTTTAATTTGTGTGAATTATTTGGGGTTCGAGTTGTCCCTCGTATTATCCTATTTCTGTAGGTTAGGTTCTTGTGAGATCTGAGTGAGTTAATTCGGTGGTCTTTTACTATGTGGCTTGTCTATTTTGACGAACTTTGCCTCCCATCCTATTAACATGGATACATCAATTAACCTGTTTGAATGTCTCGTAGGAAGTGACCATCGTCCTTTGGCTATTGAGATATCTGGATCAAAGTGATTTTCCTTAAACACTCAAAATGTTTGAATGTCTTAAATATATTAACATGGGAAAATAATGTATTCACAGTTGCTCTTCAAAAATGAACAACTTAATAGACACTCAATATAAACTTTTATAACAAATTTGTTATAAAAGTTGTTATTTCTTAGAATCACTGTCATAAAGCTTCAAAACATTTTTATACAATTATAATTTTTATCGCGACAAAAATATTTTAGCTTTACACCGAATCGAAACGTATAATAGAACTGAAACTGCTCGTTAGGATAAGTGGAGGGATTAACGTAGATATGAATAATCCCACATTTAAAGGTTCCGTGACTGACTTGACTGACACGAGCTACTCTGCCTAGAAATTCAAGAAAAACGATGATTTTAAAAGTTAATAGTATATATCATTCATACAACCCAACCCATGGCATCACGTCTGTGTAGATACGTGCTATCGTAATGACGTCATTCAGATAGCAATAAATGTGATCGAGATTAATTGTGTGTGTACTTTCGTAGTGAGAATAACATCAAAACGGATTTGAAGTGGTAGATGCAACAAGAACATGAAATTTCTTATATTGTTGAAAGGACAGAACGAAAAAAGGTATGTTTAGTGATATTGCAAATAGTTGTATGGGCTGAAATCTTGCGAGAGGACAAATGTTTAGATTACATTCATGTCACTATCAATTGTATTAGCGTACCTATCTAATCATATAAATTACAGGGTGTAGCAACGTTTAAATATTTATAGGGTTAGTACAGTCGAAAACAAGTCGAAATGTGTTAATATACAGGGAACCGAAAATCAACCATTTTCAAGATACAGGATGTTCAAATACAGTATGAAACTGTCGCATTTTGAAAAAATTCCTATTCCGTAACGTTTTCGACAAAAGAAAAAAATTTGAAGTAAATTATTAGAAAAACTGAATTGACACAATGTAATACTAATACTTTCAGTTGTTATAAGTTTCATAAATTGATTCACTATGAAACTGTCTTATTTTGAGAGTTGGATGGTGTTTCATTGTTACATACAATCACAACATCGTTACATACAATCTGCTAAGATATATTAATTTGAGGTTTCGTTCAAATCACAAAATAACCAAACTTCATTAATTTGACTTTGTGAAACCTGAAATGAAATCGTTTGTACTGGTCTTGTATTCGAATGCTGAAATGAGCGGTGTTGTGTTTGCGTACGGCCGTGCCAATGGAAATAGTTTGAGAGCACTTCACTTCTATGCTGAAACAATTCCATTCGCCGGCTACCACCACATGTTACGTTACGATTTTAAATACAGTTGCTGAAAATCCCGAAACAATTGTGAGAAGAATTTCTACTCAAGTGGAAAACAACAAGTGGATATGTTGTTTGCGGAACTCTCCATGAGTAACTTATTTAACGTAACCATAGCCAATACGTCCAACCTTTCATTCCTTCAGAATACCGTGCATGGTTGACATTCTATCAAGCTACTGAACGTCGAGATTCTCAACTAACATACTTTTTGTCAATAAAGCTGGTTTTACGAGAAATGGAATAATCAATTTACATAATAATCATGTGTATTCTGATGGGAATCATCGAGTCGTTTTTCGGACTTCCTTTGAACGTAGAATTAGAAACTTTATTGATGTTGCAGGTCGACATATTTAATATTTTAAGCAAAATCTTTTTTTTAAACCTTAAGGGGTACATATTTTTTCGATTTAATGTTGTTTAGAATTGTCTAGTCACATGTTAAATAAAATTTTTGAATTTTCTGAAAAATAGTGGTATTTATTTTCACTTTCAACTCAACTGCAAACAATGGAAATGTCACACTACCCCCAACCAGCAAGAGTTTTATGCTGTATCGATTTCCAAGTATCAAATCTGCTGTCATTATAGTTTATAAGAGAAAAATACAATTCCAAAAATTTTTTACATCCTGTAGGTGTTTTAAAACACATACCACCAACTGAGAACAAGCTACTGCGCTCTTTATTACATCAAACATGAAAATAGAAAGGAAAGTGAGAAGAATGAAAAGGAAGGAAACCGGATATTACTACAAAGTCTAAACATAGTTCATATGATTTTACATGTTTCCCATTATATCATATTGCTCAAAAAAATGGCGCGAGAATAAAATGATAATAAAATCTCAAAAGAGGAAGATGATAATCGCAATATTGAGGAACGGCTATAATGTCCTGGAATAGCAGATTAAGGGTACATTTAAAGAATATTTTCATCTAAATCTAGATACATTTACTAATAGTAAATGTCAAGCGTCGTTCAACGATTACCAATCTTGGATTGGTTTCTGACGTGATTTGTGAAGTTTTGGATGGGGATCGGTCAGGTGGATGTGGTATACACCGATTTTCTAAAGAACGAGAAATCATGACGTCTTGTACAAGTAGTATTCGACTTACGATGGGGTTCCTATTTAAGAATGTCAACTTAGGAATAGTATTGCTATTTTGAGATACTTGTACATTTCAGTTTTGCCTAGGATGTCCAGTCCCAGTATTTGGTCCCGAGTCTGTCCCGGGATTTCATGAAAGAAATGATTGGTCTAGGACCACTAGGATGTTCCGGATTTTAAAAATCTTGATATTAAGATTCAAATATCCGGAACGATTTTTCCACTGCCTGTTGCTTTGCAATGAAAATACGTAGAATATCACAGAAATGAGTCTTCTGGAAAGATTTTAAGTTTTTCTTAGACATTATCAAATCTTTTGGAAGTATTTCAAATCTTACAGAAATAGTATCAAGTTTTAAGGACTCATTTCAAGTCTTCTGAAAGCATTTCAAGTCTTCTGAAACCATTGCAAATTGTCTTGAAGCATTTCAAATCATATGAAAGTATTTCAAATCGTCGGGAAGCATTTCAAATCTTCTTCTGGCAGTAGTAAATCGTCAGGAAGCAGTATCAAGTCTTCTAGAGGTAGTATCGAGTCATTTTGGAAGCATTTTAAATCTTCTAGAAACAGTATCAAGTTTTCTGGAAACACTTCAAGTCTTCTGGAACCAATGTTAAGTTTCCCAGAAGTAGTATCAAGTCTTCTGGAAGAAATTCAAGTCTTCTGGAAGCAATATCTAGTCTTTCAGAAGCAGTATCAAGTCTTTTGGTAGCATTTCAAATCTTCTAGAAGCAGTATTAAGTCTTATAGAGGCAGTATCAAGTCTCTTGAAAGCATTCTAAAACTTCTAAAAGTAATATCGCGTCTTTTAGAAGCATTTCAAGTCTTATTTGGAAGCATTTCAAGTATTCTAAAAGCATCTTTTGTAAGTATTTTAAGTCTTCTAAAAACAGTTTCAAGTCTCCTAGAAGCACATCAAGTCTTCTGGGAACAGTATCAAGTCTTAATTCAAAATGCGTGCTGTCCAATAAAAATGGTCGCATCAGATATCATTACTTATTATTATTATGTTTATAATAATAACTAAGATAATTGTACTTGTTGGTTTTACGATATTTTCAATTCTAGGCTCTACAGGAAAAACAAAAGACGATAGCACTTTGATGCTTGGATTTTATTGATCGTCGTAAGTGCGCGTCGTCACAAGTCGAGCCGTCGTAACTGTATTTACCTATATACTTAGTGCTTTTGGATTATCTCCTAATTTTATGAAATTTAAGAGATAAAGGAGATAAACTATATAACGGTTATGCCATCAATGAAATTTACTGCTAGGCTTGGCCTTTCTTGGGACTCAAATCTAGCCACCCTACTGTTTGTTATCTTCTCGAATGTCCTTCTAACAAATTCTCTTTTAGCATTTTTCGGACCGTGATGTTGTTAGTCTTCAGTCGGACTTGGACGCGATTCCGTTAGTTTTACACACAAGGTGTCTCATCTCTCAGCCTCTTATTATATATAAGGTGTTCCTAAGAAACTATCTACTTTCAAGAATCTGGGAGTTACTTTTGATCGCAAACTGTTTTTTACACCACACATTGAAGATAATGCATCTTCCGCTGTGAGGATGCTTGATTTCATCCTACAAACTTTGCGTGGGTTTTCTGACATCAGTGCGTACAAGTGATGTTAATGATCTTTGCTTTCTCAAAAATGGAATATGGTATTGTTTTTGGTCAACACAATATGTGTGTCATTTCGAAGCGAAATCAGACGAGATTTCTCAAATATTTGGCAATAATGTTTTCTGCACTGTATATGAGAAGAAATGACCAGTGTATCAGGTTTTTAGAAAAGTTTAGAGAAGTAGATATAGAACTAGCATTAGTCGGGAGTAACCGTACATCTCCTAAGACGGAAACCAACTTGACCTAACTTTTGAAATAATACTACATTTAGAACTGGAAATATTAGGGTTTAGTAGTTTTATATTATGTTATTAAGTAATATTTTACAACATTGATCAATAAAAGTAAAATCAGGAAAGGTTAGGTTAGAATCATCTTTTCAACAAATTAATTTATTTATTTTGGTATTTTGGATTTTTCCTAAAAATTTATTCCATAAAAGTAATCGTAAGCAATAAAGATCTCCCTAATAATTCCTACGAATCCTTCGGAACCGTTTTGTACTACTCAACAAGTACACTATCTCTACAAATAGCAGCTTTATCATCATTTTTTATCAGTTTTGAGACAATACCTATCATAGAAATCTTTTCCCCGCCAACGTAGGTTTTAAACAACCGTGATTGGTATTTGTACATTTTTTATTTTGTTGTGGTCTAATGATAATATCAAAGCTAGGTCTAATATTAAAGAAAGCTTCAGCTTTACAATTCTGAACTGAATAACTAAAATTAAAGAACTAAAACTAGAGCCAACACTAACGCTACAGTTAATACAGTCCTAGAACCAAAACTATTTAGATTTAATCCGATAATTTAATTTAATTAAGACAGACCCTAATCCAACACAACCGACATTTTCTAGTACTAGGTCTAGTGTTAGTTCTAGTTATAATTTGATACAAGTATACAACAATTTAAGACTGAATAGGAACTAAACAGAGAGTTAACGAAAACCATTTTAGTCGTATCTCTCTTAAGACGGAACCCAATCCAACCCAACTCAACTTAGCTTCAGAACTATCTAGTGTTAGTTAGAACTGTAACAGTGTAATTTTTTGTATGTGTTTAATGTATTACTTTTGATGTAAATTTGTTTTTGTGTTATCATAGAAGGAAGATACTTAAGTTGCATAATGCGTGAAACGTTAATTTTTTTATATTTTCTTCCTTAATTTTCATTTTTATATTTCTTTTATTTCTTCTTTCAATTCTCTTTCCTATTTTCTTTTCATTTCTTTTACTACAAATTTCGAATGTGCGCAATTTAATTTTTTTTAACAACGAGAGCATTTTTCCAGTCTTCTGGAACGATTTCCCACTCTCTTTAAAACCAGATTTGATACGTACCACATCTGTGAGTTTCGCAAATTTTTGGTGATAGCCGTTTTGGTCATTTTATTTGAATTATAATTTCCATTTTCCTTATTAGAAGGATTTATCATTTGCATGTGAAATGTTTTGGAAGCGATTATTTCATTCCTATTTACGGTTTATCCCGATTTTCTTCGTATCACATATAAAAAAGAATTATTATTCTGGTTAAAACCTTCAAGATCAGAGGTAAGACTTCTTTTATTCTTTCATTTCACAATTTTCTTTAACGATCCTTGTGCTATTCAGCATATTCTTTCATTAAAAGAAATCTTTCTTATTCTTTTTCTCTTTCCACTTTTATTCGTTTCCCAATTTTTTTTTTGATTTTCACTTAAGGCCTTTTTGGTATTGGTACCCGTGTTGTATGTGGTGTTGTAAATGTGTCATATGTAATTCACCTTTTATTGTCGTAGTTAAGGTGTCACAGAACTAGAAACACTAGGGTTTGGTGGTCTTAAGAGATATAGGGAAAATTTTTCAAGTAAGTTAACTCTTAAAAAAACGAATGTGTTTAGGGTGCCGCGGGAAAATACCGATTATTTTAAACCAAAGAAGATTGGGAATCTCTGATTCAGAGATTATTGTATTATTTTTGAGTTTATGTGTAAAAAACTATTATTTTTGCTAACTATTAATATTAAAATTTTTGATTGAAGTTGAGGAGGCTTTTAAATCAATTCACTTAAATAAAACCATCTGTACAGATGGTATTACTTCCATCTTGATTGAGAGATGCTTGCATTCCCTTGCTTTGCCTATCACTATTTTATTTAACAAATCCCTTGAACATGGCATTTTTCCATCAATTTGGAAGTAGGCCTATGTTCGCCCTATTTTTAAATCGGATGACCGTGGACCTGTGTCCAACTATAGACCTATTTCCATCTTGCCGGTGTTTGGGAAGGTTTTGGAAAAACTAATGCATTGATTCTAGACTAGGGTAACTTGCTGGAATACACTGATTTTATTTTACACTCTATGCAGCAAGGTTGCCAGGGTGATTCAGCTTATGCAGATTTCAGTAAGGCCTTTGACCGAGTCGACCATTACCTTCTGCTTTCCAAGCTTCAGTAATTCGGATTTTACGATCGTCTGCTTCAGTGGTTCGCTTCCTACCTAAAGAACAGATCACAAATAGTATCTGTTAATGGGTTCTATTCTAAGCCTATATTAGTGCCATCGGGAGTTCCTCAAGGCAGTCATCTTGGCCCTTCATTGTTAAACATCTATATAAATGATATATTTGATGTGATTCAAAGCGGCCATTGTCTTATTCGCGGATGTGTATGTCGCGGATGATTTGAAATTATTTACCCGAGTTCAGTCCCCTCTTGTCTGTTTCCGATTGCAGAGTGATCTTGATAACTTTCAGGTGTATTGTCAAAGTAATTACCTCACTCTTAACTAAACTAAATGCAATGTTATCTCTTTTTCTAGGAAGAAGAGTGCCATCTGCTACAACTATATTTGTTGTAGCAAATATACAAAAAATAAATATAGGTTGCTGGTGAGGGTATTACCCGTGCGACTTCTATTAAGGATCTGGAGGATCTATTTGATAAACATATTAATTTGATGGTATTCAAAGCCTTGCGAATGTTAGGTTCTGTGAAGTGATCTACTGCTTCTTTTCCAAGTATTACTGCAATTAAAGTGTTGTATTTTACTTTCGTTTATAACATACTTAATTACTGCAGTGTTGTTTAGTGCCCTCAGTATCAAACATACATATCTAGGATAGAAAGAATTCAGAAACAATTCATAAAATACTTATGTTTTAAATGTTCAATCCACTACTCAGACTATTTCTCTTCTTCTAAACATTTGGGCGTTTTAACCTTGAGCCAGCGCCGTGTCTGGTGATGTACTCTACTTTTTTAAGTTACTGCATAATATACGTGATTTTCCTTCTCTTCTCAATGATATAAATCTTCATGTTCCTCCTCGTTCCTTGCGTTTCGACTTTTTGTTCTTCACACCGACACCCCGAACAAACGCACTCCTTAATTCTCTCATGATACATGGCAAGAGCTGTGGACGGAATTGATGTGGACCTGTTTTGATTTTAATCGTTCTCATTTGTAGGTTTTAGGCGTGTACTTTTTGCTTCATTTCGCGAATAGCCTCGCACATATCTGCGCAATTTATGTTATATTGAATGTGAGTATAAAATTTACTTTATTTTATTTTATATATTTTTAGTGTATGTACAAACATGCACTAGTTTAAAATTCGGTGCATATTTACTTGTAACAATTCGGTTTATTTTTTTTGATATTCTAGTTAATTTAAAATAAAGCTCATGTTTCCTTTTTCTTTTTTTCTCCCTGTATTTTTTTGTCCTTTTAGTTTTTATTGTTATTCTTATTTTGATTTTTATTATTATGTTTAATTTTGGCCATTTACTTGTTTATATATTTTTTCTTTTTCGTTAATGCCGTGGTACGGTTTTATTATAGGTTCGTCCTGTACTGCACCCAAATTGTAAATAAATAAATAAAACATTAAACGCGTTTTTTCAAAACATTAGTTTATATCTAGTATTAATCCTAGTAATAATGTTAGTGTTATTTCTAATTCTAGTTCAATGAAATACCTTTTTTGCTGCACTTAACTTGTATTAATAAGATGATCCACACCGAAATCTAATCTAAATAATAAATCTAAATGGTTTATAGTTTGTTAAAAAATTACAAAAATAGGTCTCATTTGTAGATGATTACAGTGATGCTACCCCTTAATTAACGTTGGCTATCGATGAAAATTGTAAAAATCGTATTAGACTTAATAATCAGATTTGCGTCAACTTTAATGATGACTAATTCCACCTGCTCGGTTGTGGTGTTTATCCCCAAGCGTCTCAATCATCGACATTGGAGGTCGTGGCAGAACACTTTTGCGTCGTCAATTTGGTCTTCTACCCATCCGCATAGATCCGCTTTTAGTCTTGTTTTTCTTTAAACATCTTACTTTTGAGTGACTTATTTTCTATATATGATTTATTATATAAATTAATTTAAGTGCAATAAACTGTAAACCACTTAAAAGAATCGCCTGGTATATACGGCTTGATAACATAAATTTCTTTTTATTTTTGAACGAAAAAAAAAAATTAGGGCCAATTACGTTTCCCTTCCTCCGTTACGATCCAATTCAATCGGTGCTACCAAAAAATAAATTTTCGGCGACCATTTCGTTTAGAGTTTGGGGGTGGTTCGTTAAGCCCGGTTTACACGGCTATTGATTTAATGCACCACAATTCGCCGATTGCGACCGTATTTACCTACGACTTAGAACGGAAACGTAATTATTCGTAGCGGCTCTGAGGTCGCTGGCTCAGCTTGGACTTGATGTGCGAACGTGTTCTCCGTAATAGTTTGGATCGCGTGATGAATTTTAAAAATCCCGCCGCGCCGCGCCGCGCCGACCGAGTTCGCGTGCGATCCCGCGTTACCGTATATACGCGGAAATCTCCCGGTGTTGCCAGAACTTTTTACTATTACGTTACCGAAAGGCCTCCACGGCCGTAATTTTCTGGCTAGTACTGGTCGTAATTTCTATTTGCCAATGTTATTGCGCACGGGATGTTAAAAATTCCCTCTGCGTGTAGCTTTTATCGACAACGTAATTGAATATAGTTAGTGATATAAACGTATAGGCGGAAGATATTTTCGCCGATTTTTATTTTAAATCCCAAGAAATGTTTATTCCATAAACTCTGAAATAGCATGTGTGTTTGTAGACCAAACGTGTGCTCGATCGACACAAATTTAAACTTTAAACGGAATGAATCGATACGCGACCGTTTCTTTTGAAGAGTTCGCAACTTTTGAAAGTTTTACGAGTCTTTATGAAACTTTCGTACAATGTTCTTTTGACTAAAAGATTCATTTAGATTAACTTTTTCGGTGATCATTTATTGCAGAGTTACAAATAAATACACTGCTCAAGAAAATTAGTGGAACACTTTCTCAAAATCTGCATCTTTTTAAATCATAATTCTAGGCAAATCAGATGAATTTGATTTAATTCAACAGCATATATTTAACTAAAGGAAATTACAAAAACAACTGTAACATAACATAAATCGGTTAGTTACAGATTTTAAAATTCAAAGTTACAATGAATAATGTAAATTAATAACTCAAAACAAACATGTCATGTATGTTATTTTTGTCACTCAAAACAAAAGATGACAAATAAATTGAGCTGTAAATTATCATTAATTAGAAGAGTCATGAGGGATGTTAGTGAAGTACAAATTGCTAATGCTGTCGCCCTTATTCAGTATACTATATGATACAACCAAAGCAAAATAGCTGATTTTTAAAAACAACTTTAAAAATTGCACATTCAAAGGCCGCCATGCCCTTTAACAAGCATAAATGTTGTAACTTTCAAATAAAGAGGTCCTATGAGAAGGAGGGGCAATCAAATTCTTACTTCTAATGTTATTGATGAAATGAATATCACCTCTAAGATTTAGAAATCTTACTTTCCTTAAAGGATAATAAGGCTGACCAAATAGAGCAATAGTTGATGAAATAGAGTCAAAGAGTTCAGTGTATCAATTAGCAACTCGCAGGGACAAGCAACTTTAAATTGCAAAAGGCGGTTATAATTTTCTTTGATATAAGAACTAAACCAAAAGTCGTTATTAATAATAAGATCCAGATAATAGGACCAACTATTTTTAAACCTTCTTTTTTATTACTTTTATCTATATTTTTATTTTTGATTTATGTATCAACTTACAGCAAAAATAGATCAACACTTTATTTATTAACACCAATTCTTGTTAATATGTTTTGCCATCTTTTTATATCCAAAGATTCTTTCTATCACATTTAATTTTTAAGATATAAGCCTCTGTGGTATTGCAAATACCAATTTTCAACAATATGCAAATATTATTATTTATTACCAATATCTATCCTTGGGGTGATTTAAAAAGTTTTGTTGTTGGAGAATAATAACATAATAAGAACAAGAAGAACAACAACATTAAGCCCTAAACTACAACCCATTCTGGAATAAAGAAAAATGTTTCATTTTTAGGTGTACCAACTTTTTTTGATCGCGGTTTCTATCACCTGACAAGATTAATATTTCATAATTATTGACACATTCACCTTTTTCTATCTTTAAAACTGTCAACGACATCATATCAACACCTGCTATAATTATATTTGCTGATTTAGTATTTCTAGAAAGCGCATTTTTCTCAATTCTTCTCTTATACAACCATATGCTTTGATCTGTTCATATACATAAAAAAACATATGCATTCCATTTAAAGAAACAATGTTGGTTGCCACAGCAATGAAACAAAATAATATAAACAAATAACTATCGCCTAAAAATGCGCCACAATTAATACAAAAACTTTTATTGGATATCACAAATGGCGAAGTTAGTGGCTATATTTCAGACATTTGACACAGCTTGTATGTATGTCATACTATTATTACTACTATTATATATTTCATACTATAAACAAGTTGGCAGACTTTAAATTGATGAGAATGATCTTAGAGACTCATGCTGCCAACAAGTTGGCAGACTTCAAACTAATGAGCAGGACTTTGGAGATGTAACATCTCATGCTGCCAACAAGTTGGCAAACTTCAAATTGATGGACATGATATTGGAGACAAAATAGTTTATGCTGTCAACAAGTTGGCAGACCTCAAATTAATGAGCATGACTTTGTTAATGAGCATGACATAACAGTTTAAGCTACCAACATGTGGCAGTCTTTCAGATAATGTACAGTGTTTGGAACTGTATTAACGCATGCTGCCAACAAGTTGTCACACTTCAAACTGATGTGCAGGGCGTTGGAGATATAATAGTTCATGTTGCCAACAAGTTGGCAGACTTCAAATTGATGAACATGACATTGGAGGCATAATAGTTGATGCTGCCAACAAGTGGCAGTCTTTCAAATGATGTAAAGTATTTGGAACGATGGTTCTTCATGCTGCCAACAAATTGGCAGACTTCATAATGATGAGCAAGACTTTGGAGACAAAAGAGCTTATGCTGCCAACAAGTTGGCAGATTTTAAATTGATGAGCATGACATTGGATACAAATAGTGGTTGGAACTGTATTAGTTCAGGCTGCCAACGAGTTGGCAGACTTTAAATTGGTGAACAGGACTTTGGAGACATAAAAACTCATGTTGCTAATAAGTTGGAAGTCTTTAAAATGATGTACACTGTTTGGAACAATAACAGATCATGCTGCCAACAAGATAAAAGTTGTTTCTTAGTTTATCTGATAATTTATTCGAAATTTCAATCAACAAATAAAATGTTGAAAAATCATCGGAGATGTAAAATTGCTCTGAAATTTTCACCAGATCACGAAAAAATTATCAGATGTGAAATTACGGTCCCAATATATAAAGACAATTGTTGACAATTTAACCGATTGTAGACGATTAGTTAGGTAGGAATTTAAAATTTGTACAAATGATGTTTCGTAACCAATGTGTTGTAAATTATTTAATAAAATAGAGTAATTTGCAGTGTAAAAAAGCCTTGCTGAAAGCTAGAAGCATGAAAGCAGTAAATTTATTATCTTTGGCATAAATAATATGAATATTTAGTAAAGGGGTAACGCAACTACGTTTAAGGGCAAAACCGGATATTACAAGATATTGTCTCAGTTTATTTACAATTTTTTTATTTACAATTTCAATTTATAATTCTAACACCTTACTGATAGTCGGTAATATGCTTATGGACCGTAAATCTTTATAATGTATATTATTGGAGAATTTATTTTGGGTACTGAAAGTACTAGTGTCGATTTCCAAGCGCTAGAAAGGTAATTTTGTTCGAATGCATTTATATTACATAATATGCTTAATGTATTTCAAAAACTTTCGAGTAATGACCTTCGAATTTCCTCTTCTGTTATTCAAAGTTTATGGAATCGGTTTCTGGACACTGGTCAATCCGTGAGAAGAGCTGGACGAGGTCGAAATTGAAAACAATAATCAAAATCTAAACTGATTCCTTGTTCAGTCTTGTCTACGTACGCGTGTCACATACTCACACAGCGCGAGATCTCCTAAACGACCTAAGACAAGAGCATGGACGAGAAATTTCTGATTAGACTGTTAGAAAAAGATTAGAAGAAGCTAATTTGAAACCCGCCCTCGCACCACGCCTTACGCAGCATCACAAAGCAACGCAAATGAGTTTTGCTCTGGATCACAGAGATTGACAATTTCGTCACTAGACGCCTGTACTGTTTACAGACGAATTCAGATTTCATTTAACTACGTGTATATACACCAAGGTCTGTAAAGCGTATTGTACCAGGTTGGCTAGACGAAGGATTTCAATGTATGAAATGTAAACCCCCCCGACATGCCCTAGTCGTGACGTCACAAGTTACAGACGCTGAAGAGTAACGTGACGCACATTGAGGTGTATCTGGATATTAGGTGAATAAAATTTTCTTGTGGGCTTGTTATACTCACAAAAAGAAGTTAGGAGCTTGAATAACTTAAAAAATATATACGAATGAAAAAGCAGGTTTCCAAAACAGTTTTGTTTCAATTTCAGGTTTTTCATATAATTTTGAAGTAAAAGGAGTAACAAGGAAGAACTATTTTTATAAAAATTCAAAACCCAAAACATTTTCCTATTCGCTTAAAGAATTCTCATGGCATATATCTCATGATCATAACTCAAAAAACAAGTTTTATAGAAAGCCCTAAACGAATACTGGTTAATAGGTTATTCTCTCTTCTTTAATAATTAATGAAGCAGAAAAGCTTAATACAGATATGACAAGATTACGGGAATAAACAGAAAATTTTCAAAATATACACTAAGGCCCCTATTCAGAGACGAGGATACATCATGTACCCGGGTACAATTGTAACCTCCGATCATTTCGGGCGCGTTCGGGATCGACGCGAAAGCAGATAATTAATAAAACAGATACGAAACCGAAGATTCCATTTTTCACAACTAATTTATTTATACGTTTGACTTAATTCTGTATTACGGATATCAATATTATTGATATAAAAATGCTTCTCAAAATTACAAATAAGTATTCAAACATAAGACACCATAAAATAATGTGAAAAAATAACTCTTGAAGCTCAAGCCAAAAACGTAAAGCTATACAAACTTTCATTATGGAAAGAATCAGTAAATCCTGTCTTGTTTAAGCCTCATTTTATCCATAAATTAGCGGCATAATTAAGGTTTCTATTTCGTATCTTGAAAACCTATACCTAAGATATAATCGCTCGTCGAAAAAACCTTCCAAGGGATTTTCATGGTTTCTTAATATCATCCTAACATGATAAGAATATGTAATTTCCTCATTGAAGTGATTAAACTGATAGGTATTACAATTATTTACCTTGGTCTGCGTTGATTCTGATATTTATATATGTGTTCAATAAATTCGTTAAAATCGTCGTCCATTGTACTAACAATTAAATAATAACGCTAGTAATGTAAAACTCAAAAAAAAACAAATAGTACCTGCACCACAAAAGCAAAAAATATTAAAAGTAATAGTAGACCTAAAAATAAATAAATAAACCCAGTATGAAAAGTACACTACAAAATAGTAAAAATTTATAAAAATGGCACTACAAGATATAGACATTACAAAACGCCTATGTTTTGATAGGCGTGATAAAAATAATTAAAGTTAATGCTAATACGAAATTTAAAAACAAACCACCTACTCCATAAATATAAAAAAACGCCAATTAAACACTTATTACAATAAAACCACAAACTCTTGCAAATCTACAAGAAACAAGCACTATAGACGGTCCGGTCAGTGTTGAAGTATCGAATAAAGAACCAAAAAAGCAATTTAACGCAATGTTTATACAAATAACGTAATCTGGACTTCATTTTAAGAACATGAATGTTTATTTTTTTACCATTGATATATTTGTTCCCACTTTTATTTACCCTTAGGTAGACGTGTCTTTATACGTAAATGCAGTAATCTTAAGAAATGGGACTGCCAGTCCCATAGATTTGAGCTTCAAAAGCTATTGTTTCACATTATTTTTGTGGTGTTTTATTTTTGAGTACTTATTTGCAATTTTGAGAAGTATTTTTATATCAGTAATATTGATACCCGTTATACAGAGTTAAATCAAATGATAATAAGAGTTAATCAAATAATTAATACATTAGTTGTGAAGAATGAAATCTTTGGTTTCTTATCTCTTTATTAATTATATGTTCTTATTAATTATTCTAATAACAATGAAATGTTTAATTTTACACAAAGAGTATAATAAAAATTAAAATATTTTGTCGTTGATAATAATTAATAAACAATATACTTTTAAAGTAAAACAATTTTTTTGTCACACATTTTTAAGATAATTTTTCTTTTTGATATTACGAAAAATAACCGCATTACGAATAACTTAAAGTGAGATAAATCGAAAGGTAGGCGCCCGGCGAGAGTCGAGACGGCGGTGGTCGCCCCGATCCCGACCGCGCCCGAAAAGATCGGAGGTTACAATTGTATCCGGGTAAACGATGTATCCTCGTCTCTGAATATCGCCCTAAAAATCCCCAACACATTAGGATTTGGCTATTACAATCATAAGTGATGATTTTTATTGTAAAACTCTTTCACAATTCAAAAATCAAAAAGGATGGTCAAAGACCTCATTCGCTAAAATTGTTCATGATGTTGTAAAAAACATAAATCATAAACAGTAAAACTTGAATATAAAGATTTTTAGCAAGAATACAGCAAATATATTCAAAATATCATTATTTCGGATTTTTCAACCAAATACAACCTAGATATATAACTGCGGAAATTGTTAAAAAATTTCCAAAAGTGTCATGATGTAAAAGTTTTAATATAAAAATTAATCGAAACATTTTATATAAGTACTTAATAATGGTTCTAAATAATTTGTCTAAACTTAGACAAATATTAAATTACTTGTTTCAAACTTACATATTTTATTTAATTACATAATAAAAATCAAAAAATTAAATTTCATAATCAGAATTAAGAATGTAATGCATATAAGATAAATTATATTGATACAGTCTCCAGATCTCATTGCTTTGTAACTTCTGTCTTCTGTCTCTGGCCAACCTGATACAATACGCTTTACGGACCTTGATGTACACGTCCTGGTGAGTGCTACACAGCCATTACTATACAGGAGGTGGATGGATTTGGTTGGGACTTCGTTATGGTTTCTGTTAGAATCAGTATGAACAACAGAATTGATTTTATTAATTATTAATTATTTTAAAAACATCTTGGAGGCTCATGCGGTGTCTATGCGGGACAATGGAAAGCCACATGGCAATGGCGAAAGTATCCTTTGTGAACGGCACATACCTTCGCTACACAACGTCACATAGAGACAATATGTAGGTTTATTGTAGTAATAGTGTTGTTGAAAACCATGTGAAGAACCCAATGAACAACAGTGAAGTCTCCGATCCATCATATCTAAAACATCTCACACCTAAAACATGTTCAATCGCGTTAAGACTCGGAGGACGAGCTGGCCATAGAAGAATTTGTTTGTGGTGCTCTATCACAAAGGTTTGCACAACACGCCCAACATGGGAACGGATGTTGTCGTGGATGTGTAGATGAGGTGGTCGCCGTTGAACATAGTGAAGCACAATTGGCCGTAGCACCTCATTTACACATCGTTATGCCATCATTATCTGCTGTACACGCAGCAGACGTGTGTGTTCACCATTTGTTATCCACCATGGTATCTCTGGACGGTGATACCGTGGTGTACAGTACAGTGAATCCCATAAACACAAAAGCACTCTGGCCTACGTGACGATTGAGCCATCGCTAGACATTGATAATTTGCCGTTTGGAGGAACATTTCCGATGAGTTAAGGTTTGAATTGAGCATCGTTGACCCGCGAATTTTGGTTCGTTTCTAAATGTGGTGACCTTCTACCCGACCAATGTCTGCCAGAACGCCCTATCTACTGCCAATCAGATATCATGGTATGGGGTGTAATAACACATGGTTTGTGTACACGTCTGCCGCATTACGGCAAACCAAGATGGGTAAACGATACTTAGATGAATTCTGTTTCTTTACTTTCGGCTGCGACCACGTCTTCTATACATACACGACAACGACCAATCGTACATCGGACACGTTCTACAGACCTTGGTGGAAGAGCACCGTAAAAGAATACTTCCGCAGCCAGCTCGCTCTCCAGATCTGAGTCCGATCGAGCATGTTTGAGACATAATGCATCGAAGAATTCAAAGTTATCCGGCTAACGTTGAGGAACTATGGCGGCGAGTTAAGGCGGCATGGTTAGCCACCCCTTCCTCTACCATATAGCCATATATCGACTCGTAGCGATGATACGCGTCTCTCACAGGGGATATTTTCCCCACTGTTGCAATAAGATATTCTACTTTAGTACTACTACCATATCAAATTTCATCGCGCTAGATACACGCGTTCAGATTATGCAGGGTGCTTGTCCATTATTTAAAACAGTGTAATTTACATTTTAAGTTTAACTGAGAAGTACGTAACAGTTGTAACATTGTTTTCGAAATTTGATTTAGTTAAATATATACCGTTGAAGTAAACCAAATTAAGTAATTTTCCTAGAACTATCATATAAAAAGTTCTAGATCTCGAAAAATGTATTCCTCTAATTTTTTTGCGCAGTGTAATTAACAAAATAAAATGGCACTCTACATTTACATTTATTAAAATTTAGAAAGGAATAATTAACGAAATAAATTGAATCCTTTTAAACCCAGCTTTAATTTCTTTCAAGTATTTTAACACTCCGGAACAAAGCTTTTCTATCAACGATTTAATTAGAAATCTTTAGAATTCGTCTTGAATTCGTCGAGAGAATCTATTGATTAAGTGATTTTGGTGTTTCTTTGTAAATGTTTTAATAAGAAAAAATAACTTACCCTATGATCTTTTGGTCGCGTTTCTTGCCTCCTAGGTAATCCCCCTTCAGCATCGGGATAAACCAAGTTTCTAATCGATCCAATAAATCTTGGTTCGAAAATAACACTCGGTAAAGCCAACAATGTTAATTTCGTATTGTACCAAGCGGGCATTCCTCCGATGAAAACATCGGAATTTGTTGAAAATCTTCCGAAATTAAACTCCTTCCCTCTAGTTGTCCTCATTTGCGATACTCCATCCACCGAAAGGATTGTTCTTTCATCGTGACGTTGCACTTGAACTTTATGCCAATGGCCATCATTTAAATCCCGACCAACGGTGATTATTTGAGCCCCTCCACCCAAATTATAACGTAATCGAAGGGCTCCTTCGACCAGTTTGATCTCAAAGAAATCGTACGTGCCACCGTCATCGGTGTATAGAAGGAGACCATTCGGTTGGTCAGTCTTGAACTCGAACTCGAGGCTTCCGTTTGTTCCGCCACCCCATTTCCGGAATTGTGAGTAGGAGTTCGCGGAACCGTCCAAGACGAACGCCCAGCGCGAGTTCGTTAAAGCCAAAAGGGAATAGAGTAAAAGGAACGGACGCATTTTGCAGCCTGGCAGGGTGTGTATTTCTCGTCTTTTACCCCCGAGTTTACCGAGGGGTGAACACCATCGTTTCCTGTCTGCGATTTCTCGTGAAGATAATCGATTTCAACATCTTTGATTTTTTTGTTTTTCCTCGACTCTTTTTGTTTAATGAAAATATTTAATTGGTGATGATCATCTTGGGGTAAAAATCATCTCCTGAAACATAAAAAGAATCACTTTATTAGAAATCGTTGCTTTAAGCTTTTAATTAATTAAGTTTTATGTGCAAGTTTGGAGTGGAGTGGATGGTTAAAATTTTCAATTCAACCATTTAGCCAGTAAGTGAATAAAATATGCACTCTGCTGTGGTACTCACAACGCAACTCTGTTCACGTCGTCAATACATGAAAATTAAATTACGTTACATAAAATATTTCGCGTGTGTTCGATGTCGGCGTTAGATTCGTATAACGTCTACATAGATGGGTTATGAAATTTATATTGTTCGTTATAAATAATTGATGGGTTGAATTAAATTAAAATCCGATGCGTCACTTGATTCCATTCCGGAAACGTAATAATACCCGGACATAGTAGTGTTCCTTTTATAACTTTCCTAGCAAAGTTCACTGATAAACCTGGTAGGTTTAACGCGACTATAAATTCTTTCTACAATCTTTCTGTGGAGGTCGGAAACCACCTCAGCAGGATAATAAATAACTGAATCGCTGGAGTTTGGAAAAATTGATCGGTAAAATATTTGAAAGGAAAAATAACGGTTAAAATGAATCTGTTTTAGTAAAAGAATAATTATAATAATAATAGAGTTCTCATCCAAATATATCTAATTAATCGTAAAATTATTGGATGTTTAAAAATGAAATGATTAAACAATTTAATGAACGCACCCAATTTACTCGTGTCATTTAACGTAACTTCAATAACAATTATTAATTATTTATTGTATTTAATCACAATGAATAAAAACGAAACAATATGTAACTAGCCAATATTCGAATGTGTTTAACACCGAAAATTACGGCTTTTGTTCTAGTTAATTAAATTCCCCTTTTATGGTAGGTGCATTTTTTAATATTCATCGACTGGCTCATGAATATTGCAAAGTGCAAAAGGGTATTATTAAGATTCGAAAGGGAACCTTCACGAAAGTTGGTCGCGCTGTAAGGCTTTTTGGCGCAAGATTTCGAAACGAAAGTTGGACTCGCGGGTACAAACCGGAAACAGGGCGCAAGAGTTCCATTAACCGAAGTTATGGCGCCGGCCGTTTGGGATTTGAAGCGGTAATAATAATCGATTTTCCCCTTAAAGGGCCAAAGCGAGACCGTAATCCGAACTGCAACCCCAAGATATGTTCTATAATGTCCAAACCACTCGTAATTTTTGAGGTCAAAATTCTTTATTTTTTTTATAACACGTCATAATAGCTAAATTCATTTTAAACTAAATTCCATTTATGAAATATCGTTGTATACAAAAGGATCTCAACGCGCATATATAACAATAGAAATGGAAAGAAAAGAATGTTGCGATTCTGCGATCGTCAAAGGATTACGGCACATTTCAGGAATACAAACACAAATAATTTACATTTTCTGAACGTTGGAGAATTTTGTTCGAGAATGTGCAGATGTCCACGTTCTGTGTGATAATATTTCAGTAGAATAGAAAGGATTTCGACGAGAAATGAATGAGATTTATTGTCGGGAGAAAACGTTTTCTACATGTTGTTTATTTTATATCGAAATTCCAACTAGTTCTTGGAATGTTTCGTTCTTATCTAAGAAATCATTGATTTTTAAATCCACACGTGTATAAATTTACTTAAAAATAAAAGGCAAAATCTTAAATTTGCAACGTAAACCAAACACACGCACATTTAATAAATGCCTCACGAATATATCTATAAATAGTGTTCTAAATTGTATAGATTTGAAGATTAGTTTAAAATATAAATGTTAAAACGTTTTTATTTTTAAAAGGCTCGTTCTATATTATTTCGTTGCTACATGGACTTAGATCAATCGACTAAATAATCGTTATATTTTTAGTAATGTTCATCGTTGAAGATTTATAAACATTTTTAAGTAAAAAACTTACGATGAAAATATAATTTATTTTATTTCTGGGCTACATACCTGTCGATTATCATTCTAACAATTACTTTTGTATAATTCTCCGGTTTACCTTTGATAAAATTTACCCGAAGTGAGTCAGTTATTCACTGTATCTTCTAGAAGCTAGTAGAATATAATTTTAGTAAGAGAAAAAAGTTTTTTTCTTTAGTATCAGTGTTGTTAAATATCCGGGTATTTATTTCCATGTGAATACAGCCTGGCTATATACCCGGGGGTATTTAAGCAACATTGGTATTTTGTGGTATTTATAAATCTTTAAAAAAAGTACAACAAAGACCACTAAAAAATAACCATGTTTAATCCAAAACTACAAGTTCTTTTTTAATATAAAGCAATAACAATAGTTATTTACACATAAACTCAAAATCTTTTCGGTTTGGTTTTCCTTAAATAATCGGATATTTTTTCTGCAGAGCCCTAAATACATTCGATTTTTTCTTTGTTAACTTTCTTGAAAAATTGGAAAACTTTTCGCAAGTCTCCTAATACCGTTGAACCCTAATATTCAAAGTAGGTTGCTAGGTTGCGTTAGGTTGGGTTGGATTGGGTTTGAGAATTACCTTGCTGAAGAAAGAACAGCGCTATATAGGAGAAGCAAAGAAGCAAAACTTGAAAGTAGAGTAAGTTTATTGAAGGCCTGGCAGGAAAGATGGGATCTATATAAGGGATGGACAAGAATCCTTATCCCGGAAATAGAACCATGGTTCTATAGGAAGTGGGGCGAGGTCGATTTCTACTTGACTCAGGTTTTGTTGGGTCATGGAGTTTTTAAAAAGTATCTTTTTAAAATAAAAAAATCAGAAAGTGAGGTGTGCTGGTTCTGTGATAGTATAGACACAGTGGAGCATACATTATTTGTTTGTGAAAAGTTTAGTGGTGAAAGAAATGTTTGTGAAAGAAAATGCGGTTGGTTGTAAAACCGAGAAAACATAGTGAAAGTGATGTTAGAAATAGAAGAATTGTGGAACATAGTGCAAATTTTAACATGGTAGTTAAAATAATGAAAGTAAAGGAGAGCAATGAAAGACTCCCAGAAAGAGTTGGAAATGGTGAAGATGAGACCTTGGAGAATGTTGTGGAAAATAACATTGGAGAATAAATTTATATACTGTTAATATTCCCTGAAGCAGTACCCTGATGGGTGGTTCCGTGAGGAGAGGGGAAAGGGTTTTAGACGGTCGAAGTTTACTTCAACCGTCACTATCTGGCCACATGATATCTTCGGCCAGGTGTCTCTTTACAGATTTCCTAATCCCCTCTATAATAAAAAAAGGGTTTGAGAAGTACGGCTAAACTTAAATGTTTTCGTTTTAGGTCTAGTATTAGCTCTAGCATTAGTGTTGATTCTATTTTTAGTTGTCATTCAATCTTAAATTGTTGTATATTTGCATCAAATTAAAACTAGAACTAACACTAGACCTAGTACTAGAAAGATTCAGGTTTAGCTGTGCGTCTGAAAACCGTGCGTCGTCTAGTGTTAGTTCTAGTAAATTGTATCGTTAATAATATTACTTTGTGGAACTTTTCTTTTTAGATACTGAGAAATACGAAACTAGATATTGCGAGAATTAAAAATTATTAGATTATCATACATCGGTATGTCAGCAGGATATATCATACCTTCGGCAGGGTTTGAGCCTCTGAGCCTCCACATTAGCAGCCGTGATTTAAATGTTTATGTGTTTGTAATATTTACATAAAATTAAGTAAAAAAGAATTGTGTAGCTGGTTTTTTAGAACGGCCTATCATAAATTACGTCCAGGCATTTCTTCTGAGTGATAATTTCATTAATATTCAAGATTTAATTTAATAATAATATCATTATCACAGCGGAAATACAACGTTCCCATAAAAAGGGATGATATAACTTAAAACCAAAGTTTTGAAAGTGTGGTATACACACAAAAATAAAGTAATAAACACATACATTAGAAGTAATGTAACAAAAAACAGAAAATTACATCTCAAAAAATAACAGAGGCTCGGTTGTATTAGCCGCTCGTATTAATTTATTAACAGGTTAATAAAAAGCTATGTTAGTATTAGCATGACTTGGCGTAAAAACGCGAGCACTTAACCGCGGCACTCTTATGTTCAGCTGGGACAGAATATCCGACACATTCACTACACCCGACATCATATCACGCACAATCTTTGTAGACATATTTTTCCTCTTATCTTATATCTTTCCTTCTATAATTCAATTTACCGCGAGGCGGATATTAACAATACTCAAGAAAGTGTAGGAATCTAATGAATTTATGTTGCACTTTTTTATGGTGGCAATGTCTATCAAAAATGTCGAAGACCAAACGTTGGAGCAGTATTCAAGTACTTAAACTCTAAGCTATTTCTAGTAAGAAAACCCAAAGTTTTAAGAGCACTAGCAGACACTCTATTAATATATTCGGTAAAAGACAGAGATGTATCAAACCATATTCCAAGCTCGTTCACAGAAGAAATGCACGATAGATAATTCGTTGTAATAATATAGTCAAAGTATACAACTTTCCTTTTCTGGCTTTATGTAATCACGTGACACTTGGATTAATCTAGGATCATGCTGTTGTTAGCGCATCACAAAAAAGGCCTCTCCAGGTCTAACTGAAGCGATAAACAGTCTCGCTCACAGCAAACAGAGGTAAATAGCTTGAGATCTTCTGCGTAAAGAATATGATATCAAGATTTAAAAACTTTCTCCACATTTTTTTGGATCTTTTCAAATATCTTCGCAAAGTTATTAATGATGGCTATCGACCAATAAATCATTACACACCACTTATCTTTTTTCTTGTAAACTGGGTAAATCTTGCTTAATTTTCATATCTTTGGAAATTTCCAGTATTTTATTGTTAAATTAAAAATATGTAAGAGCGGATGTAAGAGCACAGGGGCGCAGTCCTTACTCAAAAATGCAGGAATCCCATCTGGGTCAGTTATAGCCTTTGCCAGTTGTAACCTTTGAATTTCTTGAAGAAATCGTTCAATGTTTACTTATTTGCCGATCTCAAAATGATGGGCAAATAAGTTAACCATCGTCGGCAAATCGGATACATTTTCACCGGCCCACCTGGGAGAACCTAGTTACCTTATACGATTCGACATATACTCGAGGATCCTGTCGTATTCGTGAGTTACAATCTTGACGAAGTCGATTAAAACTTGTGCGATGATATGTACAATGTGTTTCTTTTAACAATTTATGGAGATTTTTTTTTAATTTAAGAATTCTTATTAGCTCAGGTGAATACCATACAGGATACTTCAACTTCGTATGCTTACTCTTAGATTTAGGAACGAGAGTATCAAGGACGTTGTATAATACTTCATAAAAAACATCTTAGGATTATTCAATCGATGACAACGTAAATAAATGAGTCCAGTCGATGTTCAGCTGCGGCTCGTACAAGTCAGGTAGATAAGTTCTCTTGACGCAGTATCGAGTGTCACGGTATACATCTCGAGCCGTCAAATATACAGGTACCGTTACTGTGATAGTAAATAGTAATGCCGGATGGTAATTGTCTTCTAGCACCAACGTAATGTCTGAGTATGTAACTTGAAGATTCAAATTTGATAAAGCAAGTACCAAATAAAGAGTTGCATTAATGATATTCATTATATTGTTTAATAGCGGAAAGTTATAGTTTATTACGTTCATAATTCCTAGCGTGTAGTGACGGAATATTAAAATCGTCCATCACCATGGTATTCCAAAACGTATCTGACATTGATGCAATGTAACCGAAAGTGCGGGGTATATATTCTTCCAGGTGTAACAAAAGGGAAATAGCAGAATAAATTCGTATACCTATCAAATCAATTGATTCAATAGGACGGGCAGCAAACGTGATATTCGAAGTAGCAATTCCGGAATTAACAGCTAATAACACCCCTCCTCCTATTCCGTGAGGTCGATCACATCTAGAAACGTCATATCTATCTGGAAAGATCTTGTAGTGTAGAACGCTCCTACACTAGAGCCAAGTTTTATTGAGACTAATAACATCAAAATCCGATGCATCGATAACAGTAAAAAATTCATACATTATTTAATCCGCGTGGATTTTGGTAGTATATGTTATCTTGGTGTTCGATTATTATTGATGTAAACATTTTTAAAATTGGCAGAGTTACGTAACTCTTTAGCACACGTTAACACCATATTTGTATCATATTTATTTTCGAATAGAATAACAAGTACTCGTCCAAAACTTATGGACGAGTACTTGTTGTAGTAGATGATTTTCCCAATCTAAAGACTTTAATAATATAAGGAAGCACCTCAATGAGTATAACTTGAACTTTGTCTTTAGTAGAATTGTCGTCGGTCTCAGGGAGATGTGCAAATTACGTGAGTCCTGTCGGGTCACGATGGGTCACGCATGACTCGCCGTTAAGCCAGCATCAATTTTTGTACCACCCACGCGAGCGTGCGTGATAGTGGGCAACTTTATTTTCGATGGGACTCGACGTGACCCGACTGGATCGAATTTTTAATTCTTCTTTAATAATAATATTTTACTGAACGCCGGACAGACCGGTATATCAAATTTGTTCAGGTCCGCATTAAAAAATACAAAAAATACAAAAGCAAAATATTTAACAATTCAAGTATTGTATGAAAATATAACAACAAAGCGCCAAAGACACCTTGTAAATATCGATCGTAATCGTATGTTACGAATGAATTATTAGACTTTAGAAGGGTTTTAAGTAGTACTAGGTAAAATATTAGTACTTTGCTCATCCTTACAGCTTTGATACTTGTCGATGGTATTAATACCTACCTTGATGCCAACAATCGATACCCGCAAGATATCAGTATCGAAAGTATCGGAGTATCGATAGTATCGAATATGTCGAAATATTGAAAACTGTTTTTTATACACAGGAAATTGCATTTACAGTATGATTCTAACATAAAAAGATATGGAGAAAACCAAGATAGGGTGCCAAGATACTTTGAAGATGAGATTCAATATGTGGTCATTCCTCATTAATTCAAAATATTTGGAGATGAAAACAACTGAATTGGAAAAAGACTGTATCTTGCGCCTATGGTTAGGTTGCAAAAGAAATGTTTTCTGCCAGTATTGTTTTGAGTTTTACAAGCAGTATCTAGCGTTGAATTGGCAATCTTTGAACGTTTGAGATAAAATATTGTACCTTGCCTACAGTATTTGTTATTTTGTAAGCCAAATCAAATTTTATTAACAGCTTCTTGCCTTTTGTATTAAAATTGTCTTCTTCCAGCAGTATTTAGAGTTTAATTAACACTATCTGAACTACTTACGTAAGGATTTTGCATTTGGTCCGTACTAGTGGACCAATTAATTTTTGAAATAAAGTCAAATGGTTTATATTAGTTTTTTGTAATGAAAATATTTTCTGAAAGCAGTTTTACAAGCAGTATTAAGGCTTTAGTTTTTTCGAAATATTTCAAATCGTTTAGAAGCCGTATCAAATCTTTTGAAAGTATTGTAAGTCTTCTGAAAAGGTTTGCAGTCTTTTAGAAACAGTATCAAGTCTTGCAGAATGATTATTAAGTGTTTTGAAAGCATTTCAAAACACATTTCTTCATTTAAAGAAGTAAAAAGTTTTGGAAGCATTTCAAAGCTTCTACAACCAGCATCAAATCTTCTGAATGTATTGCAAGTCTTCCGAAAAACTTTCAAGTCTTCTAGAAGTAATATCAAGTCTTCTAAAAGGAATATTAAGTGTTCTGGAAGCATTTTAAGTCTTTTCGAAGCAAATTCAAGTCATCCACAGGCAATATCAAGTGTTTTGGAAGCATTTCAAAGCTTCTGTAATCAGCATCAAATCTTCTGAATGTGTTGAAAGTTTTCTGGAAATCTTTTAAGTCTTCTAGAAGTAGTATCAAGTCTTCCAAAGGGAGTATTAAATGCTCTGGAAGCATTTCAAATCTTCTTGAAGTGGTTCAAGTCTTTCAGAGGCAATGTTAAAGTCTTCTAGAAGCATTTCAAGTCTTGCAGAGGTAATACTAAGTGTCTTGGAAGCGTTTCGAAACTTCTGTAACCAGCATCAAATATTCTGAATGAATGTAGTTTTCTGGAAGTCTTCTAAAAGCAGTATCAAGTCTTTTAAAGGGAGTATTAAGAGCTTTGGAAGCATTTCAAGTCTTCTAGAAGTCGTTCAAGTCTTCCAGAGGCAATACCAAGGGTTTTGGAAGCATTTTAAAGCTTCTGTAACCAGCATCAAGTCTTCTGAATCTATTGAAAGTTCTCCGAAAACCTGGAAAGTTTTCTAGAAACAGTAACACTGTGAATTCTGCAATTCTGTCAAACACGATTAAACAATATCAATTAATATCATCTGATCTAGCTTGAGTGGCATGAATTGACGTGACGCACGCGTGAGTTACGTGATTCATATATGATATTCACGTGAGTGGCATGCGTGACCCGCGTGGGTTTAGATCGTGAGCATAAAAAATCACTCACATTATCTTCATCCATCGTATTTTTTTGTGGTAATTCGTTGGTATTTTGCTTATCTCGCAATTCAGATAGGGATTCTGATAAAGTTTTCGAATGAGTTACAAGATCGTTTATAACAGTCTTACGGGCTTGTAGAGGATTATCGCATTTTAATCACAAGTCCAAGTAAACATTACAGGACATTTAACATTTGTTCGAGAACACAATAAGTTCGAATCTTTGGTGGGTAATTTTGCGCAGGCATTAGTAAACGTATCACAAATGAAAAAAAAAACATTCAAATTATCATATTTTTCCAATTATCAGTTACGGTGCAAACAAAGAAGCGATAATACAAGGATACAAATTTTTGGTAGATAAACAATTTGTATTTTATTTATTAAGATGTTGTTATGGCAGCCACAAGAGATGAGATATTGGATTTTTGTTGTAGCTGTCCGAAATGAACTTAATATTTTACTACTATCTTCTAGATTAAAACGTATTACATATCTTAGCTCATTCAATCTAATTAAGACTAAAGACTGTATGCATCTATATTATCTGGTGCAGAAGAAACAAGTTAAACTTAATAATAAAATATACAAAAAGGTGCGTTGCCATTTCACATTTTGCATTCACCATATTGCGATCTCTTCGTGCCTTTAGTGATTCTATCGTAAAATTGGGTGATTTTAAGAACAAACGATCAACTCAGGCAAATGCTACTTAGGTATAAATCGTCTTATAATATATTGTAGGAGCAAGAAATATTTCTGTAGTTAATGCTGGTTATTACTATTGTGATATAAGAAACAATAAAACCTAACATTTCGCCATTGCAAAATCAATTTTTCAGCTATAAACCACACCATAAAGTTTTTTAGCATACGTTTTATTACATCAAATGACGAGTAAGGTATTATTATGAAACGATTGGCAAGCTGCTTTTAAAGCATACTGAAAATCTAACATGTCATGACTTGTATGTATGTATGGAACGGGGAGGGCATGCAGGGCATGCAGCAATTAGGCCTCTCAACGGGCCCCTTGTACAACCTCCCTAGGAGACTCGAGGTGTTCTGAGAAAGATCTCTGATCAGGTGTCGTCATAACTTATCACTGTTATAATAAAATAATATACGAAGTAGTAAATAGTCAACGTCTTATACATGATCAAAATCGACGCTGATAGTTCATGTAGTCACAGCGGCGATAAAGTAAGCGCCTTTTCATATTAGTTGTGATTCCAGCATTCGGAATTGGTCGCTATAATAAAACTTGTTGCTGAGTATCTGGTTAGCCAAAATTTGAGAGCTATGACCTTTACGTAAGTAAAAGTATATGGAAATAGAGAAGATGAACTGTTTATGTATTGATTAAATCATTTGATTTTCACAACGTTAGGCAGTTTAGGAAAACATTTTTTCCATTTCATTTCGACAATGTTAACAGCGACAGCTGTAAAGTTTGCATAAACGAAAACGAAATGAAATTGGGAGTCATCAAAGAACGATCTCCCTGGATCCTTGAAAGTGAGTTGACTGGTTAACGAGGCGATTTCTAATGACAAGTTAAGAGTTGAATTTCAAAGACACAAATAATTGAATTTCACACCAAATCTAAAATGGTATAATAAATAATAAAATATCTGTGCATTAAATAAAATGCACAGATACATGAAAATTGAAAGAAGCTCACTTCAGTAGTAGAATAGTGATGAGATTGGCATCATTGTGATCAACACACAGCAATGGTGGTATATCACTCGAATCTCCAAAGCAATATGTCCTATAGAGACAATTTTAGGGAAGTACCTCTGGAGGTGCAAGAATATTTATAATAACAAAAGTAGTCACAGCGTTCATGCATGCCAATCAAATGGAGAGCTGTAAACCATTGTTTAGAGAATTAAAAATACAAGAAAATTGAAAGAAACTCAGTTCAGTAGTAGAATAGTGATGAGATTGGCATCATTGTACATCCATAAATGTCTTATTTTTATAAAACAAAACATAAATGATGCATCGTGTAGAACGCAATATCACCAATACAGTATCACAAACACCTCTCTCAATCAATACACATTATCTAGTCCATTTATTTAAGTTATTATTTAATATCCCTATAATATTTAGATATATTTTGTGACGCACACTTATTAGATTTTTGTGTAAAATTAACAACTTGCTAATGGGTTAGTTCAGCCTAAACGACGTATACGAGCAAAATTGCTTTTAAAGCAACTGCTTCGTTTGCAGTTGTCCTGGATGATTAAAATAAACTGAATAAAACTACGTGAGCTTGACAAAGTGTTATCGTACGCGAACGTGCCTCGCTTGAGACTGCTCGAGTGTCAACTCGGGTTCGACTACAAAGATTTTAAATGTCAGAATTTTTCAAAATTTAATCAGTAATGTCAGTGATATCTCGCTTTAAACTAGTTAATCAAGTGAGAGCAAGACCACCAATTTCCACTAAAGGGTAGCTGGGTTGCTAGGGGCTATGGCTATAATAGTAGGAGTTCAAAGCTCAATTTGTGGGTTTAATAAATGTTCATAATAACGATGCTGAAAATGAAACCTCAATACTTGACGTTGAATCTGTCAAAGGAAATTACACGTATTTTAGTGAGTAATAAAGGGAGAAATGTATAATATATAATATATATAATATATGTATAATAGAAATATATATGGCAATTTTAAGATTCACAGCTTGGCGTTCTTAGATTGAGAATATACTTCCAAATGCATTTCCTCTTCCTGGAAAAAATATGGCATAGTTTCAGAGTCGGTTAAATAGTCGGCAAAAAATAAAATTTTCTCAACAGATGGAGATCTTCAAATCGCATTGAAAGAGAAAAACTTGTTGGGGTGTACGCCTGCAACGAATTGCCGCAGTTAGAAATTCAGCAATGCTTTGGAGCCTTTAATTTCATTTCCAAGCTATCTGTATAAGCAATATTTTTCATTACTGCTTCGAGCAAAATTAAAAGCACAAAAAATGTATTACTTGTAAAATATTCTTTACAACCTAATGTATGGATGATCGAACCTTTTTTCAAGTACAATATTTTTTTTGTAAATCAATCAAACATGTTTTGAGCAGTACTGAAAATATTTCCAAAATTTATACAAAGATTAAACTAAAGACTAACCATTAATTAGCATTGGTTTGTATGGTTAAGACACGAACACGCGACGAGATTTAAGATAAAGGACATAAATCTGCCAAAAGTTAATTACTCAATACGTTTTTTTCCAAAACATGCAGGTATTTGCCCATGTTGGGCGACTTCCCACGCGTTCGCCTACACGAACGTTAATTTAAGCATAATATTGATGGTGGGGTAAGAGTTGTGTGGGTGATATGCCCCTCTTAAGATAATTTAAACGCGATATGAAACTAATTCCTATTATTAAATTTATAGTTATTTTCTCTATTTTTAAGTTAAATTTGAACGAAAAATTGCCAAGAAAAAAAAAGGAATTCAGTTATTGACCGGCGGCACCACCATTTCTTTTAGAACTAAAAATATATCTGCATATGAATGGGGCGTTTGTAAACGAGTTAATTCAAATCGAGTAAACATTTCGTATTCATGGAAACATGAATTTAAAATTTCGGCATTTTGATAACACAAATCTGTTAACCTCGACCTACAAATGCACAAATTTTCGCATTCGTTACAACTAGATGAAATTGTGATAAAAAGAACTTAAAATTGGTTTCATGCGTGTACAATATAGAAGATTGCGTATTTGGTTAGGGACCAACGACCTTTCATGTTCTGTAATCGTAAATATTTCAGTATGCCCTTTCCAAAAACGAACGATTTTCCTACAATTTCCTACAAGTTACCCCGTCTTCTTTCTGTATCATTAATTAATAAGAAATACTCGATAAACATGATTGAAATCGTTGAATTTTGACACGCTACATCCAACTCAAAACTATTAAATATCTAGCGACAAAACATGCAAGAACTAAAAATAACCCGTCCTTTCATTTCGGTCTACCGGTTTCGTTGGATTAATCGAAGTTTAATTACATCAACCAACCTCAAACGGCGTTGTCAATCAATTTTTTCCCGGTGATCCTCGCCGAAATCAACCGATATCAGTGTTCAGGCTTCCTTTCTTTTTCTCTTCACTTAAACTGAAATCCACTAATGTTTCTTAACAGATTGCAAAACAGTTTGAAGATGGATAGATAATTTTCGCACGAAGAAATCGACCGCGAGAAATTCAACGAACGGTTCGTTTTGTTCCGGCCCGTGTTACAGTGAAGTCGCAAACTAACAGGGTGCCATTTAAAGGGAACAAGGCGCAGGACGACCTGCGCGTCTCGTATCGGTTCTGATGGTAAGGATTCGCGGCCAACACGACACAAGGGGACGAAGGGAGAAAATCAAATCAAACGTTGCGACACCACTTCACGACGCAATGAATAGTAATAATGTGAAGTTACAAACGTTTATTAGCCTAGGCTGAAAATGAGGAGGTCCATCACATCTTATTACATTAAATCCCTAGACGTGAACTAATGATAGAATTTCCTCATTTAAGATTCTTTTGTAGCATGTCACACCAACGTCTTAAAAATATTCAGATTCCCAGATTGAAAGTTTTGAGCTTTTTAAAAATAACATTCATGGCACAGTTTTTTTTTTCAGTTTGGACAATCTTATCAATGGAAGAAACCGATGAGGCTATACAATAAGATATCATTTATCGTATTTTTTAATCTGTGGACAAAACCAGTTTTTTATATTTGAAGTTAATGTTCAAAAATATATCACACATGTGAATTACATAATATTAATCAAGCATAAGAACAAAACCAAAAAATTTTATAATATTGTACATAAAGTTTTCTAGAAGAATGTTTCGAAATGTAATAGAGTGAAAGTTCGCTTATATTGAATTTGAAATCCTATAATCTAACCAAATTTGTCAAAGCATTCAAAACACTCAAAAGAATACTCTTTCTAACGATGTCATCTATGGGTAAACTGATTTAAACTAATTCTATCTTTTTTTCTAAAAAATAGGAAACTTTAAGGTAGAGTTCTTTATAAGTGTTTGTATAGAACACTATGGCGTTAACATTACAGCTTACTTAGGGGATGAGATCGTGTAGTGTATACGCTTAAATGTAGATGGCTACTTAATAGAATTTCATTTAAATCAAATAATGAAAATCAGGATCAGGATATCATAAATTGAACATTAAAGACTACGATACATTTATACAATCAAAATTGTTACCATAAGATTATTTAAGAGTATTTAACAAAACTCTAGAATAAATTTAATACAGTGTATGTCATTGCATTAACTATAAAGGATTTTCATACAAAAATATTCATATTTTAAACTATATACATCACCACAGCTCCTCAATGAAAACTAAACGAACACAAAGAATAAAAAAATGAAAAATAAGACGAACATGTAACATTAACATTTTTTGATAACTGGTTTAAAACGTTTCATATCAAAATAAAAGATTATTATAACTTTTCCTGAAAACTGCTTATAACAAATATCTCTGTAAAGCACTCTTGTAAAAGTTCAAGCCATTACTTCTTACCTTCCTTAATTTAATAAAACCTTATTACAGCAAATCTCCCCTCTCTCACAATCTATGGAAAGTAATAATTCAAATACAATAAACATAACAACAATCCAAAATTAGAATTCTAATAGAATCATATTTCCTAGAACGGTATGGTATTAATGTCGCATTTAGCACGAAAACATTATTCATAATACCTTAATACATAACCTAAATAAAACAACCAGGGAAAAATTATTATTATTATACAATAGTATTACGTCAACCAGATAAAGAAATTTAGACAACAGATGTTACAACGTAATTTTCTAAAAGTTAAATTTATCATTAATGAACTAACCTAAGATGTACAAAATTATCAATATTGGAGATGGCTTCAAAGCCTGCATGAGAGATACCGAAGTACATTGTGTTGAGAAGACAAGACAGAAGCCCAAATAAGAGAGGGAAGTTATAATGACAAATTAAATAATAAAGATTAGTAATAAAGATTTTGTTGAGAGGATTGGGAAATGCTGCAATATATGTTAAGAGCATAGGCGCCTGATACATTGGGGTCTCGATTTGCGTCGGGGTTACGTTCCGGTAAAGTGCGACGCAAATCGATTCACATTATTCCACATAAGACACCATATAAATATATTAAATTCGCTCCGGTGACGTCGTAATCACTGTGTGAAATGCGTACACAAATGCAAATATACAAAATCATTGCTAGTATCAATGTTAGGGAGTATTTTTATAAACATTGTAATAACAAAATAATTTTATAATTTCTAACAATAAAAATATTTAATAAGATCTTCACATTTTTTAAAAATCATCCTAAATTTGCTGACTTGCATTCATTACGTGTAGATTTTCGTCATAATCATGGTTTAAAAATATCTCGACAGCTTTGCCGATTAATGAAAATGCTTCTGATAATTTTTGTAATTTCTGTAATGTCTTCTATGCCTGAATGCTCAGTAGCAGTAGTAAAATATTGTAGTAAATCGTTGCATGTGACTTCTTCTTTTCATCTTGATTTAAAATTATGTCTTCAATGTCCTTTACCTTCATCCCTTGCAAATGTAACTCATCTGTGTATTGAATCAAATCATTGATAATCTCTTCGAGATCATCAGTGCCTGTTCTTTCAGCATCTTTAATAGATTCTGGCCACAGTTTTCTCCAAACCCCTTTTAAACAACCATGTTTGACATCTATCCACGATTCTCCAACTTCTTCGACTGCTTTTAAAATATTAAACTGTTTCCCTATTACTTTGATTAAGATTTAATTATTGAGATTCTAAAACAGTAGTTTGAACGTCCTACGTAGATAATAACCTCTCAAATTAGAAAGACACCTTGATCCACGGGTTTTATAAGAGCCGTTGAAAAGAATTACTATCATCCTTTCTGACATTTTTTTTGTTCCATCTCCAATGAACTGGTAATGAATTTCTTACATAATTCTTCATTGCCCCTGGATTTTGAGTAGTATTAATTAACAGACACTTGAGTCGGTGAGCACCATTAGCCCCGAAAAGAAGAGTTCTTCTTGTTATAAAATGTAAGTCCTCTTTTCCAGTAGAGACCAGCTGCGTGTATCAATTGAAAACTTATATAGTAGAATAGCCGCCTTGTGTAATAATGTTCTTGGGAACATTTTTAAAATCTTTGGCCGCTACTGCATCTCCACTGGACGCTTCTCCCTTTAATGCTAAATTGTGCAGTTTAGCTCTTGATTTAAATATTTGACGTCAACCTCGACTTGCGTGAAAAATATCGTCTTTATGTACAGTTTCGTGTTATGACTATAATTCTTCAGATGTAGATAAAGCTTTTTCTTGTATGATTGTCCTACTTAGTGGCACTTTACATTGTATTTGTTCCTCTATCCACGTAGAGAGGAGAGATTCCATTAAGATGATTAATGAACTTTTACTTTTTACAGTTTGTTGTGCCATAAATGAACTTGTACTTTTTGCAACTTCTCTGATATTTACTGAGTCGCGATTACGTTAAGACATAATGGTAGTGACAGGTATATTAAGAATTCGGTAGCCGCTGATGTCAGCCGTCAATCAGCTTGATGTGACCGTCAAATTCACTGCTAACAGCGCCAGCGAGCGAGTGCCAGCCGCCGACAAGCAGCGGCTGCTAGCAGCCTATTTTGTCCCTTACTTTAGAGATTTGATACTGCTTCTAGAAGACTTGACACTGCTTCTAGAAGATTTGATACTGCTTTAAAAGACTTGATACTGGTTTTAAAAAACTTCATCTAGTTTCAGAAGACTTGATACTGCTTCTAGGAAATTTAATATGGTTTGAAAATCCATCAAAATTCAGAAAACTTGAAGTGCTCCCAAAGGACTTGAACTGCTCCCAAAAGACTTAAACTGCTTCCATAAAGCTTGCAATGCTTCCAGAAGATTTGATACAACTTCTAGAAGACTTAAAATGCTTCTAGAAGACTTCTCAATACTTCTAGAAGGTGTACTACTTCCGAAAAACTTAATATTATTCATGGTTTTATCTGGATTGTAGTTATCATTTTCAATTATTTTTTTAAATTTTAATGTACTATTGAGCTTTTTTTTCCAATTCAGTCTCAGTAACTGCTGCAAACGTTTCTTTCGAGAGCATGTGTTTTGAATTTTTTTCAAACCTTTTCAGATCCAATTCGTCGTTTGAGTCTTTCCCATTTCAATTTTTTCAGCACCTAGCACCTATACTAAAACCGGCGACTATAGTTAAGACATGTACCCAACGCAAGAACCGGTTTGTGTACTAACTTTTTTTGCGAAATCGAGAATATGTTCAAATCGGGCTATGGACTCGACCGATTATTCCAGAGCATTCTGATAAATGGCTGTATAGATAGCCTCTGCATTCAAACCGGTATACAAGCGAAAACAGGCCGTGCGGTTTCTATATATACAAATACTTTGAGTGTAGCGAGCTGTAGGAGTAAGAAAAGAAACGGAGGTAAATTTTGGAAAAACAGAGGGGACAGGGGCTGTTTGAGGGGTGAAGGAAAAGGGATGATATGGGAGGGTAATTGGTTAACAAAATAAAAAAAAAGGTAATCAAGAACGATTTACAAGTTTTATTTAATGACACGACTTGTAATTAGTATAAATGGTTTAAATAGCAGTTGACTAGTTACTACTCCAGGAGGAGCTAGACTTTATAACATATCCACACAATATTTATATTAGCTTTGATTATACAGTAAAACCTCCATTATCCACGGAATTTGGTAGCAAAAATGGCATGGATAATGAAAATCGCGAATAAACCGAAAAACACTAAAAATTAGGTTGCAAACAAGGAAAACATATTTCAGCATAAGTACTGTATATTAAATCACTAAAACAAAGAGAAAATTTGTTCTCGCACTCCAGTTGATTGGATTGACTACAAGACACTGCGAAATTTGATTACATCTAGTGTTAAACAGCTAAAAAAAAATATATTGACTTTGAATTGAATAAATGTGAACCATCAGCGGCGTGGAGGGCATTCCGTACTCTTGGCATGTGTCGATCTAAAACTTACCATATTCAAGAAGCTCTTTGCCAAGAATTTGCACCTTATAAATTTTATTTCCAGATTATATATAAGCGTACATGATGGTTCCGAGGACCTGCCTGACTCTATTTTAACTCCGAATGTTTCCGGTTTTTCTTTTTGCAGTGTCGGAGTCTGAAGTGGTTGCAGCTCTTGCTGATTTACGGTGTTTTTTCTCGTTTTTACTGAAATTCATTGTTCATTTGGTTAACACTTCAATTTCTCAATCTCTGTTTCCTTCTTGCTATAAAATTACAACTGTGCAGTCGATTCCTAAAATTAATTATCCGAAATCATTTGGTAATCTGCGTCCAATTAGCATCTTATCTTCAATGTCTAAACTATTCGAAAAGACATTGTAGTCTCAACTTGTTCAACAAGTTCAATCTAATAATATTCTACCTGCAGTTCAATCCGGATTTAGGCAAGGGTTTAGTTATGTGATGATGGATTACCTACCGTTCTGATTCTCCTGGATTTTAGTAAAGCTTTCGACACTCTCACTGCTGTTATCATTACTTCGTCTGGCTTAGCGGACTCTACTGTCTTTCTTACTCGAAGTTATTTGTCAGGTTGCAAACAATATGTGCGTCTACATAATGGATCATCACCTTTGCTTCAGCTAGTAACTGGGGTTGCCCATTATCTCTACTGCTTTTTTCCATTTACACCTCTCATCTGATCGAAGTCTTCCGTAGTAAGGTTCACTTATAGGCCGACGATACGCAGGTATATCTTTCATTCCGTCCGAAAATTTAGATAATAGTCTTGTAGTGATAAACTAGGAATTAGCAAGTTTCTATCGGATTGCAGCAAAATCTAACCTTACATTGAACTCGGGCAAATCTAGAGTTATGGTGTTCGGTCGAAGGAATGTCGATTTCCGGTGGTGGCGGCGGCGCGAAATCTGTGTTTACATCTTGATACTGAGTTGAGATTTCACAATCACATCTCTGGTATTCTTCAGTCGGCTTACGCAAAACTGAAGATTTTTTATCTCTCTAGGCATTTATTAAGTGTACACACTAAAGCCAATACCATAGATTCTGTCAATCTATAGTATTGTACCGTTTTAACTACGCCGATGTAGTTTATGGTCCACATCTAACTGTCGTTTATCAAATGCGTGTGCCACAAGTACAGAATGCCTGCTTAAGGTTTATTTTTGGTGTTAGAAAGTTTAATCATGTATCACATAAACTGGCTGGGCTAGGTTAGTTAAAAATGGACAGAAGATGGCAGTTGCATAGCGCTTATTTCTATCATAAAATCTTAATCTTAAAAATGCCCAAGTATCTGTCGTGTAAATGCGTCTCAATCGCATTTAATTTAACTAATATGAATGTTTTTCTTCATCCAAAATAATAACCATATAGTTGCTGTACCACTAGTCCCTGTAGATGCTGGAGGATGTTTCCATATTTTAATGTCTATATATTATCGTTCCCTCTCTCTGCCTCATCTTGTCTCTTCTTATTTCTTATTAAGAGTACTTTTATCATATTCATGTGTTAATACTAAATCTAGTGCTAATACTAATACTAAATCTACTATTTACGTACTTGTTTGATACCGCCCAAAAGCCATGTTGGATGATTTTGGTCTGTGCGGACGTCGTCCGATGTTTTCACGTAAGCCGTGGTGTTTGTCTATATATTCGCGATAACATACGATACAAATTTTTTTTTTTTGTCTCTATTGGTTTGGATTCACTGCAATACATATTTTTCTTCTATTATTTATCAGGTTAAGTTTGAGCAGAACCTTTAACTTCTGAACTTCGCCTTTTTCACCATCTTCATACTATATATCCTTTGTATTGCTTCTTTTGTATTTTAATTTTAGTTCATTTAACTTTTTTAAATGTTTTTATTGTGTCTATGTTGAAATGAAGTCATTATTATTATTAATCTTAAACACCAACAAAGAAGCACTAAAGACTAATAATAATAGATAATCCCAACCACATCACGCTCGTGCATAATTGAGGCTTTATTGTATATAATATAAGATATCAAAGATACTAGAGTATATAGCTATGTTGAAATTGATGTAAAAATATCGTCAAAAGCCAAATATGTCGACCTTTATTAATCCAAATACGTTATTTTACTGATAATCATTGATACTTCAGTGATTGATGAGTTTTAAATGATAAATAATTTCTTAAAATTGCTGACTGGCGTTTTATACAGTTATGCTTTTAAATATCCCGAAATAGAAAATCAATAAGATTTATATTAGGCGATTCAGGTCGCTCTACATTACTTCCTCATGAATTTACAAAATCATTATTTAAAATTTATATTAAGTTATAATTTAAGAGAGGGAATTCATCGAGATTTTTTTTAGATTTTTTTTTAATCATTGTTTTAAAAAATACGGTCCAATAAATATTCATCGATAATAAACGTTTATAAAATGCATATTAATATCGCGTTTTTGTATATGTACGGAATTTTACAGATCCATTGGTATTAGCACCTAAATTTAATATGACGGTTGTTGAAAAATTGAATTCGTACGTATATAAAATATTTTTTAAAATATTCAATTTCCGGTAAATCTATTGAAACCCCAATTCGCAAAGGCGACTATTATCCATATTACACTATGACCTACACAATATCAATATTATTGGATACCTAGTGATGAAATATAAAACACATAACATATGCGTTTTATTATTTATACATAACAAAGTGCAATGTAACAAACCAACTTTTTGTTGATCCAGTTGATCCTATTATACAATTATTCGTAAAAAAACCTGAAAAATTTAAATTAGATGTAGATATATTTACATCTCTTCTGAAGTTGTTATTCAAAAATTAAAGCGTTTGGGGTTACGCTTAGTAACTTGAGTAATAATAAATTTCCTGACCATTATTCAAATATGCAAGATATAAAATAAAACAAGTTGTTATCTTATTATTGCTGATTCTATATTCACAACAATAAAACATTAGGTACTATCTTATATAATAACATTATCTTTATAATTTGTGCGTGTTTTATAGTTTCAGAAGGTTAGAATTCCCTGTACAATCATTTTAGAATTAGTAATGTAATATATTAATCCAATTATCGTTTATACTGAAACTAATTAGTTATTGTAATATCAGCATTCAATTTAAGTACAGTAATGTCTTGATAATCTGTATCTGTATCTCTTCCATGATCCAAATGAGAATCCTACAATTTTTCATAACCTTTATAATCTATAGGGTATTGTACATTATTGCTATTTTGTTATTATATTCTTTTATTTTTATTGAATTACACGCTATTTTGGCTTAATAAAGAACTGTTGTCATAAATCCATTATCAGCCGATTTTTATGCTAATTGTGGCTAGGTGGCAAAATTTAGAAAAAGATGTGATTTCAGTAATTTTAAGTTTGTCTCCAGTGGCCAGAAACTTGCTAACAATTTTCAAGTAATCGCAACGTTTAAAAAAAATTTATTGAATACATTACAAAAGATTAGCTGTATTTTATAAAATTACAAAGATAGATTAACTTTCTTTGTTCTTTCTTAAAACTCAAACCGTTTTGAGAAAAAAAAATATCTACAGCTCCTTTACAAATCAACTTATGCTCATGCTCTGAAAATCCATTAAGAATTTAATTTTAATAATATAATTTTTTGTCAATTGAAAAAATTTGTTGGTTTTGTACTTTATTAAAGAATGGTAAACAAATTCTAGTTCTAGAACTTGATTGGTTCCTTGGTTACCTCCATCCTGACCTATTGCCATCTTTTCCTACATACCCCTTTCATCTTACTCCCTTTCGCCTTTTCCACCCATTTTCATACAACTCATACATATGCGCTACATTGAGATTATAACTGAATTTTTTAAATTTTAATATAGATCAAATATAACCATATTAATTTATATGATTTCGTGGAATGTATTTTGTTTAATGTATTAATTACAACGGTGATATTTAATCCAGATTTTCAGTTCGACAACTTTTTTTATATAATTTTACTTTCCTGTTTATACAAGTATTTTTAAATTGAAATTTAAATTCAAGATTTATGTTACTGCCTTCACATTCAACAAACAACATCAATTTACACTTAAAGAGGCCTCTAGTTTCTCGGTTCGAAAAAAATCGATTTTTTTATAAATCTAATCTACAACATGAAGATTAGAAAATGTGTGCCAAAGGATTTTTCGATATCGAGGTTGATGCGTGTGTAATGAGTAGTTTTTGTGCTGGATGCAATTTGTGGAAAAATAAAAAAAAAAATAGTGATCCAGTTGGATATGCAGGACGGCGCGCTAATCATTAAAATGATATGTGAAAATTGTATAAATTGTACTCGAAATCATACTGGAAGTTCTGGGAAGATGGAAATAATGAAAATGTTTTCTCGTTCGGTAGATAAACATCAAGTTCGATATACGCTATACATAGGAGATGGTGACAGCAAGACTTTCGACGGTATTTTGAAGGCAGAACCATATGGAGAAGATGTTGTTATAAAAAAAGAGTGTGTTGGACACGTTGAAAAGAGGATGGGGACTCGGCTCCGAAATGCAAAAAAGTCGAATAAAGGCATTGGTGGGAAAGGTGCAGGTAAACTTACTGATAAATTGATTGGTGATATGACAAATTGTTATGGATTAGATATTCGGAGACATCCAGATTCTATCCAGGAAATGAGGAAGGAAGTTTGGGCAAGATTCTTTCACAAGATATCCACAGATAGCAATCCACAGCATCAAATGTCCTGCAGGCGAATCTAGTTGGTGTAAATGACGCAGAGCTGAATTCGGAGAGGCTGAGCAATTCAAACACAATAAACCGCCTCTTTTTGAAGCAGTTCAAAAAGTTATAAAGCCAATTTATGAGGATACAAAGAAGAATTGTTAAGCAGATGCCTGGCAGCGAAAACTCAAAATAATAACGAGTCACTCAATTCGTTAATCTGGACTACTGCTAATCTGGTTGAAATCGCCAAGTTTCGCGATGTCATAATCTTCAACGAAGGATTCGAATCTATCCTGAAGACCTTGGAAACTATGGGAGTGAAACTCGGCCCACAAGCTAAAAGTTATGTTCAACAGCGTGATAGCTCTCGGATCGACCGTTCAGAAAGGCGTACAAGTGATGTTGTAAAACGGGCTCGAATCGCGAAAAGGGAAGACGGAGCAACTCTGCGTGACTTCCAAGAAGAAGAGGAAGGCCTATTATATGGTCCAGGCATTGCATATTGACGGTGAGATGAAATTTTTACTATAAATCACATGCGCGAACTTTCAAACGCGTTTTTCTCGAAACACCATTTTTCGAAACGGTGACCACGATATTTCAGAAAATACTACACCGATCTTGTTCACATTTATACAGCTAGGATTATCAATATTGCTTCGATAGTTTTTTTTCTATGAGCGAAAAACTTAAGAAAAAATGAGTAAAAAATAGAATGTAATTTTCAAAAGTGTATTAAAAAGTCAATTTTTGTAATTTAGAATCACTCTAGTTCAATCGCTAGTCTTAAATATGAAGATTAAAATGCCGTTTGGTTTTTTGATTTCAGATAAGCAGAACAGCTGCAATCTTGGTCACCGTCAAGCATCTCTTTTACTTGATGTATTCATGTTGGCTACTATAACTTAGCCAACTCAAATAAAGATTACGCAAAAACAATGAGATTGATTATTTCGATGGTTTGCTGGTAAAAAATTTTTGAAGTAGAAAATGCAGCCGAGAAACTAGAGGACCCCTTTAAGCACATGTTTAACCATAATTTCTTTCGAAAATATTTAAACAAAATTACAATAATAAATAGTTTTTTGAAGAGATATAAAAGATATTTATGAAATACTGTGAAACCAAATTTAGACTTAAGTCCCATAATTTTAACATGTTTGTTACTGTCCATTTATAGAATATTAATAGTAGACACGATAACCGTTTTTAAATTACTTTTTCGACATATATTAACTTTTATTTTAACTAAATTACAATTAGATCATATATATATTTGTATTTGTATTATCAATAGGTGGTCCAAACGGTTCCTGAAGATGATCTAATCCAGATCGAAACCGGTAGATCTAGAATTTGTCTACAATTCTTTAATAAAGTACAAAACCAACAAACGTTTTTCAATTGAATTAAAAAGATGGAAAAAGAAACAAACTCAACAATAATTCTATGTATCTGACCTCTGTCTCCAGTAATTCAAACTTTCGTTTAATACGTTAAGTACAACTCTTATGGCTTGGACTTTGCATATGCCGGGTATATAAATGCAATTTTAGCGTTTTTTATCGGTTTTTAGCCTACAGTAACAAATTTGTACAAGAAAAAAATTCCATTGCTTCGCGGTCGAGAATAATATTAGTGATAATGTCGTTTCTGTGACAGAGCCTCTCTCATATCAAGATACAAGTGGAGAAAGTTCTACTGATGATAGTGACACGGATCCTAATTATTCAGGTCATCGAGTGAATCATCAACAGAAGAAACAATTGAAAGTGAAGTAGACGAGAATGATTCGTCGGGCTGACGAAATTTTACCAGAATGGGGTCTTATTGTGGAATATAAGTTTGACTTTTACGAATATTCCACGGGCGATTAATCTCTGCTGATTAATGATTTGAAACTTAACCTTGGAACAGCACACTGGGTCTCGGAGACCCCAGCTTATTATCAATTGCGCAAACGCACGCGCATAGTACGTTTGTATGGAATACCACCCAACTGTAAATTTAGTTCTTCGAGTGCCAAGGTGGGATGCGCATAAATTTTTAGGTTACAATACTTTCTTAAGCTGTGAGAATTTGGAGGACATATCTATGGGTATGTCAGACCTAAGTGTGAAGTTTACGTATAGTATTTATTCTTTATAGTAAATGTAATTTCAGTGCAATGGCTTCTTGTAGTTCGGAAAATCGTAGGCCACTAACCCAACGTGAAATGGAAATTGAGGCGCAACGTATTTGGGATAATGAGAATGAAATCGAAGAAGTTTAAGATTTTTTTGGAGATGATGAATCCGATGAAGATTTTATTGCAGAACAATCTGAGAGTGAGGAAAGTGAGAATGAAGAAATAAGCAGAAAAGAAGATACTTTGCTAGGAAAAAATGGACATCGATGGACGACGAAAATTCCGGAGGCACGTGGTCGCCCTACTCGAGAAAATATTGTAATACATTTACCGGACCCAAAGGAAGCTTGGAGTTTGTTGTTCAACGATCATATGATGAATATAACCGTTTTTCATACAAATGAAGAAATTGCACGAAAAAATATTACTGTTGACGTACAAAGCTACACGAAACCAACCAGTAACACAGAAATAAAAGCTTTCATTGGATTATTGTACCTTGCAGGTGCATTACGCATATCCAATTCCAATTTGGATGAATTCTGGTCTGTAGCATACGGAAATGGAATATTTCGTGCAACAATGTCAAAACAACGATTTAATTTTTTGGCTTCGTGCCCTAGGTTCGATTGCAAAGAAACTAGAATTAAAAGAAAGTTGATTGACAAACTCGCCCCTATACGAGAATTATGGGATATCTTTGTAAACAATTGTTTAGCATTCTATACGCCATATGAATACTGTACCATTGGTGAGCAACATGTTGCATTTCATGGAATGTGTCCGTTCCGTGTTTATATGGCTAGTAAACCAAATAAGTATAGTATTAAAATATTAACGATGAATGATTCCAAAGCATATTATATGGTAAATGAAATTCCTTATATCGGAAAAGTAAACCCAGAAAATTATTCGGTACCTACTTATTATGTCCGAAAGCTTTCAGAACCTATTAAAGGAACTTCTCGGAATATAACATTTGATTATTGGCTTACGTCAATACCATTAGCAGATATAATGTATAACGAATATCAGTTAACAATCCTTGGAACGTTAAGAAGGGACAAGAAAGAAATACCCCCTAAATTTATCAATAAAAAGGGAGTAGGCACATCATTATTTGTATTTGATAGAAGGAAAACGCTTGTGTCCTATACACAAAAAAAACAAAAATGTATTATTAAAGTCAACACTAAAATCCGATGCATCGATTAACCGCGATACTGGAAAGCCAAATCTGATACACACGTACAATGAAACTAAAGGGGGAATAGACACGTTTGACCAACTGTGCCATTCATACACTACTGCTCATACAACCAGACGATGGCCTTTAAGATTTTGGTTCAATATTCTTGATACCAGTGGAGTAAATGCTTTAGTTGCGTTCTCTCTTGCAAACCCATATTGGAAAACAAAGCCATATCATAATAGAAAATTCTTTTTAAAGAAATTAGGAATGGCTTTAATAAAACCTCATTTACAGGAGCGAATGTAAGTGACGACATCGCAAAAAACATTACGTGTTAAAATTTATGAAATTCTCAACAATGAAGAGTTTCCCAAGCAAAGTATTAACACTAATTTAGATAGGGTTCGATGTGCCTTTTGCGATACAGGAAAAAAATAGGAAAACAAAGTTTGCGTGCTCTGCTTGTGGAAAACCATATTGTTTGGAGCACCGTGCAAAACTCTGTTACGAGTGGGAACATCTTTTTTTACTGTAGTTTTTGTCGAACAATGAAAAAGTAAATTCATAAAAAAAGTTGATTCTACTTGTACCACCACAATAATATAAGGATAACCACATATCTTTTACAAAGGCAGTCTTATTTATCTAATATTATTTAAAAAAGTTGTTCGAGGGTCTGTGAGACCCGTGTGTGACATTTACGTTACACAAAATAAGTGTAATGTTCCAGGGTTAATGATCCTTACTCATTATTTAGAAATTGTATGTCAGAAGAAGTCTAGGAACTCATGGTAATTAAATCAAACAGGTTTGCAAATCAATGCATGCTTAGAAAGTCTCAACCGAAGGTAAAAAATTACGACTGCAATTATTAACTCTAAAATGAGGAAGTTTTTAGGAGTTCTTATGTTGACGAGAATCAATGGTCTTCCAGATATAAAACTATATTGGTCGAAGAAAGTAATAAAAATGATTTTATAAGTGCTGCTTTTAGAAGAGACCGCTTTCTGTCAATATTAAAATATTGGTATTTTTGCAATAACGAAACAAGTGATGGTCAACGTCTTTTTAAAATTACTCCTTTATTGAATCTACTTGTTGCTCAATATAAGTCTATTATAGGACCAGGGAAATCCTTAGTTATATATGAATCTATGGTGCCTTGCAGAAGCCGTGTCGCCTTTCGACAGAATTTACCCAATAAAACTCATAAACATGGGATTAAACTTTATAAGTTATGTGTGCCTTCTGGTTACAATTTAAATATTTATTCTGGTACACAATGTAACCCACCTAGCTGTTTAATATCGGACATTCTCATCATGTTACCTTGAGTTTGTCAGAAACTTTACTAGGTAAAGGTCGTATTATATATGTCTACAATTTTTATACAAGTATTCCAGTTGCAAAACAGCTAATAGACAATAAAACGTTTATTTATGGCACTTTGAGAAGTAATAGACGAGAACTACTAAAAGAATTTATACGAACTAAAGAAAGGGAGAAGTGGATAGCACTCAAAACATAAAACTAGGCTTATTATTATTAACTTATTAAATAGCAGGATAAACGTCAAGTGCTAATGCTCACTTCTTGTAAGGATCATAAAAACCAACTGACTGAAGTTAAAAAAAGTTGGAGAGGAGAATCTGTCAATAAACCTGATTCTGTCATCAGTTACAATAAAGCCAAAAAGGGTGTTGACTTATCAGATCAGCTGTCTTCTTACTATTCCCGTGTAAGAAAAACTATTATGGTGGTATCCTAAGGTGGCTACGGAACTTTTATTTGATACTTGTGTTGTAAATGCGTGGGTGCTACACAGAGACTTTGGTGGTGGAAAAAATATCACTCTTATATTTTAGAGAAAAAATCATTAACATTTTAGTGACAGAAAACGCTTTACCACCACAAGTAAGAAAAGTACCTCAGAAAACTCAACATTTTCTAGAAAAAGCTCAAGGACCAGTTCGTAAAACGAGAAAGCGTTGTCGCCAGTGCTATCAACAAATATACACCGAAAAAGGCAAAAAGGAAGCATCGGACGTAGAGACCTGTTTTGTCGGAAAACAAAACAGGTCTCTACGTATTGCGCTGTTTGTCCTGATAAACCAATCCTGTGTTTACAGTTTTTTTAATAAATGTCACAAAATTTGAATTTGGCATCCATTAGGTTTTTAAACATTTGATAAAAATGTTATGTGTGTTTCTGTTTATTTGTAAGAAAATAAATAAAAATAATAAAAAATTACTGATTTACGTCTTTCTATTGGTTGTTCTTATTTGGAAAGGAAGTTCCCTTTATACATAGTACACTATCTAGCAAACGAGCATACAAACATTGAATCGTTTGTGGAGGCTGCAACAAAATTACTTTGCTATTAACACGTTAACTGCTACGACAACTTTCAAGATTCCGGTCCAAAAAAATAAATTAATTTTATTATGTTATACTGTTATAAACTCTAACTAGGGTTAATATAAATAATCAAAAAGCGTAGGGAATGTGTTTTTTAGAAAAAAACGATCATGCGAATTATCTCGTAGTTGGCTTCTGTAACAAAAAACTCTTCGCGGAAGCCAACTATGAGTTAATTGAACACTGAGTACGTGATATATATATATTCAGAATTGGACGAGGGTAGTAACGACATTAGCGATTCCGAATTTTCTGACAATTCAATGGACAGTGATTATGAAGTAGCCTTCGAAACTGAAGATGAAGTTGTTTCCGAAACTGAAGATAATAAGGATGTGTGCGAAACAACCACATCAAGTACACGTAACAATTTTCCGTTTTCCAAGAAAACGTTGGTTTTAAATTGGATACGACAAATCTCACAGTGTAAACGCTGGTAGACTTACATATTTTTCTCGGAGGAGTTTCTTGTATTATTGGTTGGAAAAAAGTAATTTATACGCTAAGCAAGAAATTGCAAATCTTAAAAAGATAAAAAATCTAACAGGGATAGATGTGACAGTGTCAGAAATGAAAATTTTTATTGCACTTTTGTTACAAATGGGCCCTTGTACATTTTCTTCAATAGAGCATTATTGGAGTAGAAATAAACTATATAATGTAATGTTTTGGCGATCGCATATGAGTCTAAATACTAAATACACTTAGTTGATAACTCAGTACCATCTTCTAATAGATTATATAAGGTAAGACCTATACTAAATCATTTCAATGATATTATAAGCCAAAACAACGTGCCAAATAAAAATATTTGTATTGATGAATCAATGCTGTTATGGCGTGGAAGATTATATTTTCGGCAATACATAAAAAATAAAAAACATAAATATGGTATCAAACTGTATGAACTATGCGACTCCGATGGTCTTGTTATGAAAATAAGAATTTATAGCGGAAAACCTGAGAAAACTGACAATAATTTAGGTCACACAACTAATATTGTCTTACATTTAGCTGAAGATTATCTCGATAAGGTATATACACTATACATGGACAATTTTTATAATTCTGTTACATTTATAAAATTACTGACAATCCGAAAAACTTATGTTTATGGAACTTATAAATCGAGCGCTGAAAAAAGGGGAGGAAGATACATGGCAGCGAAACGGTCCCGTTACTGTATGTAAATGGAAAGACAAACGAGAAGTATTGACTATTTCAACATGCATATTGTTGAAATGGTGGAGGTATCTAATCGCAATGGTAAACTTTCGACGAAACCAAATATAATTCGAGATTATAATAAAGGAATGTCTGGTATTGATCGATCAGATCAAATGCTGGCTTACTACACATGCCTAAGAAAAACTATTAGGTGGCCTAAAAAGGTTGCTTTACACATTATAGAATTATATATACACAATGCGGATAAAATATTTCAAAAAGTAACTGCATCTAAAATAAAACTAATAAAATTTAGGGAAGAATTCGTCATTGCGTCGATGGGAGAACAGTTTCAACCAGTTGCGGAGAAAATAAGATTGCAAAACCTTCATTATTTGGAGTATATTCCATCCAGAGAGAAAAAACAGCGGCCCACAAAGCAATGTCGCATTTGTACTCAGGGTAAACAACGACGAGAAATGCGTTATTTCTGCCCAGTTTGTGGAGAGAAACCAGCCCTTTGTGTGGAAGATTGTTAATGATAGATGTACGGTTATGGAAAATAACCCTTTCGGCCCTGACGGTGGGAATTGCCACCACTTAGTTTACAGGTCTCTGTTAGCCGTCGTATTCTACTACTTGTTGAGAAAGTGAAAAGAGCGGCAAATCGGCTATTTCTTCGTTGACGCGTTAATTAATAACAGTTAATTAGTACCTCTCGCAATGGATTCTGAAAACTTGAAACACAAATTTGGTGAGTACAAATAACTATTATATAAAACATATTTTATCATTTAATTTTTATGTCTATCTAAACTGTAAGATTTGTAGTATTAGTAAAACGATAGATGGTAGCATTTCGTGTACACATAACCTCGTCGCAACGCTCTGAAACTCGCGTACGCGATTGCCACTATTAGGTCTTTACGCAATATACGAAAATGAAAATATTTATTCTTGATGTTTTTTTAGGTGATGATGGCATATCCCCATTGATGTTCTATAACAATCTAAGGGAAGTAGCCAAACAAATTACATTAGAAGAGGAACTGATGAAGATTTAGATGGAGTGCAAGGCGATGAAAATGGCATCCAATTATCCCAATTGTCTGGGAAATCAAATGATGGATGAAAGAAGGAGAAAAAAGATGTATCATGGAAAAGAAGAACATATGTAGTCCCAAATACCGATTTTTCACCAGGTAATAAGGAGAACAATTATGTGCAGCAAACTCCGCTAATGTATTTCCTAAAATATTTTCCGAATGAAGTATTTGTTGAACTTACAGAGAAGACAAACATGTACTCAATAGCAAAACATAGTCGCAATATAGCAACCAGTGTTGATGAAATAAAAAGATTTATCGCTATTCATATTCTAATGGGAGTAATCCGATTTCCTAGGTTGAGGATGTACTGGGCACTGGCAACCAGAATTCAATTTATGAATAATATTAATATTTCACGAAATCGGTTCGAATCTTTGAGAAATAATCTTCACATTGTAGACATAAACAATAACAATTCTAATGACAAATTATGGAAAGTGTGGCCTATTATACATTCCTTCGAAAAAAGGTGCGAAGAATTGTCAATCGAGGAAAATTTATGCATTGATGAATCAATTATACCATTTAAAGGTAAATTGGTCATAAAGCAGTACATAAATGGCAAACCTAATCCATGGGGTGTCAAAGTGTTTATGCTTTGTGGAGCGTCTGGTATAATATACCGTTCCTTAGTATATCAGGGGTCTACAACTCTTCCTGCGCATCTGCAAGAACATACACTCCTACTAACGGCCTGGTAATGCACCTAGCAGAACGTATTGTTAAACACCGACGACACAAACTGTTTTGTGACAATTATTTCACTTCGCTTCAAGTTCTACAAGAATTGCGCGAGCAAGGTATTTTTGTTGCTGGTACCATTCGCTCCAATTGGCTACAAAAATGTCCTCTAAAAACGGAAAAAGAATTTAAAAAAATTGGGCGAGGCTGCTATGATTCTGTTGTAACTGGTGACGGTAAAATAGTAACAACTAGATGGTACGACAATATATTGGTAAATATGGCATCCAACTTTGTCGGTCATGAACCGATGGATGAAGTAAGACGATGGGACAGTAAGGAAAAGAAGTATGTTATGGTAAAGCGTCCTGCCATTGTAAGACTATGTAATATATCCATGTGAGGTGTAGATAAAAGCGATTTTTTGATTGCACTGTATCAGACCTTTATCAGATCCCGAAAATGGACATTCCATTATTTTACACCTGCTCCTTCAAAAAGGAAAGTGCTTCAAAATCTACCTATAAGTGACATAAGATATGATAGCATAGGTCACTGGCCTATCCATAATGAAGGACATGAGCAAAGATGCAAGCTAGAAACTTGTGGAGGGCGCTCACGTATTGTTTGTGATAAATGCAATATACCTCTTTGCTTGTCAAAGACAAGGAATTGTTTTAGAAAATTTCACAATAAATAAACGATTGAACAATTTATCTAGTTTTTTTTATTATATTAATTGTGAATTTTAACATAAAGACCTGCTGGTGGCATTTGCCACCACATTCTAGAGATTCTATACCCTTGGAGGAAATCACTTTAAATTTGGTTTTGGAGTTCCTAGTGAAGACCTAATCAATAATTTCCACACAAAAAAAAATTAATTGTTTATATAAAAATTTCAGGGCTGAAAGGGATAAACAAACTACGAGATAACTCGTACTTGGCGTCCTAGGCCAGAACGTACACTACGAGTAATCTCGTAGTTGGCAGTCAACGTGTTAAGAACAGAATGTATAGCGAGGTACCGGTGTCTCGTACCGTCAACCAAGAACACATTCTTTCGCGTCACCAGAGACTAGCGCCGCTACTATGAATGAACTTCATTTGAGGCATTGGTGCCTCGCATCGTACTTAACGTGTTAATCAGTATTGTCCTCGTTTTAATTGATTCAAATTATTGAGTCATCACTGTATGTTGATTTAAATGCTTGTTTGTCTTACAAGAAAGGCTCTCAAATATCACATTCATAACAGTAAGTTTTAAATTTGGTGTAAACGGAGGATCTTGTATAACAAATATTTTATCTGGGATAATTCATAAGAGAGAGATGAATCACCCCATTAAGAAATGCAAAGTGATTGGTATGAAACGCAATGAGATATAAATAATATAAAAATAAGACAAAACTGCTTTTTGATTAAAGTCTTTTTAGAAACTTTTTCCTTGTTAATCATAATAAAGTAAGAAATGATTATTAAAAATTAAGTTCTTAATAATTTTAAAGTTTCAATAAAACATTTGTTCTTAGCTTCTACATCACAAATATACATCGAAATATAAACATTTTTGTTTCACTTATAACTATTAAAAGAATACTGCTTTGTATTCTAATTTCCATTTGATTGTATTTTTTAATTATTTCTCTCTAAACAAGTGTTTTAAAATCTATTTAAGGAAATTTACTTTTTACTGATTCAGGTATTTTTTTAAGTATACTTTCATGATCAACCCCTTTAGATGTTGCCAAAACACCCCTACTATTCGGATGCTCCACCGTCTTTTCATAGTTATAAGGAGACCCATGGATATCAGTTAATTTTCCCCCCATAGCTGTTAAAACGGCTTCAGGGGCGCAAGTATCCCACTTTTTACAACCTTTACTAGCAAAAACATATGCATGAGCTTTTCCTTCCATTAACAACAAAACCTAAAATGTATTAATTAATTTAAATTTTAAGTTTTGCTTCAAAAAATTACTTTATTTCCAGCTCCACCAACTCGTATAGTCTCATCCGGGTGCAAAGCTTCTAAAGCTGCTTGAACTAACGCATCTGAATGGGAACGTGTAACTGTTACAATCGTTTTTCCTTGTGGGGGTTGTTGTGGGAGGAAACCACCAACTCCTAAACCAACTAATCCCCAAATTGTTCGACCTGTAGATTCAGGTTCCACTTTATAATTGTAATATGGTTGATGGATAACCCCTCCCAAAGCTTTACCCTTTATTGAAAGCCCAATGAGCACAGTAACATGATCTAAAAAACCCTAAAATTTATTATGTTGATTACTATACATATCATTTTATGTTTTTACCTGTGTGTATTCCGAAGTTCCATCTAACGGATCAACCCAAACTACGACATCTTTAGTTTCAATTTTCTTATAATCATTAGGACATTGCATTGATAAGATGGAATGATCTAAATCAGTAACAATCCAATCACTTGGTACTTCCGGATTTTGAGAACCTTCTTCACCTATTATAGCAATATCCGGAAATTGTTGTGACAACGAAGCTATTATACAACGTTGGGCTGAACGATCTGCTTCAGTTTGTAAATCATTTTTGCCCTAAATTACAACCAAAAATACAGAATCAACTAAGAAATTAAAATAAATAATTACCTTTTCAACAATTCCTAATTCTCCTCTACTCATTACGTCTCGAATTATTTTACCTGCACGATTAGCGACCACAACAGAAGAAGCCAACAATTTCATAATTAAAGCGGAATTTTGTGCCATCGTGTCCTAAAAAATAATTAAATAGGTAACAAACTCGTGTTTAAGATAATTTTGAGGTTATAATACTTAAATCTATAAGTGGAGATTCGGAGGACTTATGAAATTATGATAATGAAAACTTATTGTTACATAACGGTTTAAATGAGATTATAGAGGAATATATTTGCAATAATTAATAAAAAAATAAGTTTAAAAATGCGTAAACACTTCAAACGTCAATTTGACGTGAAAGTTACTAAATGGGTCACTAGGTTAGAAACGAAATATTACTAAATTTTTTAATTTTACCTTTTGCATTTCTTTGTTTTAAATATAAATAATGTTGATATGTAGTTTCGAAATCTTGAATTATTCAATACTTAGATATAATTGAATATACTTAATTTATGTAATTCCAATTATCTTATCATTTCACTATCACTTTTATTTATTGCATGATTTGTGCAATGTAACACGATGACTTGCGATGTTATTCAAATTAATGATACGTCTTTTTTGCTTGTATCCTTGAGATCTATTAGGATGGTACTGCGAGAGTATTTATAAGTTTTGCGACGATAATAAACCCTGCTATCTTTAAGTTTCGTTATCTAAAAAAGTGATTAAATAACGACACAAACTGTGATATTTAACAAAGTCATTCAGTTATAAAGTTAGAAAACTTTCGTATATAAAAGTTTTAATTGCAGTTTGTTAGTGATCATGGAAAAGTTTGTTTTAAAAGGGCCAGATTATACTAATCCCATACCGAATGAGTCCATTGCGTCTTTTCTTCATCAATTTTTTGTTCAACATATCGACAATGGAGATCTATTTGTAAGTGCTTCTATTATGAAGTTGTTTTAATATACGAACTGATATTGCAAGGTATAATTACACTTAGCAGCAGAAGTCTGCGTACAAAAAACTTCTAACACTTTAACTGAAAAAATAAGGGTCATGATCTAATGTGATAAACTTCAATTTTTTTTTATTTTGTGTATTAACTACATATAATTCTATTAACAAAATATGCATCAATAAAACAGAAATATTAGTTGCAAAAAAAATTAAAATTAAAAATTCTCCAAATAATGCGTATGCAAAAATCTGCGTACAAATAAAGACGCCTTCTCCAAAATATACTTATTTACTTAAATACGTAGTTGGCGATGTACGCTTTCCGATTTAAATAAAAGATAATCGGTGTCAATTATATTAGCAGAGGCTTAGAAGCTAAAAGTTAGAATGGACACGAAAGGAAAGGAAATTGAATTGGGAGAGAGAAAAATTATTGTAAAGTTATGGAAAGAGGGAAAATCTTTTCGAAAAATAGGAGAAACTGTCGGCAAGTCGCACTCTTCCATTCAAAGAGTAATTAATAATTATAAAGACACTGAAGATTACCTCTCACGTCCGCGATCTGGTAGACCACCCCGTTTAACAAACCGAGAGAAGCGAAAAATTGTACAGCAGGTTAGAAAAGAACCTAGGCTGACGGCAAAAAAAATAGTAGAAAATGTACAAGAAGAATTTCATAAAACTATCAGCAAAGATACGGTGAGAAGGACGTTAAAAAAAGCTAACTATCACAGTCGCGTTGCACGAAAAAAGCCATTTGTGTCAGAGGTCAATCGTCAGAAGCGAATCGCCTTTGCAAAAAAACTCTTAGACAAGCCCATTGAGTTCTGGGAGAAAGTTCTCTTTACAGATGAGAGCAAATTTTGCATTTTCGGCATTAAGGGTAAACAACTTGTATGGAGAAAACCTAATACTGCCCTTAATCCCGAAAATTTGAAAGCGACTGTAAAACACGGAGATGGTGGAGTTATGGTTTGGGGGTGTATGTGCACCAAAGAGGTGGGAAGGTTGGTTTTCATAACATCGACAATGGACCATAAAATGTATATAGACATTTTAAAAGAAAATTTGAAGCCTAGCATCGAAAACTTGGGCTTGGGGCCCGAATACTTTTTTCAACAAGATAATGATCCCAAACATTGCGCCCACAACACTAAGCTTTGGCTACTATACAATACCCCAAAGCAACTTAAAACACCTCCACAATCGCCGGACTTGAATCCCATCGAACACCTCTGGGATTTACTGGAACGCAGGATTCGGCAACACAACATACCGTCGAAGGAAACGTTAAAAAATGTTATGATTGAGGAATGGGCCAAAATCAGTTCGGACGAAACGAAGAAATTAGTGCACTCCATGCCTAAACGTTTAAGGGAGGTCATTAAACGTAAAGGTTATCCGACCTCATATTAATATAGAAACAATGATCTCATTTATGAATTTTTTATAAATACTGTCCTGACTTGTACGCAGATTTTTGCATACCCGTTATTTGTAGAATTTTTAGTTTTGATTTTTTTCTGTAACTACTGTTTCTGTTTTGTTGAAGCATATTTTGTTAATAGAATTATATGTAGTTAATATACAAAATAAAAAAAAATCAAGTTTATCACATTAGATTATGACTCTTATTTTTTCAATTAAAGTATTACAAGTTTTTTGTACGGAGACTTCTGCTGCTGAGTGTATACTTATGTAGCGATTAGTGAGAAATGTGGCTTAATTTTGTTTCACCGATTTCGATCTGAATTGCCATATTCAGGAAAACCTAATCATAATTATGCAGACCTGTAAATACTTATGCCTAGTTTTATGTTATTATTGATAACTAAATAAACGGAGGGAATATACCCTGGGTATACTCGGGGGTATTTTTCAAAAATGGGAGTTTTGAGAACTTTAGAGAATATTGGTAGGTACACCAAATTTATGTAAAAGTGTCTGAGGAGCTTGTTTAAGATTTGTGAGATGTAAAAATTTTATCGATAAAAAGATATGACTACTTTAAGAGTGTTTTGTTACAATATACAGCGCCGATCTCTTCGATGAATCAAAACTAATACCAAATTATTATTTATTGTCTTAAAGAATGCTAATGTACCAATTTTCATATTCATAATGTAAGGGAAAATGAAATTATTCAAGAAAAACGAGAATTAAGTATTAGTTTTAACCCTTTGTCTACCAGCGGTACTTTGAAGTCTTCCAAATTTTAAATATAATTTTTAATAAAAGTTTATAACTTACTACTTTTTTGACTATTCTTTGGATACCGCACCTAGTAATGGCACTCAATGAAAAATATACAAAATGTTATTGTTATTGGAATTTAAATCAAATGATATTTAATAAATTTATTAACTCTGGTAGGAAATGTTTAAGTACCAAAACCACAATTTTCAATGTTTCCAGCCTCGTTTTCTCTTCTATATAAATAACAATGAAAGTTCTCGCATCTCATCTCCATCATCATCGTTTTCTCTTCTATATAAATAACAATGAAAGTTCTCGCATCTCATCTCCATCATCATATCTCATCCTTCTCGTTCACTTTTCACCCATCATTTTTCCACTTCTGGACGAAGGCCTCCTTAATATGCTTTCATGTATTTCTCTAGCCATCCCAAACCATCTACTTCTCGTAATTCTCTGTATATCCTCGATTCTTGAAGAACTGTCTACACTAAGCTTTGTTATTCTGGGCAGCTAGCACGTCTCATCTAACGTAGTCTTGTCTGATTAGGATGGATGGTCATCCATGACACATTTTGCTGTTCCTTGTGCTTTCTGTATTACCTACAATTGATTTGTGCTTCAATTGATTTGTCATCACAATTGTATCCAGTCTATGCGTCGTCACTGGTGTGAGAGTATGAGTTGTCTACGCTTGAGTTGCCTTGCATGAATGTAGGTTGGGTTGAGTTGGGTTGCTTTAATAAAATTTATGCTGAGATAGTTTTCTTTGTTTCAATAGTTTGCCCATATATTTTCACGTTCGTTTTAGGTACCAAAATCGAAATATTCCATGTTTCCAAGTTCGTTTCCTCATCTTTATAAGTAACAATGAAAGATTTCGCATCTCATCTCCATCTTCATATCTCATCACTGTCGTTCTCTTTTCAGTCATTTGTTCATTATTTAGTAGAAAGAACTAAATCTATGGACAATAAATGATGAAGAATGTATTTAAGGCTTTATATTTAACACTTTCACTATAGAAAACTTTGTCGGTTCTACCTACCAGTTTGGTAATCAGAATTACACTTGAATCTTTCTGTAAATGTCCTTTAAAGGAAACTACTGATGTCGTGCCTGAAGACGAGTATAATTCTTATACATTCTTTATCATTTATTGTCTATAGATTTGTTTCTTTCTACTAAATAATTTTCAAAATAATGAACCTGGCTTTCGAATTAGCTTCATATTTTTGTGTTTCCATATTTTGTTCGTTTCGTTTTATGTCGTCTATCCATCTTCTTGGAGGTCTGTCCACATTGACCTTTATTGTTTCTAGCAACCAGCATGTTACTTGTAACGCAGTCTTATCTGTCTAGGAAATAGATAGTCATCCATTACAAATGTAACTCTTTATTGTGCTCTCTGCATGACCTTCGATTGGTTGGTAGTGTGGCACCAGATGTAATTTATGTAAAATAGTGAGTTTTGGTAGGGAAAGGGTTAACCATCTGTATCTTCGTTATTATAAGAACGCTAAATTCTAATGTTTCTTGTTCTAAGTCTAGTGTTAGATCTGAAGCTAGGTTGGGTTGGGTTGGATTGGGTTTCGTTTTAAGAGAGGTACGGCTAAACCTAAATGTTTTTGGTTGCAGTTATTATTTAATCTTAAATTGTTGTACTTGAATGAAACTAAAACTAACACTACGTCTGAAGACGCACGGCTAAACTGAAACTTTCTTGTACTAGGTTTAGCGTTATTTCTAGTTTGGATTGCCATTTTTATTAGACCTAGAACTAGAAACATTAGAATTTAGCCGTGCTTCCCGCTAGACGGCAAAACCTTAATGTTTCCATTTTTAAGTCTAGTGTTACTTCTAAGGCTTGGTTGAGTTGGGTTCCGTCTTAAGGAGACCACTTTTCCCTATCTTTGTCATTATAACTTATGTACCTTTTCCTCAGGTTCCAGGAAAGATATCAACTTGATTTTTTTTATATGAAAGACCTTGCTTTTTTATGTTAGTGGAACCTAAAATATTTATTATTTTCGCTTTAGATTTTTTGTAATAAGTTTTTTACTGGTACTTAAAAATTTTAGTTATATTTTTGTTGGTTTTAATTTTTTTATTGATATAAAATGGCTGTATGATAAGGCTTGTAGGTTCCAGTTTCGGGTATTTACAAGTATGATGTGTCTGCAAAATTTTAAATTCATAACTGTTATACAAACTGAAATATTTACTCATTTATACTAAAAAACTAGTTTCTCGGCAAACAACAAAAACGTTTGCAAAAACAAAACTATATTTCTTGCTACAGACACATATGTTTTTAGTTATTTTAAATAAATTCAGTACATTCCAGATGCATATGATACATCTTCACCTTCTTGTTCTTCATATGAATCTTCACGTTTTCTTTTTAGTAAATATAAACGCTGTCTGATTTTCTTTGCCAGCGCTTCATTCGCTTTTACAGCAGCCTTTTTTTTTAAGAAAAGCCTTAGTTTTAATCCAATTCTGGTGAATAATTTGCATTGGCCTATATGGCTATCATTGAAGCTCGTAACAGCTTCATATGTACCGAATTTCAATGTAGGCAGTTTGACAAATATCTTCTTTGGTATATATGACCAAATTATATTATTCAACGATTCATTGACGTTTTGCGTCCTTCCCTTTAAGCATTTCTCTAGCAACTCTGGCTTGGACAAATCATGAAATATTGGTTTTATGAAGTCCATAATCTTTTCAGGTAAGTTAAAATGTTTTTGGTGTTGATAATCTTGTTTTACCGTTGCTGCATTATACTTACACCAAGTGGATTTACCTTTTGGGCAGAGGTCGTGCGATGGTTTTACGTCACTTGAAAGCACATGATAGTACAAAGCCCATACAGCAGTCTTATTCACAACAGAATCTGTGTTTCTTCTGATAGCCAAACCATAGAAATTTTGCAGTTGTTTGATTGCGGATGACGTCAAACCATTTTTGCCACCTAAGGCCGTTCCATCCGGTAACTTTTTATTTTTTTCTTTAAATTTTCTCAATCTGGTCCCCATTCCTTTTTGGATGTGACCAACGCACTCGACCTTTTTATGTGTATATCATTACCATAAGGATCCTCATTACATACAGCTTGGTAGGCCTTAGAGTCACCAACACCCAAATATTCGATATACCGGACATTATAACTTTCTTGGAATCGGTTGAAAATATTAATTGCTCCGGATACTTCCATTGCACCACTTGTCCCAGAAAAATTTGCGTAGCAACTTTTTCCATGAGCAGTACGGTAGTCACCAGTATATCTTTTACATGTACAATATTTGGAGAAAATGTCAATATCAATAATTTTGCCAGTTGTTAGGGAAGACGCTGAAAGAATGCCGTTTAGCGACGTATGGTCACGTTTTTGCCAAGAGCCATCAATTGCAATGGCAAGCTCTCTTGGATTAGATTCTCCGGAGTTTTGGTCTACAGCCTGTTCGATTGCTTCTTTCATCCACTCTTTACAAATTATTTCGGAGATAGACTCAAGGTAGGCTTCATGAGTGTGATAATTACTCACAGGTGCCATAAGATTCAACATACCACAAAGTTTCTCAGCGGCAGCCTTACCTTTGCCTATGAATCGCATACCATAATCTAATCTAATGTTTAGATCATAAAACATACACTGAGCATCATCATATTCAGTTTGAAATGAATCACAATTGTTTGTAATAGTTTTTTCCTCACACTTACTACAAAAAAATTTTATCTCGCAAGCCAACCCAGAAAGATGTTTTCTAGTGATTTGTAGATAACCACGACATTTCTTGCACACAGCAATATTTCGCAAGGTTTGCTCAATCTTTTTCAAATCAACAGTATCGTATATGTGAGAGTCATCGTAGTTGTTGTATTTTTTCTAAAGAAGCACTTAGTTTACTTTTTGAAGAAGATGGCGCAGGCTTTGAACTTGTTTGTTGAGGCGTGATAGTAAGGCATGGCGTTTTTTCGCGGCGATTATCAAGGTTTATAAATTGGTTACCTTTGAATTTTCGTTTTTTATACAGTCTGTCACTTCTAGGCATTGTAAGTTCGATTAGATAGTATAATAACTCAATAATAAAACAAACAAGAAACGCAGCAAAGATAACACAACAAAAAGAGTCTAAAACGTAGATCGCGCGAAAAATCACAAAAAAAACAATATGGTCTGATTATATTAGATAAAGAAGAACACTAAACTAAACACTCACGAGAAGTCACAAAAATAAAACGAAATCACGTGCTTATATTAGATACCTAAAAAATAACACTGACAAATAGCTACCAAAACTAGAACGAAATAATAATCTGCTTATATAAGATAACTAAAACAAGAACACTAACTAAAAACTCGTGAAAAGTCACAATAATAAAACGCAATAGTTCTTATGTTAGATGACTGAAAACGCAAACGAAAATCGAACTGGTTTATACGAAACTGAACGTGAAAGTTAAATTGATTTAATTTAAATTGATTTGTTCACTTTAGTTCGTAAAGTGAACAAATCAAAAGAAGGTGTTTTCGAAAGGAGGGACTATGCAAACAATCAAAATTTGAAACTTATTCGTATAGAATTTACTAAACAAAAAATAATTCTTACACTAACACTTATTTAACAAAAAAGAATACTTCCAATGTACATAAAGTTATAAATGAGGTATCAAATTAAAGCTGAAATTCTACTTAATAAAAATCATCAATAAAAAAAATTGATTTTTTTTGCGATTTTTCATCAAGTGGTCCCCTTAAGAGACGTATGGCTAAACCGGAATGATTCTAGTTCTAGATTTAGTGTTAGTTCTAGTTTTAGTATCAGCTCTACTTCTTATTGTTATTTAATCTTAAATGGTTGTATACCTGTACTAACCTAAAACTAGAACTAACACTAGACCTAGATCTAGAAAGTAAAAAATAAAAATTAAATACTAAATCTTTCTAATTCTAGGTCTAGTGTTAATTCTAGTTTTAGTTCTTATACAGCTCTAGGTTGTTGTAAATTCTTCTTGAGCTAAAAGGATAACCTAAACTACATCAGAAATCAGTATTTTTTTCGTTCATTGTCAAAGATAGATTATGTGTACATATCGTATACAATAGACATTGGAATAGCTTTAACACTTATAAATCATCAATCTGAACTTCTTGAGTGTGCATCTTTATCATCGAAACCAAATCTTCCCAATCCTTTTTGGTTTGCAGCTCCCTAAATAATCGGATTTTTTTTTCCGCGGGGCCCTTATGCATACGATTTCTTTTGAAATTGTTAGCTTTTAGAAAAATTGGGAAACATTCCTTTTTAAAAGCGATCACACATATTTCGCGGCGCCCAGATAGTCGTTGTAGTTCAACAGCAAAAAACTGTTGGACACCACATGTCTTCTTCAACCTTCTGTTATGATTCCACTCTCACGATTAAAACGGGATCATCGTAATATGACATTCTTTTAATCACTTTTTCTTATACACACTGTATAAGAAAAAGTGATTAAATTTAAAACACACTGTTTTAAAAGTAACGGATAAATTCGATAAAATTATTATGAACAATTTATGAAAGAATCGCTGAAAGGGGTCTAAAATTTTAAATTTTTGTCAATTTTTTGATGCATATTTTAAATTTCTTCCGCCATTTTTAAACGAGTTATTATGTCATCAATTAACTTGATCAGCTAACTTGATCAAATCAATAAAAAAAATGATCATTAAATGAAGACCGTCAATTGGATCTCCCATTAAGTGTAGAGGAAAATCCGCATTCAAACATCTTCTATATTGCTGCAAATTTAAAAACATGTAGAAGTACAATATATATCAAGATTTCTTATAACAAAAAAATATCACTTGGTATCACATCTTGAATTAGCTTCCCGATGACGATATTAATCGAAGCGTGCAATTCTGCGAAACAATGGCGGAACTATGCAGTGCAAATCCGGAATTAATTAAAAACATTCTATTCTCTAATGAAGCAACATTTTGTTTAAATGGCCCCATCCATAAGCAAAACTACCGTTATTGGGTAGTTTAAAATTAGAAAGCCGAGCCAAATACCTGGTATCCTCAAAACGTCAATGCGTAGGCTGGAATAGTGAAGAACAGAATTCTTGGACCGCATTTCTTTATTGCAACAGTAGGCGGTGAACAGTATTTGAATTTTCTTCAATTAGAATAAATTCCAAGTTTAATGGCAATTTGATGGAGAAGATCCAAATTCACTACATACTAGAAGATGGCAGACGAGGACATGTTATTTTGGTAAATTTAAAGTTAAAAAAAAATTAATTTTGGGTATCTTATTTTCTGTTTGCGTTTTTTAAGCGTTTATGTATAGTAGTAATAACTAATTTAAATAAATAATTGTATTCAAATTGAATTTTGATACTCGGAAATGTCAAATAAAAACAATTGGTTGCCATGGTTACGCACTGCTACTGTTATTTTTGATATCAAATGAATGGGAAATAATAAAATTTTAAATTATTCTTTCTTGAAAATTTTCTTATGTAACTGATGTTAATATTTATTGTACATAATTCAGAAAAATATCCTCTTTCAAATTCCGATATAGAATGGGGTGTTCCATCAAAAAAAAACTTCGATAACGTCATAACCCGTTTAAAAATCGGTTTTAAAAATGGCGGAAAAAATTTAAAATATGCACCAAACAACTGCAAATAATTTAAATTTTTGGACTTGTTTCAGCGATTTTTTCATAAATTCTTTGTAATGATTTTATCGAATTTATCCGTTACTTTTGAAACGCACCTCTCCACCATACAAGTGGAATCATGTGTGTCGTACAAAGTGGTTTATGAACATATCCTCTTTATGTCGAAAATTTGCTAATTCAGGTCTGAATTTTATTTTATTCATATAAGAATGTTTTCCCATACTATAAAGTATAAACATTATTCCGTCTAACAACTACATATATTTTAAGAATATTATTATGTTATGGGCATTTAACAATATGACTTGTCATTATATTTATACTTTTCTTTATTAACTACACACTGATATTTTATTTCTTTGTGAATAAATTAATATTTATTCTATCTATATTTATTATTAATTAAAAAATATGTTCATATATTACTATAAAATTTTAATTATTAACTATCCACTGTTTTGGTATTTACCCTAGACAAATACTCTATTTATAAATACCTACCCACCGGCTATTTACTTGTCGCCCATCATTGACTTGTTTATATTAACATTTTGTAACCTCTCCTAAAGAATAAATACAAGCTGTTTAGAAATGGGCGGTTGCGAAGATCCTAATATTAAAATGTACAATGCTTAATACGTTTTTACCTTATTGTCAAAGTTTGGATAATTTGTTTAATTTAAATATAAACGATCATTAATATTTGTTAATAGAAGCGGCTTTAATTTAGTGTATAAAGGTTTAAAATTTAATTTTGTTATTTTTTATTCGACTTATTTGATTTGAGTTTTAAAGTTTGGTTTTAAAATACCTTAATTAACATACTTTTCAGAAAAATATACTTGACAAAATCGTTAGAAATATTAAAAAATTGTTCTAACCGGTCACCTTGGGTTACGTGGAAACCAAAGATGCTTACGATCAGGCACGTTCACGTGAGTGATACAAAAATTGATGCCCGCTCACGACGGGTCACGCATGACTCATGCTGACCCGGCTGGATTCTTGTAATTTGCACATCTCTACTGTAAACATTACAAGTCTTCTGTAGGCAATATCAATTCTTCCAGAAGCATTTCATGTTTTCTGCAAATAGTATCAAGTCATCTAGAAACATGTCTTATAGAAGCATTTCAGGTCATTTAGAAGAAGTGTCAAGTATCTTAGAAGCAATCTCAGGTTCCAATTCAAAACATGTGCTCCCGGTCAACATCTTCGAAGTCGGCCGAGAATACTTCTTAATCATGAGCAATATTCGCGCGGCCGATATTTTTGAAGTCGGCTGAGATTATATCTAAATAATATTCCTGACTTAAATTATTGAACCAAAATTAGAACTACTAAAAATGTTTGACTTTTTTATCTTTTAAAAATTTTAAAAATATTACATTAATCCAAATTTTTTAATGCTAATGACGAATTATTTGAATATTCAACTTATTATTAAAGCAACCGAGAAAATAAAATTTATTTATTTGTTCTAGACTGACGTCGATAACAATAGAAATCTCACCTACAGAGAATTTTTTACGAAGATATGTCGTTGTGCAGAGGCAATGAAAAACGTTGGGATTAAAAAAGGAGATATCGTCACTCTAAGCAGTGAAAATGATGTTAATTATTTCGTGCCAATTTTTGGTGCTTTATACCTTGGTGCAATTGTAGTCCCTATTAATTTCACCTACACCGAATGTAATATAATCATTTCTTAATTCTTCAATAACTATACGTTTTCTTGTTATAGTTGAGCTTCGTCACTCATTAAATACGGTTAAACCTGATATCGTATTTTGTTCGAGTAATTCTTTGGAAACTTTCCTTGGAATAAAACAAGATTTTCCGACCATTAAAAAGTTTGTGGTTATTGATACTGAAGATAAACTAGAAGGTTCCGAGTCTTTAGACTCGTTTATAAACTCAAATAGTCCTCAAATTGATCCAATCACTTACAAAGCTGTTCCTGTAAATGTGAAGGAAGACGTAGCTTTTATTTTATTTTCGTCTGGTACAACAGGATTGCCAAAAGCTGTTATGATAACTCATTGGAATTATAACGCTAGAACCAATTTACAATTGTAAGATATCAGAATTACCTAATTTTTTTTTATATTTATTTTCATTTTAGTGAAAAAACAATTACGAGAGAAATCGCAAGTAGAAACGTCCTTGGAATCTTACCATTTTTTCACGCATACGGTTTGTCTATTGGAATGGGAGTTGCGATACCAGGAAAAAAAATTATTGTTGTTAAATATTTTGATCCATTAACATATTTGAAGTTGATTCAAGATTATAAAATGGAAATACTTTTTGCCGTACCACCTTTAATGCATTTCTTAGCTAAAAGCCCTATTGTTGATGAATTTGATTTATCTAGTGTAAAAGAAATTATTTGCGGAGCTGGATCTCTAACAGAATCCGTAGAAAATGCCGTGAAGAAACGTTTAAAGATAAATTCAATTAGACAAGGTTTTGGTATGACCGAAACAACCCTTGGCGTTACTTTCACCCCCGTAGATGCCCACAGACCGGGCTCTTGTGGAAAATTACTCCCAGCAATATCTGCCATTGTTAGAGATCCAGAAACTGGGAAATTGCTAGGTCCTCACGCCGCAGGAGAACTTTGTTTCAAAGGTCCAGTAATCATGAAAGGTTATTACAACAACCCCGAAGCAAATAAAGAAACTTTCACCGAAGACGGATGGTTAAGAACCGGCGATATCGGCTATTACGACGACGACGGATACTTTTTTATTGTTGATCGATTAAAAGAATTAATTAAATACAAAGGATTTCAAGTTGCACCTTCAGAATTGGAAGGAATTTTATTGACAAATCCCAAGATTAAAGACGCGGCAGTTATTGGTAAACCACATGAAAGGGACGGCGAACATCCCCTAGCTTTCGTAGTTAAACAAGACGATGTTAAACTAACAGAAAATGAGGTCATAAATTATGTGGCAGGTAAATTATTACTTCTCGACGTGCTTTATTGTTCAAGTTTTTTGATTCATTTTTTTTGTCTGCAGGTTTCGTTTCTAAACGGAAACAATTGCATGGTGGAGTTATTTTTACTGATGATATTCCAAAAAATCCTAGCGGTAAAATTTTAAGAAGGGAACTCAGAGAATTAATTAAAAAGAAAATGTCTAAATTGTGAATTATTTTTGTATTTTTGGGATAATAAATTGTTGCAAATTAATAACACATTTTTATGGTTAAACCCTTTACCATTATTCAAGCTTTTGCAATTTTATAATAATAATAAACTTTATATCTCCAACAGGTATAAGCCCCATGACAAAGGTAATATTATAATAATTATAAAAATTAATTGAATTATTTGAAGGAGGTGACGATTTATGAAAAAAAGTATTAGTGTTTCTGGACTCCATTCTTGGTAGTCGGAAATTTTATCGACATAGGACCTCAGGTGCTGTCACATCACCGAGAAGTAAAGTGTTTACAAATGAAGCGCACAGTTGCTATCGATTTGATTCAAGTGAACTGAGACCGTATTGCTGAAGTAACACATGATAGTAATCACTTCTCTTTCTATTGCAGAGATGTTATTCTGAGTTGTTGGTGTCCAGACAATTGGGCAACACTCCAACTTACTTCTCACGAACGCTTTATAGAGAGTAGACACTGAGTTCAATCTGGTAAATTCGCACGTGTTTCAGTTACAGCAATTTACTGTTGAACCAAATTACCAGATCATTAACTTCAGACACATGTTCAAGTCTTGTATCTTTCAGGTGATAATGATAATGAATAACTTCTGTTTTATTTCTGTAAGTTATAATTTCACATTTTGCAACATTCAACAACAACCCTTTTGATCGGCATCATGGTCAAGTCCTTTTGCAAGCTGGTACAATCATAGTTCGATTCAATCGTTCTGAATCTTTTTAGATCGGCGGCATACATTAATGTTGAACTTTTCAACAAACTTGGCAATTCATTCACAAACATGTGAATGCTGTAAATGGCAGTTCTGGCCACTTTCACTATATGCACATGCAAAGAGATAAGCCAAGTAGAACATCTAGTGCTAGAGTTAGCATTGTGCTTAACGCACCAGAGATTGCCACTCCAGCTACTCGTTGAATTAAGACCCCCAGTTTTATCATAAAGACTACAAGTTCATGAGGATTAGCTTTGTGTAAAACTCCCTGCCAACGTTCATTCCATGAAAGGGTTGACATCGGTTGACATGTGTTATCAATAACACATGTAGTATTGATTCACGGCCGAAGTTACTTCGAACCAGCTTCTGAAGAAGGTTGTAATATGGCAACTGATACATCAAACATTTTTTCAAAAGACGCCCGAATTGCCATTTTTTCAAATGACAATTCTACTGTTAATTCCAATTGTAGTTCAATAATAATTTTTCAACACTTCAGGAAGTAATCAAAATGTCGATAAAATATTCAAATTACACTATCTTTGCCAAAATGTATCTATAAGGCAACTTAAAAAAACATATCAGCAATATTTGACAACATCTTCAAATTTTCAATCCGCTAACGCATTGCAAGGCATTTTAACGGTTATCCCGTGTAATTATTAAAATGCCATGCTCAGAGCTTACAATGTTAATTGTTTACAAAATTTTGCAAAGGGTACAACAAATCATTGTCGGCAATAATTTAACGAATGCGTTTATAAAGACTTTCTTATGCCAGAATAGTTATTCCAATGGTCGGTTATTATTTCATTATTCTGGTTTCATTTTCATTTTTTGTTTTTATTTCCATTTTATGTCCTTACGAATATGAATGTGAATACAGAGGTGTTTGACTTTGACAATGATAATTATAATAGATATAGATACATTTTTATTAATAGTGCTGTCAAAAATAGATTGGAAAATGAGAAGTTTGGTGACAGTATCATTTCGGACGATTGTGGATATGCTGTTCAACAGTTCAACATATTATTGCCACCTCTTGCCCACCCAAATTCTCCTGTTGAAAACATATCTAGTCCCAGATAGGAACACGTATTGTAGTAAAAGAGGCTATGGTGTTTGGAAAAGAAGATTTTCAAATTTATCATTAGGTCTTCGATTAAAGGAAGAGGTGTCAAAAGCTGTAATTATTACTGTAGCTGTTCTCGCTGTAGTAGATTATTGATAAGTATATTTGCACAGTTTTAGCTTTCTGCTCTCCTTAACTGGTTTGTTCATAAATTTAATGATAAATGCATGATTAAAGCTTCAATTCGAATTAGAAATACTATCTTATAATTCTCACCAAGATCTTGATAAAACATCCAAATTTGTTTGCAGATCTCTTCAATCTCTTCTTATAGTTAACGCAATGTAAGATATTTTAATGTTTTTTCAATGTAATTATTGACATACCACATTGCCATACTCAGATGTAGCAATGTTATTGACAAGAAACTTTGCATAGAGTAACAAACTAATTATTTTTCTAGCCTTAAAGTTTTTAAAAGCTTTTGTATATCGATATATACAATATCAAAATATGTATATAAAGCACAATCGTTGCAAAAATATATGAAGCAACTTAAAAACTTTATTTGCTATAGTCAAAACAACAATACAATTTGAAACAAAAGTCTTTCGTTAATATTTTTGGCATCCTCAAATTGAATATGTTTGATGTCTAAAAGATAGATTATTCTACTCAAAACATTTGTCAACAAGCTGTTGCAACAACGCAACATTAAGGTAAGCAAATTAGAATAATTCTTTGGCGATGAGAAAACGTGAAATTAGTGATGGATAATTTGGTTCAGATGGATTCAATTTAGCAGTTGCATAAGAAAGTTGAAGAATTGGCTAAAACTTTATAGTGAATAAATGTATGAATGTTGCTAACTTTGCGAAATTGTGCTGGTTTACGTTACAGAGATTTTGCATGTTTAACTTTCTATTCCGTTGGTCGCTTCATTATTGCAGTATCGATTTGAGACACGACTCACGTCCTCATCTATTTACCAGGCTTTATTGAATGTCCTATTTAAAGTTTCTTTTTCATTGAAAATCAAGTAATTTGATGTAATCAAGTAACAATTTGAGCCAAATTCGACAAGAAGCAAAATTAATTATTAATAATTAAACTAATTAATTAAATGAATTCTTTTGCTTGACTGCAAAAAACTTCTATGACTTTTGCTCACTCATTATTACAATATCAGAAAGTGCTCGGACGAGCTGAGACGAGATATTTTTTAGACAAATAAAAAAATAAAAATTTAACCTTCAAAATTAAAATATTACTTTATACGGGGTGTTCACTAAGGAGGTGTCTTTGTTATTCCTCGTTGAATGTTTTAACATGATTCTATAATTCGTTGATTAGTTTACCATTAATGTGTTACAAGTAGGATACCAAATAATATGTATCAATTTATCATAATTATAACTCAAAGTGTGTCACAATAAATTACTGCTTTAATTTTGATTATAACCCTGTATATCGGCTTATTTATTTTTCCATGTATACAATTTCTTATCAGAGTACGATATAATTTACGATTACACACACTCGAACGTAATTATCTAATCCTTATATTACCCGAAATAATTAGTGATGTGCCAGTGTTCTGTAAGAACATGTCCGAAGAAAATATTTTTTCCGGCGTAAAACCCCAATTACCTGCATCCCAAGTTAACACTGGGGTCGAATTGCTTGAAGCTTTAAAGAAACGAGATAAAAACTTCGTTATATTCGTATGGATATAAATATAATTCTTGTATTTTTAATTGATAAGTAATTATATTTTATAGGAAGATGCAGAAACTGGCGAATCTATAAAGGTTGGGGAACTTATAGAAAAAGCCTGTCAATTATCAAAACGTTTAACTGATTTTATCGGAAAATCAGGAAATATAATTGCCGTTGCTTCTGAAAATAACGTCAATTATTTCACTGTCGTATTAGCGGCTTTATTCAGCGGTGTCCCTGTTGCCTTATTAGATCCAAATTACACAATTTGTAAGAATAAAAAAAAAACTTTACAACGTGTATTAAAACATTTATTTTTAGATGAACTTCGCACAATTTTAAGCATTACTAAGCCAGCCTTAGTTTTCTGCTCTTTAAAACAAATCCCAAAATACACCAAAGTTTTAGTAACTTACCGATCAATAAGAAAATTGGTGGTTATCGATTCTAAAGATGATGGAAAACAATTTGATTCTCTCCGAACATTTACTGAACGTCCCACAACAATTTCTAATTTTTCAATTAAAGATGTCGACGTTAAAAAGCAAACCGCAATTATTTTATTTTCTTCTGGAACAACTGGTTTACCAAAAGGTGTTATGCTGAGTCATTTTAGTATTAACAACACAATTGTTATGGCTGGAGATCCAACAATTAAATCGCCAATAATCGCCAATTCCGCAATGGGCTTACTTCCAATTTATCATGTTTACGGATTATTCGTCGTTATTATGTCCATAATAGAAGATAGAAAAGTTATAATTTTAAAACAATTTGAACCGGAATTATTTTTAAAGACAATTCAAAATTATAAAATGATACGCGTTGCTGCAGTTCCGCCACTTGTCCAGTTCTTATTGCATAATCCATTAGTTGAGAAATTTGATTTATCATGTTTACAAGAAATTGGTAGTGGCGCTGCTATGCTTCCAGAAAAATCTCGAACGGATGCAATGAAAAAATTTAACTTGAAATATTTTCGCGTTGGCTACGGTCTTACTGAATCCGGATTAGGTGTTTCTGCAATGCCTTATACTACACCTAGACCGGAGTCGGTTGGTAAATTATACCCAGGAGTTTCAGCTGTCATCAAAGATTTAAGAACCGGGAAAAATTTACCTCCTTATAGTCAAGGCGAAATATGCATTAAAGGTGATAGTGTGATGCAAGGATATTACGGAAATCCTCAAGCAACTAAAAATAGTTTTACTAAAGATGGGTGGTTAAAAACAGGGGATCTTGGATATTTTGATGAAGATGGGTATCTATATATTCTTGATAGACTAAAAGAGGTTATTAAATATAAAGGATTTCAAGTACGTAAACGGAAAAGAAAACGGATATTAAAACGGATATAAGATTATAAAAGTAATTTTTAGATTGCTCCAGCCGAACTAGAAGCTATTTTATTAACTCATCCAAAGATTCAGGACGCGGGGGTTGTTGGTAAGCCAGACGAAAAGGCGGGGGAATTACCAACAGCTTTTGTAATTAAAAAAAGCGGTGCTAAATTAACAGAAAATGAAGTTAAATTTTACGTGGCAGGTTAAATGGGTCAATATGCGTAGAAATATTAAAATTAATTTTAAGAGTTATTTTTTAGGATTTGTTAAGCGAGAAAAACATTTACATGGAGGAGTAATTTTTGTGGATGAATTACCCAGGATGAGTTCTGGAAAATTAAAACGAAAAGATTTGAAAGCTTTATTAAACAATCCTAAATCTAAATTGTAATAGGTGTTTTGTCAAAAGAAAAGAAAAATAAATCATTCAACATTAGCTATATTTCAATTATATTATCTTTTGTGGCGATTCCCAATATGTGGTACATGCAATTATTGCACAATACACACAATACTTAAAATAAACAATAATTGTTCAATTTAAAGTCCCAAAATTCATGCATCAATCAAAATGAATAATTGGTTAAAGAGACGACAAGAATCTACAGAAAAGCGTCCTGTTTCAAAACAAAGTGATGAATCATTTACGTTCGACACTAATTTAATAGCGTTGGATTTTAGCAACACCGTGAAAACTGATGATGCAATTTCTGCTAAAAAGCAACAAACTCTTACACGACGGTGTGATTCTAATTATTTGAAATTTGGATTTCCAAATATGGTTATCAACGGCGAACCACATCCACAGTGCGTAATATGTTATGAGGTTTTTATAACAACTCCATGAAGCTATCTTTGCTGCAACGTACATTAATTTAAAGTATTACAGCTTACTGGAAAACCCATTTTAAATTTTCAAAGAATGTAGTGCTTACAAAAAGACAAAAAGTAAGTTCGGAGAAGAATTTATACTGCCAGCCGCTAAAATAATTGTCAATTGTGTTTTAGGGGAAAGCCACATATACATTTGAAATCCGTTCAGATCAGTTCATAGATCAGATAAAATCCAGTCCTTTTTTCGCTTTGTAAATGGATGAAAGTACTGATATAAGTAATTTTGCGCAATTGCTAACATTTTGTCGTTTTTTATACGATAATCAAATGGAATAAGAATTTGTATGTGGCGATCCTTTTAATTCTTCAACAACATCAGTTACATTATTTAATAAAGTCAACAGCTTTATTATAAAACACGGTTTTGATTGGTTGAAATGTGTAATTATATGTTCCGATGAAGCAGAATTAACGAAGCAGCACCAGAAGGTGTTTTTATTCATTGCAACATACATAGTCAAACTTTGGCAGCTAAGGAGATGCCAGGTGACTTAAGATTCGTTCTTCATGATGCAGTAAAAGTGATTAGTTTTATTAAAGCAAGAGCTTTAAATTCAAGGTTGTTTCAAATTTTCTGTTCAGAAATGGGATGTATTCATGATAATCTGTTTTTACATACTAAAGTAAGATAGTTGTGGAGAGGCAAAGTGCTATCAACGTTATTTGAGATTAGATCTGAAGATCAAATATTTTTAACTAAACAAAATCATCCACTGAAAGAGTTCACTATTGAAATTTATTATTCTAATTACTTGTAGTAGCATACTAACTTTTCTGTTGTCGATAAAGTCAGATCTTTCATAACGAAACTTGAATTTGTGGACTTCAATCTTAAAAGCAATGTATTCCAACATTTTCCAACACTGGAAAACTTTGTTACAGAATAATAGTTACAATAACAGTTAATAACAATTTTATTAATTGATATTAACAATGACATATTGTTAAATATGAAAATACATTGTGATAAACTGTTGGAACAATTTAATAAGTATTTTAAAATAGAAAATTTTACGGAATTTGATTGGATACGAAATCTGTTTTTTGCAGAATTGCCAACCAATTTAAATGCAGCTGATCAAGAAATATTGATTAAATTATCGTAGGGTGGTGAACTAATGAAATTTAAAGTTAGTTAAGTTTCTGATCTCCGTAAATTTTGGACAAGGAGAGTTTCTGACGACACAGACTTTCAAATAATTAATGCCTTTTTCCACGACGTACATATGCGAAAAAGATTTTTCTTCAATGTTGTATACAACATTGAAGAGATCTTAATATATATATTAAATCTACATACAGAAATAAACTTCATTCAGAAACAGACCTGAAGCTGTATTTCTGTAATGCCAAAAAAAAAAATTTTGATAAGTTTTGTAAAAATATGTAACAACGTTCTTCTCACTAATAATGATTAGTGTTCGCTTAATAATAATTAAATTTAAAGGATGTTGTTGAATAGTAGGTAATGTTAAATAAGAGAGAGCTAATAAGAGAAATATAATAAGAAATATGTTTATTTCAAGGGCGGTCCGACGAGGGGGTGGTACTGGAGGTAATTACACCCCCCACAGGCCAAGCACAATTCAATAATAAATTACGTTAACCGTTTTATATACATTTAAAAAACTGAAACAACAAAATCCATTCCTCTTTTCTTATTTTTGGAAAGTATGTCTAGGATCTTTTCTACGCTGATGTGAAGGTTCCTGTGAATATAGAAAAGTGCCAAGCCTACAAGCCTGTTCTGGGACATTTTTGTACGTAGCTATGTCTTTAGTCTCTTCAATGCTGAAAAACTACGTTCATCCGAAGAAACGCTGACTAGCAACACGCACAAAATGTAAAATTATTTTTATGATGGGAAATACATCATCATCGCATTCTTTTCTTCATTTTTCCATCAGTACATTATTCGGTAAACACGAATTATCTTCATCAACAACGTTCTCCCATATCGTCTTCTGATTTCTTTACGCATAAATAAGGAATAACGCAATTTAATTAAAAAAATGTTGTGTTTTGCACTGTACATCTATAGCCTTCTTGACGTCGTGCCTGTCGATGTCCTAAAAACTAACAACGAAACATGTGTAGCACCGATCCATTCTTTTAATAAACATCGTTTTTAAGTCGAACGTTATTTATTTTTTTATGTTGTTTTAAGAAGTCTAAAAAACAGGGCTGGACAAAACTTTTCCAGTAAGTCCAAGTTCCGAATTCTCTTCTTCTTCGGTATTAGCAGAATTTTCTTTGTAGCAGTCAATGAATGACACAAAATCTTCGCTAACTTAATTTTTCTTCCGATCATAATATTTGACAACCAAAGACATTGGAGAACGGTGACTAAGATCAGTTGTCTTATCAATGATAACACTGTAATAGATTGATTTGATACGTTCTCAGATATAACTCTTAAAACTTCATTGCCATAAATATGTATTAATTCTGATTGTATGTCACTGCTTATATATGTTTCTGCAACCAAGTGGTTTTTAGATTGTCATCTCCACTTGCGGCACGAACACGCAACAGTTCTCTAAAGTTCCTTTCATTGATATCCAGTGTATTGCATGTATCTAACGTTAAATATCCATAATCTTTATGTCTTCTAAGTAGTATATTTTGCTTTCCCATAAAGATAATTGTTTCTATAATGGGTAGTAACCTTTTCCGGTTTCCAATTATTTGAGCGCTCCTTTTAGTGTCTAAAATATTTATTGTGTCTTTGTGAGGATCTATTATATAGATCCTCCTATATCTATTACGTTCAGGTGATATTTATGGCTGTTGTGCAATACCAGATCACCATCTATTCCGAATAACTTTGAAGAAGACCTAAGTGGTAAAGTAATAAGTTTTTTTAAGTATAATAGTGGAGTACTTCTATTAATACCTCTGAAATTTTGCAATCACAATTCACAGTTAAAAACAAATATGTTATACTACTATATTCTATCAAAAATCGCTCTTCATGTACCTACTTAGACAGATAAAAGTTGTCGTAACACCGCAGTTATGTTAACGAGTGCTTGTTTAAACAAGCATAGACACAAACAGAACATATAGGAGAATTTAGCGTTGCTAACCAGTAGTTGGCTTTCTTAACTAGCACATGGCGCTTATGAGTAATTTAATATTATAATTTTCTTTAATTAAACTATGTGAAATATAGTAAATTTGAAAAAAAACGGGTAGAAAAAGAATTCTAACATAGAACCGCCCTTGGTTTATTTACTGCTGTAATTTTAGATTTTCATGTTACTTTGCCCATCGAGGCATAAATTTGCCCATGGTCTTCTTCGGTAGCCCATATTATTACTTAAGCGTAAGAGTGAGACAACGTTACCCCTCGATAATCAAAGTGCCAAGATAAGCCAGTTTTGCAATAAAAAAAGTATATTTTGATTATGTATAAAATGCAACGGAAATATATTCTATCCACTTAACACATCAGTTGCCACGTCATCTTAACATCTTTCATATGTTATAAACCTCATTCACATACGAAAGACGTTAAGAAAAAAAGACGTGGCAGCCACTATGTTAAAATGTGGTACATAAAATGGTGCAATATATTTGGTGGTAAAATACGAAAATAGTTTTGGAATCGTTGGTCTATAGCATTTTAAGATATATTTTTTAGCCCTTTATTCAAGTTAAGCTAAATGATCTTACTAGAAGTCTGGGTCTTTCGAGAAAGGCAAATTGAATTGATAGGGACTAGATTGAAAGAAAAAAGTTTTTTGTTCGGAGCAGGTAACCGCCTGTGGCGGCCAAAATAAGGGGAGGCCGAAGCCCTATTTCTCTCACGCAGAAAAAAAAATATTTACTAATTTTGTAATCACTACATTTTAATGTGTTATAATGTGATGGAGTTATTTCATTAATTACTTCAAGACAATGACCACTTCAAGAATTTGATAGTAATTAAGATTTAGAACCAGTATTTGGAAAATATACTATTTGTAGCCAATTATGTATGTATTCTGAAATAACTTTCAAAATTATGTTGTCACGCATAACGTATAGTAGTACAATTCAACCCATAATATTGGCAGGTGAAAAACTTCTTTAAAAAAGCTAATAAAAGAAAACAACTTATTTATCTAGGACTTTTATATTTACGTCTTGCTATAATTTCCAGTCTTAATGGCCATTTTCAAACATTGTTACATCATCTACGAAATATAAAACGTGACGTATTTAGCTAAACTTCCGACGAGTAAGGTTTGGAATAGAATTAATTTTAAAGGGGATAGTTAACCCCCACTACTCCTAAATGTCTTAAAGTATTTCTTAAAGTATATATCGTACATTAAAATAATTATTTTATTGTGCGATTAATTTTCAGTTTTGTTTGAAATATTTTCAAAATCTGATGGTTTAATCATATCACTCTTGCCAAAAGTGACATGTTACAACTCCGTAACATCGTTAGGGTTGATCTAAGACGAATAAGAAAAAATACTTAGCTAATATTTTTGAATGTACTATAAATATATTTAATACCATCAAAATCGATTGGCTGATTTTTAAATAAACCCTAAAAAATAAGGGTGATTCGCTCCTTTTCACCCTACGGTAAATATATATGATACATCAAATGAGAGGTTATTAGAAATGAGTATCAGTTTAAATTTACTAAGCAAAGTATAGTTTTTCTCCAAAATTTCAATCCCCATAACTCGGCTTAGGGGCTGTTACCGCACGTATAGAAAAATAGGTAAACCTTATTTTTATTCATTCTATGGCTGTTCCAAATTGCATCGAAATCGGTAGGGTATAGTCGTGACACTTCCGTTGTTAGAAAAATAGAAGTAATAACCACTAATAATTAAAAAAGGACCAAAAACATAATTTTACTATGTACTATGTTTTTAGGACGCCAAACCGAGTTTTCTTGATAAGTTGCACATAATATTTTGTGATATTCAATGAAAACCTTTCTTATATTTTAAATTTCAAACTCCACAATTTTATTTTTCCACTCTTGTTGCGTTATTGTTAAAATACTTCCATACGCCCACAAATGTTATTTTATGATCGATTTCCACTAAAAGCTTTTCACTATTAAATAAACAATAGTTATTTGCAGTGTCCGTAAAGTAACTGATACTCATGAAACTCACAAACCGTTGATGGAAAAATTCCTGAAATTTTTTACAACTTTTTGGACTAGGTTTCAAATCCTTTCTAACCGAGTTATGACGTCACTGATATTTTGTCAACTGGTAATCACCCATTTTTATTACAGAATTTGAGAGGGGATTTTCTTCTGAATCTAGTACAGTCGATACGTTAGGCGCCCATACATACAAATACTTCCAGAAGACTTAATACTGCCCCTGGAAGACTTGATATTGCTTCTAGAAGACTCGAATTGCTGTCAGAAGACTTGATATTACTTCTGGAAGACTTGAAATGCTTCCAGAACACTTGATATTGCTTGATTATTTCTTCTAGGAGTGTTTAAATGCATTCAAAAGAGTTGGAGCTACTTTCGTTTCAAAAAACAAGATCTTGCTGATAACCCATTTGAGGTTGTACGCATAAGGCTTTGTTTATATGTAAAACACTAAGATCCTAAAAATTACCCACAAAAGAACGGTTAAATACTGTTGGACAAACTGCTCCACTGGAAAAAACATATTAACGTAAATAGTCCAATAATTAAAGACTCGATATTGCTGGTAGAAAACATTTTTATTGCAAAAAGCAAGAAATTTCGTTAAGAGAAATTGATTTTGAATCTAAAATACCCAATTATTGACAAAATTGATATTTCTTGGTATCTTGATACCATTAGACCGAAAACTGTCAAGATTTGATATGGTTGTAGTGGACTTGATAGTTCCCCTGGAAGATTTGATACTGCTTCTAGACGACTTAAAATACTTCCAAAAGACTTGATACTACTTCTAGAATCTATAAGTCTTGAAATGCTTCAAGAAGGCTCGATATCGCTTCTGGAAGACTTGGAATGCTTTCAGAAGGTTTGATACTGCTTCTAAAAACCTTAATATTATTTCCAGAAGACTTGGTGTTACTTGTAAAATTGCCGGTAGAAAATGTTTTTATCGCAGGAAATAAGATACACCGTTTTAATTTGTTTCGAAAATACTAAATAAAATTGAACGAATACACTAAATACTGCTGACAGAAGATAGTTTCATTGCAAAGGCAAGAAACTATTAAATAAAATTAATAAAATTTGATTTTGCTTACAAAACAACATATCAGGCGCCCACGTGCAAAACCGGATATATCTGTATTTAAAGGAAATGTTATAAAATGGGTAATACTTTTGATAGTTTGCTTTTAAAGTAGGCAACACATACCTTACACAAACTATTAGAGCGTGATATATCACTTTTTTATATCACTTCTATTATATCACTATATATCACTTTTACCACCTATAATTGAATTTAACAAACGCTAGGAAATGTGGATATAACCGATGCTACTCACAAGCTCCTCAAATACTGTTGGAAAGATAAAAAAATTTCTGATTTGATATGATCAGTTCTCTAAAGTTCCCTTCATTGATATCCAGTGTATTGCATGTATCTAACGTTAAATATCCATAATCTTTATGTCCTCTAAGTAGTATATTTTGCTTTCCCATAAAGATAATTGTTTCTATAATGGGTAGTAACCTTTTCCGGTTTTCAATTATTTGAGCGCTCTTTTTAGTGTCTAAAATATTTACTGTGTCTTTGTGAGGATCTATTATATAGATCCTCCTATATCTATTACGTTCAGGTGATATTTATGGCTGTTGTACAATACCAGATCACCATCTATTCCGAATAACTTTGAATAAGACCTAAGTGGTAACATAATAAGTTTTTTTAAGTGGAGTACTTCTATTAATACCTCTGAAATTTTGCAATCACAATTCACAGTTATAAACAAATATGTTATACTACTATATTCTATCAAAAATCGCTCTTCATGTACCTACTTAGACAGGTAAAAGTTGCCGTAACACGGCAGTTATGTTTACGAGTGCTTGTTTAAACAAGCATAGACACAAACAGAACATATAGGAGAATTTAGCATTGCTAACCAGTAGTTGGTGTTCTTAACTAGCACATGGCGCTTATGAGTAATTTAATATTATAATTTTCTTTAATTAAACTATGTGAAATATAGTTAATTACGAAAAAAGTTTAAAAATGGGTAGAAGAAGAATTCTAACATAGGACCGCCCTTGGTTTATTTACTGCTATAATTTTAGATTTTCATGTTACTTTGCCCATCGAGGCATAAATTTGTCCATGGTCTTCTTCGGTAGCCCATATTATTACTTAAGCGTAAGAGTGAGACAACGTTACCCCTCGATAATCAAAGTGCCAAGATAAGCCAGTTTTGCAGTAAAAAAAAGTATATTTTGATTATATATAAAATGCAACGGAAATATATTCTATCCACTTAACACATCAGTTGCCACGTCATCTTAACATCTTTCATATATTATGAACTTCATTCACATACGAAAGACGTTAAGAAAATAAGACATGGCAGCCACTATGTTAAAATGTGGTACATAAAATGGTGATAATATATAATATATTTGGTGGTAAAATACGAAAATAGTTTTGGAATCGTTGGTCTATAGCATTTTAAGATATATTTTTAGCCCTTCATTCAAGTTAAGCTAAATGATCTTACTAGAAGTCTGGGTCTTTTGAGAAAGGCAAATTGAATTGATAGGGACTAGATTGAAAGAAAAAAGTTTTTTGTTCGGAGCAGGCAACTGCCTGTGGCGGCCAAAATAAGGGGAGGCCGAAGCCCTATTTCTCTCACGCAGAAAAACAGATATTTACTAATTTTGTAACCACCACATTTTAATGTGTTATAATTTGATGAGTTATTTCATTAATTACTTCAAGACAATGACCACTTCAAGAATTTGATAGTAATTAAGATTTAGAACCAGTATTTGGAAAATATACTATTTGTAACCAATTATGTATGTATTCTGAAATAACTTTCAAAATTATGTTGTCACGCATAACGTATAGTAGTACTTTTCAACCCATAATATTGGCAGGTGAAAAACTTCTTTAAAAAAAGCTAATAAAAGAAAACAACTTATTTATCTAGGACATTTATATTTACGTCTTCCTCTAATTTCCAGTCTTAATGGCCATTTTCAAACATTGTTACATCATCTACGAAATATAAAACGTGACGTATTTAGCTAAACTTCCGACGAGTAAGGTTTGAAATAGAATTAATTTTAAAGGGGATAGTTAACCCCCACTACTCCTAAATGTCTTAAAGTATTTCTTAAAGTATGTATCGTATTTTAAAATAATTATTTTACTGTGCGACTAATTTTCGGTTTTGTTTGAAATATTTTCAAAATCTGATGGTTTAATCATATCACTCTTGCGAAAAGTGACATGTTACGACTCCGTAACATCGTTAGGGTTGATCTAGGACGAATAAGAGAAAACACTTAACTAATATTTTTGAATGTACTATAAATATATTTAATACCATCAAAATCGATAGGCGGATTTTTAAATAATCCCTAAAAAATAAGGGTGATTCGCTCCTTTTCACCCTACGGTAAATATATATGATACATCAAATGAGAGGTTATTAGAAATGAATATCAGTTTAAATTTACTAAGCATAGTTTTTCTCCAAAATTTCAATCCCCATAACTCGGCTTAGGGGCTGTTACCGCACGTATAGAAAAATAGGTAAACCTTATTTTTATTCATCCTAAGGCTGTTCCAAATTGCATCGAAATCGGTAGGGCATAGTCGTGACACTTCCGTTGTTAGAAAAATAGAAGTAATAATCACTAATAATTAAAAAAGGACCAAAAACATAATTTTACTATGCACTATGTTTTTTGACGCAAAACCGAGTTTTCTTGATAAGTTGCACATAATAGTTTGTGATATTCAATGAAAACCTTTTTTATATTTTAAATTTCAAACTCCACAATTTTATTTTTCCGCTCTTGTTACGTTATTGTTAAAATACTTCCATACGCCCACAAATGTTATTTTATGATCGATTTCCACTAAAAGCTTTTCACTATTAAATAAACAATAGTTATTTGCAGTGTCCGTAAAGTAACTGATACTCATGAAACTCATAAACCGTTGATGGAAAAATTCCTGAAATTTTTTACCATTTTTTGTGACTAGGTTTCAAATCCTTTCTAACCGAGTTTTGACGTCACTGATATTTTGTCAACTGGTAATCACCCATTCTTATTACGGAATTTGAGAGGGGATTTTCTTCTGAATCTAGTACAGTCGATACGTTAGGCGTCCATACATACAAATACTTCCAAAAGACTTAATACTGCCCCTGGAAGACTTGATATTGCTTCTAGAAGACTTGAATTCCTGTGAGAAGACTTGATATTACTTCTGGAAGACTTGAAATGTTTTCAGAATGCTTGGTACTGCTTCCAGAAGACTTGGTACTGCTTCTAGAAGACTTGAAATGCGTCCAGAAGACTATATATTGCTTCTGGAAGACCCGAAACGCATCCAGTACACTTGATATTGGTTCTAAGCGACTTGATACTGCTTCAAAAGCGTTGATATGTTTCCAGACTAGTTGAAATGTTTCCAAGTGACTTGATCTGCTATCAAAAGGCTTGATACTGCCTTTGGAGGACTTGGTACTACTTCTATAAGACTTCAAATGCTTCCAGAAGATTAGATATTGCTTCTAGAAAACTTGGTATTGCTTTTAGAGGACTTGATGTTACTTCTACAAGACGTGATATAGCTTCTAGAAGACTTGGTATTGCTTCTGGGGGTGTTTAAATGCATTCAAGAGTTGGAGCGACTTTCGTTGGAAAAAAAAACAAGATCTTGCTGATAACCCATTTGAGGTTGTACACATAAGGCTTTGCTTATATGTAAAACACTAAGATCCTAAAAATTACCTACAAAAGAACGGTTAAATACTGTTGGACAAACTGCAATATCTTAACGTAAATAGTCCAATAATTAAAGACTCAATATTGCTGGTAGAGGACATTTTTATTGCAAAAAGCAAGAAATTTCGTTAAGAGAATTTGATTTTGAATTCAAAATACCCAATTATTGGCAAAATTGACATTTCTCGGTATCTTCATACCATTAGATCGAAAACTGTCAAGATTTGATATAGTGGATTTGATAGTTCCCCTGGAAGATTTGATACTGCTTCTAGACGACTTAAAATACCTACAAAAGACTTGACACTACTTCTAGAATCTATAAGTCTTGAAATGCTTCAAGAAGGCTCGATATCGCTTCTGGAAGACTTGAAATGCTTCCAGAAGGTTTGATACTGCTTCTAAAAACCTTTATATTGTTTCCAGAAGACTTGGTGTTACTTGTAAAACTGCTGGTAGAAAATGTTTTTATCGCAGGAAATAAGATACACCGTTTTAGTTTGTTTCAAAAATACTAAATAAAATTGAACGAAATTCAAAATCTTGATATAAGTAGTCCACAAACTGGTAATTACGCCCTGAATACTGTTGACAGAAGACAGTTTCATTGCAAAGGCAAGAAACTATTAAATAAAATTAATAAAATTTGATTTTGCTTACAAAACAACATATCAGGCGCCCACGTAGTAGGCAACACATACCTTACACAAACTATTAGTTCGTGATATATCACTTTTTTATATCACTTCTATTATATCACTACGTATCACTTTTACCAGCTATAATTGAATTTAGCAAACGGTAGAAAATGTGGATATAACCGGTTCTACTCACAAGCTCCTCAAATACTGTTGGAAAGATAAAAAATCTTCAAGTTTAAACTGCCTATTAAACACAGGATGCTGCTTGTAAAAATAAATACTTCTGGTAAAAAACACTTCTGTTAGAAGACATTTCCATTGCAAATCAAGTTTTCCCAATTCAATTTTTTCAGCATTCAGCACTCATACGTATTTTCAAAAACCGATACTTGTGGTCGATAGCAATATTCGTTATACAAGAAATTTTCCGAGAAAAATCTCTTTAAGTTTTCTATTTTTTTTTGTTCATTTGAGATAGCATAGTGACCATAACCGTGCTTAACCACGTAAACCAATTGTTTTAGATGTTTTATTAAGATAACGTTTATTTTTTGTCATTTAACAATTGGTTGCCATGGTTACGCATGGCTGCTACTAACTCTTTGTCTGAATGAATGAATGAATGAAAAATTATGAAATTATTCATATTTGTATACATCTTAGATACATTTTGATCATGAAATTTTTTTATTTGTAAGTTTGAAATATGTAACTTATTCAATAAATAACATGTGTTTATTACTGCATTTTTGAAAGGAGCCCTTTTATTTCCGCCTGTAGCGACCAAACCTCTAGCGCTGATGAGGGAATGTCATTTTTTTTATATCCTAATTAAAACGAGAAGAAACCCCAGTTATATGGTGAAGGAATGTCGGTTTTCCTTTGAAACTCACGATTATCTTTACATAATTTTTGAAGTTGGCTGTAGAACTTTTTTCAGTTTTGTTATATTTTAACGTTTCGTGATATTTTTAAAATTGTTTTTTTAAGATTTTTTCGAAAATGACACTTCGTAACAGAAAGACTCCGTAAAAGCACGAAATAAATTCTTAAATCAACTCTAACAAGAATTGTTTTGACGAATCTTTTGGGAATGTATCTATTGTGTAAAAAGATAATTATGTGTGTGATGAAACATATTACAGCAGTTCCAGCCTTGGACCACGCTCGTTTTTAATCTTGTCTTTGGCGAATAACTAAATATAATTATCTTTTGAAGTACATTATTTTATGTTTATTTAATAATTTTTTGCACTTTTATTAACAAGACGATAGTATTTTACACAATGTTACTACCGGTTTCGGTTACGTTTAAACCATCTTCAGGAAATATATTTTAAAGAAAATTGTTGATGTTATTGACATTTTATTTTGTGATTAATGTCATCTAAAAGATAAAAGTGCAAAAAATTATTAAATAAACATTTAATTCAAGACGAAAAACATTCCTATAAAATAAAAAATATAATACATTATTTTATAACCCCAAAGATAAATTTAGAATAATGCTAATAGAACTTTTTATTCCCGATAAAATTCGATAAACTTATCTTAGTAATGTTTATTTTTGCATCTTGTATTTCTTATATTATTCGATTCACCCAAATAGTAAGGTTTAACAACAGGAAATTGTAAGAAATATGAATAATTCCCAAAATATATTAATAGGGACTAAGCTACATATACCTGTTCCTAAGGTTAACGTGGGACATCTTCTGCATGACGAATTGAAGAAAAGAAATAAGAATGATATTGCTTTTGTAAGTTGATTATTTTCGTATTTAATTTCATAATTACTTATTTATAGAAAAGTTTTCTTACAAATGAATCGAAAACTGTTCGAGAAATTTTTGATAATTCTATAAGATTAGCGCAAGCTCTAAGTGATTTAGGGCTTACAAGCGATAACTTAATAGCAATGCTCATAATCATATTAATTATCCCATAATTGTTTTAGCCGCTTTATATAACGGAATTCCATTAGCTTTGATGAATCCAGCTTACACAGCTTATAAGTAAACATTTTTTACTGTGAATATCTATGAAAAATTTGCTTTATTTCTAATTTTAGATGAACTTGAAAATCTTTTTAAAATTATAGAACCAAAAATTGTTTTTTGCTCAAAAACAAACGTAGAAACGTTGCTAACAGCAAAATATAAATCAGACACAATTAAAAAGGTTGTTGTTATTGACGATTTAACACGCAAGATCAACCAAAAAGATGTTATTGCGTTCGAAAAGTTTTTAGAATGCTCAAACACAAATTTCATAATTAAACAGGTTGACACTAAAGAACACGTAGCTTTTGTAATGTTGTCCTCTGGAACTACTGGTTTGCCCAAAGCTGTTGCTATCACACATCACAATGTAAACGCAACGTTAATTGCTATACAGTGAGTAATTAGTGACCCAAAATAATTCATAATATTAATCTTATTCTAATAGACATCCATCAATGGGAACTTTACCTCTTGATATGAAAACAGTTCTCGGAGTTCTCCCATTTTTCCACCTCTTTGGTTTTTACCAACAATTACAAGCTATTCAAAAATCAATACCGATGATCGTCATGGAATATTTTAATCCCCTTCATTATTTAGAATACATTGAGAAATATAGATTATGGAGCTTAACTGCAGTTCCTCCGCTAGTAAATTATTTGGCTAAAACTCCTGATATTGACAAATACGATTTAAGTAGTTTAAAAGATATTGTTTGTGGATCTGCTCCTATTGGAGGAGATGTTTTATTGTTCGTGAAAAACAGGTTAAAATGAAACGACGTTCGTATTGTTTATGGCACTACTGAAGCCCACATGATTATTGCAACAACTCCACCAGGATTCCAAAATTGGAATCGCGACAAATATATGTATTAGAGATATAGACACTGGAAGAAACTTGCCAGCAAATCACCAAGGAGAGATTTGTATAAAAAGTGAACTGATGATGAAATGTTATTATAAAAACCAAGCAGCCACAAAAGAAGCTTTCACTGAAGATGGTTATTTAAAATCAGGGGATATTGGATATTACGACGAAGAAGGTTACATATATATAGTTGATAGATTGAAAGAGTTTATTAAACACAAAGGATTTCAAGTATCTCCATCCGAACTTGAAGCTGTATTGGTAACGCATGAAAAGATTGCGGATGTTGGTGTTATTGGAAAACCTGATGAAGTAGCTGGGGAGGTACCTATTGCATTTGTTGTGAAAGTTGGCGGAGTTAAGCTGAGTCAAGAAGAAGAAAAGAAATTCTTAGCTGGAATTTTGAGCAAACATAAACAACTTTATGATGTTTATTTTGTAGATGAGATACCACGGACGTCATCTGGAAAAATAATGAGACGACAACTGGAAAGTTTGTTAAATAAAATGACACAGTCTAAATTGTAAAAATGTAAAAATTTTAGTTGTTTCAAAGAATGTTTTGTCTAAATTAAAGATATTGTTTTATTGAGGTTTTTCACGAATTTTATTAAAACAATTTTGCTCTAAATTTAGGTGACATATAAGTAGCATATCAAGTCTTAAGTACTAGTCTTAAGGCAGATAAGGAACATAAGAAAGTTGGGATTATTAAGCGGGAATAACCGGAGTAGGAATACATTGATATTACAGAATCTAGCAGTCTTGTACGGTTTGTTACAAATTTAATAAACATTACTTTGAAGTTAGTAAATGTTAATACCGTCTGTGTGTTTTAATAAACATTAATAATAAGTTAATACAAAAAAATTTTTATGTTTTAACGATTTAGATTAATAAAAAGTAGTTTTGATACAACATCTGTTTCGCCATTACGGTATTTTCACACTATTAACATTAACTCTTAACGATGAGTCTGGAACAGTCATTGGCTATTATTCAAAAGCATTATTCTATTTTTCCATAACATTCTTATTATATTATGAACATAATAAGAATGTCACATAGTGTCAGGTAAAAACAAGAAAAAGAAAGAAGAATGACCACAACGTTCAAGCGACTGGTTGAATTGGTTTTTCCAAAAATATACGAGAAAATTTTAAGTTATTATTGATTTAAATAAAAAGTCGGGCGAAACTAAAGTGACAGTCTTCTCTTCTCTTTTAACGCTATCGTCTCTTGACTGTTTGTAATTGAGTTATTTAAAAGCTCTTCGTCCTATTTATATCTTCTCATTGACATGTTTTGTAGAAATCCATGTGTTTTTCCCGTAGCTTATATTGACGTTCATCTGAAGATGGACTTATAAAGTCCGAAACATGTACTGAGAAATTGAGAAAAATTAAATAAATAAAATAAGTTGAAGACACAATTTTATTAATTTAATAATTACTTGCAACATGGATTTTTAGAGATCTAATTTTAGTTCAATTTTTAACTGTTGCTGAAAGTGAAGCATTACAAGTTTATAATACATTACTGTTAAATGAAGATCAGAGAAAGGTATACAATACAGTTATTATAGCTTTTGAGATCTATTGTGAACCTCATAAAAATGAGATTTATGATAGGTATAAATTTTTGACAAGAGTTCAACAAGATGGGCAGAATTTTGCTCTTTTCTTCTTGATCTTAAAAAGTTGGCAAAACCTTGAAATTTTGGTGTACAAGAGGAGTCATTAATAAAGGATCGTGTGGTAATTGGTGTAAAAGATAATTCCCTTATGAAACGACTTCGCCGTAAATCGAAATTACCTTTAAAAGAAGCAGAATCATATTGTCGAGCTGCCGAAGCAGGTAATTAACATATAAAGGGTATGAAAGAAAATACGCATGTAGCTTCTCTGAGGAAGACATAACAAAATTCATAGACTCAGATTATAACAATAAGCAATAAACAAATGAACTTTAAGCTTGATATAGGAGCTCAGGGTACATTTTGCCATTATCAGTTTGTAAATCAGATATTAATTTTCAATTATGGGGGCGATCAGACAAATTTGTTTTAGCTTATGGCGATACGAAAATTAAAATATTAGGACAGATTGTTTTAAATTGTGAACATAAATTTAAGAAATACAATTTTAAATTCATTATTGTAGACGTAAAAGTTAAACCACTATTAGGACTAAATACGTAATTAATGTGTAGGTCCAATCTCAATGTGATTAATGATAAAAATGTAAAAAATGACTTTATTGAAAGTTTAAAAGAATATTGATTTATGGAAACCAGCCGCCATATGGATCCGCCATATGTAAACAAACATCTGTGTATGGAACAATACTCAATACCCACATTTAAGGAAATTGCTTTGAAATTAAAAGTAAAAAGTGTATTTACGATATTTGATATGAAGGGAAGAATTACATTGGATTTTCGGTATGTTTAATTACTTAATTAAATATATTTCAAATCTGTCTGAACAAGTAGCACCGTTAAGAACGCTGATTAAAAATAACATAGTTTATCTGGGAACAAAATCATGCAGAAACACTCAACATGTTAAGGAAGTTCATCGCAGAAGAATTTACGTTAGCTATTTTTGATCCGAGAAAGCAAATAACTATTCAAACAGACGCAAGTCAATATGGACTTGGTGCGTGTCTTCTACAGGATAACAGACCTACTTGTTTTTGTTCAAGAAGCTTAACAAAGTATGAAACGCATTACGAACGACTTGAAAGGTAATATTGGCGATCTGTTTTCTATAGAGAAATTTCATCAGTTTGTTTCCGGATGCAAGCTTAAAATATATAGTTAGCATAATCCGTTAACAGCTATAGCTGGAAAGGATATTACAAAAGTAACTTCTCAATTGCAAAAAATCAAATTGATGTTACTAAAATATGATTTCCACATAGAATATTTGCCTGGGAAAGAAATGTATGTTGCAGATCTTTTTGTCAAGACTTCATTTTAACGATAAGATTAAAGATGAACTAACAAGGAAAGAAATAGTTCATACTTTAGAATTGGATCTTCCAATTTCAGATAAATGTTTAAACGAATTAAAAGAATTAATAGGCATGGACGAAATATCAAAAATACTGATTCAGGAAATAGATAATAATTGGTTTATAAAATTGCATGAGTCTCATAAACCTTATTTTAAAATTAGACATGATCTGTGGACTTATTTCCTTAAAGAGCAAAGTGGATGTATCTTTGAAAGCAAGACAAACAATTTTAATAAAATTTTATAAAGCCCATGTTGCATGGAAAAGACTAAATCTAGAGGTAGAAAAATAATTTTTTGGTCAGGTATAGCAAGAGATTAAAAACTTTATTTCATGATTTAAAATGTATGCAAAATGCTCAAGAAATAATATAAAAGAACCTATGTTAAGTCAACTGAATTACTTTTTCAAACCAGTGCTGCTGATATTTTGAAATTTTCACATAAATGTTTAGATATTTAGCGGTAGTTTACTTCCAGATAAAACTGCAAATTAAATTATAAAAGTATTAAAGAAGATATTCGTTACGCATGGCTTACCAAAAAATTTTATTTCGGACAAAAATCCTTTTAATTCATATAGATTTGATGAACTTGCAAATCAGTTTAATGCAATAACTTCAAGTCCACTTTACCCAAAGTCGAATGGTCTCGCAGAGAGAGCTGTAGGTATTTGAAAGACGATGTTAAGAAAATGTACGGAAAAAAAGGGAGACATAACAGAATACTTATTGGAATATAGACCAACACCGTTAGTTAGCCTTAATATTGCTCCATGGGAGTTGCTGTATAACAGACTAGTAAGATCTACTAAATTGATGAAAAAAATGATGATGAAAGATGAAGATAAAGATGAAAGATGAAGGTGAAGCAAGAAACGGCAGAAACCAAACGATAATGTTTTAATAAGAGAAGGAGAAACATGGACTCCTTTATAAATTATAAAGAAACATGACAAAATACCAAGATCATACATAGTAACAGAGGAAAGTAATAATGTATACAAAAGCAACTCAAGCTTTCTAGAGAAATCTCTGAATAAGACTAATTTCAAATGTGATGTTGGAAATGAGATTGAATTAAATATAAGCACGTCGTCCGAGTTTTTTACGTTTTTGTATCATCTTTTACATGTGTTTCGAACGAAGTGCGCCATCACATCAACACTAAACTATACCATTTATATCCTAAATATGTCGAGGTCGTTTGGGAGCGAAACTCTGTATTAATCTCATAAGAATGCAACACAATGATCAATACCGAATAAATAAACGTTTAAGCAAGATCATGTATACTACAGACGTATATGACCTTGAATATCGATAACATACCGAAGCAAACCTCCACGATTTTAAGCTTTCATTTCATTATTTAGGATATTAGCTCTTCTATTATACAGCCCTAGTTTGGCTTTGACCTTCCGCCACCACTCTTGTTTACTGTGACCATTTTTGACCAGTTTCTCACTTTCAATACCAATTTAATGTCTGTACAGTAACCTCCTTACGTTTCACTACTTAGGCTCATTACTACCATCTTTTAGTTAAATTTATCTTATAGATAAACCCATCCACTAGCCAATCAGAATGCGTAAAATAGCCGTAACTATGGCAACAATCTTTTAGATAGCTTAACCAGAAGGTGGTAGTAACGAGCCTAAATGATCCTGACTAATGTATTTTCAGAAACCCTGTTTTTAAGAAAACACGGTGGTAAAAAATTTATTAATTAATTCATTTTAGACTTAAATCTCCTTGATTTTCTCACTTGAATTCATGTTAAAGAGCTGATTTAGATAATGCTTGTAAATTGGATTGATAAATTATGGCAACGAATTCAACAAACCTCTCAAACAGTTCGTAATAAACCCAAGATAATAATAATAATAATAATAATATATCTTTATTGTGCCTTCCAGAAAAACAAGTAAGATACAATCACATAATATAAACTTGAGAAGGAACACAAAGGGCGGATTCCAGACAATGTCTGCTCAAACCAACCCAGTTGATTACAAAAGATATAAACATGATAAAAAAACAAGTAAAAAAAAGAGAAAAAAATGAAATATAAAGTATTTAATGAAAAACTAAATCTATTCCAAATTTATACTATACTGCCTTCACAGATATGGGTATATAGAGATCAGATGTTATTATCCACCTTGTTGTTGAAACCTTAATTGCATCAAACGTTTCCTGAAAGCGCATAAACCCAAGGTTCGCAAGTCATTTGGCAGTTTACTATAAGGCTTGTAAACATGGTAGCTGAAGCTTCTTTCAAAAAGTGACGTCCGATGTTTGGGTGGGTATACAGGATTGCACATTCTCGTAACATATTGATTTATTGCCGGTTTGAACATAATTTTTTTATACAAGTATTCGGGCTTAGATGAGATTATAATTTTATTAAAGAGACATAAGCTGTGAAAATCTCTTCTCTGTTTCATTGACAACCATTTCAGATCTTTCAGCTTTCAGCATCTCAAACAACTATTTTGCACACTTTGTATTCGGTTAGAAGTTACGGCATCAACAGCCGGGTGGTAGAGTGGCACCATATAATTAAACTGCGATAGAATAAAATACAGGTCACGCAAATAAGAATAAGCATTTTTGATGTAACAACCAATCTGCGATCTGTATCTAAAAGTATTGTTTATTCTTAACCCTAAGCATTTGGATTCCTGAACCAAGCTGATTATTTCACCATTCATTTGTATATTCAATACAGGCATGCTACTATACTCTGTTCACCGAACAGAGTCAGCGATTTGACATTATAACTCCTCCCACAAACACGCGCGAACTTTGAATAGATTTTTTTTATTGGTAAGCCCGGTTTACATAGATCAACCAAGACCGGCTATCTTTTTTATTACTTTCATTGTCATTACGTATGTTTCTGACGTCTGTCATTTGAATTTCAAGTGATTTCGCGCTAATTTGCTTTTAATTCTTCTTCGATTTATTGTTATTATCTCTTAATCTCCGTACTTTTCAGTACGTACAGTACACGTTTTGTAGTATTTATATAACGTGTTGCTACTATGGATGAAGCCGCTGCTCTTCCTTTAGTAAAAAAGCGTCCGGCTAAACATTTCTCAGTTGACGATAAACAGCGTGTATTAAACATCTTTAATATTTATGATAGTGAAAACCCACATAAAACAAAGATGCAAAAGGTCCAATTTACAGCAACGGCAGCAGGTAATTTGCAGGTACATCTTTATTTTGGAAAAATAAATTTAAAAAAAAGTCCTCTACAGGTGTGTCCGAGCGTAGTGTATTTAGAATACTTAATGAACACACAAGAATGAATGAATTTCAACCACCGAAAAGATACCAGCGTCAAAGAATAGTTTTAGATAATGTTGACGATGACACCAAAAGCGCTCTCAGACGATTGATTCATTCTTTTTTTGAAGAAAACGAACCACCTACGCTGAATAAAATTTTAGCACTGATACAAGAAAATGATGCTATACCTGATTTTAAGCGAACTTGTTTATGGAAATTGATGAAAGAAATTGGTTTTCGGTGATCATCCTTTTTTTTTATTATCACATGTTCTAATATAGTTATGTTTGGTAATAGGTTCTCAAAAAGGTCACGCAATAGTGTACTTAAGGAAAAGCACGAAATCATTATCTGGCGTAGACGTTTCATACGAGAAGTGCGAAAACACCGAGAAGAGGGTAGAAAATTATACTTTTTAGATGAAACTTGGGTGAACGCTGGACATACTGTCAACAAGGTATGGAAGGACATGTCAGTAATAACGCCAAGGCAGGCTTTTATTGAAGGCTTGACGACAGGATTAAAAGATCCTTCAGGAAAAGGTGGGCGGTTGATAATTCTCCACATAGGATCAGAAGACGGTTTTTTAGAAAATGGATTACTGTGTTTTGAGTCAAAGAAGACTGGAAATTATCATGAAGAGATGAATGCTGAAGTCTTCGAAAAATGGTTTGCCAAAATTCTACCACATTTAGACGAACATGCCGTGGTTGTAATGGACAATGCTTCTTACCATAGTCGAAAAACAGAGAAAATACCCAATAATGCCACTAAAAAAGCTGATATTCAAGTCTGGTTAACGAATAATTTAATTACTTACGAAGCTGACATGCTAAAATGTGAACTGCTGGACCTTGTAAAACGGGCGGCTATTACACCAAAGTATGTGGTCGATGAAATGGCAGAACAACAGAATCGTACGATACTACGATTGCCCCCATATCACTGCGAATTAAATCCTATTGAGTTAATATGGGCGCAAATAAAAGGAGAAGTTGCAAGAAATAACAAAACATTTAAAATGAAAGACCTACACACGTTATTTCAACAAGCTTTAAACAATGTTACCGCAGAAAATTGGAGAAATGCTATTCGTCATGCCAAAGGCGAGGAAGAAAAATTATGGCAAGTCGACAATTTAATGGAGGTTAGAATCGAGCAACTACAAATTAATGTGGGTGATGATTCTTCCTCCGAAGAGAAAACTCCCTCCGAAACTGATTCGAACTGAGTTAGATTACCCCAATTTTACAGCGAAGTGATGATGCATAAAATAGTGTAAAATATTATTAACTTTCTCGTATACGTAAGTATAAAAAAAGTGAACGCGATCACGCGAAAATGAAGCGTATGATGAATTACCAAATTTTACGTACATTAATTATAACAAAATCGTAGATCGGTATCACTTTATGGACGATTTCGTCAACTGGAAGTGCTAGTTAACCTAAACACATTTTAAAAATTTTCATACAAAGTGTTGAAGTTGATTTTTTATATATGATAAGTATTTCATATTCGCTATGAAACGATGAAAAAGTAGCAGATATGTAATTTCAACACGATGGAATAACCGGAAATGGAACTTGACCTAGTCATTTTTTCAATTTTTTTCATAACATGATATATTTTTTATATAAGACAAGACCTTAACATTCGCTACAGAAACAATGAGAAAGAACGAAGTGTGCAATTTTTGTGTAGTCGAACAACCGGAAGTGGTACTTAACCTACATATATTTTCAAAATTTTCATACAGTCTATCTTTTTTATATGATAAGTACTTCACATTCGTTACAGATTCATGAAACAATCATTTTTAAAAATTATTTTAAACCAGTCAACGTACAAAAGAAGACCATTTCTATTATTATTTTAATGCCTATCATTACTTGTTAAAATGGATATTAATTTTAAATATTATACGTATAAGATGGTGCCGAATAATATTACACGTATTATTGAAACATTTATTGTTAAAATTGTATACATAAATAAAATTTTGTTTGCATTATATTTATTTTTTTATATAACAGGTTAAAAATCATTTTGTATATTAAATTCACAAATTACTTTGACCGCACATGATTTACACTAAATTTTCAAATACTGGCAGTCGTATGGTTGTCACCATTGTTTTTGTAAAAATATCTACATAAACCAAATTTTGAAGTGACATATAACCTGTGTCGCCATGTGTCACTGAAATGACACTGCATGTTTATATATCCAATTTTCTTTCTTTATTTTTTTTTGTTTGTGAAACTGGCTATTGTGTAATAGTGGGGGTTATGGGCGTTGCTTCGCTCACGGCTACTGACTCTGTTCGGTGAACAGAGTATAGCTCTGGCATTACCCAGACAAATGTACATGGATTTACTTGGATTGATTCTCAATTGATGGTTAGTTGCCACATGATACATTCCATTTAAATCACTATTTATTTTAGCTTCAGCACCAGCTTATTTACTTCTACTTCTGTGGAACTTGGGTAGGTGAGATAACTCTTAGTAAAAATTTGTTGTAGGGATACGAAGACCATAAAGATTCCTGCTGTACGCAGTGCCACTTCTTGAATGAACAAATGAAGTGGCGTTAGGTTCAACATGTTTTCCATTGCTGCGGTGGGGGTAGATCGGAACGCACCTGTAACATACAAAACACGCAAGTCTCTGTATTTTATTTAGTGCAGCAGTGGAAATCAATTTTAAGGTTTTTAACCACCAGACTACTGCACCATATGTAAGCATAGGTCGAATTACAGCTGTGTAGATCCAGAGGGCAGTTTTAGGTGAGAGCCCCATGTCTTACCTATAGCATTGCAACATACGATTTCTTTGCTCTATTGTCTAGGTGAGCCTTCCATATCATTTTGTTGTCAAGTATAATACCCAGATGCTTGACTTCTTTTGACAAAACTAATGGAGTATTAGCAAGAGATGGCAAACTGGGATTGCCAAGCTTCCTCAATCGTGTGAAAAGAATTAAGCATTAGGAATACACCTCAGAGCTGTATCCTAGCCTTCGGAAATTCCTTAGGCTGGTTGATGCCGGAGAGATTGTAAGGAGATATACAAGGGACTCGTTGGGACCTAGGTGCTGTATGCTTTAGCGTACCCTCCTCTTTCTGCATACATATATACAAGCCTAAGGTTTTTGAAAAAACTAAGAAGATTCTTAGTTAGGAGAAGAATTCCAGCATTTAGTCTCATGTTTTACATTATTTTCAATTAATACCATTACGTTTTCACAAAATAATGTTGTGTTTATTTTTAACATGATTTCATTCTGATAAAATTTGTTGAAATGTAAACCACTCGAAAAGTATTGATTTAATCACTGGTTTCAGTTAATAGATAATTGACTACTTTACAAGAAATTATGCTTGTTTGAGAAAATCAGCAGAGGGATAGAAAATATTTTTTAAAAGGTGTTTTTATTGTAGATAATCATAGCATAATTTATTATTATTATATATTCTATAATAATAATAATAAAGTAATTACTAACTAATATACTTACACATTTCTTAATTGCAATTTCATTTTTATTGTGAGTGTTTTTACATGTACTTTTAAGAGTAAATTACTCGTAATTACTAACAGCAATTATATTTGTTGTTAATCTATTGTATTATCTATCTTTGTCTTGAGTAAACTTCATATATAAATTTCTGAGATGCATTCATTTCACTAGTTGTCTTGATTACCGGAACCATATCAAATCGTTTTAACTCCTCTCGAAAATGTAAGTATTATATGAGTATGGAATAAATTGTAATAGGTTATAATAGGTCAGTAGCGTTTATTATCATTTTAAGCACATATCTCGGATACGATAAAGATACTATTCATTATAAGTCCTAAATAATATGGATAACATAAAAAACATACTAATAGGAAATGAATTACATCTACCTATCCCTATGGTTAACGTTGGACAACTTTTTTATGATGATTTGAAAAATAGAAATCAAGAAGAAATTACTTTTGTAAATTGATCTATTTGATTAATGTTTTTCAATTTTTTTATTTTATTTTTTTTAGAAAAGTTATCTTACAAATGAGTCGAATACCGTTGGCAAAATTTTAAACTATTCTTTAAAACTAGCACAGACTTTTACCGAATTAGAACTTACAACCAAAGATTTAGTTGCGATAAGTGCCAATAATCATATTAATTATCCCATAATCGCTTTAGCAACTTTATATTCCGGAATTCCGTTAGCTTTGATGAATCCAGCTTACACCACTTGTAAATTATAAAAATGAAACAAAATAATCTATTAACTTTATTTTATGTGATTGTATTTTAGATGAATTCGAAAATCTTTTTAAAATCGTCGAACCAATAATTGTATTTTGTTCAGAAATAAATTTAGAAACGTTACTGCAAGTGAAGTCGAAATCCAACACAATAAAAAAGCTTGTTGTTATTGATCAACAAGACATCAACAATAAAGATGTAATATCGTTAGAAATTTTTTTGAATTCGTCAAACCCTAATTTTAAAATTAAACAAATCAATACTAAAGAACAAATTGCTTTTATAATGTTTTCATCTGGAACAACTGGACTACCAAAAGCTGTTGCTATCTCTCATCACAATGTACACGCTACATTAATTGCCATTGAGTAAGTAATTATAAACACAAAACTGTTTAATATTTTAAATTATTTCTTTATATATCTAGTGATCCAACGGCGGGAATGCCTCAAAAAATGGATGTTACTCTTGGAGTCCTTCCTTTTTTCCACATTTATGGATTCTATCAACAAATACAAGCTCTACAAAAATCAATCCCAATGATTGTTATGGAACATTTCAATCCCATCGATTACTTACAGTGCATAGAAAAATATAAACTACCGACATTAATCGGGGTTCCACCACTAATTAATTTTTTAGCCAAAAGCCCAATAATCGACGATTATGATCTCTCCAGTTTAAAAGACATTATTTGTGGATCAGCCCCGATCGGTGAAGATGTTTTATTATTAGTCAAAAATAGATTAAAATTAGATGCCATTCGAAATGCGTATGGTTCAACTGAAGCACACATGGGTATTGCAACTACACCGGTAGGATCTCCAATTAATAAATCCGTTGGAAAAATTGCGACAGCTACTACTCTCTGTATCAGAGATGTAGAAACTGGAAAACGTTTACCTCCATATCAACAAGGAGAAATTTGCACTAAAAGTGAAATGATGATGAAATGTTATTATAAAAACGAAGTGGCCACAAAGGAAGCTTTCACTGAAGATGGTTTCTTAAAATCAGGAGATATTGGATATTATGACGATGATGGCTATATATACATTATCGATAGATTAAAAGAGCTTATTAAATACAAAGGATTTCAAGTTGCTCCGGCTGAGCTTGAAGCTGTATTGATGCAAAATGAGAAAATTATTGATGTTGGAGTGATTGGAAAACCGGATCAAGCAGCTGGAGAACTTCCTATTGCTTTTGTTGTAAAAGCTGAAGGCATAGATTTAAGTGAAGATGAAGTAAGGAAATATTTAGAGGGATTCTTGAGTAAGCAAAAGCATCTTCATGGTGTTTATTTTGTGGATGTTATTCCAGGTACACCATCCGGAAAAATAAAAAGACGGGAATTAAAAACTTTATTAAAGAAGTTAACAGAATGTAAATAATATTAAATAATATTTATAAAAAGGTGTAAAGATTTACTTTATTGCTTAATTATCGAATGTGGCGTGCATATTAATAAATTCAAGTCTTACAATTAATTATCAAACGTATACTACTTTTGTTGTGCATATTATAACAAGTAACATGGTGAGTTTACCAGCATCCGAAATTTTTTGTTCTTCATCAATACAGTTTCAAGTTCTGTTTTTTCATTAAAAACAAATCTACTTTTATTCAGAAGTAAATTATACATATGCATATTGAATTGAACATGTGCATATTGACCATTGATTATGATATCATTCTTTCCCAATTTGCTAATTATTTGTTCATAATTTTTTATAATCGAAATTGTAATAAGATGATGGTGCCTAATATTGATGTTTTGGACATCTGTTCTAAAAGTAATTATATTGTTAGCGAACTATCGAAAGAAGTAGAAGAGATGACTAATGTTTATTGTTAGAGAACGATCGAAGGAAGTAGAAGAAATGACTAATGCTTAATTAAGAAAACCCTGTTTACCTGGCTGTGCACCGACCGGCAGTTGCCGTTGGAGTACGGCATAGTACACTTCGTTATTAAACTTATTTTGTATTATTGGTTGTTATAAAATAGTTCGAAATAATATTATTCGTATTATAGAGTTTTGGGAGTTATATCTTTTCCCTTTATCTAACAATATGGATATGACGGAGTTTTCTTAGTGACTTTTTTGCGAGAAACAAAGCAAATGTAATATTCTACGATTTTTCATATTCAAGCAGTTTGCTTGAACCAATCTATAAAGGACCAAAAACTATAACGCACGACTTGGTAGAATTAATAGTAAAATAGTACATCTTAACATACTCAAGCAGTCTATCAAGATACCTACTTCCGCATCCCGAACATTATCCTTATCATAGTTATAATAAACTTGTGTATCATCTGTATACATATTTGAGTTTTTTGCAGAATTTTAATTAACCAGTGAGATTCAATGTATATATCAAGCACAATATCGGACCAAGAATAGACCCCTGCGGCACACCGCATGTCAAAGTGATTGTTTCAGAACACTTGTCATCTATATTTACGAACTGAGATCGATGGTGTAAATAATTTCTTTTTAGACGAACAGCTAACAGCGAGGACCCAATATAGTGCAATAGTGAAATAAGAGTTAAGTTTAAGTGATGTAGAGTGTCAAATGCAACACGAGAGCCGTACCCACCATCAATTCCTCTCAGCAGGTCATCCATTACCTCAACAAGAGCAAACGAAGGGGATTTAGTTGTACTAAATCCCCTTCGAAACCCCGACTGCTTATCACATAGGCAGTGGGGTTTGAATCAATACATTTTTAAATTCTGACAGCAATAATTTTCTCGAAAACTTTTGAAAGCACTGGCAGAATACTAACATGTCTGAAATCATATAAATCGTTACAATACTTGCAATAGTTGAAGTTAGCAGTTGTATTAGTAGCTTTAAATTTTGAATAAGCATGGTTTCGGAACTTAATAAGCAATTTTATATTATCAATTTTATACATGAAGTTCAATTACATGAATTATAATTATATACAATTTTATATACATGAATGGTAATGATTCCGTAATGTTACAGTCCGCAGTGGGGCGTGAATGTTAAAGATATGCAAAATATGAAAATTAAAGAAGTCCACTTTAGAATTATTATTAAGGCGCATCAAATCATGCCACGGAATGACACGTAGGTCTGTCAAAATATTTTCTTGCACAAAGTTAGTATAATCCCTGTAGGAAATAATCCTGGGTAAATTAACAAATATAAAACTAAAAGTAACCGAAACCAAACAGTGGTTAGCAATGTCATGCACCGCACTGGAACTGGATTCCAGAGTGGGAGCATTCAAGTCAACTATGATTAAATTAATACAGGTATCAGAAGAGGAAGTAATTCGGGTAGGAGATGCAATGATTTGCTCAAGAATAAACTGTTCTATCATTGGAATTAAACGATTTCCATACACCATTAACATCAAACGCGTTAACATTAAAATCACTTAGACATATAATATACTCAGAACAGGGAACAAATAAGGAAAGAACATATTCAAATGTAAAAATTCAGAGGCATTTACCGCAGGCCTATATATAATGCAATGCCATATATAATACTATGCAATTATACGTTTATCATAAGCAATTAGGTCAATCCATAAATTGACCTGTATGGCCGACAAATACGTTGCTATAGTTATCAATAGAATAATTTGCTAGATCCTTATCCAAGTCTCCGAGACTCCAAAAACGTCATATTACATCTCCATGAATAGATCTATCACAGCTAGAAAATATTACCTGTATATTTTCTAAGAACGGACATTCAAGTGTGCCAACTTTATATGAACAACACAATAAGTCAATATTAATAAAGGAGAAAAAAGAAGATAAACAATAAGTAACTAATAAGGTATTCGAGAAGTGAGCGATATCAAAGAAAAAGTGATCTTCAAAATTAGATAAAAAAGGATCTCTAGTATCCGAATGCAAACGCTCTGGCTTAAAAAAAACATTTAACACAAAAATCGACCATAATTCAAAATTTACAAAACTTGGAGAAAACCTATTAAACGAATATTGCTTGTAATGAACAAGAAAGCAACAACCATAATCTATTACAACCTAGATATAAGATGATTGCTGGAATACAGGGAAAATATTCAAAATATCATAATTTTAGGGATTCAACATAAAAATCAACCACAACTCGAAAACTAAGATAGACAAATACTTCTTGTGTACACGCAAAAAGTGTGTAATGAAACATAAACGCTAATCCATAACCAGACACAACCTAGATGGGGGTACACTGCGGGAATGGACACCTAGATTCACAAAATTAAACCCTCAGGGAGATCTTATACATGAAAGTTATTCGTTATGATCTAAGTAAAATATCATAATTGATGATGTTTATTGCAAAACACTTTCATTACTCAAAAATCAAAATAGATGGGCGAAGATTTCATTTTCTAAAATTGTTCATAATAATAATAAAGTTTATTGTAAAAAATAAATAGATTATAACGCGTTTTGGCAAAGGTAGTTTTTACAGTATTCTTTGTTGTTAAAGAGGGTAGGTCTCATGCCGATGTAGGTAGATGATTGAAGAATTGAATAGCCCAACAATTGGCAATGTTTTGGGTTTTAGACAAACGATGTGTGGGCATGCGCAATTCCACTTTGTTTCTAGTATGATACTTACGGGAATCACAGTCTTTTAGCAGAAGACTGTTGATTCCGTATTTCCGGTGAATATTCCTTATACAATTGAATATATATAATGAAGCTAAGTGTTCTATACGGAATACAATAACTTTTACAATTTTCTCAACTTCCCGGGTTGAACAAATGCTCTTTCTGCTGCCGAAGAAGCTCCCCAAAAGTGGATATCGCAGGAGATCGCAGGAGGATCAACCTATGGAAGTTGGTATAATGGGTGAGTTTGGCAGCTTCTATAGTACTAATGCTACGAATTCTATAAATGCAGAAGATCGCGCCATTAGGTTTCTTCGACAGGGGTTCAATATGTGTTGACCACTTTAGTTCTTCGTCAGGATCAATTCCCAGAAACATTGTTCATTCTTTCAGCGATTACCATTACTTATTTTCTATACTATAAACAGGACTTCAAGCTATCATAATGATGTGGTAAAATATAATCTATAACCAGTTACAACCTAAACATAAAGAAGATTTGCAGTAATATAGCAAATATCGAATTTCAGGTTTTCAACATAAAAATCAACGATTACTCAAAAACTAAAACAGGCAAAGACTATTGAACTAAAATTAGAGCTAATACTAGCACTAACACTAGAACTACAACTAGAACTAGAACTAATGCAAGATGTAAAAATAGAAACTTTCAGTGTTTTCTCTCAGTTTCAGATTTTGCAGTGTGCTTGCAAATTTTCTTCAGGAACTGGTTCGAAGTGACCAATACTGGTGTTTCTTCTTTTGTTAGTGAGACACTCGATATGTTGATGACGATCGTTTCTACTGATAAACCATTTTTCTTCTTTTGTATCCGGCGCTGCAGTGATTCAAACTTCTTAATCACATTCATCTTCTGGAATTCACGATCAGTTTTCTCTACTGTTAGTCTGTCCACTTTATCCCAGTCTTCTCAGGACATACTATTGGAAAGTGAGAGGTGGACTCAAAGTAACCTCTCACTTACTTTTTGTAGGTCACTGTAGGTTTTGTATATCCTTTCTCGTAGTAGTACCTGTTCTGTCTTAATCAAGATTCTACGGGCTGCAGCGGAGTCGATGTGGTGCTTCACCTTCAAGAAGGTTGGCGAAACTTTCTTCTCTCTGCATTTTTGTAGAAAACCTAAATTGCTTAATAGCTTTCATTGTCTAATCCATGAGTTATCCAAGTCCTTGATTTGTTTGTTGACATTCTCCCCATAAAGGTTAATAATATAAGTACGAAGGCTATCACGACCGATGCTAATTGAACTATAATTAGAACTAATACTATTACTAGAACTATCACGAGGACTAATATTAGATCCAAAACTAGAAACTTTCGGGTTTTGCCGTGTATCTTCTGAAAAAATGTTTGACGTATCGGATACCATATTGCAAATTTCTTCAAAGACTGGCTCAAAGTCAGACGAAACTGGTACTTCGAACTGAAACTTTTTCAAAACACATAGAGCAAAACCCGAAAGTTTTCCAGTTTTAGATCTAGTATTAGTCCTAGTTCTAATTTTAGTTCAATCAACACCGGTCGTGACTTAGTCGTAGACTTAGTAGCCTCCGTACTTAGACACAGACTATCCTCGCTCTGAAAGCTGCACAGTAGTTTCATACACATTACTGTTTGCTGTGGTAATAATGTTTTTGTGGAATTATATTTCCAGAAGCCTGCTTCAAAAAAAACTTCTTTTGTCTACAAAGCGTAAGATTTTTGTATTTTTGACTTTTATCGAACTAGAATCGGGATTTTGGCCCGTGTGCGCTGAAAGGCTTCCTGCATCAACCATAATTAACAACAAAACCTCTCTAAATAATCTGAATTATCCTGTTTCTTATAATTTTAGTTCTCAATGTTGTATTGGCCATTTTGATTTTTGAAAAGTTCATAATTTTAATCCCAAATTCATAATTAGCACCCCAAATGATTAAACCAACTCCAAGTTTCATAAAAAAATCAAGAGAGAATAAAAGCTGTTGTCAGTTTTAATTGAAGAACTTTTGTTATATCTCAAATTATGATTGATTATGGACCTTCTTCTTGGAATATATCATTTATTATATCATAATAGAGAAATTCGTCAACCAATCGATTGCAGTGCTTTAAACTTGTTCCTAAAAGGTATCTAAACAAGTTCGCACACAGATTTAACACATAAGCAAAAATAAACACTCATTTCGCCGAACAGGTAATTTAAAAATGATCACATTTTTTACACACATTTGTTCTTTATATTCAATGTTGTTCAAACATTCACATGTTGTTATAATAATAATTTTCCTGTAGAATCAGATTTACTGAAGCCTTGAGAAAATTTACTATACCTGAAAACCCTAAATTTTATCAAAGATTTTTTACTTTTGTCCAGTTGGAATCGGGATTTAGCCCAGATTTAGCCCTTGCGTTGGTAACATTTTCTTCATTGACGTGTCTATCTGTATATCATCAGCCTAAGTATAACATATGAAGTATATAACATCTGAACTTTGCTGTGACGCAGTTTAACAGAAATCTGAGACGTACACAACGTAAACAACAAAGCTGATAGCACGGACCCCTATAATGCACTATATTTCTGATAACTATTTCATTAGAATAAATGTTATCTAATTTCACAATTGTCTTCTGATATCAAGAAAACTCCTGAGAAGTTGCAACGCAGATTTGTTTAGACGCTGAAATGCAGCTATGTTCCGATAAAAATCTTGATCTTGTTGCAGGCATACTTTTGGTAAAGGAGTTCTTAATGCTATTTTATATTCATCGGGAAACACAGTTATTTCAAAGCATCAATTGATTATATTTATGTGTTATATATTCAACAATGTAAGCAAAAAAAAGTTTTAGAAAATTGACATTAAATTCATCAACACTCGCTACAGGCGATTTAATGCTGCTAATGATATTTAAGCTCGCGGTTATCGGAACATAGCTGCATCGATTATCGCGGTTTGCGTTCATAATTACTTAAAAATGTATTTATTAAATCGACATTTTTAAGATGACCTTTAATCACTTATCATTGTGTTATGATTATCTTTAGAGTTTTCCACATTTTGCTGATGTTATTTTCTGCGCAACTACAGTTCATACGTAGAACTTTCATTCGCTACGAACGGCAGTTATCGTCACGTTTCGTAAGATTTATAAAAAACAGTGCTTTTATCGTTTCGTCTGTTTAAATCCAATACTTAAGTGCCCTATCTCTTAACATTATCATCTCCTTTACATAGTCTGTGAGCCACGAGCAAATGGTTTAGAGAAAGAGAAGTACTTTCTTATAAATGCCTTTGATCCTAAAGATATAATGACAAAGTTACACCTTGGGGCATTGTTTGTGACATATATTTCAATAAACACATTAAAATTTTTCTAAATGGCAATTTGTATTTTAACGTTTACTTTCAAAGCGAAACACTTTTAATTACTAACAGCACATATTATTCTTTTCATGCTATTGTATCGTCTATCTTTGTCTTGAGTGCAAATATTAAATATTAATTTCTTAAAGGTATTCATTTCATTCGCTGTCTTGATTACAGCAAAACCATATCAAATAATTTTAACTACTCATTGAAAACGTAAGTATTATATAAGTAAGTCATATAGTTATCTACGTCATTAAGAGCGTTTCTTATCGTTCCAAGTTCATTATATATTACCGATGCGATAAACTTATCGAAAAATTTATTTTACTTAAATAGAACAAACTAGAAAGGATTTATTTCATTACTAGACTGCTTATTCATTATAAGTCCTAAAAAATATGGACAACACGGAAAATATACTAGTAGGAAATGAATTACATTTACCTATTCCCATGGTTAACGTTGGACAACTTCTTTATGATGTCTTGAAAAATAGAAATCAAGAAGATATTGCTTTTGTAAGTTGATCTATTTGATTAATATTTTTCATATTTTTATGATTTTGTTTTTTAGAAAAGTTATCTTACAAACGAATCGAATACCGTCGGAAAAATTTTAAATGATTCTTTAAAACTAGCACAGACTTTTACCGAATTAGAACTTACAACCAAAGATTTGGTTGCGATAAGTGCCAATAATCATATTAATTATCCCATAATTGCTTTAGCAACTTTATATTCCGGAATTCCGTTAGCTTTGATGAATCCAGCTTATACCACTTGTAAATTACAAAACAAAACATTTAAATAATATTATTAATATAATATTATTATAATTAACATTATTATATCTGATTTTATTTTAGATGAATTCGAAAATCTGTTTAAAATCGTTGAACCAAAAATTGTATTTTGTTCAGAAATGAATTTGGAAACGTTACTGCAAGTGAAATCAAAATCCAACACAATAAAAAAGCTTGTTGTTATTGATCAACAAGAAATCAACAATAAAGATGCAATTTCGCTAGAAATTTTTTTGAATTCGTCAAACCCTAATTTTAAAATTAAACAAATCAATACTAAAGAGCAAATTGCTTTTATAATGTTCTCATCTGGAACAACTGGACTACCAAAAGCTGTTGCTATCACTCATCACAATGTACACGCCACATTAATTGCAGTTGAGTAAGTAATTATTAAAACAACACTGTTTAACGTCTTAAATGATTTCTTTATATATTTAGTGATCCAACGGTGGGGATGCCTCAAAAAATGGATATTACTCTTGGAGTCCTTCCATTTTTCCACATTTATGGATTCTATCAACAAATACAAGCTCTACAAAAATCAATCCCAATGATTGTTATGGAACATTTCAATCCATTCGATTATTTACAGTGCATAGAAAAATATAAACTATCGACATTAATCGGAGTTCCACCACTAATTAATTTCTTAGCCAAAAGCCCAATAATCGACGATTACGATCTTTCCAGTTTAAAAGACATTACTTGTGGATCAGCCCCGATCGGTGAAGATGTTTTATTATTAGTCAAAAATAGATTAAAATTAGATGCCATTCGAAATGCGTATGGTTCAACTGAAGCTCACATGGTTATTGCAAGTACACCGGTAGGATCTCCAATTAATAAATCCGTTGGAAAAATTGCAACAGCCACAACTCTCTGCATCAGAGATATAGAGACTGGAAAAAAACTACCTGCAAATCAACAAGGAGAGATTTGCACTAAAAGTGAAATGATGATGAAAGGTTATTATAAAAACGAAGCTGCCACTAAAGAATCTTTTACAGAAGATGGATTCTTAAAATCTGGCGATATCGGCTATTACGACAACGAAGGCTATATATACGTTGTCGATAGATTAAAGGAGTTTATTAAGTACAAAGGATTTCAGGTTGCCCCGGCTGAACTTGAAGCTGTATTGATGAAAAATGAGAAAATTGCCGATGTTGGAGTGATTGGAAAACCGGATCAAGCAGCCGGGGAAGTTCCTGTTGCTTTCGTTGTAAAAGCCGAAGGCATAGATTTAAGTGAAGAAGATGTAAAGAAATATTTAGCGGAATTTTTAAGCAAGCATAAACACCTTCACAGTGTTTATTTTGTGGATGCTATCCCACGTACACCATCCGGAAAAATAATAAGACGAGAACTAAAAGGTTTATTAAAGGAATTAACAGAATGTAAATTATAAGAAATTAAAAAAAAGTTTGCTTCATTATCGATTATTGTCTTTTATTTTTATTATGTACATTATTATAAGGAACATTTTTAAATTTACAGTTTTGATTTCATCATGCTCTCTAAAATCTTTTTCAACTCTCTTCTCATAATTTTTCCAGATCGAGTTTTAGGTATTTCATCGACGAAGTAAACCTCATGTAAATGTTTCCTTTGTGTAAGAAAACCTAAAACAAACTCATTAAAACTTATTAAATTCCTGATAAATGAAACTTACCGGCTACATAATTTTTTACTTCAGTTTCGGTGAGCTCCACGTCGTCTTGTTTCACGACAAAAGCGACCGGTACTTCCCCAGCTACTTTATCAGGTTTACCGATAACGCCAGCATCTGCAATTTTTTTGTTCTTCATTAAAACAGCTTCAAGTTCTGCTGGAGCTACTTGGAATCCTTTGTATTTAATCAATTCTTTCATTCTATCAACTACGTAAAGTTGACCGTCTTCATCGTAATATCCAATATCCCCAGATCTTAACCAACCATCTTCGGTGAAGGTTTCTTTAGTTGCAGCTTCGTTTCTGTAATAACCCTTCATTACCATTTCACTTATCGAACAAATTTCGCCTTCTTTAAAAGCAGGAAGAGATTCTCCAGTTTTTACATCTCTAATAAACATTTTCATCCCAGGAGCTACTTTTCCTACAGAACCCGGTCTAGCTCCTACCGCTGGAGATATAGTAACCAACATATGAGCTTCTGTACAACCATAGGCTTGCCGAACAGTTTGTAATTTCAATCGATCTTTGAGTTCTTGAATAGTGTCTTCACCTATAGGTGCTGAAGCGCAGGTTGCTTCTTTTATGCACGACAAATCGTAATCATCAACAACAGGGCTTTTAGCTAAAAATTGTATTAACATGGGTACGCCGATGATGACGTCAATTTTGTACTTTTCAATGCACCTTAAATAATCAAAGGGGTTGAAATGTTCAAGAATCATTAAGGGTTTTCTTTTGATGATGGTTTGAAGGATGACGTATAATCCGTAAATATGGAAGAATGGGAGAACACCTAAACCAACGTCTGGCTCAATTGGAAGTACTAAATCTGGATGACTTGAAGACAATAAGAATACATTATAAAAAGTTAGAAAATATTTAACAAGGTTCTTACTTTAACCCAATAAGAGTACCACTAACACCATAATGAGTTAAAGCAACAGCTTTCGGTAAACCCGTCGTGCCCGAGGAGAATAAAATAAACGCTAATTGCTCTTTAGCATTGACTTGTTTAATTGGAAATTCAGCTACGGAAAATTTCGACGAAATCGATGGTGAAATAAACGAATCTAAATCTTCAACTCCGGGAGCTGGTTGTTCTGTATCAATAACCACGACTTTTTTTAAACTTTTCGTTTTTGGTTTTAACTTGGCTAATGTCTCCATGTTTATTTCAGAGCAAAAAACAACATCCGGTTCGATGATGTTGAAAAGACTCTCCATCTCGTCTAAAATGTTAATGAATTATTATAAACAAATCATTTAATATTTATTTTTCATTTACACTCTGTGTAAACAGGGCTCATTAACGCCAAAGGCACTCCAGCTGCTAACGCTCCAAAGATCACACTTGGATAATTAACATGATTATTTGAACAAATAGCAATTAAATTATTTGAAGATAGCCCCATTTCTGTTAAAGAAATTGCTATTCTTGCGGAATCATCAAGAACTTTTCCAACGGATACCCATTGATCGGTGATGTCGTTTTTCTTTTTTAAAATTAATGTTTTTTTAGGTTATTCTGATTCAATATGGTAAACTAAAAATGCAATAAGAGTACTTACAAACGCAATCTCATCTCGTTTACGTTGACGGAAATTATCGTAAATTTGTCGGGCAAAATTTTCATTAGGAATGGGTGCACTTAAAGGTGGCCCAACAAGCACATGTTGTCTGTTCATGATGATTTTTTTGTTAGATTTGGAATAATTTGAGATGAGTTTACTGGAGGAGGTTTATAGAAACACTGTTCGATTTATAACGCTTTATATACAACAACGATAAGCGATAAGTTATCTACTTTTGGTTGACCTAGCTCCTTAAATAACATAAATATCGCTTTTACGATATATCTCATTTTTATAGTAATTTTTCTTTTAAATCTTTTTTTAAGATCTTTCCTCCCGGATTTTTGGGTATCTCATCTATAAATTGAACTCCTCCCGATAATTGTTTATAAGTTGAAACTTGCGCTAAAATATGAACTTATTTTAATAAATAGATTGATATAATGATGACTTACCAGCGACAAATTTAGCAAGTTCATCCGGAGTAACATCAACACTTTCTCGCCTAACAACAAAAGCTGTTGGTAATTCCCCAGCGTTATCGTCAGGTTTACCAACAACGGCTACATCTTTAACTGCTTTATGTTTTAAAAGAATTCCTTCAAGTTCGGCTGGAGCTACCTAAAATAATTAAAAGTTAATGAATTTTCTAAAAGTTTTTAAAAAGTTACTTGAAATCCTTTATATTTTATTAACTCCTTAATTCTATCCACAATAAATAAAAAACCATCATCATCAAAATATCCAACATCGCCAGTAAGGAAATAACCGTCCGAATCAAAAGCTTTTTGATTTGCTTCCTCATTGCAAAAATAACCATTCGTTACATTAGGCCCTTTAACACAAATTTCCCCCCTTTGATTAACTGGGAGAATATCTCTACTTTCAATATCTTTAATTACAACTTGAGTGTTGGGCCCAACGCGTCCGGAGCTATCGGGTTTTGATGATGTTCCCGGAGGAACACAAGTAACAATCCCAGTTTCTGTTAACCCATATACTTGTCTTACTTTTATTCCCAATCGTTGTTTCACCATATCCAAAACGTCGTGGGTAAGCGGCGCCGCTCCGCATATTATGTCTTTTAAGCTTGATAAATCGTATTTTAAAACAAGTGGATTTTTAGCCAAAAATATAGCTAAAGGGGGAACTACAAATAATGTGGAGACTTTATAGTTCTGTAATGTTGATAAAAACAAATCTGGTTTAAAACGTTTTATAAATACAGCTTTGGCTTTTAGAATTATGGAGCTTATTGTTACGAAAAGGCCGAAAATGTGAAAAACTGGGGCTAAGATTATTGTTGATTCTCCCGATGGTAATAAAATAACATCTTTACTCCTAGATTTAAAAACGAAAAAAATGATAAATATAATATTATTAAATTTGACTTACATAAAGTGAGGAATATGAGAGTATACGTTTTTATAAGATATCTTAACTCCTTTTGGCACACCTGATGTCCCAGAAGAAGATAAAATCATCGCTGTGTCATCATCAGTGTTTACATCAATCGGTTTAAAGCTTTCTATTTCAAGATCACAACAATCGGTTATAAAGTCAAATAAAATCCGATGATCTGATGATTCTCGTTCCATTAAAATAACTTCTTGTATATCTCCTAATTCATTTTTAATCTCCATGAAATTATTTACAGCGATTAACGAACAAAAAACAATTTTTGGGTTTATGTTTTTAAGGGAATGGCTTAATTCACCTAAACAATAATAATTAATCATAGAACAAAAATAAAATAACTTTTTTTACGTGAATTATAAACTGGATTAACGAAAGCTATGGTCGCTCCTAAATACATCGATGCTAATAAAGGAAATATCACCAAGTTGTCGTTTTCGCAAAGAACCGCTATGACATCCCCCTTTTTAATGTATTTTTGTAACGTTAGAGCTAATTTGATTGATTTTTTTAAAACATCCTTCACAATGAATCCTTCGTTTGTATCTGCATTTACCTTTAACGAAAGAATGTAATAAGACAAACGTTTCGTGAATATTTAATGATAGGTTGCTGAATTTGTACTTACTGTTAATATATCAGATGGATCAAATCCTTTTAATCTGTTAAAAATATATGAACCAAGCGATTCTTTAATTAATGGAACTTTTGGGCCAAAAAACTTGCGATTATTCATTGTTAACTAACTTTTTGTTTACTACATTAAATTTGTAATAATTTATAATAGTAACTATAAGTAAGTGTTTAATCTTAAGTTCAGTTTGAAATAATTCGCATTTATCTGTTATTGATACTTGGTATATTGACCTCCGTTCCCACGAGTTAGCAAAAGAAATAAAAATGTATTGGCTTTTTGTTGCATGATAAGTAATAATAATAAATTATTCAAAACATGTTATCGATAATCTAATAATTTGTGCTCATTATCGATATTCTTCTAAATTAATCGGAATGAATTACACATAATTTTCTGGTTAATTTTATATAGCATTGTTATATCAACAATATAGAAGCGGTAATTCCGGAAATGATATTTGATTAAAATGTTACATCTAATTGATTATAATCATTATAAACTGTTACACAGCTTTTCAATTAATATTAACATAAAGCGTGAGATTTGATTAAATAGATTTTATGTATATTGAGATAAAATAATCAGATATAACATCCAAAACAAGAAGATTTATTCAAATCATCTCATCTAAATTTTTCTTCAGATTTTGTCGTGGATCTGAAGAAATAAAGCTCATTAAAAATAGCAACAGCTCAGAGAAGGGTCGGCAACCTTTTGAGCCGGATGAGTCAAAAATTACAATTTACATAATTTCAAAGTTTTTAAAGAGCTACAAAATTTTTTCTTTAGAACAATTTTCGAAAAACTTTTATGCAGCTGGCTTCAGAATCATAGACTCCCGCAAAATGCGATAAATAACAAACTATATGCATACAAAAAAGGGAGATTAACAGAAGATGCGATAAATAGACTAACGGAGAATATTGACCGCTAAGATTTATCGATATATTGGAAGTTTTCGACAACCTATGGTGGCCGACTCTTATCAAGAGACTCAAAACACTAAATTGTCCAACAAACTTAAACAACACATTCAAGAGTTAGTGTCAGCTAACTGCGATATGGATCCACAAATACTGTAACAAAATGGATAGCAAAAGAATGCCCGCAAGGATCTGCATGTGGTCCAATCTTTTGGAATATAGTGCTAGAAGACTTTCTAAATACCATTGAAGGAGACCTCACTGCAACTATAGCGTACGCAGATGATATACTGTTAGTAATATAAGGTAATAACAGAAAAGAGCTAGAGGACAGAGCTAGATCTGTCATGATCGAAGTAGCAAACTGGTGTGAGGTAAACAAAAAAAAAATCTCAGAACAAAAGACCACATACGCCGTAATGAAAGGAAAGTTAAAAAAGGATCCTGTAATCAAGATAGGGACGGCATCAAAAAAGAGAAACAAAACAAACAAGTATTTAGGAGTGCACCTGTCGGAGAGTTTTAACTATACGGAACATGTCGAACAAATCTGCGAAACAGCGACAGCCGCAATGCATGCCATTGCTAGCCTAGCAACGTATAATAACAAGCTAAGGATGAATCAGATGAACAGGTACATGAATTCCGTAATTGCTGGAATAAGAACGTATGCGGCGGGTGCATGGGCAGAGAAAGCACTGTAGGTTAAACACCGAGAAGGGCTAAACAGAGCTCAAAGAAATATATTACTGAGAATGACAGGAGCATATCGAACCACTTCTTCGGACGCCCTGGCAGAAACCATGGGAATACTTGATGAATACTGGACTTGAAAGTACGGAATAGAACCGCAGTTTACTGGGACAGAAGGAAGAGACAAGATAACAAACGCATAACAGAGAAGATATACTAGAAGCGATTCCAGATCTATTTCAAGAAAGATGGACGGGCATAATAACTAGTAGAAGAGCGTACGGCATTTTCTCGAACAATCAGCAAAGATGATATCAAATTGGCATAAACAGCGCTTTAATTCATCATATATCGAGGCATGGTCATTATCTACTAGTTGCTGCGCAATAGAAACATATCGATAAACAGCTTATACGATTGTGGAGAGAGTGATACGGGAACACATGGTCATCATGATTGCCCCAACATCACAAATGTTGAAGAGCAGAGGCAAAGATTGAGAAATGAATCGTCAATTGCGATACTATGACAGCAAGAGGGCGGATCTGCATTCATTTTAAATAGAGTTGAAAGGAACCATCAAGACAGATAGCGCCCGCAAGGATAGTCTATGAAAACACGAGATCATACCAACTGGTCATTTCCAACAGATTTTCAATTCTGAATACTGATCAAAAACCGAAGAACAGAATCGGAAATACTAATGGAAGACATTTCACCCGCAAGCGACAATTACCCGATTATGACAAAAACGCAAAGCTTTAGTATTAAATTAGTTTTACTTTAGATGATTAGGAAAAATTTCATTTTGCTTTAGTAAAAAATAAAAAAACCTTAAAGAAAACCAAGGAAGGCAAGGTTAACTAGATAGTGGGTACTAATGAGCCTCCACAACACTCCATAGAAATTCAGGCCTATTTCAGCATTTCTTCAAAAGCACTTGAATATTACGCAAAATGTTCGACTATTTCGGTATTTATTCGAAATTGGCAATTAAATCTAATATATACCGGGTGTCCCTCAAAAGTGGCTCACCCCATATTTTTTTAAATTATTAATGATATCAGAAAACCATTCGGAATGCATAATTAGGCTATTAAAACGGATTATTACAACATGAAATTGTTGTCTTTGGACGTCCGGTTATACCGGAAGTTAGTATTAATTTCCCTGAGGGAACATAACTACGTTATGTTCTCTTTGATTTACTGTTTCCGTGCCGTGATTACTATTGTTTTATTTTGTGATTCGTTTTTAATAGTGGTGTAAATGAACAGTGGTATTAAATTAGCTTTAAAAGAAAAATGCGAACAAATAATTAAATTTAATTTAATAATTTTTGATTTTCTATTCTTTTTCTTTATTTTTTGTTCTTTTACACTAAATGTTCTGCTGACAGTAACTTACAATGTACTATGCTCACCATACGTTATAATTTGGATTGTTCACTGTATTTTAATTTTTAATTTAATTAAAACCTATTCAGGTGGATATGGCAAAAATAATTGTTGGTAAGTACAAAATGATTTATTTTGTGTCCTAATAATCCATTTTACTGCCCTAATTATGCATTCTAAATAGTATTCTTATATCACTAATAATAAAAAAAATATGGGGGTGAGCCACTTTTGAGGGACACCTTTTGAGAATTGTTAGATAATTGACCACTTTACACGACCATTCTACTCGTTTGACCAAATTTGCAATGGGAAACTAGTGTCCTATATCTTGTTAAGAAGGCATTTGCGAGACCATGTATAATCAATGAACTAATGTTATCCATTAGTCATATAATTTTATTTTATTTATTTACCGATTTCGGATCATAATAGCTATCCTCAGAAGAAACACCTAAATAGATCCATCAAATTAATTGTAGTATTAATTAACTATAAGATATTAAGTGATCAATTGTAGTCTTACATAGGTTATGCAAAGAAGGCGTGTATCCAAACAAAGATCAGACTTTTTCAGAAGATGTAATATTACATTTATGTGTTTCTAATTTATTTTTCTGCCTTTATGATGTTAGCCTTCTATCAATAAATAATCAATAATACTCCTTTTTTTAACGTATAATAATTTTTAATAATTTTGTTGTAGTCCCTTATAAGCGGATTCCACTGTATACAATTCTAATCAAAATTAGTTGGACGAACAGAATATATACTTAAATTGGTATTAAAAATTTAATACCAATTCATTTTTGAGATATTTTTTGTGAACTTCTAAATTTCGTATATTTTACGATACACCGCAGGTGTTTACAATCTATCTTGTAGATGCCATTACTATCTAGTATATTTGTTTTGTGTTTTTTATAATTTAAAATGTTTCTAATCGTGTTTTTTGTTTTAAAAGTTAATGCTGTGTCATATTCTTTAAAAATTTGCTGTAGACTGGTTGCCATGTTTCCTGGGTAGGATATGGCTCTATACTTTTCATTATTACTCTCCAAGCCTGTATTTTTATGATCACTTAATGATGTTATTTTGCTTTAGTTTATTTTATTTAGTTTTTTGTTGATTAGTTTTAGTACTGTGTCAACTTGAGAATCATTATTCATGGCTATTGGAATAATAGCTTTGTTTTCTTTATTGAGCTTATTACAATCAAGTTGCGAATTATAATAATATTTTTTAATATGTACTTGACAAACACGTATTAATGTCGTTTGTTTTGTGTTATAAGTCCTTATAATAAAGATTTTTACATACCATTAGATAATATTTCTATAGTCCCTTATACATATGTGTTGTTTTAAGTATTTACAATTTTTTATCAATATTTCTATCAAATATTTTCCTTTGACGTAAGTAAGACTACAATTATTCACTTTACACAGTTAATTTAATTTACATCTTTAGGTGTTTCTTTTGAGAAAATAGAAGAGAAATAGAGTGAAATTGTAACACTAAATTCAAATGATTTTTTTTAAACATGTATACTAAGAGTATATTAAGATTGCTTCATCTTAATTTTTCATATGCCCTAGAAGTCTGTTAGCGGTTTTTTGAATCACCTTGTATATATGGCGTTATTTGATAATTACTTGTTATTTAACTAAAAAATTAAAACAATTAAAGATTTACTTACAACTTGTACAATTGAGCAAACAGATTCAATGGGAGTGATGGTATTGCTTGGTTAAACTTGTACTTAAAATTATAACAAAACAATAACATGCATTTGAGCAAATAATTTTAATGGAAGCGTTGGCTTGGAATGGTTTTAGAATGTTTGCATAAATTTGCTCATAACTTGTTGTATTAAGTTTCAAGCACGACTCTAAAGTTTCATTTATAAGTTAGCTACTTACTTTACTTTTAATTAAATTCATGCAAGAGAACGCTTACTCACACGAATGTCTATGCGAACTCTAAATGTCAACTTTTTCACTTTACTGTAACAATCTGGGAGACTATTTAACTCGTGGCATTTCTTTTAAAGCTGTCCACTTTTGTTGCGTTAAGGTGCCATTAGTGCGAGGGATATTTGGGTATGTCTGTATCGGGTATTTTGTTCGGATTTGCTGAGGTGCTAACGTCATGTGGCCGCCATCAGCTAATCCGAATGAATTACCCGATATACAAATACCCATGTATCCCGCGCACAAAATGCAGCTTTAGGTACATACATTTCTGGACCTCCAACGCTTATAACTTTACTTTTTAAATCGATCAATTGCATTTCTGCAGATACAGTATCAATGCTAAATGACCTAATATGGATTTTGTTAATGCTTAGGTTGAGAAAATTTACTATAAATGCTAGAGTGCTTTATTTGTTTTGAATTGCTCAAATTTTTTGCACTGGATTTATCACGATATTGCATAGAAATTGAAAATGAAGTAATTAGGTTGGGTATCCCTTTGGACCATAAAGTAAAATTTTTGTAACCGACAACGACAAATCGTTTTCTAATTCAAAGTGATAATGCCTTTTTCATTTAAGAATATTTTTATTTCATTCATGCACAAAGCAAAACGTTCCAACACCTTGCCTTTAGAAAGCAATCGCACTTTAATTTCAAGAACTAGATTGGAATAATGAGTTTTCATTTCGTTTAAGAATTCTTTAAAGTGACAACAATCTGAAACAATCTTTATTACAAAAATTATGACTTCAACTATTTTAGCCGGAAATGTTTGGGCACAAACTGCTAATACATCAAGAGTGTATTATGTTGTGAAATGTAAGAATTTTGTGATATATTATGCTCTGAAGAATCGTTGTTGCTCATTTATTTTGTTCTGTTTGGTTTTCCAGTTCCATTTTCTTCAACGCATTTTTGCACGGCTTTCCCTATATCCTTTCCTCTAGTTTGTCAAGAGAGCGGTAGCAATCCTAAAAGTTCTTCTTTTAGACCTTGGGAAGACATATACCTGACAAACAGAGTGTCTTTATTACTTATTGCGTGTTTTTTATGTCGCAAAACTCATCTATAGCAAGTGATAAGGCAGAAAGTTGAATATATATCTACAAATATGTTCATTTGAAGACATTTAGCTATTATATTTTGTACTGTTTTAGCGAATACTAGCAAATCTTCAAAATTTCTGGTTTGTTTTTGAAATCACGAAACCAGACACCAAATTTTTTGCGTCGAAAGCGAACTGAAAGATAGAATTAATAGATAGAATCGAAGATAGAATTTTCGTTAATCAATTCAAAACGATATTTAAATGTTTTTTTTTTGATAACATAAATAATATTTGCATATGGAATTAAAGAACCGAAGATTTACATCCAAAGAGCCACAGCTTGCCGACCTCTCACCTAGGGTGTTGGAAGAAGGATCTTGTGGAATTCATTCAGAAGTATTATATGGACAATATTCTCAACAAGAGACGAAGATCAAACCATTACTATCGAAATTCCTCTCAAAATTTATTGCGTTTTGGCGCATAAGCGTTCTAATTTTGCCAGCATGTGAAACTCGCCATAGAACCATTTAAAAACAGAATTTCGCAATGTAATCCTTAACACACCCAATAAACAAAATTCGGCTGCGTTAGACACTGCTATGATAAAACATGTTATAACGCGCTATTAATGTATTAATAGCTTTACCAATAATAGTTATCATTTATAAATATGTTTTACTCCACAAATGGCAACTTCTTGAATTTACAATATTCAAAAAATAAAAACCTGTCATTAATTATACATATTGCAGATAGTAAATATTACCATACACATAATTATTGCCATAATACATCATAATATTTTAACGAAAAATGTTTTATTATGTATATACGTAAATTATAGTTACAACATTATAGTTTTTCGTTTATGTATTGTCTGATTTCACGTTTCATGATTTTTCCATTTGAATTTTTTGGAATATCATCCACGAAGTAAACTCCCCCATTTAATTCCTTGTAAGAAGCCACTTTTCCTATAAATATAAATTTTCGTAGTTCAACAAAGTGGCATATTGAGACAGTAAATAAGATCTTACTATTTTTATTTAAAGAGAATAGCATAAAGCAAAAATACCTTTTAAGAAATCAATTAGTTCTTCTCCTGTCACATCAGTACCTGGTTGTTTAACAACCACGGCACATGGATATTCACCAGCTCTTTCATCTGGAATACCAATAACGGCAACATCTTTAACAGCTGAATGAGTTAGTAAGAGTCCTTCTAATTCAGCAGGTGCTACCTAAAAAAATTAAAAAAATATTAATAAAAAAATATTTGCTTTGATCTATATTTACTTGGAATCCTTTGCATTTAATTAATTCCTTTAATCTATCCACAACGTATAGTTGACCATCTTCATCAAAATAACCAACATCTCCGGTTAAAAAATAACCATTTTCATCGAAAGAATTTTGTGTTTCTTCCTGATTATTAATGTAGGCATTAAATATTATTGCCCCTTTTACGCAAATTTCTCCCGCACAGGTTACTGGTAAAATCTCTTTAGTATCTGTATCTTTTATTATAACGGAGATATTAGGAACTAAATTTCCGATGGCATTAGGTGTATAATTAGAGTTTTTTGTAGTCATTGCTACACAACCGGTTTCAGTTAATCCATACAATTGCCTCACCTTGATATTCAGCCTGCAAAGTATTTTTGTAATGTAGTTTTTAAATTTAGGTTAAATGAATTACCTGGAGTGTAATAGATTAAAAACCGATTCTGATAAGGGAGCAGCACCGCATAAAACATCCTCAAGGCTAGATAAATCGTATTTTTCCACTAATGGGCTTTTAGCCATAAAGATTGCTAAGGGTGGTACAATTGTTAGCTTATTAACTTTGTGAGTTTCGATTGTTTGCAAAAAGATGTCTGGCCGAAATGTTTTTAAAAATACAAGCTTACTACCAAAGATAACACCATACAAAGTCACGTAAAGACCGAATATGTGAAATAAAGGCACCAAAACCAAAAATGTTACATCCACAGACATCCCAACATAATTGGTTTCTCTAAAATTATTTTGTGTTTTGCAATTAATGTAGAACTAATTAAAGAAACTTACTGAATGTATGGTATAGCAGCTAATAGATTTGAGTAGGATAATGTAACACCTTTAGGTAACCCGGTTGTTCCAGAAGATGATAAAATTACAGCTCCTTTAGACTGCAGGTTTGAACTGATCGAAATCAGCTTGTTTTTTCATTAAGTCGTATATGGTAACAAAACCATTTTGTTTGTCATCATCCATAAGGATAATCGTTTCGACGAATGGTAATTCTTTTTGAACATCCAGGACTGATTGTAAAATAGATCTTTTACAAAACACAAGTTTTGGTTTGTATAACGAGAAATTGTGAAGTAATTCTCCTGTTAACAAAATAATTTGATTATAATGTAACAATTCTAGATATTAATATGTTTCTACAGTTTTTGTTTATGAATACAAATTTATGATAGAATGTTTTAATTCCTTGTCTCATATCTAATTTGTGGTTTACAATCAGAAAATACAAGGATGTTTATCATTTATTTTTAAACTTATTAGAGAATTTGGTTTGTTTCGTTTAGCTTCGCCAAACTTATTTATCTTAAATTATTCTAGTTCGTGTTTGACAACGTCTCGACATCACTTATCCCGACCTATCTCTATTTTAATTGAGGTATAAGGGTTTCATAAGTGAATTACTTAAAATTAGATAATTAACAAATTATTACTTGGTTTGTAAGCTGGATTCACTAAAGCGATTGTACTTCCCAAATACAATGAAGCAATAATTGGAACGACATTTAAAAATTCGTTTTCGCAAACACAAGCTATTGTGTCATCATTACTGACGTAACGTTGTAAAGAAATCGCAGTGTTGATACATTTCGATTGAAGATCGTCCACTGAAATTGCATCATCACTTTCAGCGTTTACCTAAAAGAAACTAATAATTCTAATTATATTTACAATTTTTTTAATATTTACCAAAGTTTTCTTCTGAGATTTTAGCAAAGAAAGTTTTTCAAAAATATATTCACCAAATGGTTTATTTGGTATTTCACTCACTGGCCCTTTTACTAACCTTTCCATAACGGTTCTTCTACGTGGCGTACAACGTGTGTTCTTACACACTGTTATCGATAATGAATGTCTTAATATGGTCGTGACCGTTCAAAAGTATTTTTTATCTTTCTTGGTCACGGTTGTGTAACTAAATATAAACTCTTATCAACATTATGCAAAAGATTTTTTTAATATAATGAGTTAATTAATAATTTATTTTAATAAAATTAGTGTTGGTTGATTACCAATTATTAAATTGTTGAATTGGCAAAATAGGTGAAATTCCTTTGAAAATGAAAATACTTTATTCCATGCTAATATTGCGATTGTTTATTTCAGTTTTCTACAGAGTACACTAAAATGAACTAAATTACTACTTAAAAACGACAATTCAACACAAAATCGAAATAAATAAAAAGTTGTGTTTCTTATTCAATGCAATCATTAACGTTATTAGAAAATGAATTGGTGATGGGAACAACTAACAATCAATACACAACTTGAAAAAATTATAAGATGACGTTGAAAATTTAAAAATGAAGACTCGTCTTCGACTTCATTCACGACATACTAAAAATTATAAAACAACATAAACACAACACTCGTCAAACCGCTACGTCACATGTATAACCACATTTAGAAAATTTTAGATTATTTAATAAGTTAAAAGGGATAGGAGTAAATGTTACTCAGATTTTCTGTGTCCATTTTGAAATTAACAATATTATTTTTCGCATTGATATGAAAATTTCAAGGAACAACGTTGTGATAATTTGATTCTTTATCTAAAATTATTAAAGTTTCAAAATCAAAGAGATAGTTGAGTGTTTGGGAAAAGCACATGCCTTTTTTTTGAATTTTGTGTCACTTTTGTTATATTAATTATATTCTTTAATCATTCTTTAGTTTGTCCAATGTATTTTCCGTCACAATCCTTACAATTATCGCACTATAAAAGTCCTGATTCTAGAAAATTTTCGGTTTATGTTAAAAGATAAATGTTGAGGAATTTTCATCATGTCATTAAATGTACTCTAAATAAAATGTTAATCCAAGAGTAAATGGAATCTTTTTATATTGTTGTAGTTATTTGGATGTGTTAAGAACTTGATTTATGTTGTGTTGTAAATATGTAAAAAAATAGTAATTTATTAAAGAGCTTTTTTGGGTAGCCATTGTTTTCAAACGTATTACATAGGATTTTTAGATTCTTTCCCTTCAATTGTGATTCGTCAATATTACAAATTCTATGTTTTGAGGTAAGTACAGTAGCAATTTTATGTTTAAATATGTGGTTAGAGTGAAAATTTAGAAATCTACCAGAATACGTTGCGTTTATGTACCAACCGAAAATAATACGGTTGTTTTTATCTCTAATTATCATAGTGTCCAAGAAGGGTATGCTTCTATTGATTTCGTTTTCTACAGTAAAACGAATGTCAGAATAAAAGTTATCAAAAACATACAAAATGTTATCCATATTATCTTCTGTACAGGCTAAAATCAATTCGCAACATATTTTCTGAAGAATGTTAACTGTAAATCATTTGTTTGTAAAATTTCGTCTACACATTAATCCATCACTATCCAGGCTAGAATCGGACTGTGATATCGGTAATGAATGGTGATACATTAGTGCTCCTGAAATTTGATGATATATTTTATTTTGAAAAGAAAACATGGAATCATTAAAGAGTAAATTTAATACTTTTAAAAATATTTCTTTAACCCATTTGCAAACTCCATGAATTTTCTCTCACTTTTCTTCTACTATTTTCCTTATAAGCGATAAAGGAATTTGTAAATAGATTAACAACATCTAATGAAATTAATACGTTATTTATTATTTTAACTTTATTTTGTATGTTTATTTAACATTTTCTCTGCTTTTTCTACACACAGTTCTCATTTTCTATATCTTTGCTTTTGTCCGAATTTCAATGGTTACCATTGGGATCTCGGAATTTATACGAGATAGAAGGGAATGTTTTGCGGAATTCAATTTTCACGCCTAATCATATTTCAAATTCATCCTCATTTTAAACTCATTATAAAATATGCTTAATTTTGAATATGTTTGGAAGAGTCTCGAGAACACTTATCTCGAATCATATCTATAACAAGATTCATTATCCATATTTTTTCGTATTAACCACTTCCCGGTTTATACCAGCAAGGCTGAAAATATATAATATATAACAGTGATGGGCGACAGGTAAATACCCGGTGGGTAGGTTTTTATAACAATAATAGTAATTATTATTTATTGATTTGAAAAAACTTTAATACCTATTCATAAACAAAAGATTTTTTTTCATTTATTCCTAAACAGAAGCAAAATCAGAACCAAACATAATCGATAACAAAAATGATATATGAACTAACACTAGCACTAACACTAATACTACAATAGAACTATCACTAGGACTAACACTAGATCTAAAACTAGAAACTTTCGGGATTTGTCGTGCGTTTTTTGAAAAAATGTTTACGTTTCGGATGCCATATTGCAACCTTCTTCGGAAACTGGTTCGAAGTCACTTCGCACGGCAAAACCTGAAAGTTTCTAGTTTTAGATCTAGTGTTAGTCCTAGTGATAGTCCTAGTGATAGTTCTAGTGTTAGTGCTAGTGTTAGTTCTAATTTTAGTTTAACAAAAATGATATTAATAAATATAACTGTTTAACTATGCTCAATTGAATTGAGCACAATTCCCTGGATTTCTTGGAAATCAATTCACAACAAATTATTTTATTTTATATATATTTATTATTTTCCCTGAAGTGTATTTTACAATTGACAATAAAGGTCGATAAAGAGTAAGTAAGTTAAGTTGGCTCTTTGGTGTCTGAGTTACGACGGAATCTCGTCGACTGATCAACTGAGCTGAAACTTCTTATTCAAAAACAAAACTCTTTCGCACATAAATCTAAAAATGCTTAACAAAAAAGTTTATGTAAAAATATAAATTGTTGACGTATGCAATTTACTTGACGCCTTTAAAATCCCCAAAAAATAACAAATCAAATAATTTCCTCAACACTTCGCGAATCACTTATCCCCGGGGTTGCCAAGGTTACGGTTACGGATGTTAACTTCATGAGCCTCTTTTCTCTGTTCTAGCCGATCGAAGAAGTACACCTGGACGCCACTATGAATGTGGCGATGTTATTCCATAGTCAACCATTGATGATGATAAAATTTCAAGACATAACTGCTTTGCAGTAGTCCAATAAAACCAGTACTGTGACATTGCCATTGTCGACTTCGTTAAGGGTACGTTTACGTTATAGCTGCGATAAACGATAAGAGCAGCGCTAAATTGGTTTCTACGGAGCAGTTCGTGCTTTAATTAGTCGCTCCAACATTCGCTTCCATATTATTGGCTTTCTTTGGTAGTATCGTCCCTCTTATCGTTTATCGCAGCTCCAACACAAACCTACCCTAACAATGTCATCAACATCAGATCGATACCATTGTAACGAGCATTCTTATTATTATCTTATCTATCCTTTAATCAGATAGGGCAGTACGCTGATCGGTCGTAGATCATTAAGGGACTCAACATTTTTTTATGTTAACGGTTTCACTATCGTGTGTTTCCATACGTTTGGAAAGGTACCGAATCAATACAACTATTTAATATGTGGGTTGTATACTCAATGAACGGACCAAAACAGTTGTTCCAAAGAGTGGGCCCAAACTCAGATCCACCAGCATCAGTAGACAAAGAAATGAATATTGAGAGAGAAAATGCATTCGCAACCCCATGTTGACGTCTCGCGTATGAATCAACAAGCTGCTGATTAGTATGAGGTCAGTTTTTAATAATGAAGTGTTTATTAATAACGTCGGGATTAGCAAAACATGCAGGAATCTTATTGCCCCGTCGTGTTCGTTAAGCTTACTCAATTCCTTCCATAGCAATGCCTTATTTGCCCTAACCTGCTCATACCGCAATTTCATATGGGCCTTCTCTATTAATATTGCTCATGATCAGACTGATTTCGTGTAACACAATAGTTCTTCAGAGTAGAATCTAGTAAGCGCATCATACATCTTATATTGTAAGTGAGCCAAGGAGATAGACGTCATCTTCGAGCGACAAAATCCTTGAAGGCGTATGTTTATCGAACAACGACAACAAATTGCGGTTAAGAAAATACAACTTTTCATCCACGGAAATTATACATCATATACCAGGGGATTGAGTACAAGTCATTTAAAAAGTGCTTCTCATGAGACTTAGCCCAACATCTAACCCTTATCTTTTTTTCTGCCGCTCTCAACGTTTTTATGCGTACAACTCCAAAAAAGATATTGTCTGTTTATCTTGCACTAGCCGTGCAATTAATATTGAAATCACCCGTGCAGAGAAGGTTGTCATAGTCCAAGCATTGGTGATGCAAGTGTCGAATGTTCCCCCTAAGAGCTCTGTAAACTACTGCAACTACTAAATATACACTAAATAATACTAAATATACAATATCCTGCACTTGTGCGGCAAGCCATAGGTATACTATATGATCATTGAAAGGTGCTTTGGAATGTGTTACCGATAGCTTTCAGATAGATATTGCGATAATTCTTTCTTTAGCTGCTGTAAAATAACAAAAAAAACACGTTAAAAATAAAAAGAAAGTGCGGCGAAGCATCAAACTTGACGAAATATTACTTTAAAGTATCAATGTGACGTCACGTAATTTGATATTTCAAAACTTGCTAACAACGTATTTTTTCAGAAAAACGATTATAACATATAAAAGATTAATAATTAATACCTTTCTTTCTTATCTACTTGTTTGTGTCTTAACTTTTTTTTCGAACCCAAACCTAACCAAACCCAACCCAGAACTTGGAACCCACCTGCTACCGAGTCCAAAACAGTATGTTTTTGAGTGAAATATCCTTCTTTGTTACCTTCTTTGTTGAAAATATTTACGGATCTAAGATGGCTTCATCTGGGGAAGCTTTAATAAGCCCATCGTTTTCTAAAATGTCACATACACCGAAAACAAAAGCTGGTCTGCGTAATCACACCCGCAGAAGGGGTGCAAATAGATTATAATCGCCTCATTCTGGGATTATGTCGTTAATGGTTGGTCATTTAAGTGTGCTATCATTTGCAGCCTCACTTTGGTCCTTTGTCAGTACTTTTTGAAGCTGATATTGTTACACTCTCGGAAACATGGATTTCACCGAGTACACCGAATTCTTTGTTTGCTTTGGATATTCACAAATTATGGCGCCAGGATCATCTAGGGAAGGCGGTGTGGCTCTCCATAAAGAGAGGTATCAAGTAAATATATTAAAAGTACCAGCAAATATTAACGACAGCTCTCAGATAGATAAAAAATATATCAAAAATAAAAAAAAGTGCAGCAAAGCGTTGACCTTTTTAAAGAAAAAATGTTTGACGTTTCGGATGCCATGTTGCAACCTTCTTCAGAAACTGGAGAAGCTTGTAACATGCAGAAAACTTAGAACATTTCAGTCAAACATTTTTTAAGTTGTAGATCTAGTATTAGTCCTAGTGATAGTTCTAATGTTAGTGCTTCTAATTTTATTTATTATTCATGTTACTTACAATACCCGAATTTGGATATTGTCCGAAACAAGTCCTGACCAATTTCTTTGCTCATTGAGTAGCGAAAAATATTCACAACGCGTTTTTGACATTTAAATTTACTCAATAGCCGAAATTAATCAAATTTGCATATTAAGAACACCAAAAAGTACTTAGACCGCATTGTGACTATTTAACGTTTTCTTAAAACACGTTGTGGACATCAAAAAGTATTCACAACGAATTGAGAGTATTTCACGGTTCCTTACGACGTTTTATGGCTAAAGACCGGATTTATAGAAAATATGCTTATGCTCAAAATTAAAGGCATTACAAATATATTTAAATATCTTTACGAATCAGTTAAAAATAAGTGAAATAAGACCAGGTTAGTTATGCCTTTTTTGCATTTTCATGCCTATTATTTTTTATGCCTATTTAAAGCCTTTTTCCAACTTTTTGGCGTCTTTTCCCCAACAATTGGTTGAATTATGAAAAAATATTTCGCTGCGCCTCTGTACATTTCCTCATTGTGCCGTCTGTCGTAAGATCCGTGTTTTTCATCGATCCGAATCTAAGCTTTGGAATTCCCCGTTGTGCCGTGTCGTGTCGTCTTACACGGGATTCCCCGTATGTGGTTTGACTTGCGTCGAGTCTTCAATTCATTTAGTTGTATTAAAGTTACTCAAGTGACACTGTGAAGTTCTTGCGTAGTACAATGCCGAAACCAATGCCGAAGCCAACCGTAGCAGAATGGATTAAAGATTACAAGGAATTGAAATATGAACGCAATCATTTATTTTGCCAAGCCTGTTCAAAAATCGTAAGTATTGATGGAGTTAATCGAGTAAAAACAATTAATTATATTTTTAAATAATGATTAAATTATGTATAATACCAAAGATTTTTAAATATTTAAAACCGAAATTTAAATCTTTTTACTTATTGATTGTGACAAGAAATACTACATAATTCAGCATGTCAAAACATCATTGCATCAGGAAAAATTAAAACTGACTAAAAGTCAATCCAAAAAACAACAAACTATAGGTACAGCTATACAATCTGTGGCATCAACATCCGGCTACACTGAACAATCAAAATTCAATTTTGATCTTCGCAAAGCTTTGATAAAAGTAAACATACCAATCCATAAAGTGACAAATACATATTTCAAAACTTTTTTACAAACATATTGTACAATGCATATTCCCGATGAAAGCCATCTCCGCAAAAATTATATTACTTCAGTTTACAAAGAAGTTATTCAAGAAATAAAAAATATTATTGGAAATAATTATATTTGGATAAGTGTAGACGAAACAACTGATGTATGTGGACGATACGTGGCAAATTTAATACTTGGAGTATTAAGTGATGAAAATTCGTCAAAAAGTTTTCTAATAAGTACCAAAGAATTAAGTAAAACAAATAATAATACGGTAACAAGATTTATTCATGACGAATTAACGCATTTTTTCTTACCGGTGCCGGTACCGAATGATAAAATTTTACTGATGGTGTCAGACGCCGCGGCATACATGGTAAAAGCTGCGTCTAATATGAAGATTTTTTACCTTAATTTAATTCATTGTACTTGCTTAGCACACGGGCTTAATCAAGTAGCAGAAACTATAAGGTTACAGTTCCCATTAGTTAATAAATTAATAAAAAGCGGTAAACAAATATTTGTTAAAGTCCCTTTAAGGGTAGAATTGTTTAGAGAGAGGTTGCCAAATACCCCATTACCAGCACAACCAGTTCTAACAAGATGGGGAACATGGCTAGATGCCGCTATATACTACACAAACGCCTTAGATCATTTTAAACAATTAATAAATGAATTTCCGGCTACAAGTAGTAAAGCAATACAAGATTGCCAGGCCGTCCTAATAGAAGTGGAGCTACAAAATAATTTGGCATTTATAAAAAGCAATTACAGTTATATAAGTGAATCTATAAAATCACTTGAAAAACAGGATTTACCTTTAGTGACTGCAGTAGAAATGATTAAAAAGTTTCAAGACAGCACGTATAGCGTACCAGAAGGTATTGGTCAAATAATTACGAATAAATTTAATGACGTTCTGTGTAAAAATGAAGGATTTGCCACATTACGAAGAATTGCATCAATTTTAAGAGGTGAAATTGTTACTGGATTTATTATGAATCCCGCATTAATTACAAAGTTCAAGTATACACCAATTACAAGTGTGGACGTGGAGAAAAGTTTTTCGGCTTACAAGAATACGTTACGTGAGAGAAGACACAACTTCACAATGGAACATTTAGAACAGCATTTAATAATTAGTTGTTTTCGTGATTAGTGGTTTAATAATTATATATGAATGTTTAGTTTAACCATGTATTTTTTAATGAAAACGTTATTAAAATACATTATTAATTAGGTATACCAATTTTTTCGATTTATAATTTTTATGCCTTTTTAATGCTTTTGTTGCCAAAATTTCATGCATTTTTAAGTGCCTTTTTCCGTCTTTTTTGTGCCTTTTAATCCGGTCTTTAGTTATGGCTATTTAATATTTACTTAGAACCAGGTCCTCGAAGTGAACATATGTACTCAAAATTAAAACATTTGTATAATCTTATTTCAACTTAGTTTACTTCGTGATAAGTGTGCGAATAAATCAATAAATCATAAAATGTGAATAACACTTAAACCAATAAAATTATGCGAAAAGCCTTCGATAAAAATTCCGTAAACATTTCAATAAAGGCAGGATAACAGGTCATATGAGTCATAAATTCATAAATTAATGAGCTGATTGAGCAAGTTTTGTTCATTATATAAGTGTATATATTACCACTAATAACCGAATTCGAACGCAGTCTGTAAACACTGTGTATAATAAACATAATTATTGCTTAACTATTGATATATAATTATTAATTATTAAACATATTATATTTCAAACGGTAAACACTGAATTGTGTATATAAATTATAATTATAACATTATAGTTTTGCGCTTATGTATTTTCTGATTTCACGTTTCACTATTTTGCCATTTGAGTTTTTTGGAATATCATCTACGAAGTAAACTCCTCCATTTAATTCCTTGTATGAAGCCACTTTTCCTATAAAAATACTTTTTTACACAAAGTGGTAGTTAAGAGATAGTTAATATGAGATAGTTAATATGAGATAGTTAATAAAATCTTTTTATTTTTATTTGCACAAAATAACAAATAAAAATAACGTGTAACGGTATTGAAGTACCATCTGTTAGTTTCAAAAATACCTTTTAAAAAATCAATTAGTTCTTCTCCTGTTATATCAGTTCCTGGTTGTTTAACAACCACCGCACATGGATATTCACCAGCTCTTTCATCTGGAACTCCAATAACGGCAACATCTTTAACAGCTGAATGAGTTAGTAAAAGTCCTTCTAACTCAGCAGGGGCTACCTAAAAAATTTTTAATAAATTTATGAAAAAATAGTTACTTTTGATGCTATTTACCATAAATCCTTTGCATTTAATTAATTCTTTTAATCTATCCACAACGTAAAGTTGACCATCTTCATCAAAGTAACCAACATCTCCGGTTAAAAAATAACCATTTTCATCGAAAGAATTTTTTGTTTCTTCCGAATTATTAATGTATGTATTAAATATTGTTGCCCCTTTTATGCAAATTTCTCCCGTACAAGCTGTTGGTAAAATTTTTTTAGTATCAATATCTTTTATTATAACCGAGATATTAGGAATTAAATTTCCGATAGCATTAGGTGTATAATCAGAATTTTTTGTAGTCATTGCTACACATCCAGCTTCAGTTAGTCCATATAATTGCCTCACCTTAATATTAAGCCTGTAAAGTATTTTATAATGTACTTTGTAAATTTAAAACTTAAATGAATTACCTGGATTTTAACTGATTACAAACAAAGTCTTTTAACGGAGCAGCACCGCATAAAACATCTTGAAGGCTAGATAAATCGTATTTTTCCACTAATGGGCTTTTAGCCAAAAATATTGCTAGGGGTGGTACAATTGTCAACTTATTAACTTTATAAGTTTCGATTGTTTGCAAAAAAGAATCTGGGCGAAATGTTTTTAAAAATACAAGTTTACTACCAAAAATAACTCCATACAAAGTCATGTAAAGCCCAAGTATGTGAAATAAAGGCACCAGAACTAGAAATGTTATATTCACAGACATCCCTACATAATTAGCTTGTCTAAAATTATTTTGTGTTTTTCAATTAATGTAAAGTTAATTAAGGAAACTTACTGAATGTATGGTACAGCAGCTAATAGATTTGAGTAGGATATTATAACCCCTTTAGGCAACCCGGTTGTTCCGGAAGATGATAAAATTACAGCTCCTTTAGATTGGTCGATTACTGCAGGTTTGAACTGATCGAAATCAGCGTTTTCTTTCATTAAGTCGTGTATGGTAACAAAATCATTGTGGTTACCATCTTCCATAAGGATAATAGTTTCGACGAATGGTAATTCTTTTTGTACATCCAGTATCGATTGTAAAATTGATCTTTTACAAAACACAAGCTTCGGTTTGTATAATGAGAAATTGTGAAGTAATTCTCCTATTAACAGAATAATTGGATTTTAAAGTAAAAATTCTAAATTTAAAACGTGTTATTTGGAAATTTTAACATTAAAATAAATTTGCATATTTACATTGCTTCATATCTGATTTGTGATCTATAATAAATGGGTTTATTATTGTTTAACATCAAGCTAGCAAGACTGAAAATATATAATAAATGATGATTTTAAACGACGGCATAAGAGTTTCATAAGTAGTCCTAGAATTTACTTAAAGGTAGATAATTAATAAATTATTACTGGGTTTGTAAGCTGGATTCACCAAAGCAATTGTACTTCCCAAATACAATGAAGCAATAATTGGAACCACACTTAAAAATTCATTTTCGCAAAGACAAGCTATTGTATCATCATTACTGATATAACGTTTCAAAGAAATCGCTGTATTGATACTTTTTGAATGAAGATCGTCCAGTGAAATTGCATCATCAGTTTCAGCGTTTACCTAAAAGAAAATGATAATTCTAATAACAATTATTTATTTTTTTTAAATATTATATTTACCAAGTTTTTCTTTTGAGATTTTTGCATAAAAAGTTTTTCAAAAATGTATTCACCAAATGATTTATTTGGTATTTCACTCACTGGCCCTTTTACTATTTTTTCCATAATGACAGTCCTATATGTGGCCGTCAATGTGTATTCTTATACAATGATATCGATAACGAGTACGTACGATTATATATTCATTATATTCACGACATTGTTATGACCGTTAATAGTTATTTTTGATTCAAGCTAGCGAAATGACACTTTCGTATTCGAAAACGAATGTTATTTTGCGAGCGTCTGCAAACAACAGAATCGTTCGAGAAAGCAAAAGAGTTACACTACCATGTATCAAACAAATTTTTTTCTAAAACTGTGTGTTTTAAATTATACAATTTAATGAAAAATCAAATTAAATAATTACATTTAGACTTCACGCCCTAGATGTAAAAGTTTTTACAGTTACCAAGTACTTTGCAAAAGTCAACTTTGATTCAAAGTTGACTTTTGAAGAGTTTTACCATTACACTAATGATGAAACTCACGAACAATATTGTGGAAGATTCGATACTGCGCAATATGTGGTATTACCTCCATTCTCATCATACTTTGAAATTATCAAAGGTGCAACATGACTTTGGGGACATACTGTATGTCTTAGTAGAAACTTTTTAATAAGGATATTATAAATTTATTTGATTGTGTTGATTCGTCTGATTTACACTCCATTTTGAGATTCATCAATCAATTCGCAACTTGGACTTGACGTTTCTGCATTGTTTGAAGTTGAAAGCTTCAAAATTCAATTCACTATCCCTATTCGATACAAAAGCGTCCTGATTAGCACTATTCGTAGAATTCGGATTGGGACATTGCAAGATAAATGAGGCAATTGCAAAACTTGCATTACCCGTCATAAGCAGGTTTTGAAAAATTGCAATAAAATATGTTAGAGGCATTTGGAGTCAACCAAATTTTATAAATTTTAATTTTTTGTTACGAGAAAGTGAGCTTTGAGAATCTGCATAGTATATGGTACTTATACAGTTCTCGTTCAATCTATAGCCCACTTAGTGAAGTCTAACTAATTTTAGTCATTGGTCTTTTGGATGCTATGTAAAAAAGGTTTTTGAGAAACGCCCTTATATACATTTCTTAATAACCTTTTTCCCCAAAATGCAGGCGAGAGTTAAGTACCGAAAGACGTAATTGAGACAGGCATAAAGAATTTTAAAAAAATTGAGACAATATTGGAATAAGGATATATTATATCCTGAAAAACTTTAAGGGTCAATACCAATACTGATATATTTAACTTGATACTTAAATCTTCGGAACCTATCAAGTTCAGTTGTATTAAGCATGTTAAGGCCACATAATTACTTTGGTGAAGGTAATGATGATCAGAAGTCTGATGATGATGAGGATGTTTACATAAAATAATATTTTAATCAAAATTGTGCTTTATGTATTAATGCTACTAATTCACAATTTACAGGGTGTTAATTAATGATGTGTAAATACTTCAGGAGGTACGGATTGGTACTAATCAACAAAACAAATGAATTTCAACTGTTTAGTGTTTTGCGTTGTTGTTGGTGTCTCCATAACAGACACTGTTCTTTAGTTACGAGGACCAATTTATCAAATTTGGCCGCTAATCGATTTTTCTTTTCTTTTTTGTCATTTTTACGTAAACATAGTAAATATATAAGTATTCGTTATATAACAACTTAAAGTCTTAGGTTAACACCACGTTACTCGCGACCACTGTTACACTACTACTCTTTTTTTGTCTCTCTTCGGTACTGTTTTCGTTCCCTCTTTTTTATATATATTGATTAACCAACAGATGTTGCTATATGTCACATTCGGCTTCGCTACCTGATGAATCGTCCTCGATTCCATTATCGTAGTCATCCGGTATTTGGCACCATGGTTTCATGAGATCTGTAGCAAAAATTGAACTGAACTTTCGCTGGGTTTGTTGGGCACCTGGTATGTCGACTATCATTGCCTAGAACGGTGTTTACAAGATACGGTCCTTTGTAAGACGGCACCATCTTCTTAGATTGTCCCGTAGCTGCCATTTCTCGTTTAATCAAAACTAAATCTCCTTCTTGGTACTTTCGAGGTTTTTGATACTTTTTATCACATCTATCTTTCTGTGCTCGGTGTACTCTTTCGATGTTTCTTATCGCTTCATCGCGTAGCTGGTTTAAGTTTTCAATATCTGGTATATGTTGGTGTTCTTCAAGAGCAATAATTACACGATTCTGTAAAATATTTCGTGGCATAAATCCAAATAATAGTTCGTTAGGAGTCTTCTAGGTACTTCTATTATTCATGTTATCTAAAGCGAACTGAATTTCACGCAACTTCGTGTCCCATTCTCGTTCAACTTCGTGATGTATGGTCTTTAGTGTTGTCATTATAGTTCGGTTAAATCTTTCTACTTGCCCGTTGGCCCTTGGATTTGCGGCTGCATTCTTGATATGCTGGATATCATTTTCTTTGCAGAAGTTTTCAAAATCATGCGACATATAAGCAGTCCTTCTATCCGTTATGAGTCTTGTTGGACTAAGAAAGATTCCAGTAATTTCCTCCATAATTTCTATCGTCGGTTAACTCTTCATATTTCTCACAGCTCGGATAATTACATATTTTGTAAAGTTATCTATACAAACTAACAAGTGAGTATTTCTTTTTGGACTTATGGGGAAAGGTCCTAAATGGTCAACGTTAATGGCATGAAAAGATATCGGCAATCGCTGTATGTTATGTAAATTTATCTCCTTCTTTCCATTTACTTTATGATATGCACATTAAATGCAGGAATTTATGTAACTTGTTACCCGTTTCCTCATCCTCGGAAACCAAAGATATCTTTTCAGGTGATCTAAAGTCTTTTCTAGAGCGTATTGTCCCATATCGTCGTGACTTCCTTTTATTATTTTCCAAATAATCATCTTTGGTACAACCCATTTGAGACCTTCAGCAGTTTTCCGATAGACTTTGTTTTGATGGATTTCATAATCATGATGAATTTGTCTCGTTTCGTTGTCATTGGGATCCTTTTCTAACGTAGTTTTTATTTTCTTTATAGTTTCATCTGGAGTTACATCGTTAATAACCAATGGTCATTAATTTGCACTGTCAGCACATTCAAGCTTGCGAAGACGCTAAGATAGCGTCTTCGGATTCTTCATTCGGACTTCTACTCAATGCATCCACATGAGACATATGAGTTTCTGGGCAATATTCAATATTAAAGTCGTATTCTTAGAGTTCCAAAACCCATAGTGCTATTCTCGGCATCATGTCTTTCTTCTTCATGATAGTCTTTAGGGAATTACAATCGTTCGAAATCTTTCTAAAGTCTCTGTAACGGCTAGAATTTCCAGTTCGTAGCTGTGATAACAACTCTCCAATTCCGTTGTTTACCGACTGAAATAGGCTATTGGCTTCAATAAACCTTTTGGGTCATGTTTCGTCTTTTGTATTAGTATTCCAGCTATTCCTATCTTGCAGGCATCGGTATGAATTTCATGATCTGCTTCTGAATCATATATCATCAAAATTGGTTTCTTGGTTAGTACTTCTTTTATCTCTTTGAACGCAATTTCCTCTACTTCGTCCCACTTCCATACAGCATCTTTTCTAGTCATCATCGTTAATGGTTTTACTATCAGAGAATAATTTTTTACAAACTTTCTGAAAAATCCGGAAAGTCCCAAAAATCTTTGCACATCATGTCCATTTTCTAGTCGATTTAAATTTTCTACAGCTTTTACTTTGTTTCTTCCTGGTTGAACTCCATTTCCATCTATTTCAAATCCTAAATACTCTACGTTCTCCATCAAAAAATGACACTTTTTCAGGTTTAATGTAAGACCCTCATCTTTTAACACATTAAATACGCATCTCAGTTTTTCAAGTCCCTCATCAATAGTAGCACTCGCGATCATTAGATCATCCATGTAAACGGTTACATCTGGTCCAAGCTTCGCGTATATTGTATTCATAAGTCGCATAAAAACACTGGGCGCGTGTACTAGTCCGTTTACTAGTTTAGTAGTCTGTAGTTACAAACGCAAGTGTTTCGAAAGTTCAGCAATTGGTACTTGGTAATACCCACTCGCAAGATCTAACGCAGTGAAATAATGTTTATTCGCTAACTTATCCAATTGTTCGTCAATACACATGAAAGGTACACATTCTTTTTTTGTAACGGCATTTATGCGTCTATAGTCCACGCACATTCGTTCGCCACCAGTTCGCTTGCTAACTAGCACTACCGGGCTTGCGTATGAGGATTGAGATTCGGGCACTATTCCAGCTTCCAGTAATTCATTTACCATTTTCTTCACAATGTTACGTTGTGCATACGGTAACCTGTATGGCCGTGACGTCACTGGATCAGCTGACGTTAACTCAATGTTCATTTCAAGTATGTCAGTTACCCCAATCTCTTTGAAGTTGCTTGCGAAACAGGTTTCATATTTGTGGATATGATTTTTTAACCTTTCGTTGTCTTCTTTACTAAGGCTTTCATTTACGTCATATTTTATGTTGTCCTTTTCAATCATGATAGACCTGCATGGAATCGAGCATTCATTTTCTATATATATCTCTATCTCTCTATTTTCTGTATATCTATCTATCTATCTATATATATATATATATATATATATATGTGTGTGTTTTGGTTGATCCGAGGTATCATCCGTTCATCTTCTTGGTTGTTCCCTGTGGACAGGGGCAGACGTTTCGCCAAGATCTCACTTGGCATCTTCAGTGCTTTGTCGTAGTCTCCTGTTGACAGACTGAGGTACTGCAGTGCTTTGGCTCCTTTTTATAGTAGGTCGTCTTGGTCGTCGTAGGTGATAGCGATTGGTCGGGGGTGAGGTGGTGGGGGTGTTTATGTCCGACGTGACGTGAGTCGTGGGTGGTGGGGGGAGGTCATTGACCTATCGTACGGCGATTAACGGTCCTGGGGATTTTCCACCGGATATGGCTGGTCATTTAACTACATTTAAATCAGTCCCTGAAGCAACTTAAAAACAACCACAGCATTATCATACTTCCGGCGGACAAGGATAATGCCACAGTGGTTATGGACTCGGTGGATTACAAGCAGAAGATCATGGACTTACTCAAAGATACGGCCTACAAACCAGCAGCAAGAGACCCTACAACTTACCTAGAAAAGACAACCAAGTCGAAAATAGAGGCATCTCCAATAGATCCGGAGATAAAGAAAACTCTAATCCCTCGAGAGAAATCAAGCAGGTGCCCTAAACTTTATGGTCTTCCCAAGATACACAAGCCGGACGTTCCACTTAGACCCATTGTGAGTGCCTTCAACTCACCGGTACAAAAACTTGAAAAGTACCTGGCGAAGATCATGCAGCCTATTACACAACAAGCCGACTCCTACGTGCGAAATTCTGAACATTTCGTTCAAATTCTGGACAACGTCCAAATTGAAAATAGTGACATCTTGGCGAGCTTCGATGTCAAGTCTCTCTATCCTAGTATCCCGATCGAAGAGGCCCTCAAGCAGATCAGAGAAAACGAAGACTTGCCCAACCACATCGTAGACCTTGCCAAACATTGTCTCAACAATGCTTATTTTCTGTTTGACGGTCAGATTTACAAGCAGGTAGAAGGAGCAGCTATGGGTTCTTCACTGTCCCCGGTCATCGCCAACCTGTTCATGATTTACCTCGAGAAGAAAGCGTTAAGGGAGGCCAAATACAAACCGAAGTTATGGATCCGGTACGTTGATGACATCTTCGTCATTTGGTCCTTTGGAAAAGAAAAGCTCCAGGAATTTCAAGAATATTTGAATACCATTCATCCAAAGATCCAGTTCACCACGGAAAAAGAAGAAAACGGACAGCTACCTTTTCTCGACGTTTTAGTAAAGAAATCTCACAACAGCCTGCAGCATACTGTATACAGAAAACCTTCCCACACGAATCGATACTTAAATGCATCTTCTCATCATCATCCTTCACAGATCCAATCGGTGGCCAACTCACTAATCTCAAGATCCATTCGACTTACAGATAACGATAACAGATCAGAAGAAATGACGAAAGTCACCTTGGTACTTGCTCAAAACGGCTACTCCAAATACATGGTGAAGAAAGCCATCGATGGACAATTCAAGCCGAAGGACCCACATCCACAAGAAGAGACCAGAAGACCCAACGTCGTACTACCCTACATCAAAGGAACAACGGATCGCATAGGAAGACTACTACGGAAACACGACATTAGTACCACCTACAGACCCGGCAAGACTATAGGAGCTTCTCTCAGGAATCCAAAAGACCAAATAAAATTGGAAAATCTAGGAGTTTATTCCATCCCTTGCGGCTCATGCAACAAGAACTACGTGGGACAGACCAACAGAAGAATAGCTGCCAGAGTAGAAGAACACAAGCTGAGCATCCGAAACAAACAGCTCACTTCTGCTCTCTTCCGCCACCATCTGGACACAGGCCATACCATCAATTTCGAGGGTTACAAGCAGGTAGCCAACGTTCCGCATTGGAGAACCAGATTGATCCGGGAATCCATTGAAATAGCGAAGAACGGCACCCTCAACAAGAGGGATGATGCCCTACACTTGTCAGCAGCGTGGAGAACGGTCCTAGAGCACTCCAGGCCCCGGGCTGCTTTCCTGAGGCAAGGACCATCCAATTCGGAATGGCAGGACGCCGAGCTGCCTATCATTCTTGAAGCGTCCAGTGGGAGCAGCCCACGTCCAGCAATCACCGGACAGCGGGTCAGTGGCCGCTTCTCGCCCAAGGATGACGTCACCAAAGCCATATCCGGTGGAAAATCCCCAGGACCGTTAATCGCCGTACGACAGGTCAATGACCTCCCCCCACCACCCACCACTCACGTCACGTCGGACATAAACACCCCCACCACCTCACCCCCGACCAATCGCTATCACCTACGACGACCAAGACGACCTACTATAAAAAGGAGCCAAAGCACTGCAGTACCTCAGTCTGTCAACAGGAGACTACGACAAAGCACTGAAGATGCCAAGTGAGATCTTGGCGAAACGTCTACCCCTGTCCACAGGGAGCAACCAAGAAGATGAACGGATGATACCTCGGATCAACCAAAACACATACTTTTCCATCCGCGAAGCATTACGAATTACCATATATATATATATATATTGATTATATGATATATATTGAACCACCAGATGTCGCTAAATGTCACACCATGTTTAAATGTATCTTCATAACAGATTGTGTTCATTATTTTATTTAGATGATTTACATCTTTAGCCTTGCGAATATCCAGCATCGTACATATAGAAATATGTATACATTTTATTTGGGTCAGTAAGCATTTGTGAAAAGGTTCTAGAATGTACGTCAGAGACTAAAAACACGAACACCTGTGTACTGTCATAAACGGTACAATAAATGTATCAAATTTGAAACAATTATTTCAGAAAATGCTGGAGAATAAAAAGCAAAATTTGAAAAATAATTAAAAGTTTTTCATCCTGTATATCGACAATAACGCGACTGACATCACTTATTAACATTTCTTTCTTATATTGTCTCCTGGAATATCTGCACATCACTCATTAACCTATTAGTAAACAATTTGCAAAAAAAAATTAATTTAAATTGCTTTTTTAATGGGAACTTACTATCAACACCTGATACCAACTAACTCTAATTAGGTATTTTTCTGAAAGATAATTATGAAATAAGCTCCACATAAATATTTTTAATCAGAATATCAACTAAAATCATAGTTTATATTTTTTTCGTCGTAAATTGATAATATGGCCTCATTTGTGTCCTAATGGTAGCCTATATGTATAGGTGCCTGAGTCAAAGGTCAGAAAATGTAGGAGAAGATAATAAAAACTCAGATCAGTACATTTATATCTCATAAATAATTAACTTTTGGCCGAATTTTACTTATTGTTAGATCATTATAACAAATTTTTACAATCCCAATAAGTAGCTTTGCGACCCTCTAGGGTGGTCGCAACCCACACTTGAAGTTGCCTGTACTGTACTATAACTATAGTTTTTAAATTCGTAGCTAGAAAACTATTAAATCCAGAGATATTGTTTGAAAAGGAAGAGAAAAGTTATAAAGTATGCCGAACGCGACTCTGGGTGGCCAGAGCGGCACATAAATCGAAAAGAACACAATGATATGGCGGTTGAACGTGAGCAGTTTCTCGAAAGGTTTGCACCAGAATAATATCTGCAACTACAGCGCAGTCTACATTAAAATATACAGCGTTCATGTTCCCCGATTTTAAAAGAAGTACAATTTTAAATTATTTTTTACAATTCCCCAACTACCGATTTAACTTTGAATGGAACATCTGGATTGGAGTATATTGACGATTGAAATGGTCATTCTTGAATGCTATTCACTATTAAGGTGGACCTCTTGGAGCATTTTTCGATTTATTGAATTTCGTGCATTACTGAAATTGCCTTGAAATCCTACACAACCTCTTCTTATTTATTTAAGAAATTTTATTGGATTCGATGACAATGAAACCGGTCAAAGCATTTTCAAATAAAAAATCTCATGAATGCAACTTAAAATTCCAACATAAAAAAAACAACAATAGTCGGGACTAGAACTCAACTCATTAAAATCAACCATGATTGCCGTCTTATTACTCATCCCTTCGTGATATCTTTCAAGCCCCATAGTTCGTAACGTCTTAATTTCATATACGAGACCGACTTTTTAAGCTTTATGTGTGTCTGCTCTGTCCTAACGAGCACACACGCACACGCTAATCACCATTTTGAGTCCCTTCTGCTTTCACGCTACCGTAGGCTGCAGGAAAATCGTTGACCGCTTACTTAGCGGCATTCGACCATTATGAACGATTTAGTTCAGCTGTCAGTGAGGCGAGCAACTTTCGTCCTAATAACAGGAGCGGTCTTCTTTTTGACGGCTTATCCCACATGATTTACAACGAGCGGCGTGACCCTTCCAATATTTTTTTGTTCCACCTTCAAATCTTCAACGGTGATTACTAAAAAGATGATTTTCTCACCTTCCAGTTTAAATACAAAGTTATACTGCTGAGGGTAATGACGAGAATAATGTTTAAAGTTTTAGAAATAAGTTGAAATAAGTTTTGAAGTTAAAATAAGTTTTGGGTAAAAGTATACAATATTCACTGAACAATTATGAACCTAACCGTTTGTGTTATTTCGCGAAGAGTTTTAGTTTTAGAAGTTTTAAGTCGGTCATCTTGGAAATAATGGTGAAAATCCAAATTGCTTAAATAAACGTTGGCACGCACGTAGAGCATCTCTTGTATAGTGTGAAACTTTGCGTTCTCATGCAAAGCGGTTGGAATTGTTTCTTCTTCGCCATGCATTGTCATCTTAATGGAAAGGGCGATTAGGGCGCCAGCTCTTTTTCCCTTGGGATTATGGAAATTAAACTGCGCAAGTTGCAAGTTTTCGAGAATAGCGGTTGCAAACTGCAACCGCACTGAAGAATTAAAAACTTCGTGGCCGTTCGACTGAAATCCCAAGTTTTACTTTAACAAAATTTGTTTTCTCTAGGTTCTCCGTAAAGCTTTTCAATGTTTTTTAAAACTTCATATATTAAAAAATTCAACTTTTTAGCGTTATAATTCAAATATATCCTATTATTTTAAATCGACGGTATTAATTTCCTTGGAGTTTCGCCTAGATTTCTCCTTTCGTACAATCCATAGAGCCGATTTAAAATTCAACGCCGCCATTAGGAGGGGTAGTTCGCGCTCTCGAGAGTTCTTAAGTAGTTCGAGGAAAGCTCGCCCGAAGAGAATTATACTCGCTAATGGGCCGATAATTTCAGCCGCGGTATTGTTAACGCTGATTTAAACAATCCACCCCGCAAATCTACTTAAGGTTGCGGTACGGAAACTCGACAATCAATATTCCGGAACGGGAAACCTTTTTACACAAGGATTTTAGACAAGGCATTTCGTACTTACCTTTACCTTTGAGATTACTTCGATTCGAGAATTTTAACCAGACCGAAGACGAATAAAAGCGTCTGATTTGAAGGGTTTGGTAACGGTCATCGGAAATCGTTCGAAAGACGGTTACGATAATGGCATTTCCTTAATTATTCACTTTGCCGCAGTTTCTTTTGTCGTCTTGCGAACTTTTCTAGGAAATGAGGGAGGCATTTCTAAACTGTAACGACTGTGCAGAGCTTTTAAAACTTTTAAACTGCGTTTAGGGTCGAGCTCGAGATTGTCTTAAATGTTGCGAGGAGGGTTCGTAGGATACTTTAAGCTGATTTAAAGTTATTTATAGATTAACTTTCGTTTTATAAAAAAACATTAAATATAATTAATACATTTCGAATTAATTAAAACGAAACATTAACTGGTTTAGATTTCAAATTAAAATTGAATTAATTTAAATAAGTTATGAAAACCAAGTTTATACTGTTTTCATACATATTTATGATTTTCAACAAAACATGTTTTAATTATATTTAAAGAAGTTATTAGATAATCTCTATCCTTTTTATAATCTCAATTAAAAATTAGATTTTAGGAAATTGTGAGAAATTAAAGTGTTTAGTGACTTTCATTGTCATCACACCTCAATATATAAATATTATTATATATTATTGTACATTATCAACAATCTCCCTATGTTCATCTTAGCAGTTTTATGTAATTTTCAACTACAGACTTTCTATAGTCTTCACATCTTGTCTGAAGTTAAAATATATCTGAAACAATATTGACATTGGTATTAGTAAACTAGTGTGAGTTAGTCATTTTGTATCTTGATTGTCTTAGTTTCAAGTTGATGTCACTTGAAACAAAGGTGCTAGGTGGGTGAAACTATCTACAAGATAAAACGGCCGTGCCTTTATCGTTAAAAATTTTTCCAATTTCCTCAAGTAATAATTTATTAACAAATTATAACTCATTTTAGTTTAGCAAATGATACAACGACGATTATGAACTTATTTTTTTGTATCTCAAAAATGTAATTTCAACGTCCCATACGAACAAAAGTTACCGGCTTGAGTTATAATGACTTCCTTCTTTTCTTCTGATTGATTGTGTATACCATTATATGTACAGGGTGGCGCAGAGTGTAGTCCGTGGTTTCAAGAAATTACTGTAAGGCGACCAGACCGTGTAGAGGGCTGGGGCGGATACCGATAGGTAGGGGGAACAATACTGTTATCAGTATCCACAAAAATATCTACCCATATCATCAAAATGAAGTTGCGACAGGATCTACAGTTTCTAAAAAACCCGTTGGGTTGCAGTTTAACAATCTCCAACCAGATCTTCACCTCCACACCCTACAAGATGATGGGTGCACAAGAATTAAGGAATCGTCGTGTAGTGCATCAAAAGCCTCTTCATAGCCACAAAGTACACTTTGATGCACTGTGTCCTCTAAGGATTAACTGTTACTGTGAATTTGGCTTGTTATTGTGATATGTTGGAGTTTTCTCCTCAAAATGAAAGAGAATGGTGAGGAACATAACACAGAAGCCTTCTAGTTCCAACGAGATGGAACCCATCGTTCACCCGAAATTCTGCAAAAGCTTTTTCCTGGTTGCCTGAAAAGCTGAAATATACAATGTTCGACCTCGTACTCTTAAAGTTCTGAAATTGGCGATTAAGGACGTCATTGGTGAAATTTCGCAAGATATACTGGGGAGCCTGGCCGAAAACTTCTTTGAAAGACTCAATTGCTTTTGGACGATATTACTTTCAAAACATCGTGTTAAAAACGGTGTTATCTATACGTTTGAACAACCTTTTCCTTTTTTATCTCGAACCGTTGTTTTACAATAAATCCTTCAAATCTAGGACTGCATTCTGTCCCATCCTGTATGTATTATAAGCAACTTTTATACTTTTCACTTTTACACATTTTCGTTGACTTTTTATCTTATCTTTTAATATAGTTTATTAAAATAGCTTATTTATTAGTAGAGTTAAGTAATTAATAAATAATAATTAACAGAATATATGAATATGTGGGAGTGCTCTCCAATTTGCGAAATTTTGCAAATTGGTGGGTGAGGTCTCCAAACTGGTTATATTGGGTGACTTAAATATTAATTGTCTGCAACCAGAAACTCGTGCATCGCACAGTTTAGTGGATTTTATGGAGGCTTTTAATCTTTTCCAAGTAATCTCCACCCGCACATGTTACTTCGTCATCATTAATATCGCTTGACATTATTATGGTAATTGACCGATATATGATTGATACAGGTATCAATCATGAAGTAATATTGTGTACACTAAATATTGAAGTGACCACTAAGTGTCTACCATTGAGCACCTTCAGAGGCTTCGATTATCAATCATTTTGTAATGATCTTTACGCGAATCCTTTTTTGAGATTTTTGCCATACCTAACGTCAATGAGGTGTCATTTTTAACAAATAGTATTTTGCAGTGTAATGCCCCAATGGTCACGAAAAAGCTTACAAATAAACAAAATGCGTGGATTACTGATGCTATTAAAATAATGCAAGACTTACGTGATAAAGCGCACGAACATTTTTTAAACACAAAAACTAAAGGATTATGTATTATGAATACTATAAAGATCTCCGTAATTATACAAACCAGTCAATTTATAGGGCAAAAAAGCATATTTCTAGTATCACCTTAAGTAAAATATAAAATATCCATGGAAAGCTTTAAATAATTTTGGTATAATTCACTTCCGGTGAACTTATAAAATCCAGATATTCTCAATAAACACTTCTTACAAGCTTTACTTCTTGTGCACTATATGCATCCTAATATCTACAGATACTGTATGAGCTGTAGACGTCTTTGAAATGTTTTTGAGTTTCAATTATTGTCTGAAGACCAGGTGATAATGACGATTAACTCGGTTAAGTTAAGTAAAGTGCTGGAGAAAAGTATTTGGAAAATAGAAAGAAACGTAATCTTTAATAAGATTTAATTTAGATGCAATTGTATTTAACTTAGAAAGTGAAAATATAAAAATTGGTGGTTTTGTAATTAAATTTAGCAATAATTCAAAGAGTAAAAGTGATGGAGGGAAAATTTTGGGGAAATAAACTATTTATCAACCAAAAAGACTTTATCTACAACTAGATTTAATCCAGCTTTAACAGTATTCTAGTTAGAAAATGAAAATTGAGGACAAAATTGATGATCTAATATTAATCATTCTCGTAACTCAAGAACTAAAGGTTAGTGGGTCAATAGTATTAACAATGCATTGTTGACAGGAAATTTCCTATCGATTGGAAATGGTCGTTGGTAATACCTGTAACAAAAAAAAGCCAACCTCGTAATTTCGGACTTACGACCGATCAGTATTCTCACTGTTTTTGCTAAGGTGTGTCAAAAACTGTTGTGGCAACAAATGAATCAGTTTGTTTCATGTAAGGATATTTTGCCACAAGTGCAGTTGGGTTTTAGATCGGGGTTTATCTACACCACTGCACTTCTGTGTATAGTATATGTTATTTTGAGGGCTGCAGATGACAATATAACAATCCTATGTTTTACAGATTACAATAAAAGCTTTGATATGATGGATCATCATAGCTTTTTGCCTTATTGTATTACAATGGGGTTGGACCTAAGGCATTGAAATTACTTAGTGAATATGTTGCTGGCTGAGAGCAAGCTCAAGGTCAGATTTTTTGGATTCTACTTCTGGATGTCCTCAGAGGTTTATGCTGTCGGCATTGTTTGTTTTCTGTTTATATATATGTATAGTTTGATATACTTGTAGTATATCAAACTACCTAAAATACTCCAAATATCAGTATTATGCAGATGGAAAAAAATAGGAGTTGTGCTAGATGAGGTTCTGTGCTTTCGCAATCATATAAATTTATGCATGAACAAAATTTTATTTACATGAATAATTATATAGCATGAGATATTATCTTACTAGAAAGTTGAAACTCATGCTCTGTGATTCTCCGTTCTTGACTTCTCAGCTGCGAGCGAGAGTACAACGAATACAGAATTCATGTATACGCTTGATTTTTGGTTTGGGACGGCGAAATCATGTGAGTCATAAACTGGAGGAGCTTAATTGGTTTAACATGCATAATCGTAGATCAAAATGCATATTACTGTTTTCTTTCATAAAATATTTCGATAATCCGCTGGCATCAGCAGTTTCGGTGATCTCACTTAAGTTAATCATATATAAAACTGATTCGGCCTCAATTAATAAATTCTTGGTATAGTTACTATACCAAGTAGTTGCTAGTTAGTCTAGTGCTGTATTCTTATGCGATGATTACTGGTTCAACTTTGGGCGTATGAAAGATCAGCTTTTTTCTGCGGAATGAGCACCATAGCATTTTATTTTTAATTTTGTTCTAAATTTTTGTTACTGTTAAGTTTTCTTTTATATTTGTTTTTAAAAGAGCAATAAACTATACAGGTATAATACATAATAATTATACATTAACATATTCTATGATCGAAAATATAAAAAGCCAAATAAACATAGGTCCGAAAATGGTGCATTGTTAAGATATTCTAAGTTTTAATTCCCAATTTCTCCGATTAAAAGAAACGTGACGTGTAACCCACAGCCATTCAACGGCAAGATATTACACAAGGTCGATAGAGTTAGAAGAAGCTCTTTTAAGAAGAATTAATCAAAATGCCTCAACCAGCATTAAAAAGATTTCGTCACTTTCCGATAAATATTGTATTATGGGTGAAGCAACATTTACTCAAAACGGAATTTTTAACATCTTGAAATAATATCAAATCTAATATCAATACTTGAAACTTATCAACAGTGTTAATAATGTATGGGTCGGAGTTGTATGTTGTATCAGTTACTAAGTTAATATTTTCTTCCGAAGAGATTGACCAATGCTTACATAATTTTTTATAAAATGAGTTCACAGAGATATTTCATGAATTATCTCTGTTAGAAGACTACTACTTTATCGTGCATTTTAAGCAAGATGAAGCATCAGCACATTATGCTCGAGCATACTAAAATGACAGATTTGGCAATAAGTGAATTAGCAGAGGAGGTCCCTTCCCACTGGACACTATAATCAGCTAGTTGACCAGATTGAAATCTGGTAGATTTTTGGTTTTGGGGACACCTAGACTAAATAGCTTGTTCTGAAGAAGTTCAAAATGTACAGGATTTAAAATTACTAACGTATTTGATAGACTAGTTGACGATATGACTAGTACGTTTTATTAGGACATCATTCTTTTGAAATTTGTTAATTATTCTTTATTTTTTTGTTGGTTGAAGGATTTTCTTTAACATTTTTTTGTCACTTGCTTTGTTGCATTATTGATAACCTGAATTAATTATCTTAATATTAACTTATTATTTAAGTTTTTGTTACGATGGTTGTAACCATAGTAATCATACAATTACTACATCTATATCCTTATAGGTAATGATGTGAACAGTAAGTGAGCTTATCGAACTAAAACTTTACATATCTTGAAAAACGACCATTTTGGACTCATGTTTATTAATCTTGCTTATTCTACTTTCTCTATTTAATCTTACAACACCAACATTACGATTCCAAGTTTAATATTCGCCAATCCTATTGGTTAACAGTTATAACATTGATACTCATATGATTATCTATCACTTTATACAACTTAAAGTATTAGAAAATCTTAAAAAAATTAGAATATAAAAACTGCTGCATTTTACTTGCTTTGTGATTGAGTTGGGTTGGGTTGGATTGATTGGCTAATACTATTGATAATAAAACACTTAATGAATATATGTATCCGTATTCCCCATGCTATTCTTCTATGTTATTCTCTTTAAACTACTTATCACATTATTCATATTGGGTGGTTTCTTCTGCAATGCAGATCTACATAATAATGTACTTATTTTGTATAATACATATTGTACATATTGTGTTCGTTAATAATATTCGATATACCTGGTGAGGCATTTAAATTATGATTACCTTATACTTACAACTCATAAACTATTATGTTTCTCGAGAGAGATTGGCTCAACCAGATCAAATTTTCATATCTTTGTTGTTTCCCCAACATTGTATCAAAATGCAAAAATGAAAATAAGATTTACTCCATTTGTTCTAAAAGATTTTTTTGTAACACACTGCGAAATGAATCCGAAAAATTTTTGTAGCTAATTATTAAGATCTTGTAAAGCTACGAAATTCATCAAACGTTCTTATTTTCGTATGTCCCTTTACATTTATGCATCTAAAAACAAAAGTGCAAGATAGCAGTATTGTTTAGAATAAAAAATAAGTAGCAGGTAGTAAATTTATTACATTTAATAATTTTAAGTAAATTTAATCAAAATAGTAAATTTGCATTTGTAAAATAACATTTGCATTATATATAAATACATATTTTTTAAATAACTTTTGTTCTAAAAGTATCTATGTAATATCCTCCGATTCTCAAATATCACTATTAAGCAACGCAATTTGATAAATTTTCATATTTTCGTATTTCTCTTAACATTTATGCATCTAAAAACAAAAGTGTAAGAGAGAAATATTGTTCAGAATAAAATTTGCTACAACTCTTGTTCTAAAAAGTTTATTACGTCCTCCGATTGTTACCCGTAAAAGATACCCGTAGCAATCATATGATGAAACTTTTCTCTGAAACTTCTGTCAATAAAATTGGTAGTTTACGACTTATAAGGTCTTCTTAATTCAAATTCCTTTCCGGTATACAAGATACGTTTAGGTTAGTGGATGCATCGGAGCAGTTATTCTTTTACTTATTATTAATAATATAGTATACAATCTAACAGAAATATTGTACAGTTTTGTCATTCGAATCAATACTGAGTTTATCACATTTTTTTACTGTTACAATTTAATACTGCTCTTATTGCATAATAAGTCAGCAATATAGATTTGCCAGAATCTTATTTGTAACTAAATAAATAGAGGCAAAATTCGAAGGGAGAATCGAAACTTGCATAGCATTCGTTTGTATTAAGATTTTGTAACTTATTTTAAAGAATAAATATAGTACATACTGCAAATATTAATATATAATATTAATATTAATATGGCGCACTAAATTTGATAAAAAATACAAAAACGGTAATCGCTCACTTATTCTAAAACAAAGAAACGAATTAAATAAAAAGGATCAATGTACAAACACTATAATTAGATATTTAATTGTAAATATCACCGGCTCCTCCGCCATTGTTACAAATAAAAAAAATAGTTTGAATTTACAACTACAACAGACTTTACAAAAAAATTAATTGATAATTTTTTGATTTTAAAACGTTTTATAATGTATTCAGTTATTTGTTGTTGTAAATGTAACGATGAAATGGTTTGAATTGAAAATTACGTTATACCTTTTTGAACAAAACGTCAATTTGCGCCCCATTTTGATTACGGGCTTTGGATGTTATCTGCCCATTAGTTCCATTGTCTTTCATTGGTGTTGTTCATCACCGAGGGAGCCGCTGTCTCCGTTCCCGTTCACCAACTGAATACAATGGCCGCGTTCAAATTCAAATTCGTGCCGGAACGAAATGTTTATTGAACTGCGGGGGCCAGATAATCATATCCAATTTTCTATTATGACTGTGATACAGCAACGTGGACGTGCCGGGTTTGCTATAAAGCTCGAATATCTGTGTGGTACAGTTCGCCGCTCACCTCTTCACAAATAGAAATTGGATTACTTATTTCTTTGTGGTAAACTCTTTGTGCCGATTTCTTTGTTTTCGAAACGGGCGGACAATAGCGCGCACATTTTCTGCTTTCAAAGCAATCCAAAAAACGGATTAATAGCTTTATATTCTCTCTGTAACTAAACGTGCGGTAACAATACGGATAACGTTATTTATCCACTTATAAACCACCACGGGAAAACCTTTTTCGAGAAACGGTAGCATGAATGTGGTGATTATCTTTTTGTTCTCGCTTCTCTAGACGAGATGGTACCTAATTACGTAGTAGAAGAAGGTAATATAATGACAGGTTGCGTGAACCACGAGCAGACAGATAAATTACTTCAAAACCTAAAGTCGTGTTATAACAAAACCTTTCCCTCTTTTAAATTAAGCCATTTACATCATCTCGTCGTGAAGGAGAAAAGGAGGGGAACGAGATTTTTAGACGTGTTACTCGGGCTTGAACGTACGGTGGGAATTTTACGAGATATCCCGTCCGTGGCTCTACACATCTGACCGAATGGTAGCTATAAATTTAACTATATTGCCGTTTCCGCTCGGGTTTAGAGTCGCAGCGTCTGTTTTTATTTAGCGGCTTACCTCTAGTTATAACTTTATTATTGACCGTTCAGTATTTACGGTCCGTTTTTATTGAGGAAATTTGGTCGTAAACACGCCTCGATATTACAACAGCTTCAATTTATTAGTTTTCAATAAAAATGAAAAGTTTGTTAAAAATTCATTTCTAAAATTATTAGTATTAACCAAATAAATATGTTATAAGTAAATCGATTGCTGGAGATGTTTTATTACATTTTAAATTCAATTTTAAACGCTATAGTTGTGGCATGGAAAAGTTAAAATTGGTCCGATATAGAACACAAGTGGAGAACTTTCAAGATCTTTATTACTGGGTACGAAACAATTGACAATTCAATGAGCTGAATCAGATATCAATTCGTAGACTACAAGTACCCAAGATGATGAATCCAAACATAAAATTCTACTTGATATTTCTGTTTTAGTAACAATAAATCTGAAAAAAATCTCCTTATGAACTAAATAGTAAGTCTTAAAGTAGTATTACGTCTTAAATCATCCAAGTAAAAATTTATGTTGAAAAAGTAACAAAATTATAAAAATGTTGCATGTTTTGGCAGTTATACGTATACTATCATAAAAATACATGATAATGACACCGTAGACGTGGACGTTCAAACGGCACGAGCATTATGGCATTGTTCCAGATGGCGATGCACAAACGTCGACGTCCGAATAACAACATTAGAAGGTCAGGATTAATCGTAAAAGCTGTAGGGTAACTGAAATGTTTTACACTCACATTCGCATGAAATACACCATCCATTAAAAATTAGAGTAGAAATTTGAAACTTTGGTAAAATAATGCTTCATTATCAACCAAGAAAGAACAAAAGTATAGTTGCCAAAACAACACAAAAATTAATATTTTTCAAGAAATAGATAGTAATGAGCTGCTTCATAACACACAGCTATGCATGCATTAATTCTTTTATCCATGCTATAATTGTCTATTAAGTGGTAGATATCCTTCCAGGATACCTCGTTTAATGCAACCTCTAGATACATAAATGATGTCAAATTTATCCAGATTTTCAGAAGGTCTTGTAGTTGTCGGTGACAAGTTCGGTGATCGTCCATTCCAGGACAAAATCTGTAATCCAATCTGACACCGGAACATTTTAATCACAGCACTATTTTTGAACGAATGCCAAATTTCGTCTTTTCCTCAATGTCATTGAACCCTTCTACGACCATCCTTCGCCCATAAACATAACCTTGAATCATCAGTAAAACGATCAATGGAATTACCTCATTGATGAATCCAACCTTGCAGAAAGTCTTCTATAAATAGTTGCCATCGACAACAATCGGTTCAAACCTCTGGTCCAATCCGTAGCAATCGATCCTGTTATTTGAAATTTATTTTTAGTAGCCATCCACCTAAGGAGTTCATTTTCGCGTTGCCTCTTCAGACAACTCGATAGAGTTATCCTACTGCTATCCTACTGAAAAGTAGGATAGCGCCTCAATGTAGTCTCAATACAGCCTTCTTCCAGTCTCTTGGAATATTACTTTTAAATTATTTCACTTTGTCGTGTAATTTATAATTGTATTTAAGTACTATTTTTATTGATGTAATTTGGAATTGTAATTGCAGCAAATTCCTCGTTAGAATTGTAATTTGTAATTATATTATTCAATGACTAATTACTTAATCATACTAACGGTAACTACGGAGGGGGTTGTCTGAGTGTCAAAATTGAAAAGTAACATGTTTATTGAAAAAATGGTACACCAATCATTTACCAAGGTACTATAATATTAATTTATTTTATTTTTATTTTTAAATTGATTTTGAGTTTCCACGAAGACATAACATCTTTTGTTAAAAGCAAAAATAGGATATAATTGAAAGTGTTACAGTACTTAAATGAAAAAAAAACTATATCATATAGGGTGTCACACGGTAGGCAGACGTTTTTAAAATAAAAAGTTACTAGGTCGATTTTGGACTTGAAATGGATTTATTGTACAAAAATAAACAACAAGACGTGATTTTGTAATTGTAATTATTTTTAAAGTACTATAATTACCTAGCTCTGTTCGTAAAGTTTGTGTTTCCAAATTTCAGAAACTATTCATTGTAGAGGCTTTCGTTAAAAAATATCTCTCTGTATATTTGAATTGAAGTAAAACTAGAACTGACACTAGAACTGAAACTAGAGAATCATTCGGGTTTAGCGGTCTTGGGAGATGTACGGCTAAACTTTCATCATATTCTAGGCAACTTATTGGTCCAGATCAACCCTGATTGCAACGATCATTTAACACAAATGAAATTTAATACACCACAGCATCCAATTTGCCAGAAGTTTGTCGAACTAACTTATCTTTGATTAATATCGATTCATAAACGATTATGTCGAAACCAGACATTATATTCCAGGTATTCAATACTAGTCAATAAGGCCGTTACATTTAATTGAATAGAAAGACCCGGATTCAAGAAATCAGTAAAAATAAAAGGATTGCTAACATGCTCAGGTCCTAAAATTGTTTAATTTATGTTAAATTTTTGGTGTGTCTCCTAAAACTGTATTGACGTTTTTACGGACGATCAAGAAGACACAAACGTAATAAAAAACAGTGTGTAGCGCCCTTATTCTTCAGCTTAGGAACTTTGGTGATCTTGCAAAGCGTCAAACTTCCTAAGTAGTTTCTTATATTGAGAGAGGAAAAATGTGAGTGATTTTAGAAATTAAATGTTGTTTATAGAGTGTTCTGAAAGAATTTTGTAGTATTGGTAATTAGTACAACAAGATATTTAGAGTTAACAGTAGAAAAAGCTATGCAAAAAGCATTCTATTTTATAGCAAGGCAACTTTAATGTTTAAGTTTTTAAAGAAATGTTTGTATTGATATATCTTTTATAAAACTCTGCACATTTTTTTCATGCATCACGTTTCTTACAATACATATGTTTTCTTTTTACAATAGTTTAAGTAAACAAAATTCAAAAACCTTTGCTGTATATAAAAGATCGCAAGTTGATACCTATTATCGGATTCAAAAATGAGAGAAATACTTTAAATGCTCCATCATATCCACATATCACTAGACATATTAAGACACATATTATTTGGATTTAAGAGTCTCTGTTTTAACTATATTCTAGAGAATTATATAGAAGGTAATTTAGAAGTTTCTCAGCCGAAATATTTCTTAGATGCCAAATTTGGTAATTTTTTTGGAATTTCAAAAAAAAATTTAAAAAAAAATTGAATTTTTGAACCACTCTCATTTGAAAATTATAGCCACTGTAAGGAAATTTGTTTACAATTGTATCAATGCTTCGAGATGCTTCTTGATTGTTTCCTAGCATAATTTTGATGTTGGCTTGAAATACTTTAAAGATAAATAAATTTGACTCTTACATTTAATACCAATGCGTCACATTTAATGTAGTAGTAGCATATCACTTTCATATCAAATAAACCATCCACTAAAATTCAAATTACAATTTTAAAACTTCGGTAGAATAATGTTTTATTATCCTCGCTTTATTCCACTGTTATCTCACAGTTATCAATATTTTCTTCTTGTAATTAATGAATGAATGCCCAAGAATTGTCTGTTTATTTGATTATTAAATTATTAAGTACTTTGATAGGGCCTTATCGGTATGAAAAAGCTGCGTCTCTCACTCCGAGAAATTAGGAGAAGGCTGAATCGGGATCATATTGCAACTATAGCAACTATTTACAGGAGAATTCCTTCCTTTGGGCTACATTCATACCATCTTTACCTTCGGCTTCCGTTAACACATCCTCACTTGCATGGTGTCAAAAGCTGCCGCTAAGGTTTTGTTTATGAGTAAATGATGGTTACAGAAGGGTGCGGCAACATTGGGGCAGGGCAGATGGAACTTGGATTTTGGTCAAAAACAATAGACAACATTTTGAGTTATGGTTGGAGGGCGATATGTGCTGGACGAAGGTAATCTCTTACATTTATTTCAGGCAGATTAAACGCACGTCGTTAAATCTACAACATTCTGGAACCGATGTTAATACCTTTCCTGCAAACATTGCAGAAGAAGGTTCCTAGAGCAAGTTGGATTGCAGATTTTGCCCTAGTCCACATGGTTATCAGACTTGTCGCGGATTGAACATGTCTGGGATATGATGGGTTGACAACTAAGACAAGTACCCAAGCCTCCTGAGAATTTGGATGAACTTCAACACCTTCAAGAGGCTGCATGGAACGAGATAGTTAATGCAAGTATATCTATTATGTATTGTTTTGTATTTTTCAATTAAACATCCATCGTATATTATTTATCAAATAATATGCGCTATATAAAATGATATAAATATAAAATGTATAAAACGGAATATGTGTATGTAACGTAAGTATAAAATATAAAATGATGCTATATAAAAGCATCATTTAACCAAAGTTGCCAATAAAATGTTTTGATAATATAGGTGGCAAAACATCAAGACGAACCAACAATTTCATTTTTACAAACAACTGCACGATTTTAACAAATCAACAAATAACAAAGAAATATTAAACACATTGAAATTTAAAAGTAAATATTTAAAAATGTAATAAAAATGTGACACGTTAAAATGGAGGATAAAACTAAATCAAGGTTAAACTGGACAAGTATAAAGTAAGGGCACGTTATCACGAGATACTTTTATATGAAAAATATGAGAGGTAGAGGAACGGGTTTATTTTAGTTCCAAAAATTTTAAAAAGTATCGATTATTTTTATATAGAACTCTTCCCATTAATTAATTTCTTTAAATTTATTTAAAATTTTTGGAAAGTTTACATTACCTACTAGCTGTGTGTTTGTTTTAAGCCGAATTACTCTTTGTGATATGATCTCTATGAAGACTGCTTCTTTATGTTGTTGACAATGATAAGAACTTTTTTGGAATAATGCAGTTTGTTGTAGTATCTCTTCTAAAAATATAAAATTTAAGTGATTTGTTTTTTGAATTTTTTTGAATAATTATGCTTTTCGTTATCATTTTCAAGTTCAGTAGTGAATGTTAGATTGCAAATATTATTGAAGAATAAAGAATTAGAATAATCTAATTCTATCTTTAGATTGATCGTATTACAAAAAAAAAAGCTCATCAACATTTAATCACATTGCTTTGGATACTAATGACCGTTTGGTTTCCTTTGATAATAAAAGTTTATATTAAAAACATTTAAAAAACATTAAAATTGACAAACACTTAGGATTATAGAAAAATACATGCTGGCAAATTTAAACAGTTTTGAGAGGTCATCTCGGGGAGACTTAAAAGTACTAATAGAAGGAATTAGATTAGTTTGTAGGCAAAATTTCTTTTTAGTTGATTACAAATGTCATATGATGGAAGATGGTTTGCCCATGGGCTCTCCCATATCTGGCATACTTGCGGACATCTATGTTAATAACTTTGAAAATAAACTTTTTTCGGAAAAATATAAATTATTTATTCCCATATTAAACATTATGCCAGATATGTGGATGATATCTTTATCATATATAACGGTACCAATATCAACCTAATCGCTCTCTTCAACCAGATTAATAATATCAACATTTTAGAGTTTACATTACAGAAAGAAAATAATGCAGAAATCAATTTCTTGAAATTGAATATTAAAAGAGAAAATGCTAATTTACGTTTTGATGTTTACGGGAAAAATACAACTACAGGTCTGTAATTCCATTTCATACAGTTGCACTCTGCATAAAAAAGCCGTTTTTAGATTTTATATAAATAGAGCTAACAAAATTCCACACTCGGATACAACTTACAATAAAGAAATAAAAAAAATAATGCAAATTGGTTTTAACAATGGATAAAATGTAGATGATTTACAAAACGTCTTTAACAACATACACAATAATAACATAATTAATTTAATTTATCCCCATATTAAAAACAAAATCAAATATATAGAATATTACTATGTACTAAATAATATTTAAATTTATTTTCGTCTTAACCGGTTTCGGTAATTATATTGCCATCTTCAGAAGACACGTCAATTAACAATTTAAAAAGTTAAAACAATCACTATACAATTTTAAGCGCACACAAACATATATTTCTTAAAACACAAAATCACATATATTTCGTTGAGCTATAACCACACTTTAGAGAAAGACTTGAGAAAGATTTTACCAGCTCTTAAAACTTCTACAAAGATTAGGAGTTTACTGACTAATAACAAACAGAATTTTAATTACCTCCAAAAGAGTGGAATTTATAAAATCACTTGGAGGGAATATGAAAAATTTTATATCGGGCAGATCGGAAGAAACTTAGAAACACATTATAAAGAACATATATTGAAGAGTTCTTCTAACTTTCATAAACATTTTATCACAGAGAATCATAAAACTAATGTTGGTGATATATCATAGCTACAACAAATTAACAAACAAGTCCAAACAAATGTATGAAGAATTCTTCATTTGAAGAGCTAATAAACACGCCCGCTTCTCGTTATTAATGAGATAACCAATATAAATAAAAATAGACTTTTTGTTAATTATTTTTAATTTTAATTTTTGTTTGAATTTACAGCTTTGCACGTGTGACTTTTCTTTTTCGTTTTCTCCTTTTTTTGGTACACCGTATGGTTTTGAGATTTTAAAGATGTCGATATCTCATTTAGTTTATTTTTATTTGTTTTCATTGTAATTTTTAAATTTGTCGGTCCTTTTCTAAAATTGTATAATTTATTTTGTTCCGAAACATACAAAATTTTCATTTGGGTGTAGTTTTTAGCTTTTTTGTTATTAAAGTTTAGTTTACCTACCTCAAGCTTTAGTTATAACCTCAAGTTTTCCCTATTTTATAACGTGATTTGGTAAGAATCAGTTACTCAGGGAATTTTATTAAAGTAAATTGTATTATTTTTGTTTTTATTGCTCATTCTTTTGGTTTGTTAAGAGATACTTAAATTTTTTAGTAATTTTCTCGCGTCTGAACCATGTGGTACAGTTAGGCAATATTTGACAGTAATTAATTACATTTTCTTTTGTATTTTTTATCTTTTTTACATTTATATCCGCGATTGTGTCCGAAGGTGTCTATTTTAGTTGAAACTACAGATGTGCGCGTGAATGATTTTTGATGCCCGCTCACGTCCGCTCGCGATGTAGTGAGCGGCCGTGAGCGAAATGTAATGAGTGCGTGATTCACGTGAGTGACACGCCACTCACGTGAATATCATGGATGAATCACGTGAGTCACGCGTGGGTTACGTCAAATCACGTGATTCACGCTCATAATTAAATGTATAAATCATATTTGATTTCTTGTTAATTTAATTATTAATTAGGCTCATTACTACCATCTTCTGATTAAGCGATCTATCCCTTAACGATAATCCCTTAAGATTACTACCATGGTTATGGCTATTTTACGCATTCTGATTGGCAAGTAAATTGGCTTATCTATAAGATAAATTTAACTAAAAGATGGTAGTAATGGACCTTAATCGTGCTTGATAGAATGGCAGAATTAACAGAGTGTTTGGTTTTATTTATCATGTTGTGAAATAAATGAGACTGTTATAAAATTAAAATTTGTTACATTTAATTTAAATTAATTAAACAATAAAAGCTCTCATAGTCTTATAGATAATATTCATCATAAATTTAAATTAAATTTTGTTCTATTTCATTAGTTTATAGAATGTTTTTATAACTATATTCACTTTGCTAACTTAAAAATTGATTAGAATTTTGACCTCAACATTTAGTTGCTGAAATGTAATAATGTAATATAATTTATTTAACATTATTTTCTAAAAACAAACCAGAACAACAAATATTTTTGATATTAGATAGCGAAACACTTGCTTTAGAACGAAAACTGTATTTTTAGTTATTTTTCAGTCTTCAGATTCAAGTTTAGCCGTGCATCTGAAGATGCACGGCCAAACCAAAACATTTTAGTACTGGGTCTAGTGTTAGTTCTAGTTTTAATAGTCACTCAGTGCTTGATTGTTTTAAATACTTCTGGAACTAAAAGTAGTAAAACCTAGCAGAACTTAAGTAGTAATAGTAAACTTACGAACTGTTCGCATTTCTATACTTTTCTTTATTAACTACACAAATTGATATTTTTATTTCTTTATGAAAAAATTAATTCATTCGAATTACAAAATATATTCATGTAGGTATTACTATAAATGTTTGAAATCGATTAAGTACCCAGTGTTTGAAATACAAATTTTAAGTAAATTGTTATAAATATTGTATTTTTCGTTAATGCAGATCTCGATAATTTCAATATTATTATTAAAGAAATATTCAAAAATTGTTCTGACTGGGTCACGCCGGGTCCCGGCGACACCAAAGCTGTTCACGATCACGCACGTTCACGTGAATGGTATAACAATTGATGCTAGCTTACGACGAGTCATGCGTGACCCATCGTGACCCGACAGGACTCACGTAATTTGCACATCTCTCCCTGAGACCGACGACAATTCTACTAACGACATAGTTCAAGTTATACTCAGAGAGTTTATTGAGGTGTCTCCTTATATTATTAAAGTCTTTAGATTGGGAAAATCATCTACTGTTATTCTATTCGAAAATAAATATACAAATATGGTGTTAAAGTGAGCTAAAGAGTTACGTAACTCTGCCAATTTTAAAAATGTTTACATCAATAATAATCGAACACCAAGATAACATATACTACCAAAATCCACGCGGATTAAATAATGTATGACCTATCGTGATCCGGCGGGACTAACGTAATATGCACATCTCTAGTTGAAACACTTGTTACATATATATTAAAATAAATTTTAGAATATTTAGGAAACTGCATATTTCATTAAGCTGTAAGTTTGGTTAAGTTTTATTAATGGCTAGGAATTTTTCTATTATGTCCATGGTCTTAGATATCGGAATGTTTTTTGAATAGATTTTTGATGTCGGAGGTAATTAGTTTTGCAACTTCTTCTGTTGTTATGTTTTTAATTTTATTTATTAAATCTACTGAATTTTTAATACGATGTGTGAATTAACTTTCAAAAATATGATATAAAAACTGTTAAATCTTGTTTGCAATTATTTCCGATGGTGTGTGTTTATTACTAATAATATCGTATGCTTTTGTTGGTTTTGTGTAACTTAATTAAACTCTTCAGAGTGGGTGCTAAAGGATTCATGACTGTTGAATAGTGTTAATATTTAATTTGGGTTATTACATTCTGTAATAAGTTCTTTTAATTTGGTGTTAAATTTTAATGTCGGGTTGTAATTAATTGATGTAATATTGTTTCCTTTGAAAAACTTTTCCGTTTTCATTTTTTTGAATACGCGAATATTTCATGCTAACATTTTCCATAATTTAAAAATGTAGTTTTTAGGTAAACTGTCCTACTTATAAAAAGATATTTATGAATACCACAAATTTTAAAATGTGGAACTGACCGTTTTTTGCAGCAAACCCTTTAATTTCAGGTACTGTAATTTATTTTGCCTGTTTAAAGTACTAATTTCGCTTCGGTTGCTCAATAAAGTTTCATATCTTTAGACTAAAATTTTGTGTACAAGTGTCATCTCTGTGGTATTCGGACCAAAAAGCAATCAAAACAAGACACGGTCTTCCTATTTAAACCGCAAGCTCCAGCTTATTACAACCTCTCAAAAGGTAGGAATATTACCACCCGCGGGTACCGCCGCCCCCGCTGCGAATTATTCACAGTTTAATACGATCCCAAGTAATCCAAACCGAGCAAACTTGCGCCTCGTCGGGTTTCGGGGGAAGACCGCGACGCGGTCGGCACAATTTAAACTTCTTCGTAATATCGGATGCATCGTTCCTACTTCGGCAAGTCGTCGACGGGCCCCCCGTTGAGGCCTGTAATTGCACCCCCGTTTCGTTTGCGAGCAATTTTCACGTTAAACAAGTCTGCGTCAAGGGCTCATCTGATGAAGTCGTCCCGTAGACGTCGCGTAGTCTCCATTTTGTTCTTTTATTTCGAAAAAAAGACATTGTCATTTGAGTGTGCAATCTTAGTGACTTTTTGTCCTTAAAAAGGATTTTTTTCTTAATTATTGTTTGGGGAGTATTAAAAAAGAAACAATTTGAATTGTGAAAGGTTTTCACGATAAAGTTAATTTGATGTGCTTTTCAAATAATGGAGGTGGTCTTTGTTGTCGCCATCGTATTGAACATCTGCCATGTAATTTTTTACGCTCGCGTGCACATAAAAATTAGTTGAAGCGATGGCGGGCTTGTTTAATGGTGACGACGGTAATAATAATAAAGGGGGTCTCATTCGCAAAGGCGTGGCAAAACCATCAAAACCCTGGAATGTAACGCCTACGATTTAGTGGTACAGAAATTCCTGTTTGTGACATCAAAACAAATCGGTTGTAATCAGGACGATTTGTGAACACCATTTTTGGGAATTACCATCACTCGACCGTTTTAATTAGCCCGGGCTATATCTCGTTAAAAAATAGCAAAGCCAACGCCTCTATTTGTTACTATGACGTATATTGTGACATTGTTTTTGGAAATGCATTCTCGGAAGCGGAAATTTCCAGCAGTGTGGTAAAGGTTTGCAATGTTTATCGGATAGGAGAAGGCCACGTCCAGTGCATACTGTAGGTTATACGCCCCACGGAGCGGTTATAAAATAAATGCAACGTAGGTGAATCTGGTCTTGTTATCCCAACCTGTTTTACACCGCCTCCGGTGCACGTATCCAACGATTACGTAGCGCTAACGCCACCGTAAAGTAATTGGGTCAGCTGTTTTAGTTCGTGTACTTGAAACTTTGGAACCAAAGGGAACTCTCTGTTTTACGCCAACGTTGAGCGCGTGGAGAGATTTTTGGCAAAGTAGACCGCTTATGCTCCAAATTGCAAACACTTGAAAATGCCAAACTGTTGTTAAGTATTGTTAAGTATGTAGTGTAAAGTAAATTTGGCTGTAATGCCTAAATTTTATACGGAAGAAAATAATTAAAAATAAAAGGTGTAGATTTTGAAATCTGTAGGTAAGATAGATACAGGTGCATCATGCTCCATCAAATAAATGAAGGGTATACCCTAACGGACAAAAAATTGGGCGATATCATATATCAAGAATCCCCTTTAGGGTTACCCCTATCCAAATTTCTTATAGCCACCCTAATTTACTTTAATTGAGAGCAGCATCTGGCTAATATTAACCTACATTCTTTTAATATTTTTAATTTAAATATAGAATATACTAAATACATATTATTCAAAATTATAATTAGTATTTTACAAAGAAATCTCCATATTACTCATTAACACGGAGAAGTGGCTGTTCATTATAGCCAAAAGGCCGTTATATAAAAATGTGTTAGCTGTGCGTAGCGTATCATCATTGCGTATCAGTATATGAATTAAATCGTTGCATAATTGCGTATCAGAACATGATACAAAGATGCGCAAAAAGTCCGATACGTTATGTATGTACGTACTTAAGAGTACATGTATAAGTGCTGAATAGTTTTCATCCGGAATTCCAAATACCAGAATATCGAAAATCGGTCTTCTCTTAAAAATACCAGTATGTTGATATTATTTCTGAAATATCTATAGAAAAATTGTTACTAGTTGTAACAGTTATGTATACACTTTAGCTTAGAAGCACGTTCAATTGCTCAATCAGATGCGTTTTTTTTTGAGTCCTACATTGCAATTATATCCTCGTAAGTATTGCTCAACAATAAACTAAATGTAAGTAAAAAACTAAATAAGCTGGGTTAACTTACCCCAACCCAACGCAATGGATCTATTCCACTTTCAGAATCTGTCTTCAATTCCATTCTTTCTTAGCTCTATACACCCCCTCAACATATGTTTAACAGACATAGCGTTTCCCAATCCTCTTCGAATAGCTGACATCATCTTACCACACTATTCGCCCAATACTCATTCATTATCTCTCATTATCAGAACGGTATCTGGCTGACAGCTTCTTTCTTCCCTCGTTCCCCTCCTTCACAAGATAATTTGGAAGCCTTTCCATTATTATGTCTCCATATCTCTCATTGTACTTGTCTTATCGACATCCTTCCTAACTCTGGACGTTCCTAGACCTGTGCCTTACCTCAGCCCCAGAGATGGGCGAGGATTCATAAAGCTATTAACCCCAGCTCAAGAATAAATACCCAAAGAGTAGGTGTTTAAAGAAGAAAATATCGAATTCTTAAGATATCTTGATGAAATTTTCTGTCGTTTGTAAAGGAAAGTATACTTTTTCATGGATAAACCATATTTAAATATCCCAATCCGTTTTTGAGATATCATGTTTTGAACTCAATTTAATTTTCATAAAATTAACGATAATGTTAATCATTTTGAAAAAATCATAAAAAATCGAATTCTTAAGATATTTTGTTATTATTAACAATATAATATATTTATATTGTTATCTCAATCCATTTTTGACGTATCAAAGTTTGAACACAATCTAAACTTGTGGTTTATCACAAAATCAACGATTTCTTTAATCATTAAAAAAATCGTAAAAATCGGGTCTTAAGATATTTTGATAAAATATATCGAAGTCATTTGCAAATCAAAACTATGTCATCAGAAGCTATATATCATGGATAGGAACAATATTTTATTAGCAAGAGCAAACTCCTTTGTCCAAATGCAATATATGATGGGTTAAAACAATATTATGCTGATTTACATAGGAGAACATCACGGGCAGGAACAAATAACAAATCTAGTAATATATCACAAGGACGACACTAACTATTTTGCGCACATGCAAAATGTAATAGATAGAAATTTATAATGTATCAAAGGTAGGTTTATATATTGTGTGCAAATATAAATTATGATGGATTAGGCATCGTGAGCAAAATATCAAAGATATTGGATTGAATACTACGGTGAAAACGATATCATGATAGTTTCCATAAGACATCATGAGCGAATACAAAATAACAAAATTAGATGCAATTGTATGCAAACAATATCGAAGTCATTTGCACAACAAAATTGAGTGATCAGAAATTAAATATCATAGATAGGAACAATATATCATATTCAAAAGGCGAGCTATTGTAGTGTGTACTATTTCAGGAAGAAAACCATATTTCAATATCTCAACCCGTATTTGAGATATCAACTTTTGAATTCAAACCTAAATTTGTGGCATTTCACAAAATTAATGATTGGTTTTGAAATCATTAATTTTGAATCGTTTTAAAGAAAGTAACATATCGATTTCTTAAGATATCTTGATTAATTTTGTCGTAATTTATAAAGGAAAATCTATAGTTTTTTGAGACCAAAATCATATATGGATATCACAATCCGTTTTTAAGATATCATGTTTTGAACTGAATCCAAATGCCAAGATGTGATCCTGTGAGTCATAACAAGAAATTGAAAAAAAAACATTTGATGCCCAACGACAATTTGATGGTTAAGTGAAATTTGTTTTCTTTGTTACTAAAAAAAAACAACAATGTTTTACAATTCGCTAATAAGAGACGAATCGGACGAAATTTAAATTGGAACAAGTTATTGTGATTGAAACCTAATATTTTTATTTTTATGGATTTGTGCTGTTTTTAAATACCTCGATAAATACCTCGAAATACCCATGATTGGCAAATACCCAATCCTGGAAATTTTCCTTTGAAAATAAATACAGGGGTATTTAATAACACTACACCCACTAAGTAATAATACATACCAACACAACCCAACGCAACCCATTCCAATCCAATGGTACGACCCATGTGGGATTGGATTAATCTGTCAAATCAATCATTAGGCAAAGTAAACACCATGGAAAAGAAAACATTTACTGATCACAGAAACGGGCGTGGTGAACAGTCTGTTTGACATCATTTCAAAAACACACATTTCCTAAAACAAAATATGGTCCTTGTGTTAGCGATGAACATAGTGCACCTAAACAAAGTAAGGTAAAAAATTCATTTAACAACACAGATCATTGGCGAGTCAAAAAACATTAAACAAATACCGATATAATACCGGTATTTCGGTTTCAAAATAAAAACAATAATGGTATTAAGTATTGAAAGCATTAAATATATTGATACGAAATCGACAGTGTTATTGACACGTATGTCAGGTTGGGTTGGTTTACATTGAGTTAGGTTAGATTAGGTAACTTATTACTATAATCACCAGGTCGTCTGCATAAGCTATAAGTTTATCCCGTCCTCTACATTGACCCTCAAAATATCGTTGTAAGATATATTCCATAGTGTAGGGTCCAAGACTAATCCCTGTACACCACAGTAATAGCATAGTTCTTCCATCCGTAGTTATCATACTACGATCAATGAAGGGTAAATACAAACCTAAACTGGAGGATAGAGCTATGTGAGCTAAGAAAAAGATCATCGGCAAGCTTCAAGGAAGGAAATGAAAGTGGCTGCTGCGATGTTTGAGATGGCACTCCTGCAAAGGCGATGAAAAATTAAAGAGTTACTAGGGTTGGTCCGAGACTATGATTACGGATTTGACATCCTGGTGAACAAACGGTAGGGGAGGAAGACTATACTACCCGGAAACTTACAGGCTACTACACTCTAGATAAAAATCTAATCAGGTTAAAATGAATGGAGACGGAGAACTACTGGTTCTGTGGATAGTATGATACGTCCAAGTACACACTATTTGAAGGTCTGCAAACTCTGTTGCAGAAATAAGACAGGAGTAGAACAGTTCGAGAAAGAGATAGACAGTGAAAATATTATGAAGATGATATTGAGGAGTGAAGTGAAAAGAGGATTAGAAGACACAGGGAAAACCCCTCCGTATAGGTGATCCATAACGGAGAGTACAAGGAGGACAGGAGCGCCAGAAGAACCACGCGTCTTTTTGGAACCTACAAGGACACAGGAAGAATGCATGGAAGAATGAAATGATGAAGAACGGATGAAGTGAATGGGTTGCTCGAAATAATGCCCTGCGGTTAGGGAAGAGAAGGGAAAGGATTTTAGCTGATAGGAATGTATTCCAACCCGTCACTATCCGGTCGCTTGATGTCTTGGGTCAGATGTCTGGTCACAGATTTTCTAATCCACTTTATAAAAAAAGGTTAGATTAGGTCACAGAATCTTGGTTCTCATTGCATATCTGTTGCACATTTAACACTGTGCAACTGTATTAGCACTGAACGTATTAATTGGGATACGCAGTGGCGATTTGGAACAATAGATTGGCACTATATTGCATAAATCTAAACCACCTTAACGACTGAATAATATCAGAAATTAGAACTTAAATTTGCAGTAGAGGCTTAATTCTAATTCTAGGTCTAGTGTTAGTTCTAGTTTTAGTTCGATAAAAACACATAACAATATCGAGCCTTAGCTATAATTGAATCTAGAACTACAACTTTAATTTATGCATTGAATAAATCATGAACTTCCCAGAGCTTATTTGTTACTTGGGGAATTTAACATTTATATTTAATAGTAATCACTTCAAAATATTTTGTCCGTTATATCGAGGTTTTTGTATTTTAAAACGACGAAGTTAATACATTGAATAATAGATGGCACTACAGAACCTATTCCCAAGGTTGGAATTAAATTAATTTTCTCCTACTGTAAATTATTTTTTTATAAATGTAATGTAATTATTAAATTTCAAAGGTAATTTAAAGAATAAAATTGTTAAAATCCAATTTAATTAAGTTTGAGAAGTAAAACAGTTAGAAAAATATTTGTTTACCGGGTTTCGGATAACGCGATAAAAATTGCTTGTCCTGCTAGAGAGTAATTTAAATCCAAGGAAATAATTTAAGTTTTGTATAATTGTAGCAGATGAAGCGCCGTTGGGTAAAGGAGAGGCCCTGGTCGCGAAGTTTTGCGCTTGCCCGATTCACGGCTTTAATTAAAACCCCGTTTGGCGAGTAAATTAAAGGAAATACTCACCGTCAGATAAGATACAGAAGGGAAATTAATTGCGCTGCACTTAATTGCGCACGAGAAGAGGGTGCTCCTTTAGGTAAAAGTTTGGCATGTCCTTTTGTTTTCAGCTTTATTCGTTCTGGTCATTGCTTACCTGAACCGACCCGCCTTGCAAATCTAAAAACAAACCTCCTTCTGCTTCCGAATCAATTATTCACGCCGGTAAAGATTAAAAAACATAAAACAACGATAACGTGGGTCGATAAAAAAGCAAAACCCAATGGGTGTAAAGCGTGATTCGATGGAATTTGGAGCAGGTGCTTCTTCGAAATTCACCTTGCTACGAGAGGACAATAGCCGCATCCCAAGCTATACGTAGTTTTACTGAAGAAACAAAAACAATTCAACGCTGATTAGGACAAAATAAGCAGGCGGTCGCTCCAACCGCAGGTATTCCGATAAAGTCATTATATTGGACCCTCAGGACAATCCTGTAGAGCGAGACAGGTGTGGTCTCGACTATCGAAAAGGACATCTACAGCTATACTGATGGAATAAAGTGGACTCTCTTAGAGAAAATTGCACAAATTGCAACCTTGAGGTTCTCGAGAACTGATTGAAGTTTAAATCTATACATTGAATCCGTTTTATTCTTTTTCTATACAAGCAACATATTTAAAAGAAAGATATATTTCCTTCATAAAAGAACGTGCATGTGATAAGCTTAACTTTTTGCAAGTCAAATTCGCTCGAGGGATTTTACTGCGTTCCTGGGTAGTTAACGGGCGGCCAAATGCCCACTCTGTCGAGCGATAAAAGTTAATAGCGACGCCGCGACGTATCTTTACCTGCAATAAAAGCGCACTTACCCTTCATTAGCGCACGCACCCAGCTAAAGACGTTAACGCAAGCGGCGAGACAACCGCGTTCGGGGCCGATCTTATCGCCGGTGCCTTTTGGTACATAAAAGACGCCACTGAGCAGTCTCTCTTTTATGGGGTCCCGAGTTTCAAGACACGGTGATAACATCTGGAGGCGGGTGCCGGTAGTCCGAATACCTTTTAAGTACTAAGAAGGGCACTTAGTATCTATAAGAAGTGGTTCTTTAATTTCGAAACTGATACATGTACGTGTAACCAATACATAAATGTTTTGATACGACTTGGTAAATAAATTGGAATGATTTATGTACATTAGAATCTCGATAATACAATCAAAGAAGTTATACGTATACACGCACATATAAAGCATTCTGCGGAGAGATCCATTTTTTTCGGTGGTTAAATCACATTGGCAACTTGTGAAATAATTGTGTGTGGATGCCTTTAGCAATAGTTGCAGTTGCAATATCATCAATTTGTAGTTATTTGATACTGGTTAATTAAGATTTTATTAGTCGGTGCGTTATTGTAATGCTCTATCAGATTGTTTATTGGAAAAGCGGGTTTTGGCTGGGTAACGCTGTGTTTGGAGAGAGAAAGAGGGACGTCTAAATGCGACCGTTGTGGAGACCCGATTCAGAGTGGGGTGTTTCCATTTTGAATGCACAATAACTAAATTAGTTTACAAAAAGTTAAAAAGGAATAAACATGATTGGCGTTGTTTTAATTGTTCAAGTGCGATCAAGGGCCATACTAGTTGCCTGTTGTTGAGGCTATGAATTTTATGAGTGTCAATTTCATGACGTCCCATTGAACTACACACAGAGCCAACAAAATGAAACAAGTGATCTCAATAAAAGATTGAGAGACCACATGTTTCTTAAATCTAACCTTGCTGACGACAGCATTCTAACACTTGTCTTCCATCAAAAAATGACCGATCAGTATCCGATTTTTGTACAGCTATGATTTGAAGATGTACCGGTGATGAAGAAAATAAAATCCATTTTAAACGTAAACCACGGATATCGAATGGCTTGGTTGTGTCAATTTCGGTTAGGAATAAATTATTTAGACAAATCATTTTGAATCAACAATTAATTGAACTTTATAAATATTACAAGAACTTGGCATTGCAGGTTAATAAAGACAGGAGAAAGATGTCCGATTTTATATTAAACAAAGAAAAACTTAGCGAGTCACCTGCATAAATAACTATGTCTGGTAAAAAAAGTTTGGTTAATAATGGTGTTGCCAAAGCATTCAATAACCATTTTCTCAATGTACATAACATTAATACTAAGGTTCAAACTTATTCAGAATTCGATATCACATCAATTGTTCCACGTAACAGCCACTCGATATTTATTTCTATAACATCTAAGAACGAAGTAGAAAGGATAATCAGTATCTTAAAAAATAAGTTGAGTTCTGGGCATGCAACACTGAGTGCTACTGTTTTAAAAAAGATAGCACATAAGATATCTAAATCACTTACAATTAGTAGTGTTTTAGCAGGATAATAGATCCAGGATACTTTCCTCGTAGTTTTAAAAAATCAGTTGTCAAACCTTTATTCAAAAAAGGATCCGTAGACGATCGTCCAATTTCACTCATCCCTAGCTTCGCCTAAATTTTAGAAATAATAATTGAGATGAGCATATATGACTTTTTGGCAAAGCATAAATTTTTATCGGTTTTTCAATTTAGGTTTAGAAAGGGCAGGTGTGCTTCTGATGCTGAGCTGAGCTATCGAGGATGATCTACGAATCATTAGATAATTCTAAGGTTTCTATGGACTCTGTGGATCATGTCCTATTACTTAACAATTTGGAGCAATATGGTGTGAGAAGGTTACCTCTCAAGTTGTTCCATTCTTACTTGTAGTAACGAGAATAAGTGCTTCAGTTAAATTCTATGAAGAGTTCTTTAGGAGAAATCTCTTGCGGAGTACCGCAAGGGTCAGTCCTCGATTCCATTTTATTTCTGCTGTACATAAATGATTTGTTGGAATTAGCTTTACTTGGATGAAACCGCCTGGGGACGGGTGGAATGAGCAGGTGTGGTAGATATGATTAAGATTATAACACGTTGGCTTTACACAAATCGCTTGAATATTAACTATGACAAAACTCATTTTCTAACTTTTTCTACCTATCGAAACATACAACCAATATAGAACACTTTACAATACATAATGCAAAAATATTTAAAACCTATTCAGTAAAGTATCTTGGCGTAATAATAAACCAATTCATAAGGTGGGATAAACATATGATCAGTACCTGTAAACGATTAAGGTCAGTACTATTTTTATTTAAAAAAATAGCACCATATATCACCCCACTTTTTTAAGAACTTATTATTATGCAATGGCAGAATTTATTTTCGATACGATCTTATTGCATGGAATGGGACTGCGTATAGTCAGAAAAAAATATATAGTCGTGCGGAAGTTGATAGTGAAAGCCATGCTAGGTGTGCCTAAGAATTATCCTAGTGAGGCAGTTTACGAGGATTCACAACTGATGTTTACTTCTCTATTATATATAAGCCTTATCTTGGATGGTATATTTGATGATAAGGAGTCACTGAGCGATATGGATCATACACAGAATATTAGATCTAAAAATTACATATCTGTGCGGCTGACTCGTGTGCGTCAAACATCCGGACAGCGATCCATTAGGTACCTTTCTCCTTAAATATATAATAAGTTTATGAGATATGCACTTGAAAATGACTTATTTTTGAGTATAACCAGTCTCAAATCTTCAATTAAAGCATTGTTTCTAATTATTAAGGGCACAAACCCCTCAACCATTTTGGATTTAACTTGATTTGAATGATTTTGTTTTCCACATTTATATATATATATATATATATATATATATATATATATACGGTAATTCGTAATGCTTCACGGATGGAGAAGTATGTGTTTTGGTTGACCCGAGGTATCATCCGTTCATCTTCTTGGTTGTTCCCTGTGGACAGGGGCAGACGTTTCGCCAAGATCTCACTTGGCATCTTCAGTGCTTTGTCGTAGTCTCCTGTTGACAGAAGAACTAACTGTAAAATAAAAATCAAATAACTGTAAAATATTAATACCTTGGTTTTGTTTTGCTAAAGTATTTAAACTATTTAATTAATCAGTGCGTGTTGGCGTTGTAAGTTGTAAAACCACGCGCAACACTGCTACATAGCAGAGTTAGTGGTGCCAGTGTTATATTTAATGGTAAAAATTTTGTTTTGTTTTTGTGAATTTTTTTTGTTGTATTAGTGTAAATAAAATATAAAATGTAACATGTGGAAATAAAGGCCTATAAATAATAAATAAATAATAATTGGAACCGAAGGTGATTCAGATTATCAAATATTGCTGCTGAATAGTTATCAATACAAATATTGAACACAAAAAATAAAACACCTGCATATTAGAACTTAAAAGCAATATATTTCTGTAAATACAAAACTACGATTCTTAATTAAAGATACTTACATATGTGCATATTATTAGGGATAAAGCAGTATGTCTTTTAAGACGGCTAAATCCTAATGTTTTTAGCTATAGTATTAGTTATACTTTTAGTTCCAGAAGGATTTAAAACAATCTAGACTTAAACAAAAATTAAAACTAGAACTAACACTAGACCTAGAACTAAAATCATTTGGGTTTAGCCGTACGTCTTCAGACGTATACAATAATTTAAAACTCAATAACAGCTAAATTAGAGCTAATACCAACACTAAAGCTAACACTAAACCTAAAATTTGTTCTACATAAATTGAATGTGGATTATGTAATTATTACAAAACGTTGGTTAATATACGAAGAAATGCGTTATGTCAATTTTATTAATTATAATTTCGGATCAGCTTTCTGTCGGTCAATCGCCAATTGCGGGGGAATCTAATCTTAACAAGGCATACTAAAAAGTTTAAAGAAAGACCAGATCTTCATTCACTGTCGATTGGTAGCTATCGCTCAACGAGTTTTCAACGAGTTTCAAAATATTTCTTGACAAATTCCAAGATCTGCTGCACATTATAAGAAAAGAAGTAGATTGCAAAAAAATCTTGTCGGTCTGGTGAAGACTTAAAATAAATCCGAATATTGGGGTACAAAATTCTACAATCACTTATCACAGGCAGTTAGACAATTGCCTTCTAGAAGAATGAACTCGTTTGTTTACTTAGCGCAAATTCCAATATACACGATACATGAATTTTTCGAAAGACGTATAGAATAAATGATTTTGTCTTCTTTTCTTTTTTCTTGTTTTGTTTTGTATGTCAATAGAATATCCTAGTAAGGTGACATTATGACAAGTTTGTAATATCTTATGTATTTACATTGAATAAAGGTTATTGTTATTATAATTAGAACTACAGACACTTGAATTTTTCTTAAGATGAAACCGAACTCACTCCAACCTAGCTTCAGAACTAATACTAGACCTAGAACCAGAAACATTAGTGTTTAGACATCTTAAGAGACGTACGGCTAAATAATAATATTTCCAGTTCTAGGTTTAATGTTAGCTCTGAAGCTGAGTTGTAGGTCTAGTATTAGTTATACTTTTAATCCCAGTAAAATTTAAAATAATCTAGAGTAAAACTAGAAAGATTCAGGTTCAGGTTGAACCGATTTTTTTGGTTCTAGGTCTAGTGTTAGTTCGATACAAGTATACAAGTACACTCTAAAACCGAATAACAGCTAAAAGTGGAGCTAGTACCAACATTAAAGCTAACATTAGACCAATAACCAAAAATATTTGTTTTGCCGCACGTCTCTTAAGATGGATAATTTCTAGTTCTAAGTTTGACGGAAATTTAATACTTGGAGAATTTAATTCTTACTTACTTCTTTTCTTTAATAATACATTTTCAATTTAGAAGAGAGTCCAATTTTTACACAAAAATGAGAAAAATTACTTATCTTCTATGGTTAGAGTATAATTTTGATGCGATTTAGTGATTTGAACATATCCGATAGTTAGAAAATCAGTAATCAAATTTTTTTCTCTCTTTGTAACTCGATACGGGAACATACTGTATAAATACATAAATATGTCCGTACATACATTCTCTTTAGTTTTTATACTATTCTCTTAAACCTAACAATTACGGCTTTCAATAACAATTCATTAAAATTAAGCAAAAATATAAAATCTCTTAATTTTGCTTTTGCTTTTTAGGTGTTCGGATTAGCGATCTGTATTTTGAGGAACTCCAAATCTGTTTAGATTATTTTTAGTGTTATGCCAGTGTGTTCATAATAAATAAAAAACCTTATTAACTACTGTAACGAAATTTACGATCAGACGATGGAGTTTTTATAAATATTTTTAGTTTATCGGTGCTATTTAAAAATTCGAAAACTTTAATGAAGCCAAATCGCTATAAAATTAAATCATTGAGATTTATGGGAGTTTAAGAATTCTTGTTGGTCTGTTGTAACTGGATTAAATTTACTATAAAAGTGTATTTATAAAAATTATTTATAAGTTTAATTCGTCGTAAATCCTAAGAATTCATCCAGGTCAGTCAAATTGAGTATCTTCGTAAACGAGCCCGAGTTTTTGTTCGAGCGAATAAAATTATTTATTGTGTAACCCTCCAATTTATTTATATAAAATTTACCTGAAAATATGTCAGTTGCTTGTTGTACTGTACCATGTAAAAGGTGGTCGAATATAATTTCGCAGCTAATTGTAAAGTCGTTTTCTTTAATTAACGTTATCAAAAAGTTAATAGGTGAAGTGGATCATCCTTTGGGTAATTTTTGTTTTGTCTTTTATCGTGTGTGAATAATTTTCTGTGAAAATTAACGATACCAAAACCATCATAACCTAAGCAGTATGTTCCTTTTTTTTACATCATTAATTATCATCACTTGATCCAAATGCAAGCAATATTGACTCTGTGTTATTTACCTCGTAGATTTTTCTTTAGCCATATTGAAAACAAGCGAGAACGTTTTGAATTTAACGCTTTTTTTAATATTATATTATGCACTATCAGTTGTATGTATCAGTTATGAATAGAAAAAAATGAGGGATTTTATGTAGATCTGCTTTTGCTTAGCAAATTTAAGATATGATACATAAAGAGTATAGATAATAGTTAAGATATAAAGTTAAGGCTTGGCTACTTTGAGTATTACTGCATAATGAATTATACTAAACAAGCGTTGCTTATGTATTGTTATCATTTGCACATACAAGTCATTTTTGAGATATTTTTTTAAGTTTTTTTATCTTATACGATACATACCGAATAGAAAATGTAGCTTTCTTCTAATCGGTCCTTATCTTGATCAACACAATGCATCATTGCGCATAACAGGACAAAATATCAAGATGATTTAATGCATTTTATCTCTATACTATGTTGTAATCTAGAAGAGTTATAAACATTCGATATCTCGGTAATATGTTAAGCTATAAAATCCAAATTCGGTGTACATTATGAGTATTAGGATATTAATTAATAGCAAGTTGAGATCTATTGAGACATCTCAGAGGGTTAATTAAAGATAATGACTTTTGACGAATTTTATACTTAATTATCTCATTTCATGTGAAGTTCATTTGAGAAACGTAAATGAAATAAATTCAGTATTTGTATACAATGTTCCGGATTGTCAATACGATAACATTCATTTTGATTCCTTTTAAAATACTAATACTTTCAACAATATTGTGTCTGTATTGAGACTTCGTTCTGTGGATGAAGATATAATTGTAGGTTTGATGATGAATATGAATGGTGGTTCTGTTCGTCATGATGGTATGTCTATCAATTTTTGAGAATTTTTTGTTCTTCTTGGAAAATGGCGTATGTAATTCATCTGCCTAAAAAAGATGCCTGTGGTATTCGCTCTATTAGCATGTTGCCTGCTTTTAGCAAGATTTTGGAAAGAATAATTAGCGTTCAATGAAGAGAACATGTAGTACATTATAACATTTTATCTGAATGTCAGTCAAGTTGTAACTTTAAGTATTTCTCTTACAGCTTAGACAAATATCAGTACGGTGTTTGTTACATACATTGTTGGAACACATATAACATACAAGTCTGTATATTCGATCATGTGAACGAGGACATAAATAACATCTTGATCATTTGAGTTTTTTTGGCGCTGGACCAAGCTGTTCCTCTTCTGAAATATGTGTTAGTCCTAGTACTTCTCATATTTCACTTTGCAGTTTACCGGACATTTTTTGGAGAGCCTACTTTTCAGCCGAGGTTTAGCTAGTAGCAGTCTAAGTGATTGCAAAAATTTATTTCGGGTAACTTTGCTACCGTTACTCGACTTGTTTTCCTGGATACGGTGTAGTTGTGAGCCATCTGATTGCATGTATCTTATAAAACTCATTAATTTCTGGTTTCTGTTTGGTTTAACTCAAAGATTTACAAAGGTTCAACTCTTTGGTGTAAACGAAACCAACGTCAATTTGTCTGAGAAAGCAAATTCGGAAGTTAGTACGGGTTTATTTTTAGAAGGTAAAAAAGAAGCTGGTATTTCTTTATTATGTCTTATTGCTCCCCCGATTGTTAACCCCGATTGCTCCCCCGACCTTTGTTGCTAAGTATTTCTTTTGCTAATAGAACAGACGTGAACCAGTTATCCCATTGTAATGTTTCTATTTGTTCCATGTATAGATGTGGATAATTCCTTCACTAAATACATTGGAACAGATTCGTTGGTGGGATTTGTGTTTTTTCCAATGTTTAGAATAACACTTATCATGTAATATGTACGCGATCACACATACATACAACTTTAATTCCGTATTTGTCAGGGTTAGATCCTATATATAAATGAAACTGGCATTTGTCCCTAAAACCAAGTAGCTGCTCATTTATAGTTACGTAGCAGTGAGGAGAGTAACTCTTTGTACAATTTTCTATAAAATCCTCCCATATTTGCCTTATCGGTGAAAAATCACGATTTCTTTTCTGTTTATCGTCAAATCTTAGACAGTTCAATAAGAATTTGCAACGTATTTTAAGCATAATGCATCTATATATTTATTTATTTTATTTATATTTTTATTTTTGTACAGATAGATGTACATCTTTTCGAGCACCAGCTATGTACAAAAGACCAAATAAGGCATTGATTTTTATGTTATCTGTAGGATGTACGTATTTCTTACCTGGCTGAGGTATATGACAGTGAAGTTGAAGTGGACATTTTTCAAACTCATCATTTTCAGAAGAAGTATCATCGTTGTGTACCGACAACTTTTCCACCTTGTCCTCACTGTCACTTTGTGCAAAATTGTCATCAACATTGCTTTCTGCTTCATCGTATCATTGTAGGACATGTTTTTCAAAGTTGGGATCTTCAGTGCTTTGTCGTAGTCTCCTGTTGATAGCTGTGTTGAACCAGAACATAGTATTATTTTACAATATACAGTATATACGTATACTGTACTATACAATACAATAATATATATGCGTATCCTATCACAACTCCAAATAATTTTTATTGAGAAAACGATAATCGGCAACGTAAGGCTCACTGCACGTGTTAATACTACTCACGGTCGACTAACCTTCCTTAAATTATCAGCGTCATCAAGCGCGAAAGAAGAAAATAAGTGAAAAAATTCACAACTGTTCGGGTCATTCGTAACCCCGGTATACCTTCTAGGGTTAATCATGCTTGACAGAATGGCAGAATTAACAAAGTCTTTGGTTTTATTTATCATGTTATCACTTAGTGCTTGATTGTTGAAAATACTTCTGAAACTAAAAGTATAATTAGTACTAGACCTACAACCTATCAGTAGTATTAACACTAGACCTAGAGCTTGCTACATTAGGATTTAGCCATACGTTTCTTTAGACGGCTAAACCCTAATGTTTCTAGTTTCTAGTTCTAATGTCTAGTGTTAGTTCTGAAGACAGGTTGGGTTGGGTTGGATTGGGTTCCGTCTTAAGAGAGGTACGACTAAACCTAAATTTATTTCGTTCAAGGACTAGCATTAGCTCTAGCGTTTGTAATGGCTATATTTTTAGTTGTTATTCAGTTTTAAATTGTTGTATACTTGCATCAAAGTAGAACCAGAACTAACACTAGACCTAGTACTAGAAAGTTTTCAGAGAGACTTAACTGTATTATGATTTTCCATTTAATGATTTTGATTATAATTGTGATCTTCAGTCTATGTTCATGGATATTTTTTGTTTTTGACAAATTTTTTTCAAAAATAATAAGAGTAAAAACAGTTTAAGGTTTCTATATTACAGTATAATAAGTATATCAAATTCGTCAAAAAGTGGAAAAAAATTATTAACATTTATGGCACCATCACCTTCAATCAATCATTTAATACTCTTGATACACTCATAACATATATCAATCTTGGCATTTATAGCTTATTGTTTTACTGAGATATCGAATGGTACAGAGATAAGTTGCGTTAAATTATCTTATTTGATTATCCTCTATATGTTCCCGCTCTATGTCGATTTTTGTGTGAATCACCCTGTGTATTCACAATTATACCGTAGTATTATTCAATTAATAATAAACATTATCCCAACATATTCTCCTTATCAGTTCCTGCAATAATATACTCAGTAATAAGCTATAAAAATGTTTATTTTAATTTTTTCTATCCTTATTTATCAGTTTATTGGTTTGCGAAACGATTAATTTCGTTTACTGTTAGATCCAGTAATTTATCATTAAAGAATTCCAATAAAATTACGGTAGTCTTTTCTACTTACATTTTTCACCACCCTGCTACTCTTCGTCCTTAACACTTAAAGAAGAATTTGGTCATCTGAGAGAAAAATCGTTATCAACCGGGGTATGGATCCTGGTTATTTAGATTTCCTAAATTTAGTATAGCTGGAGCTTTAAGTTGTACTTTAGGCAAAGTATTTCGGTTTGTGAATTCTCTTATCAATTTGATTTCCGCAAGCATTCTGTGATATAAAAATGGTGAAAAAACGTCGTTTTCTACAAGCCCGTCGTGACTACTTAAAAACATTGTTAAAAATTCGTTTAGTGAGACAACGGGGAAATGTATTTTGACGTCTGTGCATTGAATGTTTACGTTCCTACCATGTTTAGAGAGTTAATCACAGTTATTGATTTTCGTTGATCACAATTGGAACTTAATTTCAAATAAACTTTAACATAAGTACACATTAACATAATTCAGGAGCAGCTTAACACATAATTTGCAAATTGATGGCTGAATAATCGTTATAATCGTAACTTTTTGGCGATTATTGCTAATTCTTTAATGATTAAATACCTAAAATTGAAATCTTTCTGTATTTATGGAATATGTTGCTTAAAGTATTAAATTATTTAGTATTGAATTATTATATAGAACCAATAATTTAGGACTTGTTACCGATGTTTTAATAATTAAATCAGATCTTGTCAGTAGAAACGATTTGTAGGTAGTTTTGTCCTTCTCAGGCCATTAATTAAGCCAGCTAAGGAAGGTACTAACCGCTCATCCAATAAAGTTAATTTACAGCTCGTTCCTTAGCAGCCTCTTGCCGGTGTCTCCGTTGCGTTAATTAATCGACTTTATCGGATTACATCTTGCTCTTTGGTCGTTTCGAAGGATTTCCCCGAATTGTTCAGGCAAGAGTATCCGAAGTACTCGAAATAGTTCAAGTCGTAAACTGCGGAATTTTAATAGGCAACCATATACGGCAGGTTCATGGAGATGAAGCTGCGGAAACCAGTAGTTTTATTACCGGACTATAAATTTATCGAGTCTTGCTCGCGTACGATTCATATATATTATATCAAAGTGACACCTAATGCCCTTTAGAACTTTTCAACATAATTTAAAATTACAAAATTCTTTCCAAATACTTATTCCCACAGTCAATTACTAAAATTACTACTTCTCAACATAATCATGTATACACATTTTGCACAACACGGCCGATGATTACTTTCTTAACGAGTTTAAAACCCTTCAATTATCTTGAAGAAGTAATAAAAAAATTGATATAGTTGCTTTTACAAATCGACTTAACACGTTTTTACAGTTAATTGGGCGTACATCCAATCTAACGGGTAAAAAACACGATAGAGCTATCAACGAAATTATAGCCCCGAGCGCGACATATCGGCGGCTTAATTTAAAAACACAGAGGATTAAACTGGACGTGAAGGGAGTAGAGGAAAAAAATAAACAGCGATAAAGCCCGTTATTATCACGTGCCCTCTCGTTGTACATTGACGAGATAATGATCCCGCGGCCCTCCAATGCCTTACGAGCTTTTAATTGTGATTAATGGGGGCCGGCGGCGCATCTGCATGGTCAGATCGTTACCGGGACGATGGGACGCGAAGATGAAGTTATTACCGCGAAAAATGTGCCGCGGGCCGAATCACGGGGGCAGGTGGCCTCGTCGTCCAATTAGCGAAACGACCGTCGTATCCGAAAAATTCAACTGGATTTGCAACCATTAACTTATGTAATGGGTGAGCGGCAACAAGGTCTCCACTACATGATTCTACCATCAAACTAAAAATTACCTCATTGTGACACCCACAATATTTTCAAATAAAGATTGATAGATAGACAGAATAGAACTTCGATAGTACGGAGGAGAAATTATACATTCAAAAAAAGTTAGTCATACGGAAAAATTTTAATTTCTAGTAGTACATAATCTTAACAAGACTTGTTATAAAAAGTGACAGTTTTGTACATTAACTGGTTGTTTATTAAGTTTTATTTATCTGACTAGTTTCAGTTTGTCAACCATCTTCAGAGCTAAACTATAAGCAAATGTGATACAAAATTATTATGATTGAACTATAAAAACTTATGAAATAAAAGTATAAAATTCTATGAAAATTACTTACACTCAAAATTTCAAGAAGATAACATTGTAATTAAGTTGTAACTCCATCAATTACACATTTTAAAAACTATGTTACAAATGAAAATTATTTTAATTTGACAAACGTTATTAGAGTTCAATGTAGACGTGGAGAAGAAAAGAAAAACATTTGATTTGATTTTGAGAATTCTTAATCTATAACGGCCTTCTCAAAGTATACCTCTATTTCGCTTTAGAGTCAACGATGTTTCGATTTACGGCCTAATCTCAGTGATACTACATTCAAACAACTCTAACCACTTCTGTCTTCAAACGAAAGAATACCTTCGGTAGAATGACTTGAGTCAAAAAATTCTGTTTCACTTAGATAATACTTTCAGACGTTTCACCATTATATCGGACCTATCTGAATATGTGAAAATTAAATACCTGCCTAAATATACAACTATCATGATTCAGTCAATGGATCAGGCTGTAAACATTTACAGCACATTGTTAATTAATGAATGTTGCTAACAATTCACGATAAAAGATGCCGTAGACAATATTGACAAATAATGAGATGAGCTGAAATCAATAACATTAAACTATGTACGAAATAAATTCTCCCTGATTGTGTTAGTTGTGCAAATGACAATAATAGCCCTGGTTTGCTTCCAATTAAACATATTACGGTTAGCAAAAGAAATTGGTTTTGAGGACTTGGAAGATGATGTCGTGAATTTGTTGGGTGCTGATAATTAGTCACTTTTGAATGCAAATAATGAAACACTTCAATTTGTGGCCCAATCCAACAATTAACTTTAAAGAAGTTATCAAATGCATTCACGCATTTTGATCCTTCTTCAAAATGAGAAAAATAAATAAAAGTCCGTTTATCATGGCATTACCGCAGTTCTAAGCTGTCTTCAGAAGTTGAGAAGATGGAAAGTGTTACTATGTTACAAACAACATAGGTTTTCATACTACATTTTTAATAAGTGCAGACCACCCATAAGATTAGGCACCAAATATGTGAGTTACTGCTTACTGCTATACTGCTTCTAGAAGACCTGATATTGCATCTAGAAAATTTGATATTGTCTCTTCGTGCCTTGAAATGCTTCCAGATGACTTGATCTGCTTCCAGAATACTTAATATTGCTTGCCGAAGACTTGATACTGCTTCTAAACGACTTGAAATGATATGACAATACTTGATGTTGCCTACGGAAGACTTGTAATACTTCTACACGATTTGATACTTGTTCTAGAAGACCTGAAATACTTTGAAAGACACTGCTTTTGAAATACTTGATATTACTTCCAAAAGATTTGAAATGTTTCCAGAAGACTTGACACTGCTTCTATAAGACTTTAAATGCTCCCAGAAGACTTGATACTGCATCTAGAAGATTTAAAATGCTCCCAGAACAATTGATTCCGCTTCAAGAAGACCGGAATTAAAGGAAGACCGGATTATCTCCGGAAGACTTGAAATTAGTGATGGATTAACTCGAATTTATCGAACCAGGTTGAACTTATATCAAGTCAATTCGACTTAAACTGTTACAAATTCATGATACAAAAATCGAGTTGTGTTTACATACATAAGTAGCAAAACTCTAATTATACAGACAGGTAAGTAACAAAAACAACAAAAATTCTTGCTGTTATAATAGAGCCGCGAAGATTAGAACAGAGAAGAATAGAACAACAGCAAAAGCTACTTTTGTTGATCCGTGATATAAAAAAATTAACATTTAATATAAAAAAATAAGCATTTAATGTAGCATAAATCATCATTTAATAGAAACCTTAACGGAAACATAAAGCTTCGACTTCTACTACTGATGATGATATTTGGGGTGTTATACATCGAAAAATATCAGAAACCGTCGAGAAGTGACTCTACTACAACTGGTTTAGCAGCCACGATGATAAAAACATTTATTGAAGACATATTTACCATAAATAGACAGAAAACTAAATTAACTCCTATTCTGATGTGAAAAAGATGTCTATTTCCAAAGCTAGGTAAAACCGCGCATGAATGTCTATCAATACTCTTTTCTAAAGCCAGTTTTTTACGCATTTGATTATCCAAGAAGCTGACTAGCAGATCGCAATAAACGTTGATTAAGACTTTTGGAAACAGGAGACAGATTTGCAACAACGCATTCGATTGCAAATGACTGAATGAGAAGTGTGGGACCCAGAATGTTAATGTTATCTATTTGTCGCCGAATAAGGTATAATGGGCTGTGTTTATATCGTCCATTTTTATAACATCCTCTTACATCACTTTACCATCTATGCACTACTAGAATGGAACATCTTGAATGAGCGAATTGCGCTTGAGTTCCAATTTTGCTTGAAGGCCCGCGATGGTCGTAGCAAGATCAGACTTATGCGTGAAGAATTTAAAAGTTCAACATTGTTTGTGGAACGTAACACAGCCCTCACACAAGGAGTCATGATAATGCAGTATGTTACGGTAGCACATCATGATGGCAATTTAAACGTCGTTTGTTACACTGCCAATATGCTAGAACCTGTTGCGCTGGCATTTCCTTAGGGGCTGGAATATTACATTCTCAAATAGGATAATATGCGCTCTCATACGGCAACCTTTACAACACGATTTATTCAAAAAAGCTAACATTGCCGTCCTCCCATGGCCTGCTCGATGAGGTCGGTTGGTGTCTGGGTAATTTACCACACCTTCAAGATTACTTATACGATCTCCCGTTGTATACAGAGAGCTATAGATCACATGATTGTCATGATTTGTAATCAGTGCTTTACAAATCATAATATAGTAAGTATAAAAATTCTTGCCTACGGTACAATCTTAATAACAATAAAAGTGGGTGTAAATCCTCGTTGCACACACTTTCAGGAAAGAAAGTCACCAGGTGTACAACACAACAAGAAGAAGAAAACTTCGCTTAACAGACAAGAATGAAATCAGCTGTTGAAAAGGAGAGGGACTTAAAAAGGGCTCTTAACTTAAGAATTCTAACCCTAATGTTAGAATTTGAGCTTGATCCTCTCCAGCATGTGTCTTGATGCTCCATCCAAGATGTTATATAGCCGTTTAAAATGTCTCGAAATGATACCAGTTATTCGGTAATTTGATATGAAATGTTTCCTGTTGTTATAATTGGCCGACGTTGTATTGACCATCATCAATTTCCTAATGTTGGAGACGGTCTGGTCACCATAAGTTGCTCTGAGGTTATTAAAAACTCCCGATCGCAAATCACGAACTACACCGTTTTGTGGAAGTTTTTCTCGGAGAAATCATTTGTGTTTCCACTTTTCGATGTCATTTGGGGACATATTAAACAACATGTATAAAAATACATGTTGTTTAATAGACATACATTTTAACCTCTAAATGTAAGTTTAGTTGGGCTCTTGTTTAAATTGTTAACGGTCTCTATGTTGTAGCGTACCCTGATGAAGATAAGAATACATTTATCGAAAGCTTGGTTCAATTAAAGGAAGTTTTTTTCAATTCCTTCCCCTTTGTTGGTTGAACTCCCAAGAAACATTCTTTAATTCTTAATAACAATATCCGACACTACCTAAAAATACCATAATATGAGTGAAAGAACACAGTGTTGACTAGATATTTATCAATTAAAACCAGAACGAAGTTTGCGAATTTACAAATTTTGGATTATTGCTAACTTGATGTCGGTAACTCGGTCTATGAAAATTTTAAACTCAATTTACCCAGTTTGGCGAAAACACTGCTTCTAGAAGTCTTGATTTTGTTTCCAGAATACCTGATTGATACTGCTTCTAGAAGATTTGGAATATTTTTAGAAGACTTGAAATACTTCCAAAAGGCTTAAAACAATCCCAAACAAGCACTCATATATATAATTGTTAATAGTTTTATCTGGACTCGATTTATCATCTACAATTATTTTTTTAATTTGTTTGTACCATTGAGGTTATTTTTCCCAATTTAGTACAAGTATCTGCTGCGAACTTTTCTGGACAGCACGTATTTTGAATTTTTTAAACCCAATTCAGACTTTTTTGTGGAGTTATCAGTAGTCGTTTGAGTCTAGTTCCAATTCAGTTCTTCTCAGCACCCAATACTCATACGTATTTTCGACAAATTAGCTAGACAGTTTCTTCGAATCAAAATACATTTACTTTGCGGTTATTACCATATTGTTACTTAGTTTTTTAGAATATCGCCTATCGTTTATTAAAATCGTCTACAGAACAATTTATTTTTTAAAACGATGAATTAAAATAAAAAAGAATACTTTTAATTAAAATTTGTGCGTAATAAAACCGTACACGAATATAAGTATATAAAATTTCATAAAATTTAAGTTGACCTTAATCATTTTTGAAAAATCAAACAAAATCCTATTGTTAGGATATCTTGATGAAATTTTTCGTGATTTACAAAAGAAAGAAAATCAAAACCTTTTATTATTATTTAAAATTAAATGATGATTAAATGTTTTTTTGATTTATAAAGGAAAGTATGTATTTGTCTCATAAATAAATCGCGGATGAATATCTCAATTCATGTTTGCGATACCTTTTGAGAGAAATTTATAACATCTCATAAAATTTTTAAAAAATCGATTTTTTTTAAATCAGATTCCTAAGATATCTTGATGAAATTGGTTTTTAAATAAAAGTATGCTCTTTCTTCAGAGTAACCAGCGAGTACCTCGCTTCATTTTTAAGATATTTAGTTTTGAACTCAACCTAAATTTGTAAAAATCGTAAAACTTAATATGTCTTGATCACTTAATATATCTTGATGAAATTTGTTATAATTTACAAAGAAAAGTATGTACTCTTACACGCACAAAACCACACTGGAATATCTCAATTCATTTTTGAGTTATGTTTTAAACTCAACCTAAATTAGTGGCACTGCAGGATAAAGCAGTTTTCTTAATCATTGTTGAAAAAATTGTAAAAAGTCGAATTCTTAAGACATCGTGATGAAATGTTTTGTGATTTATAAAAGAAAGTATGTACTTTCTTCATGACAAAATCACATATGAATATTTCAATTCGTTTTTGCGATATCTTTTGAGATAAATTTGTAGCATTTCATAAAATAAAACATGTTCTTAATTGTTGAAAAATTTGTAATAAAATTGATAATAAAAAAATTCTAAAGAGACAATCATTGTGACAGCTAAAATTGATATAATTCAAAAGCTTATGTACTTTGTTCTGCATTCAATGTTGCACATTCAGTGACGTGCCGATTATCCGTGTACCGTTTATCCGGGTGCGAATTAACCGTGCTTATATATTTTTTAAATTTTAACAATAAATTCTTTACATACTTCCCTACACATTTTTTTTTCGAAAGAAATCTATATTACTACGACCCGACAAAGGGTTTTGTCACGTATAAGTAATTCAATAAAAATCTCAAGAGAGTCACGATATTATTTTGTGAGTTATATTCAAAGTTCGTACTAACGATATCCCTTATACCAGGTTGTTACTATATTTAGAAGTAATAAATATTTTATTGAAACTAAAAAAGATTTATGGTAGTTATCGATCTTGATTTTTTTCCCTAGGGACGTTATCATAAAACAGGGATTTTATCGTTGTAATCTCCATGCCGATCAGAACCCAATTATCGCCGGACAGGAATATATGGGTCAACCCAATGATTATTAATAGGCTCGGTGATCCGTGGTTTAACGACGATCACCTTTTTGTTTGGGTGCGACAACAATTTACGACCTGCCTCCGATTTTACCTGACCTGATCTTCATTATCTCGTTCATCTCGTTTCATAAAATGTCTACAAAACCAACTACCATCATATCTATTAACCGAAAGTAGAAACAAAATTTTACTTTTTTTTTAACATTTCCAACAAAATGAGGTACTTTTATGGATAACTACCTAACACACCCACAGTTATCGAAACAACGACCATATGGTATGAGTCGTTATCAAAGTTCGATCCTATTCACATGTGCTCAAAGCAATCTGAAGAATGTTGAGAATTCTTTTGGTGTAATAAAATCAAGCCATGGTTCTCTGAGTTGAATAGAAAGGATTCTGTTCGTAGAATTTGGTAACGGTTGCAATTTGGGAATTACTCGTTGGACCCTGAAAGGACCGCCAAAGTTGTTCCGCAGATGTTAACGTTGGTTTTCGGCTCGTCGATTGAGACATCAAACGACATCAGGCGGACCCCGACTGATGGTAATGACTATGACGGGTTCACGACATGTGCAATTATCTTAATAAACTGTAATTAAAACTATCTTGCTGTGAAATCGCGTTTCCGTCCGGCGGTTTTTTCAACGTGACCCTTCTTTAATTAGAGGTTACCCGACAATTTATTTCGACGTTTTTTAAAACCCTAATTTTCCGAGATATTTCATTTTTATTTACACAATTACTTTGTAAAGACTTGTATCCGTAAAAAGTTTTTGAAATCCTGTTTCTGAATTGTCTTAATCAACCGGGTGTACGATGATAGCACGCAATAAAAGCAAACGATTACGAATACAAAATCGAGTTTTGCCCACTCCGAGTTTCTCCCTTTTTGAGACTACGAATGTAAATACAGTCGAAACGGGGAGATTGTTTCCTAAAAGCGTGATCTCGATGGGGGGACGTGTAATAAAGGAACGCGACCACCACCTACCGGTCTTTGCATACGTAATGTTGCGACCCTACGCGGTATGGTGCCATGAAAATTAATAGTTCACAGTCGGATACATGGATTAGGCGGACTACTCTCACTGCGTGGGCGGAGAACCGACACGAGACTTACATTTGAATACAAAAGATCTCTCTAAACGATTGAATTTGCTTATAAAATAGTCTACATTGATGTTATTTGGTAAAGTTGTTTTAAAATTAATTGGCTTACACCTTCAGTGAACTATATTATCCTATTAACATTTTCTTTTGGAAATATTTTTCATAAAAATGTTCGTTACTCGACGTAACGTAACGTTACGTCTAAGTATATAACCCATTTTTTATAGAACATTGATCAATAGAATTTGTCTTGTAAAACAATCTAAACAAACTTCTGCGATTTTTTAGTTTGCTGAATCTACAATTAAGATCTTAATGAATTAAGTTTGTGAAACCTGCTTGGTTTGTTATTGATATTATTTCATCACTGCGCATACTGTTATATAATACCCAATTGACGTTACAACCATTTCATTTATTGAAAATCCATTGCAGATACCGATTCATATTGATTGCAACTGGTAGATACTACAGTGTTTCAATAGAACAAAGGCAAATGAAAATTTTGTTAAGGAATCCATTCTAGTCATTCAATATTTATACAAGACGTTATTGAAAATTCTATCAGTGTCCAATATGTCACAAGCTACACATTATTGTTGTTGCTGAATATTTTAAATTTACAGATATCGGTTGATCTTTCCACTGGAGAAACTGACATCAGTTGTCCTAGTCAAAATTGATGTTGTAGATTCCTTACAAAACCATTTCAGAAACTGCCATTTCATTTCACACCTGTCTTCAAGGAAAATTCATTTAAATTGCCGTAATTGGAGGTTTGCCCACTGCCATATATTGCTGGTGTTCGCGTGGGGCGATCCATTGCATAGTATTTGCTGAAAATTCATTGAATATTGCTGTGATTAAAGAATTTAATAAGTTCAGTTAAAATACTAATTTTAACGAGCTTTTCCCTACCAATAAATTAGCAACAATATCGTAGTTCAGACTACGTCAAACTTTCAACCGTCGATCCAGAATAACTGGGAAGCGCTATATATATATCGATCAATTCAACCACCCTGTTGAAATTCAAACAATAAACTTGCATCTTGGAGATCACCTGGCATAGATAGCAACTTTCCATTTGGTTCCCGAAACAGACACTCAAATATTGATCAAACGTAGGAAAATAAATCCTAGCAACATTGAAGTATTTAATAATTTATTGGAAAACGTAAATGTGGGACCCAATTTATTTAAAAACAAATGACCCAAACTTGTTTTACAATATTCCACTCATCAGTAATATTGAAAAGCTTTTAAAGTGCTGTCCCTGAAATGAAATCCGATCGTGTCACTTTAAGGAAATATACAAGACATTAAAAGTAGAATACGTAAAGAAATTAAGACACGCGAAGATTGATGCCTATGGAAAGTATATAAGTCGATCTGATAATAAAATTTGAACGGCTTGGAAATTAGTAAAGCAAAAAACTGGAAAGTCCAGGAAAACATCAGCGGAGTACCTGGAATTGAATGTTGAAGATTTATACCTTTTCGTCTCCCTCGTTGAGACCACACCAGAATAATCTACAGTCAACTACATAGATCCTATCAGCGAGAGAGATTTGCTAACTTCAAGTATGGTATCTCTGGATGAAGTGGACGAATGGCAGATTGGGAATATAATAAAAGGCCTAAAGGCAAAAAATATCAAGAACATATATGAACTGTCATCAGCACTAATAGAATAATTACAACAAATCATTCACAAACACCTACATTTCGTTATAAACAAATGTTTACTAGAAGGAATCTTTCCAAAGGAGATAATGTTGGCAAAGATACCACCTTTACATAAGAAGGGAGATAAAAGTGTATGTAGTAATTACAGGTCAACATCTTTATTGGTCTGTAATTAATATTCGATATAGTGATAAGCGAAAAATTTGTAATCTACTTCAACAACAACAAATAATTTATAAACTGTCAACATAGTTATCAAAAACAAAAATCTGTTATAACTGCTTTATTATGTGTTGGGAGGGTAAACTATGGTTTCAATTAAGAACAGTTCACAAAAATTCGATACAGACAGTCAAATTAGAAAAATTTGGAGTAAAGAACACTATACTGCGGCTTTTGTTATCATATCTGGCGACTAGAAAACACAGTCTTTTGAAGGAGCAAACAATCCACCTTATGGTTCGATCTTGTATCCATTACTTTTCCATATGTATATGACTAACTTACCGAATAGTGTTTCAGCAGAACGAATTTTTCTTTATGCAGATGACACATCTTTTACTGCAAGAAGTGGAGTAGCTGAAAGAAAAAACAAAACTGATATAGAAAAAGAAATATAAAGAAAAAAATATAGAAGAAGCTGAGCATTTTATTGGTCTACATAAATAAATGAAAAGTGAATAAAGAAAAAACAAACATAGTCACCTTTCACACAAGATGATGGAGTGATTGATAAAAGTTCTTTGCAGTTACTATTTCAGAAACTCTTAAATGGCCTAGTGCTCTGTTTTGCCTTAAAACTATAAGTCTAAACATTCTACCTGAGACATTACGAAGCGTATACTTTGCGTATTTCCATGCTATCGCAACGTATGACATTATTACATGGGGTGCATCTACAGAGATGGAAGAAATTTTCGTTATGCAAAAAAAGGATATTGGCTGGACTCAAAAATCAAATGAGTTGTGTTGTACACAATTCAAAAAATGAAGAATACTTACCTTGCCGTGGTGTTTTATACCCTCCTGTCTGGAGTATATTATGAGAATACTTATAATAATAAAGATTTGATGCTGAAAAATGCAGACAATCACAAATACAATAGCCGATACAAAGGGAATATTGTGACTCCATATCACCGAGTGGTCAAATCACAAAACACATACAGGACAATACAAGAAGCAAGGAAATAAAACAATTTCGAATCACGGTCAAGAATTTTCTCTTGGAGAATGAATACTATACTGTGCAAGAATATTTTGAATAGATGACCGAGAAATGAATTATCGGAAATTTCCTTTATATGATAATTATTAAGTATGTTTTTTTTCTTTTCTTTTGATGTCAATACTGTACAGTGTTGCTTAAATAAAGTTATTATTATTAATTAATTGAGATCTATTGTCACTGTCATTGGATATCTTATAGTCTTCTTTAAAAAAATATTGAATACGTCATAATTCAAGATCTTGCCACATTCGATACTAGTAATAGAAACTCAAAGGACAACTTCTCATATTTAAGTATATATAATAATCAATCCTTAAAGATGTAGTGGAAATATACTGTTGGTGTATATATCTACAGTGTAGCATTCTATCAGTACATCACGAGTAGATCATCAGGTGATCAGTGAATCGGCTACTAATTTTATAATTGGATTATCATTCTTGTCATTTTATTTGAGCTCTAATAAAAATACTATCTTTAAAGAAGTGATCTTCCTTTAGAAATCTTTATTGAAAATCAATTAGAGATACTACGTTTACTCAAAATTCTTTTGTATATGAGTTGCTATTAGCTGGATACTTGGATTTTCGTTCCTGGCAATTTATACGAGGTCTAATGAAGATACTGCCATTAAAGAAGTACCAGAGTATATGTAGACCTTCCTATCAGATCTTAATTGGAAATCAATTAGAGATACTGCTATTTTACTTTAACTCAAAATTCTTTTGTATTCTAATTGCTGCTAGTTGGTTAATTGAATTATTTCTCCTGGCATTTTATTTAAGTTCTAATGAATACACTGCCATTAAAGAGGTATCAGAGTATTTGTAGAGTTTCCTATCAGATCTTTATTGGAAATCCATTAGAGATCCTGCTATTTTCGTTTCTATTTGCAAGGTCTATTTGCAGGATCGTTGTAGACATATCTTGATTTTAATAAACTAAGAAAATGTTTTCGAGCATAGAACAAACCTCGTTTGACCTTTTACCACTTTTGGTTTTGGTGTTTCTCCCATTCTGATTATGCTACAACTGTCTCATCTAATAAATATATTATTAGGCTTTTCTTCCATTAATAGTTCATAAATCTTTTTTACGCGTAATTTGTATCGTTAAAAAATGTCGTAGTTTTGTGGATAAACGGGATCTGACCTCCACATTTGTAGTATTTGTCATCTCTAACTGCGTTTGTTCACAAAAGGAACATACCTACGCCCGAATCTGGATGTACAAATTCTATGTAGCGAAGATTTTGTAATACTGACAAAAGGAGCATTGATAATTTTTTTTCTTCTTCTTATATTGTACCACATTATAGGAGTATTTTTCATTATACCAGATAAATATAAACATATGTTGTTGAGCGTGGACTTAGTTATTTTTGGAATATAATCTTTTGGATTTAGCTTATCTTTAGAATAAATCTTTTCGAGTTATTTATATATAATAACTAAAATTATGTATAATAGTTTTATGAAACATAAACCTATAGATCAAATGCTTTTTGTATCTGTTTTGAAGACAAACATGTAACATCTAAGACGCACAATTTTTGTTAGACAAATGTTCCTAAAAATAGGGTGCGTCTTAGAATCGGGCGTGTCTTAGATTCGGACCCATTTCGACTACTAATTCAAAAATACAAAATATGGTAAAGAAATAAATTATAATAATTATATCAATTCATAGGCGCCGAATTTTGAAAATACATATGGGTGCTGAGTGCTGAAGAAACTAAATTGGGAAAAGACTCAAACGACAAATGTGGTTTCTAAAAAAAGAGCGAAGAAACGCCTAAGTTGTAAACACCGCTAATAGTATATCTTCTGTTAGTAGAAATTGTATAAGATATGCTGCTAGCAGTATTCACATATTTACAAGCAGTGTCAAGTCTTTAGGAAATATTTTAAGTCTTCTGGAAACATTTCAAGTCTTGAAGAGGCAATATCGAGTCTTCTAGAAGCAGTATCAACTCTTCTGAAGCACTACAAGTCTTCTAGCAGCAATACCAAGTCTGTTAGAAGCAGTATCAAATCTTCTGAGGCATTACAAGTTTTCTGGAAACATTTTAAGTCTTCTGGAAGAAATTCAAGTCTTCTAACAGTATCTTGTTTCTATTGCGATGAAAATGTTTCCTGCCAGCAGTCTTACAAGCAGTATCATAGGTTCCGAAAGTTTTTCAAAGCTTCTAGAAGCAGTATCAACTCTTTTGAAAATATTTCAAGTCTTGTGAACACAATGCAAGTCAGCATTACAAGTCTTCTGGAAGCAGAGCCAAGTCTGCCAAAACAATTTTAAGTCTTCGGGAAGGAATATCAAGTCTTCTGAAAGCATTTCAAGTCTTGTGGAAGCAATATTAAGTCATGTAAAATAATTTCAAGTCTCGTAAAAGTATTTCAAGTCTTCTGGAAACATTCCAAATCTTTTGAAAACAATATCATGTCATCTAGGTGTAGTATCAAGCAAAATTCTTACAGATAGAATTTGTATCTATGAGTGCTCTGCACCCACTAACAATTTTCGGTGCCTATTTATCAGCTACGAGTTGTAATAACCAAAGCTATAAGAAGAATTTAGTGGTTTATTTATCAATGGTGTTGTATTTACCTTCTTTAAAAAGATTTAGATTGATTAATGCGTTTTCGAGTTCTAAATAATAACTGAATCTTCTTTGGTAACTTTGAAGTACTCTTGCAGCGAAACGAAACAACTTTGAATATACAGGGTATTTGCGGTCTTATGATTTTATTTTGAAAGGGTGCTAAAACATCTTGACAGAAGGTAATAATGCGATATTAATGTTAAACTTTGTTAGTTTAAACAATTTAACAACAAAAAATTAATTTTATTCAATAAACATAAAACCATTCGTTGTACACGCATTTTGGAAGCACTGGGTGTCCCGTTTAATCTGACAAAGCTGAATATCTCAAAAATAAAACAGATTGTGTTTAAAATATTATTGCTTAATATATTAATTTATTTAGTTTCATCAAAATTTATGACATTTTTTTTCAGTCATATTTACAATCATGAAAGTAGGGTGCGTATTAGATTCGAACGGATACGGTATTTATTAACCTTCTACTTGTAATCGAATTTTATTAATCTCCTATTTGTAATCGAGTTATTTGTAATGCGAATAAAATCAAATTTTTAAAATTTCAAAAATTAGTTACAGACAAATACAAAATAGGCAAAAACAGAAAGCTTCTATTTTTAGGTTTAATTTCAGTTCCAATATTACTTGTGGTATTAGCTCTAATGATAGTTAAGTTTTAGTTCTAATGTTAGTGCTAGTATTTGTACTGGTTTTAATCAGTTACAGAGAGTTACTAAGTGTTAATTGATTTAATTCACAAATGGCACGTAGTAACAGATTCTATAGGATTACCTCAATTTACATACACGAAATGAATTGTGTACCCAACACATGGCAATATGAAAAATGCTTGAACTCCTGGAAACTCGAATTCTTAACGAAGGGTTAATATAAATAGGTTTCCCAGTTGATTTAATTATGTAGTCATTACAAGATAACACCTACGTATAGAAACTATTACAGCGAAGCTGTTTCATTATGCAGGGTGCCCAGTAGGTTTTATTACTTCAAATACGTAGAGACTACACCGTGTGCGGCGCCGAGTAAATCATAATTACGGTTTTAATTGATTAGAATTCCAAATCAGTTTGTGTGTACGGGAGCAGCGCTGTTTGTATAATTACCGATACGCAGTGATTAAAACGGTTATTTGTACCTGCTTCGTTGCTGGAATACACAGACGTGATTAATTTATTGCTGCGTTTGACGCCAAACCAGCGTGTGCCCATTTGCTGCCTCTACAACCAATGTTATCCTGTTTATTCTTGCGCATATAAACGCCTACATAATTATTGAATCAAATGATTATTTACATTAATTATATAAATTTATATTATTTCATGCATTAATTAAATGTTTCTATGTAAATTTTTTATTTTTTAATTAAATTGATAAATGCTATACAATCTGAAACGCTCTATATATATATACTAAATTAAGTTTCTGGCACTTGTTCTAAAGAACTTTCTGTATTGTATTGTTGTGGTTTCTCAACAAACCAAAGTTTAATCTATATCGACCCCTTTACGGTGATTCACCCCTTTATTTTCTCTCTATCCCAAGGTCCTAATAACGGAGTAAATCCTATAGGGAGATAGACAAATGGGTTTAATCCAATTTACTGTCATGGACACCGTATCGCAACGAGGGGGTTGATTCGAAAGACGTTAAAGGTGACGGTAATCGGAAGAAGGGTCTATATTGAAGTAGTTGTGTCTGACTATAACCCTTCCCTCGCGTGATAAGGAATTTAGCATCATTACCGCTGGATTTTCAGGATCACGACGGGCGGTATGAGATAAATCCCAATTAAGATTATCTCGCAAGAGAGATCGCGGTGCATGGTCAATTGGAAGGAGATTTAAACTGTTGGTCGATTAGTCTTTTAAGACTTGTCTGCGATTGTATCAAAACCGTATTTGTTCCGGTTAATAAATTGGAAACTTCAGTTTAATTTTTATGCTAATTAGTGAGTCCATAAAATCTTAACCTTAATGTAATCCATAAAACATGTAATATAATGAAAGAGATTATTATCTCTCCAAATTGAAACCGTGTGTGATAGATCTATTTACCAAAACAACCAACGCTCATACTCGTTAATTGTCTATCAAACGTTGAATAAATTTTAACGTGGATCGCTATCGATATATAACCACCATCCATTATAACGCATAATTACACTTTCAGAGACCGCTTTATATTCAGCGGATGCGTCGCTTTTCCGTGAAAAAGTTCATCAGAAATGAATTTAACGGACGCGTATCGCTTTTAGTATAAAGTTACATAATACTCGTTGATGATAGTGCGCTAACCGGTTGGTTCAGTTAACCCCAATTGGTAAAGGGGCGGATTGCGATGGGAGTTCATGTAACTGTCAAAGGGCGCTAAAAGGTCCATTTACTCATAGCAATAATATCATTTCGTCCAAAAATCGCTATATTATGAGTCGCAAATAATACCTGCACTGACAGCGACGAATCTCGTCGAATTGAATGTGTTAAGCGCACTTTTGGTATACATTTCATGCATATGGAGTTGCCGGTTCGTTTGGAGGGTTTATTATGCATGGGGATGCGTTGGTAATACGTAAAATGGCTTTAGTATGCGGAAAATGCACGCAAACGGATTGAAATTTCAACCCCGTCATATCGCGGGGATTGTAACTGCCGATTATTCCATGTAATTAAGTTCACAATCAAGATTTGAAATTAACGTCAAGTTAAATTAAGTTTCGTTTACAGCGTTTTTAGTGTTGGTTAACTTTAATTATAAATGGTTGTAATTAGAATTTTCAGTTAGAAACCTCTCCAAAATTCAAACTGATCGCTCCTCTCGGAAAATTGTGCTGACCTCGTCCGTGCTTTAAGATAATTAGAAGCGAACAGACGTCCTTTGCTGAAGCTCTTCGGGCGGGCGAAGATTCTGTCATCGGCAAACTTTTAACTTTAATGCGCCGGAATTATCAACGCCGTCGACGCTTGAAAGGCGGTAATCAAGAATTCGTATCCACTCGGCAAAACCACTTTGATTTACTAATTGCTCATTGTCCTCCGTCGCCCTCTTTCGTTATATTCTTTTGTCAGCTCTCGTATACGAGATAATTTTCCTAAGAAATCCAGAGGTATTTCTTCCCTTAAACTTGTAAAATGTGTACTTTAAATATTAAAAACCATTTTTTTTTATTTTAAACTTTTATTCAGCAAATTTACATTGCCTAATAAAACATAAAATCTCATCTAAGCTTTTGAAACTTTCCCTTCTATCTCAGTTTCAAATACTATATATTTTTAATCTATATTAGTTATAATATAAAGTTAAATTATCTATAATTCGTTTTCTATATTTCAATTGGTACTAATATTTGCACAAACACTAAATTTAGAACTGGAAGATAATATAGAGAGGAAACGATTGCTCCCGAGGAATGAATTTGAATTCAGGACAAGTAGAAGAGCTGTACAGCGAATTTTAGTGAAATATTGGATCTTAGCTGGAAGAGAAGACGACAGCAGTATTATTAGACGTTGAACAGAACTACGACACTCTCTGGCAAAATGGCCTTCTAGTAAGGATGTTCGAGGCTAAGCTTGAAAGAAACTTAGTCAAATTGGTGAATTCTATTCTAAATCTTTGATACATATTGTATTATAAAGCTAAAATGTGCGGTAAATTGTTGAGTTTATAAAGTTAACTAACGATGCCTAAACCCGAATGTTTCTAGTTCTAGGCCTAGAACGCATTGTTAGTAATTAATGTTTACTCAAAACACGTCATGGACTTATCCCATGATTCTTAAGGAACGTAGTGACCGTTCTTTCTCAATCACCGTGATTTTAAAAGGTGACTGTGAACACCGTTTACCATTTACCTACAGAGGATATAGAGGTAGCTGACTCAAAATCTGTGGTAAAGGGATGGTTAAATATTTTTTCTAGAATTGGTTTTTCTTCAGAGATACAAACAGATTTCGGGGGAATGTTTGTTAGAAACATAACTACATTTTTGGAACAAGGTATTATTCAAATATTCCACAGGTCTGAATATCATCCTCAGTCAAAAGCAGTAGAAAAATTTCATGGAATCTTTAAGAGAATACACAAAGTTTTGAGTTGAAACCATAGAAAAGAGTGGGATGTCTATATGGATCAAGTAATAATTGCCTTAAAAAGTGCACTACATGAAGCACATGATATCGGTCCTGCGGAGTTATGTTATGGCAGGCAAATTAGATCTCCGTTAAGTGTGTTAAAAGATCTATGGAATGGCAGAAGAAGTACTGGAATAGTTAGTTATATTTCGAAATTACTAGAACGATTGAAAATCATGCAAGAAATTAGCATGCAAGAAGCACAGAACACCTCAAAGAATTGTTATAATAACAGAGCCCAATGATGATATGTTAACCCAATCCAATCCAACTTTACTTTAAGATATCAATCCTGGAAATATCTTTATTCGCTCAAAACATATCAAAGAGAAAGATAGGTTTTGATTGTAACAAATGGAACCCATACTAAGAAAGCAAATATTGAAAAATTGTAGATATTTGATAATGCGCGCAATATCAACTTTAAATTGATATGAACTGGGGATTTTTATGAAATATTAGTCACCAAAATATCTTTATTTACTCAAATGTTATGGAATATAAAGAATTCAAGTCGATTTTGTCAATTTTAAGTTCATCCAAACAGCCACATTCTAAAAATTATAGACGTTGTAATAAAGTTTATTAATTTGGAGTGAAATTCTTTTAATCAAGGTTTATTTTAAGATATTAATCATGAAAATATCTTTATTTGTTACAATCAAAACTTATCTATATTCGCTCAAAACATATCAAAGAGAAAGATAGGTTTTGATTGTAACAAATGAAACCTGTAGTAAGAAGCAACGTTGATATATTCTAGGAATTTGATTAATGCGCGTAGTATCAGCTTTAAATTGATATGAATTGGGGATTCTCTAAGAAATTAATCACCAACATATTTACTCAAAGATTATGATATATAAAGAATTCAATTATTCGAAAAATTCTGGACGTTAACCCAACCTGTTTATGATTTTTCACCGTCACTGGACTTATCACTCATCTCTATTCTGGATACCGAAAAGTATCCACAACGCATTGTGAGTATTTCACAGTTACTCACAACATGTAAAATAAAATTGCAGGTAAAATTACGTACATGGAATAGAAAAATCTTAGAAGTTCACTCTGTTTATGATCATCAACATTTATATTTAAACATGCTGACGTGTTAAATAGAAAATCAAAATACTATGACTTAAAAGTATTTCAAACCTTCTAAGCTTTCTACATATCGAGTATCTGGTATTGAGAATATCCGTCAATTTTTTTAAGTCCGGTCGAATACGGGATAGTTCTTGAATATCCGGCCAAGGCCCGATATTAAAACACGTCCTTAAAGGGTTTCCTTAAAGGGTTAAAGAAGTGTTCATTTGATGTACCACCAACTGAATATGTCCAACAGTAGTTGTCGATTCAATATAAAACTTGATATGTGAATTTGATTAAACAAAATTTTTAGTTAACAATATTTTCATTTTGATTTTTTTGGTATATATCATTTGCAAGTCTCTACTATTTGGCATTCGAGAGATTGCATAAGCTTTCGAAAGAGGTCAATATTTCAACTTCAAATTTAATAAATTTAAAAACTTTCAAATTTAATATTAAAACAAATTTAAACTAGTTTTAAAATTTTTGTTGAAATTTTGAAAAATGTTTAAATCTTTAATATTATAAATTTTCCAACCGATTTCAAAAACCGATCTTTTTAAAATAATTTTTACTATTCGATTTTTTACGATTTTTCAAAAATTATTTAGGAAATTGTAAATTTATAATATGTTTTAGATTGGGTTAAAAAATCGATATCTTGAAAGCAAATTATATGTATGCTTTTGTTCTGAGAGAAGTATTTACTTTCCTTTATAAATTACAAAACAATTCATCATAATATCTTAAGAATTCAATTTTTACGGTTTTTTTAAAGATGTTTAAGAAAATTGTAATATTTATAAAATGCTACAAATTTAAATTGAGTTCAAAACTTCATATCTCAAAAACGAATTAAGTTGTTTTGGTAGTTTTGTTTACATAAATGTACATACTTTCCTTTATAAATATAACAAATTGCATCAATATGTCTTAGAATTCAATTTTCTCAAAAATGATTGAGAAAATTTTAATTTTTATGAAATCCTACAAATTTTACCTTGATTTTCTTTGCTAACCCTTGTATTGATCTTAAACAGTATAAAACAACTATCTGCACTCAAATATAGACTTTATTACATAATTACTTAACGGATTTTGCCTATAAAGGTATCTTTTCCGAAGAATGAATAAAAGTTATATTCATATTTTCTTAAAAACTAGCAAACGAAGTTACATGTGTCCTAGATAAAAATAAATACTTATATCAATAGATCAAATAATTCAAACTTGTTAAATTGTTCTATAAATCTCCAAAACTATCATAATACATAAAACCAAGAGACATTAAGAGAAAGGTAGGTAGAATTATAAATAATTAAATTTAATATGTATCAAACTAAAGCACGGTGTGAAAATTTGATAGGTTATTTATCTTAAATTTTAATGAAATAAGATAATAATTAAGTCAATTAGGATTTCGATTTCAAAAATATTTTATATAAACAAAATTAGAAAACAAATGAAATATTTAAGGTTTGTAATTTGACAGGATATAATGTGGGTACCTTGACTATTATGGCATTTAACATGTTGACTGCCACGACACTTCGGATTTAATCATATTATATTATTAAAAAAAAGCAATTATGATTCGTAACAATCATTAAAAACTTCCTATAAATTATCACGTAGTCGACTTTTGTTAGACAAAGTTGTTAGCAGAACAAGCACTACCAGTTGAATTGTACAGACATACAAGTAAGTTCTTCAGTGTTATCACAGATCTTGAATCGAAAACAATACATTTTCGTAGATTTTAAATATTTTTGTGTCTATTGGTTTATAATAAAATAATAAATACTAAAATATGTAAAGTCCTATAATACTAACCTTAACTTGAATATTTTTTTTAAATATATGTGTCAGAATTTCTTGCTGGTGATGGTAATGATTCTTTACCTTCTGATGATTCAACTTTATGCAGAGATAACAAAGTTGTTTCTTATGCAAACACATCAAATATTAACGAGAATTTTTGGACACAAAATCCTGAAATATTTTTTTCTCAAGGAAATAGTACTTTCAAATTGGATACAGAAAATTTGACAATGCAAAGGCTTGTGGATCTTTTTTCCAACGATTTTTTTGTATTACTAATCGAACAAACAAATTTGTAAGTTACACAAGAAATTACAAAATATGTAAATCTAACAAGCTCTAAAAGGTTATCATATACGTTGGAAAGACATTGACAGCTGAAATGAAGATTTGTATTAGACTTCTGTTACAAATGGGACCTTATCCTTTACCCACAATAGGACATTATTGGAATACAAACGAAATGTATAATGTAATGTTTTGGCGATCATATAAAAGTCCATATTGCAACAGATTATGCAAAAAGCAACCAAATCAAACCAAATCATTTCAATAATATTATGCACCAAAACTACGTGCCAAAAAAACATATTTGTATAGACGAATTAGGCATCTATAAATATTTACACGTGAAATTGGAAAGTCAAAAAACTACGAGTTAACTCGTATTGAGCGTCCAGAGGAAGAGCGCCAATACGAATCATCTTGTGTTGGGCAGTCAACGTGTAAAAAGATACTGAGGGCGGGTTGACGATTATAGTTGCAAGTAGAAAAAATACTCAAAAGTTATGGAAGGCAAATGTTACTTATTAAAACCCTTGTTATCTGGTGGTTTCTATATATTTTTTGTTGTTAAATAATTTAGAGGAGATTTTTGGAAAATATGGTATAATTCCTGTCTTCAAAAGTTCTAAAAATGTTGGTAGTGTGCTTGCTAACAATAAACACAAATTCAACGAACTCCAGAAAAGTGGTATGTAAAATATGTGGGTGTTGCGATAAATTTTACGTGGGGCAAACTGGAAGAAGTCTAGAACCAGATTCAAGGAACATGTTTCAAAAAACTCATTAATTTTTTACAAACATCTCAACAGATATAAACACACAACAAATAAAAACAATATAGCCTTGCTACATCAAATTAATAAATCTAAACAGATGGATTTACACAAAGAGTTTTTCCCCTCTTAGTATATAATCAGTATGTAAGATTAAATTTTTCCTATATTTTATTTTAATGCTAAAATATTTTCCTTTACAATTTAAGTTGTCGGCAACAAGTCAAGTTTAGTTTAGTTTATATTATAAATAAGAATTTATTATTGGTAATTACTCTCAAAAGAATTCAACATTTATAATTCAGAATAATTACAATATATACCATATCCAAGAAACATAAATTGTGCAGGTAACTCATTTTTTTATTTTATTTTTTAATTTTTTATTTTTTATTATTGTTTCAAATTTTATAAGTAAATTTAAGTTGACTTTCGTGACAGTGGTCTATGTTGTTAATCAAAACGAGTTTCTCCTTTTCCGCCATGTGGTCCTGATTTTAATTTTGACGGTAATAATTATTATAAGGTAGGTTTTATACATTAATCTAATAAATTTTTGTTTTCCTCGTTATATTTAGTTATGTCCGAAGATGACCACCCGGTCGAAACAATTGGCCATTTTATTGGTTTTATTCATTTATTTGAACTTTGAACGATGATTCTGGAGAAAGAGCTTGATTTTCTATAATCTATCAAATTCTAAATCTAGTCTTAATTCTGAAGCTAGGGAGGGTTGGGTTGGATTGGGTTCTATTTTAAGAGACGTACGGCTAAACCCGAATTCCAGTTCTAGATCTAGTGTTAGTTCCAATTTTGGAATTATCTCTACTTCTCGTTCCTATTCAGTGTTAAATTGTTGTATATTTGTATCGACGTACAAAATTGATATATTTTGTTGTCGTCCAATTTGTTAAGTTTGTCTTTGTTATTTAATTGAGTCTGCTCAGAGTGTTATTTTTGTTGCTTGTTAGTTCTACGTTATGTGTATTGAACATTTTCCTTATTTTCCCATTTACTACGTCTTGAAATTGCATGCAACGAAAAGTTCTGATCTCTAGCTTCTTATTGGGTATTAAAGCTATTTGTTTGAATAGATTAAACTTCTTGAGTTTTATGTGGATGAATTTTATTATTATTGCTGTGGGCAGTTTATTTAATTATATCTAATTCTTTCTTAATTTTATCTTCAGCCAAATCGGGAGGGCTTTGTCTACCAAAGAATGGTAAGTTGAAAATTGGTGAAATGCCTTCTGAAGATGCTTTTGTAGGCGGAATTATTTAATAAAGTCCATTATCAAAGTCCAGACTGTTGTCTTTTGCTGCAAATTCGTTTCAAAATATTCTCAAGAACGAATTGAGATATTCAAGTATGTTTTTTTTTGAGAAAAGTACAAACTCTTCGTTATAATTCACGAGAATTTTTTTACAAGATTTATTCTACATCTGTATATACATTTGATTAAGAAGATACCCGGCACCTGTATTTAATATAGAACTAACGTTGAAACTGACAGTTACACATAATGGTCGGATAGATACATATGCCAGATAATCCAGATATCCGAATGGAGATGATAGGGTTAAATTCCTATTTGTTCCATTACTAGTACAAGGTCATTAAAGGTAATTAAAGAATATTTATTAATTTTCTATAAACAGAATAAATAAGAAAGAATTAATCGGAAAAGATTTTTTTTGCACCGGGTAACTCTGTCCCATGAAGATTTCAGACCTAAACTAGGTATAAACTAGCAAAACTCGTATCATTCGTTCCCGGTAATTGCCGGTAAATAAATTTCTTTGGTGTTGTTAGACGAAGAGCGCATTTGTGTGAAAAGTAATGGTTACAGGAGGGACCTGGGTATGAACGGGATGGAATAGGACTGGGACAGCTGATCATTAGACACGGGTTGATTTTCTTTGGTGGCTCGGTCATGTCTCAGGCTGGGACGTTTACGGTGATTACCTTAAACGAGCTCTTCGCGGGGAGATTTAGTGCTCGTGTGAGGACAACTTATTGCCGGATCAAGGGTCGGGACGGGTGACGGCAAACCCGCCAAAGGAAAAACGGATTTACTACTCCGCTAACTGTTTGCGTTGCGTTCGCAGTAAATCACTACCAGATACGATTTGTTCTACACCCGTTTTTATTTCACACAAAAACGTACAAAGAAAAAAATTCTAAATAAAACTTAAACCATATAGAAAATCTACCCAAATCAACGACATGTTAAAGAGATATATGTTAAGGGAAGTGTAAAACAGTGTCGTTTACTCCGCAGTACATCCTGGAAATGCATAAAATTGAATTGAATCAGTACGGTAGGAAAGCGGCTTAGAACGGCCCCAACAGTTTTAGCTTCCGGAGGCCATGTGCTCGATCGTAACGCGTTTATCTGTGAGGGGCTAAGGGGTTATCTCTCCCAGGGACGCGAGCGACTGTAAAATATACAGTTTACTGCACCGGGATGCCGGGATGTTGGGATTCCCCCATTAAAGTTTGGAGTTACTCACTCCTCTTCTCCGGCATTGCAACGGCCGGATTACGTCGTGCAACGCGTTGTATCACCGATTAGGGGGGATAAGCCAGCAACCCTACAAAGAGAAAGGGTTGTCCCCTCTATACCATAAACGTTCGTACACTGTTTTTTTTACTTCAAAGGATTTTAACGTGCTTAATCTGGCGTGTGTTTGATTTTTGTTTTTAATTTTGTGGTTTAATGGGAAATGAAGCGATATAAACATAAAATTTTAACGATGAAATATAAAACTTCGAAACTTTGATAAAACACAAGTTTGGTGTGACGCAATTTGTACGGACGTACGTTGTTTCGTCTCAGCTCAAGCGAAAGACAAAAGTTGGTCTCCCCCGCGAATGGGCCAGACGAAATGAGAAGCGACTTACGGCTCCAAATGGTTTGGAAAGTGGGATGACTTGGCGACTTGAATTTCCCAGGGGCTATTAAATTTATCGTATAGTTCTCTGTGGGTTTAAAATATATATAAGGGCACGTGGAATTGTATCAGTTTCTAAAGCCGTTTTGACGTAACATTTACAAAAGTATTCGTAGATCAATTCGCATTATTAACCGTGCATCTTTCTTCCTTAGTTTTGACATGTTAGCAAAATAGGGATAGTTCTCGCGAACTTGGTAATACTACTATGCGAGGCGCGAGACTGGAGCAATATAAGTGTGTTAGATACGAATAACTTTGCGAGAATGTCGTATTATAAAGTCTTTTCGCGCACGTGCAGTCCCCGCAAACTTTGAATACACGCGTACGTGCCCTTCATATATCATCCAGTCGAAGCGTGCAACTTTTGTAATGAAAACCAAGAATGAACTAGGGAATTGCAAAAGCTGCCAACGATTTTTTAACATGACATCTAAGTTTAATGTAATTAAGTTTTTCGAATGAGCTAAAATAGCAGGTGTAAATGTACAAAACCCACGGTGTTAATAATATCCGTAATATAATACCTCCCTTTTCAGAGGGATGAACACACCCTAAACCACACCTAATGAAGCATAACTGTGGGTTGGGATAACAGACTTTTAGCAAATGAGGCTATTAGAAATATTCACCACTGATACATGTGTTGAAGACACCTGCTTCAGAAACCACTTTTATTTGGAAAATATCTTTCGGTTTTTGTTCATAAATCTTTTTTGACATTAACCTTATTACAATTTCCTTGTTTTGAGACCCTCGAAGACACAACAACGTATCCTCATCCTCGATGAATTGTGCATCCCCTTTTCCGCAAAATGTCACGTTGACATTCAAGTAAGGAAGCCGTAGAGTAGATGTACCGAGAAAGTGGGCGAATGTCCTCAGGGACATGGGGGATACATAAATAATGGGGGAACGTTGAGAACATGTCTATCCGTCGATTGGCGGCATAAATAACTCGAAGCAACGTATTATGGGAACGTTTATATTCCGAAATCAGGAAGTTAAGAAGTCAAAATATCAACAACGACCTGCTGCGTGCTGGACGTTGGGTCGAGTTGACTGAAAGCAAAACCGACCGTACTACGTGAAATCACAGAGAGGTAATTGCTCGGCAAAGTAAACACATTGTTAATTTCGCTTTCGGCTTGTAATGAATATTTTATGACTCGGCGGAGCACGTCCCTTTAAGGACGACAGTTTTCACGACTCTCCCAAAATTTAATATACCCCTCGTATTAATAAACTCTCCCGGGTGAAACTCGTTTAAAACCGCTTTGGAAATTAGCGGGGAATTTCAATATCGCGCTGCAGGGAAAATGCTATCAAAGTTGTTGTGTACGAGTTATATAATTTTATTTCTCTTTTTAAATTTTAATTCAATTTTGAATCCATTAAAGTATCACACAACTCAAAAACCTTTAAAAGTTAAAATTAATAGGAATACTTCAATATAAATTTCACATCCGTGTTGTTATTAAAAATCTAACATATTTATGTTTTTATAAAAAGCATACACAAATTTCCATACTTAATCGTACTCGTAAAATTGCGTGTTCCCTGTGTTCATTAAAGTTTTAATGAAATAATCTGTTTATTTAATTAGTAATGTGAAGTGAGTAACACAGAACTCTATTTATCTCATCCTCTCCACGGGAAAAGAGAGGTTTATTAATCGTTACGTGAGAAGAAAGTTGTATTCTGCTGCTTTATTATTTTATACATCTTTGTAGTATAAAAAATGAATATTATTGCTTATAAAAATTAAATGGGTAACTTTAGAGTACGGATGTTTTATTCGTTTTAATTAGAATTGAAAGGTTGAATTTTATTATTGGAGACCTAGAATGGAAAGCTTTGGGTTTTTTCCGATTTTTTCCACTTCTAGGTCTAGTGTTAGTTGAAGTTTTATGTCATTACATCTAACAAGAGAGTACTTTACAAACTGAAAAAGATTTGGCACCTCTATATATTTCATTTGAAGTAAAAGTAGAACTAACACTAGACCTAGAACCAATCTTTTTTTTAAATTTTGTGTGAATTTAGTTTCCTTCGTTCAACCCCGCCCTAGGGCGCCAAATATATAAGACGGCACTGTATAAGGATAACTAAACTTATATACGGTAAAACTGCAAAATATGCAACACTATATAAATCCGATATCCAGTCATAAGACATTAAATGAAAACAGTTACAAAGAATATTATAAAAATTGTAGTTCCTGTACTTTATTACTGGTTAATTAGGAAAAATTTACTTGTAAATTCTATGTAAATGTAAATTCTTTACGTACAAAAATATTTAAAATTTCTTTAAACTGAACACCTTAAAACTAAAAATTATGTTAACAGACGTTATCAGTACAATTATGCAAAATAACACAGTTCTTTTCTTAACTAATTGTAATATACTGATAAATGGATTACACAATCAATATTAATCAAATTATAAGAAAATTCTTCATCCATATTAACGCAGATCGTATTTCTAGCTGAAGATTGGAGTATAGATTTACGATTTCTTTTACACGATTTTGTTTTAACACATGTTAAAAACAAAAAAATCTTTGACACAAATTGTTTTTTTGTTTAAATACGATTTTCAGTATACAGTGTAAAAATGATAATTTCTGTAAGCATTTACGTAAACGTAGAAATGGTTAAGATATGGTTCGTCTTAGGCACGCTTTTACCAACCTCCAGTTTAACTACCGGTGGTTACATCGATTTTAAGCATACCTATTGGCTATGAGCCGGTTTTTAATTATTAGATAAATTTATCTAGAGATGGTAAAAGTGGCCCTTAGAACGATAAAATTTGACAGATAGTACAATGTTATTATGAGAACTCGAATATCTATATACTATTGTATCTATATACTATTTACTAATATCTATATATACTATTGAACTATGCGACAATAAAAACACTGCTATACAGGCTGTTCACAAAGAGTATTTCCTTTCAGCTTTTTTATTATGTCATATAGTATAGCATATAGTATAGTAGAAAGTAAACAGGAAATTTCAGTTTAAAATATTTTTATAAGTAAATAGGTACATAAATAGTTACATGTTGTTTTTGAAAAAAAATCACTAATTTTTGCTGATTTATATTTTGAATATAATATCAGCTGGCTTTTTCTATTAGCCAAATTATCAAAAGAATATCTTGTATTGGAACATTATTCTCATCAGCCCACTGAATGCATTGAGAGAAAAAGGAATGGCATCTTTGTGCAAGACTTTATTAAAAGCTTCATTTGCAAATTCAGATTCGGAGTCATTCATGCTCGTTCTCATTTGAAATCTATTCTATTAAGTCTTGATCTGTAAAATTTGCTACCTCCTCAGATTGTCCAGTAGCCTAGCTAGTAACCTGATTCAAACTAACTTGTGGACCAACAAAATTTAACATGTCTTTAATGGCATTTAAATCGATTTGTAATGTCATTTGAATTTCGTCTTCTTCATCCCATTAACTTGTTGGTCACAGTTACCTCCAACTTTTGTTTATGTTTTTTTCACTTATAGCTTTCCAAGAATCAACCAAGTTTATGACAAATTCTTTTAAATTATAACTCTTTATAGTATTTAAATCAATGTTTTGAGATTGTGTTAAGTAACTCAAAAGCTTTTTTCTGTACGATACTTTTATAATTTAAATTAAATTTTGATCCATAGGCTTTGGAATTGTTGTATGGTTTGGAGGTAAAAACATAACTATGAAGTTTCCATCAAAATTCAAAACATCTTCTAAAGAAACGCCTTTTATGACAATTTTTTGTTCCATAAAAACTGTTTTACTTCCTTTATGAAACACTTTTTGAACCATTTTATGAAAATTGTTTGTTATCCATCTTTTCTTACTGGATCGATACTCCACAGGAAGTTAAACAATTTTAAAATATCTAGGATGGAGGGATTTTCGAGAACAAGCAGTCGTACCTTGTAATTGCCTGCTGTATTAGAACAAGGCTTGAATGTAATCCTTTCTTCGCAAACTTTTCTACCGGGAGCAGATTTTTCATTTCTATGAGCCAAAGATTTCCAAAACCCAAAGATTTCATTAGAATTGTATACTTGGTGTTCTATGCTCTGATACATTCATCTCATTGATTACTAGTTTTAGGAACTTCTCTGGAAATTGTGTTACTGCACCTATGACACTAGACACTTTTTCTCCGCATACTTTTAAATGGCGAATACCATTCCTCTTTTTAAATTTATCTAACCAACTAGAGAGCAGGCCAAGAAATCTTCCTTTTCCGTTATTTCTTTATAAAAAATACGGCTTTTTCTCTTAAAATTTCCGAAGAAATTGGTACATGAAGATTTTTCTGTTGTAAAAATCATAAAGCTGTGCATAAATCTATTTCTATCCTAGGATGACTTCCTTGACGTATAACTTTTCTGGAGCCTAATAAAGAAAGATATGCTCTGTTATTTTAAAGCTAAAAGTTATAATTATATATAAACAATTATATCTGGAACATTAGCACATTTTTGTGCTAATACTAGAGTTTTATGACTTCGTTTCATTTTTACTGCATACATGGTTCGTTTAGCTGTGACCATGCAATGAATGAGAGTCGCACACATAACGACGAAGAAACATAAGCTTTAAAATTTTACTTGTGAATTAAGGGACTCCTCGGTTAATTTATGGGTGAAACAAAGTGATTTAGACGGTTTTTAAATTGATTCTGATTCTAGAATTGTATTGGACTGTGCCTTTGTCCAAATTAATGGAGTGTCCGAGTTAACGCAAGTCCGTATTAGTGAAGCCGTAGTTCCAACTGATTTTTTAAGCTCATTCTTTCTTAAAACTATTTTTACTGTCCGATTTTTTATGATTTTTAAAAATAATTAAAGAAGTTGTTGATTTCATGAAATGCTACAAATTTAGGTTGAGTCCAAAAGTTGATACCTCGAAAACGAAGTAATTTTTCTTTATAAATTTCAAAAAATTCATCAAGATATCTTAAGAATTCAATTTTTAATTTTATGAAGTGCTACAAATTTAGATTTAGTTCAAGAAATGGTATCTCAAAAACGAATTGAGATGTTTATGGTTTTATTCACGAAAAGTGCACACTCTCCTTTCTAAATCACAAAAAATTTCATAAAAACGATTGAAAAATTTTAAAAATGATTGAGGAAATTTTAAGTTTTATAAAATACTTGGGTTGATTCTACATCTAAAAGTATGAAGAAAAGTTTATATAAAGCCCGAAAATGCTTCCTAAGGACGCTAATGCCTATTAAAGATGGCACTCAGAAAGCAGATTTTAGCGATTTCTCAAAATGGGAAGGTTTCGAACAGTGAAATTTGGTATGCAGGGATATATTTATATGGCAAATAAGATAAAAGGAAAAAATAAATAATATGTCCCAAGTACCACTCTTGGGTGCGTGTTTAAACCACTATATTTTTTTAACTTTGTGTTTGCTGCTATTTTAATTATGTCAATCATTTCTACGGAAAAAAATAAAAAAAATGCCTAAAACCAGTAGCTTTTAAGAAAAACTACTTTAAAGGATTTATTGTATTAAAAAATTTTTTTAAATATTTTTCAAATATCCTTAGGCTTCTGTCACATTACAAATTCTACTGTTAGACGAACAAAAGATAATATTTATCACTATTTTTTAAATTAAATTTACTAATACAAATACTTTAGCAATTTTGTTGGTTTAATAGCAATTTAAATTCAAAGAGAATTCGTCTCTCATTGTTTAACAGTAAAAATTTTAATGTGAAAGAAGCTTATTAGGATTTTCAAAAATTTTTGATATTTATTTTAATACCGTAAACCGTTTAATACAATTTTCTTGTAAACCGTTCGCTTTAGGTAATTTTTGAAGCAGTACCTTTTTTATGTAGTTTCTTCCATTGAATAAATTGAAATAAATAATTAAGTAATTAAAATAACAGAAAAAATAAAGATAAAAAAGTTATGATACTTTAAACACGCCCCCTACCTTTTATCTTGGAACTTATAAATTATTTATTCTTTTTCTATGATTATCTTATTTGTCACATAAAAATATGCATGCATACCAAATTTCAGCATTCTAAACCTTCCCGTTTTTGAGATATCTCTAAAACGTACTTTGTGAGTGTCATCTTTAAAGGACTCCAACGCCCTTATGAAGCATTTTCGCACTGGGCTTTATATAAACTTTTCTTTATAATTTTAGATGTAGAATCACCCCTTTCAATATATAGACACAATTTCCGGACTCTCTGCATATCATCCTCATTTTTATTCTAGTATTAGTGGTTAAAATTATTCCACGATTTACAGAAGCACTCTATGTAAGCACGAAATAAATTCTTAAGGGAACCCTAACATATTTTAGAATGTTTTAATATTACTTAGACAGAATTTTACACGAATTTTTTTCGAAAAAATAATAAGATAGAAAGAGAAAAAGAAATTAGGCTTTCTTTTGATGACTTAATCACTTAAATCAGTATATAAATGATAAATTTCAAGCTTAAAAGCTTTACAGACAATTTAAATTAATAATAGTCTAACAGACATTATCGACTTATGTCGTCCATTAATTAGTAATAAAAATAAGACATTGGTTTACCATTGCATCGATTTTATCACTTGAAATTTATTTCTGACAAATTACTTCATAAATTATTGGATAAATCATAGATTCTTTCTTTATTTCTTTGAAATAATCTATGACATTACCATAAAATACCAAAAAACTAAGTCATCTTAGTATATTACTTACATTACGTAGTGGGTAAAACTTGAGTAGTCTAAACGTTTTAACATAAATCCGAACATTGGAAAGTTTGCCGCACCACAGAAGCCTCACTCAACCGCGTCTTCGGTTCCTAAAAGATTTATTCCCGCGACTTTCCACTCCATAAAGCCCATTTCGGTGTTCGCGGTCTACGAAGACCGAAGCCTGGGGCGATTACAAAGTGCCCGACACCTTTTGCGATGGCGTTTTCTTTGTCCGCAAGGCCGCCTAACAAAAGCTCTGCGACTTCTGTGACTCGCCGACTCGTCGGATCGTGGAAATTCCTTTGAAGTATTTGTCAACAGCGGCGCAACCTCTCTCCTTTTTCTCAACCGTCATTTTTTTTAAGAATGCCCAAAATCGTTCGACTTCTTTTTGGCTTTGTAGCAGTGGCCATTAAATGTATTTTGGGGTTTAATACCTGTTCATCTATGAATGTTATGTCGGGTCAGGCTTTTATAAAATGTATGAATACTACATACAAAGACTAAAAATAGTTTTTTAGGTAGGGTATTCACTACGCTTGGTACTAAAAAGTTTTAATGATCGCTTCATTAATTTCCAAAAAATTTTTTTTACGTACTATTCATACATTTAGCAGCAGAAGTCTGCGTACAAAAAACTTCTAACACTTTAACTGAAAAAATAAGGGTCATGATCTAATGTGATAAACTTCAATTTTTTTTTATTTTGTGTATTAACTACATATAATTCTATTAACAAAATATGCATCAATAAAACAGAAATATTAGTTACAAAAAAAATTTAAATTAAAAATTCTCCAAATAATGCGTATGCAAAAATCTGCGTACAAATAAAGACGCCTTCTCCAAAATATACTTATTTACTTAAATACGTAGTTGGCGATGTACGCTTTCCGATTTAAATAAAAGATAATCGGTGTCAATTATATTAGCAGAGGCTTAGAAGCTAAAAGTTAGAATGGACACGAAAGGAAAGGAAATTGAATTGGGAGAGAGAAAAATTATTGTAAAGTTATGAAAAGAGGGAAAATCTTTTCGAAAAATAGGAGAAACTGTCGGCAGGTCACACTCATCCATTCAAAGAGTAATTAATAATTATAAGGACACTGAAGATTACCTCTCACGTCCGCGATCTGGTAGACCACCCCTTTTAACAAACCGAGAGAAGCGAAAAATTGTACAGCAGGTTAGAAAAGAACCAAGGCTGACGGCAAAAAAAATAGTAGAAAATGTACAAGAAGAATTTCATAAAACTATCAGCAAAGATACGGTGTGAAGGACGTTAAAAAAAGCTAACTATCACAGTCGCGTTGCACGAAAAAAGCCATTTGTGTCAGAGGTCAATCGTCAGAAGCGGATCGCCTTTACAAAAAAACTCTTAGACAAGCCTATTGAATTCCGGGAGAAAGTTCTCTTTACAGATGAGAGCAAATTTTGCATTTTCGGCATTAAGGGTAAACAACTTGTATGGAGAAAACCTAATACTGCCCTTAATCCCGAAAATTTGAAAGCGACTGTAAAACACGGAGGTGGTGGAGTTATGGTTTGGGGGTGTATGTGCACCAAAGGGGTGGGAAGGTTGGTTTTCATAACATCGACAATGGACCATAAAATGTATATAGACATTTTAAAAGAAAATTTGAAGCCTAGCATCGAAAACTTGGGCTTGGGGCCCGAATACTTTTTTCAACAAGATAATGACCCCAAACATTGCGCCCACAACACTAAGCTTTGGCTACTATACAATACCCCAAAGCAACTTAAAACACCTCCACAATCGCCGGACTTGAATCCCATCGAACACCTCTGGGATTTACTGGAACGCAGGATTCGGCAACACAACATAACGTCGAAGGAAACGTTTAAAAATGTTATGATTGAGGAATGGGCCAAAATCAGTTCGGACGAAACGAAGAAATTAGTGCACTCCATGCCTAAACGTTTAAGGGAGGTCATTAAACGTAAAGGTTATCCGACCTCATATTAATATAGAAACAATGATCTCATTTATGAATTTTTTATAAATACTGTTCTGACTTGTACGCAAATTTTGCATACCCGTTATTTGTAGAATTTTTAGTTTTGATTTTTTTCTGTAACTACTGTTTCTGTTTTGTTGAAGCATATTTTGTTAATAGAATTATATGTAGTTAATATACAAAATGAAAAAAAATCAAGTTTATCACATTAGATTATGACTCCTATTTTTTCAATTAAGTATTACAAGTTTTTTGTACGCAGACTTCTGCTGCTGAGTGTATATAATTTAAAAAAATTGTTTTTTTCTCATTCAAACGTTAATAATCACTACGTAGTTAACTCTATGGGAGCTTCCTTCTAATAGATTTAATTAGCAGAAATGTCAAAATACGCACATGTGCATAATTTAGGCGCACATGTGTCGTAGGGGCCTCCAGACTGTCTACTGCTTGCTGGTTTCGCTGGGAACACGGTTTGTTTGACATGACTGACACGTGTAAACGTCATTAATAATTTCCGCCGCGGTTGTCACGTGACGTTGCCGTGTTGGGAGCTTCTCGGCAACTTGAACGTAATCGGTCGTCGACGTCTAAAAATACGCGAACGCACAAAAAGATGCTCCCGCCGTAGCAGACGTGCAAGAGTTTAACGAATGAAAGCACCGAAGGCATTAAGGCTTCCGAGAAACGTGGCTTAAATGTCAACGGCGCATTTAAAGCTCTGCGACGCGTTTTAAACGAGCATTAATGGTTTTTTCGGTAGCTCAACGAAAGATGTGTATAAGAAAAATTATTTTTTAAGTAATATCAATTATTTTAGTAAAAATCTTAAGATTTCGTTAACTCTCCAGTAAACGGGTGTACCCAAATTACACCAGCGAACGGTGTAACTGATACTTATTTTTAAATAGCTTTCCATTGATGAATCATACATATACCAGAAGGTCGCATGGAGTAAATTACTCCATTTTTGTTTTTATTGAACCATTACATTATCGATTTTAACATTTAGTAACCTTATAACACCATACAATAATTATTTAAAACGTAAAAAATTTAAGAAACATCAATTTAACAACGCAGTGCTACAATTTTTAAAAATACGTAAAAAACGGAAATTGATAGTGAAGAAGAGATAATATGTACTCCACCTGAGATAACAGAAGCTACGAACATCATTTCGTTGAATTTGTTGCCGAGTTAAGAAATCGCAAACTATTTATACTATTTATATTACAACACCATTATGAACAGAAAGGCGACCAAGAAAAGGAATTCATTCTCTGGCGGTCTTATTGGTGTATTTTACGGAATTAGCTGCAAGCAAAATATAAACCACATTATGGATACATATATGTTTAGGAGTATGTTTAATATAAATCAAGAAATTAATGTAGAAAATTATGCAAAACTGCATTGACTTCTAAAACGGAGATAATAAGAAAGCTGCTATATAATAAAAAAGCTGCTATATTTTCTCCCGAAGATATCGACAAATTTCTTGTTGAGCATGTGATACAAAATATCTTGCAGTGAAGGTAAGCAATTAGCTACATTAAAAAACTTATTTAAATAATATTACTAAAATATTATTCTTTGTTATAATGATAACAAGAATAATGAGTACATGCCGAGAAAAATGAAATGTATAATATGAAAATAGAAGACATAAAAGACTTGGATTTGCCTTTTTGGTAAACTTACCCAATTCCATATCAAAAATCAGTAAAAAATTTACTATTCTAATCACTTTTACACTATTTGTAAAAAAATATCTTCATCCGCCATATGTAGCTTTTTCTGAATTACCGAAATGACAAGTGTACTTCAAGAAGAATGGGTGTTAACAAATTCACAAAAATTGATAGATAAATAGCTGAATTTTTGAAACTGCCAAATCCTGAAAAATACTCTGGGTGTACTTTTCGCAGGTCTTCAATACTACCCCTGGATGTAGATTATCACATTAAAAAGACATGGCGGTTGGAAATCTACTATCTCAGTCGCTGAAGGATACATTGATGAGTCTGTCAAAAATAAAATGGGTCAATTCGGAAATTAAGCGCAATTAAACGAGCTCAATTCAACGTTAATAGATACCATGTGTTAAACGTCCAAGATTTAAATTCCTTTTTTTTTTAAATTATCAAATTCAACAGTAGTCGTGGATAATATATTGTATTATATTCGCATATGATCAGGTATTATTCACTGAGGTTAATTATGCCAGTCGCTAAGCTCGTGCAATAAACATCGTGCATAATAGCCTTCATAATATAATAATGTACTATTAAATGTATTAGTTAAGATGTTGATCCCATTCATCTAATACAATCGGTTACATATCACGTGTTATATATTTTCCTTTGGAAATTTGGTTATCCGAGGTGCTCTCTCTCGAACCTACTATTTTTTTGCTGCATTAATATAATAACCCAATTCATGATAATTATGCAACATCCATGGATCTTTATTTATACCTTTAGGCATAAAATTAACTTGCATGTTACGACAATTTTGAGTATAATTAAAAGGTTTTTCTATGCCAAATGATATTATAATTTCTGTATTTATACACCAATATGCACCTGCATTTATAAATTCTGGTGCTAAACTTAAACCTTTAACTGGAGCATTTGCTTGCACTCCGTTAGTACCAATATGAGCAGACGGTTGTATTAAATAACTTTGAGAACCACCAGGATTTACACTACCATATTTTTCTATATGTTGCTCATAACCACAAACCTCATTATGTGTAACTTCTCTCGTTTTAACATTTAAATTTGCACCTAAACCATTATCATTATTTACAGATACATTCGTTTCAAAACTTGTCATTGGTACATTTCCGTTATAAAATCGGCAGGTATTATAATCATCACCGCGATACATTCGCGCAAACGGATAAGTTTTAATAATACCATTCTTTGGTGAATAACTATAATCTAACACGCTCTTATTTAACATCCCACTAAATTCTCATTGATCCACATGTTTCGATATATCCGGCCATGTGTCATAAAACGGTCTACCTCCGGCTGGACAACCAACGGACGTATAAAAAGGCAAACTTCTAAAAACGCATAAAGTACTTAGCAATTCTTTTAATTGTTTCTGTTGTTCAGTACTCTTTTGAGGAATACCCCACAAACGTTCCTTCAACCTATCTAAATCTACTTCAGATGCAGTTATTATTTTCATTGGATGCGTTGGATGTCGCATCCCTACTTGATGTGCTTTCACCAAACCTGTCCTATTTAAACCAACCGATGACATACCAAATATTGTTTGACTAGAATTCGTCCATTCACTAGTTGTGCTGCCAGTATTAAAAGATACTTTACATCCTAACGGAATTACATTACATTTAACTTCTTGAACACGAGTACCAATTGGCAAAGCATCATATTCGGAGTTTGAAATATAAAACATTAAATATCGTACAGGTAACCATGCTAAAGGAGTCATTACAAAATGATGATCCTTCGAATTATTATCTCCAGCAGAAACATGTAATTCATTTGCCCAACTAACCATAATACGGGATCTCTTAAAACGTAATACTCCAGATGGTCCAAACACATTTCTAAGAATTATACTTCTTGCTCCTGATTCACCATTACTTCCTCCTACACCACCACCACCATCTTTTCCACCAGATGATGCAACAGGAGCATCCGATTGTGTAACCCTGAGAATTTCCAATAAATAATACAAACGGTATAACTGTTATACTAGAATCATATGTGGACTTTGCAAAGATATCATAAGTTAGTCATAGAAATTGTGTTTCTAAAATAAGACACAAATGATACTTAAATATAAAGTTTATTGTTAAGAACAAACATGTTCTTTTTATAATATTGAATGATATTAAAATATTTATTTTATCAAATCAATGGCTTCTGAATCTAATTTTAACGGGTGGCAATTCTTGAACATTTCCTAGCGTTATTTAGCCGGTGTTTTTTGTAATCTGTGTTTCTAATTTCTTGTGCTTCATCTGATGCTTTCACCGTGAATAAGTAATATATGTATCGAAGCAGGCATGTAGTACCATTGGTACACCTCTGCATAAAGTTCTGCTGTATAATACGCATATCAAACGTTTTCCTCAAACTTTTTGGCATCCATGGCTCTTCCGCTGGCTAATGTTTGAGTAATTATAAAAAAAACCGTTTTAATTAAATCCTCATTCACTCCTGTGATATCTGCTGTAGAAGAAGAATATAAAAAAAGTCATCTAGCAGTATTGCCATCGTTGGAGCTTCAATACCTTGTCGGGGCTTATCAACAACTACACGTACTTCATCTCTAAATCGGTTTTGTACTTGGTTTGTCCTAGTTTTTTTTTCAATTTTAGATATTTTTTAAATACATATGTCCAGTATTACTAAACTCACCATCAGAATGGTTTGCTTTGTAAGTGATAAGAGCCTTAATCGTCGCTGCAATCAGCGACGTTGATTACTGGATTTATATATACATTGAATACATTTACGATGGTAAGATTTGTATTTGTGTCGCAATTTGTTATGATTCCTTGTGTTGTGTCACATCAGCAGCGATTCCGATATTCGTCAGAGCAGTAGAGTGGGAAGTGACACATAACGAATATACAGATTAATGTACACCTGTTTTATGACTACTCAGATTTGCGTTTCGCATCGCTTTCAACCCCTTTAACCAGGAACTGAAATTCGTGTGAAGCCTCATTCGTTCTATTCACAGGATGAACCCAATACCTTCTCTCTCTTTCTTTTTTAGAAGAGTTGCTAGTACCGTAAAATGAATATCTTCTTCATAATCGAAATCAGACTCAGACGATTCATAGGAAAACATTATAGACCCACGTATGAACTCTCTGAGTGCTACGACTCTATTCATTCAAAATATCAGAGTGTGGCAGAACATAACGTATATATGTGAATATTGACCATCATATCAGAGCGCACGATGACATAACACGTAAGACATATATTCTTTATACTATATATATTATATTCTTTGATCAATAGCATTGTCATTATGCATTGACGAAAACAATAAATTTTTTTTTTTTTATTTTTTTGGAACGTATTAAATAGTTATCATGTTTTGAATAAAAAACAAAAACCGGCAATGGCTGCTCTCGTAATAGCAGACTAACTATTTTATATCCGGTAAACCAACAATCCATGGTTACAATTCGTCGAGATCCGGATAGGTACATACACATCCGCTCTGCAACAGCAGCTGTTGAATTATCGATTTTAAATGTGCCTTCTCGCTGAGTCCCAGAATACATTTAATATTGCATTAAATAGGATATGAATAATGTCCTAGAATCGATCATTGAGAACACTTTTAAGCCGTACTTATTTGAGTTATTTGGGACATATTTAATTTTGATTTCCCACGAATGTAAGTAGCATTTTATCAACGGTAACGTACTGCCCAACAAAATAGTATAGTTTCTACTGTTCCTTGAACTTTACCATCATTTCCCTTACAGCAGTAAGATTGTTTTGGGATTTTCTGACTTTCTAGTATTTGTGTTATCAAACCGCAGACATCTGAACAATATTTTAACCCTTCTTTGAATTCACCATGGTGCTATGTTGCTAGATACAGTAAACCTAGTAATGGCATTATTTCAGTGGAATTTGTTTCCTTTTCAATTTAGAAAAAAATATTTTAGTTTATTTCACTATGAAGCAATAAAATTTAAAAGAATATAGTAGTCGTACTGATCCTGGTATATGTTTTGTGATATATAGATTAGTGTTAACTACAACGATATTCACGATCTCCTCAAAAAATGTATCATCATTGTACATATATCCATTCTTCGCCAATCCCTATACACCTGGAACATGTGTTACAATGTTTTTTTATCGCATTCCAACATTCACTAGTGTAGTTTCCTCTTTTCATTTTGTCCCATCTTTTCCAAAAAGTACTTAGATTTGCTTCCTCCTAAAAGATTAGCTTGTTCTTCTATATCTAAAATTGACTCCTCCTTAATATCTGATTCGTGGTTACCTGCAAGATTATGGTTTTTGTTGGGAAAAAGATTCATTATTGCTTTCAGACAACTTCGAAATCAAAGCTATAACATTGGTAATACCTTTCTATCATTCATATGAACACATATTGATGTAAACTATAGCTACAAGGCATAGAAGAGCGAAAATACGTAAATATTCTTAATATTTATGTGTGCTATAGAATTATTTACCAAGAATTTGAAGAACACTTATGATAACTTATCGTATCTTTCCGAAAAATATTTCACTAACAAATGTAATAAACGATTGAACCATATTTGTGTACAGAAGTCAAGTGGTGATGATAGGGAAATAACATTTTTTATCTTTTATAAAAAATCGAGTTTTAATATTTGTAAAAGGTACACGAAAGCACACGGTTCCAAAATTAAAAAAAATTACACTGATATACGTGTTCGGTGAACTCACAGGTTAAAATCTTTTGTGATTTTAATAAATCACGAAGACACAACAAGGGTTACCTTGCATCTTCCAATCTCATCGACAGTAAACGTTCGCAAATATTTTCTTTTCATCGAGGGCGACCTTAAACTCGCCAGTCGCGTGTCTATTTACATTTTGCCGGCGCGCAAATCCTACCGCGTTTACTCCAGACAAGCCCGCGGCAGCGGGTCGCAATCTGAACCAGAACGGACGGGTTTTGGTTTTGGTCCAATCTTATTTTGCGACACCGACCTCGGCCATACATCAACGAATAAAGGCTGCATTCAAACGCAGAAGCCGTGTTAAATTGCGTAAACCTCGCTTTCAAAACCTTTAAGTCTACTTTTAGACATATCTAAAGCTTATTTCCTTTTTATTTATTCCTTTTCCTTTGTATCCAAACCGTTTCCTTTTCACCTTTATTCATGTTTATGAATTTCAATAATTTATGTAATCACAATTTTGATTGCAAATGGTGTGAAATTTGCAACGACCGCATTAACACCAGGAGTTTACACGGTAGCATGGACATTCCGATAAAGGCCGCTACATCCCAATTTATTAATTACTGTTGAATCAACCGCAAACACCACAAAACGCGTTCGACAATACCCTTGGTGTAACAAAGCAGTGCAGATGTTCGTTGAAAGCATTGGAACCCAGCGGGTACATCTTCCGTGTAAATTCTTCTCGCCATTGTCGACCGCAAGCAGCTCAAATCATATGGGTGGGGTTTTTCTATTATCGTTAGTCGTTCAGGTGTAAATGTCTTCATCCTAAGAAGAATTGTGATGGAAATGAAAGACGACAGATATTTATAAACGAATCAAACCGAATCTTGGATTCTTGAATATTTAATTTTACTCAATTTAAGATTTTCCTCATCAATAACTAACAAAATATATTAACTTCTTATCTATTTATTAACATTATCGAAAATCATGACAGTTATCAAGTAAAAGAACTGAAATTGACCTGTTACTTTAGATGAAATATCAACCAAATATCAATTGTTATTCTGTTGTGAAAAATTTCAATAAGTGTGAAAAGGCAATATTTTAGACCATAATTTTTGCTATCATTATGCCATGGGATCCTTTGATATTTTAAGATTTCATTCTGAAACTTAATATATCAGTTCTTTTTGTATTACAGAGAATAAAACAGACATTAATGAATCTTAGGTGAAATTAAGAAGAATTCTGCAATAAAAAAATTTAGATTGTCATAATCAATATGAAAATGATATGAATTTACTAAAAAGAAATAAATTGTTTAGTTACGGTGAGTAACATTTCTATACCTATAACTGCAACATAATTCCATCATTTGCCTTAGAAATCTTGGAATGGTGAGATTATGTAAAAGTCGACAGAATTAATTATACATCAATAATGTCAGTTTTATCTAAGTAATAAAAAATTGAACGTACTAATTTTTGGGAAGTCGCGGATGTGCTAGTGGATACTGTGTGGTTGTTATATGCATCTCTGGTACATCATGCTTTTTCACTTTGTCATGAATTCGTTGACAAAGGTTAACAATGTTGCATTTTTGTACACAGTGGAAATCGACTGATGTTGTCAGTAACCTAAAGAATGAAGCAATTCGAAGAGGTAAGATTTATTCCTACATCTTTACCATAAAATTACCTAAACTATGAACTATACAATGTTTAGCTTTGTACTTGCTTGGCGTTTCAATTTCTTTAGGACAAGTAATACATGTTTTTTTAAAGTTTGAAACTGTTTTTTTGTTTTAACCTATTTTTATGTAGTAGTTGAAGGATTGTGTTTTAAATAAATAAAACTTGTTTTAAACATGTGTTTTAAGTCAGCAACTGCACACCAATGTATGTTGAAAATCAATATTGTAAGGGGAATCCTATTATAAAACTAAAAAATCATTATTAAAACTACTATAATCACTTAAAGATTAACTTATTAATGGTAATTTTAACGAAGTAGATGTATAGAAGGGTCAAGACCATTTAGAAAAGGTGTTAACTCCCTCTTATTATTTAGCCAATATACTAAATCATCGATTTTGAGGAGCAAATCTCAACCAGGGATAATTAGATAGTGTAATGGAATATGTTGAAATGAATTATCTAGAAGCATAGACGGTAAATCTGTGGGTGCTAATAGCTGAAGAGATGGGTTCGCTGGGTGTCCACAAGATTTGATACTTCTCCAAAAAACGAACTGAATTGCTTCCAAAAAACTGAATACTGCCAGAAGATTTGAAATGCTTCCAGAAGGCTTGATACTGTATCTAGAAGACTTAATGTTGCTCCCAGAAGACTTGAAATGCTTTCAGAAGACTTGATGTCGATTCCAGAAGGCTTGAACTGCTTCTAAAAGGCTTGATACCGATCCTAGAAGACTTGATACCGTTTCTAGAACACTTGATATTGCTTCGAAGATTTGTAATAGTCCAGAAGAATACTGCCCCTGCATCAGTTGAACTGCTTCCAAAATACTACATAAAATGCTATAATAGAAGAATTGAGATGCTTCCAAAAGATTTGATACTGTATCTAGAAGACTTAATGTTGTCCCAGAAGACTTAAAATGCTTTTTAGAAAACTGGATGTCGTTTCCAGAAGACTTAAAACGCTTTTAGAAGACGTAATGATTTCTGAAGACTTGAAGTACTTTCAACAGACTTAATACTGCTCCAGGAAGGGTTGAAGTGATTCCAAACTACTTTATACTGCCCTGGAAGACTTGAAATGCTTCCAGAATACTTATACTGCCCCTGGAAGTCTTGATACTGCTACTAGAACACTTTGCTTGAATTGCTTCCAGAAGACTTGAAATCCTTCCGGAAGACTTGCAATGATGTTCAAAGACTTGAACTACATCCAAAAGACTTGATACTGCTCCTGGAAGGGTTGAATTGTTTTCAAACTACTTCATGCTGCCTCTGGAAGACTTGAAATGCTTGCAGAATAGTTGTAATACCTCACAACACTTAATACTGCTTCTAGAAGGTTTGAAATGCTTTCAGAAAACTTGATGATACAGGACTATTTTTGAAACTGTCTTACTTGTCTTTTATTACGAAAGACAAGTAACTGTTAATAAAATTTGATTTTACTACTTAAATATACTGCTGGCAAAATACAAAACCTTCATATCAGAATTTCAAAACCTGCCAATCAAAGACTAGATACTACTACATTGCAAACGAACCACTGGCGCTAGATTGGCGCCTATATTCAGAATTACCGACATACCGACTGCCATAAATTTCTTTCGTTTGCCAAGAACTATTGCCAACACTGTTTAAACCACCATTTAAGACGTCCTTAGATGTTTTTAAAACGGTTAAGACATAATGTCAAACAGTTTGCCTGGTGGAAGTTATTTAGCCAATATTGAGTAACTTTTTTCTTCCTAAGACTATTCATCCATTTGTTAAGCAATAGATTAGGAAATGATAAAAAAAGAAAAAGTAGTCTGCATATTTCGAGAGTTAAATGGAGTAGATAGCGCATCTAGCGGAAACGATAAAATATTTTTGCTTAAGTTTTATCTGAGACTTTAATCACATATTAAGTTTTTTCATTATTTAAGTTTATTAATGATAATGACATGATAGAAAAATATACGATACGAATTTTTTTTTTGCAATGAAAACCACTTTTGATAGGCTAGTGGTGATATAAAAAGGGTGTGGGTGCCTCCATCTTCATTATTTAAAAAACTCATTGGGGTGCACTATCGAAACTCTTATCAAAACTCCAAAATTCTCATCTATTTGGCACTTGGGACTGGAGGGGAAGTTTAAGCTAAAAAAATAGCTAAGGACCTATTTTTTTATTTCTTCAGAGAACTCTAGAACTCTTTGGTTCTGGTAGCCCAGAACTATGATCGGTTTGTTGAAACAATGAAAAAAGGGGCTAACTGTAAATCGCAATTTCAAAGTAATTACACGTACTATCTTGTAGGAAATGCAAAACTATGTAAGGTATCCTATTTAAAAAAAGAGGTTCTATAATTTTATCTCAAAATCTATTAACTTGGCAATATTGCCGATGGAAAATTTGAGTTGGCAAAATCGAGCGAATAAAAAGATTTTTTCATGTTTATGTCTAAATATTCACGGTCGGTGTTAATCGAACTAACACTAGAATGAGTACTAGAGCTATCACTAGAACTAACACGAATAATTCAGGTTTTGAGTTTTGTCGTGCATCTTTTGAAAAGGTATTTGACGTTTCAAATACTATGTTGCAACCTTCTATAAAAACTAGTTAGAAAAAGGTCTGGTTCAAAGTGACTGCTTCGAACTAGTTCCTGGCAGATTGTAATATGGCATCGACACGTTAAATACCTTTCAGAAGAATCATAGCAGAACTCAAAGTCATCTCTTTGTAGTGATTGCTCTCGTGTTTGTTCTAGTGTTGGTTGTACTGTTGCAATTTTTTGATAATGTGGTTCTACGCGGAAAGGTAGGCTCGATTAGAGCCTTCTTTTTAGATGCGTAAGTTTATAGGAATGTGCAGTGGACGAAGAAATCGATACAAACGATTTTATAATAACTGATGAAGAAAACGGGGTCTAGGTAAGTGAATATATTTTCAGCAAACGCAAAAGTACCGACCTACAGTATAAGTATCCTCTACAAATTTGAAAAATCTTCCTATGTGATGAAATGATATCTTCACTGAACCACCAACATGGAAGTTGCAAGCTTTTATTGGCTCATTTTATTATGCTGGAACATTAAAAGTGAATTGTGTCATTATAAACAGTTTATGGCTAACAGATTGTGGTGGGGTGGAGACTTTTCATCTTACCATATCCATCAATAGATTTGCTTCCTACTTAGATGTATGTAGAAGGTTTGATGATAAAACTACACGTGCAGAAAGATTCAGATTTTGGTAAGCTAACATTAACGCTTCAATGTTACATACATACAGTCTACTTCAAAATATTTTCTATATTGTCTTCTTGTTACATAAAATCATATCTTTTTATACTTATAAAAATATTCGTGACTCAATCCAATTCTATTATTACGTAATTATTACGAATCACGGTCGCTCAGACCAGGGCGTGTATTAATTGTGTTTAACTTGACGAGTGTACCGAAGGGTTAAAACAGCTTTTGAACTGATTAAAACAAATTTGGTTTAAAACATATTATACAATTTTAAATATGTTTAAAAGAGTTTGTTTAAACACTTTGTTTAAAACATAACAACCCTGCCAACAAGTAAGTGCGAAAATAAAGCCATTTTCTCAAACTGACCATAACTCATTGGACTGATTTGCACTTCATAAATAAGTCTATTACAAATACTTTGTTTTCTCAAAACTGATGAACTTGATTCATTTTGAAAATAGGTAGTAAAACTAGGGGTAGAGCGGAATTCCGGTAACTATCGGATATTCGCTCCAGCGGTTAATATCCGGCTTTGGCCAGATATTAAGACAGGTCCTCAAAGGTTTTCCTTCTGCAAGTGCTCATTAGGTATACAACCGGCAGAATATGTCCAAACGTAGTGGAAATGTTTTGTTTAAACATCGAATGCGGAACAAAATAAGCGTTTACATGATGTCAATTAAAAAACCATTAATTTATGAAATGCTACAAATTTAGGTTGAGTTCTAAACGTGATACCTCAAAAACAAAGCCAAATTAAGGTTTATAATCCCGATATGATTTAAAACTGATGGAAACCGTTACACATAATGGCCTGACATGGGTAGATATGCCAGATAACCAGATATCCGCCTTTTCGAAAAATCAGTATCCGTTTCATTACCATTTAAAGTATATATTAAAGTATAAGTATATATTTATAGTATAAGCTTCCTTGTAATGCGTTTATATGTTATTACGTCTTGTATCAATTTAAAATCATTGAAATGACTGATAAAATGGATTGCTAAATGTGAGTAAAATTATAATAAAAATTTTTTTTTGAAACGACGTTAAAATTAATCTAATTTGAGCGATGAATCGTTAAAATTCAGTAAGGTTTTTTAATTAATTCGATCGGAAAACCAATTTGTCGGATGAAATCGCCCAATTGAAAAGAAAAAAAAGATGTGGTCTAGAGGAAAAGAACGGGAACCATCCCCGTTAATTGGTCCGAAGGAATTAATTTGAAGGCACTCGATTTAGAAATGGAGCCGTCACCGGCGGTGGGCGTTAAGCATATTAAATTTAAATCGAAAAGAATCTTTTAATTAAGGGTTGGTTTTAGATTTATCGTCGTTAAGCTTCTTTAGGGATTCATCACTTCCAAAGTCGAGGCAACCAACGCCGCCAGCGTCAGAGGAGGCGCCGTCACATCGCGTAATCCGCAGCCGACCGGTTCCCATGAAATTTGCAATATAATTTAAATCCGAGTACCCGAACATAAAGCAAATACCCAAAGTAGGACGACGACGGCTGAAACGCAAAAAGTAAAAGTTCTTTGCAATCTCTCTCTCTTTTTAAGCTTCTTCACTTCTCTTTCTCGCTATTAATACCCTACGTTTTCCCCGAAACGTCTTTCACCTTCGGACGATGGTAAGTTTTTAAATAAATTTCACGGAAACTCTTAAGGGATTTCTTGAGAAAAGCAGAAAACGTTCAATTTAACGTCTTTAATAAAACATACTTCACTTGATGGAATTTATTTTTCCGAGATATAAAAGGAATTTTGGTTTCGTTGCTGTACTATACTCGAAGACAGTGTTCCCCTTTCCGTCTTGAGAAATCTAATTTCAAAACATCATTCAGCCGCCGCGTACCCTCTTATTGTGAGCCGGAACACACAAGGTTTGCAAATACATGCAAACACACAAATCCGGTTTGAGAATGTCACACAGTGATCTCCCTCAGTTGCTATATCCGTGTCCCTGCGTGTCGCTTAAGTACTTAACAATGAAAAGGGAGCCCGTTTCGTCCTTCTGTCACCGCTGATCCTTCGGCATCCTAAGGCCAAAGAACCAAAAAACGGTAAATTAAACAATTACATAAGAAGCTCTATATCAATTCATCAAAACCATTCAAGTGTAGTACATAGAATTAGGATCTTCCTTTGCGGTTTACTAGCAGATGTGTCGCCTTGCATTAAAATCTTGTGATGCGGACTGTTTTTTAATGATTTTATATGGCTGTTAGAGTTTTATTATACCCTGAAGACATTCGAAAAACTATTAAACGTTAAAGACGACATTGTTTCGCAAAGGGGGCGGCCAGTCACGGGAAAATGGCCTTCGATAAATTAGGCCCTAAAGGGTTCTCGCTGACAATGGGAAATTAAATGGCTTAATTGCCCCCTTTCGCTTTTATTGCGCGGACCGTAATTAAAGTGCAAGTGTTAGGGAAATATCGTCCTGGCCATATATTTCCGGTTTATTACTTCGGATTCTGTACTGTGTCTTTAGACCCGTCGTTAACAATCATCCCCGCTTAATTTAACGGTTGAATTATGGGTCGTATTTCATCCTTGTTTATGCGTGTTTGTGTCTTAAATGTTACCGCTTTTTTTGTTTTAAAATTTTAAAGTTAAACACGATTTATTTTAATTAAAAATGTATTAAATAGTGAACTAAAATTTTATTTTGTGTGTATACAGCGTTTCAGACGTGTTTCAAACATCAGCTTTTATAAACAAAATAATTTATCAAATACCGTTCACAATTAAATAAAATACAGAATATATTTTTTAGGATATACATTGCTGTCGATGGCAGTTTTGCATCATCGGGGCATGGCAATGATTAAAGAACATAGTTACTTGGTAAATCTTTGCTCACTTCACTTGCGGATTCCAGAATTTTTCATCGGTGGAACGCTCTTCTTAAATAAATTTTCGGAATTACTATGTTGTTACAATACCCAATCTCGATTCATATTCTAGTATGCCCAAGAAATCATGGACGTGAGGCATAGACAGAGGCGTTTTACGGTGATCCTCTTTTGATTGCCAAAACCCATTTTATCAAACATTTTCAAATTGAAGGGAAAAGATAATTATAGGTACTAAAACGAATGACAATTTTGGTACAGAAATCAAACACAGCCATTAAACGTTGTAAGACCTCCAAAAACGCTGTTAAAATCGAGAGAGTTAGGTGCTGTCGGTTAAATCGGCATTTTAACAGATTTTCAAAGCTTTTAACTAACTTTGAAATATGCATTCTATCAATTTTATACAAAACCTTGTCATTACCTTCGCTGGACTTGCTAAATTTTTGTTGTAACTAGCAGTCTGTTACAACAAAACGAATACCTTATGTTTGAGTAGAGATATCGTTGTGAGCTAAAAGTACCTACAATTAGAGTTTGGTACCAAAAGATTCCTCATTTATTGTAGAATTTGCTCATAAAAAAATCTCATGCCCGTTTGAAGAAATCTGTTCTTAATTGTCACACTACGGATCTGATACTAAATTTTTGTTGCTGTGGAAGAGAAATTGGTATTGTTTATTGAATTCTAAGATAGGTTAATAATAAATTTATAAACATTGTTACAAAAATTATCAATTTTATCGTCGCTGTTTGTTTTCCATGTTTTGCTTTTAGAGCATCGCAAAACGAGATGTCTAAAACAGAGGTTCCCAAACATTTGTCAAATTGTAACATTGAATCAAAAAAGCTCACCTCAAGGATCTGTGAAGGTGGGGATTTTTCCTTCACACATCCGTACAACCTTTTTTTCGGTCTTCACATTAACTATCACAAAACTTGTACAGAGTATGTTGAGATTCACTCTCGTATACCCCCATTTTCATCTCCTAGTTTTTTTTTTCGCTGACGTAGACCCTTTGCAAGGTCGATATAAACCACTTTGGGAATTATTCGTCTTATCAAGGTTCTTTGTAAACACGGGTGTAAGGTGATGAATAGTAGTAATACTGTTATTCAGTTACTAAACAGATACTGCAAAATATCTTAGGCTGTTATACAAATCAAAGAATTTTGCCTCGAGTTTATTTTTTAGCAAACACATTTCTTCTACTGATAATTTATCTGGTGATGGCGATTGTGTTGTGTAAATGCAAATAAATAAATAAAATTTTTGGATAAAGATTTTGTTATGAATTTGGAAATGGAAGTTGCAATTTGTCAGATCCACGTAAAATGCGAGAAATTCTTTCTACGTAAAATATCTGATAATTCATTATAGTGAATAAATTTCAGTCGTTTGATACAGACTGAATGTTTGAGCCAATTTCATCATGTATTCTTGTAAGAAATACGAGTAGACGACCAAATTAGCAACTAAAATATTACTACAAGATTTAGTTTATCGGGTGTTATTCCAAAATGAAGCTATAAAAGCCCATAGACTGAAGAAAATTTGTTGGCTCTGATAGCAGATATGGGACTATCTAGGTGTCAGTATAAAATATTAGGATCATACGATGCAATAAAAAGATTTAAATTATTACCCGAATTCTCACCGCCGGATACGTGAATGTTATAATACAACATTTTTGCAAGACATTTCCATTTTCAAACGACGAATTCAACAACACAAGAATCTGGAGCAAGTCTTCTGGAAGTAGAATCAAGTCTTCTAGAAGTATTAAACCTCATGGAATCATTTCTAGTCTTCTAAAAACATTTTAAGTTGTCTGAAAGCAACATCAAGTCTTCTAGAAGCAGCATCAAGCCTTCTGGAAGCATGTCATGTCTTCTGAAAGCATTTCAAATCTTGTAGATCGTCTTCTAGAAGTATATCTAATCTTCTAGAAATAGTACCAAGACTTCTGGAAGCATTTGGGGTTTTCTATAGGAAATATCAATTTTTCTAGGAGCAGTATTAAATCTTTTGGAAGCAATTTCAGGTCTTTTTGAACCATAGTTTTCCATAGTTAGAACATAGTTTTCCAGGAGCACTAGTAAATCTCAGGGGGCACTCCAAGTCTTCTGGAAGCATTTCAAGTCTTTTGGAAGTAGTTTCAAGTCTTTTACAAGCAGTTTCAAGTCTTCTGAAATCATTTCAAGCTTTCTATAGGTAATATCAGTTCTTCTAGAAGCAGTATCAAATCTTATGGAAGCATTTGGCAGCAGTATCAAATCTTCCAAAGACACTATCAACCTTCTGAAAACAGTTCAAGTTTTATAGAAGCATTTCAAGTCTTATGAAAGTATTTCAAGTCCTCAGGATACAGATCAAATCTTCTGGAGGAATTTCAAGTATTTTGGAAGCAGTATCAAGTTATCTAGAAGCAGTAGTAAATCTTCTTACAGAAGATCAAGTCTTCTACAAGCAATATCAAATTTTCTGGAAACAGTTCAAACTTTCTGGAAGCAGAATCAAGTCATCTAGAAGCAGTATTAAGATATTTAGCAATAAGGAAGCAATATTAAGCAATGACGATTTATCCATAGGTAAAACAGGTTGTTGCCTAGAGTGGCGAGTTTTGGGAGGTGGCAAGAAATCTGTAACAAATTTATAAATTTTTGATATTTATAGATTATACGAGCTTGTTTGTGAGTGATGCCACAGAAGATGTGCGTTAATGCGGGTCTGATATTATGCCTTTTAGAGGCAGATCAAGTCTTCTAGAAGCAGTATCATGTCCTTTGGAAGCATATCAGGTTTCCTGCAATCAGTAGCAAGTCTCAATTTAAAATACATGTTCTTGAAAAAACATTCGCGGCAGATGCTGGATTATCTTGGGAAGAAAACGGTCCAGATAAAATTCAATTCAATTCAATTTATTATGCTAACATAATACAAATAAAAACACAATCAATAATATTAATAATAATTTTAAAAAAATAAGTGACAACTCAAGTTAATGAAGTGTAAGACAGACAGAAAATGAAGAAAAGAAGAAAAATGAGCGATAGCACAAAAAGTGTAAGGACAGATAAAATTTGATTAAACTTGCACCCTATACAAAAACTAAATAGTTAAACAGAACAAGAAAGGAAAGAGAAAAATAGTAAGTACAAATGAAACTAAAACTAAAGCTGAGTAGTATTTAAAACATATTACCATAATACAAAATGAAAACCAGTAAACAGTGAAAACCTATAACTGACTAGCAAATCTAAATTTCGCTAGAGAACCAAAACAGCTCGCAGAATAAGGGACCACATTTCACAGCCTAGCCACCTGATACGAGAAAGACTGTTCAAACTTGCTTGACTTGTGAAAATTAACAATTTTGTACACCCACGTATATACTAAGTGTTTTAAGTGGCTTCATCTTCTCAATTCAATTCCAAAATTTCCTCCGAAGGTTTTTCTTTTGGGAACCATCCACATTTATTGTAAATTTGTTCCCAATTCAGCCTTTTCGTCGTTTCAGTTGACAGTTCCCATTGCTGATGAGTCGGAATGATGTGAACCTTTGTATACTCTATCTTATCGTCCTATTCTTTGCCAACGTGTATAGTTTATTCATTCATTTTTCGTCACCCAACAAATCCAACAGAATTCGGTATTTTCTTAATAGTTGTCACAGATAGCTGAACCTGAGATTGTTCCAGCTCAACTAAACAATATTCTTGTTCACGAGGTAAGCAGGAATTCTTGATTTTCTTGGGCGTTTCCGTGCTACAAAATCTCTTAATGCTCACCATTTCTTAAGAATTTTGTATAAGGTTACGTTTCCGTTGGAACTGCGATAAACGATAAGAGCAGCGCTATATTCGTTTCTATGGATTTTGATATAGCAAATCGTGGTTTAATTGGTCGCTTCAATATTATTGACTTTCTTTGGTAATAACGTCGCTGTTATCGTTTATCGCAACTCAAACATAAACCCACCGTAAGGCATCTGTTATTTTCCGATGATGGCCTTCCGCATCGCTTCGAATAAATTAGTTCTTATTCGTGTGTCTTTCACGTACAAAAATAAGGAAAAATGAATTTTAAAACATTTCGCTAAAAATTATTTCGAGATGTGCAAAAATTAAAATATATTTTTCATTTTAATTTTATTACTCTTGCAACCACAAAACAACTTTTAGCTAAAACATATTGTGTAAACCATATTAGTGTGTAACCACTAAAAAGTTACGATATTTTTCAAAATATGACATATTTTTTATCAGTACTGTAATTACGTTCTTAGAATAATAAATTGATTTCTTGCCAGGTTGAAGACTTAGGGTGTACAACTGCGCCTCTAAATCATCTCATAAGCGTAACACGGAGGGTCCACGTTGCGTGAATATCGCAAATATATCAGTAAACAGAAGCCCTTCATCAGCAGCTGTGTCGCTACGAACGCACAATCTAACGTTGTTATTACGTCCTTTGATAAATTAGTGGTAGCAAATTAATAAATGTGTAAACGGTTCTAGAACGGAAATATGTTGTAAAATTAAACAAAAGGTTTCGGAAGATCTCATTTAAATTTCAATGGTATTTTTGCTGGTTGAATGTCCATCAAACGTCGTCACTAAAACATTGTAAACCAGAACGTTATAACGTAAAATCGTCAGCGTCAGAAACAATAAGCGAATTGCGAATTAAACAGTGGCGTCCGAGAAATGAATTATTAAAACACGTTATCGCTCGACCGTAAATGTATGCAAATATAATTGCACTTGATTGCGTGCGCGACTCGGTTGGATACAACAAATAAATTCCGCGAAATATGGTTTTGCGGAAACGGTTGGTGTTCCGTTAAATTGCGGAACGCTTTTATTTAATTGAAAATTTCGATATTTTATGTCAACGTCGCTGAAAATCAAGCATTCTGACAGTAACCATAAAGCTTTAATTTTGATAATTGATGTAATCCTATAAATACTATTAATACAAATTAGTAGTTAGCCAATTGTCAACGGTGTAAATATAAACTTTATAGCAGTTATAATTATTTTACCAGCATTCCCATTATTTTAATGGGTTTTGTGACTCAAACCTTGCATTTTTATTATTTGAATAATAAATTTCTAGTTATTATTGGTTAAAAAAATTACATTTCAAGATGTAATTTAAAAGGCCAACTTTTAACAAATGGATGGCTATTATTCAACTGTTCCAGATTAAAATCGAAACATGCATCAAACGAGACGTATGGACGTTTTATTTAGCTTATGTATGGACACGGGCTGGTATATTAGGGTAACAAATTCCCCGCAAACAATTCTAGGGAAACGTCCTACAGGAATCAATCATAATCAGGACGGAGCAGGTATGCGATTTGCTTACTATCTCATTTTCTCTCTTTCTCTTACTCGTTACTGGACAAACATTCGTTCGTGCAAACTTTAGTCGGCCGTAATGGTCGTACACGTACCGGACATAACAGGTTCGGATTGATCGATCGTTCTCTGTATGGGTTAAAAAATGCTACTGTAATGCTAATCTGACCACCCGTAGCTTTTAAACGTACGTACGCCACTGAACTTGCATGTTCCGATAAGAATCTCCGCTACGCGCTTTTGTTGCAACTTGTTACGTGGGCTAAATTAGATTTTTTTGAATTTGGATAAGTTAAGGTTTCCGTGTAAGTCTAGATACTGTTACGTCTTTCGAATTACAAATGTCTTGATGCACTTGATAGAGAAATTATCGTTTTTTTCGTTAAATAAATCTTTTTTTGTTTATTTTAAAGTACACGTCAACTCTTTATAAAATGATGATGTATGTATAAATTGAAAACCGAAAAAATGAAATATTACTGGAATATTGATAGAGATTAAATCAACCATTGTGAATTTATCTCTTAAAAAATAAAAAACAGGATGAAATAAAAAATTATCTGTCTCGCATATTCGTACAAAAAAATTCAACGAAATATATGCTTTAAATTGTTATAAAGCAAAATGTTTTTAATAAAAATCTATTGTCTATCATACGATATTCCTTTTTTTTTCTCTTTTCCAGTAAATTTTATTTTTATATACCCTTATTAATACACCGTTAAAAAAAAGAGGGTAATACTTTTTCGAAATATCAAACTTTTTAAATAATAGTTCTAGGCCAGTGATTCCCAAAGTGGTCCAGACGATCCCCAAGGGGTCCCTAAGGTCATTCAGGGGGTTCTCGGTAAATTAAAATCGATTTGGGGGTCCCGGAATAACGTCAGGGGGTTCGCGCAATGTTTAATAAAACATAAATAAATTGAGACACATTTTTTTTTAATATGGAAGTTAAAATAATAATAAAAAATCGCCAATAAATCATTAGTAAATTATTTATTAATTTATTAATAAATCATTAGCAATTTTTACATCCCAAGTGAAATATAAATATAGACAGGTGCATAAAATTGTACTTTATTGTACTTTACCGTACTAAATTGTATGTAATTGTATTTTATACAAGTGATAACAGGTATCGCGATGCAGGCTTATGCCTGTTCGATCTTGTATAAGTAGGACCAGCGTCGATCCCTGCACCAACTAGTAAGTGTATACAACAATTTAGTTCTGTCTGCGTGATGTGAAGTGCATACAACAAATTTTCCGAGCGTTGGACAAAAGGAAGTATAATTCTTTGTTTTGTTACACAGATAGTGTGCTTTCGTTGTATAAGTATATTTGAATAAAATCTGATATCTCTTAAATTTAAATTTATTACAAAAAAATTCAGCTGTAAATTTAAGAATTCGATTCGTGATTGAACAAAAGATAAACAATGTGTTTACCCAACTGTCGAGTTCTTAAATTTACGACTAAATTTACAGTTAATTTTTTGTATAAACCTGGCTTCTCTTGTTTAAGTTGATTAAAAAAATTATGTATCACAGCAACACTCACCAAGGATTTCTTTTTTATTAAAATTTTTGAAGGAATTTTAAGTTTCTTCAATTAATGTTTCGAATTACTGTGTTTTAGTGTACTCCGTTGTTAATTAATTTTGAATTATTTATCATAAAAAAAGATATATATTTATAAGTACTTTCCTGTATCGTTTTGTGCCTTTTCTTCAGATAACAGTATGAGCGAACCGAAGAAAAAATGCAGACAATACAGTGTTGAATATATTAAATTTGGCTTTATTCCGTCACTAGGAAATAGTACTTTACCTTTCTGTCTTCTATGTAATAAAACGATGTCAAACGATTCAATGAAACCTTCTAAGCTTAAGGAACATTTAATAAAAATCCACAGTGACAAAAAAGATAAAGATTTAACGTTTTTTCAAACACTCAAAGAAAAATATTTGAAAACACCGAAATTGCAAGAACTCGTAGGAACAACATCTCAGAGAGATGATGATGGACTGCGTGCTTTTTATAATATATCTTTAATGATTGCGAAGTCCGGAAAGCCGCACACTATTGGCGAACAACTTAGTCTACCAGCTATAAGTGAGGTAATACGCACTGTGATGCACAAACCAGCTTACGATATTATAAAAAGAATTCCATTGAGTAATAATACAGTACGAAGAAGGATCGACGAAATGGCTTAGAGTGTGGAAAACTCTTTATGTGACTACTTAAAAACATCTCAATTCTCTATACAGTTTGACGAGTCAACATTACCTGGAAATGAGGCTTAGTTTTAACTTATGTGAGATTTGTGAAAGGAGAAGAAATTTCCCAAGAATTGTTATTTGTTAAATGTTTAGAAACTGATACGAAAGGTGAAACATTATTTACTGAATTAAAAAGATTTCTTGATGTAAAAGCTATACCCTTGCCTAATATCATCTCCGTTGCTACTGATGGTCCTCCGGCAATGGTAGGACGACACCGAGGCTTTCTGGCGTACTTAAAACAAGTTATATCGAATGTATTATCGGTACATTATTGTGTTATTCATCGACATCATTTGGTGGCAAAAAACCATAGTGGACGTTTGCATAAATCACTACATTATGTCATTAGAGCGGTTAATAAAATCAAAAGGAATGCCTTAAATGAGAGATTATTTGCTCAACTTTATTTGGAAAATAATGATGGCTGTAATCGTTTACTACTTAACACAGAAGTACGGTGGTTGTCTAAAGGTGCGTGTTTGAATCGCTTCTATTCGTTTTTTGATTCAGTGTTGGATTTCCTGGAGAGTAAAGACAATGATTTGCGTCATAATTTAATTATCTCAAAAAATGACATCGCTTATATGACTGATTTATTGGCCAGATTCAACGAGACTAATTTGAAACTACAAGGTAACACACTAAATTTAATTAAAACCAAAAGTGTAATATCTGCCTTTGTTGCAAAACTTTTGCTACACAAACAAAACTTGGGAAGAGGAGAATGTTCTCAGTTTCCAAATCTTTCAAAATTGCAAAATAGAGACGAAGATTTGCTTGCTTATTGTCAACACATAACGGCACTCCATTCGGACCTTACTCAAAGATTTGAAGACATTCTTCACTTGGATATTCCCGACTGGGTGCTGAACCCTCTTGGAAGTAGTCAAACTCAGAGCACAAGTGCAGATGAATACATGCCAGTATAGGAACAACTTATTGAATTATCCACAAATGAGTAGCTGAAATCAATGCTTAAGCAAGGATACGAAAATTTCTGGTTACAAAAACAGATCCCAATTTTATATCCAGCATTATGGGTTATTGTACAGAAGCTATTGATTGCTTTTCCGTCTTCGTATTTGGTAGAACGTGGATTCAGTGCCGTTATGAACCTCGTCACAAAGATAAGAAACAGACTGGAAATTAGTAATCGGGGGGATTTGCGGTTGCTACTGACAAACATCGATCCGGACATATATTAACTCATAACATCCCATCAGGATCATACAAGCCATTAATATTTTATTTTATTTTAGTACTAAAGTTATAACTTTAGTACTATTGATTATAATCAATAGTTATATTTATAATCAATTATATTGATTATAATCAATAAATACTTCTTCAACAAAATGTTTACTTTATATATTATTTTTACGTCACCATTTACCATTAAGACCACAAAATTAAAGTCTTCACTTTTCTATTATGTATTTAATTTAGTTTTTCACCCTGGGGGTCCGTCGGCAAGGTTTAACTATGAAATGGGGTCCGTGGGCCAAAAGACTTTGGGAAACACTAAGAATTAGACTACAATTTTGAAACTTTGGCAAAACAATGTTTTACAAAACAAAAAGGGGTATGCATTAATCCTTCTAGCCTTTATTAGGTGGTCGATGTCCTCCAACCTTTAGATAGTGTCAAAATTCATTCTGATTCTCAGGACTTCTGGGTACTTATCTTGCAATTCAACCTGCTCCAGGATCTTACTTGTAATCACAGCAGAATGTGGTCTAGCGCAATCATATTGGAAAGTTGCATTTCGCAAAAAGGTGGATACCGGTTCCAGAATTTTTTCGATAAAACGACGAGCGGTTAATGTACATGGAATGAACATAAGGGGTGAGAAATAGACGAAGGGAGCACATATCGCACATGATGTCTTTGAATGAACCCCAAATTTCGTCTCTCCTCTCGCTATTGTTGCACCCTTCTACAACAATCATCCATTTATAAACAAAACCTTGATTCACCATGAAGACGATGTCAATACAGGAATGAACCCATCCTTGCCGTTCTTGACACCATTCAAGTTTTACTGCTTTATGGGGAAGTGTTAATGGAAGCCGAAGATAAGAACAGTTTGAATGAAGTCTAAAAGAAGAAATTCTTCTGTAAACAGTTGCCATCCACAAGGGTTGGTTCAAAACTATTGTCCAATTCACAACAAAATGAACAAATAAACCCTTGATAGCCATCCACCTAAGGAATCGGTCTTCACTTGCTTTGCTTCTTCGTGCGGGTTCTGGATGGAAGACCCGCACGAAGAATTGAATACTTGTTGTCATTCGGACCATGAAGACCATATATGAGCAACTTTAGTGTGGTCCCGATGCAGCCTTCTAATAATTTCTCGGAATAACATATCCGCCTATTTCGTATCGATAATACAACCCTTACCAAAGAAATTGGGAATTATATTACTATACCCATTTTATAAGGTCTACTTGACAGTTTAGCAATCAGATAAACTGACGTTTTGTGAGCAGAAATTCATTTATTGCTAGAAAGAAAATATTAAAAGTTGGAGATAACAATGGTACAGAAAACATAATAGTTGATTTTTTTGCGACAACTTCTATAGTTTCTTAGTTGATAACAAAGCTTTATTTTACTAAAGCTTCAAAATTCTAATTCTAATTTTAGAGAGTGGTGGATTTCATATGAACGTGAACATAGATCGAGTTAAAATTGAGAAAAAACTTTTGCATTTTATATAGATGTCCGTTGTACAGTCCCCAAAGGTTTGTATATATTCTCAATTCTCTATTGAAGTTATTTCCAAATTCGATCTCTCTGCTTTTGTGTATCGTACAACATTTTTGATGTTGTTTTGAGAATATTATTTAATATACCGAGTACATGATAAATTAAAATACTAGGATCATTAGATGCTTCTACTTCCAAATAATTATGTACCACCCTGTAGCAAAGACATTTTTATAGGAACCCAATAGCACTATCTAAAGTTACATAAATTAATTTTATTAAGTTACAGAAATTAATTTTATTGTATTGTTAGGTGACGAAATTGTATTATTAAAGTCAATTAGTTTCCTATAAAATTGAGTTGGGTTGAATTAAATTTAAATTTGAAATAAAAAAATGTAAAGTCAAAAAGTTATTAAATAAATAGGAAATTGATGCATTATTCGGTATTGGCGGATTCATCTTCTTCTTGGCTGACACTATCCATGACACTGATATATACATCCTATCACATTGCTTAATTCATTTGAATAAAGTAATTTTTATTCATTTCGATGTTGGTTACATAGGAAGATTATGTGCTAGCGAGACAAAAAGTTTTCATGTTATATTTTGTGTACTTGACATTATGATATTATATTTACCCTCATCAGACATTAACGCATATCCTATGACTGCATTATCTGAATCAGATAATCGATATGGATAAACGTAATGATCAAAATTTTGTGGATCAATAACAGTCAGATTCACACAAGGCGTCATTGACGAAATTCTGTAATATTATTGGTATAATTTTGTAATATTGGTTTCCCATAAAATAAATAGGATTGGGTTGAATTATGTTTGGATTTGGATAAAGAATTAAAAATGCAATATCAAAAAGTGTCTAAATATAAGAAGCAAATGCATCCTTTTGTTTTGTTGTATTCAACATTTTGGCTTAATTAATTTGAAGAAAGGAATCTATTCATTTTATGTTTGTTGTATTTGAAGGCTTTGTGTTAGCGAGACTAAAAGTTTTAAGGCCATATATTATCTTCCAAACATCATAACTTAGGATGTAAGTTGGTGGCTGTATTATCTGAATCAGATAATCGATATGGATAAACGTAATAAAATTTGAAAAATCATTAAATCATATCATTAACAACATTGTGGAACACTAAAATCATTTTGTGTATTTTCAGAGCTTCTTCTTGTGTGTCTTATTTCAGATAATTCTTATATTGGTTATCCTCTTTGTGATGAGTGTAATGATTCCGTTTTATAACTTTTGAAGCAGCAATTAGTTTAAACTAATTTAGACGGTTTCTCTAAATATTAAAAAAAAATAATTAAAAAATTGCATTTGTTGATTATTCGAAGTTGCAAAACATTGTTCATTCATTAATAACTAATCTTAAAATATTGTTGATATATTAATTAAGAATTTTTATTATAATATGAAGGATTTTGGTATTGTTTTGATACTTATCCAATTACACCAGCTTCCTTTTCAATATATTCGATATTTGGAACGTTAAATAAAACCCCTAAAGAATGCTAACGCATGTGTTGAACTGTTCGGAAAATATGACATTTCTAAGGCTTTTCTCCTTGCGGGGAAGATTCTAAAAACTGGTATAATGTAGTTAATGTAGTAACAGTGTCTTCTTTCTAAAATTCTGTTCTTTTCACCTTTGAATATTTTTTCATAACACTCAACACGGGGAATTGATATATTCGCTTTAATGTCTTTAAACTAATACCTGCAGTTAACGGGCATCCTAAGAACCCTTTATTGAAATAAGACCTAACTTATAACTAAGGGTCGGATTTATATGCGACAAAAATAAGCAACATATTTTTTTTATATGTGCTTAAAATAGGCCGAAATATATAAATATGTGGTGAAAAGAAAATCGAACAATCACCATTCTTTAACAACCTGGTTTTCGTCTCGAATTGCAGCCAAAATATGAGTATTTAGCCTAATATCATATTATTTTATTCTTTATTCTTATTTTTTTATATCTTATTTATTCTTCCAACTAATACCTGCACTTGATGGACATCGGAAGAACCCTTTATTGAAATAAGACCTAACTTATATCAGTCCTCTATTAGCAGCGTTATACTTAGATATCTTTCTGAATTGCATTAGTCCACTCATCGAATGTAATTGAAAACCCTATAAAAGACAGTACACATTTTTTAGAGTAATCTTTAATACTTTAGTTTTTCTTATTACTTAAATTCTCAATTAGGTATCTTACTGTATCTCCGCTTTTTGGCATTTAATAACATCGTTTTGTTATGACTTCCAAAATTCAGCAGGCCGTTTTAAAGCATGTAATAAAAAAGCTATCATAACCAGCAAATGTGGCTAATAATTTTGGCATTTTCCTTGAATTAAATTTACCATGCTAGAAGATTACTGTGTGATATATTCTCCAGACATCTGTTCTTTTGTCCATATTCCGGCTAAAATACAAATAAACTTATATACGTTATATTTCAATATAAAACTGAAATAAGTACCCGTGTAAAATTTAAACTCTAATTGACAACTTTAACTTAAACAGTTTTAATTCAAAACAGCAACCTTACCTCTTATTCAACATCCTGCAATGGTATTCAGCTCAAAGGCCCTTTCGTGACGCATAAGTTCACTTTGAATTAGCGAATGCTTAATTTATTCTGTTCGTGTTTTGCAATGTTGTTAGACTTAAGACTCACAATGTAAAACAAAGATATTGATCGAGTTTTGACGTGCGTCCCTTAAGACGAATAAATTCGAATATTTCTAGTTCTAGGACTAATATCACTTATACACAGTTAAGTAAAAATAGGCTTAAATATTAATAAATTTAATAAGTAAAACTAGTACTTTAAATAACAACTATAACTAGAGCTAACATTAAAAAACTATCAAGATCTAGGTCTAATATTGTTTCTAGTATTCATTTAATGAAAAATATACAAGTTAAAAAATAATTAAACTAATATACACATTTACCATAAATATTGAAACACTATACAATAGCCAATCGTACACAATACATAATTCATCTTTCTACCTTACAAATAACAGAATTATGTTTAATCTTATTACTACTTTTCTTTGGTAGTTAATAATTGAGCATTGAGTTAGTGTATTCGCGAAAAGTTTTGTGCACGTATAAGTTTGCAAACAAAAGTGGAATCAGCTCGGAAAGTTAGCGAGTGATGGAAGATTTGTATGCGGACGCGTTGATACAGTTCCGTTTGTTAGCGCATCTCTGGCGCCTCCACCGTCGTGATATATTTGTAGGACTCCAAATTTACCTAACTTCGCCCTCGGAAACTTAGCCGGCCGCCGACGTTTTAAGTGTAACAATGGAAACGGAGCATTGTTTAGTTGCTGACGGCGTAATTGAATGTATACTTAAGGAGCGGAATGGCTCTTGGACCGAAGTTTCTTAATAAGATTCCCGTTTCTGTATATAGTCGCATTATTATATCTGTATAACTCCGATTGTGCTAGCTGTACTATAAACGAAGTAATTTAAGCGGTATTGTTTGGAGCGTAACAACGTCGCAATCAAGTAATCGTAATTCATACGGCGCCCATCGACTACAATCACCACCATCGTTTTGGTAGACAAATTACACGTCATCGCAAATCGAAAGTACATTGGTTATTAATCATCAACGACTGTTCGATATTGCGGTTTAGATATCATTCTGAACTGGCTGGGTTTGGCGAAATACTACAGAATATTGGACTAATGCTTCCCGAGATCCATTAATTCAATGTCGACTGCACTGACATTTAAATGTTGATTACTAAACTCCTTTCAATTGCTGAGACGTCTACCGTCCCAAATGTAAATCTCAATCAATAAATTCATCATCAAATAACTGCCAATCATCAACAGACCCATAAGTCATATTAAAGAATTAGCTCCATTGTCTTTACCAGAATATATTGACGGGTTATTGCATTACCGCAACTCGATGCGGTAGCGCTCATAACTAATATGTGATTTCAATAACGCTGATTACGTAGGAATTCCAAACAATCCGCAATCACGGTCCGTCAGCTGACGTCATTTCCCGCGTCGCGTTTCAGGTCGTCGGATTTATCATCATCGGTACATCCCAATCGCCGAACCGTGTCTGTCACCTCGGATGACGGATGACGGACGACACGCGCTAGCCACGTAACATCGTTCCCGTCCAAACAAATGACCGTAATAGATCTCCCCCATTTAGGGTGACGCTTCGTCGAAAATAGAAACCTCGAAAAGCGACGTCGCTATGTTATCGCCACGTCGATTAAAAACAGAATACTTTAAGCAGCTCTAGAAGTATACTGACATTTTTTCCATAGCCCATGTGGGGACTACTAGAATATATTAAGAAGGGGAGGATGAAAATAAAAAAGTTGGTCGGAATAAGACAAAGAAGAAAATAGTATAACCTTTAAGGTTTCATTAGAATGGGGTTTGCATATAACGAAGAAAACATTGTATTTTTGCGTTATACTATTATACTGGAGAAAATGCTGATGGTTCATGTAAAAGCTTTTGGTCTAAACTTACAAAAAAGAAAGAAATGGTTCTGGTTTTGAATACGGTTCTATCATTGCAGTCAGTGTAATGTTATAATCGTTTAAACTCACTTTTGAAAACGAGAATAATGAATATACATTTGTTCACAAAGATTATTTTAAAAGCTGATTTCTTAAAAAAAAATAAAAAAAAAAACAAATCGAGATATTCAAATATGGTTTTATTCATGGAATACTGCGTAGTTTTCTTTATAAATGACAAAAAATTTCATCACGATTGAATGTTCCGATATCAAAATCTTTTAATGGGTTTTAGTGATCAAGCTATTATATGATATCACAAAATGTAGAATAAAAAATGGTAACGTTTTTAAGGAACGAACGATATCCTCAATGTTGATTTTCCCGGTGTCTAATGGACACATATTATAGTGATGCTCTAATCAGAATTGATGTTGTTCGTTGCAAAAGTTCAATCATAACTCAAAAAATAGGTGTTGGAACAATGTTGAACATAACTTGTTTGTATTGATGTACGTATCCATAATCCATAACCAGATATTGTTCACTTATGATGGTGTTTCAGCTAAAATCAGAAAATTCACAACGTATCAAAATTGATGGTGTTCATTACTAATGTTCGTTCATAATATTGCAAGCAATGTTGAACATAAATTGTTTATAATGGTGTAAGAATACCCAATCCCTAACCAGGTATGGCTTAATTATGATTAATATAAATAACTTTTTGGAATCCTTTTTTCACCAATTAGGGTTTCTTTTTAAATTTACTTCTGGTGATATCCAAATTTATTTATTCTGAACTAGTTTCGAGCATTGCTCTTCTTCAGTAGATACCTACAAGTTTACAACATATGAAACATAAATGATACAAGTAATATGTATCATTTATGATTACTTACTATGATTGATTACTTACGTAATTATCAAAGAATTAGAAAAATTAATTGAAATTTTCAAAATGCATGTCAAACAAAATGTATTTCAAAAAGTAATGTTATGTGACATTAGTTGGTAATACAGAACGTTAAACCAAAATTTGAAAATTTAACAATGTAAACGACCCAAAACTTGATTATTATTATGTCGCCAAACACTGCCATTAAACACATAACTCTCTTCCTCTAACAGTAATATTATTAGCTTTAATGAACAAATTATCCCGACCCAAAAAGCAATCTACCGTTGCCTGAGAGATCCATACCTAAAATACAAAAATAAAGAACACAAACAAAAATAACTATTTTATGTACAAGGGGAAGAGAGTTATGTGTTTGATGGCAGTGTTTGGCGACATAATAATAATCAAGTTTTGTAAGATTTCACTATTGTATTAATATGTATCATTTATGTTTCATATATTGTAAACTTGTAGGTATCTATTGAAGAAGAGCAAGGCTTGAAACTAGTTTAGAATAAATAAATTTGAATATCACCAGAAGTAAATTAAAAAAAAAACCGTTAACCTTTCGATACACGCACCGGACTCTCACTCCGGGTTCTGCACCCTCTATTGTTTAACAGAAAAGGCAACTTTTTTACCGACATAATTATGTCATTTTTGTGTCAAACATTTCTTAGTGTACAACACAGTAAAATACGAATATGAATACGACAGCGAAGAAAAATACTATTTGAAGGTGAAGACTGAAACTTTTCAAAAAATTTTGCAGACGGTAAGATGTTTTTTTCCGTTCAAAATGGCTTCTTATCTGATTAGAAGAAACGAAGAAGATAATGAAAGCTGTAGAACATAAATGCCCCGAAAAATGTGCAGCGTATTCAACGCGGGCATTTATTTGCCTATCGCAAATGTTATGATAATAAAAATTTTTTTTAAATTATTGTCTTAAAAAGAATACAAATTAAAGTCCCTAGATTTATAAAGTACCGCGGCTTCCAGAAGACTGTTACTGCTTCTAGAGGATTTAAAATACTTCCAGACGATTTACAATGCTTTCAGATAACTTGAATTAGCATCTAGAAAACTTAAAATGTTTCCAGAAGACTTGATGTTGTTACCTCTAGATGATTTGATACTGTTTTAAGAAAACTTTATATTGCTTTCAGAAGACTTGAATTTCTAGACTGATATTTCTAGAAGACTTAAAATGATGAATTTACAGATGTCTTACAATGCATCCAGACGACTTACAATGCTTACAGATGACTTACAACGCTTTTAGAAGCCTTAATATTGCATCTAGAGGACTTGAAGTATGTCCAGACGACCTACAATGCTTCCAAAGTACTTTATGTCGCTGTTAGAAGACTGAAGATGCTTCCAGAAGACTTGATATTGTATCTAAGAAACTTGATATGGTTTCCAGAATACTACTTGGAGATGACTTACAATACTTCCAGACGACATACAATGTTTCCAGAAGACCTTATACTTACTTTTAGAAGACTTGAAATACTTCAAAATTACTTGAAGTGCTTCCAAAAGACTGGATACTACTTCCAGAAGACTTGATACTGCTTCTAGATGTTTTAAAATGCCTCCTAAAGCTTTGATACTGCCCCTATAAGACTTTATACTGCTTCTAGACGATTTCAAATGCTTTCAGAAGACTTGAGAAGTTTCCAAAAGACTTGATACTGCTTCTAGAAAATTTTAATAATTAAGAATCGATACTGCTTCTAGATATTTTAAAATGCTTTCAAAAGATTAGATATATCCCCTGTAAGACTTTATACTATTTCTGGAAGATTTGAAATGCTTTCAGAAGACTCGAGAAGATTCCAGAAGACTTGATACTGCTTCTAGATGTTTTAAAATGCTTCCTAAAGGCTTGATACTGTCCCTGTAAGTCTTTATACTGCTTCCAGAAGATTTCAAATGCTTTCAGAAGACTTGAGAAGTTTCCAAAAGACTTGATACTGCTTCTAGAAGATTTTAATAATTAAGACATGATACTGCTTCTAGATATTTTAAAATGCTTCCAAAAGATTAGATATAGCCCCTGTAAGACTTTATACTGTTTCTGGAAGATTTGAAATGCTTTCAGAAGACTCGAGAAGATTCCAGAAGACTTGATACTACTTCTAGAAGATTTAAAATGGTTACAAAAGTCTCGATATTGGCTCAGGTAGGCCTAATATTGCTTCTAGAAGATCTAAATTGCTTCCAAAACATTTGGAATGCTAACAAAAATTTGATATTGCTGTCAGAATACTTAACATTGCGTCTATAAGGCTTAAAATGCTTCCAGAAAATTAATTTATTTGGTGCCAATCGTATTTTCATTGCAAATCTTTCTTAATGCTCCCAAACTTCTAAACCATAAATCTTCTTTCATGAAATCCCGGCATGAACCCGGAATATACTGGGACTGGACTGAAACTGAAATGTACAAGTATCTTAAAATTGAGATACCATTCCTAAGATGACTAATTGTTTAATTGTTAAGATTTCAAGGCATTAAATGATGGTATTTGCACCTCCTAGCGGTCATCTCAGAATCCTGAATATAATTTCCTGTATTTTCTCTTAGCCACTTTAGTCATAAAGTTTTTTTCCTGCAAGTCTGCTGTCAAATAATTTCCAGTATTTTCTCTTAGCCACGATTTTATGATTAATAAAATCTTTTCCTTCAAGCTTAACTATCGACTTACAGAGTCTTTTAGCAATTTGCAACCGCTGGTTCGGCGGACCGCAACCATTCAAGTTAACATTTTTTTTTAATATATCCGTTCTTGTCTACGAAAAAAGGACTTACTTTCGAAAATAAGTTTTGGTGGAAACAGCTAATAAGGGTAAATAGGTCATTTCGTCAGTTTCTAGTTAGTTAATCCCTTTTTTCTGTATTTGCCGATGTTGAAGGACGTCAAAGTATTATTTCAGATCAGAATGTTGTCGTTGTTAATGGCGTTAGTTGCTAGTTTCAGATTTCTAAATATATAATACTGTAGAAGTGAGTTTGTAAATATAATTATATTGGACATTTTATTACTGATTGCGCAAGTGAGGAATAATCTTGGGATTAAATGAGAACACAAGGTGAGTAACTCATCTCCACAAAGCTCGAAATCAAGTAGAGGATTATCAAAATTTACGTGGAAATACAGATAGCTCAAACGGTTAGTCGTTTTAACTACACTGAGGTCACTCTGGAAGTGCTGCCAATGAAACGGCAGATGAGCTAGTGCTAAAGCGTTTTTAGGACCAGAACCAGCAATTTGTGTAAGATTTACGATGCCCAAATAGAGGATTCGAAGAATTCTGCAGCTAACTGATTTATCTTTAGATCGTCAGTGGTACATCTAACACAATCTTCGTAGCTTCATAAGCGCCGGTTTTTGAAAATAAGTATGGGTGCTGGATAGTGAAAAAACTGAATTGGGAAAAGATTCAAACGACGAATGACTGTTCTCAAAACAAAAGTGACATGAAAAACGTCCATGTATCTGGCGCCTATGGTTAATTTGCAATGGAAATGCCTTATATCAACAGTGCTTACACCTTCACAAGCAATATTTGGTCTATAATTGAAATTTTTTGAACTTTTGAAATGAACATTTTGTATCCTAGCAGTATTTGGTATTGTGGAAGCAAAATCAAATTGTATTAACAATTTCGTGCCTTTTGCAATAAAAATGTCTTCTTTAAGACTTTGCATTTTCAAACATTTTTTTGCCAGTAGTTTTACAAACGGTATCAAATCTTTTGGAATCATTTAAAATCTTCTAGAAATAGTATCAAGTCTTTCAGCTGCAGCATAAAATCTTGTGGAAGCAGTTCAAGCCTTCTGAAAGCTATGTTAAGGCTTCTAGAAGCATTATCAAGTCTTCCAGAGGTAGTATCAACATTTTTGAAAGCAGTTCAAGGCTCCTGGTAGCTTATCAAGTTTGTTTTAAGCAGTATCAGCCACCGAAGAAACGAAAGGTGAAGTTTAATAATGGTCTCGAATCGGGGGCGGAGCAAAACGTTTTTCTCACACATAAACTCCCTATTCGTACACCTGGTCACTGACATGCTGTCAAATCACCATTTTGGCTCGAATCGTTTGAATACATAGATATCATGAACCGCGGTACTTTAGTAATCTAGGGAGTTTAATACAAATTACACATCAGCGCCATCTCTTATTTGGCAAAGAAACCCGGACTCTCAGTCCGGTGCGAGCACTCACGTCAAAAAAAAAATGCGCGTGTACTGGAGGGTTAATTATGATTACATTCTGTCTAGAATTTGAGAATACATAGTGTATCAATATAGATCATTATATGGATTGTACATAATTAAAATACAAGTAAAAATAGATTTCGTACTTTAATGATGATTTTCATTATTTTTATTTTTCAATTTCTACCGGTTTCGGCTTGACTGGCCATCTTCAGGAAACCACGTTATTCTAGTTTATGATTTTCCAAATATATTTCTTATTTTTCTATATTTGTTGTATTATTATTTAGATGTATTTTCCTTAAGTAATTTTAACTTTAACCTGTTTAACAGAGCTGGGTAATTACATGTAATTTAAAAATAATTATAATTACAAAATAAGTTTTCAAAAAAGCAATTAATTACAATTAGAAAGTATTTTTTCAACAATGGAATTAATTATAAGTACAAAGCACATATATTAAGAAAAAAGGAATTTCGACAAAAAAATGCGTTTGAATGTTTTTAATGTGACTTTGAGACACTCTTTCACATGGTGCAAATCAAAAACTCATAGATTATTTAAAGGTTCTCTAAAAAGTTAAGAGAAAGAAGTGTATGTACCAACACAAAACAAACAGAAATTATTTGTTGGAAAAATACATAATGAGATAAGAAATCCACTTAAAAATCATATGTTTGACAATATCATGCTGTTTTTATATTTTGTATAAAAACAGCTACACAATCTACAAAAATGTGTAGATTGTTAAAAACTTGGATCTTGCTCCATTCCTGCTTCGAGAACATTACTAAACTTCACCTCTCATTTCTTCAATGCTTAATACTGCTTCCAACACCTTTGATATGCTTCCACAAGACTTAATACAGCTTTCAAGAGCCTTGAATTGCTTTCAGAAGACTTGATATTGCTTCCGGAAGACTTAAACTACCTCCAGAAGATTCGATACTTGCCTCCGAAAACTTGATACTGCTTTTAAAAGACTTGAAATGCTTGCAGAAAATTTGATTCTGCTTCTACATGACTTGAAACTGCTTCGAGAAGACTTCATATTACTTCTAGAAGATTTGAACTGCTTCCAGAAGACTCGATACTGCCTCGGGAAAACTTGATACTGCTTTTGAAAGACTTAATACTCCTTTCAGAAGACTTGATATTTCTTCGAGAAGACTTAAACTGCTTCCAGAAGATTCGATACTGCCTCGGGAAGACTTACTGCTATTTTTAAAGAACTTGAAATGGTTTCAGAAAACTTGACCTATTTTCAGAAGGCTTGAACTGCTTCCACAAGATTTGATACAGTTCCTGTAAGACTTGATACTACAATTGGAAGACTTGATACTGCTTCTAGAAGCCTTGACATTGCTTCCAGAAAACTTGGAATCTTTCCAGAAAACATGTAATGTTACAGAAGTCTGTTTAGAAAATTAGATATTACTTAAAAAAAAATTGAAATGCTTCCAAAATACTTAATACTATTTGATTGCCTTGATATTGTTTCTAGAAGACTTGATACTATTTGTAAAGCTGCTTGTAGAAAATGTTCTTTATTGGATAAAATGTAAAATCTTGAAGAAGGTATTTTTATTGCAAAAAACTGTTAATAAGATTTGATTTTACTTCGAAAATGTCAAATACTGATGGCATACAGAATGTTCATGTCAAAAGTTAAAAAATATCAATTGAAAACTAAACCCTGTTTGGAAAACTGTAAACACTGCTGGCAGAAGGCATTTCCTTTTTTCTTCATCATTCCTTTTTTGTGAGAACTGTCATTCTTCGTTTAAGTCTTTTCCCAACCCAGTTTCTTCAGCACCCAACACCCATGCTTATTTTCAAAAACCTCCCGTTTCATTGGCAGTAACTCTGGAGTGACTCAGTGTGGTTAAAGCGAGAAACAGTTCGTGTCATCAGTATTTCCACATAAATTTTGATAATCCGTTACTTGATTAACGTTAACTGTTTCGTTTATTTTATTCAATTTGATTTCGAGCTATGTGAGATGATTTAATAAGCTTCTGTCTATGTTCAATCTAAAGATCGTTCTACACTTGCGCAATCAATAGAAAAATGGCCAACATAATAACATTCATCAACTCGTTATATAGAACGAACGTGGGCTGATCTGAAACAATAGTTTAATGTCCTTCAACACGAGCAAATACAGAAAAAAGAGAATAACTAACTAAAAACTGACGAAATGACTTGTGTATCTTTATTAGGTGTTTTAACGAAAACTTAATTTCGAACGTTAACCGTCGTTTCATAGACCAGGACATATTGATATTTCAGTATATCACCAAAAAGCAGAATGGGAAGATGATTGTTCAGAAATATCACGAAATCTGTACGAGCCGAAGGATGCCATCCGGTAAGAACTGCTCATGACTGATTAACAACTCTTGGCTCGAATGATAGACGATTACCGGAGGATTAACAAATGTACTCAAGAGAATGGTCATCACATACATGACATTATTTTCCACACTTGAATACCTAATTGGAAAGGCACGTCTTGACCTTTATTGTGGTACTAATATATCCATTTAAAGTACAAAATCTACAGAGTACTCTTTATTTTAGAAAAGTCCGCCTACCATGTGACAGATTCTACTCACCCTGTGTATGAGTTTGCCTTAAATCTTAAGTACTATAACTTTCAACTATACCTTGGGTTGCATCTTCTGGAAACCAAAAATTAATTTAACAATAACATTAAAGACAATATAATCTGTAATTGAAAGCTTTTCTTTGTTGGTAAATATTCTAGGGATAACAGTATCTTTGGCAACTGTTTGGTTTTCTATTATGGGAATAGACATGTTACTTTTCAATTTTGACAAGGAGACAATGTCCCTCCTCATTCCTAAAAGAAATTTGCTGCAAATACAATTCCAAATTACTTCAATAAAAAAGTACTTAAATACAATTACAAATTTCCAAAAAAAAGTAATTGTAATTATTAATTACTTTTTGAGTAGAAATTAGGCACGAAACTTCTTATTTTATTATTCTTTTTTGAAAATGGTCAGCCAAAACCGGTAGAAATTGAATAATAAAAATAAGGAAAATCATCGTTAAAGTATGAAATTTTATTTTTACTTTTGTTTTATAACTATAATCAAAAAATAACAGTGTTGGAACAAGAAATGTTGAATTTATCTTGTTTATGTTGCGGTGAGAATACATAATTCATAACCAGATATTTATTTATTACGGTATTATTTATTATATTTATTTTACGGTATTAATACCGGTATCCTGGGTTTAAGAATTTGGAATACCGAATACAGGTATTGAGATTTTGGTCAGGTATTGCAAGTCCTAATCAAGATGTCTTAAGAATTCAATTTTTTATTATGTTTAAAAATGATTAAGAAAATCAATTCAAACATTTTAATGTTATGAAATGCTATAAATTGAAAGTGAAAAGCTGCGGATTCAAAACTTAATATCTCAAAAACAAATTGAGATATTCAAGTATGGTATTATTCACGACAAAGTGCATACTTTTTTTTATAATGCATAAAAAGAATCATCAAGATATCTTAAGAATTCAGTTTTGTACAATTTTTCAAATATGAGTAACTCTAAGGAAGTATTTAATTTTATGAAATGCTGCAAAGTTACGTTAAGTCCTAACCTTAGGATTATTAAAACATCTTAAATTATTCATACGTGGTTGTATTCTCGTAAAAGTATATGGTTTTCTCTATATATCTAAAAGAATTCGAGTATTTACGATGTTTTCAGTACGAATAACTAAATCTTTATAATTCAATAGTTTCATTAAGATATTTTAGGAATTCGATTATTTACCATTTTTAAATAATTGTTATTTTTATGAAAAGCTATAGACTTAGGTTAAAATCCAAAATTATCTCGAGAATGATTTGAGATATTCAAGTATGATTCTATTCTGAAGAAAGTACGAGTATATATATCTTAAACATTATTTCTTATGTTCGTTATAACGAAATCCGTTGAATAAACATTTTACTGTACTTTCTAAATTGTTAATAACACAAAACGAAACTGATTTCCAATCGATAAATGATAAATTTATAAATTTCCTTAGTTTTGGTTTTCCGATAAAATTGCGTTCTCCTTAATGGAAAAAGGATGTTCCGTACTACTTAGTTTCCCTTAAATTATGTCCAGGACACTGGGGAGACTCTGCCCGTAGCTTTCCACTTTTTTTCACTACACAATCTTCTAAGTGCAGGCCTATGTTTTTTCCTGTACCACCACCACAACTGCACACGCAACAATGTAATCAACCCGCCCTTTTTTACTTCGATGGCCATTCTCATTCCTTACACATCCTCCTTGGACTCACTTAGACATATTAAGGTTCGGGGATAGGCGCGCGATTTCCGGAAATATATTGCCGCCGGGGGATAAAACCGGATGACACCGTATACTTCGTAAAAGGGAAGTTCATTTGAATGAACCTTTTCGTCTTTGGCGCGGTTCCCTTTTAACTATTAATCTAGCCGGTTGGCGTGGCTGCAACTTCACCTACCGTCCAATGAAACTGCTTGGGAGCTTTTATTAAGTGATGTAATTAAGTTAATTGTAGTTGGCTTGTAGTTGGCAACTTATAATGGCCGCCTTGTTGATTGCGACGCGTTTCGGCCGAAGAAACCGTCGAGGCGAATTCCTACAAGAGTAAGAACAACTGCGACGAAGTTAAACTGTTTAAGTTAAGATTGATGCGGGTCTCTCGTAAAATACGCACCAGGAACAATTAGGAAACCTTCTCATGGAATTGTTCATGCAAAAACGTTGCTGGATAAACTTTCCAAAGGATTGATAATAGTATCACTTTAAATATAATCTACAAAGCGCACATTCTTTAATGAACTGAAAACACAATACGTAATATTCTAGTTCGGCAATACATACGCTTTGGGCAAAATACGTGAACGTCATGTTTACAGAACTATGCGTGCTAATTACCAAGCAGTATTAGTTCGGGAATTGTTTGTCGATGTCGCGTCCATAGTCATGTTTGCCTGGAAGCACCTGCCTTTGGGGGTAGGGTCGAACAAGTTGATTCGGTTTTAGCCGAATACCGTTGTGTATTAAATTCAACAAGGACATTGTTTAACGTCCGCCGGAACGGATATTGAGGTTTTCTGCCCTCTGGTCCTTGAGAATGGAATGTTCATCACGTTTACGGGTAGTGTATTGACACCTCGAGGTCGAAACCTACATGAATCGTTTGAAATTGATGGACGTACTTAATAAACTCCTTCCTTACTAGTAGAAGTAATGAAGTCACGACACAACGACAATATTGCGATATTGATTTTACTTGATGGCCTTCATTGTGTGAATTTAGTAACAATAACAATCGCGTGGTATTTCGAATTTGGTGTACCGCAAACGGGCGGCTTATCTCGTTAAAATGCATTATTATTCGCAATCTGCGTTTACACGCCAGCGGCGTTGTAAACACACAACAATCCACGGTTACATTGGTCAAAAATATTAATTAACGAATGTCGGGTACGAGGAGGTTACATAAAATTTGCCTTCACGGGGGCGTAAATCCGTACCAACGAGGCGAGCCACCGCCGCAATTGTATAATAGATAAATTTTCTTTTATTGGTCGACCCGGACAAACCTCGCATTTGCGTCAAAACCAATTGTCCACCGCGAATTTCGAGTTTATGGACCAGTATTTCGACCATTGTTCGACTCCCTTCGGACGAGTTATATCCCATGAACGCTCTTTTTATGGATTTTTTTAAATTCATGTAAAGTATCTATACAACCGAACAAACATTTTCATTTAATACGATACCACAAAGGTCGTTTAATCAATGAATTGTGGTCCATTTGTTGCCGGTAAACAACAAACACACCTCCAAGCAATTAAAGATGACATTATCGTTGTAATCGGAACTTACGGTTACAGCTGAGGCAATTGGGTTAAGCGGATTAACTGAATTTGCTATCTACGTCGACCCTAAAGCATTTTATGAGGTAACATTAATCTCAATAAAATTAAAACTAAAATCAATTTATTTCTTTAAATACTCATAAACAACATAACGATTAAAACATAAAATGATGTCATAAATAATTTTGTACCTGAAGATCTTTTAAATGATAATTGAAGAAAATTATAATCATCTTTTAAAATGTTTACTACAAAATCCTTTATTTTGGATACTTTCGTAAAAACCCCAGGTGTATTATTAAATCCACATCCTCGACTGTAAGAAATAATTCCAATTTGTATTTTACCACACATTAATGGACCTCCGCTATCCCCATAGCAAACATCACTTTTCCTTGGGGTGGGATCAATTGCGCATAACATGGAGTCGTTGTAAAATTCCTTTTTCCAAAATTTAGAACATTCCTTATCGCTCAGCAATGTTAATAAAGTGCATTGGAGATGTTTTTTTGGAAAAGGAAAATGTTCTTGAAGTGTACCTTTCCGTTCATTTCTATGCTGAACACCAAATCCCGCGCTAATTACTCTTGGACATTGAGTTAACACGTCAAATTTTGAATAATCAAAAAACGCAACGTCTAAATAATCCGTCGATTCCCTTTTACAAATTAGCATATGTAACTTTAACATACAAGCATCGAAATTATATTCCTTTGGATCATATTTAGGATGGATGTAAATATCTGTAACATTTACTTTATAATCAAATTTTCCGTCGATACTCTCCGTTCCTGTTTGAATATTATATCGTGTAGTATCATTTTCAACGCAACAATGTGCCGCAGTTAGAACAAAATTTGGAGCAACTATAGATCCGCCGCATCTTTTATTCCCTTTATTACCACCCTCGTGCGTTTGATTGGAATCTGAACTTATTGTTATAAGGGCGTAGAAAGGATACTCAACTGGATTACAATCAAATCCTGCTACTACCCTCAAAGACGGTTTCTTATGAAGTCCGTGCACTTTAGTTAACATAAAAACATATACCAAAAAAAGTTTCATTTTGACTTTCGACGGAACTAACGTTCAAATTTATATCCTTTGACACACCCCTTTCTGTTCATCCAACAGTACGCGGACTTAGTGTCCAAAAAACAACATGTTAATTATATAACAGATGTCTCCTGTCAGTTTGAGGACGGTTTGTACACGCCCCTTATTCCATGTCACGAGCAAGTCCTTGGGAATGGCGGCGTGTGTTTAGTCTGGCGATTCTAGGGGCCGTATTTCAAAACTTTCAAAGCTCGCGGTACGCCGACGAAAATATATATCACGTGAGGCGACCGACCGTTTATCACCGAGTGTCGGTTCGTGGTTTTGGCTTCCGGATCCGCGTAGCGGATATCTGACCTCTGCGCTGTTGGTGACATTTTGTACGGTTACTGACTGTCTTTGTACTGAATAGTCAACAATGTAAGGAAAATTCCAATATTTTTCTAAATCATGTAGGAGTACAGCTATAATACTTGAAATATTGTCAAAGTTGTAATGACAACTTCATATTAATATTTACATTATTTATCGGAAAGAGTTTTATGTAAACATGTTTATAATTCACTTTAATTATTGAGGTATACGAGATTGAAAATGAAATAATTGCAATTATTTTAATTACATAATAAATTTTAATTTTAATATCTACATACGCGATAAATACATAATTAATTCGAAACATATTCGAAATTCTTTACTTTAATACCTACATGCTGCTATAGTGCTAAAATTATATCTGTTATAACGTTCAAAATTTATTAGAAAAAGTCATTATTTTCCACTCTCCATAAGTAAAACTGTTAAATACTCTGTAGTATTCTGTGATAATGTTGTCGTTAGTAACGTTGTTATGTAATATTATTGTAAATAAAAAGATAAAACCATGAAAAACAGATCAGAATATAAAAGCGATCTCTTGTATTTTAACATTCTAGCAGAGCGTGATTACCAGAAGACCGATTAAGTGAAAAGCCTGGATAGCAGAGTGAATGAAAAATAAAAAAACGTTGAAAAGTAATATCATTTAATAACTAAGAAGCTACGAAAATATTATCAACAAGTCGAATATAACAATATCGGTCTTCGATGGAGAAGATAATGGAAATCGGAAGAAAAGAATGCGCTTGTAGGTACTTGTAAGTATGTTCTTGCCATGTACTTGGAAATGAAGAAATGTAATGAAGCAGTGTCAAGAGAGAAAAAGAGTTCCGATGGAGATTATTGGGATGAGAAAAACCTTAAAACTATTAATATTACGTACAGCTCAATCACAAATAAGTAACTGGTTTTATGAGTGAAATTCAGTCCGCATATGATATTATAAAAACATTTTATGAGTTATATAAGCAAAGCTAAAGATGTTTTAGAAATAATTCATTTTGATTTGATTGGGCCTCATAGAACTACCGGATTTAATGATGAAAAGTAGTTTTTGACATTTATTGATGATTATTGATGGATAATGTTAAAACTGGGTCTAGTGACTCTCCTAAGGAATTCACTTATAGGGATTTCCGGTACTTTATTGATGGAGAATTTATGTGTGATCTTACTTCCATACCTTGGCATCAGTTAATTCGCTGGAAGGATATTAATGACAAACTTTCTTTTTTTAACAATGCACTGCTGAATCTTTTTGATACTCATGTGTCTTTACGGACTATTATTAAGCGGAAAAAGTACTGTCCATGGGTAGCTGACAACGTTAAGCTTCTAATGAGCTTGCGCAATGATGCATATGCCAGATATCGAGCTAGCGGCAACCCTACTCATTTTCTATATTACAAACAGTTGAGGAACTTCACTAATGCCTTCCTACGTAGACAAAAAAAAAGCTTACTTGTATTCTGTTTTTCGGGATCGCACTTCGAAAGAACTTTGGGATAGTTTTAGAAATCTAGGAATTGTTCGGAATAACACTTATTCTTGTGTTTGGAAAGATTTGATGTTTTGCCTGTTTTCCAATCTGGATTCAGACCGGGATTTAACTGTATCGAGACTATTGATAATAGAAAGGTGTCAGTCCTTGTTCTTTTAGATTTTTCTAAGGCTTTTGACCGTTTAAATCACAAAACCTTATTAGCTGTCTTACACTATATTGGGCTTTCCACAGCGGCTATCAAACTACTTGAAAGTTTTCTTGCCAACCGCTCACAAGTTATCTCCTTCCATAATGCTCGTTCTTCTGCAGCAAATATAATTTCAGGAGTACCACAAGGTTCTATTCTGGCGTGTGAGTTAGCTAATGTGTTAAAATATTGTACACCATATATGTATGCGGATGACACACAACTACGCTATTCTTTTGATCTTACTGATTTATTAAATGCGGAAAGAAATATAAATATCGATGTTGAAAACTTAATTCAACTTGCAAAAAAGCTTAATCTTAGTGTTAATGGCTCAAAGTCATCCATGATGGTTTTCGGTGATGCGGGTGCAGTTCGGTATGTCAAATAAAACCTTAATATTATAGTTGATGGACACACACTGAATTTTGGGGACAGTGTGAAGAATCTGGGTATGATCATCGATTTGCGGTTTATTTACGGAATAAAAAGAGCATATATCTATCTCAGTCACTTGGCTGGGTGGGTTGGTTAAACATGGCTCGTAGAAGAGTTCTCCATTCATTATGCTTATACCATAAAGTCATTGTGTTTAGTAGTCCGCCGTACCTATATAATAGAATACGCTACAGAACTGATGTTCATAATGTCAATGTTAGGCACCGTCATGCCTTAACAATACCTAGGCACAATTATGAAATTTATAAAAGTTCGTTCTCTTATTGTGTGCCTAACTTGTACAACCATCTGTCTGATTCTTTAAAACGTTTATCGTGGTGTACATTTAAAATAACAGTAAAGAAACGTTTACTTAACCAACAAAATGATCTTGACTAGACGGAATGGCGCGTTTTTCTTTCCTGTTGTCCTCTTCCCCTTTCAATCTTTCTTTCTGGGATGTTTTCATTTACTTAAAATAGCTTTTTTACTAGTTATTCTAATACATATTTTCTACTTAGTACGTTTGAAAAGCATATATTGTTTTATTTTTATATTATATTTCTTTTTCTTATTCTCATTAAAGTCAAGTAGTAATTTTTGTTTTGCTTTCATTCTCTTTTTCTCTTCTTTGAATCTGCGACGTACATCGTTTAGCTTTAGTTAACTTCTATTAGTTGTATGTAAGGTAAATTGAAGATTGATGAAAAACAGTAGGCTTACACCATTGTCTGGTCCTAGCCAAACTGACTCAATTCTCGTTGGTTCATTGTTTTAATTGATTGTTATGTTCTTATTATTATTATTACTTTTGCATAACTGTACTGTTTATGTACTTATATGAACCAATAAATATTATTATTATTAATAATAAATAAAAAAATACTGTATAGATATTTATCTACTGTTATATTTACTGTATATCTTCTCTCTCTCTGTAAATACTTTATAGTATTTTACTTTATAGTAAAATAGCTAAAGTGTATACCATTAAATCAAAGGATCAAGTTTATAATTGCTTTGTAGAACACATAAATGAAACAAAAAAACTGACAGGTAAGGCTATTATTAGTTTTTTAATGCGATAATGGAAAATAATATTTAAATTCGTGTATTAAAAACTTACCTATGGCTAAGGTATTATTATAAATACCTGTCCATGAATTAAATGGCACAGCAGAAAAATATAATAGGTCGATTATGGATATGTCTATATGTTTATTAGAAGAAGCTAGCGTAGATAGAAAGTTAGAAAGGCTATAGGTATATAGTATCTTAAAAATAGCAAATACTGTAGGAAAGAAAACACCTTGTAAAATAATGTTTAAAAACCCTACAATTAAATGTTTACGTTTATATGAAAATCTACTTTCATATTATTTAATATATTTTTGTTCGAAGACCAGAACACATAAGAAGGTCAAAATATGATAAAAAAGATGATTTAGGAATTTTACTTGGTTATTTTAAAGTTGGGTTGGGTCGGGTTGGTATTAAATATCTTTAATAAATAACAGAATCATCATAGTTATACAAGTAGATGTTGTGGAGGAGACTGTTAAATGCGTCGCTTTAGATAGAAATAGTTCTAACAATCAATTTGAAAGTGATTATTCAAGTGACTCAGATATAAAAGATAAAAGTAAAGTGAATAAATTTCAAAATAAAACAATTAATCAAGATCAGAAAATACCTCAAAAATCCGACTAGATATGATGATAGTTATGTGATAGTTATGTGACATTGCCTCTGGAAGACTTGAAGAATTGAGACTCAAAACTGCGTCTAGAAGACTCAAAAGGTTTCCGGAATACTTTCAATACATAATATTGCTTTCAGAAGACTTGATACTGGTTGTAGAATGCTTGAAATGCTTCCAAAAGACCTAATATTGCCTCTGGAAGACTTGAATTACTGGAAAACTAGAAAACTTGGAATACTTTAAGAACACTTAATATTGTCTTTGGAAGTTTTGATAAGCTTATAGAGACTTATAAGGTTTTCAGAAGACTTTCAATATATTCATAAGACTTGGTGCTGGTTATAGGAGCCTTGAAATGCTTCCAAGACACTTGGTATTGTATCTGGGAAACTTGAAATGCTTCCAAAACACTTGGTATTGCCTTTGGAAGACTTGAAATTGCTTCGAAAAAACTTGCAATGCTTCCAGCTGACGTGACGCTGCCTATGGAAAACTTGATAATGCTTCTAGAATACATAAAGTGCTTCTTAAAGACTTGACATTGCATGTGGAAGAGTTGATGCTGTTTCTAGAAGACTTAAAAGCTTTCCTGAAGGCGTGCAGTACTTTCATAAGATCTGATACTGCTTCGAAAAGACTTGAAATACTTTTAAAAGACTGGGTATTGCTTTTAGAAGACTTAATGAAATACTTTCTGAAGACTTGATACTGCTTATAAAACTACTGGCAAAAAACATTTTCATCTCAAAAAATAATGTAAACCATTTGACTTTAATTCTAAAATACTAAATACTGTTGAACAAAATGCAAAATTCTGACGTAAGTAGTCCAGAAACTGTTAGTTAAACACTAAATACTGCTGGAAGAAGACATTTTTAATACAAAAGGCAAGAAGCTGTTAATAAAATTTGATTCTGGTTTCAAAATAACAAACACTATTGGCAAAATATAGTATCTTCATCTCAAAACTTCAAAAATTACCAATTCAACACTAGATATAGCTTCTAAAACTCTAAACACTGCTAGCAAAGGACATTTCTTTTTGCAAACTAACCATAGGTGCAAGATACGTGGTAGTTCATACATCTTTTTTTTTCCAATTCAGTACCTTGCGGGTATCGACACCATCGACAAGTATGAATACTTTGCCCAGTACTACTTACAACCCTTCTTAGGACTAAAAACTCATTCGTAATATACGATTCACGATCGATATTTACAAGGTCTCTTTGGCGTTTTGTTTTAATAAAAATAAAAATATTGTTTTCCCACAATGTTTAAATTGTTAAATATTATGTTTCTGTATTTTTTGTTAATAAAGAATCGACCCAATCGACCCGGGCCACGCCGGGTCCCGTCGAAACCAAAGTTGTTCACGATCACGCACGCTCACGTAAGTGGTACAAAAATTGATGCCCGCTCACGGTGAGTCACGCATGACCCATCGTGACTCGACGGGACTCACGTAATTTGCACATCAATTTATAATTTGCAATCTAGCTATAATTATAATTTACAATTCATAATTTGCGATCTGGTTTATACAAAGACATCAAATAACATTTATAAAATCAGATTAGTTGTAAAAGGTTTTCAACAGTCTGAAGTTGTGGATGATATTTATTCACCAGTAGCTAAAACGCAAACTTTAAAAACATTGTTATCACATTGCTGTCAAAAAACTTTAACAATGAACAAATAGACGTGGAAACTATTTTCTTGAATGGCAAAATTTTTTCAGATATATATGTGAACCAAACTAAAGGATTTGAGGATAGGACAGACAGAGTTTGTAAACTGGAAAAAGCGTTATATATTGTAGTTTGAAAGTCCTCATGCGTGGTACGATTGTTTGACGATTACGTTTTGTTACGTTTTTGACAATTATTTAAGAGAGTTGAAGGTGATATAATGATGTAAAAGTATGAAAAAGATTCAATTCATAAAAATAAGCTTTTTATTAAAGTAAAATGAAAGATATGGGTAAAGTAAAAATATATCTTGGAATACATATTTTTATGATTACACGAAAAATATCATGACTTTTAGTTAGGAAGAAAACATTGAAGGTTTAGCTGAAAACTATCAAATCAAAAGTTCAAAGTTGCTTTATACACCAATGGAAGTAAAAAATTAGAACCAGCATATAAGATATCCGATAATATCATGTATACAAATCTAATACTACTAATCTAGTACACTTCTCCACATAAGCTCCGCGACTAGACCTGATATAAGTTGCAGCATAAATTACTTGAGTAGATTCCAAAAGTAGTATATTTAACTCGTTTCAAAGATATTTTGAGAGTTCTGAAGTATTTATATTTAATGGAAGACACCAGGTTAGTTCATAATAGGAACAATACTTGCGAAATACTTGATTGTTTTATAGACGCAGACTGGGCAGGAGACAATTTAGATAGAAAATCTACATCTGGTTATATAATAAGGTTGTTTGGAAATGTTACCTTTTCATTCTAGCTTGCTCATATCAAAGACACTGGAATGGAGTGGATGGTCGCGTTTCTTGCTGTAAGTAACTCAAGTCCAGTGACTTGACTTGAGTTGATACTGAACGGGAGTAAGAAATGGAGATAGTGATGTAAAAAATCTACTCATTCGTTACTACTCATGCGGTACTTGCAAGCAATCACAGTTGTTATCAATTACCGATCGCGTACTGATTCGATTCTTTTTAGTAACTGCAGTTACTAATAACTGGTCACATACTTATTCGTTACTTCTTAGTAACTGTAGTTCTAATAGTGCTCTTCAATAAGTGGATAGAGCTCCTGACTCTTTCTGCAATTCATTCGTTACTTAGCTACAACAGTTACGGTTTACTTGCATCAAAGGTACTTGTATTTTCTTAGGAAATAATTTATTAAAACGTATACGATATATTATTTATAATATACAAAGCAGACTAAAAGGGTAATTATTAGGAGTCAAACTGAAGATATCGAGATCATAGTGTTCAGATTAATATACCCACAACATACCCACAAATTACTATAATATCTTGTATAAATATGTAGTGACGTTAATTACTTCTACTATTTTGCTTAGTAACGAATACAAGTAACAAATACTGACTAAAAGTGATTGATCATTTTTATTCATTATAAGTGATTACTTATAATTTATATTAAAATAACTGATTAGTTAGTTTTAATATCCGAAACCTTACACCACTAGAGTGGATGGCTAATCCAGCACGAAATGTATTGAAGAGGAAATAATTTGTTGTTTGTTTCGGTTGAATTAAATTATGGCTATAGTTCTATAATTTTATAATCAAGTAAATTGACAACAAGCTCTTCCAATTTGTTACTTTATACCGATAGTGTTGTAGCATATTTCATCCTACGACCATTCGCTGTAATAATGTAAAAGATATGATCCAGTTCAGTACAGGACTGGATTAATTCGTTGGATTAGTGGACTGGAATAATGTGATTCCAGCATAATACTTAATATGTATGTTCTATTATGCATTAAAAGTATTACTATCTGTGAATTAATGAAACTTCAACCGACTTGGGAAACCTTCTAGAAGTAGATGTTGAATTTCTTCATGATGCAGATTCAGCAATATTTTTTATGTTCTTCATGCCTTGTTGAAGGATATGTGACATCATTACCTGTGTGGATACTTAGCGGATGCAAACACTGAGATGAGAAATTATTGCTATTAAAAGACTACGTAAGAGTTAAGTGTGGCAAATTAAGTCAGAATTTCGTCATATTTGACGAAATTGCTGTTTGAAATAAGTACATCGTTTATTTTATTTGCGATGAAGATGTAACGCCATAACAGGACCTAAAAATTTGATGTAAAATGTAAAGTTTGAATCTCTATCTCCTAGATATTTTACATTCTAGTTTTATTACATACATTCCATTTTAATGCATTATTGGTATTTTAAGTCAATTTTGAGTGCCATACAAAAACATTTATAATGCGATTAGTATTGAAAGTTTCCATTTAGATTTAAAACCAAACGTTCCAAAATATCGCACACAAAAGATAGCAAAAATTACTTAAAGGAGAAGCTATATTGTATGTCGACTGTTTTAATAAAAAGTGAACCTCCACCGTGACAATGTTCTTTCACATTGCCGTGACCAGGATTCGAACCTGGGTTACTACGGCCACAACGTAGGGTCCTAACCACTAGACGATCACGGCTACTGGAGTGCTTGATATCGACCAATTTTGGTTTGGATTCACGATTGCCTTTCTACTTCACGCTCCAGTTCATTTCAAACACTTTCCTAGAAATGATTCAATTCCTACAAGAAATCGAGAACAAGATCTGAGAAATTTGCATAAAAACACAAGATTCAAACACAAATGAGCCCAGTTCAATAATTTCTACTATGGTTCCCCAAAAATAAAAGTATAGAATGTATTGAAAAATTACTAGCTTTACTAAGAAAACTGACTGTATATTGTGGACTGCTTATTTACAAAGATACACACGGTACAAAAAATATTAATAAAGTTATGAGCTACTTATGTCACACATGCTCTATAGAAAAACATCCAAATCATCAGAAACAAACTAAGAGATGGTGCGAATAACTAAACATTTTTAAGAATTTAGTAGTAATCACATCAACCAGGTTTATACAAGCATGTACTGACAATTCATAAAAATCTACCTGAAGATATTTTGCTAGTAAAATGTTTGGGACGTCATACTCGGGAAGTTTCAACTCGACGGTTTAACGATTGAGCCCGAAGCACCCATGTTCCAGTTTGAATATAATGGAAATTTCTGCTTTAATTACGACTAACTTGTTTAATAAATTATAGGATCTTTCTAAAATTAATGAATTTATTGAATATTTTGGCAAGTAAGCCAAAATATAAGAGTAATGTAAACAATCGCTGCCCATAAAATCTTGGAGACTACTAAAAAACAACGTATTTACAAATTCTAGAATAAGATATCTAAACATTACGCCACCAATATTCCTAAATGTTATACGCTTATTTTTGGGCGTGTAAAATTATATCCCCTTTAAGCCAGGTTATGACATTCCTAATAATTAATGATATCCTCATTTATCCTGCTTGAAACACACAGGGTTTCATTTCGAACGCTTTCAAGTGGAATGATTTTTGGAATGATTAAATTTAGTCAACAATACAAAAACAAACCTCCTCCGTGACAATGTATTAACATTGCCGTGACCAGGATTCGAACCTGGGTTACTACGGCCACAACGTAGGGTCCTAACCACTAGACGATCACGGCCATTGGAAGTGATTGTTAAACAGTTGAACGGAGAGATATTCGGATATAGAATATTCGCGGTTCATTTAATTCTAATGGATTGAATTAATTGTTTTATTTACGATGCTCCAATTACACTGGAGCCGTAACCCAGATATCGTCGTTTATAGATTGTTTTTAAGCTAAGTTAACCTACTCTTTATCTGAAGCAAAGTCAAAGACGAAGTTATTAAAGATAGAGCAAGATTTTGAGGTTTGTAGAGAAACGAACTTCAAACACAATTTTTCATCTATTTACACCACGTTTGTCCTAAGGTGCCAAGAAAACGTCGCGTCGTTTCGGTAGAAACAAGCTTCAGTCATGTTTGCGAACGAACCTATGAAAAGGAACGCTTTAGCATTTGATGAATCCTAATGCTACGTAGCTGCGAAACGCAAAACTCAAAATCGTTAAAGCGTTAGAGAATTCTTCGATAATATTGTAACCGCGCACGTTCATATCAAAGATGCGTCTGGAAAGTGACGTAAGGCTAGGGCACTTTTGGATTCTAGCTCGCAGTCGGATTTTATGACAATGAACTGCTACTACGTACCTACAACTTAAACGTACCAGTGACAACTATAAGCCAATGCAATCTTAATGTAAAACATGGAACGAATACCAAAATTATGTCTATATATAATTCATACATCAATTTATCATTTTTGGTCATAAAAAATAAAATAATAATTTACCAAATGTTCCATTAAAGCAGATAGAATTTAATATACCGCGACATATTGAATCGGATAACGATTCAAACATCCATCAACCAAGAGATATAGATACTTTAATAGGCGCTCGTTAATTCGCAGATTTGTTGTTCATGGGTCAAATTAAAGTTGGTACTTAGTTTGCCTATTTTACAGAAATCAACTCTGAGGTGGGTTGTGTTTTGTACAAATTCAAGACAAAAGGTGCAGAGCAACATAGGCATAAATAACTACCAGATTCAGAGAGATTTGGAGAAAATTTGGAAAATTGAAGACTGTGTGGTGTGGACATTTCTTTCTGTGGAGGAAGAGTATTGTGAGGAAACTGTATCAACGACAAGAGACAACAATTTACATTTTGTAGTACAACTGCCAACGAAAGATAATACTAATGAATTAAGAACATCATTTGAAACTGCTGAAGCAAGATTTTTGGAACGAAGGTTATTCAAGAATAAAGAACTATGGAAGTATTTCTCAAAATTTATGCAAGAATACCAGTAATTGGGTCACATGACTGGAGTAAATCGCGACGATACATTTACGTATTATTTGTCTCATCACGTAGTGATTACAGACACAAGCAACCAATAGCACCAATAAGCATCAAATACTACTCTAAGCACGAGGCTTAGAGTAGTATTTGATGCTTCAACAAAAACAAGTACTAACATTGTGCTAAATGATACTGTAATGGTTGATATTGTAATGGACCTACAATAGAGCAGAAATTATTTTACATTCTCTATAATGTAAGTTTAGAGAAGATAATTTCATATTAACTGGTGACACTGCAAAGATGAATAATCAGATATCTAATCATACAAATTTAAAACGTATTGTATGGAGACGTATTATATGTATTGTTTTTAGTGATCCGCAGTTTGCATCAAGTTGGTATAAATATTCAAAATGAACAGCCAAACATAGCCAAACTTATAATTGAGGATTTTTATGTTGACCTGTAATAAAGTCGTAGGTTCAAAACTTTTGGAAGAAACATTAAAATTAAAAAATTACTTAATTTTAATATATCATTAAATACTTACTGATTTGAATTGCAGAAATGGAATTCGAATTAAAAAAGATATTCTGCAAAGAGGCGATGAAGCAAACGTAGAATATTTAATAAGTGATTCAAAAACGCTAAGTATTTTGTGGTGTTCACAAGACTATGCACTTTGTATAGATCAAGTATTCAATTAAACCTATTTAACTATAGGTTAAATATATACGGGAAATTATCTTCTATTATCGCTAAACATTGTATGCACTTCTACGATCAAAGCAAAAGTAGTTTTACAGCGTCTGTGGTACCTGGGAATCACTGCCACAGACGCAAGTTTGAGATGAAGGTGTACCTATGGAAAGTTCCATTGGCTGTTTCCAAAAGGCTGTATGAAGTGTTTCAATATTTGGCAAAATTACAAATTGAACGACGAATTTTGTTAACAGGCTTTGCAACGGCAGAAGTTCATGGTTTCAGTAATGCTTTTGAAATGGCTTACGAAGCATGCATCTACATTAAAACCATAAACGAAATTGAAACAAAGATTCGTTTAATGTGCACAAAATCTAGAGTAGCACTTTTGCAAAAAAAATTCATTGCCACGACTGGAATTGAATGGTTGCTTATTGTTAGCAGAACTAGTGATAAAGTATTTGATTCTTTAAATACGAAGATTACTAAGATTTATCTCTGGACTGATTCCACACTTGCATGGATACATGCGGATCCATCGAGGTGGCAAACATATGTTGCAAACTGCGTTCCATTGTATATTTACATATACAATCGACTACGAATACAATCAATTACATATACATATACAATCGCTATTATATGCGACATATTCGCTAAATATTCATCATTAAATAAATTGAATTATTATATATTGTATGCGCTTCTATAATAATTTGAGACAACCTAGTGAAAACAGTATAGGGGCAAAATTAACTACAATAGAGTTAGAGAGCGGGTTTATTCCACTTTTAAAGGTTATGCAAAGAGAGAATTTAAAACAGAGTTTAATCGCATTTTATACGCATTGTTGGTTATAAAGTTTTGACCTTCGGTTAACGCTACGAAGACATTTAACACTTCCCCCTTTTTCAAATTAGCCTGACGACTTCTTGGCTCTTCCTACGGGGCATTTTCTCATTGGAGAACCTCTTAATACTATTCCCCAAAAAAAAGTCATCGCCTTTAACAGACTAAATCAATTCAATAAACTTCAACAAATGTGTCACATTTCTAGGGAAGATTGTCAATAGAATATATCATCTTACAACAAAGAAGCAAATAGTCTCAAGCTGACGGTGTAAGCGTTAAGATTGAGCAATTGGTATTACTCAAGGAAGACAACACTCCTCCTTTATATTGTGATATATTGTTGTGATCTATTATATTGTGATATTGTGTGAGTTATTAATGTAAAAACAGCCAGTGGTGTTGTGAAGCGAGGTGTTGAAAAGGTGTGCTTTCTTCCTATAGACATTGCGATACAAAAAACTGATATATAATATTTAGAAAAAAGAAAGAATAACATGTTCTTGGTACCTTAGGATAAACGTGATGTAAATAGATGAAAATTTGTTTTGTTATAACTCAACCTACTTAACAATTCTTTACCACCACGTTACAAAACATTGCAATGCAAATTTAGATGCCATATAAACTTTGTATTGAATTATAAAATAATGTTTCCGTTATAAATCTAAATTTTTCCTGTAGGAAGTGGAAGAGATCATAATTTCTCGAGCAACTTAAAACTCGGTGGCGAATACAAAGAATAACTTACCATTCGCGCGCGCAATTTCTCCCTGCGGTCCCGTTATTACTTACAGTTTCAGGGAAGCGAGGATAAGCAATTTCGTAGCTCTTGCATAAAATGATATTTGTTGTTCGCGTTTGCGGCGTTACGCCGCACAATTTATTGGACGAGGCATTTCGAAAACGACTTCCGCTAGCAACCGCGGCTCTGCTAACTTTGCGTCCGCAGTTTTTCTTCGGAACACTTATTACTGTAACAGATTTTCGGAGTAACTATTAAACGATTAGAGAATTCCCCAAATGCCATGAAAAATCTGATTAAAACTTTTTATGCAGTAATAACTACTAAAGGAAATAATATTTACTGCCGTTTGCACTTTGAGTGAATATTCTCTCCTGTAATAAGCGGTTTCACCGCATCCATTTGCAACTGAGCTCGTTTCTGGCAACTCTAGGCCGCCATAAACGGTTTATGAGAGTAATTATTATTACGGGAGCCTTGTTCAAGCGATAAATCATAACGAAATAGCTTTTCTGTACTTGACGATGTCGCCGAGTGTTTGCGATATAAAACCTCTTACAATATTAAATTAAAAAAATTTCATATCTTTTTTTATCGAAAGAAAAAAGAACATCCCTATTGAAAATGGGGATTTCTACACAAAGGACTTATTGAATTTGTGTTCCCTATTCACCAGACTTTTCCCAAGGGACAAAAATGTCCAAAAAGATCGCATCAGACAATAGTCACTTGATTAACTTTCCCCAAACTTTCCCAGAATATGTAAATCGTGGTCAGCGCAACCCTAAGGGGTTTGAGAAGAAAAGCTGGGAATAAATACAAGAGCATAAGGCTAGTTTTCCGTACAATAAAACTTTCCTACGAAACACGTTACGAATGCTTATAAGGTTATGGAAATATGGTTTTTGCGATTGAGCTCGGCTCGTTTTCGTTTCTTTCTTTACAGATTTTCCGTACCGTTAGATGGTTGAGTGAAGTTTTAAAACGTGTTTTCGTACCCTTTTCAACTCACCGTAAAGTTTAAGGTTTTTATTACTTTATAAAAGTACTTACCTACAGTTTTTAAATTGGTAATATTTTAACAATTTTATTCACAAACATATCTCTTTAATCCATCTCACCCAGTCACGTAAAGTTTACTTTAATCTCGCCCTCACCACGTTCTCGGTACATTACTCGTAAACACCCCCTGTTTACAGCCTTCATTACAGACCCGGCGGGCTGCGAACTCGCATAACTAATCTGATTTATTTCGGGGGTCATAATGTGTCCAGCTGTTTCGGGCAACCGTTATGACTTTGGCGAACCGGACCGCTGCCATGCACATTCGTTGCGACGAACGCCATTGATCTTCTCCCTGAAGCCATAAAGCCTCGTAGTTCTATGTGCTGAGAGGGTTTACCCTGCACGAACGCCTGATCCAGCCGTCAACGCGACGTACTCGCCTGAAAAATTGGCAGATCTTATCTTAAACAGTTCCTGGGAGAATTGAAAGGACCTTATGGTTGAGTACGATGAGATAAGAACTCAATTGGATTTATTTTCTAAAAATTATTGCAATCATTTCTTTTATTATCTTGTTTGTTGAAATATAATATGTTTTGAAGATTATGATACCATCCCCCAAAATTGTTATCAAATCGCACAGGTTTCAAGGTGGGGTGCACACGTCTGGAAAAAACGACGTAACGTAAATATGCAGTATTGGGGAGTATATAAGGGGGCTCATGGGGCGTGAGGAGCCGTGATTCATTCGGTTCAAGCCACTTCGTCTTAGTTTCTGGTCGGTGGTTCCCCCTTTTGCGGGCTTTTGTCCTCCGCAGATAAGTGGTTCCGAGAGCTACCCCCTCTCGTAATGGATCACGTGACGCCGGCGCATCAATCAAAGGAAGTTATCGGCTCAGAGCGTATTTAATTAATTATGAAGATCTGGACGCGACAGGATTTTGCGGTTTCGGCCAAGTTCGAACCTAAATTTAATCCGATCGAAATGGGAACTCTAATTGACTTACACTAATAGATTTTGGTTAATAATTCGATTTTTGATCTATAGTTGTGTCTTGATTTTCATTTATCAACGTTATATGTTAAGGTATATAAAATGATGTAATGTTTATTGTTAGTGTACAGGGTATCCCGATTTCGATGTCCGCATAGTTATCCGCGAAATTAAAAGAGATAGAAAAAAAGGAACTTAAATGTCATGATCTCATTTTTCGAAAAAATGCAAATGTCGAAAACTCCGAACAACTATCGTCTTTTGTTTTCGCCTTATCGGCAAAAAGTGGAAAATTTACGAAAACGATATTTGCGAATATCTATATCTTACTTGGTAATAAAGATGGAGCATTACAACTAAAACATTATATGGGCGGGCAACTTTTTACGAACAATTCAGTGGCGTAGGTGGAATTTTATTTTTATGTTTCATTTTCGAGATTTTAGGACTAATTTCATTTTTTTAATTGGAAACCATAGTTAACTATGGCTTAAAATAATTCATTATTTCTTCCTCATAACAAATATATATAGTTTGTTAGGAACATTTCTTATAATTATTGAATAATTAGTAAAAATTTTTGTTTTTTCAACAGGATTGTTGTATTTAACAACTTAAGTTGCTATGGTAATAATATTACTATGATAAAAAAATAATGATATATAACGATTAAAAATCAACAAACTATGTAACTATTTAATTAATGAAAGAACTGACAAGACAACAAACAATTAACATTTATAACAAGTAAAAATTCTTGTTTGTAAATTTTAAAACTTTGCGTTGGTATGGCGATAATCACACTGTAATGCAAATCAAATTCCTTAAGTCACTATATTTTTGGATAACAGGCTTACCATAATGTTAAATTGTTTTAAAATACAGAATTTGACACTTGTGTAATAGCTTAGTTAAACATAACAATGAATTTTAAAGATTTCGAAAAATTTTACGTGATAGGATATTATATTCTATCAAATAAGAATGCAACGCTTGCCACTGAATTGTATTTCACGAGATATGCGGAAAGGCACGCAAAAACCTACGGACGTTTTGAATAAAATTTAATAGAATTTTGATCATTCACCAAAACACCTCCAAAATTATACGAAAATGATCTTCAAGATGATCAACATCTCTTTTTAATCAATGTCTTGGCTGCAGTAAATTCATCTCCATATGGTAGAGAAATTGAACATGATATCGGAGGAACATGATCTACAAAGCGAGGGTAATTCGGGTTTAATGTATGGTCTGATTTAAATGTAGACATATCTAAATATCTATCCGCAAGATATTGAAACTTATGTCGACAAATTGTCGCTGAATATGTCATAGATATTATATTTTCAACATGACGGAGCACCAGCACATAATGCCAGAATTATTAGAAAATTTTTAAACGTAAAATTGGATAGGCAAAATTTGGCAATAATTGGATGGGAAAAATGCTTCAGAGTAGAGATGGCCACCTCGATCACCCGATATATCGCCATTAGATTTGATGCTTATTAATGAAATATAATCTGCCCTATCTCTAAAACTAATGTAGTGGGGGTGTTTGAAAATGTTTGTAAACAAATGTCAATAAGTTCAAAACGACTAAAAACAATTTAAAAGAGGAGAATCTCCTGGACAACAAATCCTACCTTACTGCTAAAGAATGTAGTTTAATATTTAGCCATCATATTACAACAGAAATTGTGAATTTTTTGTAAATGTTAAAAAAATTGTTGTTAAATCTGCTTTTTAAACGCTAAAAAATAGACTTACCGTTTATCCACATTAGATTGGATGAATATCTATATCTTTTTACCATATCAAAAATAGAATTTAATTCTAAATTATCTATTAATGTTTCTATGCCTGTTTATTGTAGTATCTCTCATATTCGGAAATTATTAAAAAATTTATTAATCTTTCATTTCTAATTGAAATAATATTCGTATATATTTATTAATAATTAAACAATAAAATTTGTTATATATAGATATATATAGACCTGTCTTATACGTAATCCATTGAATTTTCTCATAAAATCTTATATCAATTTGCTGTTATGTTAATACAGCGGCATTTTTTCACATTTCTTAATTGAGGATGACAGTTCCGCTTCTCTAGGATGACCGCCAGTCATCTTAGAAACCTGAAAATAATTTTCTGCATTTTCTCCTTGCCACCTGAGTCATAGAACTTCCTATCGCAAGTCTCTACAATGCATAGTTTCCAAGATAGGTACTTTTCCAAGATTTGGTGTATTAACAATCATTTATGTATTTCTTGTCTCATGTAAGATTATACTAACAAGAAATATTACATCAGCAAGAAATACATAAAAGATCGTACTTTCATAAGCAAGAATGATAAAAATACAACATTGAATAGTGTTACTTCGTGTTGTGATGACCAAAAAAAAAGGTCTCTGGGGTCTGTAAAAGTGGGATTCTACATTTTGTGACCTTTTTGACGAAGTAATTTTCGCTGTACTCGGAATATCCTGAAATATAGACGAATAAATGTGGAAATATGTGCTTATATGCAAGTATACGTGATTATACCGAGATATATGGTATTGATGGATATTATATGCAAAATATGCCATCGCATACAAATCCGGGAACTAATGATAACAACAACATTGAATCGCAATAACGTATATTTTTGAGGTTTCAAAATTGTGAAAACAAGTAGAAACTGAAAAATAAAAATAAACACCAAGAGGCACCTTTAGCAACAGCTGCACAGAGGATACAATAAATCCCGATCAAAATCACGATGTAATAAACAATATAAGTGAACCAGGCTATATATAGCAAGCAACCTTAGGATACATGCTGCAACCACCCTCAACAAATTTGGCAAGTATAAGCAAGTATATTCTGGCTATTTGATATATCTGATTACCAACAAGCGTAACAGCACATAAACATAATATATAGCAACATTTGCAGCCTTAATAACAAGAAACATTAATTTTGATTACACACAACAACAAGACATATACTTAGCATTATTTGTGGAAACAGAGACCAAAGCTGAACAAAAAATATAATATCAGGGCTGGCATATAATTCAGAAGATTAGACACAAAAGAGATAAATCCAGAGCTGAATCTCTACTACTAGCCAATTCGTCATTAATATTGCCAAACACAACCCCCTTAACGAAAATAATCCCCTTAACGAATTCCTAAAAAAAAATAAAAATTCCTTCTATCCTATTCGCATTTCATATAACATCGAACAGAACCTACCTTTATCATGCCGTCTAACAATGATACGTATGACATACTATTGTATTCACAAAATCTTAAACAGATAATGCAAAATTTTTTATTCGCAAAATCTCAGCATATCCCTCAAATTCTAAACAAACATTGTTCCTAATCAGCCTAAAAAACATACCAAATACGATCTAAATAAGATAAACTTTGATAGGTAAATAATGTCCTGATGATATTTATCATAAACAACTTAGTAATACCATTAACAAGTTTCAGTAACAATTCATACAAGCCATCATAACACATACTCCAACAGTAGTATGTAACTATTCCATTTGCAAACTTCCTAATGATATATTGTATTCAATACATACTAAAAGAGTGACTTACAGAGAATATTTGAAGATGAACGATATAAATTTAAAAACAGAACTCAATCAAAAAAACTAACACACAAAGAAGTAATAAATTGCCAAACGAACCAACAAGATTACAAGTTTATTCAGAAATCAAGGAAGGTAAACGGCGCTCGTACTGGAACAAGATTAAGAAAATCACCAAATATAAGAGATCTTGGCAGATTCTAACACTAAAGTACAACAACGAACTGATGCACAAAAATGCAATGCTATAACAAAACATTTTTTAGACGCTTTTTCACCGACAGAAAGCCTACGTTTCGAGAAAGATCATCAGCTTTTTATTAATAACACAGTGGAACAGCCATTCTGGAGGGTGAGAAATTCCAAGTAGGGTGAGGGTCTCTCTAAAAGGTTTGGTGTTCTCAGGCCAAATAAATTTTTATCAGGGTCATTTATTTTTTTTTAAATTAACGTGCTCACTGCATAATAGCTTAGTATCATGGCAGAACACTTTACATGGCAGAAGACCTTTTGATTCGCATACATTAAACTACCCAATTGCGTCCTATCAACCACATAAGAATATTGTTCGAATTGTTTTAAGAATTATTCTAGTAGAACCATATAATAAAAATTATCACTATAGCTTTACTAAAATCAGTGTAGACAGAGCGGTTGTCAACAAAGCACCGAACTCCCAGCAAAAAAAATCCGTGTTGCTGAAAATTCGTAGTCTCAGTGGAAGTTATATATCGCATTTTCTCTGGATATGTTTCAAAGGTGTGCTGTAACATCTCATGCTACTGATCGGACAGCGTGTCATCCCAGTCTATATCCATAAAGCTTGAAATCTACAAGAGTTGAAAGAAACTATCATAGTACAAAATTGACATCGGCTTGTGTGAGAAGGTAATGAGAAACTATAAGAATTGGCTACAGCAGTGCATTGCAGATAACGAACGTCATCTGCCTGAGATTATCTTTAAAAGATGAATTATCTTTTAACTTTCACTTTTTTTTATTATTAAAAGCGTCCTTTCAAACTGCCCCACCCTAAAATTGCAATTTGAGTTTATCGGATTAAACATTGACTTAAAAATTGAGCTAACACTAGAACTATCACTAAGACCAATAATAAATCTAAAACTAGAAACTTCCCGGTTTTTACATGCGTCTTTTGAAAAAATGTTTGACGTTTCGGATGCCATATTGAAACCTTCTTCAGAAACTGGTTCTAAGTGAAATTGGTTTCATTTCGAACCAGCTTCGAGTTTTCGGAAGATTTAGTAACGCACTCAACGACTTTATCCTTTTGTAAACATGAATGCTTCTGACGATGAAGAATTTTGAGAAGATGTGTGGCTTAGAAATGAGTAACAATGATGATTGGGATAACGAAAATTTGAATTTGTGTTTCTTTCGAAATTATGTGTCATGTGCTAAAGATTTCGTTCGATAAAATTAGTAAAACTTAACTCTTGCATAGATACATTAATAGAAATTTGTGTATTTAAGCCTTACCTATAATTTTACTCCAGAATTAAATGTGAAATCTTCAATAGTTCTTGAGTTATAACTGAAAAACACAGCAAACAAACATAAATATAAGGAAAAGATACAGAAGATCGTATTAAGAATGTTTGGTCTGAGAACCCTAAACCCTTTGGTAGTTTTACTATGCTGGCCAAGTACTTTTACCCTGACTTGGAATTTCTCAACCCCCAGATAATGATTCCGAAAATGTTCCACAGTGTAATTGGTGTGCAGGATATGTAACAGCGTTCAAAAATCCCCACCTACTAATTTGGATTTAAATCACAAAATTCTACCTGTCTTCCCTTTGCAATCTTATACAATAACATCGAATCAGCACACTTACAGATTACACAGCAGCGGAATTTTTGGACACCAATAAAACTTTCGATAGCTTATGGCATAAAGGAATAGTTTAGAAAATGAAAATGTGAAATGTTAACCAATGTGTGATCGCCTTTTTTTTTCTTCTGTTCTTTCTGTTTTTTCCTTTACAAGGTTCTCCCTTATCACCTACTCTATACAACATTTTAAGCGTTCTCATTGGCTATAAGCCAATTCCTAACTGTTAGATAAATTTATCAAGAGGATGTAAAAGTGACCCTTATTGTTTCAATATTTTTCCCCAAACTATTCCGTATTCGACTCAAATATTCTGCAATATGCAGACGACAGAACATTGATTGCAAATGTTATACAAAGAGATGCTCCAACAGATGTTATAGAACGCGAAATTCCAACTGTTATTACTTCACCACAACATCAAAGAGAACTCTGCCTATATCTTAACGGAGCATGGAAAATTGAGACTGTCGGAGTATGTCCAATAGTTAGGGAAGATTTTGGATAAGAAACTTCGTCTTAAGAAGTTTCTTGTTTGAAAGAAAAGCAACTCGAGGCGGTTAGGCGAGCAAAATATTTTCGAAACTTGACATATGGGAATAAGAGAATTTGCTTTAAAACGGCCATACATATCTATCTAGGTAATAGTTCGACTCTTATTGGATTATGAATATATCCTAACAACCAATAACCCGAAGTAAACGCACGACATTATCAAAAATAAAACGGAATGAAAATGTTTAATGGTAATAACGAATATGTACGAATATGCACAATAATGGATAGACGAATAGAAGATATGTTACGGTAAAAATTCATCAATAAATCACTAAAAGAACCCATCTTGAAGCAAATGTGCCTAATTAAAAACAAAGAACTGGTGTTGTAGTTTATTTGAATTATTGTTAATTTTGTTATTATTGTTTACATTACTTTGAATTATTATTAATTACAATGTAACAACGGCGGAAAGACCTACTACTGTACGTCAATAGCTGAATAAAGATATTTTCTCTTTTTCTAAATAAACAGTTTCATCACCAAGTAAGACTGTTATTTTATATACCTTAAAATTTTTGGCCTAGTCTCGAGTCAATACAAAACAAATAATCCATGTGAAATCTGATATATTTCGATGGAGGGGTGCAAAATCGATGTGGACACATAAACACATTATTTAAAACAACTGTCGCTTTCTCACCCAAATATCGCTTTAGAGAAGAATGCTGGGAAACGTTACATCTGCATGGAAGGTTTTCGGTAAACGTTTCATCCTTTTTTATTTTAAAAATATATGATGAAAAAATATGATAGGGGGAGCTCAAGTTACGAGGTTGTTTTAAGATTTGTTATGTGGTATTTTCTGTAGAGCACAATTTTCAGCAATAAACTGACGATTTGATGAGGAAGAGGAGTCGGCAGGAAATGATCGGGATATGGCCATTAGGGATAATACTCGAAAGGGAACCCTGGGGAACAGATGGAATTATATAGCGAGGGCAAACCGGCAGACGGCAGCTCAGCATTACCTATTATCCATTAACCACACTTACAGGATTTGTACGAGGCACAATGAGATATAGCACGTAATTAAGGACGTGTTGTCAGGGGAAATGTGTGATGTGAGTGATGTATGGAAGGATCACGTGTAAATTTGCAGCTTTACTTTAACCAATTTCGGGATTTGTACGGGCCGTAATGGAATATTGGAAGTAATTTTAGTTTATTGGATTGATTCAGTATGCCAGTAAAGGCGTGAGAAATTCACCAGTTAACGAACGAGTCGAGGATTTATTTAGCAGTTAGCGAGTTTCCAAGACGTGGCTCTTCGCCAAACGCAATTTGTCGCGGCGGCGGCCTCCTAACCAGGTAAGGTCTTATCCGTTCGGCGTCGCGACGCCAACCGACGCTCCGTCGAAACAAAATTACGCCAAGCGCCGGCCGAGAGGTTTTGTAAGAGGATTAACGGTGACAGGGCGAAACTAATTAGGGCGCAGCTCTTTTGAAGCGAATGGCGCCCTCTCCTTTCCGGACCTTATAGAGGTTTAGAAGTAACCTTAAACTTAACGACATTATTAAAATGCGCTGCGCCTCCGCTGAGAGCACGAAAACAGTTTTGTTCGTTCCCTAATTGAAATTAAAGTTTTCGGACGGGCGTAATTAAATTTTCAGCCACTTTACTCATTGTGTTATTATTGTTAGTGAAAGTGTATTTCGTTAATTTATAATAAATCGACAAAGAAAAGCTTAAACCGGAGGTCGTAAACATTTCGCTTATAAACTAACACTGCGTCCACTTTGATTGATATATGTGCCTATAAATTGAATGTTTATTCCATAAACGCCGTCGCGTATTTATAAATCAGTCTAGTAATCCTCCGAAATTATGCACTCGTAAATTTAGGCTAGTAAAATCAATTTCTAAATGATTCCACCGAGGTTTAATTACGTATAATCTTCATTATGTTTCATTTTTGAGAACACCATAAAGCTAGAAATGTTATATCAAACGATAAATTTATTAGGTCAGAATTTTAATGAATCTCGTTTGAAATATAAACCAGATTAATTGTGGACTATTAAATATACAGCCGCGTTTTACGGTCTAATTTTATAATAAACCATTACTTAAAAAAAGTAAAGTTGAAACGATTGCACAAGTCGTTTATTTTAGTTAGTTACAACTGTTGACTGTTTTCGATTTAGAAGTTTGCCAGAGGGTAATGTTTTCCCGTTATGGCCAATACGGGGGGCGTAATACACGTAATAAAACTTCCTTTCCAACAACAAACGCACAATAGAACTAATGGAGATGTTATGTTTGGCCGGGTCGTTTTATATTTATGCTGGGAACTTCGCGCTCTCTGAGAGCACGTTATAACCACACAATAGACTTCGGAAACGGTGTAGCCTTTCCGAAATCCGGCAGCCATACTACACTGTTGAAATGGGCTTATTTGTGTTTGAGTTTCGTGTTCTAGTACAAGTGTTACGTTATGCCAATCTTTCAGATCTTGTTCTCGATTTCTTGTAGAAATTGAATCATTTCTAGGAAAGTGTTTGAAATGAACTGGAGCGTGAAGTAGAAAGGCAATCGTGAATCCAAACCAGAATCGGTCGATACCAAGCACTCCAGTAGCCGTGATCGTCTAGTGGTTAGGACCCTACGTTGTGGCCGTAGTAACCCAGGTTCGAATCCTGGTCACGGCAATGTTTAATACATTGTCACGGAGGAGGTTTTTTTATATTGTTAACTAAATTTGATAATTACATAAAATAAAGATTTTGCTTCAATTAGGGCAAAAACTATTTGTTTAGAAAGCATGTGGAATGAATCCCTGTGTAGTTCAGGCAGTATAAATTAAAAATAAATAAATGCTTAGTATATAGATCTTTTGAATCTAGATCTACCTATTATATAAAGTATACTTTGTCAATGAAATTAATGAATTGATTTTTATCTCAGGGATATCTCAGTACCTATTTGGATGTGGTCAGTCTGTTATAACCCATATATGAGAGTTATAAATGAAAGACGGTGTGACATAGCCGAAACTTTTGATGTTTTCATTAAATCCTTGGTTACATTCTATGACAGTACTTATTTCAGTTTTAATAACCAAAACGTGAGGTATGAACAGATTTTTGGTACACCTATGGGTTCACCAATCTCCCATAAACGCTCAAATTGTAATGGATTATGTTTTGGATGATATTTTGGCTAGTTTAGATTATGAGATCCCTTTCGAGAAGAAATATGTGAGTAGCATTATCTTCTCCTTACCTGGTGAATGTGTGGGCAATGTACTGAAACTGTACATTTCCATAGTAGAAGAGTTTTTTTTTTTTAATTTTTTGATTTAATGTTGATTTCCCTTTGTTTAGCCCTTTGTCTACCAGTGGTACTTAGAAATCTTCTAAATTTTGAATATAATTGTTAATAAATTATGTATTACTTTGTGGCACTCAATGTAAAAAATGCAAAATAGTGATTGTTATTAGAATTTAAATGTAAGTCCTTATTTAAATCACTATTTAGATTTTTTACATTGAGTGTCACAAAGTAGTACATAATATATTAACAAACATACATTATAACAAACATTATATTCAAAATTTAGAAGTTCCACTAGGTTACAAATAATGTTTAATAAATTTATTGTCTCTGATAGAAAATGGTTAAGTACCAAGACCGCAATTTCGATGTCTCCAGCTTCGTTACCTCTTCTTTGTATCTTTGTATCTCCATCACCATATCTCAACTCTCTCGTTCTCTTTGCACCTAACATTTTTCCACTTCTGGGCGAAGGTCTCTTTAACATGCTTCCATGTGTTTCTCTCCTGGGCATCTCAAACCATATACTTCTCGTAATTCTCTTATTATTCATCTTCTTGAAAGACTGTTCACACTAACAATAAGCTTCATTATTCTGGGCAGTCTGCACGTCACATCTAACGTAGTCTTCTCTGCATGATGATGAATTGCCTTGCATGAATCTAGGTTGGATTGGTTTCAAAAATATATGCTGAGCAGTTTTCTTTGTTTAAATACTTTGCCAATTCACTTTCGTTTTAGGTACCAAGACCGACATTTCATGTTTTCAAAATTGCCATCTTTGTAAGTAACAATCAAAGATTTCGCGATCTCATCTCCTTATTCATTTCTTATCGCTGGCGTTCTCTTTTCAGTCATCATTTGTCTACTTCTGGACGATGGGCCACTTCAACATACTTGCTTCTCGTAGTTGTTTTTATGTCATCTATCCATCTTCTTGGAAGTCTGTTCGTACTGAATTTTGTTGTTCCTAGTAGCCAGCATGTCACATTTAATGCAGTCTTGTCCATCAGGGAAATTATTTTGCCTTCTGACCTTCACCTGATTGATAGTGTGGCATCAGGTGTAAAATAGTGAGTTTTGGTAAGGAAAGGGTTAATAGCGATGATGCGCGCCGGGTAAATACGCGGTTGGTAGGTATTTTTAAAATGGGTATTTATCGGGTAATGACCTGGTCTGGGGTAAATATACAAACAGTAGGTACTTAACCAATTAAAAATGTTTTGTAATATATGTATACATTTTTTAACTCAAATGTATTAATTTAATCCTAAAGAAATAAATGTATAAAAATTCCAAAAAGGCCTTCTTCATAATTTTAAAACTAATGAACAGAGAATTGTAATCTACAAATACTGCAATCAAAGATATAAACACGGCAAATATTAATAAAATGAAACTTCATATTGTTCAAAAACTCTCTTAAATGTTTACAAGATTTAAAAAATATTCTTAATAACTATTTAGTCGCTAGATGCAATGTTATTTATATTTTATAGTGTGGGAAAATATTCTTATATAAATGAAATAAGGTTTAGATCTGAATTTGTAAATTTTTAAGATAAAAATATGGCCAAAATACATTTATGGTGGATACGTACGAATTGACAGATATCGCCATTCCAATATTATAGAAGAAAAATTGATTAGAAGAATATTGCTTTGCAATGAGTCCGCTTTAATCCTTTGGGTGGAATCATACCATGAGACAGAAAAAGACATTGGTACAATACTAATTCGTCGATCTTCATTTCTACTCCTTCGAGAATCTTCGTAGTTCCAAACATTTTCTGCTCCTTCGAGCTAGATGTTATGCTGTTGGATGAGAAAATGTTTAGAACTACGAATATTTTCGAAGGAGTAAAAATCAAGATCGTAGGACTATAAATGAAGACCGAAGAATAAATTATACCACACATAAAGGAGTGACATTTTTTTCTTAATTACAAAAAAGCATACTTACATCTAAATTTAAATGATTAACAAAAATTAATATAAATATGAATTTAAACACCTAATAATGTTTGATTTTATAAATTGATAAAAAAAAATAAAATAAATAAGAAAAAAATATATATAAAACATAAAATATATTAGATAAGAAAAATTGTATTTGTTAGATACTATTAATTATGGGGAATGTCAAACGTTAGTGTTTTGAGAAAATTTTTATTAAATGTTGGGTTGGTAAAATTAATGTTCCAACCTTCCTTTTCTTCATGAAATAAATTTTCTATGATTAACTGTTCTTTTAGTGTATTCTGAACTTTTGTTTAATAATTCGATGTTTGTTTATCGATTTTCTCAGCGCATATTTTGCTTTCTTACCAATATATTCAATAAATAAAATGATACTGTATTCTTCATTAAAGAGACTAACTAAAGTAATTAACGCAAAAGTTACCATTATATTCAAACTGGAATATTGGAGCTTCAGGCTCATAGCTAAACCGTGGAGTTTAAAACTTCGTTAACATTTCGAGTATGACCTCTGAACCATTTGACTAACAAAAAATAGATCTTTATGAATTGCCAGCACATGTTTATGTACCCCTGGATGATGTTGTTAATGATGCCTACTACATAATCCAATTCATAATCACTTTTAGTTTGTTGCTGATGTTTTTCTGTGGAGCATATGTGACATAAGGAGCTCTCATTGCTTTATTAATATTTTTTGTCCTGTGTGTATCTGGGTATTTTAGAGCATCTATATTTCATTCATTTTTCAACATGTTCTGTATATTTTCCTTGGCTACATTTTTCTTATATAAGGATTTAATAAGGAAGTGGAAGGATCTTTTTGAAGGAAATCACTGTTTTAAGAATTCGATTGAAGGAAAATAACTATTACTCCGAAAATACTTGGATTCTCTTTATGAAAAATTAAGTAAAATGAAATATTCGACCTTTGATTTTAAAAATTTTTCATTGTTGAATTCGTTGCCATTTAAATAGAAATTTAGTTGTATTATAAAGACAGTCACTTGCGTGACCAAGATAGCTATACATTCCCAAATCATTCTCCCGATCTTTAATGACTTTCTTCCCAGCCATTGACTTGTTTCATATACCTATCTATTAGTAATCCATATTTTTTGCGTAGATGGCTTGTGTTAAGCCGGCTTTCGAAAGCTATCAACTTAACTCTGAATCATTAAATACAGTGTGCGGGTGATTAGGCCATCGATGGCGTGCGGTTTCTCTCCAAACCTCCGCCCCTGGTTATTCCCATGTTGCTCCGGGCTGGAGATAGGCATTTTCTCCCATCCCAAATAGTTATGGCTTCCCCACCAGTAATCAATTGGCAGATTTTAGCTGTTTCGAACTGGGCGGGATTGCGACGTTCAAATATATTGAAAGCCTTTAATCTTTAACTAAGGCTTGCCAATTTATGGCTATTTTCTGGTACAAAGCAAGGTACCCAAACACAATTAAAATGGACTCAATATAAATGGAAATCGGTATAAGTGGAAATTTAATTTGATTATTTTTATTGATTAATTTGATTTTTGTTGTTAATCAACTATGACATAATTCCCAAAACTGATATATATATCTCGTTATATAATATCTCGTTCTGACAAAAATTATTTATGTTAAATTAAAAAATCATAACCCATAACCACCTAAAGCACATATTTCAAAATCGTTAATTTTGGTAATTAAAATATGAGAACTAAAAATGTATTATTAATGTATAAAACGTTATGCATTAAAACGGTATGCATTAAATTATTTCATAATGATTCAAAAATCCGTAACAACTGAACATATCTAATTGTAATCATTTCATCATCGATTTATATGCAACTCGGTTTTTCGAAGTTTATATCATCGAGAATTAACGAACCACACATAAAATTTGTGCGGTATTCAATATTAAAATCCATCGTACAAATTGAAGCAATTTTGACCGCACAAATCGGTCGCTTGCAATTAAAAATGGTTGAGGTCCTCTATAAAAAATTGTTTGTTCCGATTTTTAACCAGACTGGATTGAAATAAAAATTTTTAACTACGTGTTAACGGAATATTCTATGAATAATATTTATAATAACAAGTTAACATCCTGTCTATCTACGTGGAAAAGTTTGTTTATTCAATAAGAACTGCAAAATAGTATAAAGAAAAATATACATATTATTGATACAATGTATAGATTATAATAGATTACAATGAAAATAATAATAATTATTTCTGAATATTCATGGAATAGAAATTTTTCACTGAAGCAGTATACTTAAATTGTTACCATTTGTATGTGGTTTTTCAATCAACTCATTTGGTTGGTGTTATTTTTCCTATTCTTTGGGTTCATTGAATTAGATGCTAACCATTTCAGAAAGAAACATTATCTCTAATGGAATATCTAGTTTTTTTTATTTATGTCTTCACTAGGGCATCATTCAGGTTGTGATGCTATAATCTTTCTATTTTTTGGGGACACTGCATTATATATTTTTGTTACTATGTAATTTCGGGTACGCTGTCCTATTGTTTTATCATATTTTGAAAGTTTTTCAGTTATGTTCCTGCTTCGTCTATCGTAGGAATGATTCATTTGATTCGTAAAGTGAGAATGTCTTGTGCTTAATACCTGGTTTGTGTTATATTACTTATTCTTAATATCCTTTCCTCTAGTTTATTCTTTTTTTTCCAAATCAGTATTAGAGACTCCTCCCTACCTGAAAACGGCATATGACATAAGTGATTGCACAAGAGAGTAGTAAACAATTTTCACGTGTCTTTTAGCTAGAAACTGGCATAGTTTAGGTTAGTTATCTAAATCTGTTTGTTAATCCTCGTTTTCTTTACAATGTTATCAGTCGTTAACTGTTTGTGGGATAAAAGTTTTTATATTAATAACAAAAGTTGCCAATCTTGGCAAATAATTGCTATATGAAGCGAAGCACAGGTAAATACCTGTCCTTCGCAGGTATTTAGTTCTTTTTTTTTTGTAATTAACGTTTAGTTGTTCAATTGAAACAAATTTTTGACTATTGTAAAATCTCTTCTAGCTTCCATTCTTAGTTATTACCTGGGTTGGAAGCTATAAAATGTAGTGGTTTCGTCAATAAAATTGATCACTGATTTCTTTAGTTTATATTCTGAACAAGAGAAACCTAAAACTATGCATTATGGGAGAACTTGTAGTTGTTTTCGTTTCACATAGCTGTGCTTGTTTCTGTATGCGCATAGCTTTTTTAGAATATTTGTGAGAAAATTGAGACGCTTTTGACAGATTGACAACATTTCTCTGATTTAGGCAAAATTGACAAATCTACACTTTATAATTTTTTCAAACGTTTTAATTAATATTATTGGTCGATAGTTTTTAATGAAATGTCTGTCATCATTACTAAATATTGGCAATATTTCTCTTTAATAAGGCAATCTTTAATGTCTTTAGAAATCCCCATTTATGCAGCTGTTTATAATTGCAGATAGCGAAAACGCAATGGTATCTGTGACTTTGATTAAAATTTCTGCCTTTATTTCATCGAAACCAACAGCTTTTGTTGGTATCAGACCTTTTATGACTTCAACGACCTTCAACTCGACTATTTCAGAGAGGTACCTTGAACTTTGTAAATATGTAATGCTTACTGAAATTTTTTTGGTTATTTTGGTGTCTACTACCTGACACCCGGTATTTTACCTAAAAATCTTTCTTCCGATTATTGAGATATTTTGGATTTATCAGTAGCTCTGAAAGAAAACCTGCAGGGTGATTTTTACCGCTTCTTAATAAATTTATTCAGTTCAATAATTGAAGAACTTTCCGTATGTGTCTTAAGACCGCTAAAGCCTTGGTTAGGTTGGGTTTGATTGGGTTCCGTCTTAATAGAGGAACGGTTAAACCTAAATATTTTTCTTTCTGGGTGTAGTATTAGTTCTAGCGTTAATGATGGCTGAGTGCTAGTTCTAATTTTAAGTGCCATTCAGTGTTTGATTGTTGTATGAAAGAAATTCTCAAAATATAGTTTTTTTTCTTTTATTGCAAAATAAATTATGTGTATAGCTGTAAATAATATGCAACAAACAGCATATAGACGAGTGCATTTTGTTAATTATATGAATTCTTTTTTGCAAAATATGCACACATATGCAGAAAACTGTCAAGAAATAATAAACTTCCTTTATTTATATATAATTTTGTTTTCAAGGTACATACAAGGTACAACATGACGTTTATAACAGTATGTAATACCTTGAGATTGACAAACTGGTAATCCAAAAAATTTGTTAGCCAAATTATGAGTCAATAAAAGGAAGTTATCATATAAATTATTTAAAAGATTTTACAATCTTTAAAGTTACATTGTAACCAAATACTTTCATAAATAATCTAGAGATAGTCTGGATGACAATGATACAGCATTAGAATTTCTTTTTATTTTAACTAATGTAAGACAACAACAAAAACAACATATATTTAATAAAAATAAGCATATAATATCTAACATTAAACTGCTTTGTAAGTTATATTATAGAAAATATTAACGATAAAATGCTTCAAGGATTTGTTTATATGAAGAAAGTTTCTTTATACATCGACTAGATCGGTCGATGTATAAAGACGATTGGGTATATTTTAATTTGGAAATTAAAAATGGGGTGTATCTTTCAACCTTTTGCTGGAGTATGTTTGACAGTTTTTGAAAAAAGCCTCTGATTTTTCTTAAAATATGTTCTGGTTTTTTAAATAAAAAATCATAAAAAATAGGATTCTTAAGATATCTTGATGAAATTTGTTGTAATTTACAAAGAAAAATATGTACTGTGATACGCATAACCATACTTGAATGTTTCAATTCACTTTTGAGGTACAATGTTTTAAACTTAACCTAAATTCATCAAATTTATGATAATCTATAACATTTAAAAAAAAAATCGTAAAAATCAAATTCTTAAGATATTTTGATGAAATTTGTTGTGATTTACAAATAAAAGTACCAAACTTTACATGCTCAATACCATAATTTAATATCCCAGTTCGTTTTTGAGATATCTATATCGTAATAAATCGAATTGTTAAGAAAACTTGGTGCAATTTACTGTAATTAACAAATAAAAGTATGTACTTTTACATGTACAAAACGGTACTTTTGAGATATCATGTTTTGAACTGAATCTAAATTCATCAAATTTAAAATATTTGTAATCATCTCGATGCCGTTGGTTCTTTTTTTGAAGGTCTCAATCACTTGTATGGATTCGAGTGGTTTGAAACCTTGATTCTCTAGTTTATTCAATAGTTCACAAATAAATGAATAATTTAGTTATGAACAACAGCTAAATTTTGAGGTAGAGTTGAAGTTTTGCTTAGCACAATTTTGTAGTTCCGGATAGTCATCGAATCCTCGGAAGAAAAAGCAGCTGAATTGGGACAAGTACCCCATCTCGTTATTATGGGTTGGGGTGGAAGAGGTAACCCGGGTAAAACATTTTTGTAATTGTTTATATGCAATGGCGCTTTTACAAATATGCTTTTGTGGTATCACCAAGTTATTAATGTCTAGGAAAGTGCTCCGAATTCTTTAAGAAAGTCTATTAACGCCATCGGCCAAACAGGTAACATGTATTAAATTGTTGTAAAATGAATTAAAATTTTTTATAATAAATTCAACATTTACATCACTTCAAGTCAGTCAACATTAACAACACTTCTTCACTTGAAACAGCTTCAAAACATGAAGAATGAAAACGAAATGATATACAAAATATGCAGATTAAACATAACCTTAAATGATTGATTTTTACGTAATTCGAAAGCTAAACAAAATTCTTTGTTCGCATGTTCATATTACCAAATATGCGTTGCGTTTTACCTATCGTGTTTAACAGACATTAAAAAAAGTTTTAACATGTATAAATCAAGCTGAACTCTTTGATTGTGCATCTTTATAACACATCTTTATCACTGCTCTAAATAATATATAAAGTTCTAATCATAATGCCTTGGTCTAATCTAAATTACGTCAGCTTTTAGTCTTTTAGAAACAAAACAATAAAAAAAATCAATTAAAAAAAAAACTGTTAGTAACCAAATATTTTCTTTCAATCTTCTGTTATGATTCCACTCTTACGTTCAAAATGGGATCATCGCAAAGAAAAATTCTTCTAATAAACTTTAATTACTTCTTCTTATATAATATTTGCATGGCGATATCCGCCAATTCGCACCTTTCCACCATAAGAATGGTGTCCATGGAATCGTGTGCGTCCCATGAAATGGTTTTTGATCATATCTTCTTTACATCGAAAATTTGCTAATTCAGGTCTAAAGTTAGTTTTATTTATATAAAATTGTTTTTTTTTGGGTATTTACCTGTCGCCCATCACTCATGGTAAGTATCCCTAGATAAACCATGTTTATCTGTAGGTTAGTAAAAATGTGCTTTATATTATACCTGGCAATTCTCTTTTATTCATCCTCTTCACAATTTTCTTTTTCTCTTCTCGATATCGACCTAATGCACATCTAGATTTAGTTTTGTATGAATTGATTTGACCCAATGATCTCTATTAAGCTTTATATAGTGTAAATACGTAGCATATACTGACTATTATTATACTAAATGTTTTACAATGGTCAATGGTATGTATTTAGTCTAGTACCAGTTTGCAATGAAAAATTGTGATGTTTGTAGAAACTTCTGGATAAGCAAATTGATTGCCTAGATGAGGGTTAAACGCAGAAATGACCTAACATATTTGATTACAACAATACGATACAACAAAAGGAAATATTCATTCATATTACATGTCTTGGTATGCTTCAACGCATTTAATAACACTTTTTATTTGTTTGGAGTGAATTGGAGCGTGAAAGAGAAATGTCGCTGCGAATTTAAATCAGTTTAAACCAACATCAATTGCTCCAGTAGCCGTGATCGTCTAATGGTTAGGACCCTACGTTGTGGCCGTAGTAACCCAGGTTCGAATCCTGGTCACGGCAATCATAAATAAAGGTGGTTGTACCGGGAGATCATTTCTTTTTATAAAACTGAATCAAAAGCATTTCCGCGTCCATCTAGCGTTTGTAGAGTAATCATATAATCACTATTTTTAAAAGAGATTTATAGTTAACTGAATTAACGGTTAGTTTCTCTTTGACCATTGCAAAGGCGAAGTAATTTTTCCGGTTTCGATTCCGGCGACGGAAACCTGGCGAATGAAATTCCTAGCGGACTTTTGATACAGCCAACAGTAATTTAATGCCAATAAAGGTCCTCTATCCGAAAACGACCCGAGCGGCAGCAACGGTAGCTCCTGATCTAATTATGGGATTTATGGGAGGTCAGCTTCCACCATTCTCCAGTGACCAAGTCGAACGTGAATTCGTGGACTTCCAACTGGAAATCGATTGTTAACTGATAGGCATTATATTAATAATATGCGCATATTCTGATACATAAATTAAGGGGTTAATGTATTACAAATTAATACATTTTTAATTATTCGAAAAGCACTCTTAATACTTTAAAAGATAGATACTCTCGGTAATTCAATAACTGTAATAACTCAAGTCGGCAAAGCACTTGACCTCAAACCCCGTTATACTTTCTTAAAAGCCGAAAATTGATCTTCGACCGAAGCGAGTCCTAAGATTGATAGATCCAATGCGGACCTAATGCACAATCGATCTTCATTGCCAATATCCCATCGACCAAGCTTTTCTTCTGGAAGGTAATTGACACTAATTCGTCCGAATCCGTCATTCGTCTCGAGAAGTTGACCCATTAAATACTTATCTCGTAGTACCATCTTTTTTGGGTTATCCCTTGATTATAATTTTACACGGTGAAGTAATCAATCCTAGTCAAGACAATGTTTGAGCGTATATCGCGTGTTGCTTTGAAATCGGAAACCCGGGGGGTGAAATGGCTAATTATAGCTGTAACAAAGTCTTTCCTGCAATGGTATACCGTGTGATGCGAGCGTGCCGCAAATTTTGGCAATTACCGCATCTGCCGAAGGGTCGGTGATCGATTCGAGATTCGTGCTCAAGCTTGTTTGTTACCGGATGGCGTCTACAGTTTGAAGACGGATAATCTACACTAATGACTCGAAGTACCCAACCTCTTGTTGAATTATACGCATATCACGTCAAATAGCTTTAACAAAGAAGATGTCGAGCATTTCCATACAAAATACAATCTCGTTCTTTGTAAACGTTTTATTGCCTATAAAATAAAAATTGCAATCTAAAGTTTACTCCTCCCGTTCACATCGTATACCTTAAAATTGAAATACGCGCCCCATCAAACATAATAACACCCAGGGTCGTTCGAGACAATATAAGTCAGAAAAAGCTATTTCTCGTTGGGCTCACGTACAGGTTTTTCCCTTTTCATCCATCCGTAAGAAATTTCGACCCAATAATAACGCGGCGTGCCGTTTCCATGATTTTAATATCACAGACCCCCGCATACACGTGTTCGTCGCCTCGCGGCAGCAATAGATCATTTTTATGGCAAATCTTAGCCGCGTCGGCTCTAATGGGACCCGAGAAGAAAAGGGACGCACCCTTAGGGCATCCCATAAATATATACGGGCTATCATGACCAGATGCAAAAAATGGCAACTTTAGGCAACTCTTATCTTTTAGATTTTTATTATGCTTAGTTTAAATTTTTTTTGTTCCTTTAGCATATTTTTCGGATTTTCGTTGCATAACTTTTCGTTGCATATCATGTTATTCGGTGGACTAAATTTAGTAGTTGGTGTTACTTATATTGTTACTGTTTCTTTTGTGTGTGATGTGTGTGTGTGTTATGGTCAATTCAAGTAAAAATGGATTTACAAGCTTTACCTCCGTGTAGCATATTAATATGCAAAGTACTACTACCCACATTGACGATTTCATGATAACATCGAATCTAACATTTTTGATATTATTGTCAGTAAATCATGGCTTAACCCCACTCTGCCCTCAGCCATTGTTTCACTTCGTAATTATAATTCTTTGCGAAACGATCGTCTGTTTTCGTTGGATAGTGGAGTGGATTTGTTTATCAGAGACACTGTCAGGGGGCTGAATTCAAACTTATGTACCTGAAAGGTATTTGTTAAAAAAATGACTTACGCAATGAAAAGCTTCGCTTCGCACTTTATTAAATTTGTTCATCTTGCCCTCATAACCAACTCATCATATTCCTACGTCGCATCTGGTTCTGGATCTTACTATTACGATTCATCCAAACAGCATACTTATGCATAATCAGCTCGCTGCTCCTCAATTTTACAATTATGTTTTAATCAACTGTGCAGTGCAGATGCGACATCATATTTCCTTGCAACGCATTATTCTTTTTCTGTATCTGAGTCGTGTTAATAACGATTTGCAGTTGTCTGATGCGCAGAAGATCGATTGGCTTCCCTTTTATCGAATGACTAATATTGATGGATAGCTTGACTACTTCAATCTGAAGCTTTTAAATCTCTATGACAAACAGGCTCAGTTTGCTGCTGTTAAGGATATTATACTGCTCGAATATTATGATTTCTGTCTCTGTCGGAAACATGAATTTAACTTACTTCATGTCATGATGATTACTTGATTGCGAATTATAAACATATTGATCGCTCGAGCCCGGACGTTCCTGAAAGTGGTGGTGGAATCGGAAATTAAAAATGATTTTATGTTTAACCACATTTATAATGAGAATCTTTCTTTTGTTTGCTACCAAGGTGATCTGTGGGGATTGTTACTAGCCGTTGGTGTTCTATATAGACCAGACGTCGATTTTCCTAAATCTTTAAACAATTTTGAAGAAACCACTTGCAATTTGGCCCTACATTCCGAGTGGTTGGTATGCTTGGTTGACTTCAATGTCAATACTTTTTGTGTCACAAGTGCTTGCTACAATCGTTTATTACCGGCTATTAAAATATGTTAACCTGAATCAAATTATCATCTGCTACCCGTGTCACGACTACATCGGCTACACTTTTTGACTATATTATTGTGGACATCGATTCTTCAGTAAACGATACAAAACTCATTCCTGTGCTTGATGTTGCGGATCATTCTTTGGTATATGTACACTTAAATTTGTCTTGTACTAAGACTTCACCTCGGATATTAAATTCTATAGAGACTTTATTAATTTCAATATGGATTTCTTTTCTAGTCATTAATGATATGGTTAACCTCTTTAACAATTTACACTTACTCTTTCTAATATACACGCGTCAATGAGAACTGTGACAACAAGAAAGAATTTTTGTCCTTGGATGACCGACACTATACACTAAATTTTGAATAATGTGTGCTATCAATGATTTTAAATATTGCAAGGAGCTGCGGAATTTTACGAACTTTTCAATTCACAGATAAATAAAATCAGAGTTTTCGCTGCATTGTTTGCTCCTCTATAGCAAACAACGCTCAATTCCTATTTCATGTCCAAGGCGATGCCAACTTTATTCATTATTATCAACCAAATATATTGCCTAATATATTATTGCGCCGTTATCATTCAGTGTTTCATCTGAGATAATGGTTTCGGATATTCTGTCCTGCATTCAAATAACCATAATAGCTATTGACGGAATTAGCGATAGAATGTTCATCTTTTGTTGTCTAGATATCATTCCTTACATCTGCCATGTTGTAAATTATTGTCTTGAACACTCAGTAGATCTGGGACTTTGGAAGATGGTGCAAGTCACGCCAATTAAAAAATAACCCTTGTGAACTTCAAGACCTTAGACCCATTGGTATATACCCACCTTATCTAAGATATTAGAAAGGAACTGTGGGTTTAGACTGAATCAACGTTTAAAAAGTTTTAATATCATACTGATCAATTCGTCGGGTTTCCGCGCTGGTCAAACATGCTATCGGAACCGTAGCATGTTTTTGATACAGAATCACTTACGGAACACAGAAATAAGTGACACCGAAATTTGCAGAGAATGTGGTGAGGAAGAAGAATCGGTGGAATACATTCTATGCGACTACGTGGCCCTGTGAACATTAAGGTTTTTTATTTTTGGAGATATCCAGATTGGCATGAGTTAAATTAGGGTAGCACAACCAGGACAAATTCTATCCGTTCAAAATCTAGCCTTCGCCTCGGGGGTGAAATAGCTGGAAGGACTCTAAAGTTGAACAAAAGAGGGAAGTCAGTACAAGAGATCTGGTGAGATCAATGTGGCGAAGCAGTCTGCCATCCATAATTCAGAACAGTCCATTTAGACTGCATTGACTCAACCCTTTTTGATGATGTGCTTTGTTTGGTATTACTTTGATTATTGTTATTGTTATGCTCAGTATCACTAAACATATACAATCAAACCTCATTATACGGCCGTAAAAATGCCGTATAACGAAACTACATATACAAACGATATTTATACAGGCGCCGGATACGTTGGTGTCGAGATGAAATTTCAACAAATTTTCTTCAACAAAATTTTAACAAAGTTTTAATAGAGACAGCTCCGAAACGAGCTGAAATGACTGCTTCTAGTAGATTGGATACTGCTTTTAGATAAATTGATTGACACTACTTCCCAAAGAGTCGAAATGCTTCTAGCAGACTTAAACTGTTTCTAGAATACTTGATACAGAAATCTTGATATTACCTCTGGAAGATATGAAATGCTGGCAGAAGGTTTAGACTGCTTCCAGAAGATTTATTTTTATGGCTGGAAGACGAGCGACAAGTGCAAGCTGACTTAACATTCTTACAAATACTTGATATAGCTTCTAAAAGATAAATGCTTTCAAAAACCTGATATTATCTCTAGAAGACTTAAAACATTTCCAAAACAGCTGACATGGTACCAGAAGACTTGATACTGCTTCTAGAAGATTTGAAATGCTTCCAATGTACTTGAAATTTGTTCTAGAAGACTTAAAATGATTTCACTATTCTTGAAATGCTTCTATTAGACTGGGCACTGGTTTTCGAAGATTTGATATTGCTTTCAGAAGATTGGAAATACTTCCAGAAAAGTTGAACAGCTTCCAAAAAACTTGATGTTGCCTCTGGAGGACTTGATACAACTTCTATAAGATTTGACATTGTTTCTAGGAGACTTGAACTGCTTCTAGGAGATTTACTATTGCCGCTGGAAAACTTGATACTGCTTCTATAAAATTTGATATTGCTTGCAAAAGACTTGATACTACTTCCAAAAGACTTGAAATGCTTTCAGAAGGCTTGAACTGCTTCCAAAAGATTTTAGTACTGTCGCTGAAAGACTTGTTTTAAAAAAGTTGATATTGCTTGCAGAAAATTGCTTCTAATAATACTGCTTCTAGGAAACTTGAAATACTTCTAGAAGACTTGATTTTACTTCTGGAAGACTTGAAATGCCAACAATATAGGAATGTCAACAAATTTTATTCCTACCGGAGAATACTCAGTGCTAGTTCGAGGATGTTTTGGAAGATTATGCGTTTCTTAGGGGCGGTTGAGTTTCCCTCTATTCGGGATGGTCACAATGGGTGTTGTAGAGATTTTTTGCAAACCCTCCTCTGATCATCGGTGATGTGACTAGGATGGCTACTATTACTGAAATTCTTACCTCATCTATGTTCTTCTCTCTCTTCTTTGTCCTGGTCACAGCATCAGAAGTCGACGATGCCGTGAATTATTTGAGGTCAACTACTATAGTTTCATATTTTTAACTTTTCCTTTGAAGTATATATGTATCTGTTGTGCCCGAAGTTCATAAGTGCCTTATTTAGTTACAAGGTCAAGAGAATCTGCAATTTTTGATAAACTTCAATCGAGTTTTCGTAAAGGTCACAGCACGACAATAGAGCTTATTAAAATTAGAGATGATGTTAGATACGCATACGACAAACATGTGTCACCATTGTTTCCTTACTTGATTTCATCAAGGCGTTCAATTTGGGTGATCATGTTCTCTTGTTAACATCAGTGGCTTATCTTGGATTTACTTATTCATGTTTATCTTGGTTTCAATCCTGCCTTTCCTATCGATCTTTATGTCTTCGTGTTTCTGTGCTCTCGTCTAATTGAGATATTAAACGTGGTGTACACAGGGTAATGTGTTGGGTCCGTTGTTCTATTCAATTTGTATTACTGCCGCCACTCATTCCATCTCTTGTTAGTATCATGTATATGCTGATGACCTCCAAATTTATACTACGACAACTATTGATGATTTTCCGAAAGCAGTTGCACGTCGCAATCGTAATCTTTCCAATATTTTGAATTGCTCTAAACGTTATTATCCTGCAAACCTCAAAGTCAATCAGCCTGCAAAAAGATCTATCATTGTTTTAATATTTACAAATTGCTTCCTTCCTCCCACGTCCGTTGGAATCTTTGTTATTCGCCTATATTCCCCCATACAGATTTTGCTGACAAAGCATAATTCTGACGTTTCAGTAATACTCTGAAACAAACTACAAAGTTTTTAAACCAACTGTATCCATTATATCTTTGAACTAGAGAGATCTCAACACATATTTACATTACAACTCTGTTACTCTCTAATATTTTTATTTTAATTGTTTTCTTGTAACTCTAACTGATTATATTAGCGATTAATGATTTTATGGCAATAATTTTATTTTTATTTTTTCCAACAAGTAAATTGTAATACTATCAGTATTACTATCACGTGGGATTAAGTAAAATCGTGCCTAAGAATTTCTAATTTCCCGTGTATTCTCATAGTCTTGGTGGATTTTTCGCCTTGAATATCCTCTACACGATTACTTTTTTCTTGCATGAAAGACCGAGAAAATGGTTTCCCATTTCGCGCGGGCGGCCCAAAGGTAAATATACCCGGCGCCGGATGAAATACTGTAACGACACCGTAGACTTTCGAGGAAAACTATTCAAAGCGCGCGGTTCTCGGAAGAGAAAAAAAAGTGTTGTCGTCGCTGCGGGCGTCTCTTGAAAAATTGGACGTCATTTGTTCGAGAGAAAGAACAATGGTCGGATAATTTCGGTGTCGTTATACCCGCTCAATTATCTGGTCTCGAACCGAGGATACACCAAACCGGAGTCGTCTTTAGACAATGAGCTAGGTAAATTTCAATGGCGTGTGTTTAGTTGATGCGGTTAAGTACCTATTCATAAAATGGAATGACAGTGAATCGTAATGAACCTCAAACTAATATGAATATGAATACGCGCATGATTAGATGTACTAAATTAATCAAAACACATTCAATTTAGAGAGAGTCTTAGAAGGTATAAGACTTTCTTTTGCGACAAAAAAAAGCACCGATGATTTCTACCGAAAAATTTTATCCACAGCCAATCTCATTTTGCGATTACATCCGACACAGCAGGAGACGACCTGAGCAAGCTCGGGAAATCTAATGAATTCCAGTGCACTTTCCCGGTCAGATTTACGTCACACCAACTTTGTATTTCTCATAGCTTTACCAGGACGTGTATCGCTGCGTCTGGCTCTTGACTGACGATCGTGTCGTACTCTAACAGAGTATTGATTCCCGGTAGAATTTAAAGTTCTGTACATTCGGTAGGCAGGCCAATCAAGTGTTCTTGACATGACGTGTTTATCATATCTACCTATCTCTAGATTGAATGTGAATACACTCAGACGGTTCATATTTTTATTTAAAACTGAAGCTAACATAAAGAATAAGAAGTGTCAACGTTGTGAAATATATGATTTCAAACGTAATATTTCATGCGATATTATACCGGTGGTTATATCTAGAAACACGAAACTATATATTACGCACGCGAAATTATTTCAAGAAAAGGTTTAGTCATACTTTGAAATGTATTTGGGAGATATGCAAAGGTTGGTATAATTGTAATCTACTAGACACGTAACCGACGAAAAATTGATTATGACATGCAACGAAATATTTTTAACTCGCTGTATTTGTAATTCGTCCTTAATTTAAATGTAATTTGAGGTAAAAACGTTTTATATCTTTTGCAAAACACAAAATACAAAGCTGTTGCAAGACACGAAATTTATAGAAATATTATTTAACTATAAGAGAAGATACAAAATTAAATAAAACAACTTGAAAATTGCTTTAATTTTGACTCCATTCTCCTTTCTTACGATTGGTGCCAAAATATATAACTGGATCGGGTATATGGGGCGTTTGATGGCCAAATGCCAGAAAAAATATTTTGGGATGCATTATACAGTATGTCCCCGGATCGAATTATAAAGAGGGAAAAAATTTTATTACTGATTTTTCAAACTTATCTAAGCATAAATAATGCGTCGCGTCGCATATGTTTAAATCACTAAATCACACGATATTTAACTCAGAAGTTAATTAATTATTTTCGTTTTTATTTGATTTACAAAAATTAGATCGAAAATGACATGAAACTTTAAATTAAGTTTTTCCATACATTAGACTTCCATTAGACCTGAAAGTAGAAACAATATCTTTAGATGTCTCTAGACGTACGGCTAAACCTGAATATTTCCAGTTCTAGCTCTAGTGTTAGTTCAGTTTTAATTCCTGTTTAAGTGTAGATTGTTTTAAATTCTTCTGGAACTAAAATATAACTAATACTAGACCTACAGCTCACCTTCACACGTAACACTCTACCTAGAACTAGAAGCAGTAGGGTTAAACCGTACGTCTCTTAAGATGGCCAAACCGTAATGTTTCTAGTTCTAGGTTCAGTTCTGAAGCTAGGTTGGATTGGGTTCGATCCGTCTTAAGACACGTACGGCGAAAGCCAAATGTTTAAGAGGTCTAGTGTTAGTTTTAGTGCTATTTTTTTTTATTTTTTATTAGCACTACTTTTAGCTATTATTTGATTTTAGATTGTTGTATACTTAAATCGAACTAAAACTAGAACTAACACTAGACCTAGAACTAGCAAGATTCAGGTTTGCTCGTGCATCTGAAAAATTTTCGAAACCTTCTAGTTCTAGGTCTAGTGTAAGTTCTAGTTTTAATTCTTGTGTAACTCTAGATAGTGTTAGGTTTAGCATTGATTTTAGCTTTTATTCTCTTAGCTGTTAAAAAATCCAAAACCTGCTCACAACATACAATGCTGATAAGATTTAATCGCTAATAAGTCGTTTAAAGCATTAAAACTAAATATTTTATTAGATAAATATTATTAAGATATAAATATAATAAAAAGATGTATTAAAAAGAATGAATGACCTTGTTCATTTATTCAATGTTTAATTTTTGCTCTTGGATTTAAATCGCATAGCAAACATTTAAGTGCAAACCCATAGTATTCCTCGATGTGTAAATAATCATAAACAATATATATGGCCATCTTCTAGTGGTTCTGTAGCAATTGTTCTTTCGAAGTTTCTTCACCAATACCGTTACTACCTCACTGAACCATGTATTACCATTTTCTTTTTTATTTGAGTCAACATTTTTGGTTCCACATTGTTTTTATGGTATTTATCTTATATGTATTTAGATTTTATCATATGTTTTATTACTGCTAAAAAAAATTAAAACCAAGCCAACCCAACATGGTACACTCCATTCGTAAGGATTAATGCTTTGATATCCAAGATTAGCGAAGCTCATAGTTGAAATCTGGGTTCTGGTGTATTTTTGTTGACATATATGTGTTACTAATTCTCTGTTCTCTTTCAAAAAGCAGTGCTTCTTAATAATGCATCATCTTATCCATCAGATGAAAAGCGATTGAAAATGTGATAGTGCTATGAATCAGGTAAAGATTATCAAATTTATTGTGCTAAACCATTAAATGTGTAATTGATAAATTACTCTAAATGTATTCCAGCAGTGACAGAATATGAAGAGGAGTGACGAAAAAGGTGATGAGACTAAGTATTTACTCTAAAATTTTAGTCTAATTATTCTAGCGATGATACTCTAAAACAATGCTAGAATCCATTTAGATTTACATCTCTAATTAATTGCAACGCTTTCCTCTTCTTTTTCGGGAACAATAATTTTTTTTCTTTCAGGAACAGGAACAATATTTTTGGAGTGATAAAGTGCATGTGAAGTTGAAGGAATGGACTAGAGCTTGAATCCAGTAAAAAGCTTATTAAGCTTGTTGGGGGTCAGAAATCGGTTGCTTAACTGATTCCGGAGAACACCAAAAAGAACTGTGCTTTCAAGATCGTTGTCACAACTGGAGTCAGCTTCGACATCCATAGCATTTTTGTTGCTCTTTGGATGGGTTCCTATTCACTTTCGAATTATTTACGTCACTTACACACCAGAGTAAGAAATCTTCATCAGAAATGTGTTTCTATTAATTGGGTAAGTTCCACAGACTTCAAACGCCTTCACATTCTCCTTCATAGTGGAACAACGTTCGTAAGCTTTTCTGAGAATGGTGGCGATTTGTGAATGTCTCTGAATAAAATGTTTTAAGCGATTTGAAATAACAGCGGTCAAGAGGCTGAATCCTGTGGCTGCTATGTGGCTGAATTTTCAACATGTATATATTGTTTTCTCCACAGAACATAACAGCCTCAAGTGACATATGCGAGTAGTGGTTATATAGTATTAACAGGATCGGATGTTCTTCATATGGTCTACTTTTTGACTGAAAATGTTTGAACCAGTCTACAAGGTCTTTATCTACTTAATCTACCAGTCTTTATAACCAGAATCGGAACATATAGCAATAGATTCGCGAGGAGCACCATTCGTTAGCTCATTTTTCAATTTCTTTCTTGAAAAAATCAAGGCCGGTGGTGTATAACTTCCCGCAACACTTACTGTACATACAATTGTTATTACAATGTTCTTGCCTTTTGTGCTCAGTATCTTCGAAATTTTGTTTGGGACCGTAGAAATACCTTCCTCTATCATCAATGTTAAATACTGTGCTCACTTTGAACTGATATTTTTGGTACAGGCTGACTAAGTTATTGAAAAAACCATTGATTTGCACTTGGAAAACACCCATAATTCTTGCTATACTAGTAGAGTTTGGCGTTCTGCTTCTTACATTGCTTATTTCTGCGTAACCTTCATGCAACCTTTCCAAACATCTTAAATGAGAGGCCATAGAATCGTGTATCTACATTTTTGCAATGCTCAGCTAATTCGTTTTATTAAACGCCGTTGTTGCCATCACATATACCGCCCACGGAATAGAACTGAAGAAGAATCTAATATAAGATTTCCTAGTAAATAGTTATTCAGTGCAGCAGGCCAATTATGCAAAACACATATGTAATCTACATGGTAAAAATACAAAATATTTGCTATTTAAAACCCGTTTCCAAAAACTTCTTATACATTTGTTGGGGTACCCAACGTGAGATATTCTTGTGTTCGAATATTTTTACTGAAATTTTTGTATAACACGACAACTTGAACCACCAGTGCCTTAGCACTGTACAAGTAAACCTAGAGACAACACTAATGCTAGAGCTATCATTAGAACTAGAAACATTTGCGTTTAGTCGTACGTCTCTTAAGACGTAATTCACCCCAACCTACCTCCAGAACTAATACTAGAACTAAAAAAATTATGTTTAGCAGCCTTAAGAGACAGACGGATAAACCCTAACGTTTCTAGTGAATCCTTCTGAAGGATAAAATAAATTGTCATAAAAACCATAATTTTAGTAAAATTTTAAATTCCAAGCAACTTTCGATTCGCTTGCATATTCTCTTCCACTGAAACCATAATGATCTTCCTTGTCTCTGGACTCAACCCCTTCAATAAAACTGTTTGGAATGTTCTCAGGCATGTGATAAGAGGAAAAGCTTGTGAATTAAGTCTTTACATGTTTTTATATAAGAGAACTTTCTAGTATGCTGGGTTCTGAATCGTCTCGGAAGGTCTCGGAATCGTCTTTTTCTAGGATGGAACTGTCCTTATTCCTTGCCTCTCGTGCCTCCTCTGAAAGCTGTCCTACAGGAACAAGGGCATGCTTGATGGCGATAGAGCCATGTAAAAAGACTTTACGTACACTACGAGGCATCTTGCATCAGCCATACAATTCTACAAATAGTTTGGCAGTATCGTAGGCAAATTTGTTTTCCCTGATTGTATTTCCGCTTGAAATAACCTGTAATAATAAGAAAGGGTAAATAAGGAATAATGCTTGTTATAGTGAACAATTGAAGGGAGTTCCTTTATAAATACTCAAAGAATAGTTTCAAATCTAGATATTAATTACTTATCAAGTCCTGTTGTTGCAACGTCTTCATCTGCATGCTTAAAAAATCAACGGGACACATTCTGGTGTTGGACGTTCAACTGGCTTGTACTATTTTGTCAACTTTTATTCCTATAGAGTCCCATAAAGCCCTTTGGATATTTCTTTCCTGGTATCCACCACCTCCCTTTCATCAGAAGTAGCTCCTCGTATTGTTGGTTTCCAAAGGTCTAATTTGTAAGCTACATGCAGGGTACATTCTCAAAATTTTATCCATACACATAGAGTACTCAGGCCATAGTGTAGGTTTTTCGTTAATCGGTCGACATTTAATATTTTCTAATGTATTCATACCAGTGGGTTTACATTCACATAAATAACACGATTAATTGGAAGTATCAATGAGAGCATTTATTATTTAGTTTCGGTATTAAGCAGATAACGTTTAATTTTAAAGAAACTTTGACACCCCACATCTCGTAAAAGAAACATTTATTATATTAAGACTATTATCTTATTTTTTCTTGTATTATCTGCCCTAGAAGTCTGTCAGGATTTTTTTTAAATTATATATATCTTATATGTCCCTGTTAAAGTAATAATAAATTAAACAAAGTTTTATTAGCATTAATTATAAACTCGAAAGGTTCTATTCTAGTGCTTCAATTTCTTTTTGTACAGCATCTATTTCCCTTAATAGGTAACTTATATTAGTTAGATAACTTTTGTCTCTTTAATAAACAGTTTCCTATCAGTCGACAATATCATAGCATATTCTGGAGTGTCTACCTTTGTTCTCTCAGAAGATGTTTCTAGATGCAACAGCTGCATGTACGTAGTTACACCTGAAGTTCCATCACAACCTTATTTAAACAAACATTTAAAATTTTCAACGTTTACGTCATTTAGTAGGAAATAGTTGCATTTCAAATGATCTTTGGCATGCTAGATACAACAAGATATGCAAGTTTATTACAACACCTTGTGAAAAGTTGTGCGTTCATAGATAGGAATAAAAAGGATAGGAATTAACATAACTAATATACATTTCCTTCCGTTTTCCTTCCGTTTATACTTGTCTTTTAATGAACGTCTATTTGTTGAATTCTGATAGGTCTCTCAGGAGAAGATACAGTAGCGTCAGCTATTAACTTCGCAACAGCACGTTATCCTTCTTTCTTTAGCGCTACTTTTGTTGAGAAATACAGTTGTTCAACAGAAGCTGTAGACCGTAGTTCTTGCTAACATGGCCGAATTCGACTTCGGCTCAAAATTGAGTTTCGTTCAGACAATATTCTAGTTCTCTTATATTTAATAATTCACTAATAGTAGTGACTGAACGATTCAAATTTATCTAGGTCTTTTCTACATGTCAAAGAAAATGTTTTATTAGAGACTACAAGGTATACCGTTGGTGCATTGTTCTTAAGGCAATTACAGTGTACGGAGCGTCATTATTGCGTTATCAAAACTGGGGCAGCCTTTGTCGCATCACATCCGAATACGAATATACGTATAGCCTCTGTAACTCATTATCGAACACGTACGAATACGTCGCCTCGAGCAGCCTTTACAAATTCAAATCGATATTGTTCGCGAGTCTATATTAATTTTCTCCTAACAGCCTAGGAAATAACCTTTTGTACCTATACAGGATTTCATCCCATCTACATTGAATTCAATGTGGATTTTTATAAATAAGGAGGTGGATGAAATCCTTTACTGAGAGAAACAGGCCGATTTCCAACGTTTTAATCAACATAAATTCCACACAGAAAGAGGTTCCGTAATGCTAAAGGATAACGTCCCCAGATTGTAAGGGTTTGGAATGTGAGGAACTGAATGAGTAAAAATTATTACTGTGCTTGATTATATCTTGTTAGAAAATAGAAGGTCTATTTAAATTTCTTGTCATTAGATTTTCAAAAAGAAAACACTTAACCTGTAAGCGATACATTTAAATAAAATTATTTACGATGCGGTCTAAATAGCCCATCTCCATATTTATGAGAGCCCCTGGCGATTATTAATTTCGGCGCGCGTTGAAGCCTTTATTGTTTCATTATATACTACGTACGCGTTCGCGAGAAGAACGGTTAAAACTCAATTGTGAACGGCCGTATACCAAGTTTATAGGCGTCTCCCACATGTCTGCAATGAAATTTATTCACGGCAGATGGTATCGGCTACGAGAGGATAATTATTTCGTCGACGTATCTATAAACCGATCGGGATTAACGTTTTCTTTGTTCTAAGGTAAGTTATGTTCGTAGGAGGTCTTAAATCTCCAACGGAGTGTGTCACTGTAATAGTCGACTTAACTCTACTATCTACCATTGGAAACCGTTCGAAAGAAACGAAGATAGAAGATTCCTATAAGAGTTTTAAGTTGAAGATATCAACTTGGATTGTCTTTTAAGAATGCCAATAAAAAAACAAAATTGGATTACTTTTTGTAGGTTATGTAAAACCGATAGTTGTCCTGTTTGATTGTTTTAATTTGCATTTATATTGTAAACTTAAGAAGGAAATTCTACGGTTAAATTTCGTGCGGCAATGGAAACTATTTATTTTCGACTTTCTCATCCAGCTCATTGATAAAACCTGGTCGTACGACTCGGAGATGCGAAATGTAAGACTTTGAAGTAATTCGGTTCGCCGGAACTCGGACGTCGAACGTTTCCTTTTTCCGGCCGACGCTCGCCGACGCCCTAACGAAGTACTCCGCGGATTGCGCCAAATCCGACGTCGTTCGCCCCCCGAGGCCGATCCACAAGACACGCACGCTTCCGGCGCGTTTTTCCTATCTTCCTCTCGTCAGAAAATCTTCTCACAGTTCCCGATGGAAACAGGAACGTGCGCGGTGCAATTTCCTCACCGGTTTTCCACAGGAGTATTCGGTATCCCGCCAGTCGACGTCGGTCGGGTCAAAGGGCAGGACGCTTCGCTCTCAACACCGCTCCTTGTTTTCCGGGATACGTAACGGGATTCACGACCTACCACAAACTAGGTTCACAAACTTTCGTGACTTTAAACTGAGGGAATTTTGACGGACACTTTGTTCTCTTTTTGTTCCCTTTCTTATTCGTATGGGAAAGCTTTTTCGATGAAAGGACGTTTCTCGGTATATGAAAGAGGTTTGTGAGGACTGAGTAGCAGCTCGCCTGATGCATTGATGCAACAACATTCAGCTCTTCTAGATCGACCGCTTCGCTGAAAACGTACATAGCAAACAGAAGGTACAACTCAAAAGCATTTTAATTTATACATAACCAATTTAATTAGCAAATATAAATTAAAAATAAATAATTTATTAATGAGGATTAAACGATTTTATGCTACTATTTATTTCATATAAAGGTTTAATTATCTCATTTACTATGTTAAACAGCTATATTATTAGTGATCCACGAAAATATACTACGCAATATAATTCATTTAAATGGGTTCCGTATAGACTGCCAAGCGGGTTTGTTTACCTCAAATACCCCCTTTAAAACTAATTACTACAGAGGGGAGACATACCGGAAATTCAAAATAGGGTCGATAAAAACGCGCGCTTACGTCGCGGTACGAATAAAATTATTTATCGCGTCGCGCGGCTATAAATTACGGCGTTTAGTAAAACTATTATCTGGGCCATTTATCAAATCGGTAATTACAAAAACAGACAAACGCGCGCGGGCGTATCGAGCGTCGCGACGCCGAAACCACCGCCGCCGACGCCGCCGTTCAATTAGTTTTATTGCCCGCCCGGTAGCGGTCGTTTCAATTTATGCCCGTGTTGTGGATTTAATTTTCAAAAACACAAACTTGTAGCGACAAACAGGATCGTGTTACTCCACATATAGCTACAGGGCAAGGATGCGAAACATGTTTAAACATGTTTGCATCACCACTGGGACCTCACCATAAATGTAAATGAGCCTATAACAGAAAAAAAGCTATATCATCAAGTTTAACCTTGAATTACTATACTTGGGTGTTTACTATACCATACACTTTTTTACAATTGTTTGATTTTATGTATTCTTCTACAACATTAATATGTTCAATATGCACTATCAAGCAGATTTTATATTTAATCCTTTTTGCGAAAAGCAACACTTGGAGTGGTCCGAGAATTATATTATTTAGAATTACATCTGTGCGAGCCAGTCACATTCTAATTGTAAATGAAGAAACGTAGATTATTCCAATTTATATAGTTTGTAAATTTTTTACAATTAACTGATTTATTTCTTATTATTTCCTTCCTTTTTTCTTTCTTTTTTGTTCTTATAACTTGAACATTTCTTTCGACTCTTTATAATTAGTGCTTTCGTACTTCGACGCCGAGACTATAAGAGCTGTACAATATTGTGCTTACATTTCATTGTGCAGTTTGTGTAGTCCGATCTTCTTAACGAACGTTAGTAGGTGAAATATTTCTCAGACCATTAGGTGAGATAGACTGCTGAGCAGTGGCATAAGATATTCTCAACCGTCTCCTCGTCCTTCGCAGCTATGAGGACACAAGTTAAGGTGTGTCTTTAATGGTTAGTGCCCAGTAAAGAGAGCCATTAGAACTTTAATGCTAATATGAGCAAGTCCTAAATTATTCGCAGCTTTAACAGTGACGATCTCAATGAACAACTTCGCATACCTCAATCTAGGAGAACTGGTCCATACTAGGCAGTTTTTTCCCAGCTCACAATCCAGTCCTGAGTTTGACCATCGCAAATGATACAACTACTGGCTGTGGCTCCACATACGCATTACCGTGGCCCACTCGTACTACCTCAGCTGTCTCTTCATTATCAATAACTCCAGACTCTCCATATCGGAAGCTCTATTGTCATTACTCAGGGTGTTTAAACGTCTCTTACAGTCATTAATCAGTACCGACATCGTTTTCATAACTTGCAGCGTCTGGGGAGCGAATTGACTATCTGAGAAAAATCCTATTATCATGTTCTTCATAATTCTCTGTAAAAGGGTTCTAGCTCCCATATCAACAGCAAATACTTTCGAAATACAGTACAGTAAATACCGAAGCTGTAGATTTGCTTCATGTAATGTGTCTGGCAGTATAATCCTGGCCCAACTCCTTCTGGAGTTTTTGACCCATTTGACCCATGCAAATATCTGCCTGAACCAGAGAATCTTCAGCATCAATCCAGGACTGCCGTTCCAGACAGTTTAATCTGGTATTGAGCACTAAGTACTGATAATGCTCTGTCAAATCTGACGGTATTGACAGCACAACATTCGTAAGTCTAGCAGCATATTGGTATGACATGTGAATTAAGCATATTCTATGTTTACACGTACAAAAGAATGAAGCCATGCAGAACATCCATTGCTAAAGTTAATTGAAGCCTGTTTGAATAAAATTTGCGCAATTCTATCATATTGTGTAGATGGCAGTCAGATGAATCGTTCAGTTCGTTCAGCAAAGATAATACTATAAATGTGAATATAGATGTGAGATGTACCTATCAAATACCGCCAAATTCAATTGATATGTGTTTAATTTTAAAAGAATATGTCGCAAGAAGAACGTAGTTGACACCGTGATCAATTAGAAAAGTTTATTCAATGCAACAAAAATGAGATTGAAGCAGAAAGAGTATTCCTGTGTTGTGGTGAGAACTAAAAGGCAGTACCCGTAATGGTGAAGCATCCAGACTCAATGACGAAACCACCGTCGTACCTAATCGTTGGAAGCAGGTATTTGGGATTGAAACGAGTGCTTACGGATCTACAATATTTTATCAGTTGTCAACAGTAGGAACAACAGTAAGATCCTTCCACAGGACCTTCATTCACTGCTATCGGATCCAGTTGATGTGCAGCATCGCTCATACTCCTGCGCTTTTCCGTTCTCACTTGAAACGAGTGGTTTCTTTATTGGACGTCAACCAATAAGTCTTACATTCATCAGCTTCCTCTTGACCATCCATTCATCCATGGGTTCAACCTATTCAACCTCGCGACATTGTGGTCCTCTAATCATGCCAGTCTTTTGAAGCAAATTTCCACTAATTTAATTAATCTATACGAGAGTATAACTTTGTTTATAGAAGCAAGTCCTTAAACCTACACTATGTGATTTTCTTTTGTGTTTGCTCAAGATAAAGAAGCCTAAGATCACAAGTGCGTCATCGTCATACATCGTGTATGATATGCTCTCATCCAAGTTTCTGAGGAGAACTGAACGTCGATGCAGATATCGTAGATATGTGCGTTTAATCTCTACTATATATCGTTATGAGCATCGTTGGCGTAATGGTGTTTACGATCTCCTAGGGAAAACAAGTTTTTATGACAACAAGAAGTGTAAGTGGTCAAAAGATCCACGTTCTTCTTCCAGAACTTGACAGGAGAACATAATACATCTTCCATCTAAGAAAAAAAAATTAGAATGTTTGTCCTTTTTGATAACAGATAAGATCATATCTGAAATTTTAGAACACATCAACTCTAAAATAACAGATTTATATTTAATCTACGATTCCACAGCTACATTGATGGTACACAGACCAGATGAAATTGAAAGCATTCCTGAGTTAGATGCTTCTGACAGCAGTATGCAAATCTAACCATGAAGACTTGAACTCTCTTTTTGGTACCGATCGATTAATAAGAGATATATTTCGCGCGAATATGACCAAGAAGAGATTTTTATTCCCCTAAATATGTTGAGGTTTGATGGCGGCACTCTCAACAGGAAAGAATTGAAAGTGGGGACAAAATGGCTGCAATTTCCAAAATATATGATATATTCAACAACCAACTGGTTCAACTGGTCTAGTTCCATTGAATTAAAGCAACTGAGAAATATTGATCTAATATATGTAGGTAATTTATGAAAGAACATGCGGGAGGTTCCTCCGCAATTTCTCCTAAGCAGACATAGTAAACAGTGCTAGATACAATAGTATCATATGTGTCTAAGAAGAATAGGTTGTTGAATTGGTTATACTGGTTTCAACCATGCAACATGCGCCAAATGTAGAAGAAATCGGGAAGTCTGAAAATATTAATTGTTATAATTCTACAAAGAGTGGAATGGATTAACACTGCATGTCGTGCAGTGATTATTATCAAAGAAGAGCTAAAAGATCTATGACTGCAAGCGAATATTAAAACATCACTACGTAAATTCACAATTGATCTTGCCAAATATTTGATACATGATAATGTAAAACATAGACTTAAAGCAAAAAAAACTGACCAGGGATCTGAGGTGTATAATTAAAAATATACTTGACGATGGTGTATCTAATAGAAACCAACATCCAAATCAAACCAGACCTGTAACCCGTGCATGGAACACAAGACCTCAAAGTCAAACAATAAGTCAAGGAAGAATATTAGTAAAAACCCTTCCGATAATTTTGTGCATTGTAACAATTGCAACAAAAAGAAGTTGCGGTTTTTCGTTGCTTTCTTTCCCTTCTTTTGTGTTTTATATTGACCTTATTTTATTGTTATAAAAAAATTGTACATGTTCCTAAACTTACTTATATGCAATACATCATAAAACAATATTGTTATAGTATTTATTAGCAGTATTTATTAAACAGTGTTCATTATGCAGTATTTTTGTATTAAATAAGATAACGTTTTATTTTGTTTGTATTTATATGAATTTATTAAAATTTATTTATTTTGATCCCCTGTAATGATAATACAGTTTATTTTGCACCAGTTATAGAACATAAAAATTGCAAAGAATATTTTTTATTTTTAAATATATATCGAGATGTTTAAACACCACACCACATAATTTACACGTATTAAAACAACGATAGTACATTCAGGTTAAAAATGATTTATAAAAGACATTTTTTACACTAATTATTTTTTCTGTATCCATTTGATAGGTCGTATATCACACGCCGCGATTATTCTCGCATAATAACACGGTTCTTGCCGACAAATTAAATTTTAAATTAAAATCGAGATGACGACGACGACGACGCGATCCTTGAAGAACTTCGGTTATTACGTCCGGGAGGAATCCTCGCGTTCGGTAAAAAAAATCTCGAAAAGCCCGGCGGTATTAAGACGTTTCTTCATTAATAAGCGCCCGCCCTGCAATTACTTAATTTGGTCGAACGGCAGCGTAGATGGAGACTTCCCAAAATCTAAAGGGGGCAGATATCGGCGTGCTCCTAAATTTAAATTTCTCAGGCCGGTTTCTTACACGGAAAGGGTCATCATCATCTTCGGCTAACAAGCACATCTTTAAAACACCTTTCAAATGTAACAAATAGAAAAAAATTGGACAAAGATTTTACTTTAAAATATGGATTATCATCCATTTTAAGTTATTTGTTAAATGAGAAGAATCGAAAGCAATTGTATGGAATCTCTTTTTTATAAATGAAAAACGATTTTCTCATGTCAGCATTTATAAAAGTAATCTTTCTACTAATTCCGATGGGTATTCTAACAAAATCAATTTTATTTTCTGCTGAGTACATTGTAAGATTAAAAATGTTCTTATGTATATAGGATTGAAGTGGACATGATAAGAGCAAGTAGTTGGTAAGCCCCATTGGATTCTCTGCACGATCTGACGTTAAAGTACGGTAGTCACCCCAATCATCCTAAGTATCCTTGATTCTGCCTGCGGTTGCCCAATGGTCCTTATATGCCTTATCGTAGATCGCACAGAAATGAGCAGTGAAATAAAATGCATTGAATCTTGACGTTTAGTAGAGTGAAGCTAGCAACAAGCAGCAAATTGTAAAGATTGTTCCAAAATAAGAAAGTCTGTATAACTATTAAGTTCCAATTTATTAATGAGAGAATTTTTTTCTATTCTATCCAATCTCCGTTTGATTTTTTCTGATTTTCGCATGCTTTGATTGGTCGATCCAATATTCGCTTTAATATTATTGGTTTTCTATGTTAATATCGCCGCTTTTATCGTTTATCGCAGCTCCAACGTAAATCTATGCTTTGGATAGTGATTGCAATGAAGGAGGCGATCGAAGAAATATAATTCATGGTAGATATTGACTGTAAGATATTGAGGAGTTTTAACAAGTTTTGGTACAAGAATTTGTCTATTGCGAATTTTCAAGCATGTTTCTTTCTTGAATCTAAGTGTCGAGATTTTCGAATTGTGGGACATCGAGATTATAGTTAAGTTTGGCGTTCGTATAAATAAAAAAAATAAATGCTTATTTGTTCCTGAAGAGGGCATCTATAACTGATTCTGCTGAAGAGGGAAACATAGCCTACAATTTTTCATAAAATGACCATGTTTGTTTTCCTAAGTTTCCTTTGGGTGTTTCCTTTTTTAGATGGTTTAAATGTTTCCTTTCCGTAAGTTTTCTTAATTATGAACCCTGCAATCAGAAATACTGTAATGTACGTTAGGGCGCATGCGTCAAAAAGATATTGAAAGTATCAGATAAAATAAGAGACGATTTCAACCCTGGGTGTAAAACGCGTAACACGTATTTTAAATAAAGAAGTTAAGTTTGTCAAAGTGTAAATTTAATTTAAAATAAAATCCTAAATACAATTAAGTAATATAATAAAATAGTCCATATCGTAATTGCTTCTTCGTGTAGATATGGCTCTTCAATACTTTTCACATCTTTGGATAGTGTTTCGATGACGTTTCTCTAATGACGTCTTGATTTTTAGTATCTTGGACTTCTTTTAGGTTCTCTATTTCTCCGTTCCAAGGTAATTTCTCTTCAGGTATATCAGATACTTGGATGTGGTATCTTGATTATTTTTTCGGCAATTAATTGGTATCAGTATGTTTTCAGGCTCACAATGCCAATTTGGAGGAATCATCTGTAATTTTTGTAATTCTTGGGGTTGTTACTTCGTCCATTCAGTCACATAATTTTTATATTGTCTCATGATAAGAATGAGTCATTCTTCTCTGAAATTTCTTTCAGAATGATTTGATGTCTGGTTTGACATATATATAAAGAAATGTTACCATATTCTGATGGTAAAACTTTTTTACAAGCCGTATGTGTAGCTATAAAATTTTACACAATTTTCCACAATTGTGTCTTCTTGGAAGTGGAATCAATTAATATAACGAGTAGGGTAATTTTTCAAGGATAGGAATTATAAGAATATAAAATATGCTGAAATCTTTCATAAATGCTTTAACTGTGATTATTTGCTCTATGTAGTACATGCTATCTTCATCTGGATTCATTGGTAGTTTGTCATTTATAGGCTGTTCTTGAATATGGATTAATTGATAATGTAATGTAATCTTATCAAAAATAGATGGATGGGATATACAGTAAAACCTAGATTATCCACGGAATTGGGTGGCAAGAAAAACGCGGATTGAATAACTAAATACTAAATATGATGAGTAAACAAGGAAAACATATTTCAGCGTAAGTACTATTTTTTACATCACTAAAATAAAAACAGAAATATAAATAAAAAATAGTAGATACAAAAATATGTTCAGATTGATAAAAAATATTCTGTTACATATTTTTTAAAAAATCGGTGACCAATTTTTGTTTGTGTTTAGGAAAGACCTTTTCTTCCAAATATCTAAGCAATCCGTTTACGTGCTGCAAAGCAATTTCATCTGTTATCCGAGCATTTCCCTTGTTTATTGCAAGCTCTGCAATATCTGGATTCCGGACAATTTTTTTCCGCTCAATCCAACTCAACCCAGTATCTGTTCACTCTTTAGTCATTATCATAATAGAATTTGGCCACCAACATCTTCATTTTCTCACACCCTTTCTTCAGTAGTTATTTTGGAAGCAACTCTGTAATTATGCCCCCATAATTGTGATACATCTTTCATTGTATCTTCCCTATCTTATCGGTGTCCTGCTCTTCTATCAATGAACGCCCCTATCCCTGTCGCTTACCTCCGTCCAATAATTAATACTATAACCCAACACAATCTTTTATTACAAGGGATCCCTCTTTCCTTCCCTCTATGTTACTCTGTTATACTGTTCTGGTATGCTCTCTCCTCTGTTTTCTTCACGATTATGACCCCCTCATAAACATCTCTAATGTATTCCACCATTCCCAACATTCCACCATCTTCCACCAACTTCAATGCAGTTTTTTGGGGTTAATACTGTTCATCATTTCTGCTAGATTTCTCGCGCTTTATCTTACAAGCTTCCATATTTAAACAAGGTGTTTCCAATACAAGTATTTTTCGTTTAGTTCATCTGGCCTTTTCATCGAGCCTTCAATAGCATAATTCAATCTTGAACTATTTTCTCCTCTAGGGAGGTTCGACCTTTTTTTGTTGCTCCCGTGGATATACTTGCTCTAGTTATGAGCTCAGTTGATAGTGAGCTTCTCCAACACAACACAACCCAACCCAACTCAATGGCACGATATAAGTGCGACTAAATGTCAGATCATTAGAGAAAATAAACATCGTGGATAAGAAAACCTATAATCACACAGAAAAGGACACGATGAACAGTCTGTTAGCGTGATTTTCTAATTGAAATAAAATAATGTGTGAACGATAAACATAGTGCACCTAAACAAAGTACAGTAACAAATTCTTACATAAAGTCAGACTATGGCAATACACGATGGCCTATTAGTTTTTATCATCCCTCTTTCTTTTGGACTTATAAAATAAATTAAAGTTATACCGGTATTTCGCTTTCAATTATTATGAATACCGAATACCGGTATTGAGATTTTAGTCCGGTACTACAAGCCCTACACGTCTTCACTTTCAATTTCGTCTTCTCCATTATCGTTCACTCCCATTGCTTTGTTTATAATGTTTCATTTAGTCAATCAATCTCAGGCTCATTTTTATCCTACTTCATTCATTTCTTCGCAAATGTTTTGGTTGATATTTATCATGATATTTGGAAGACTTTTCGTCATGATTTTATGACAGTTGAGGGTTTAAGGAAATCTCATACAGACGCAATATCGTAAGTGGTATCCAAAATTGTATAATTCTTCCAGAATTGTTTAAAAACGTAACTTTCTTCCATTTTGACATTAACAATTTATTTCTGAGAATGGTTCATTAAAGACACCTTCGTTTAAAAAAATTCTTCAGATGCATAACTAAATCCAATTCAACCTGTATATTTGAAGCAGAGCTGTCCTTAGATATTTCGCACTCCAAGGCTGGGTTGGAGGAACGAAACGACTGCGTCCCTTTTAATGTAAAAATCAATGTAAAAAAAAGGTCCGCAACTCAACAAGAGGGGGCACTAAGCATCTATATGATAGGGATACCATGCATTTCATTGTAAAAACAGGCGCCTCCCAGGAGCTGGCACCCTATGAGTGTAGCCCTATTAGCTCTTTGGATTAAGGCGGTCCTGGTCGTCACTTACATAATGTTTAAGTCTTGAAAAAATATGTATGTCACGGCTCTCGCGGATAATCCTCAATCTTCCGCTTGCGTATAATTGGGGCTCCAATGTGACTGCCTTTGCGAATACTATGGAATTTATTATAGAATACAATACCTAATTTATCTATTATTGTTAAGTCTATCGATCATAAATATTAATATCATATTAGCTGATTAATGATAGCGTGCATTGACACAAATCTCCGAGATTCTAAGGCGAAAGAGGATGCGTTCTTCATCGCAGCTACCATCTCTTGATCGGATTTAAGAATCATTATTGAGTAATTAAATTCTGTCAAAGCTTTGATCGATAGAGTAATCTGTTAACAATGGATTTCGCAGAGATGATTATAACAATCTTCTTCGTGCAGATTTTCTGTGATCACTTTGATTATACTCCCTGCTATGTTTAACAAAAGTGTCATAAGAAAATTCTTCTTTACCAAAACGTCTTCAATGCGAATGTTATTTTATCAAATATATTCTCAATGCCAACACCTCTCCATTGAAAGCGTTATGTAACTGAAGTGTCATCACAAAATTGATCTCTACTAAATCTTCTTCAATGTTATTTTAACATATATCAATGAACTCATCAAAAGGAGATTTCATACAATACAAGGAGTATTTTAGGTAGTTGCTTATTGAATGAAGAGAAGTCAGAGAATGTTTCTTTCACTAAGACTTTCCAGGGTTTTGTATTTTAAATCTCTCGTTATTCCATTAATTTATCGGCGGGAAGGAATCTTACGTACTATGTTTGGGAATAAAATTAAGTGTGGGCTGTCGCCACTGTCTTGATATGCAGTTAGGATGTTTGTTCTTTCCTCCCGCTGTAGTAACGTCGGCATAATCCCATCTGGTGCTGCAGTTTTATATTATGCAAAGTAATAACGGCTCAGAAAAGATGTCATACAGAATTAATCACCTTTGTTGAATTAAACTATATGGTTCATCCAATCTTAATGTTTGTATAAGGAATAACACCTCTTTATATTGTGTTGTTAACAAATTGGTAATAATTTCTGTATGTTTCCAAAGTCATCACCAAAAACCGAGTAATGTGTAAGTTTGTCCATTTAAGCTTTCAGATTAAATTGACCTCTTCAATTATTGTTGCAAAGTTTTTTGAATTTTATAAGTACTCTAAGTAATCTAACTTAAGCGAACGATAACAGGTATTATCGTTGATATTTTTGGATAGATAATCGCAAGAAAGAAAATATTAAATATCCTTTTTTTGTAAAAATTCTTGCGTACTATAAATATCCTCTATATATAACCTTCATCCTTAATATAGTTATTAAAAAAGTACAATTTTACTAATGATAGGGTTGAAAGGTCCAGGTCACACGACGTAAAAACGTTGGGTTGGTCGCCAGCCTGTCATTACCGATGAGAAGCAGGTGCAGATATCAAGCGGTCGTTACAAGGCCCATTACGCACTCCCCTTTCCTCTCTTCTCTTCTTTCCTCTTCTTCCTTTGCCGTTCCCTCTGACCACTCTATTCCGTGGTCGGCGCCGTCATTTCCTTCCTGCCACCCTTTCGGGGGAGTTTGGAAAGAGAGTTGTAGAGGGCAAAACTGGCGTGCTCGTTACATGGCTTATTGTTGGGTTACCCCTCGCGGATGCCGTCCGGCCCGCGACTCTTTATGCTCAAAACGTGACTGGTAGCATTAAAAGGTCCCTTTATTTGGACGGGAAATTCGAAATACACGCGTCTTATACTATAGTTATATGACTATCATATTAGGGTAGTAAAGGAGTTACGTAAATTAGTAAAGCCATTTTAAGAGAACTAATTTTATGGCAATGGTTGAGGTGGGTTGCCTATACTTCTTGTAATGGGACTTGAGTAAATTCATCGTTTGGATGAAATTACTGGCTGGCGTCGGATAGCTATTTGTTAGCATATAATTAAGACTAAGTGCGGAACCAAGTTTGGGAAAGGAATTTCTTCAGCATAACTCGGTCAATGGTAACAAATGCGAACGCGGCTTTTGGCCAGGAATCTTTTAGCAAAATGAGAAATACGTATTCTCGGCGGCGGAGCACTGTGTCCGCCCTCAATATTTTACGGCCAATCAAAAGTTTTACGTTCGCCGAACGAATTTACCTTGTTAAACGTTAATCCCAAATAAGTCGGTATGGCTCGTATTGAATTACGAGTGAATTTGGGCAGCGAAAACTGGTAACCTCGCCAACATCAGAACCCGGATCGTTAAATTTTATACGTCGACTGATGTGCGACTACTTCTCCCCCCGGATATCCACTTATAAGATTGCCGCGAAGGAATTTTATAGACCCTAGCGATTTGAATTAAGATTAGAACGACCGTTCGATCGAGGAAGGTTTTATTCGAGTTGCCTAATCTAAGTTAGTGCAGACGTCGCAATACGATTTTGTTATTTATTCATATTTGCTTATCGTGTCTGCTACAATTACCTAAATTATGTTTTAAATCTTCACAACATGTTTTGAAAATAGCATAAATTTTATTTACGTATACAAACTTTACAAAGTAGTATTGTTGGTCTGAGTGCGTCAAGATTTAATTACTTAACATTACTTCCAAGATAACGGGATTTATTATGGAAATAGAGGGTGCTTTTGTTTCTCGCCTACATAATTGAGTCGCTGGCGTGCAAGTCCAGAGCTTTTGCAAAAGCGACAACAACGTGGGCGTAACGCCATCGAAATAAATGCTGCGATAGAGCTCTTGCAGGGGAAATTAACTTATATAACCCTTTCGTGACATGCGAATATTTATAATGTATCGAAACAACGCTATCTAAATACCGCACCCAGATTCGATCAGTTTGCGTGAAATATACTTTGAAATTAAAACGTCTTTTGTATGGTTTACAAGATTAATAGCTTTTTTTGAATAAGTGGTTTACATTTATAAACATATTGAAAAACGAGTTGAGATATATCATCCATCCAATATCTCATTTACGCTCCGTATTCCTGTGTTGAATATGATTTAACATGAAAGTGGACCCCTTCGGCGACGGACTATCCGTGCAAGAGCAAAAAGTGGGTGCTTCATTTTTCGCCAACCTAACTACGTTTCGGAAAATTACTCGCCCGGAACAATCTACATGTAAATGAATCCAGCAAATTGGTAGTCCTGCTTTTACTCGAGTGGCGTGTCCCATTATCTGACAGGACAACCGCTTTACTGTAAGCAGAACGACAAAGAAACCAAGTTTTAAGCTCCCATTTCGTAAAGTTCAATTTGCGCTTCGAAAGGCCCGCCACGTGTAAGAGGGGTGACTAAGATTTCTTTGTGCGCCGTGTATTGATTAAAGAGGGGTTAATTGTTTGGGTGTATTAAATTTAAATTTTAAAGGTAAAAATAGATTTGTTGATGAAAATGATATAATGTTTCGTTCCATTTTTTTATTATTTGAAATATTATACATCAGGCAGAAAAACGTTTACTTACACATAGAGATATGTAGGGTAGATATGTTTGTGTCACCCCATTATTTATTATTTCAATTTATCCCGATACACATAACGCTGGCTTATAATAATTCCCCGTCTTTATTGTGAGGACACGTGTTAAGGGGAATTGCGTTAGGGGACAGCTCTTCCGGGAGACACGTCCCTGTGACACCCATTGGTAATAGACAGATGTTGGACCAGGTTCTAAATGGAGAGAAAAATATCGATTTTGAGTTTTTCTAACGGGAATTGGGTAATAATTTTTTATTGCTCCAGTTCGCTTCAATAAAATTGAAGTAATTTAATCAAACCAAAATTTCTGAACAATTCCTTTGCAATTTCATAACTTTAATTTCTCGGTTTAGTTGGTACAAACTTTGCTAATTTCGATAACTAGATGTTGATGGATTACTAAGAGTTGCGTTCTTAGGCAAACAACTTCGAGCACCCTGGCGACAGATGCCCAAGTAGATACGAACTAAGGAACTTTCCTGCCCGTAATTACGGTAATGAAGTTTGCTTTTTAAAAGGTTTCGTGACGTATAGCTACGTCTAATGGGCGCATCGCATGCGAAAACGCTAGGTTTCTCGTAACGACGGGATCTCGCCCCTAACAGGAGCTCGTTGACGATTTTTGTAAACTTTCTTCTAAGCCTTGTTATAGTTTTTTCGACGCCGTTATCGCTCCCGTTAATTACTTTGCGTGATAATACAACTTGTATGTTGTTTGTATGTTCGACGTGGGACGTTTACATAATTGACTGCGATAAGCCAAAGGAAATACAACTCGTATTTTATAATTTAACGTCCAAAATTTTAGTATTACATCCCTAACCATTAGGAAATCAGTAGATCCTAGTTAATTCTTATAAGCTGGTATAACCAACGAAACCTAATTTCGACTAACGGACCAACGCTAACTCGATAATTACGCAGAGCCGAAGCGGGGCTTTTAAGATGTTCTAATGGTCTGGGACATAAAATTCTCACTTTTCCCATTAGAATTTGGTTTCGGTCGCCTCCTTTCTTTCCTTCTTTTTCCCACTCAGTAATAATAATCGGAACTTCCAAGTCGTAAAAAGCTGCTAAACAAGTATACGCGCATGTTATGACAGCTCGTCCGGCTAATAACCGAGTTTATAACCGACCCGTGGAAGGCGCGGTCCCTTTTTCCTTCAGGACACAAACGAACCCTAATAAAGGATGTTAAGTGGTGAATTGAAATGGGTGGAATTTTAGATGCGGGAGTAGACGATTTACGAGATAAACTGTTGTTGAACTAATGTTCTTTTTATGGGTTAAAATTTTTTTATGAGGAACCTAAAATATTAAAAATTTTATTGTCATCGAATAATAAAAAGAGAAAACGATAAAGTGGTTAAACATTAACGATTATTATATTGCATTTTCCTGACAGAGCAATTTTAACCCTCATTATTAATTAGAGTTTGCTGTGTATACTATTTTTGGCTATACCCAACCCTCTTGGGAGGTGTTTTGCAAATAACCTTGTCTATAATTGATGATCTTTCATTATTACAGGGGTGTGCAGGGTATGTTTTCGTTGTAAATTAAAGTACTTTATCTTCCTTTCAAGATGACTAATAAATTAACGCATTTAATCAGATTTCACAACAAAAATAAGTTTTGAATATTTTAATAATAAATCGTATTTCTCTGATCTATGTCTCCGAATCAACAATTCATACAGGGTAAACTATGTACAATTATATCTATTTAGATTCACATACAAGTGAAAAGTAAGATAACTCCCTCAAATATCCCTCAAATTCTTCAAGTACTACCTTTTAAACTTGTCGACTTTGCAACGAAAAGTCAGAAAACAGTTGAATACAGCTCGTACTATACTGGGTAAGGAAATAGTGCGAGGACGGAATATTGTAGCCTTACTGTTGAAAATAAAAAAAAATATTTTTATGTCATTATTATCAAAGCTGCATCGATTAAAATTATTTTCAACGATACAGGCTGTTTCACAATTCCAGAACCGTTCATTTTTTTTAATGGAACCCTATACATCTTTTCACATATGCTGATTAGTTAGTTAGTAGACATATATTGATTACCTGTTTTAAATGCTATAAATGTGTATCTTGTTTTTATATTTTGATGCAAGGTTGCTAAGTTATTAATCATTTTGTGAAAATCTTTGAAAAACCTTGTAGTGACTTAAAATTCATTATCACCACTATTATTAAATATTGAACACTGCAATTTGGTATATCGATAAACAAAGCTTTGGTCTTTGAAAGCACACTAATACTATTGGATAATATTATACAGGCTGGTTACCACAACCAGTTAATTTAAGAAATGTTTGAGGGACCATAATTTTGTTATTTTAAATAGAACATCCCATATTTTTTCAATACCTCAGAAGGCTTTATTAACTACCTTTCATATTTTTGAAATAGTCTAATTATCTCAAAAAGTAGCCTTTTGAGACATTGCAAAAATATAAGGTGTTTCATTTAAAATAACAAAGTTATGGTTCCTCAAACATTCCATAAATCAACCGGTTCTAGTAACCAGCCTATATAATATTATCCAATACATAAATTTTAACCTTGTCATGTCACATGTGTGTTTAATTCTAAATAGACGTTCAATTGTTTTAATATAATTTTAAACAATTGATATATGTATGTTTCCAATAAAATAATATGATTTTAAACCTGAAGATGGGAAAAAACCCGAAATGTCGTGTTAATAGTCAAGAAAATAGTGGGAGGAGTTGTTGTCGTTTGTGTTTTATTTTAAACTAGTAATAAGCCTCCATATTCAAGATAAGAAAAGATTATCCAATACTATTACTGGTGTTCGAAAAACCCAAGCTTTGTTTATCAATATGCCAAATTACATCCTTCAATATTTAATAATAATGCTGATAACGAATTTTAAGTGACCACATGATTCATACAAATATTTCACAAAATGATTAACAACTTGGCAACCTTGCATTCAATATTTGAAAACAAGATATGCACTTGTAGCATTTAAGACAACTAATCAGCATATGTGAAAAGATATATAGGGTTCTATTTAAAAAAATTAAGTTGAATATGGGCCTAAAACAGTGAACCACCCTATATCACAAAAAATAATTTTAATCGATGCAGCTGTGACATAAAAAAAATTATGTATGATGACATAAAAACATTTTTTAAATTTTCAACGGTTAAGCCACAATCTTCCGTCCCCACACTATTGACTCACCCGGTATAAACGATTTTAAATATAAGATGATTTTGTTGTAAGTCGAGCATTTATTTGAGTTTTTAATTACAACTATGGTGAGGTTATATATATTATGTAACTTTAATAATATAAATACCTATTATTTATTTAAGAATATCAACTTAGGAATGGTATCGATTTAACAATCTGTAAATTTTAAATTTTATCTTAAAAAATGCACATTAATATACAACATTGATGTAGAAGCCCTTTTCTGAAAAATATCCTTCGACTTTATATCGAAGTGATTCAATACTGTATGTACACAGACTGTATGTACACAACTGTTTCTTCAAAGTCGATTGAATATCGACTAATACTGTCTTAAGACATTTAGCGCCCCAGTGTTTGGTTGGACGAACGAAACGATTACACCTCTTTTCTTACAAAATTGACAAAAAGATTCTAATTCCATTTTTCCTTCAGTTCAAATATACAGGGTTGCCAAATCTGTTTGCAAAGTACTCTATGTCAGAAACTATTCATTGTAGAGGTCTTCGCTAAAAAAATGTCTTCAGATGTACGGGTAAATCCAACTCAACCCAACCCTGTATAGATAAATAGAAGTAAAATATAACTAACACTAGACCTAGAACTAGAATCATGTGGGTTTAGCCGTCTTGAGAGATGTACGTCTAAACCCGAATGTTTCTAGTTTTAGATTTACAATTTGATCTAACCATATAAAACTAGATGAAAAATTTATATTTCTGCCGGTTTCGACCTTATATTGGTCATCCTCAGGAAAACATCGTCAACGAAGTTTTCTTAGTTATTCTATTTGAAAAAGGTAAATTTTTATATGTATGAAATTATTTTGGGTGGGAAAGTGTAAAAGTTTTACACTTCGTTGACGTTGATTTCCTGGGGATAATTAAGACATTTATAATTTTATTAGGAGTTGGTTGAAATTCAATTCATCAATACAACTCATTCAGCATACTATATTCATGCGCCCAGTACCTGTTCTCTGTCTATTTTATTATATACACCACATAATTTGTGAATAATTCTTTTGTTCATCTGTATATGTGAGTATTTGAAGCGAAATATATTGACTCGGCGTCTATTTTATGACATAAGACACCCAATACCATAACTACTAGCATCGTATATAACCAACAAAGATTTCCAGGATTATAATGTACTAATATTAAATATTAAATTAATACTGGTATTAAGATGTTGGCTCGGTATTGAAAGCACAAGTGTTAGTGTCTAATATGTATATTTCCAGGACTTAGTTGTTGGTAAATATTAAATAGCTACAACACATTGAGAGCAACCATGCAATACTAAAAACGCGTTGTTTTGTGGTGTCCACAACGTATGTTGAGTAAATGTTAAATACTCACAACATATTCTAGGTACTTTTTGGTGTCACAATGTACGTTGTGAGTATTTTCCGCAACTCAAATAGCAAAAGAATTTACACATAATACGTTGTAAGCATTTAAGCTTATTCATAACGCGTTATGGGCAGAAATTTCAGCCAATATCCGAATTCGAGTATTGCGAGTAACATGTTGTATTCATACTGTGTAATTATGTTAAAAGAGAGTCCGTCTAACACACAAAATTTTCTCATTTGATCCCAACCTACATAAAGAAAGCCTTGCATAAACCTTGAATCAATTTCAAGGTTCATCAAGGACCTATTTTTGCTCTAAACCTTTGAAGACCGAACGTTATAAAAACAGAAAACCTAACAGTAGACAAAGTTGAGAATTTGGCGAAGTATGATGTGGATTGTGTGAAGAAAGTGGACAAGCCATTGGAACATTTCTTTAGATATAGATATAAAATTGTAGTAGACATGGTTACTCATCCTGATGAGCTCCAAAATTTATTTAAGGAGATAAATGGTTAAGATGACATGGGAACCTGAGCCGGACCCTTTTCATTTGTTTACACAACATCCTTTACAAAATTGCAAAAAGTGACGCATGAAAGATAACTTGAAGGTTACTTTGTCTTCTTTTTTGATACGCTTTCCATAACTATTACCTGAAATGCAACGTCTCTTGTAAAATGGAACCACTTCTTAAGTCTAGTATTAATTATAGGTTTAGTTCCAGAAGAATTTACAATAATCTAGAGCTGAATAAGAATTAAAACTAGAATTAACACTAGACCTAGAACCACAAAGATCCAGGTTTGGCCGTGCGTCTGAAGACAAACCGAAACTTTCTGGTTCTAGGTCTAGTGTTAGTTCTGGTTTTAGTTCGATATAGATATACAATCATTTAAGTCTAAATAACAACTAAAAATACAACCAACACTAACGCTAAAACTAGCACTAGATCTAGAATGAAAAACATTTGGGTTTAACCATACCTCTCTTAAGACGGAACACAAATAAATCCAACGCCACCTAGCCTCAGAATTAAAAATAGAAACATTGGAAATTTAGAGTGATATTCAGTGAGACTTTAAAGGAGTACAATAACTTACATTCTCTCGTACCAGAGGAAAATTACTTAAATCAATATTTGTAATCCCGGTAAAGTTACAGAAAACCATATCAAGTGTACTATTAAACGCATTAATAAAACAATTATGTTAAATATGGCTGCACAAGAAAATAGTGTCCAAGAAAACAGAATATAAATCTGAATGAATAAATAGAGTTAGCACGGGAAACAGAAACGTGTTAACTCTAGACGCAATATTTCATTAAATCTCAAGCAAGTTAGTCAGGGCATATGAGAATTCTGCCTTCAGGATGATGTTTAACAAAGGCTAGCAGCTCTTCAATGATATCATACAATTATTATTATTGTTTAGTTGCATGTAGACACATCACACATGAACATAGCATTGTATTATATTATATTAACATAAACAATTGATAAAAATAATGATGAACTGTAAAGCTGCTTATTTCCAAAACGCAAATGTCGCTCAGAGCAGATTTAAGTTATACCCAACTACAGTTTTAAAGAAAAAAAAGTATATTCTCCCACAAAGAAAAGTAATCTGGAAACAAATTATGTCAAATCGGTCTACAATATGCATTTCATAAAGAAAATAGAACTCAACAGATGTCCTAACAAGCACACTACAACGGAACAACTTGGCAGATTACACGTCATCATATTTATTAATCCTACCTTGTTACAATATTACCTTCTATCAAGTGTATCTAAATAAAAATTTAATTTAACAAAATCGCTTCCTATCTGATAAACCCCCTGTAAGATATTTTCAATGTTAGCACCTATAAATTACAAAAACGCCCCTCACAAAACGACATTTCTTCCCCCTACCGGTGGTGCATGCGCTTTATTAGGCAGTTTTAATCAAAGTTTTCCGCTTTAAATTTCTTTTTCATGATAATAAACGCGAGGGTGCCATTTCACGTTCCAAACGTTGGAAACTAAAAGCAGGGTTGAAGTAGGGGTTTCGCTAATGCAGGACCGATCGGAAGGGATGCTGTGGTCGTTAATATCTGTCAGGGTTATTTGTAATCATTTTTCGATAAAACGGATGATTGTGCTCCCTTTCTCTGAGAAAAATGCTTCGGAGAGATACTTTTATACTTTTATCCCGTCTTCTTATAAGGATTCTCCGGGCCGATTCTCGTGCCAGACAGATTGACGTTTATGCTTCTTCCGAATATCCAACCAACAAAGAGGGCGACTTTTTGATGAAAACGCGTCTAAATAATAAATCAATGTTTGGCGGTTCCGTTCGAAATTGTGCATATTTGCAGTGAACGCGCGGGCGGCGCTGACGTTCAGTGAAAAGTCGAGGTAATAAAAAGTTTTACATCTATGCTTTTCAAAATTGGGGATTTTTCAATTTCCGGTTGCGAAGTGGAAACTGCTAGAAGTAATCGATTCGGCAACATCTGGTTTTTGTTTTACAAAAAACATGTGCCGAAAAGCGTACTGTTTGAGAAATAATTTTTTAAATATTTATCTTGTAAGCATCGTATTCCCGTTGAGCTTCAACAGTAAATCAGATTTCCCTGGGTAGTGCATAATTTATCGAATAATAAAGGCACATGTGCTGCACGGTTTTCTGCCTTATTTTTCTATGCGGAACTATGCAGACTTTTGCCCCATGAGACGTGAGAAACGAGTTTCAGAGAAATATTATACCACTTTCGAAGGAATAACATCCTCATAACACAATAATATATTCTGTTTACAAAAATAAATATAAATCAATATTTGAGACGAAAATATTAACTGATTTAGGAATATTTTTTGTAATAAAAGTTCATACCCATCCATCGTCTACTGAAATTTTCACGCCAATATAAAGCATTTTCAACGAGATGGTTCAGACGTCATATGTAAAATGCAACAGATCGGCATAGCGGGAGAAACGCCCTAATGTACGTATAAAAAATACAAAAGTTTTTCCGAGTGGGGATTAGGAGTTTGGAGTTCGGAGTTCTCTGTAGACATCTGCGACCGACGTTTGCGTCCTATTGCATCATATTGCTGTCAGAATCGTCAGAATTCGTACACTTTGATGGCAAATGGATACGTCGTCGGTTATATCGCGACCGGTCGACATCTGGTCATGACATTTAATGGAAATGTTTTCATTACTCGGAGGCTGTTTTGTCAGATTTCACCCTGGGGCGATACAAAATTGATTTTCACAATTTATTAACATTTTACAGATGTTTGGTTCAATTTTGTATTTCAGCTATGCGGTCGGTCTACCTCATTCATGAGTAATTTAATCCTTTAGGTGTTGAATTTCGTGATTAATTCACCGAATCTGTAATCAATGATACGGGTAGCAACGCTGCTGCGGAAATTTAATTGGAAATAAATAGTGTAAAAAGTATGGAATTTTGCAGTAAATATAAAATCATTTATTTAAAATCAGCCCAGTTGCATGTCTACAGCTCAATTAATGCAGGCGGCAGTAAATCAGTTACTTCAGCAGGTAACGCAGTAAATACTCTTGTCCTGTTACCGGTGTACACATCGCCTACTTAGCAATATACTGCCCATATATCTTCGGGCACGTAAGCGTTTGAAATATGCCCTCCCGGACGCCATACACCATCAAGTTTGCTTTCCGCCATAGTATATTGCGTTAGACGGCGTGGAGTGGAAATTATTACTTTGCGATTTTCCAATATTTCTTCGACGCGATGCGCACACTTACGTCGTTCCTAGAACAACGAGAACTTTATCAACGTCGTTTATTCACTTTACTCGATTTACTACGGTAAGAAACGCAATTTTTACACATCATCCCGGCAAAATGATGGACGCCCAAATTTCTCCGGCCTCGGACATGACGAGGACGTTAAATTATCGGATTTTGTCATTCGTACCGCAGAAATCGTTATGTGCTCGTCCCTAGATACGGACGTGTCTAGAATTTACGTCTCGTTTCTATTCGAGAAAACTTGTCGAAGTATTGAAGTAAAGTTGGCGTATTGTTGGGAAAGTGAGGAAACTACTATGTGATGATAGGACGTGTTAGGATTGAATCGAATTTTAGATTTTCTTTCGTACGCAATCAATCAAATTTGTATTTCTGAATAATTCACATTTCTCGAATAAGTTAAGAGTAATTCAAAAATAATAATTTTTAAAATATTAAGGAATTTGTGCGTCGGAAGAGTAAAAAATCAGTCAAGAAAGTGTTAGTGTAAAAGGAGATTTTAAAGAAAAATTTCAAGACGATGATAACGTCAAAATAATTGATCTAGTTCTGTTAAAAGCGTTTTGATCATAGCAATGTGTAAAGTATAGAAATGTTATGCTGTTCTAAAAATGGCTTTGGCGAAAATAGAGTAATATTTGAGACGTAACGTTAGAAGTACTCAAGTTGATTTCGCAATGTCGTTTTGAAATATGCTTCAGTCTTGGAGAGGACGTCACATTTATACTTAATAACATTCAGAGGTGGACTTCAAATGTGCGTACCAAATAAGTACATGAGAATTTATGTCTCATCACCTGTTAAATAAATTGATTCCATTACAATAAATTGAAATTAATTCAAGTAGCAACCATAATACGAGATGTAGTGCTAGCCAAATTTTTTAATATAAATATAAGCAACTTCTTTTTGAGATATGAGCGATCAAAGATGACCCAAACATTTTCATTATACTTTTTATACTTACTAACTTTGCAGGTATTTAATACCTTATTAAGGTAAGACCTTATTTTCAAGCATATGTTAAACCCTTTTAACACCCTGTAAGTGGATGAAGTTGAAAACCACCCGTTACTGTAATATCTTTTTAACGCCACAATATTATTATCTTCCTTCTTAATTAAGATAGAACAGTAAACTAACTTATTTGAATTAAAGATCAATCATTATGGAATATTTAAGGTGAATTTCGTTATTTTTTTGTTGTTTATATTTCTAGAGATATGATTTTTTAAAATAAAAGTAAGTCAACCCAAGGTTGTTAAAACATTGTAATGAGCAACCTGTCTTAAAATATTATAATCTTCCTTATTAATTAACATAGAGTCGTGTACTTGGATTTAAGTTAAACATTAACCTTTATGAAATATTTATCGCAAATTTGGTTTCATTGTTATTTGTAATTCTAGGGATATGATTTTTTGAAAAAAAGTAATACGACCCAAATTTCTTAAAACATCGTAGAGTAACCAGTCCTAAAATATTATTATCTGCCTTATTAATTAAGATACAGTGGTGAATTTGGATTTATAATAAAAATCAAAGTTTATAGAATATTTATGGCGGTATTTGCTTTTTTGATACTAGACATATGATTTTTTTTAAATAAATGTAACTCAACCCAAGTTTGTTAAAATATTGTAAAGAGCAACTTACCTTAAAATATTATTATCCTCTTTTCTAATTAAGATAGAGTAGTGGACTTGGATTTAAATTAAAGATTACTCTTTATAGAATATTTATGACGTATTTCGTCTGTTTCTTATTTATATTAGTAGACATGATTTATTGAAGCAGAAGTAACTCAACCTAAGTTTTTTTTCAAATACTGTAAAAAGCAACCTATCTTAAAATATTATTATCTTCCTTATTAATTTAAAGAGAGTGATGAACTTACATTTATTATAAAGATCAATGCTTATAGAATATCTACGACGAAATTCATTCCTTTGTTAGATATAGTTCTAAAGGTATGATTCTTTTGAAATAAAGATAACTCAAATCAAATTTATTGAAATATTGTAGAGAGTAATCTATCTTAAAATATTATTATCTTCCTTCCTAATTAAGATATAATGATGAACTTGAATTTGAATTAAAGATCAAAGTTCATAAAATATTTTTGACAAAATTTTTTCCTTTGTTATTTATAACTCTAGAGATATGATTTTTTCAAATTCTCAAAAAACTCAATCCAAGGTTGTTAAAACATTGCAAACAGCAATCTATCTTTAGATGTTATTAACTTCTTTCATAACTAAGATAGAGAAGCTAACTTAGGATTAAATTAAAGATCGACCTTTAGAATATTTATGGTAAATTTCGATTCTTCGCTGTTTATAGCTTAGGAAATATGATTTTTTTGACGTAAAAATAACTCAACTAATAATAATAGTGAACTAGTAAAGAAGCATAGGTTGTAAGATTCATTGTTTAACAATGCTTTGTTGCTTCGAATTTTTTTCATAAAATTGAAAGACTTTACATAACAAAATAAAATACGCCAGCGTTTGAAAAAATGCTACTTTAAAAAAAAATCTATACAGATAGCTAGAAAAGTTGTGCACTTACCAGGATACTATCATATAATATCACACTATCATAATAATATCATATTAATAACAAAAATCATAAAAGGTTTGAATGTCTGTTTGAACAGATAACATCGTTTTAACCAAGAATAATCTATGTTAACAAATTGATATTCTTGCTTAATAACCAGGGTTGTTACGTTTTAAACAAACTGTTTTATACATGTTTAAATCTGTATGATGTTTTAAACCAAATTTGTTTTTGATCTTAAATCTCGACCATTCTGGGCCTAAATCGTTAAATAAATGCCGGTATGTGAAGGAGATCACCTGGTTTCAGCTTCATAGTTTAAATTTTTAGCATTTTGTACATTTCTTAACATAACCGGTTATACCTGGTTATACGACCTGCTGTTGGAGAGTCCTGGTATTCCTTCATTACGTTTAATGTTTTATTGGTTGGTACAACGAGTTGTGCTTCCTCAGTTTCCAGTTCAGGTACCTGACGATACAGTACACCATCCAACATGAGGTATCCACGTGAAATCAATTTTTGTAATTTGAAAATATCTAGAGAAGACTGAAATGCATTAATAATTTTTGATATTTCTGGATTATTTAATTGTCCTTGACGGTAATCGGTCGCGCTTCTTGGTAATTCCGCAAAGTAAAAGCAGATTGAAAATTTATTATCGCTTTGAAGAACTAATTCAAACGTGCAAAGGTTCAAAGATCTCTCAGGAACATTTGAAGTTGTTACGGGTCTTGACAGAAAATCGGCAATAACATTTTGTTTCCCTGGGGTATATGTGATCTTCATGTTCAACCCTTGTATCCCATCTGGAAAGCTGTCCAGACGGTGTTTTCAATGCAAAGAACCACTATAATGGTTGGTTATCAGTGCGGATTGTCACCTCAGACCTTTTCAAATAAGTTTTGTACTTCTCTGTTGCCCACATGACAGCTAAAGCTTCTCTCTTTGTAGTAGAACAGTTCACCTCAGCGACAGCCTTTTGTGTATAAGATGTATGGCTTCTCGTTATCAGTGCAAATCGATACGTACCAAAGGGCGTAACAAAGCAATTATAGTTTATCTTACTGAAACTTGAAAAAAAGTCTGGTTGAAAGTTAATCGTTGTCTTGCATGTCATACATAAATTCTTAGTGCCATGGAACAATTAATGGCATGGAATAGCTATCGCTAATTGTAATAGAGTTCACCTTTGGGTAATCAATACAAATCTAAATGTACCATCTTTCTTTGGAACCAGTACAACAGGACTCAATCATGGAGATTCACATTCTTTAAAAACACCGGTTTCAAGCATCCTTTTCTATATCGCCCTTGAAATAATTTTTCTTAACGAAACACAAAGCATATGAATGTGCGAAATGGGTGGATAATCATTAGTTAATATACAGTGGACTGCAAACTCGATTGGTTTCTCATTTGAACGAAAAATGCCTTCGTTTTGGATAAGTAACTTCTCAAAAGCTTCTCGTTGTATATTGGTTAGTAATTTACCCTCATCTGGGTGTAAACAAACATTGTTAACTTGATGTACTTCTAGTGTGACTGGTAAATGAATTGCATTAACAAAAGGAAACTCTGCAACTAGATCGCCGTGGAAATACCCCGAGAAATCAATACTTAACAACGTACAATTATTGGTTAAAATAGGCAAAACAATAAATTTTTGTAAAAAAGTTCGATCACCAATGGTAACATCGACCATCAGCATAAGACAACTTGACTTGCCATTTTGAAAAGGTTGCATTCTCCTTTCGAAGGAATTCATACACAAAACGTTCAATCATCACAACGTGTAATCAGCAACTTATAATTGTGCTCCGAAAGCTGTTTTCCGAAAGCCGGCATTGCTGTAATGCCGGCTCCGTCATTTCTCAGCATATTTAATAGAAGAAAAGGTTTCCAAGAGGATTGAGTTGTTAATACAGAGATCTGAAAAACTTCAGGGAGGCATCACTCGTTGCAGATTGCTGACATTTTGGACATTTCGTATGGATAATTCCTGGTGTTCCATAATCATAACATTGGAAGTTACTTCAGGTGTATGTTTATGCATTCGATGTTGTTGATGTCTTTGTTGAATCAGTCAAAGCTGTTGATGTAGCATTTTTTCGACATTTATTCTGAACATGACCAAACTAAATGTAAAAGGTACATTTCGGTCGCGTGTGTATGTAGGAAAACGGAGGGTACGCAAAAGCATACTGCATCTAGGCCCCAACGGGCCCCTTGTACATCCTCCTACACTCTCTCCGGCTACATCAACCAGCCTAAGGAATTTCCGAAGGCTAGGATACAGCTCAGAGGTGTGTTCCTGATGCCATCTGTGCTCGGCCATTCCTCTCCAAAGTCTCTCATTCTGAGGCCTTGTAGAGTGGGGCATTCACACAAGATGTGTCGAACAGTCTCCTCGCACTCTTGACAAAAGCGACAGAGGGGACTTAAGGTTAAGGGGCAAGCTTAAGGTTGTAGAGATGCTTGTTTACCTTACAGTGACCCGTGATAAGTACCGTTAAAATTCGTAGGGCGCTTCTACAGAGTCTTACGAAAGACAAGGCTGTCTTTGCTGAAGGATAACACAACAGTTCTTTAGACAGATAACAGCCCTTTGTCCTATCCCACCAGTCTGTGAATTTCCTGTGGGTGAAATCTTTAATAAGCTCAATTTGAGTTGATACGGATGGAGCGATTAACGGTTCAGGTGTACAGATAGCTCGCTTGGCAGCTCTTTTGGCAAGCCTATCAGCGTGCTTATTACCTGAACAGATCGAGTGTCCTTTTATATATTGAAGTGAAATACGGTTATGTACGGCGGCCTGTACTTTATTTACTGCAGCAGTGGAAATAAATTTTAAGATTTTTGACCACCAAACTACTGCACCATATGTAAGCATAGGTCGAATTACAGCTGTGTAGATCCAGAGGGCAGTTTTAGGTGACAGCCCCCATATCTTACCTATAGTCCTCCGGCACTGGTTGAATGCAACATACGCTTTCTTCACTCTATTATCTAGGTGAGCCTTCCATGTCATTTTGTTGTCAAGTATAATGCCCAGATATTTGACTTCTTTAGACAAAACTAATGGAGTATTAGTAAGAGATGGCAAACTGGGCTTGCCAACCTTCCTCAATCGTGTGAAAAGAATCAACTCTGTCTTCCGAGGATTCACAGAGAGCCCTTGTTGGTCACACCAAGACTCAATCAACTTGAGAGCCACTTGCATCCTATCAAAAAGTACATTTATGTGCTTACCTTTGACAACGATGGTTAGATCATCTGCATAACCCACTGTTGTGAAGTTGGCTTTAGCGAGAGATTTCAAGAGGCTATCCAGGGTAAGATTCTACAACAATGGGGAAAGTACACCCCCTTGTGGATAGCCACGAGTAACTCATCCATGAAGACTTACATCGCCAGCCCTAATCTTAACTATCTATAACTATCTAACTATATATATATATATATATATACATATACAGGGTGTCTCACGTAACTGGTTCATTAGAACATTCTTGGGTTACACTATTCATTGAGGCTTGAAATTTTAGTATCATAGGTTGTTCATTCCGATCTATTAATCTAAAATATTTTTAAGATGGCAACCACTTCCGGTCTACCGGAAGTAGACCTCAACTTCGTTATTTTAAATGGAATGCTATAGTTTTTATTACACCATTCAATTATACGTAAGAAAATATGTTGACTTTGATAACAATTGTTGGTACCTACCGTTTTTTGTTTTCGAGTTATTTTGATTTTAAGTGTTTTTTGGCAAATATTACCATAGTCTTTACAATCCCATATCTCAGCCAACGTTAATTCAAAAACGTTTTGCATTGGTAAAATAACTCGTCATATGCTGTTAAATAGATTGTCACTTGTTATATCAGTGTACCTTATACAGCGTGGTCAAAAATTGAATTATCGTTTGGCTGTATTCAATTGCGAGAAAGTCGAAAATTTTAAATGGAACGCCCCATATCTTATTAGCCTATCTAAACGGGAATTTAATTCTCTACAAATTATCTATAAACATTGTTATACCTATTTATTATAGTTTTCTTCATATTGAGTATTTTGTCGAAATCCTACACAAAATGCTGGAAGCCGTTCGTGTTTTTATTAGAAGGCTATGATATTTTGACAGTTTATTTTTCTTTTAACGTTTAATTTATTTAAATTACCATTGGTATTATTTCTAGAATGATCTGCGATTGAATAAACTTTAGTTTGTTAGCTTTTATTTGCCAAAGAATAACCAGCAGAAGAACGCATAAATGAACAATGAAAAACAATAATATGACGTAATATTCGACGTAATGATGGGTGAGATATTCCTAGAGAGTTCAGTTTATTTATTTGCGGTGCTTTCTTGTAAAATTTTATTCATATAAATCGACCGAAGCACCTCTTACCAAAGAATTTGGTAAAGCAATAAAATATGACAAAACATTTATTCTATTATCTTAAGCTGCTGGTGATAGAAATTTATGGTTTCTTGTTATTTTGATCTTTCCAAAACTAAGAGATACGTCTCTTATCCTATCCAAAACTTTATTACACCCGCCATGAATATAAGACGAATTTAAAATATTGGCGTGGGAATAATTGGCCATGATATTCAAAGACATTAACAGCACTAAGTGATGACACAAGTAAGTAATGACAACAATAGCATAAACATGGTTGAAAAGCTATCAAAACTCCATGGATTTCGTAAACATAAAAACAAGAAGCTTTCCAGCATTGCATGCGTCCATTAATTTCCAAATATGAGGGCAACTACAACAAATAGGCACAGGAAAGTATCTAAATAGTTTGTAGAGAATTAAATTCCTATAATTTATTTTTGTAATTTTAAGTTTTTCATTCTTTTATGTTATTGATTTTAATTTTTGTCATTAAATTGTTGTTTTTCATTGTTTCATTTATTCGGTTTTCTTTTGGTTATTTTTGGTAAATTATAGCTAGCAATCTAAAGTTTATTTAATCGCAGTTCATTGTAGAAATAATACTAATAATAATTTAAATAAATTAAACAAAAAACTGTCAAAATGTCATGGCGTTCTAACAAAAACACAGACGGTTTCTAGCATTTTACCTATGATTTTGATAAATTCCTCAATAGCAAGAAAACTGTAATAAATAGGTACAGGAATATTCATAGATAATTTGTAGAGAATTAAATTCCCTTTCTGATAGGGTATGAAAATATGGGGCGTTCCATTTAAAATTTTTGACTTTCACGCAATTGAATACAGAGAAACGGTAACTCAATTTTTGACCAACCTGTATAAGATATACTGATACAATAAATGATAATCTATTTAGCAGCGTATGAAGAGTTATCGTACCAATGCAAAACGTTTTTGAGTTAACGTTGACTGAGATATGGGCATGTAAAGAGCATGGTGATATTTGCCAAAAAACACTTAAAATCAAAATAACTCGAAAACAAAAAACGGTAGGCACCAACAACTGTTATCAAAGCCAACATATTTTCTTATGTATAATTGAATGGTGCAATAAAAACTATAGTATTCCATTTAAAATAACGAAGTTGAGGTCTACTTCCGGTAGACCGGAAGTGACGGCCATCTTGAAAATATTTTAGATTAATAGATCGGAATGAACAACCCATGTCACCAAAATTTCAAGCCTCTACAAATAGTGGAACCTAAAAAAATTCTAATGAACCAGTTACGTGAGACACCCTGTATATATATATAACTATGCTTGAGAGCGTTCTCAATCCAACCACAGAGAGTCGGTGCAACTTTATGGTCAAGCAAGGCATCGTTAATACCAGAGAAAGTTGTTTTATCAAAAGCTCCCTTTATATCTATCAACACACCAAGGGCGGACGCATTTGAGTCCAGCGCCCCACCCACAAAGCTGGTCACCGAGTGAAGAGCCGTTAGTGTGGACTTGCCCTGAGTGTAGGCATGCTGATTAGGATTTACTGGTGCAATTGGAAGACAGAAATCCCTAATATAACGATCACGCAGCCTCTCCAAGGTTTTCAAAAGAAAGGAGGAGAGGCTGATAGGTCTAAACGATTTCGGTGTGAAATAATCTAACTTACCTGGTTTTGGTATGAAGTTCACCGTAACCGCACGCCACCGATTGGGTATATAGTGTAGCGCCAGGCAGGCCTGGAAAATTCTTACCAGGTGAGGTACAAGATCCTCCAAGCTCCATTGTAGAAGGGCTGGTATAATACCATCTGGTCCTGGTGTTTTGAACGGCGAAAAACTATTAATTGCCCACCGTATCTTTTCCTCCCTGCAAATTTCTTCGGCTAAGATCCAATCATCTGCAGTAGGTTCATGGTTGGCGTCCTGAAGTGAACACATGGGATTTCTGGAACCTGAAAAATGCACCTCCATTAATAGATGAAGACTCTCCAGAAGGTTTTCGGTAAAAGAACCATCAGCCTTTTTTAATAAGCCAATTCGTCGTTCCGGGTCAGATGAAATTCCCGATTTAGGAGAGACATTTCGCTGCAGTTCCATCCATCCATCTCTTACTTATTTTCTTTCATTGAGCTCTCTCGAAATAACTCTCGCTCAAAAGTAAGCTTATTATACATCCCGAGGCTTTTTGATCAACTAATCAAAAACGGAAAATTATCTTCTTGAAAGCATTCTTCTGATACGAGGGGTAAGAAAACCGTAAACTATATCTAGATTATGAAGTTCATTTAATACTGGCACATTAAATAATATAGGCAGCAGATGATTCGTCCTTACCTTGCTCTTTGCTAAACAATTCTTTGAATAGTTGGTGGTTCCATCCCATCGCTCCATCCCAGGTGAGCATCATGACAATTCCGTGATGGCGTTTTAGTCGGAAATAGAAACATATTCTTTATAGATGTTGATAGATTCTACAAATGATTCTACAGTTTGGTCTTTCAAACCAGCAAACTTGCTTTTTCATCCAGGAAAATTGCCAATTTGTGGTTGTGGTACATCTTGTGTAGGGGCTTCAGCTCTAAGCAAATCTTCCATTATTTGGAACAGTTGCTGAAACTGATCACTCGTCATGATAACGTTTTCTGGCATTATTTCGGTTGATTTGAAAAATTTATTAATATATGTATATTGTTGGGCTTATTTATTATGTTATTAGTAAGTACTACATAGTAGTAAAGGTTTCCGATTAAAATCTGAACCAGCCTGTATTTCGCAGTATTCAAGCCACGTATAGAACAAACATTTAGTCAAATGGAAATTAAACGAGACTCGCCGAATTACAACAGGTACTATTCTAGAGTAACCACAATTGCTGTCATTAGCATCGTTATGGTAACAGCGTCGCGAGCGTCGACGTCGTTTAATTCCGGTACGATAAATAACGGTGTACGAGACACTGACGTGAACTCCAGTTTTCCTCTGCCATCGCGTCGCCGTCGGTTGCAGGTGCAAGGCGAAGTCCTGCTATCGCCATTCGAGAAACTTTGCGCCGTTTAGTCGAGGTATAAATCCACCCCGAACCGGTGTTTTATATCCCCGGATGCCGGCGATGGTGCGAAAAAGTGCATTACATCTAACGAGTTCGTAATTTATACCATCCGGAAGAGTTACGGGACGGGTGCTTCGGCAAGTTTACGGAATTTCCAGCAACCCCGGACACATAACCGGGATATTTCGAAGTTTTGTACATTCAAAGTAAATTTATTATCGTGCTTTTAGCCTTTTAGCATAACTGAAAAACTAACGTTTCAAACACCACAGTTATTAATAAACGATAAAGTCAATTCTTCGTTGTTATTCTTTTAGTTTTAACTCTGTGTTATTTTTCGAATTTAATGCAACGTTTTCGATGGGACGTGTATGTGGAAATTGGTCTCTTGCATCTCTTCTTACATGGTTTCTAGTCGCAGTCGCAGAGTCTAATTAGATAACAACTAACACGAATGGGGACGGTAGCAGACGCGCAGAATGTCGTCTTTGCATAACAAGTGGATGGAGAATTGAAATGGCCGTGTTGCTGTGCCGCTGGCAGAGGTGCAGTGAGTCGAAACTTATTGCTTCGCAAGCTGTGCTAAGATTTCCCTTCCAACGCGACTATTGCATCCCCAAAAGCAAGCACCTCGTAGTTTTGGGAACGCCTCGACGTGCTCCAGTTGAACCGGAATATGTACACACAACCGACGCTGAGCGCAGTCTTCCGCGGTTACGGATATTGGCATTACATCAAGCTCCGAGTGGTGATATTAAAACCGTTCAGCGGTTGATGATAGCCCACCAACGAAACGTATACCAACAATACATAGATTAAATCACAAATTTTGCAAAACTTGTTTTACTAAAATTTCCAAAATTCTTTGCTTAGAAACGTGAAAAATGCACACATGAGTGTTTCTGTCTGTATTTGTAAACCTAGTAAATGGTAGGGGTGTTTCGAATAGCGCTTGAAAAGCAGTTTGCATAAACCGGTTTGATTTTCCAACTGATACCGACGAAATTTATTGGATTTTCACATACCCGGCATATTTGCAGATATACGTGGAGCTCCGTCGCGCCTCCGGCCAAAACGGCATGTTTTTATTTGCAGATTACGGCACCAAGCGTTCGTTGGCGCGTTTCCTCCAAACCGGAAGAAATCGCCCATCTTCCGGCGCTATGCACAGTGCCGTAACAGACTCCAGTTCCGCTCGACGAATTTCTATTTACGTAAAACGCTCGTTTCAGATCCAAAAGCCGACCGTACCCTTTTGCTTCGTGCGAAATGAAGCTTCGCAACGAGGGACGTAATTCATTTTTGAGGCGATCGTACATAATACAGCCAGGTACCATTAAAATTTTTCATTTGAGGTTTAATACGCAGCGACGGCGAGTAAGTGCTTCCGTAAAAGTTTCATTCAAAGACGCCTAGACTTACGACGGTCTTTTCGAAATGTGTCATTTGCATAATAGTACCCTGAAGTACTGCGTCACGTAAAAGAGTATACTGTAATATTTATATACGTGCTGGGCAAAAGATCTAACCTCTCAATCTCTCCCTCTTATCCTCTCTCTCATTTTAGCCGCTGCGTCGACGAAATGAATTGCCGCAGATCCCATCTGAAAATTGGACGCTCTCTTTTCCCTGACTAACGTCCAATAACGATATGCCCTGCACGTCTTTGCACGTGGAATTGTTTAAGTGTGCCATTTCTTTTTATCTTTCCCGTGAATTATGCTAGCGTTACAACCACGCTACACGGACTTGTACTATTTTATTTATACAGCAGAGAAACTAGATCCTACTAACTAATGTCTCCAATTTGTATGTAACGTATAATTGAAATACACAGTCGGTAATAACGCTTAGTGATGGCGAGATTACTATAGATGACAAGATATGAACCAGCACGAATTTAGAACATAAAATCATCAATAAGAAAAATACTTATTTTGTATATTATTAAAGAAATCCTTCAGAGAGGGATCTTCATTATTTTAAATGGAATGCTATAGTTTTTATTACACCATTCAATTATACGTAAGAAAATATGTTGACTTTGATAATAGTTATTGGTACCTAGCGTTTTTTGTTTTCGAGTTATTTTGATATTAAATGCTCTTTAAAAGCACATATCTCAGGCAACGTTAATTCAAAAACGTTTTGCATTGGTGCGATAAGTCTTCATATGCTGTCAAATAGATTGTCACTTGTTATATCAGTGTACCTTATACAGTGTGGTCAAAAATTGAATTACCGTATCGCTGTATTCAATTGCGAGAAAGTCGAAAATTTTAAATGGAACGCGCCATATCTCTTTAGCCTATCAAAATGGGAATTTAATTCTCTACAAATTATCTATAAATATTGCTATACTTATTTATTATACTTTTTTTCATATAGAGCATTTTATCAAAATCCTACACAAAATGCTGGTAGTCGTTCAGTTTTTATTAGAAGACTATGACATTTTGACAGTCTATGGTTTAACTTATTTAAATTATCATTGGATTTATTTCTAGAATGATCTGCCATTGAATAAACTTTAGTTTGTTAGCTTTTATTTACCAAAAATAACGAGCAGAAAAACGCATATATGAAACAATGAAAAACAATAATATGGCGTAATATTCGACAAAATGATGGGCGAATGCCATGATATTCAAGGGCATTAACATGTAAGTCATGACACAACTAAGTAATGACAACAATAACATAAATATGGATGAAAAGCTGACGAAAAAGTTTCTAGATAGTTTGTAGAGAATTAAATTCCCTTAATTTATTTTTATAATTTTAAGTTTTTGATTCTTTTATGTTATTGATATTAAATTTGTCATTAAATTGTTGTTTTTCATTGTTTCATTTATTCGGTTTTCTTTTGGTAATTTCTGATAAATAACAGTTATCAATCTAAAGTTTATCCAATCGCAGTTCATTGTTAGAAATAATACTAATAATAATTTAAATCAATTAAACAAAAAACTGTCAAAATGTCATGGCCTTCAAACAAAAACATAAAGTGTTTCTAGCATTTTACGTATGATTTTGATAAATTCCTCAATAGCAAGAAAACTATAATATTCCATTTAAAATTTTCGACTTTCACGCAGATGAATACAGAGAAATGGTAACTCAATTTTTGACCAGCCTGTGTAAGATATACTGATACAACAACTGACAATCTATTTAGCAGTATATGAAGAGTTATTGAACCAATGCAAAATGTTTTTGAAATAACGTTGGCTGAGATATGGACTTGTAAAGAGCATAGTGATATTTGACAAAAAACATTAAAATCAAAATAACTCGAAAACAAAAAACGTTCGGTACCAATAACTATTATCAAAGTTAACATATTTTCTTACGAGTAATTGAATGGTGTAATAAACACTATAGCATTCCATTTAAAATAACGAAGATGAGGTCTACATCCGGTAGACCGGAAGTGGTGGCCATCTTGAAAATATTTTAGATTAATAGATCGGAATGAACAACTCATGTTGCCAAAATTTCAAGCCAAAAACTAGTTCCGTGAGACACCCTGTATATAGTATTTATTAATTTTAATTGAATGGTAAATAATATAACATTTTGTCCACGTGTTAATGACCATATTGATTTTAGCTGAAAAATTGGAATAAGATTAAATTATTAGTTGCTCGTACACCTGAGTGTAATATGTTATGAAAATTTTAATAAAATTTGAAACGAAGTTCTTTAAGAATATATAAATGGTGAAGGTGTGGAAATTTTACATCAAAGCGTATGCTTTGAATATGAAATTTCTTTTCGTCGAATTTTTTGGAGTTGTTTTTGATTTTGAGTAATTTTTATGTCGAAAATGTTAGGAAATAGATTTTCTAGAGAGTCAATTTAAAAGCTTAAACGGGGAAGAGTAACTGGAACAATGTTTTTAATATAACATTTTTCCAGTTCATTGATAACTTTTTGATAAATCTAACGCTTGAGAAAAGTGTGTAATGTAGTTAAGACGTGATACAGAAGTGAAGTTAGAAGTGAAGTTATCATTGGTTTGTTGTCTGTATAAATAATAAATAGGTTATCTTCTAAAAAATGTTTGAAGTGTTTAATTGCTGAATATATTGCCAACGACTTTCGGTCGAATATTGAGTATTTTGTTTTATAAGGATTTAGCGATTTATTACGATTATTTACTTTAGCGAATAATTAATTGAGAAATATTATTAATATGAGATAAAACAATTCCCGGAGAATAATTTTATGCATCTCTTGTTACAGTAATTTTCCAGACAATTTTTTGGCAGAATTTGATAAAGTATTTTGTGCTTCTTGAAAACTATTAAGGTATTCTTCTGACCAATTCTGATCTTCAATAGTTTTAGAGGCGAAATTTGGCATAAATTTGTGGTAAAAATTGATCATTCCTAGAAAACGTGCAACTTCTTTTAGTTTTCTATATGGGAAAATTTGAAATTGCTTTGATTCCATGATTTGATGGACCTGATGAAGTGATATTATGACTTTAAATATTTATTAAATAAACACCAAAAATGCATTTCGTTGGTTTGATGGTATACCATAATCATAAAGTCTTTGGAAAAGAGTTTTCCGACCTTCTTTTCGTTTCTACTGGCAATTAATATATCGCCCACATACACGAATAGAAAATCTAAACAATTCCTAACTTCGTTTATAAAACGTTTGAACGTTTATGCTGCATTTCTTAATCCAAAGTGCATTCGGGTGAATTCGAATAGGCCGAAATGAGTAGTGATTGATGTTACCAATTGGCGATAAGCTCTTAGTAGATCTATTTTTGAAAAAAGAAATGATACTGCTATGTAAATTGAAGTCATATATATGGTAGGGTATCATTCCGGTCCTGCAACAAAATTGAGTTGATGATAATCTCCGTACGCTCGCCAGTCAGTACACAAATTCCTAAAGAAACCCTTTGATTATTAAATTCACCTTTTGCTAATTTATATTTAATAGGATCTAAATGGCGTGCTCAAAAAGTTAGATCAGAATTTGTTATAATTTTATGTCCTACGAAATGTTTTACTGGTCAAGAAAAATCACGATTTAAAATTAAATCAGGTCAAGGTAAATCACAATTCGTTTCAATAATAAATAATTTTGGAGTTGGATCATTTGTCTTAAGAAGTGGACCTGTTGAAATTAGTTGTGTCATTGAATTTATTAGTCGTCTATTTTTTATGTTACTATTCCATATATATCCAAAAAATCTGCTCCACTAATGGATTTTGAAATATCAGCAATTGTAAATACACAAGGGAAATTTCTTTTCAAATTTAAAACTACATTTGTACTTTTGTACACTGTTTGCTGCGTTATAGAAGCAAACTCTGCTCCACTTTCTAGCAAATGTTTGCTGCTATTAGGAAATATATTTTTAGGTATCACAGCAATATCTACACCTGTATCTATTAAAAAATTAAATTTATTGTATATATTGCCATTCAACATACATCGGGGAGGTGGGCAGAGCTCTTAAACTCCGAATAAAAGAACATAAAATAAAACATAATTCCAATTTTGGCCAACATAAACTTTAACCTGAAACATGAATTCGACGAACATAAAAATACAAGGAGATTTTACACGACGTTAATAAAGGTCACCTCATGGAAATCCTAGAAGGATACGAAATTAAGAAATTTATTAATAATAATCCCGATTTTACATGGCCATTATATTCTTACCTTCAAACACCTTACACCCCACCTCGTAAACCCCCAGACAGACGAAGACTCAAGACATCTTGAGGTCGCACTGATCTGGGGCCTATGGACATCATCCCATCCTTCCCACCGACCCATCATCATTAATATCCTGTCCTATACCCACACCTTTTTCCATTTTCCACATTTTTTAATAATAGAAATACCAGAATTTATAAATTCGAATTTAAAATATTCTCACTTTTCAAGATAAAAAGTGTGTGGCATGCAATAATTTGGTATCAAAAGCGCCTTTCCTAACCTATCAATACACAGTCTGATTTACCATCTTCGATTCCGATTGTTTTCTTCTCCAAGAAATCTTATTTTGTTAACTTTTCGATTGGCGAATATAATTGTGATGGATAAAATGTTTATGTTACATCTTAGGATGCAACTTTTTTGTAAATTTTGACGTAAGTTTTATAGAAGTTGGTTATTTTTTTAATTTTTGTTTTCGACTTTCGTGAAGCAATGTAACTTGTTTTTAATTTTGAGTTTGAGATTGTAAATGATTTATGTTTATTAGGTATTCTCCTGATGATGCCGTGTATAAGGCGAAACCGATAGAGAAAAATAAAAATAAAATCCATTTAATGTGCAAAACCATTAATATTTTATTAAATAGAAATGAAAAGAAAGATATTATTTAATATTAAATTTATTGTGTTTGTCGAAATTTGATATGAATTGTTTTTTGCCGATGATAACCAGTTGATCATTGATCAATGATTATTTATCATTGAAACGCTTAGTCTTAATGGTTTTTACTGAATCATATAGTAAACATTGTGAGACAAAACATTATAAAGCTTTATGACCATACTTGTCGTGACAACAAAGTTTTGATGATGTGGATGATGATGATGAATGATTACGAGAAATAGATTTTTTATTAAAAAAGAACTCGTATTTTTGGATTAAACATGGTTAATTTTCTTAAAGGTCTTTGTTACATTTTTTAAAATTTTATTTAGTTCTAAAAATGCCCACCTTGGGTAAATACACTCGGATATACACTGAGGGTATATTCCCTTGAAAATAACTACCCGGGAATTTAATAACACTGCATATTAGTTATGGTTATTGTTTATATATACACGGTGTTCCGCATAAGAACCGACACAGAGCAGGGGCATGTAGACCAACTTAAAATATGATGATTTAAGGTAACTTGTCTTATACCAAGTTGCACCCATGAGAAGTTATAGGCCTTCAAAGATGGGTCTTAAAATTCGAAAAAAAAATATCTCAGTAATGGATTAAGTTAGAAAAACCAAATTTGGTATACGTTATAAGTGTACCAAGGGCATTAATTGGTAGAAAGTAGGGATCATTTAAAACATTTCAAGGGGTTCGTTAGGGATGATGGTACCATAAAATTTGAAAGACATTTTCAACCTGTTAGCGGATTTAAAAAATTCTTATTACATTTTATTGTCAATTTAATTATAAAACTTTTTTCTCTTATTATTTTTTAAAAAACCTAGTCGTTTTCACAGAAAACCCGAAAAACTAAAGATACGTATTTTACCAACCTTAATTAAAATATAAATAATTTTTGTTATCCTTTTTTCACCAATTATTAAATTAGGGTCTTTTTTAAAAAATTTACTTCTGGTGATAATTAAAATTTATTTTTCCTAAACTAGTTTCGAGCCTTGCTCTTCTTCAATAGATACCTACAAGTTTACAACATACGAAAAATGAACATATTAATATAAAAATAAAATAGTAAAATCTTACGTAATTATTAACAAATTAATTAAAATTTTTCAAAATTTACGTCAAAATAACGTGTGACGTTAGGTTTTTTTTTTTGTATTTGTTTTTTATTTTTGTGTTTTAGGTACGGATCTCGCAGGCAACTATAGATTGGTTTTTGGGTCGGATAATTTGTTCATTAAGGCTTATAATATTACTGTTAATTTCAATAAACTTGTTGATTTCGTACATTTCCATTATTTCCATAAGGTTGCTTTTATTAAGTTGTTATAGTAATTTAATATTTTTATTTTCGTCAAATTCGTGGTTGTTGAAAATTAAATGTTTTCCGAATGCCGATTTTGAACTGTTTTTATGTTCTTTAAGCCTTGTTTGGATACTTCTCCCCGTTTCACCTATGTACGTGGCTAAACAGGTCCCACATTGCAATTGGTATATGCCACTTTTAGCGAGAGTTGTAGTCTTGTTTTTGTTATTAACTAATAATGCCTTAAGATTGTTTTTGTTTTTAAATGTCATTGTTATGTTGAACTTATGGAACATTTTCTTGATTTTATGGGATATTTCTCCTGGGTATGTTATGGATCTGTTCGTTGTTGGTGTATCAGGTTTTCGGTCGGATAGGGAAGTTGTTTCTGGAAGATTATATTTGTTTTGTATTTTCGAAAATATTTGTTGGATATATGTTGGTGGGAAGCTGTTTTCGTTTGCAATTTGGTGGATAATTTCGATCTCTTTTTCTAGGTCTTGTTTCAGTTTTGAATGGAAAGCTCTGTGTATACAGGGTGTCTCACCTAACTGGTTCATTTGAACTTTTTTAGGTTCCACTTTTCGTACAGGCTTGAAATTTTGGCAACATGGGTTGTTCATTCCGATCTATTAATCTAAAATATTTTCAAGATGGCCACTACTTCCGTCCTACCGGAAGTAGACCTGAACTTCGTTATTTTAAATGGAATGCTATAGTTCTTATTAAACCATCCAATTATACGTACGAAAATATGTTGACCTTGATAACAGGTATTGATACCTAGCGTTTTTTTTTTCGAGTTATTTTGATTTTAAGTGCTTTTTGGCAAATATCACCATGCTCTTTAAAAGCACATATCTCAGCCAACGTTAATTTTTTTTTCGGTTATGGGTATGTTTGTATATATGTTATTGACATCAAATGAGATCATTTTAAAACCTTCTGGTAGCTGTATTTTGTCAATTAAATCAGGAAGTTGGTATAGATTAATTATGGTATATTTTGGTTTGAGATTGACGTCATTCATTATAAATTTTCGGATTCATAGGTAAGAGGTTGGTCAAGGTACCTCCAATTTCTGTTACTTTTGTTTTGTTTTCTTTAGTTATTGATTTTACTTTTTTGTGGAAATTGTTTGTGGGGTTTTTATTGATAGTTTTAAAATTATTGTATAGTTTTAAAATTTCAGTCAAAGACTGATCTCAAAAACTCGCTCCATTTAACCCTATTAAAACTATGCTTAGAACAAAATTTCTGTATCTTTAACGATAAATACTATCAATATCTAGATGGATTACCAATGGGATCACCATTGAGTAGTATGATGGCAGATATTTTCATGGACAACCTAGAGAAAAATCAAATTATTAGTAACAAAAACCCTTATAGAGACGATATTATCCTATGGACAAGATACGTGGACGACATTTTAGTACTGATTAAAGACGACCAATATATGATAGTCTTCATAAATACATTAACAGTTTACACCCCAATATTAACTTCACTATCGAGACTGAAAACAGTCAAAAATTAATTTAACTTCTTAGACTATACACAACGGCATTGAAACAACAAAATTAAATATGATACCTATAAGAAACCTACACAAACTAGTATCACCATCCCATTCGATTCTCATCATGATGAAACTCATAAAATGGCAGCATACCGGGCTTATCTATACAGAGCTTTCCATTCAAAATTAGAGCAAGACCTAGAAAAGAGAAATCGAAATTATCCACCAAATTGCAAACGAAAACAGCTTCTCACCGGTATATATCCAACGAATATTTTCGAAAATACGAAACAGATATAATCTTCAAGAAATAACTTCCCTATCCGACTGAAAACCAAATACAACAACAACGTACAGATCCGTTACCTACCCAGGAGAAATATCCCATAAAATCAAGAAAATGTTCCATAAGTTCAACATAACAATGACATTTACAAATAAAAACAATCTTAAAGCATTATTAGTTAATAACAAAAACAAAACTACAACTCTTGCTAAAAGTGGCATATACCAATCACAATGTGGGACCTGTTCAGCCACGTACATAGGTGAAACGGGGAGAAACATACAAAGACTTAAGGAAAATTGGTGGCCATCTTGAACAATACTTATAAATTACTGTTACCAAATCGTTTTTTTTAATTGTTTGATTTTCTATTAAATTATTTCTTCTACCATGTTATTTATTATTTTTATTTGTTTTACTTGTTGTATCTTCTTTATTTACTTATAAAAACAGTTTAAAACTAGCTTTTAAAAGTAATGTCATAAACAAAAATTTTAAATGAAATTCCCCATAAATTATTTTAAATCTGTCCAAGCATTCACATGCGATACTCGTCAACACTTTTTCTGCAGTTTCGTTCACAGAAACTTAACATCATTTTATGCGCTGAATGAAAACTTACTAGTATTTTCAAAACAAACAGTAAAAAATTACTAAAACCAAATAATTTTTTCCTAGTTGTCAAATTTGGCGACTTATGAAATTTTATTTCATAGCCAACTCAACTTTCCATGATTTTAATTAAAATTTATAAAATACGCGTCTTTAGTTATTCGAGCTTTTTATGAAAATGACTAGGTTTCTTAAAAAATAATAAGAGTAAAAAAAGTTTTAAAATTAAATTCCACATAAAATGAAATAATAAGATATTAAATCTACCGACGGGTTAAAAAAGTCTTTCAAATTTTAGGGTACCATGATCCCTAACCAACCCCTGGAAATACTTTAAATGATCCCTGCTTTCTACCGATTAATGCCCTTAGTACACTCATAACGTATACCAAATTTGGTTTTTCTAACTCAATCCATTGCCGAGATATTAATTTTTTCGAAATTTAAGATTCAACATTGAATGCCTGTAACTTCTTATAGGTGCAACTTGGTATAAGTTGGTTTAAGTTGCGTTAAGTCATCATATTTTAGGTTGGTCTACATGCCACTGCTCTGTGTCGGTTCTTAGGCGGGACACCCTGTATGTATAAGTATAATAAGGATTTTTGTCTCTCTCTCTCTTTAAATAATATGGAACATTAAGATTGTCGCATACGGTTTGATATACGTCGGGTTCCCCTATAAATTGAGTTTTTGTATTGAATCCCCTGTGTTTATAACCATTGTAAAACGAAAGAGTAGGGACATTCCAATTACAGTGTCAGTGTGTCAACCTTTTGGCGAAAGGGGGCACAAACGTTTCAATAAACTGCGGGGTTCTCGTACACATGGTGTAATAAATTTTGTGAAAGTACGCATGGTTGGGTCAATTTCTGGCTGCGGAATCAACCGGCGAAACTAACAACTTTATCCTGCCACCTGTCTGAGTGACAGAGATCGAATGTGACGTTCTCCAGTGTCATGGGTATACGAAACTTACAAGGGAAAAACGGGAGATACCTTTGGGAATAGTCCAAAATTATCGTTGATATAATAAATTTTCGTAAAGTACAGTTGCGATAAAAATATTTTTTATCTGCCCAATTGAAATGGTATTTTAAGCTTTAGAATTTGGTGCACTGATTGGGAACTTTGTGAACTTGACACCTGCAATCAAACTCCCCTCCGGTTAAAATCAGAACTCCCTTTTTTCGGTGCTACGAGCAATTTCAACAAGGATCGGGCGTTGATTGAACCAAGAGCCGTAGGTATTACCATAGAGAGGGTTCAGGGGAAGTGCACGATGACTCCGGGATTCATATGCAAAATCAATATTTTTCACTGAGAAGCAGCACATTAGGCACCCCTAAGCGTTGTTGCTGCAGCAGCGCCGGCGGCGGAAGGCGATAAAAGCTGACACCCTTCGTTCCTGCCAATCACGCGGGGGTATTCAATCCCGGGTAACTGGATTTCGTCAGCATCGCGGCTATGGAAACGTATTAAATTCGATTTTGGGGAGGGCGTTACAGGATATTCAAAGTTTCGCGACTCTTATTTTCGGCTTGGCAAAATTTTCAGTTCTCAATCCTCATCGTGTGGTATCATCCCTTTTTTAGCCAACAGAACCATAATACGAAACGTAAACACAGACCTTCTCTCGAAACGGATCGCATATAAACGGGGTACGATAAAAAAAAGGTCAGTTTTCCATCAGCCCCGTTCAACACTTCATTCGTGTAGCTTTCAATTTTGGAAAACGGCGTTTGCACAATTTGGGATACGTGCTCGAACCGTTGTCGTTCATCCCAAACTTTTCTCCAATGAGATTAGGACGATGATAACAATCGAGTGTCATAGCAAAAAGGATATAACAAGCCTCACCTTTATATTATTCCGACACTGCTGCGTCAGCCTTTCTTATTGGGGTCGAATATTTTATTTATTGTAAAGGAATTACTAACAATATACACATCACACGTTGTAGTGTAAGCCTGACAAGCTTATAACAAAACATGGTGTTACTAACCTGCAATTTATACGGTAACATGTTCGTTCCAGTTACAATGAACGTCCAAATAAAGCAGCCAGAACGTGGGCAATTTCACCGGTAGATAAACAGAACAGCGTCCAATTTGCGCAATTCGAAAATTTATAACAAAACAGCTGACAATTTATCGTTCGCGAAACCTATATTTTCCCTTTTTTATTCTCTCATCGATCACGTTCGGTTTTTTGTCACACTAGTGTAGATTAGCCGGTCAGTAATAAAATTCGTTACGCATTTAAATATATTTCGACTGTTTTGCATACGAATTTGGATAAATTTTGCCCTTGGTAATGAATCATTAAAGCAAATACGAGTGGGTTGTTTGTAAAGTGGCGGAGGCGCCGGTTGCTCACAAATTGGATAATAAATGCGCATTTTTTTATTGCACCGGAGCTAAATTAACTGCGTCAATAATCGATTCGGGCTTGTGTAAACGCAATCAGCTTGTATTTTCCGAAGCAAATAAATCCATCCCGCGTGAACAATAATAATTGATAATTCAATATTACATGGACAAGCAAATATCTTGATTTGAACCTGACTAAATTGGTGTTTTATTATTAAATTTTGTTATAAGCGTTGTGGTAATACTTCATTCAATGCCAACAAGATATAAAATTAAAGTTTTTTGGTTGACGTATTTTAGTGTACAGTATATCCCGGATTGGACATATTACCAAATTGAATACTTTCAAGTTCGATGTGTGATATGTAACCACAGAAATCATAAAATTAAGTTTTTCCATACAATAGACTTTCATTAAACTTGGAGATAGTAATATTTGGGTTTAACCTGTTTTCTGTTCTATATTCTAGTTTTTGTGTTGGTATTAACTTCACCTTTAGCAGTACGTCTGAAGACGCACGTCTAAACCGACAGTTTTTACTTCTAGGTCTGGTTTTAAATCTTGTTTAACTATAGATTGTTTTAAACACATGTCACATTCCATAAATCGCTCTTGAAAACTTTTCAATTTAAAGAAAAGTTCAATTTTTACATAAAAATCGGAATAACTAGTTAATTCCTATATTTAGATTGTAAAATTCATATCTGGCGCATTATTTATGCTGGAGTTAAGTTTGAAAATTCAATAGTACATGTTTTTTACTCTTTGTAGCTCAATCTAGGGACATACTGTATATAAAATGAAATTAAAACGAAAAAAAAAATAATACGAATCAATTAAAATAGCCCACGTCGCTTATATAATACTTTATAACACTCAACGTTATAAGCTCTGTAAAAATGCACTTCACTATACAATTTTTTGTGATTTTTTTGTTGATATAGAAGTTTCAAAACATAAAATGTGAAATATGTCCTGAAATTCCGGAGTAATACCGTAATACGGCAATAACTTTTACGTGCACTGTCGAAACACTAATAAAATTTTATTTTCCAGTAAAAAAATAAAACCGCCCTGGTATTTTAAAATTAACCTCAACCGAACTTTTTTTATCCCAATTCCTGGAATTCCCAATTGACTTATCGCCTTCATATAAGTGAAAACTCCAAATTTTGGGAACATTTTTATAAATTGTTTAATATTGCTTTTTAAAAATAAACGCTTAACTTTATCGGGTATCGTGATCGGGTATTAAAATCAAAACAAGTTAAGAGGAATGCAGTAGTTGTAATTCCTTCCCAATACTTAGTATTCAGTTTTAACAGGCTTTTAAGCGTCATCCGGAATTTGCTTCACTTTTGCCAGTCAATTTGCAATTTTTCGTGTGCATCGTTAGCTTTAAACAAGCCCAACGGTAAAAGTGCCATGGATTTAAGCCCAAGCTTCCGGCCGACTAAAGTACTGCACCGTTTTATTCAATACCACGTTCAGGGTAAGTTGTACGTAAATGAAAAAATCCAGCAGACGAAATGTATGGACGAGCACCCTCGTGGATGTAATACACTTCTAAACGACATGTAAGGACACTTTATCCGACAATTGCAAACAAATAATCTAAAAATATAAGTATGTTCATACCACCATTTTTAAAAGAGTTATTTTTATTGCTTGTTGTAGAACTATGCTTCAAAATATTCAGTAGTAGAGGTAACCGAAAATATGTGCATCCATCTTCACTTAATACGAAGATAGGAAAAATGTTACAAGTTACGTTTCCTCTTAAATCTTAAACTACTGAATAACTTTAATACAGGTAGACACCAAGTTTAATATAAAAGACCAGTCCAATGCTTTCATGAACGTTAATATAGGACAGAAAGGTATCTTATATCGGAAATTTGGAGCCATGGTACTCCAAAAATAGATTCCTTAAGTACGCGAGCTTGAGATAGTCACAAACAATGTGACATACTGTTTCATCTTCATTTTCATACCCTCTACAAAATGATGTGATTGGCAGCTTTATGTAGAATGTATAGAACATAGAATAATATTACATATTATTCTATGTTCTAGAGAATTAGAACAATAGCTTTGAGTTGATCATAATTGCTTAAAGTCCAACGATCTACATTTCATTCAAATAAAATTTATAATTTTTCAGTTAATCCCAACAATCAGTTTGCATAATCTTCTGATACGTAATAATTACGAAATGAACAATTAATAGATTCAAAATTTGTTTTAAGCAAGTACATAGTTCTCACAAAATTTTAAATATTAAATGTTACTAAATATTTATCATTTCAGGTGTAATGTAAAACTTGAATATACCTCACGTTTCTATACTATGAACATATTAATAATTTTTAATTGAAATGCACCGCATATTGTGCACACATAGAAAAGCCTAGACATGTCCAGACATGTCTGATTCTGTCCAAATAAGCGTCAAATTGGAATTTCTAGTGGGCATAGATATTCAGTAAATGGACCGATGCGTCATAATATAGATTTGTAATTAAATCACAATTACTCAAATTGCTACCTGATATAATTAGGATTTCTTTACTATTCTTATCATACTCATTAGGATTAATAAGGCACAAGAATTCTAAACGTGCTAAATCATGTATTTGCAGTTACGGGAGACAGGTAAATACTCGGTGGATAGGTATTTATAAATTGGGGCAAATATCAAAAGAGTGGGTAATGAATTAATCAATTGAAAATTTATAGTGATACGTGAATATATTTTTTAATTCGAATGTATTAATTTATTTACAAAGAAATAAAAATATTAGTTTGTGTAGTTCTGCACAATTGTACTCAAATGTAAACATGGCAATGTTAACAAAATGACAAGTAATATTGTTAAAGACTGTTTTAAATGTCAATAAAATTGAAAAAATATTTTTAGAATTCCCCGGGGCGGCGCGGTGCCGTCATAAGGACGTCGCGAAATATGGATAATCGCTTTTAAAAAGGAAAGTTTTCCAATTTTTCAATAAAGCTAACAATTTAAAAAGAAATGTGATATATAAAAGGCGCCGCGGAAAAAATTCCGATTATTTTACCTTTGGTTTAAATGATAGAGTGAATCAAGGAGTTCAGATTGTTGATTTATTAGTGTTAAAGCTTTTTCATGTCTACTGAATACGATAAGTACACATAATCTATTTTTGGCAATGAAAGAAAAGAGTTACTCATTTTCAAGTTAATTTTGAAAATGTATTCCTAAGGTGTTGAGGTCTTTTTTGGATCAATACTGATTTTTGAAGTGGTTTAGGTTATATTTTTCATTTTCTATATTTATATTCCAGAAGAATTTACAACAATCTAGAGCTAAATAAGAATTAAAACTAGAACTAACATTAGACCTAGAACTAGCAAGATTAAAGTTTAGCCTTGCATATTCAAGCGCACGGATTATTTAGAAATTTTTTTCCATAGTTGTTGGGATCCTTTTTTGGGGCAATATTGATTCTGAAGTAGTTTAGGATATAATTGAACTAAAATTAGAACTAACGCTAGCACTAACACTAGAACTATCACTAGCAGTAATACTAGATCTAAAACTAAAAACTTTCGGATTTTGGCGTGCGTTCTTTGAGAAAATGTTTGACGTTTAGGATGCCACGTTGCAACCTTCTTTAGAAACTGGTTCGAAGTAACTTCGCACTGCAAAACCCGAAAGTTTCTAGTTTTAGATAAGAAAAATAGAGCCAAGACTAACGCTAGAGCCAATATTAGACCTAGAAGGAAAAACATTTAGGTTTTTTTACACCTCTCTTAAGACGGAACCCAATTCAACTCTACCCAACCGGTCTTTACCGGTCATATACAGACTGTTTCTAAATTTATGTAAAAGCTTTCAAGAGGTGATTTTTCAGCTAAAATTAAGGAGAGTCTCTCATATAACTTTTTATTCAAAACCCCTTTATTAGCCTCCAACCCAACCCAACCCTTTATTTAAATCAGGTTTTCAAATAGAAAAATGTAGACGCATTAAAAAATTCTGATGCAAGTATGGTAAGGGTGGATTTTAATTTATTTTAATTCATCCAAAATAGAAGAGGTTTTAATCCAAAAGAGATATATGAAACACCCCCTTAATTTTCGCTAAAAAATCACCCCTTGAAACCTTTCACATCAATTTAGAAAAGTCCTGTACGTAAATTTTCCATTTTTTCAAGAAAAATAACAATTTAAAAGATTCGCATGTATTTAAGACGCCGCCAAAAAAAAATTCAATAATTTAGGGGGCCGCAAACCAAAATTGATTGGGAACCTCTGGTTTAGAGATCATTATATTATTTTTGGGTTTATGTGTAAATAATTATCGATGTTGCTTTTTATTAAACAAGACCTCATATTTTTGGACTAAACATGGTTACTTTTTTAGTGGTCTTTGTTCTACTTTTTTAAATTTTATAAACATCTCAAATTTCCCATCTTGTGTAAATACCCCCAGGTATATACTTTTGAAAATAAATACCCGAGTATTTAACAACATTGTGTATTTGTCACAACAAAACTCTCCAAATACCATAATAAATCTGACAAAATTCAAAAAGAGTGTGATCGCATCCTTATTATTACATACATCGTCTTTCAATGATTAATGACTTTGATACTAAAACCATACAAAAAATCTCGATGGTATTGTTATGTAACAATAACACAAATTGTTTTATTACTTTTACCGAATACTCGGAGATCACGAGAAAGGGTGGAAAACAAATGTTCGTAGAGTGAATCGGTGATTTTGAGGTTGACAGGTTCACCCTCTTTCCTCTTTACGTTTTCCCAACGAGGGCAACCGCTACAACGATCGTTCATTTTGCCTTCCATTGTTCCTCCTGGACTACCAATATCGAATAATTGCAAGAGCGCTTCACTCGCTTATACTGCGCCTATACAAAAGGTGATGAACTAGTTTTAATATATCATCACTCCGCGCCCTTTTCAAGGCCCCCTTTTATACTCATGTTGCATCGCCACCGTCTGACGGTAAAACGCATCGACCATATCGCAAAAAAAGTACATCGATGACGAGCTTTTCCGTATTTTTTTTTCAAAAGACCGCTGTTTCTGTTGAATGGGCACGGATTTGAAGTCGCGTTTTTATACCGATGGTTTTACGTTTTGGTCATTCAAAACTCAAAGATGAATGTATGTATCAGTGAAATATTGCTTTTGTTTCATTTGGTTTTGCGGATGGATGTGTTGCTTTTTACATCCTTTTGGTTTCCAGTAAAACCCTTTGCTTTCAAGTGTTTGGAACATTGTTTATTACCATTTTTTCGTTGAATGATTTTTATGTTTAATATTTTTTACGATACTAAAATCTTTTTTCTTTTTACGAGTTATAAATCATCGCGCAAATTTATTAGACTTTATGTTTGGCCCTGAGCTACAGAGGGGGCACAACACCGAGTATAACTTACATTAACACGTCCGCTTCGGTAATAGCTTTCTGTTAACGGTGCTTTTACGTTACACCCCGAGGTGGTCGCCACAACACCATTCTTTATTACCAAATGGCGCCGGCGCGTTGACAAATCGAGCTTTTTTATAAAATACATTTATTTATTATTTATATAATTTATATGAACACTCACGGCTATCAAATTATAACGTGATTTGATGGAAATCTCAGGATCCTTCTGCGGCTTCAGACTAGGACATATCACAGTCGGCAACTGCCACAGGACCGTATGCGCAGGATTTATCACGCCTGCGAGCGACTCGTGGGGACGCCAGAACTGGTTGCTCTGCCAAAATTTTTCCCATAAATCGCAAGCGGTCGCGTATCGGTAATTAACGTGTTTTTGTTAACCCTTTTTCGTAAGGCGAACTTTTAAACGCTGGGCCATTATCGTAAATTTATGGTGGTCGACGTCTTTCCTTTAGTCCGCGCCTGATTTCGACCCTTTCAATATTTATCTTCTAAATTTACGTGGAAATCTCTCGATTATCTTTCACTTTTTACCGACCTTAAAGTAATAATGCTGGGTTTGGGATAATTTATAAAAAAAATGCTAGAAAATTTCTCTTAAATTCTTTTCACGAGAATTCTGAAAGGAGTGGTAAATTTCATCTGGTTGGAGGACTATACTCCGGCGACAATTCACCTCCACCTTCTCCACTTTCTCCCGTTTCCTCTTTCTCACTAACGTAATAATAAAACTTTTCCGGAAAGAGCCCTTTTCGGTCTACGGATTTCGGAGACGTCGTAGATTGTTCGCCGATGCGAAACAATCTCCACTAGAGCAGACAGCACGGTCCAGTCAGATCAAGCGTTAGCGAAGCATCCTCCGGGCCTTAACAAATTCCCGTCAGTTTACACGGATTCCAGGTTTTCCAGACGTACCGGTTCTGTCCACGGATACGATTCAACCGAGTGATAAACTTTCTATTCCGGTTTGTGCCGGTCTGAAGTGGCGGTGGTGAACGGGTTGGCACAAACTGGAGAATAAAGAGCCCCGGCTTGGTTTTGGCAGGTCCAGCCGTAGATGCTTTTAGAGTAATGCGCCAAAGAGTTGGGAACAAAGGGAAATGGGATTTAAAGTATATTCGGAGAGATTCCCGCAGAATCTATTTAGAAGAACACAAAATAACCATTGGCCACAAATAAAGTTCTCAATTAAATTATCTAATTAATTTAATAAAAGCACTATAAAATGTGTGGTTTATGGGTTTCAATACCTATCTCGAACTCTCTATTTTCAAATTGATAAAAACATTTCTTCCACACGGAATCCGGTGCTTTCTACTTGATTTAACCGCGTTGACGATATTGGGTTCATAAATAGCCCTTTATGGCCATTTTGTATTGGCTATCGTCCTTGAAAATCTCAATTTGTACCGGTTTACGACACCGTAAATAACTAGGACTTGAATTTAAGAGGTGGTTGTAATTGAATTAAATAATACCATTATATATCTACGACTGCTTGGATAAGCACACTCATTTTAGGTGATTTGGGTTACGTAATGAAGTTCATTATCGCTCTGGTTTCATTACGTAACGCATTTTTGGCCCAATCAGAAAGAACTTAATTAATTGAAGACAAAAGCAAAAATATAAAAAAGAAAGTGCTGCCTATTTAAAGAAAAACAATACTATTTATTATAAGTGGTTTCCGAGTGAAATTTCGGTTCGGCTTAAAATGGAGATTTCAGCGAAATTACGGTTTCGGCTATATTTTAGCCAAAACATGGTCGAAACCAAAACTACACCAATAAAGCTTAATTGCGATCTGTTTCAACCAAAATCGTTCAAATAGATATCTGATCCCTTGTATAACCTCCCTGCGCACACTCCGGCTACATCAACCAACTTAGGGAATTACCAAAGGCTAGGACTCAGCCCAGAGATGTCTCTGGTGCCTGTCGTAGTAAGCCATTTTTTCCAAATGCTCTCAATTTGAGATCTATTAGGGCAGAACAAGATATGATATACTGTTTCGTCACCCTGTTTGCAAGCACGACAGAGTCATGTCGTGAGAGCAGACATTTTAAGTTATAAAGGTGTTTATTAACGTTATAGTGACCTGTGATAATTCCGTAAGGCGGTTCGTAAGGCGTGAGGCTGAGGAATAATATAATAACTTCTTAGCTATCGCACCCTTTGCTCTATAAAATCAGCCCAAGAACTTCTTTCGGGTTCGTCGGCAAAGGGAAACAAGGCACTATACTAGCAGTCATTTTCACCAGTCTATCGGTATGCTTATTAATCGAATGAGTCAATTGTACCTTTATCCACTGAAGTGTAAAACTATTTAGTGTTACCACCTCTTCAAGCACTAAGTGACAGTCTATTAACAGCGCAGAGGTAAATTTGTCCCTGCTTAAGGTTGTAACAGAATGCCTGATGTCGGTAAAAATTGTAAAAGTCTTACTTACTTACTGTAAATATAGTCAGCATCAATTTTTATGGCGACTATTTCCGCCTGCATGATAGTGATGCCTTTTCTGAATGATACGATAAAATGGAATGATAACTAATTGGAGAATATTCCTGTTCCTGTACCAATCCCCCTGCATTAATCTAGATTTTATAGGTGTTATTTTCCTCTATTTCTATAGAACTGTAATCGGTGAAGTATTTCCTTGAGAAAATAAATTTCATAAGAACATAGTCCGTGCAGCATTACAATAGAGGTGAAAAATTCTACTTCCCGTAGTTGTAACATGGTAATCAATGCAACCTCATGAATATGAAAGCGTAGGGGTGGCAGATTTAGCATGTTTTCTATGATCGCAGTGGGGATCGTTCGTATGGCACCTGCAACATACATATACGCAAGTCTCTGTATTTTATTATATAGAGAGCAGAGTTGGGTGACAACCCCCATGTCTTCCTAACCGCCCTGCGGTATTTACCAAATGCAACACTAGCCTTCCTAACTCTACATTCTAGGTGTACTTTCTGCGATAGTTTACTATTTATAGTAGACCTAGATGTTTAACCTTTTTAGACAAACTCAGTGGACAAGGGTAATGGAAAATTGCCAATCTTTCGCAACCTTGTGAAGAGAATTATGTCAGTAAACAAATGGTAGGAGCAACATTATGCGCGGCTAAAGCTTCGCCAATTCCAAAGAATGTCGCCTTGTCGAATGCAACCTCAATGTTTATGAATACTTCCAAGACGTACTCTTTGGAATCCAACCTCCTTTCGACAAAACTAGTCATAGAGTGAAGAGCTGTCTATGTGGACTTGGCTTAGGTGTAAGTGTGTTAATCTGAATCTAAAGATCTATCTACAAGACAGTAATCCCTTATATAACGGAGGTTGATTGGTCTGAAAGACTTCAGAAGGAAGTAGTATTGCGTACGCGGTTTTGGTATGAAGGTAACTGTGAGCTCACATCAATCTGTGACATCAAGTCATCCAATCCCCATTGCAGTAGGGCTGGTACGATACCATAAGTTCCCGTAGCTTTAAAGGGTGACATTTTTCTTGCACGCAGATCCTCTCGGCAAGTAACTAGTCTTTTGAAGTCGGTGTGTGGTTGATGTCCTTTTGGGCAACGGTTGGGTCCGCCGAACCTATAAAATGACCATTCATTAGCAGGTGTAAGCTTTCTAGAAGGTTGTCGGTGTAAGGATCATCATCCTTCTTTAACCACCTATATATCGGTCTGTGTCTGAAGCCAGTACCCTTTTTAAACGAGAGTTCGTTGGGAGTGGTGACTTCCTCGCAGTATGGGGTCAGACTTATGTATTTTTCAAAAATTAAGATGGCGGATACAACATACAGAACTAAAATTGCAAGAAACAAGGTAATTTACCTAAAGCTTGATATTCGGGGGAGTTTTATGGCTATTTATAACTGAATCTCGATTCTAATACTCCTAATTGACGGAAAATCGCGAATTCTTATTGCTTGTTTATGTTACAAATGAAATAGTACCATGACTATCAATTAAGTAATCCTTAGTAATCCTTTTATTACTTATGAACGATGAATAATTACTTTATTTTATTAAATTCGGTGCGACTACTTTCGTAAGGTTTTCAAGTCATCAGGCATGACTGAAAACGAAAGTTATAAAAAGTACAGAGTGAAAAACATTGAATTGAATATTATAAAATTAAATTAAAATGATAATTACCGTGATAGAGGTCGAAGAAGAAACTAATCGTACAGAATGCATGCATATACGTCAATATTGTTAAAACTAGACAGACGGCACTTAATAAATAACAAACTTATTTTTTTTAAATTGATATTGAAACCCAAAAAAACGAATATATTATGTAAAAATACATTAAAATTTGAGTAGGATTAAGTTGTTACAGATATTTTTTTTTGGAAGACTAAAGATAAGAACAATTAGCACAAATTTTAGGAAATCCATCTCTTGCGATCCATTTTGTGATCCCGCAGACATGTAAAATCAAAAAATAAATCATATAGATATATAATATTCTTCTTATAAGTCAAACTGTTTTGATTTTATAAGATTTTTAATAGTGCTATATTATTTATTGTTATTTTATTGCCAGTCTCTTTGATGTGCTTAAAAACAGCTGAAGAAGTTTTTTTTATATTCTTTACATCTAGTGGTTAAATTTCGATCTGGTTGATCTATATATAACATATCAGATTAAATCTTATATACACAACACATTTCCTCCTTTCTGGTAAAATTTTTGTGTGTTGTTATTGATGATGTAATTGTATATTTTATTGTTTGAGACGAAGACAGGTGTAATGCATTTACGTAAGTTTTTAGTAAGAAGGTTTATTATGGAAGGTTTGAAAGATATAGCAATGTATTTAACTGTAGACTTAATATGATCAATTATGATATTTTAGAGACTCTAACGAATTATTTTCATGCATAAGATTTTTCTCCGTCGATTTTAATTTTTCAATTTCTATTAATTTTTGTTAGGTTGAGTGTGCACAGGGTTGTACCGTCATTGGATCTTGTTATGTTATTATTTTTAAAGCTATTCTAGCCTTCTAACCTCTATCAACCCCTTCAAATAATTTTGTCCAGCTAGAATCTGGATTCAGCTTGATGGGCGTCGTTATTGTTATTTATAGTTTCTGAATAGCTAACTTAATTCTGAAACTGTTTTGTTTCTTACATTATTTTGATTATATAAGTGCTTAAGCTAGTAAGAAAGGAATTTTTGAGTGTCGGCAAGCCTTATTTACGTCTCTTTACGTCGTGCTCAATTTGTAGCAGTCGTATTTAAAATACTGTATATCACACGTGGGCTAGACTGTAGCGTTTCCTAACCTATCTTATATTGCGACCCATAAAACATTAGAAAAAAATTACAAGACGAAAATTTTGATAGTGTTACAGATAATTCTGTTTTTACACATAGTTCGTGTAAGAAACTTTTAACGTGTTGAAAATTGCAAAAATTGTTGATTTTATAAAATGCCATAAATTTTGGATTATTTAAACATTTCATTTCTCAAATACAAATTGAGATACTCAGGGATGGATGTAATTTTAAAGACAGTCTTTTATGTTAAGGAACTATTTTTAAAAAATCATAATAAATTGTACATTTATTAAATTATTTTAAACTTTTTATCATTCATTATACAAATTATAATCTTGCTACTGAAAGCAATAGATTTTGAAAGTATCTGTTTTTGAGATATTAAGTTTTAAACATCCTTCAGGTTAAGTAACTATTATCCTCTATAAACCTCTAGAATTAATTTCATAGTCAATCTTGTAAATAAAGTCAAAATTAAACAATTTTCAAAGGTTAAGCTAAAATTAGATTGCTTTTCCTTAATCGATACTAATGAATGAAGTGATTCTCAAAAAAATTTAATTTTTTAAAAGCGATTAAGGAAATTTTTAATTTTATGAAATACCACAAGTTTCATTTAAGTTCAAAACATGATAACTCAAAAATTAAATGAGATACTCACGAATAGATTTGTTCTCAGAAAAGTGCATACTTTGCTTTATAAATTACAACAAGATATCTTAAGAATTCCATGTTTTACAATTTTTCAAAAATGATTGGGAAAATTTGTAATCTTATGAAATGCCACAAATTTAGGTTGATTCAAAACTTAATATCTCATAAACGATTTAAGATAATCCGGGATGGATTTATTTTCGGAAAAGTGCATACCTTCCTTTATAAATCACAATAAAAATCATCAAGATATCTTAAGAATTTAATTTTCTACTACTTTTTTAAATATGATTAAGGATACTTAATTTTATAAAACGCTACAAATTTAGGATAAATTAAAAACGTGACATTTCTAAAAGAAATTAAGATACTTCGATACTCTCGAAAAACTCTCTACTTTCATTTATAAATCACAAAAAATGCCCGTATAAGCACGAAAACGTGTCTCTCGTGGAAAAAGAGAATTAGGATAAAATTTATGATTATTGTATTAGTTTTACGAGGACATTTGCGACCCATAGGTTGAGAAACACTGAGCTAGAGCATAATTAAAGCACTTATTTTACTCCCTCATCGTGCAATTCACACTTATATCCTGATTACGTCTTTACCCCATTTATAATATAAATAACTATTATGGTAAATTTCTATTTGATTACAATACATATACACAAGTAGTTTTCCATTCAAGTAATACGTATTACACTTTTTCAAATACTCTTCCTATCAACGTCTTCAAAATAGTCTCTATTCAGCATATAGATGGGATATTTTCACGTCACGGCCATACAACAATGTATACAGTCGATAGGAAGTATGGTGCAGTGCGCCACATCGACAGATGTCGCGATTCTAGCAAACCTAATGTACGTTTTAAAAAATTCATATTGAGTTACACGCTCCCGTGGGAAGTCGGCGAGTTGACGCCAAAGAGGGCAGTGATTTGAAGAAATTAATATTTCATAGAACAGTTTCTGATGTCTCGTCAAATTAATCATAGGACGTCATGGTTCGTTTGAAAGGGGATTCCCCTTAGCGTGTTTTCGATCAATAAAATATGCATGTTGATAACATGTGATGTTCCAAGGGTATACTTGATGGTTAAACAGTAAAAATAGATACAAGGTTTTATTTTTGTCGCGTTTATTGATTAAATAGATAAAGCATTGCCGATCGATCACTTAAAGATGGTTATAAAGTCCTTTATAAAGATCGTGTCATGTAAATTCTATAATCGGGCGATATCAAACGCTCGTCGGAAAATTCAATTTTAACTTCGCCCGTATATACGAAGAGAGAGTCCTGAGGGCGGCAAATGTCCACGCTAAGCCCGGAAGGGCGAGGAGATAAACGGAAAGCCGGAGTTATGCGAACCGGCCAAAGGTCAGCGTAGACGAAGTTGCCCGGTCAATATGTTGGCTCGGACCTAATCTCTAATTAAACCGAGACGAAGCGAGCCTCTAACTTTAGCTCTTCTCTAAGGTCGGCATTCTCCACACTTTAAGCGATATTAATATCTTTGCATTTAATCCTAATTCTGTATATTCGTCGTTTATAATACCTAATTTTTTTCGTTGATTCATCGATTATTCATATCTTTACAGACAAATTCACAGAGACGAAATATATTTACATCTTTCAAACAACCCCGCCTTCTGTCAGTAAAGATTTCCAGACGTCGATGCACCTGTATCAGTTCCAGGAGATTGGGTTTCCAATGTGGGCTTTCCCAAACAAACAACGTGTGGTCGAACAGTCAATGGCTGGAATTGAAGTGGTGTTGCTCAAGTTATTAGGTAAACAAGGTTGAATTTGGACATGAAATGGGCGTAGGAACTTTATGGCCTTTGAAACAACACCTGATGGATATATCTTTAGTAACTTAAAATATCCTTAATGTAACTTAATATATTTTTCGTGGTTTCCTAAACGTTTTTCGCTCTAAATTTCAATACTCTTAACAGAAATTGGTAGACGAATAAGTCTTAAAAGCGGGGCAATATTATTTCGTACATTTTTTAATAAGCCCGTCATGTTGATATTAGTTACGTCGGTTTCTTCGTCTATTTTGTCTATACGTTAAATATTAGTTTAAGCTTAAAATTATATATTTAAAGCTTCTAATAATGTTGAGGATGATTATTATTATTATCATTGTACCTTTAGCCCTTCAGATGTTTAGGGTAAAGGTAGGTCCTTGATAAACCTTAAAATTGCTTTAAAATCTTGTTACATTATGTCGGTAGATGTTATAAGAGCTTAACAGAAAATTTTGTTTCTTAAACGGTCTCTAGTAATGCGATTAGTGTGTATGTTCAGCTGTTTCTAATTCGTCGTTGCAAAGTCGAAAAGTTTGATCTTCAGTTTGTCCAATATGGTAAAGATGATATTTAATGGGTGTATAGCTAGTCACAAAACCTGAGAGTGTCCTTAGTTAAAGCGTCTTATTAGCGTGAGGCTACCTTTAAAGCCTCCCAACTATTGTTTACCTGTTTGTGTTATGTGGCTTCATTGTAGACAATAGCGTTGCACAAAATCACTATGACCTGGAACTGCACAAAATCACTATGACCTGGAACCCCCCAAAACACAACATCATTGGTCCTAGCATGTTATTTCAGATTGCTGATCAATGCCGAGTCACATGTAATGGACAAGATTACCTTCAGGGCGGCCAGATTGTCTGTGAAAATATTTATGGATGCACCGTTTTATACCTTCTATAGGTTCAAAACAATGCAAAACTTTATAGCAAGAACTTCTGTAAGAAGAATGGTTATGACCGACCTAAGTGGTAGTTTATAGTGGATATTTGGTCCACTAATGCCCATACTCGCCCCGGATCCAACTATCTGCAAAGCATCAGAATACCAAGCAATGGGTTTTTTTAATTGAGATAAGCCCTTTGTCCACTTAGCATTGTTTCTAAATGTGACCTCATAAGGTCAGTCGAAATTATAATTTGTCGGGATAAGATCCGTCTTTATTTTAATCAAGTGACTTAGTTTTGAATCTCCGAGGATTTCGAGGTGTCGTCTGTTACCTTTCATTAGAGATGTGTACTTGAGTGATTTTTTGTACCCGCTTGTGCCCACTCACGATCTATTCCACGTGGGTTATGCACATCACTCATGTGAATATCATACATGAATCACGTGTGATTCAAGTCAATTCACGTGATCCACGCATAACCACATGATCAAATGCTTCGACAGATACTTCGACATTTTCTATACTTTCGATACGGATACTTTGCTGTATGGTGTTTAAAATCAGCAAAAGATACAACAAAATAAAACACAAGCCAATTAGATAGGTTCGGGCTCCAGCTCATTCAATGGAGGCGGGGGATTACGATGTTACTAATGTTACTAACCTACCAAGCAACAATAACCTGACTAGATTCTCCCAAATAGAATCAAAAAACTAAAACTTGAAAAGAAAATAAATTAATACACAAATTGAGTCAGCTGAGTCAATAATGTTTGAAACACTCCTTCAGTGCCAAAAAGGAATCGAAATGAAATATATGAGTGAACAGGTGAACAAAATAATGAAGAGCCTAGAATGAAATAACAATAAGATTGTGCCCCAAACTACTAAATTCACAATATTTTCTAAAATTTTACCTTGTGTTGTCAATCGGCTACACGTGTGTAATAAAGGTGAACCCAAAAATCCGGAACAATATCCGATAAAACCAATACCAATTGATTAAAATAGTGGTGTGTACTAAATCTGATTTGATCACTGGACTAACACTGAAGATTCTAAAGACGCATGACTAAACTCGAATCTTTCCCCTTGTAGGTCTAGTGTTAATTCTTATTTTATATCATTAGATCTTACTGTAGATCTAAACTAGAAACACCAGGGTTTAACCGTACATCTCTCAAGGTTGGCTATACCCGAACGATTCTAGTTCTAGTTCTACTTCTATTTTAGTTCTATTCTACTTTGAAAAATGAAAAGGCAGTATTTTTTGTTGCTATGACATGTGGACGGAATATACACCTAATAAATATGGATCTTACACAGCTTGATAAATCCTCTAAATAAGTTTTCTTACTTACCGTACAACAAAATAGTGAACTTATCCAACATATCAGAAAACTAAAAGTCAAAAAATAAATATAAAGAAAATATTTATTAACAAAAGAAACGGCCCAACCCAACCCTGTAGATCCAGCATCTAAAGATATTTTTTAACGAAGGCCTCTACGATGAATGATTTACAAACTTATTTGGCAATCCTATATATTTCAATGTAAGTAAAATTAGAACTAACACTAGACCTGGAACTAAATTTTTTTTTTAATTTTGTTTGACAATGGGCGCACTTTTTTTGTTCGTCCAACCCAGCTCTGGAGTACCAAAAATTTTGGGACGACACTGGTCTGTCCGACGTTCAGTAAAGTATTAATGTTAAAGAAAAAATAAAAAATCAGTTCATCATGTCACTCCGGATCCGATCGAATCAAAAGTTGCTCACCAGTTGCTGGGTCACGCATAACTCATCGTGAGTCACATAATTTACACATCTCTACCCTGCATCAACTTGTATGAACAACATATTTGGAATGATAAGTGGTATGAGACCGCGTAGTGCTTTAAGAGCAGCCTTCGATCAAGTTCTGATTGCACCTTTTATGTTAAGACATGCGAATTGCTGTATTTATGTTTTCGGCCACCAAACCAATGAGTTCCTGCTAAGGAACCTGTGACATATCTGATATGCAATAATGGACCTTTTTCTCAGCTTATATATGTGGAAATTTCAGTTTAATTTACCATTTAGTATTACTCCAGAAGGTGCTTTCAGTTACAACTTCCTTCTCTCAATGAAGGGAATCATTACAATTTTATTAGGATTAATGTTCAGCCCATTACTTCTGCGTCAAGTGCTGATACATAGTACGTCTTTCTGCATTAGTTCAGTTATGACTGCATTATATTTGCTGCCTCGGGTTATCATTACCAAGTCATCAGTATACCCCTAAATCATGAATCCAATTTGTTAAGGTATTCATCAAGTCATCAACTACATTTTTTTAGCGTCTTTATACTCAGCGACTTGCCGCCTAAATTAGCTGTAATCTGATGGCTAATTAGCATGCTTAGGCACCATTTGGTTATCGACCGATGTATGCTTTTACATTTAAAGCATTCCCTATAGAGCCATAGGAGATCTTGTCAAAAGCTGCCTCTATGTCTATGAAAGCACGTAAGAGCAGTAATTGTTGAATGTGCTTTCTGATAAGCATGTTAACTTGGGTGCAGTATATTTTTTTATTCTTTTAAAGTGACAATGATTAGGAAGGATATTTATTCGAACTGCTAAAGATTGATATCAGAAGATGTCAGGTTAAGTATATATTATGCGAAGAGTCGGTAGAAGAACTAACTAAAAGAAAAGCACGTTTTATTAATTGTTAACCACGTTTAGATAAAGAAGGATATCAATAAATTATAAACAAGATATTGATGGAGACCAAGACCAAGTATAAGTAGTATATATTATGTGATGTCTTAGCCAGAGTTAAGAAAAGTCAAGGTCGATTTAGCATATTATAGATATGTTTAGAGATAACAGCAAGGATCAACAACAATTGAAATGTTTGAGGATAATAAGGACGATGTTGCGACACTTAATGATATTAATAGATTATATAAGGGTTGAGAGACCTCACGTTAATGTTGATAAATGTTAGTGGTTGCATTGAAAATATCAGCCTATGTATTAAAGGATGTAGGAGACAATATTGAAAAGTATTAGTAAATTTGTGAACAAGATTGATGTTGAGAATAAGTATAGCGATAGTAAGAAAGCAAGGGAAGCAGCCTATTATCTTTGTTTAGAGATATTAGATATGAAGGCTACCAAAGAGATGATGCTTCAACTATATTCTGGCTGCTTTTTCAATATTTTAAGTTAATTTTTATGTTTCACAACATTTTTATGTAACATTTTATTTAACACATTTTTATGTAAGTTTCGGAAAATTTTATAATCAAAATCCAAATGTTGAAATGGAATTGTTTAAAATAAATGAATGGTTTGAAAGGAATTGATTTAGATCTTTTAAAGCAGCAATATTGATTGTACCTATAATTGCCCTAGCTAGATTTAATCATTGAAATTACACACTTAATACTTCCAACTTTTAGAAAATATCTAAAATTCTGTTTGTAGCGCATTTAGCACATTGTTAGAAAAAATTTGGAATTATTCTGTTGATACTTTAGCGTTTAAAGTAACTCTGGAATTACAAAACGTTGTTCGGAAAAAGAATTTGGACATGGTTGACATAGTTTGGCACATTACATTAAATATTACTGGTGAATAAACTCTAGTTATAAGAATCTTCGTATATTTAATATTAATTTTTAAAGTTTTTCGAACAACAGTTATAATTTTTTAAAACTTTTCAAATATACATATAAAATAATATTTTTATCATATAAAATTTAATATTATTCATAATGTCAAGACATCTCCGCAGCTAGATATTTCAGTAATCCAGTGTTCTGAGAGGTGAGATTGTTTCAACGAACATGCACTGGAAAGGCGTATTGATTTATACGGTGGTACGGCTTTAAGTGAAGGACTGGTATAAATCCACCCCATCTGCGGGGAAGCTCGCCCTGGCAGATTTAAATAGAACTGCGTATTCATTCTCTTCGCTGTCTGCCGGCGACGTGAAGAATTATACGGAGTAGGGCTCGGGGGCTGTGAAAATTCGCACCTGACGGTTCGCGTGTCTCTCGGCAACTCAGCAAAACTCGCAGAAAAAGTTATTTAATAGTCGATTCGGAAAGAGTGGAAAATTTTGAAAACTTTCCCACCACAAAACTTTTTGTTCAATTCAATATTTATTATTTTCGGATAATGTAATACAGATTTATTTTTGATAACAATTAAAATAAAATCGAATTTAAATAAAATGTTAATTATTAGATTTTGTCGCCGGTTGGACAAAAATAAATTCAGTGAAGCGAAATATAGCAAATCAAAACGGTACACTGTACACATTTCATTATCCAGTAGCTGACTAACCGACAATAATGTAAAGCATTTGCAATTTAGATTACGCCCGAATGGACACCATAAAACGTTTCCAATGTTTGCGATTAACTTTAAAGAGACGCGCCCTTTTGATGTGCGGAGCCCCGTAGGGCCCAAACAATGTTTCATTAACGTCTCGTATCCGTGCAACCCCTCGCCATCACGGAAACGAAATCGAAGCAAAGGGACCGCAAAACTAACGGGGGTCCCCCGAATTCGCTAACCCGCTCGGAGAAATCCCGAAGCGTCAAATCCAATTATTTCGTTTCGCTTCGGACTTAACGTATGCGTTTTCTCAACGTCTGCGTTAAAACCGAAACCAAAGAGAATAAGGGAAGGATGCGAAGGGAGGGATGAAATATTATAAAACATAAAATCCCTCGCGTTTTATGACACGGTTTGAAAATAAAGCGGACGCACGGACGGCATTTTGCGGTTTTCTCTACTCAAAATATTGGGTGAATAATAAATTTAGTTGGCGACGGTTGTGTTGGTGACGTATACACACCCCAACCCACCATTTTACACTCTCCGGACCCCGGCAGTATTTTTACGGGAGATTTAAACCTGCTAAGGGTGCCACAGACCACCCTACTTGTACACTCATGCACAGAAACCCAGATGTCCATTAAATTTGACGACTGCATAATAAAGACTCCCCTCGACAATTATTTTTAGAATGGATTTTTTTAGTCTGGCATTTTACGAATCCAATACTCAAACACGTAAATCAAAGAGATTGTTTTTTTCCATGTTATATTTCCTGTGTGAAAATTTTTTATTTTGAATTATTTTATATTGTCGCTAAATCCTGCTGAACAAAAACCTATGAAAATATTTATATGTACATAAATTGATATGGCTGCACAGGTTCGTGGTTTTGCTAGTTTAGCCAAAATTTCACAGCCTAGCTCTAGAAGGCTAAACTGTTTAAAAGTAACGTTAAAGCTAAACCATCGTAAAACTTTCATCTGCAAAAAATTTTACAAAAATTACTTCTACATACAAATCTTGACATTAATACATTAATACAAATAATTACAATTAGTCAGAATCAGTTTTCCAAATCAGTTTGCACTGTATTTCAGAAACTATTCATTGTAGAAGCTTTTATTAAAACATATTTTCAGATGTACTGCTAAAACAAACCCAACCCTGAATATTTGAATTGAAATAAAACTAAAACTAACACTAGACCTGCTTCGAGAATCATTATGCTTAAGGTGAATGTTTCTAGTTCTAAAAATGTCGAATTTTTCCATTTCTAGGTGTAGTGTTAGTTCCAGTTTTACTTCAATTGAAATATACAGGGTTGCCAAATCAGTTTGTAAAGTACTCCATTTCAGAAACTTGTAGAGGCCTTCATTAAAAAATGCCTACAGATATACAGCTAAACCCAACCTAACCCTGTGTATTGGAATTAAAATAAAACTAGAACTATCAATAGACCTAGAATTAGAATCATTCGGGTTTAGCCGTCTTGATAGATGTACGGCTAAACCCAAAAGTTTCTAGTTCTAGACCTAAAGATAGATCTTATGATATAAAACTAGAACTAACACTAGACCTAGAAGTGGAAAACCTATCCATTTCTAGGTCTAGTGTTAGTTCTAGTTTTACTTCAAATCAAATATACAGGATTGTCAAATTAATTTGTAAACTACTCTATTTCAAAATCAAATCATTGTAGGGGCCATCATTAAAAAAAGTGTCTTCAGATGTGACTGACAATTTTGACTTCAAAAATTGTTCTGATACCTATAGGTACCTGTATTAGAACTGTCAAAATAAATGGGCATGATAAATCAATGACATAATGCTTCGGTACACCTTAGAAGAAATTTCAAGAACTCAGTACTTAGACAGTGCTTTTCACGACACTTAGCACAGATCGCCCTGTTGCAGCGGCATCAGTATACAGTTGTCATCCTTCTCTTGACAGACGGGCAAATCCTATAAATTGTTCACGTAAGGTTTGGAAGAAGAACATAGGCCCCGTCCGTCACCTACACTTTCAAGATATCCGCAATACATCACCGAAGTTTGCGAGTCAAAATTGGGTATTGCAACCGCTGTTGAAGCCATGGATCGATGAGACTGTATTGTATTTGCATGACAAATTTACTTCTTCAAATTGATTTCTGACCTACTTTTCATAACATTAGTGATATAAATGTAACATATAATCATAACTGCGATGTTTCGAATGCAACAAGCCCGTGGCCGTTTAGTCATACAGCTGCACGACATTTCATGTAGCGTAGGTCTCGATTATCTGGGGTTTCTTTGATAATTCATCGATGATAGGCTAATCATCGATGAGGGATGGCGACTGGATAGTAGCAAAACCAGATTTGAACTTTTTGCCTTGTAAGATAATGGTCCATAGTTTTAGACCATCAAAACAAAAGATGTCAACTGTTATATTACGATTCGATCCATGACAAGCTATTAACAGCTTTTTCACAAAATAATTGGCTGCCCTGAGTATATATATTTAGTTTACCACACTTTAAAACCAACGTTAGCCAGCATTTATTTAACTTTTTATGAATATGCTTTTATATAGATCACTCTCGAAATTCGAGTAAATGTTTATTAATTAATTGTAAAGAATGAACCGGGTTTTTAAGAACAATTTTTTCAGGTCTTTTCCTATTAGATCGAGTGTTATAATCATCTAACCGTAAACAAATATTCTCACAAACAATAAACACTGTCTCAGCTCATGATGACGTGATATCTATTATTACTAATTTCTGGCTTAATCAGCTCGTTTGATAATATATGATTGTCCTTTTGGGCAGCTGAAAGAATTAATAACCCTAATAAAACATCAAATTCGATATCAATCATCACACTAATAGTTTTAACTTGTGCCTTATAGTTAGCACTCTTTTCTTGAGTTTTCAAGTTTATTATTGATTTCGTCACTTAAAAAAAGTGTTGTTTACAATATCAGTGCATCCTGGTGTTATATGAGTAAAATTTCTGCATATCGCGATGCACATTCTCCAGTGTCTTTCAGTCGCAGAAGCGGAACTGAGACTAATTTTATCACAAACCGCTACCTGTAGTTGAGAATCAACAGGTTTAACCTTCCCTTTTGGTATGCAAGTCATTTTTTTATTTTCAAAAATAAGACCTCCACGAAATTTTATCACTTTTCGTGATTCCACTAAAACGCCAAAAACACATCATCCTTTAACAATGAAGGTTTAACCTTCAATTTGGCATGCAAGTAAATTTCGTATTTACAAAAAATAAGATCTCTACGACTTTTTTCAAATTTTATTATTTTTTCGTGATTCTAGTAAAACTTAAAAAATACATCATCCTTTAATATTTCTTAGGTGGAATCGATTTCAAATTGAAATAACGAGTTATAAGTCCGTTTAAAGAGGAAGGTTCGACCTTCAAGTTGATGTAAGTCATCATTTCATTTCTTCATTTAAAAAAAATAAGGCTTCCACGATCTTTAAAATTGTATCATTCTTTTCGTGATTCTACCAAAACGTCAAAAACACATCCTCTATTTCTTAGGTGGAATCGATTTCAAACTAAAACAACGAAGCTTTAACCATCATCGGAGATTTCAAATTGTAACATTTTCGTGATAAAACTAAAACGTCAAAAAGACATCATCCTTTAACATTTGTTAGGTGTAGTCGATTTCAAAATGAAACGACTTATATATCATTTTAAAGAGGAAAGTTCATCTTGAAATTTAATATGCAAGAGATTTCTTCATTTTCAAAATTAAGACTTCCACAATGTTTTAAAATTTCAATCATTTTTTCGCGATTGTACTAAAAAGTTTCTACAAAAATATCATTAATTGTTTGCCACCTTCCAGGATATCATTCATGATATAAATGCCTCTACCTCTGCATTCTCTCCACGTCGTATAAAACTATCTGTCAAAAAAATGTAACTTCTATCATGTCATATTTTCATCATTTTCATATAACAATATAATGAAAGGTGATGACATCTAGCAAGTACTTTAACGATAAGCTAGAATAGTTTTGAGGGAAAGTTAAATTTTAGTTTTACATAAAAAGTTGCTTTGAAAACGTTTTATAGAAAAGAAAGTTTTTTAATAAGATTAAAGTTATAGTTTACAGTTTTTTTAATAACGCTCCGTATATAAGTACGAAGGCTTTCACGACCGGTGTTAGTGCTAGTGTTAGTTCTAATTTTAGTTCAACGTTCCGTATCTCTGAAACTATAAGAGATATCAAACTGCAGTTACCGCCATTAAGTTTTTTTGTAAAAATCGATACAAATCGAGCCTCAGAAATTGATATCATTTTTTCTTTATCTGTTATAGAAAGAAGAGTTTCACTTTAAAAGTGTCCAATTTGGCCCACCCAAATTTTGTTGGATCTATAACTTTGTAGTAAGTACTTTTCAATTTTACTTTTAGTACATTCATCAATCACTTCATCATACGAATCATTTTTAAACCTAATATATATTAATATTATTTATATTTACTTATATACCACTAAAACTATTCATGAGAAGAAAACCACACATGAAAACAAAATATTTACTGTTCAACTATACAAGTGTTAAAACTAACCGAAATCAAAGTGAAAATGACTAATTTCAAGGAAGTGCGACAAACACTAACTGATGAAGCATCATCAGTCAATGCACGAAACCAGATGGGTAAATTTTTATATAAATAGAAGCATAATAGAAGAAAGTTAAATAAAAAATAAAATCAAATAAAATATAAAATATGAAATTCTCTCTTTGAGATTATTGTTTAATTCTTAGCGAAATAATCATGCATTCTCATCTTAATCTTGATAATGAATAGGTACTTTAAGATTTTGCTGTTGATTTACTTTCTACAATTGTTAGGGTGCTAGAAAGCTGGCGAAACGTTGCATACTCTCTTTGTAGTTTATTAAATTATTCATATTCTCGACGCAAAGGCCAGCAAAAGCACGACCTACCATTTCGTTGCCCATTTCGTTATTGTCTTTAACTGCGCGCGTTGCTTCTTCTTCAATTTTACTTCTTATCTCGATCTCCACGACCGACTACTATTCTTATGCGTACGCGTTTGCATGTTGCAACTACCTTTTCTGTATTCACATTGTACGGCCAGATAAATCTCAACTTTATTGTATGCTTGTTACAACAATTACTGTGAGAATTGTCCCGGTTGTTTGTTTCATTAAAAAAAATAAAAGTGGGTACATATTGTGACTTTGTTGGCAAGGATTTGTGGTGGTTTATCGGCAATTGGTGTCGTTTATTGGGTTATTTTTCAGTATAATTAGACGGTATATCTTCGTTTTCTCGATTGATAACCCGTCTCCCTTGCGAACTAATTTGTACAGCAATCTTTTCCCCTTGAAAAAGCTTTAAAGGTATCTATCCAATTCGTAAAACTTACTGGGATTTTACGTTCCGTTAAGTAGGCTTTGTGAGCTGTGGAGACGTCCCGATAATTGGCAAGAGGAACCCTAGGCACCACCTAATCGACAAAGGACTCGAGCACAAAAGCAGCTCAATCGTTTCCAGAACTGTTCCCCACTTTTACGGAATTCCGCCGATCGATCACACTTGAGGTTGAAATCCTTTCAATTGAAACGATGGTGGTATACTTAGATTGGAATTGCTACTTAATGTTACCAAACTCAAATCCACAAAAGAATACCCAAATAAAAAGTTTAATATTTATCGAAAACCACGTATTAATTACCTCTACAAACACACATTCATGTTCACCTAGAGTTCAACTTTCCGCGGAATCCCTTTTACCTCTGCGTTCTCGGGTGCATGAATTAATATTAGATTTGGCCCGGTTACTCTTCCACACCCCAAGTCACTCTCTCGTAATACAAATGGGCGCGAGCTCATGAATATTCATCAGCGTCTAGCCGTGATTTCAGGACTGTAATTTATTCATATTAATGCATGTTCGCAGGTACTCGAATCGTTCTTTTTAATTCCACAAAGAGTGGAAACTCCTGACCCGCTCAATCCAAAAATAAATGAACGTATTACTTATTTTGTGTTGATTTAGTTTTCTATTTTTGTTCAGTTTTAAACCAAAAGATTTTCCGTAAAATATAGTCGTATCGATTCAAGTGGAAACGAAGTTTATTCCTTTTTGATAAGAAAAACTCGCCGATTCCAACACAAACTATTCCGAGTTTCGTTCTAAACAGTTATTGGATCGGAACACAAGTCCATCTTAAAGAGCGACACTCAGAAAAGAGGTGGGGGAGGTGGGAATGACTCCAATAACACTTCTTGGAAAAGTTTTGCCATTGCGGTAAACATCCGCCACTGAGGAAATAATGGGCTTCGTACCGCGAAGAAAAAGTTACGCGGTTAGAATCGAGGAAGCTTACGCGGACCCATAACTTTTCTGTACTCTTTAATGAAAACTACTTTTTCTTCCGGCCCGGAACAAAATTTTCCAAGTACGGCCCCACAGAAAAGAGGATAGGTTAGCGAAACGATAAAGTGGATGGCGGAAATGAGTTTCTGGGTTTTCTTTGGGTTTATTTTTGGTTTACCTGAAAACTTAATCCCACGAAGATACAAACGTTCAATTTAAATTAGTTCCTTAACAACTTTTCTTTGCCACAAAAAAGGACCGATAAATCTTGCTGAAGATCACCAGTAACTGTATAAATCTTAAACGGAATTTCAGAGAGTACTTATCTCAAGTTGTCGATCATGTTATACACAGTAGCGAAAGATCGAGATAACATCGAGCGGTCGCCGACTCGCCAAACTACATCGTTTGAGGCGTTTTAGTTCAAACACCGAGTTCAAGAGTATGTTCCCTTGAGACTACGTCAAAGTAATGAAGTTGTTTTCAACTGGGTGGCGATCTTAAGACTTTTCATTTCCTTTAAACTTGATCCGATGTCATTGTTACATTCAAACTTTTTTAACATTATAACTTCGAAAGTTTTCAATAACTGAGCATTATTAAAAAGTATACTATTTTAAGAACAGGGAAGTTTCTAGTTTCACGATATAGCTTTGTTGTTGAATATAAAGTAATATATTAAACGCGGAGATATCTGTAATCAATTTGATTCAGTTTGACTACTAAATTTGTATTTGCCTTTCCGGTAAATTTACAACACAAAGCTACAAAACGTATTTTGTGTATGTTATAACATATTACAGAGAGCTCTTTAAGCGTTCCCAATCTCTATTATTACACCTCCACGTTGGACCCATAAATCTGACATTGTATGACCCTTAATGTAGCGTAGGTGAGGCTCTAAATCATGACACGTCGCGCAATAGTTTGAATTATAGAATTGCGAAGATGATAGGTGCAAGCTGTGTGTGGGCGAAGTGCCTTTCGAATAATAGGCATAGTTTTGTATGGTGCAGCATTTATATTCGAAAGAGCTAGAAAGTGAGATGTCTTTTAAATGTTGAATAAAGATTAATAATTTAATGTCAACATGAGATAATTTTGGATTAGTTATTAAAAAGTGAATAGTTTTATTTATCTCGACGAAGTGCTTAAATTTAATTAAGATATCTATTTAGTTGCCGTCGTCGCCATTTCTTAATTAATAATGTCAAAGAAATCTTAACCACAAGTCTTTGAAAATTCCGTCTATAAAATATAATGTTGTTCTACTTTCAAGTTGTGTTGTGAATTAAATGTATTGTGTGTTATTGATGAGTGAAATTAGTTATTTGCCGAGTTAATGAAACAATACAATAGAAATAATTAGCATACTTTGATGATAATGACCTAGGAATGATTTTGTAAAGTTAATATAAAATTGTTGTTACGAAGTGTTTAGTACTAAACTGATAGTTAGTAAAGGAAGAGAGTGTATCAAAATAACAAGTTAGAAGGAGAGATTGTAAAATTGCGATTATACACTATATACCGAATTGAGTTACAAAGAGGGAAATTATTTTATTACTGATTTATTCAAACTTATCTCAGCATAAATAATGCGTAGGACATGTTCAAATCACTAAATCACACGAATTCTGTAACTATTGAAGTTGACTAATCACTTCCATTTTTATGTAAGAATTTGTCATTTTTGTAAATTGAAAAATTTATTGAAGTTCAAATTATGAACTTCAGTATGTAAATTACGTAACTAGAGAAACCTTTAAATTAAGTTATTCCATACATTAGACTTCTATTAGACTTGGAACTGGAACCATTTGGGTTTAACCATTTTAAGTTTCAGTTCAAATGCTTTTAGTTCTAGGTTTAGTATTTACTGTAGTTATTAGGTCTATTTTTAGCTGTTATTCGGATTTGGATTATTGTATATTTGCATCGAACTAAAACTAGAACTAAAATTTACGAATTTACACGATTTAGCCGTGTGTCTGAAGACGCACGGCTACGCACGGAATCTTTCTACTTCTAGGTCTTTCTACTTCTAGGTCTAGTGTTAATCCCAGTTTTAATTCTTGTTTACATCTAGATTGGTTTAAATGCTTCTGGGACTAAAAGTATAACGAATGCTAGACCTGTGGCCCAGCTTCAGAACTAATACTAGAGCTATGACGGTGATGTAACACATCAGTATCCGTAACTGCGAATAATCCGCATTGTTTTGAATAGCGCATCCGCATATATTTTAATGGATTTTAAATATTCCGGTTTAGCTGTGCATCTGAAAATACTTTTTGGTGCATTAGAACTTTTTTGGTCAAAATATTTCATAATCAGAAATTTTTGTATTTTCTGAAAAAGTCCCATTTGATATTTGTAATTATTTTGCGTACATTAATTGTTTAATACAACCTGAAGATGAACTGAATTAACCCAAATTGAATTCTTGCATTTTTGTGGAAACAAATATAGAAATGTTGCATCCTACCTGAAACAAAAGAAATATTTAAACCTGATCACCTTAGAATGTGGAAACATAAAGATGAGTTCGAGTAGGTATCTGGGATTCCTACTTAATACAAGCCCAAAATTTGGATTTTTATGGAACTTTACACTTAAAATATTGCATCTTGCTTGAAAGATGCAACAGTTGGAGGCTTGGCCGTCTCCAAAACTTTACAAATTTGTTGCAAATTATGTTCATTTGAATTCTGCGTGCATCTTAACCCAAACTATATATTTGGATTTTTGTGAAAACTAACATAAAAACGTTGCATCCCGCTTGAAATGGATAAAAATAGTTAAACTCGATCAACTTAGAATGTTGGAGCATAAAGTCGGATTCAGGTTGGTATCCGCGATTGTCACAGATGGCCGGAATCAGATTTAAACCTGCCCTGCATTTTAATTTTTAATACAAACCCAAACATTAGAATTTTCATGAAACTTTGTACATAAAACTTTTTCTAGTTTCATCTTGATCGAAGCAGAATGAATAATTTCGGCCGGCTTCGGAGACATCAGTCGCTTCTGAAAACTTCCAATATTAGCCATTTAGACAATGTAAGGAAATAGGTCATCATGTCCAACCAGATCTCGAAAGACTTGAAATATATTCTTCAGACATTAGAAGGAGACGGAAATGATGCTAAAACTGAGACAATGACAAATATCGGAATGAAGAATCTGCAAGAGAATCAGCAGAAAAACAGATTATGAACTGCGTAATTAAAACAGAAATGAAAAATGTGTATCAACAGAAAAGACGCAAAAGATTGACAATGCGAAAATTCCTGACATTCGCAGAGGTAGAGGTGATTCACCTAATGGTTATACTTAAATGTAATGACGATGGCTTGTATAAATTGGATAATCAGTTTGGCATTATTCCTAAATGGTTTTCTAGAAAAACATTAACTGTATGTCAGATGAAATTTGCTAATATTTCCAGATTCTAAAAGAGAATATATAAGTGGAGCGACTGCATCTAGCTCTAGCTGGTATGATGGAGCATGTAAATGAAACTAGTCAGGAACATCTTTTTTCCTATACAAGCTACATCATTTTCCAGATGAATCAAACTATGTTTCTAATAATACAGCAATGCAGAGTTGTTCTGAAGAGTCAATTACAGGATGACAGTAATCGATATTACATAATCAAAAATTTTATTGCATTTTCTGAATAACATCTCATTGAGTAGTTTTTAATAGTTTTACATTGATTAAACTATCTAAAGGTGTAAATAACCAATTGCTACATTTTCTAGCTTTTGACAGCTTAAAAGCTCTCATAAATCCCAAAATCAATTATTCTCAGAAGTGCATTAATATCATTTTGGTGAAGACCAATCTACATATTTCATAACCAAACATTTTGGGTTTGCTGTAAAACACCCCATTTCGTACTTTTTAATTGATTTGTATTTATTAAGTAACCTGAAGATATTTAGAATCAATTGCTACCATATTGATCCATTCTAACATTCCATTTCTATTTTTTGACATATTAGAAGTTCTTTTAAAAATCAGAAAATTACGATTATTAATTACTTTAACTGTTGAGTTCTGTGCTATAACTCTCTAACCTCTTCTAAATCCGCATCCGCATTTGGGAGATTAGAATTAAAAAATCCGGTTTCGAATCCACATCTGCAAAATCACTACTAGCGGAGCCTACGATATTACAGGCCATACTGTAATGGTGGGGAGACTCGAATGTCGGGGTATGATTCTGAATCTCAGGGTACCGGTCAGTCGATTTTTAACTGTTGAGGTGTGATGTAACCGGAGCTTCCACACAAAGTGTTAGCTTTAGTGTTGGTATTAGCTTTAATTTAGTTATTATTTGGTTTAAAGATTGTTTAACTTGTATAGAACTAAAACTAGTACTAGAAAGATTCCGGTTTAGGCGTACGTCTGAAGATGCACGGCTACTTCGTAAAGCAGTTACTTTTAGTTTTTGGTTAGCTATAGAATGTTCTTCGTTTGTTAGACGATTAAAGAAATTGTTTACAATGAACAATTAGAAGATAGTATCTATACCATTGGTCGAAATTCGCAATTGTTATAAAGAATTTAGAACTCGTTTTCAAATATATTACAAATAAATAGTATTTATAATTTATTACTTATCACACTTTTCACCAACATAAGTTGTAACTTCTATAGTTTCCATGGTTACATATCACTTGAAAAATTATTAATTTATAAAAAATAGTTCAATTTTTACATAAAAACGGGAATAATTAGTTAGCTTCTACAGTTAGATAATAAAATTCTTACGATTTAGCGGTTTGAACATATCCGACCCATAACTTATGGTGAGATAAGTTTGAAAAGTCAGTAAAATAATTTTTTCCTCTTTGTAACTCAATCCGGTGATTACTGTATACTATATTGTGTGGAAGAAGGCTTCTCATGACATTAATCATTACTTACATGCAGATGGGCAATTAAATTAGCACAATTAACCCATTTCTATACACATAATTAAAAGATTGTTCATTGATCATCTTCAATGTTTGTTTAAGTAGGTAATAATAACTTGTAAAAATGGAGTTAGAGCGGGGGGTTACAAGGGTTACGTTAGGATAGAAATGAGTTGAGTGAAACACGAAAGGGTTTATTTGGGGGTTTAGAATTCTCAATAGGGTTGAAAATTATCATATGAGTGGAGTTGAGATGTAACCGGATTTAGGATTGAATATTGAAAATATGCTCGAATGGAATTCAAATGTTGGTGTGAAACGACTACCGTTCTGAAAATATTTTGATTGGACTTTTTTTACCAATAAGTTGATTTTGGAAATAAATATTAGGTTTGGGGGAAGAGGCAATTAATCAGGTTGGGTTGAGTACTATTTGCCCGTTAAATTTAATTATGGAAATATTACCTTTAAGTTGAGTTGTATGACAGACTCAAGTATACCTTTCAGATTAATCGCAACATAGGAATGCAGTAAGAATAGTTACAAAAATACTATGCACTTACATTACAAAACCATATAAAATGCAATATAGTTTACTGTACAGGCATTGGGTAGTTTTGTTGAGAAAAAGATCAAATATAGTAGGATCCTAAAATTTCATGTCCTTATGATATCTCTTAGTATTAGTTCTCAAGAAATTATTGATACCAACGTCGACAAAAAATTTACTAAAGACAATATGTCTATGTAAATTTTGATATACACGTTTTTTTCAACGATCTATTCGTTAGTATATGATTAAAACTACTAAATTTATACCATTAATTGATAAACACTCAATAAAACCATGATAAAAATTAGTAACAATAGTATTTAGTGTATTAGCTGTAACTGTTGAAGAATCAGCGATTATTCTGTTCTTCAACTGATATAACTTTTCAATTTCGTTACTGCAAACTTGGTCTTTACACAGTTTCAATAAGAAAAGTGACGTGATCTTAAATTACAGTGGGGTTTACAGAAAATATACATGTTTCTATTATTACTGACTCTGAGCCCTTGATGATTTTCAAATCTAAAGCAGTGATGCTTTCCACTTTTCAAGAATCTTAATACACTGAATTTACTTATACCATGTGAATGTTTCCAATTGCCTGATCGATTGTAAATTTCGATTAATTGGTTTCTAGTTTTGGTAAGAAGAATTTACAGTTCTTCGTTTCCAATGAGATAATTCTACGTACTCTTCATTTTTAAATGTTGAAACTATCGTTAATGTTACGGTTGATGACTTTATGACGCATTATCCGTTAATTATAAATTTAGCACAGAAAAAAATGTGGTGATATATAGTGTACATTTAATTGTGTTTACGCTCTTGTAATTTTATTTTCAAAGGGAGCTTTAACATCTTAAAAGGAGTTTATTAACGTTAAAATGTTGTATAATAAGAGATATATTACTGTTGATTTTTCTATGATATATATAAATAACTTGATCGGATAAACATAAAAACATTGTAGTCCAGAATCGATGCTTTCCTTTCCATGTGTAAAAAGTACAGTCTTATCTGCCTGAAGATCATCCGTTAACTGGTCCATACAGTGTGATGCAATACTGTCATATTTCCACACAGAGTTAATACACACAAGCAAAAGTGATCTTTTATGCTCCAAAACTTGAAAAGTTGAAGGCTCTTTTGAGATGTTTAAGCATCCCTTGAAAATAAAATCACAAGACTGTAAACACTCTGTATAGGTATGACTAATATTGATCGGTTATAGTATGAGTCCAGTTCGAGAAAGATCTTGGAAGAGATTTATATATATCAAACTTAGCAAGTATCATTCATTGCTGGCATCTTTGGTATAATTTTAATGGTAGAACTGCAACACCTAAATGAAAGGCGTAGCTCAATCCAAGAAGTCAACCCAAACTAAACTTTTTTGTTGAATGAGGGCATACTGCAGACCTCAGAAGAGTGAATGAAAATGGAATAGTACGATTATCTTGCACGAACGAACACTGCTAAAGTGATTGTTTACTTACCATAGAATATAAGAATGATAATAACGACATTATAACTTTTTCAGTCCTTTCTAAATGTCATCAACAATAATGGCGAATATCTATATGAACAAGAGACAGCGAAAAATGATCTAGTTTTTGATAGAGGTCGTCTACGATGGTCGTGGTTAGTATTATATTTGATTCCATGACATGCCAAAGTGAATAGAGGTGACATGCTAGTGTGGATAACAATAGTTATGGATAATAATAGTTTTCTTGAACGAACGGATAATGCTAAATTGATTGTATTATTTCTATAAGAATGATAATAATGACATTGTAACTTAAACTTATCTGACCGAGGGGCTGGACAGGCGCCCCTACCTTCTTTCGCTCTCCCTTCATTTCTTTTATTTTTGTTCTTCTTATTTATTTCTGATACTCCCCCTTTTCTACTCTCAGAAAAACTGCTCAGAAAAACAACAACAAAGAAAAATATTCTTTCAGCTTTATTGTAGTACTTATTGTTCCACATACCTGGATGAGGAGGGCCTATGTCGAGCCCCCTTCTTTCTTTGTAACAATCTCCCCAATGAAGTTGGCGGGTAATTACAGTAAGGAGTCACAGCTTTCGGGGGTAATTTGTCTGTCCACCTTCCTCTCCATTATGGTTCTTGCGGCTTCACGGCTATCACACTCACAGTATTTACATTTATCATCTGCAGCTCGTTTATACTTTTAAAGATAGCTCTTAAAGCATCCATGGTCACCTATAAATTCGCTATGGTAGTTAGCATCGCCCCACTTCCGGTTCAGCCACGCAGACTAAAAGACCGGAACCAGTCTCTTGATCCAGTCTGAAAGTTCTGTATTATCTTCCAACCTCTTTTTCCATTCCACTTCTGTACCGTCCCCGGTATTATTTTAGCCCAACCTTCTTTTAACATTTAAATCTATTGGAGGCATATCTCCCATTAACTGTAGAGTAGCATTTGACGTAGCCCTATATGCGCTGGTTACTCTTTTCGGGAGTCTTCTTATTCTAGTAGTTTTACAAATTTTTTGAACAAACTTGATCCCACATTTTCATCATTACTTCGCTATAACAAATCCGTCTTTACGAGAATCGTTTCATGGAAACCATGTGAAATATTAAAACTAAATGTAATTTTATGTAGCAATTATGGCAAAAATAGTCAACAAATCTTTGGATAGCAAAAGTAACCGGATGGTCTGAATTGTCAATCGTTGGAAACTTAATGGTTGAAACAAAAGTTATGCATTAATTGATTTTAGGAGTGAATTTTTGACAGAACACTTCTTCTCTGTCAAAGAAATTTGAACTAGTCGAATTATAAATCGTATTATTGTATTAACAATGTCATACTTCAAAAAATACAGTCGAATGTCAAACTTTATTGTAGAATATAGACAAGATTAGCTCTACGTAAGCATACGTGTGGAATTTGCACCACATTTACCTTGAAGTCAGCAGTAAGGCAAGGAACATCTGGTTCTTAACGAGCTTTATTCATAAGAAATGGATTATATACGGAAAGAATCTGTTGATATAATATTGAAAATGAGCAACATAATGTGGTACTGGTAAGCTTTCATTAGTGTTAGGTTTATATGAGTTCATCATTAAATTGTGAAATGAATATCAATTAAGAAATAATAAATATACATACATAAATATTGAATTTTTAAAGTTAGATTCCCATTTAGATAAAACTTGCTTTTCTATAGACTTCAAAGTTTCTTTAACTTTAGTCCTAATGAATTATGGTTCATTCGTCCTTTTATATTTTTGTCCCGGATGGCGATGTTTTAATTTAATGCCGATGGCCACCTTTTGTTGTCTGCACGCGATGGTTTTAAGTATAAAATATTGCCGTATCTGTAATCCAAGTAAAATTTATTATGTTTTTATTTATTTTTAATTAAAACAGAATAACAGTATACAGCATTATCCGCTTAATTAGAATCTTTTATAAAATAGCTAACCAATTAGGATCTGAAATGATTTAAGATTGCGGTTTGTCCTTGAAAGCAGATCGAGGGTGATTCATTAAAACTTTCCCCCGACTGTTAATTAGTACTGAACAATTCGTCCGTAATTCGCATTTCCATCCAAATTTTGGTATTTATACTCGTTAGCATAATTAATAAGTTTATTGGGAGATGAGACCGAGTGTTGAAATCGGGTCGATGGAAGGACGAAAGCTGCTGAAGTTGTTCGTCTTAGAATTAATTTCTTGAAAGTTTCTCGTGTCGCCACACCGGCCGACTGCGAGGAAAATCCGAACCAGAAATACAAACACCACCTTAATAATTTATCTGGAGCGGCGGCGTGCAAAACGCAACAGCGGTTTTCGTGTAGGGTCCTCCACTTGGAGAACTTTAACGAAACTTCTGTGGGGAAATTTAAGCGATAGAGTTCTCACAGTTTCACACCACGGAAGTACCCAGAAATACTTCTTCCACGGTTTTCTTAGTTTAAATTGTTTAGAGTGGAGATTTACAACTCGAGAATAAGTTTCAACATTTTCACTAGGTACATAATCTCACCCATCTAATAGAGGTCTTGTACATTTTCGCAAATAAAACTAGAATAATTTAGGCCTTTGGGGGAACCCCTTTCTGGAAGTTTGCCGTAACTTAATAACGGTCCGCGCATGTTTCCCCTTTCGTCTGGCTGTTTCGCGTTCGTTTTGGTAATTGCTCCACGAAATCCACTTTACAAGACGCCGAAATTGGGTGCAATAATGTCCCGCAATTAGAGCTGTTTGTAAAGTCGGGGGGGTCTTAGTAGACGGAGGCCATTATTTACCCCGCAGGGTTTGCTAGCAGCCCGTCAACGCGCCAAACAAACAAGGGAACACAAGCAAATTTACTAAGATTACTCTTGCGTTTAACTTGCGCTGATATCGATATAGCTTTAGTAATTAATTTCTTCTACGCTAAAAAGAAGCATTTTTTTCGGTTTTTTCTTAGGATTTAAAAGCGATAAATTATCAGAGAAAAAAAGTTACAAGCTATCTGTGTCGAGAATCTTGAAGAAAAAAATAGGTCCCTAGAGGGGTTTGTTCCCTAACGGGACGTATTTTTTAATTCCATTAGTTCGTTCAGGCGTCGGGTTGAACCTTTTGGGCCATCTTTCGTAGTATACGATACCGGTGCGTTGGACATTACCGTATATACAGCGGTCAAGTACAAAACTCTTTCCCCAGACAGTTATCCCAAATAACGAGTAGGGCCTCGGTTATAATAACCTGCCGGCCGTGAAACGACTCCCCCGCGAGTAAAACTACGATGGAAATTAACGTCAACCTAACTGGAAACGTTTTCCCGAAAAAAAAAGATAATCCCGTAATCCCTATAGATTACGGAAAACAATTACAAAGCGACCCTTTATTCGTTTTAATTTAATTCGTTTGTTTGTGTTTCGTTTTTATTTATTTTGATTTTTATAGTTGAATTGCTCTAAAGTTTTAATAAACACATCGCTTTGTTATTGTTCTCAATACATCGGATGAAACAATAGTGCCGGTTATCGGACGTCGCAGTCGGCGTTTAATATTCATACGGTCCAAAGTCAATTACGGATCCGGCACCACGTAAACACGATCCTGTCGTTTAATTCACGAATTGAAATAACTCGATTTCCGGGCAAAACAAGCAAGTGCGTTTAATCCGTTTTGTGGGAATCTAATCTCTACGCGGTGGGATTTTGTTGTTCTGTTGCGACGAAACGGAGCGTACATTTCGGTTCGCTTGTAACTAAATTACCGGAATTAACGGAATTAATCCTAATTCAAGAAGTTTTTGCCTCTAAATGTAATATAAATCTAATTATATAATAACTTTATATTAAATCTTAACTGTAATTTCAAGACAGTTTCTAAAATTATTGTTAAACAGTAATTGCTTAACGCTTTGTTACGTGCGGAAAATAAGATCAGATTGGAGGGAAGTCATGCTAGGAGTACCTCGGGGTTCTTCTATTGTTCCTCCTGTATGTGAATGACTTACCACGAATAACGACCAAGTTTACGATAATGTTTGCGGATGAGACAACGACCAATAGTGGATTTGAATATACTTGCGGATTGGTTTAAAGCGCACAACATAAAGTGAAGTACAAAAGAAATTGTTAACATTAATGACATTGTTAACAACCTACATACCACAAAAAGTAGAACGAATGTATGTTCCAAGAATTACTTCTTTCTTATAACTTTTTTTTCGAAAAAAGTATGTAATCCGCACTAACTAGCGCAACGGATGATTTGACCGAAGATTTTATGCATTTTGATTTATATTTCATGTAATACAAAACCATTGCATTGGACATTTTTGCTATTATATGATACATGTATTATGCTATATTGTGTAATATTTGCTGTTGGGTGATGGATGAAGAACCCATTTCTCAATTTCAATTTTACCCAGTGATTGACGTCAGGTAAATACCCGATGGGTAGGCATTTATGAATTGGATATTTATTTACTTAATCAATTAAAAATTTACAGTAATACGTGCGCATAGTTTTTAATTCGAATATATCATTAATTCACAAAGAATTAAAAAATATCAGTTTGTATAGTTAATAAACAGAAGTATAAAAATGCCAAAATTTGTGGGTTATCTGCAAATATTGCACTCAAAAGTATAAACACGGCAATGTTAATAAAATGACAAGTAATTAGTAAAATAACATATGTTAAAAACTGTTTTATATGCCCATAACTTTGATGAAATATTATTATGAACTCGATACCGTGATAAGGGTGCCGCGAAATATGGGTAATCGCTTTTAAAAAAGATTGTTTACCAATTTTTCAAGAAAGCTAACAATTTTAAAAGAAATCGGATATGTTAAAGGTGCCGCGAAAAAGAATTTCGATTATTTAGGGAGCTGCAAACCGAAAAGATTTGGGAACCTTTGGTTTAGATGATAAAGATGCACAATCAAGAAGTTCATGTTGATTACACTATGGAACATTTTCGGGGTCATTATCTGGGAGATGAGAAATTCCAAGTCAGGGTAAAAGTACTAAGGCAGCATAGAAAAACCACCAAAGGGTTACTCATTCTCAGGCTAAATTATTTTAATATGACCATTTTTATTTTTCCTTATTATGTTTGCTTGCTGAGTTTTTCAGTTATAACTCAACAACCATTGAAAATTTCCGTTTGACAACACATGACACATTATTTCGCAAGAAAAACAAATTTAAATTTTCAATTCATCACAATTATTTTTATTTATTTATAACCATAAGGACAATTTACGACGCCCTTACTGCACCTTTTGAAAATTCTTCCTACCGATCTACCATATCCTACCATCTACCACATCCACAATTCCTCTACCAATCCAAAATTCATTATTTATATCAGTAGCTTCAGCAGACAATGAAAATGTTGGTTAGAATTTTATGATGAATTTTCCTGAGTGTTCCTTCATTTGTACTACTTTCAACTTTTGCAAAATTCTAGCTTTATCGACATAGGCTGGGATGAGACGCTGTCAGATCAGGGTAATGAGATGGTCACAGCACACCTTCGAAATGGAAAACTACTTATCCAAGGAAAATGCAATGCACAACTTCCACTGAGGCTTTAGCTGTACTTGCTGGGCCACCATCTTGTTGGAACCAAACATTTCTTGGGTTAATTCTCCGTTGATGCAATTCTCAATTTTCAGCAACTCTAAATATTTTTTATTTTATAGGAATGTTTTTCGTCTTGAATTAAATGTTTATTTAATAATTTTTTGCACTTTTATTAACAAGACGATAGTATTTTACACAATGTTACTACCGGTTTCGGTTACGTTTAAACCATCTTCAGGAAATATATTTTAAAGAAAATTGTTGATGTTATTGACATTTTATTTTGTGATTAATGTCATGTTGTGTCAATGTGAAAAATTAAAATAGGATTAAAATAAAATAAAATTAAAATTGGATATTTCCCAAACCAAAAGTTCAAATATCTATTGTAAATTTAGGAAGGGAAATATGGGAAAATGTTATTGCGGTTTGAGTTCATTGTATATGTTAGGGTTTTTTAATTTTATTTTTAGGTGGAGTAAAAGGATTTTTCAAATACATATGTATATAAAGGTTTTTCTGTGTAGTTAATTTGGTCATTCAAACATAAAATTTGTGGATGATTATGTTTAAATTTTCTAATTTCATAAAGTTCAAGTATTTCCAAAAGGTTACTTTTATTTTTCTTATGAAGTAATGTTGTGTTTTTTGTTTCATTAAATTGGTGTTCTTTGTTAAATATTATATGTCTTCCAAAGTTAGATCTCTGTTGTGTTCTATGTTCTTTTATACGAGTTTTTAAACATCTCCCTGTTTCACCAATGTAAATGGCTTTACACGTATTACATTCTAATTTGTAAACTCCATTATCGTTCATTTTATTGATTTTATCTTTGTTGTTAAATAAAATTTTATCTAGTGTGTTGTTGCTTTTGGATGTTATAACTATATTGTGTTTCTTAAAATCAAAAAATCAAAGAATCAAGTGCAAAAAGTTATAAAGAAAACAATTAAAACAGAAATTAAGAAACATTACAAGAAAATTGACAAAATTAATCTTGAGATGTATTACGTCTACCAAGAATTAACAAAGACCTACCACAATATAGAAATCCAAGAAATAATGAACAACAAAACCATTTGGAATAAAGATAAAATCAATCAAAAATGGACATCAAAAGAAAGGAAATTAGATAACCTTAGAAAAGAAAAGAAAACACAAATAATAAAAGAAAATAGAAAGATAACTAAAGATTACAACATGAAACAACATATATCTCATAAACGAATAACTAATCTAACGAACATAACATTTAACCCAGAAGAATTAGAAATGCTTAATAAAAGCCATAAATATTCATTAACAACTAAACCCAATTTGAGAAAAACCGCTATTGAATTGGAAGCAATAACGAAGAAAATGGCAACCAAAGAAACAATTAATAGAGAACTTCAACAGTTATTAATTAAAGAAGAAACAAAAAGAACAACAAAAAATAAAGAGTTACTGAAAGAACGAAAAATTAATAAAGAAAAACGAATCATTAATAACAGACAAGAAACAATAACCAACTTACACAACTACATTAATAATTTACATAAAGACATCAAATTTACAATCGAAATAGAACATAACAACCGCATAAATTTTTTAGACTTAACAATTTTAAAAACAGACAACGGACTTCAATACAGTATCTATAGAAAACCAACGCAAACAGATACTATCATCCCAAATGATTCTTTTCATGATTATACTCATAAAATGGCAACTTTCAACGCATATATACACCGTGCCTTCAACACAAAACTTAGTGAAGAAGAACTTAGAACAGAAATATCCATTATCAAACAAATTGGCCAAAATAAAGGATATAAACCACAAATCATCAACAAAATGATTGACAAATACAGAAACAAACAGAATCACATAAAACTTACCACTCTTACAAATATAACAAATAACACAAACAATATTTATAGAACAATAGAATATCAAGGTAACATATATAATAAAATCAAAAAAATTTTTAAGAAACACAATATAGTTATAACATCCAAAAGCAACAACACACTAGATAAAATTTTAATTAACAACAAAGATAAAATCAATAAAATGAACGATAATGGAGTTTACAAATTAGAATGTGATACGTGTAAAGCCATTTACATTGGTGAAACAGGGAGATGTTTAAAAACTCGTATAAAAGAACATAGAACACAACAGAGATCTAACTTTGGAAGACATATAATATTTAACAAAGAACGCCAATTTAATGAAACAAAAAACACAACATTACTTCATAAGAAAAATAAAAGTAACCTTTTGGAAATACTTGAACTTTATGAAATTAGAAAATTTAAACATAATCATCCACAAATTTTATGTTTGAATGACCAAATTAACTACACAGAAAAACCTTTATATACATATGTATTTGATAAATCCTTTTACTCCACCTAAAAATAAAATTAAAAAACCCTAACATATACAATGAACTCAAACCGCAATAACATTTTCCCATATTTCCCTTCCCAAATTTACAATAGATATTTGAACTTTTGATTTGGGAAAATATTCAATTTTAATTTTATTTTATTTTAATCCTATTTTAATTTTTCACATTGACACAACATGACATTAATCACAAAATAAAATGTCAATAACATCAACAAATTTCTTTAAAATATATTTCCTGAAGATGATTTAAACGTAACCGAAACCGATAGTAACATTGTGTAAAATACAATGTTACTATCGGTAACATCTACTATCGGTCTTGTTAATAAAAGTGCAAAAAATTATTAAATATCTAAATAAATATTCCCTATAAAAATCTAAATATTTTGCTGGTCGTTCGGTGAAAATCAATCTTCTGGAATATACTAATTATATTTTGCATTCTTTTGATGACAACTGTCATAGGCTCTGTCTACACTAATTTTAGTAAAGCATTTGATAAAGTTGATTATCGGCTTTTACTTATAAAATTGAACAACTTAGTTTACACTACAGCATTCCACAGAGTATTGCTCTTATGTGGTTGATAGCACGAAATCGGTTAGTTTAATGTATGCAAATGATCTAAAGATCTTCTGCTATTCCAAGAGACAGGTCTATAAAGAATGTTTGCGTTTGACGTGCTCACTTTATCAAAACTAGACACCATGTTTTTCAAAGTGAGCACGTCAATTAAGGAAAAGCTTTTTGTATACTTAGATTTTTCACCCAATAATTGACAATAATTGACACCCGTTCTTGAAGATTTCTTTCTACATATTAGTAGAAATTACACATTTAAGCCTTAGCTATAACCTTATAAAGAAGGAAATGAGAAAGCTGAATGAAGTGATAATGAATTTAAGAATTAAATGATACTTGGGTTATAACCGAAAAAACAAACAAACGTTAAAATAAAGAAACAATATAAATGATGGTCCCACCAAAAATGTTTAAACTAAGAACAGTATTTATGCGGTTTATCAGATTTGACGAAAAAGGGCAACGATGTCAGCGTTTTCAAACAGATAAATTTGCTCTAATCTTTGAAGTTGCAAGTCTGAGAACATGTAACTATCGATGATTAGCTTTTTCCAGCCAAAGCGAGGTGTTGGTTTACACAATGTATGCCAAACAAACTAGATAAGTTTGGCATAATAGATTATTATATAATATATAATAGATTTTAGCATGATAGATTTTTTGATTAAAAAATTCACAGAAATATAACAGAACTACTAAATTTCTCTAAAATTTCTCAACAAAACCAAACTGTATAAATCGAATCATGTGCCATTTATGAAAGTAAGCCAAACAAAAAAGTGTTTTTACAAAATATAAATCTGTAAGCATTGATATGTGTACATCATATGCGTTTAACTGAAATAATTTAATTTTACGATAATGCTAAATACAGTACAGACTTGACGAATCGGGTATCGCGAAGATAGCCTGCGTAGATTTTCTTCAATACTCTTGCTGGAGTCAATTCTTCGGGAAATAACCGAATTTACTATACAACAATTTTTGTTTTAGGTGAAAAACTTATCGTATATTTTCAACGTGAGCAACAGGAAGAAAAATATTTAACATACCCGATATATTGACTATCCTGTTAAGCAAATATTCATTCCTTGCTTAGACGTGGAGTTGCCTTTTGGGGCCGTTGTGTTGGTAATGAGGTGCATAAGTGATTTTAAAAACTATAAAAACCTATCTTGTATGAAATTTATATTCTGGATTGTAGTAGTGGAAAAGAAAAATTACTTTGAATTTTTCAGAAAACATAAAATATCATATCGTGAACACATACGTAGGAAGGTGAGCTGCTATTTGGTACCATTAAAAATACATCTTACTAAGATTTAGAAGACGGCTTTGCACCAGAGTGTCAAGATCTACAATCATATTTCATTAATCAATTTAATCATTGAAATCAATTTGTATTATATTGCAAAGTAATTATATTTATATTGACACACTACAGGGTTTTTTGAAAACTGAAGGAATAAAATGTTATTATTATTATTATTCAAGAAGTTGTCTATGATTTTTTCCCAATAATTTAATTTAGTTCATATTTCGTATAGTTTCTGCTAAATACTTGGGTTCTGGTAGAAATCGACTCGAAGATTTAACAATGCAAATGAATGTATTAAATACTTATTATGTGTATAAATACAGGGTGGGGGTTCTTCATTTCAACCTATTTGTGCACGCTATAAATGAATATAACAGGGAAAAGCGGAGGCGTGGTTCTTAACTTTTCATATTTAAAGAAAATTATTAATTTGAATAGAATAGTAAAAGGAAATAAACACATAAAGTAAAACAAAATTGTCTTACTTTAATGTTCCCTTGCACTCAATTACACACAACTTATCCACAGTAAAAGAGTAACAACATTATGACAATAACGTGATTAAACGAATAATTATGTTATCCAAACAATTAAAGCAATAATAAGAGAAATATATAATAAAAGAAAACCCTGACATGATGTTGATATATTTCCAATAAATCTCGATAATTGCAGTAACAATAATGGCGATTATTTAAGATCGTGGTAATTTAAACTCAAAAAAAGCTAAAGAAATATTACATGAAAATCACCTAATTAAAGCTATGAAAAAAATCAAATATCTTACCGTTTTATCCGAAACTACAAATAACTAAACACTTCTAAAAAAAATCAATTAGAACCGTTCCCAAAAGATTCTACACGAATTAATTTAATCCTCATAAGGAATGTGACAAAAGATCCAAAAATTCCCAAAGCTGACGTCGAAATTTCAATTATTACCGTCGATCCCAAATTATTTGGACTACAATCAAGCCTAATCTTGAAGATAAAATTGATTTATTTTAACTCGCGTAGCGGAAATAATTTTGTTGTGGTTCATCTCTTTTACAAATTCTACCACGTTCTGCCGGTCGACCCGAAATTTGTTACGCCAAAGAAAAACCCGATTCGCCAAAAACCACGCAACGCCAAAACAGAAAAGTAACCTCCAATATTATATAACCCAAAATACAAATTTTGAAGGAAATATTTTTTAATTATTACTATAAATATCATCAAGATATCAATTATCAGATGCTCATCAATTAGCATTAGTGAGAAACTTCTATAAACTTAATAATCTTGAAAAGAAATTGGATTTTTGAATAAATCCTATTTGTGAGGTCAAACTTTTACTTTCCTTCTAGAAACTATTCGTTTAAACAATGATTTATCAACATTATAAATTAATTCCATTCTGTAAACTAAACAATTTATGTTACATAATCATCGAAACTGATGAAACAGATCTCTGAGTGGAAACTCCATTAATGGATTAAGAGCAACCTTGAGTTTAATGATGAGTGACATATTGGTAATCTTGGATAAGGTAACAATTGTGTTTTTGTATTTCTCAGCTAATATTTAATTTCTCAATTTGAACAGTTGATATGTCACTGACCAACTACCTAACTACTAAATACCATTTGATACACATCTAAGTGCGACTTAAATTAGTATTTGATTTTTGTATTACAAAGCAAGAAAGACTGTTATGATCAAACGCAAATTCGTTAATTTGAGCAAGTAGGATTCTAATTTTTGCACAACAAATATGTATGTAAAAGGATAATTTTATGTGCTGTTCAAGGTCATGGAAGTCTCACTGAGACCCAGTTAGCGTAGACATTCTCACATTAAAGGGAAACTAGCCACCATGTTTGGCGCAATTAGATTTCGGTGGAGTTCAGTTATAGTGTAACATTTTTTGGCCAAGTAATCTAAATCATTGGTTCAAAGCGAAAGTAACAAGCAACTGCTCCAAGAGAAATCAAAAAGTGTAATAAAATTACGGATAAAATACGAGAAATCAGGCGTAGAGTGTCAATGATGATGATATCTTTCATGATAATATAAGCCTTTAAGCTTTGCGGAAGATATTAAAATTTAAAGGTTGTTTCAATGAATGTATGCATTGGTTGCATTCATTTTTTCATTTAACTTTCGATACAAGTTTGTATTTATGGTGAAATCATAGTAAAATTATTGAATAGATTTTATATACGTGTTTCTGCATTCTTTAGGAGTGCAGGAATTGTTGTTGTTACCTTAACGCACAGAACGTTGCTTTTTATGAAGGATATAGGAGGAATTTCTAGTTACCAATTTGCATGAGATAACGAAACCCCCAGCTCAATTTCTTTAATTAATTTTTTGATAAACTGTTACCCCACCGCATCTCAATTTCTATTTTTTATGAATACCACTCATCATATTAGGATCTAAGCCGACACTGGAAAAAGTTATCGCTAAAAATTTAAAAAACTCTACCAACGATTCTTGTTAATTAGAAATTTCTAACTTACTAATAGAGCAAAGATAAAGAACTTTCTACGCATATTATATTTGACATATTTCTATATGTTTTCTTAGGTATTACACCTCAAAGACTAGATGTATCATCCCAGATGTCAAAATAAAAAGAGAATCATGCTGTAGGTTTATATCAAAATTGGGGGCTGAATGGAGATAGACACTATTTTCCAAACGTAGACAACCTTGGAAAGGTAGGTTAAGACCAATTGTAAGAACAACAAAGACTACAGGAATAACATCAAAATAGTGTATAAAGAATCTAGAATATAGGATATAATAGAATAGAATCTAGACTGCATCTAGATCAGTGGTCCATACGGACCCCAAGGGGTCCCTAGGGTCATTCAGGGGGTCCTCGAAAAAAAAAATCGATTTGGGGTCACTGAACAACGTTGGAGGGGGGGAGGGGGTCGCAAGGTTTAATAAAACATAAATAAATTGAGACACATTTTTTTTAATACGGAAGTTAAAATAATAATAAAAAATCGCAATAAATTATTAGTAAATTATTTATTAATTTATTAATAAATTATTAGCAATTTTTACATCCCAAGTAAAATATAAATATAGACAGGCTCATAAAATTGTACTTTATTGTATTGTACTTTATCGTACTAAGGGCTGGTTTATTCATCTTTGGTTAAATTTAACTACTGGATATTTTTCATGGTTACTATAATTTCACTTACCATGATTGGCTATATGACCAGTATATCTTATAATATATCTCTAATGATTGCGAAATCCGGAAAGCCGCACACTATTGTCGAACAACTTATTCTACCAGCTATAAGTGAGGTAATACGCACAGTGATGCACAAACCAGCTTACGATATTATAAAAACAATTCCATTGAGTAATAATACAGTACGAAGAAGGATCGACGAAATGTCTCAGAGTGTGGAAAACTCTTTATGTGACTACTTAAAAACATCTCAATTCTCTATACAGCTTGACGAGTCAACATTTCCTGGAAATGAGGCTTTACTTTTAGTTTATGTGCGATTTGTGAAAGAAGAAAAAATTTCCCAAGAATTGTTATTTGCTAAATGTTTGGAATTCTTGATGTAAAAGCTATACCCTTGACTAATATCATCTCCGTTGCTACTGATGGTGCTCCGGCAATGGTAGGACGACACCGAGGCTTTCTGGCGTACTTAAAACAAGTTATACCGAATGTACTATCGGTACATTGTGTTATTCATTGACATCATTTGGTGGTAAAAAACCTTAGTGGAAAATGATGATGACTATAATCGTTTATTACTTAACACAGAAGTACGATGGTTGTCTAAAGTGTTTGAATCGCTTCTATTCGCTTTTTGATTCAGTGTTGGAATTCCTGGAGAGTAGACAAAAAAGGAAATATCATACGACGCATTGATTTGCGTCATAATTTAATTATCTCGAAAAATGGCATCGCTTATATGACTGATTTATTTGCCAGAGTCAACGAGGCTAATTTGAAACTACAAGGTGACACACTAAATTTAATCAAAACTAAAAGTGTAATATCTGCTTTTGTTGCAAAACTTTCGCTATACAAATAAAACTTGGGAAGAGGAGAATGCTCCCAGTTTCCAAATCTTTCAAAATTGCAAAATAGAGACGAAGATTTGCTTGCTTATTGTCAACACTTAACGGCACTCCATTCGGACCTTACTCAAAGATTTGAAGATATTCTTCGCTTGGATATTCCCGACTGGGTGTTGAACCTTTTTGTAAGTAGTCAAACTCAGAGCACAAATGCAGATGAGTACATGCAAGTACAGGAGCAGATTATTGAATTATCCACAAATGAGGAGCTGAAAAGCAAGGATATGAAAATTTCTGGTTACAAAAACAGATCCTAATTTTATATCCAGTATTATGGGTTATTGTGCAGAAGCTGTAGATTGCTTTCCCGTCTTCGTATTTGGTAGAGCGTGGATTCAGCGCCGTTATGAGCCTCGTCACAAAGAAAAGAAATAGACTGGATATTAGTAATCGGGGGGATTTGCGGTTGCTACTGACAAACATTGAGCCGGACATAAATAAACTCATAACATCCCATTAGGTTCATACAAGCCATTAATATTTTATTGTATTTTAGTACAAAAGTTATAATCAATATATACTTCTTCAACAAAATGTATACTCTATATATTTTATTTTTACGTCACCATTTACCATTAAGACAACAAAGTTAAAGTCTTCATTTTTCTATTATGTATTTAATGTAGTTTTTCACCCTGGGGGTCCGTCGGCAAGGTTTGACTAAGAGAAGAGGTCCGTGGGCCAAAAGACTTTCGGAAACACTGATCTAGATAATAAGAGTTGTTAGAGTGAGATAAGCTAATAAAAACAAGTAAAGGAAGTATTAGAATGATGTAGTAGACAAAATCAAAAAGGACTTCAAGGAAAATATTACTAGGAGAGGAAATAGGTTTACAAGAAAATATATTATATATTGTCTTATAGTAAGAATATATTTTATAAACTTATAATTATTTTATGTTAAAAAAATACAACAAAAATATATATAGGAAAGTTTATTTTAAATCAAAATAAAGTAATAAATTAGAACAATTCAGAAACCCAGTAAATACTACACTTAATATAATATTTATTTTACATTAAGAGGAAAACTTGATTTCGACGAAAATCCGTAACCGTTGAAATTAGACTATCCACGCTTACCTCCCACGAATAATTAACAGAGTCAATTTGCTTCGCTAATTACGGCCACTAGGTAATTTTCCCCAATTACGAACGTCGATTTCCTTTATTTCAATAAAAAAAATGGTGTATTTCTCTGTAATTTTCTCACAAGCGTGTGAAATATTAATCCGGCTTGTTTTGGGGGAAGATATTCCCTATGGAAAGTCGTCAATTTGGGTTGACGTTTTTCTGTTTTTACGGTAGCGCTCGGTATGGTTGTTTTTAGTTTGTTGGGGAAAATTCTGCTTCCATTTACCTCTGAAAGGCCGGTTTTGCTCGCCGAGATTCGATAATTAAAATATGAATTAACAATTCGCTGGTAATTACCACTGGCGGCCGACGCGACTCTTTTATTTTGGTCTGGAAATGGAACACGAGCTTCCGTTTTAAATGCATTTAATTAACGCTGATAGGAGATATCTGACGTTGGAACTATGCCGAAGTATTTTAATTAACCTCCGATGTTTGTTCCAACTACCGGATCGTTCTTTTAAAGACTGTTCAATTATTGGATTAGTACTATTAATAATGATCGTTATGTTTTACATTATTAATTTATTGTCCATATTGATTGGCCAATATTTTATTATTAATACAAAGAAACTAGATATTCTTGACAATTCTTATCTCTCATTTAATTTTTAATAAGCTATTCAAGTGAACAGAAATATGGCAGTCTATTTTTCGTAATATAGTTTTTCTACGGCAAAAATATGTTTAAGAAGCTGCATATCTATACTTTCTTCTCTTCAATTTTTGAAGAAGTAATCGAAATGTCAAAAAATCGCTTCCTTGTTCGATTATTTATACATGCTTTAGGCCCGTTACTACCATCTTCAGGTTAAACTATCTAAGGGATTATTACTATGGTTACAGCTATTTTACGTGCTATGATTGGCTAGTTGATGGGTTTATCTGTATGATAAATTTAACTAAAACGTGATAGTAATGGGTCTTATTCGTGTAAATGTTCTCCCGTACTTCAAAATTGGTTTTATGCCATTCTAATGTTCTGAGCTTCCAATTTTACATCATTCCTAGAGTGTGATGCCTACACTTATCTTAGACTTGACATTGTCAAAGTGTCACACATAATGAACTTGAACATAATCTAAAACTTCAACGTCTTCGCTTTTGGACGAAAATTATCCTTTTTAGATAATTAGGGACTCTTGCATCGATTTGCTCTTTACCACTCTTGCATCGATATCGCGAATCGATCTCGTATTCAGCGCGTGCAGAATTCCTGTCTTCGCTTTATTTTTGGTATCAGAGGACGTGAGAGAATTTCTCATACGCTCAATTGAATCGTTTAGCTGAATATGTCACGACGTAGAATATTACACTCCGCTTGTCTGTATCACAAAATTCTTACTTTCAAAACTCTTCCATATTTGTACTACAAAATTAGCTATCGCACAGGTATTCATAATGTTAATATTAGGCACCGTTATACATCAACAATTCCGAAGCAGCGACTTGAACTATGCAAGCGATCCTTCTCGTATTGTGTGCCTAACATTGCTTTGCAATTATCTTCGTATCTTTGCTGTTGTTCATTATTTATAGAAGTTTTGGGACATCGTTTAGCTGTTACCAAATGCAAAATACTTAGTAAATATTTAAAAAATTTTTCAAAAGTTCACGTGTTAATAAGGTTCTTATTACCATAAAAGACGGTCGTTATTAACATTTAAAAAATTATGAGTACTATTTGAGGTAATCTTTAAATTTGAATTTCTTCGCTTTTGGATAGGGTTCTAGGCAAGGTACTGCGTTGTGAAAGCCATTTTGCTTGCACTAATTTACGACCTTAGCTTGCTACTTCTTATATTTTGGCGTTATGTTTTCCACTTTTCTTCGTATCTAACATTTTGTTCATGATCTATACAGTTCTAACTTTCAGCTGTTACCAACTGGTAGGTTCTTGCATACAGTAGACATTTAAAACTTTTCAAAACCTCACATGTATAATAAGGGACATAGTACAATAAAAAATGTCATCATTAACATTTACAAAATTGTGAGTACTATTTGAATTAATTTTTAAGCTTAAATTTCTTCGTTTTTGGACGGGATAGAGATTGGGCAAACTTCGTTGCAAACGGCATTTCTGTTGGCACTAATTTACCACCATAGCTTTCTTTTTCTTAAATTATAGCGTCCTGTTTTACACTTATCTTCGTATCTTTTGTAAATTATCTATACAGGTTCTAGAATTACTCTTGCTATTACCAAATGCTAGGTTCGTGTGTACAATGGATGTATCAAAAAAAATTACAAAATCTCATTTCAATCTCAATATTACAATTTAAGAAATTGTAAGTACTATTTGTAAGTTAGAAGGTCATTTTTTGCCACTAATTTACGAGCATAGATTGCTACTTCTTAAATTTTAGCGAAATGTTTTGCTTTCATCTTCGTATTTTTTGCTTTTGTTCATTATCTACTACAACTCTACTTATCTAGAGTTTCTAGAACAACTTTTAACTGTTGTCAAATGCAAAGTTCTTGTTACTTAACGCATCTTTGCAATAAGCTGTTTTTACTTGGGTTCTTCTTCAGTACTAGCACCAACTTCCTATCTTTTCGACAAAGATTTTTGAAGCTATCTAACTTCTTCCTCTTCTTTGCAAAGGTCATAGTTTGGTCATGGTGTCCATTTTATTTTGCCTTAATTTTTACGATGCAGGAAACCATCTATCGGATTTATCATTAAGAGAGAGCTATATTATTTCTTCAATTAAAACCCTTCTGGGTTAGTTATGGAAATACAACATCATACTAATAACAGCCATGGAAGTATTGGGACGAGTGAACACGTTGCAACAACTTATCCTGGGTTGTTGCCAAATCATCGAGTCAGGAGAACTTTATCCGAAGAGATGATTTTCTTACGTCGTCAGCTTGCATCTATCCAGAGCGAAATTAGCGAATGTGCGATATTTAAAATGGTTAGCTGTATTCAGTTTTTAAGTCAACACAATCTTATACGAATAGTCTAATATTTCTGCAAAATTCAGCACAGATCTATAATAATGTATATAAATCTTCAATAGCCCGTCTTGTTGGACGATTTTGAACGTGAACTTTGATAAAAATGGAACAATTTAGAAATGCTGTTGAAGAGTGTTAGATATATTCCATTACTGAATGACAGACTAATGTAGCAAAGTAATTCTTTCCAGTCAGCATTCAATACAGTCTAGAAGTCTTCGCAATTTCGATCCTTACTTCTTTTGTAATCGCGTTAGTATCAGAGCTGGGTGATTACATCTACTTTAAAAATAATTACAATTATACTTTTTTAAAAAGAAATTAAGTACAATTAGAAAGTACATATCTTAAAAGAACAAATTATTAAATAAATTTCTAATTATTTCTTGCACCGGGTTGGGTTCGGTTGCATAGTGCACTAAGCAATAAATACAATAATCGTTTCACTATCTCTTTTTCTTCAGTGGATTCGTGTAGTTCAAACACGAATTCATTATCACTGAATAGTTAGTGATCTTGAAAAAAGTGCACTAATAACATTTATATTTAATTTACATTATAATTAACATTTTTCATTAAGAACTGAAACCATATAAGAAAATAGTATATTTGGTAGTTTTTGGTAACTATCATATTTTTGGGTAGAGACTTCTAATTATGCCGCACCAAAAGTGGGAAAACATTATTAATAAAAAATTTATTTCCTTTTTTTAATATCAACATTTTGTTGGATTGGGTTGCAGCCTAGTAGGATTAGGTTTTGTTGGACCTGGTCGAGTTGGGTTGAGTTGCGGTCGACTTTCGATCAGTAAGATTTTGCCCTATTGATCGATTGATATTCCAGCAAAGTAAAACAGTCTTTCTACTGGTGCAGAAAAAGGAAGGGATGTGTTGTATTTTACAAACATTTTTTATGATAAGAAAATGCAATGCATCAATACTAATAAAATATATATTCGAATATATTTAGTTAAAAATCATGTTTCACTAAAAGTTTTGTGTTAATTATTTTTTTGCACTATCATTAAATTTTCTATGATAGTGGATTTTGAATTTTAACTACCATTGAATAGACAATGGCAGTGCAAAAATGTCCAACCCTGTTTGTGAACAACAAAACATGGATCGTGGTGAAGCCGTTGCGAAAATGTCTATCGCTCTGGTAATCAATCGTGAGGACTTATCGTAGAACAGGTTTCAATTTATCCAAATTACGTAGTTTATAAGGGTAAACATGGTTCTTTAGAAACCACCAAATGAAGAAATCACATATTAACATGTCAGAGGACCTAGGGATTATCAATGATGTGCTGAGTGTCAATCCCGCAAGAATTGCTTCTAATTGATCAACAGCTGTTGGCTCAAATGCTAGACGATTAGCAGATGTGACATTTTTGTTGAAATCAAAAATCAATATAACAATACAATTAAAAACAAATTAATCTTTAATTGACGTGATTAGTTTTTTTTATAATAAATGTCCTACAGATGATAGTATTTTTGGCAACATTTCAATTTCGATATTCAATCACAAATTGAACAATATAATTGCAAATTACAATTCCAAATTACTTAATAGAAAAGTACTTAAATACAATTACAAAGTATTTGAAAAAAAAGTAATTGTAATTGTTAATTCATTTTTAGCTAAGAATTACCCAGCTCTGGTCTCAATACGTATGCAGCTTTTTCTCTTAATGGTCGTTTCTAATGCTTAAATAGTACCTTGTTAGCCTGCATTCTCAGGTTGAGTTCGCCATATACACAACACGCTTACGTTCAAATGAGAGCAGTATATCATTGCTATAAGACACAATCACTCACATCTATATAATTTACAACGTGTTCTCTATCTATCAGCATAGTTTCCGTTTTAATAACATTCACCTCCACGCTTCCTTCGCTTATATTCTGAAAGCCTAGTAATCATTGCAGTTTATATCTGCAATCAATGTTAGTCACTCACATAGTATACTATTTGGTCGTTAGTTTATTTGTTTTTTTCTTATCTTGATGGAAACCTCTTTTCCTCAAATGATTACAACTTAATTCTGCACATTTAGCAAAGTAAGAAAAAATTTTTCCGACATACAAATTTTCATAGAAACGTTAAGGGTCAATTTTTCAGAATTAACACTACAATCCAATATAATAAAATATTTTCAATGATTCTTTGATTGAATTTATTCTTTTGATAAAAAAAGCATCCCAAAAATATTGTAGTATATTTTTAAAAATAGTTTTAATTAAAAACTTATATTTTATACGATTTGTTTAAATAAATTTTATTTTTAATTAAATGTTGAATGATTTGTTATTATTTATTTTAGGACTATCTTATAAATAAATAAATTACTCACTCTGGTTTTTTGAAATACCATTATTACAAAGCGATAAAATAGCAACACTAAACCGTTTGATGTTATCGCATTTATAAACAAAACGTTTTGTTCTTTAATTATATTCGGACACATTAAATTCATTCCACAAAGAGCGATAAATGAAATAACTCCATATTTGAATTTTGATAAAAATATTATTTAGCTGCAAAATATTATTATCAAATTGTAAAAAATTTCGTTAATTAATATTTAATTATTGGTTTGTTAGTAAAAATGAAGAATTGATGTGTAGGATAGGCTCATTTTTATCATTCTTTTTATTTGAACGGGAAGACTCTTCTATTTCCGAGAGAGGTGTAACGCCTGACCTACGGCAATTTCATTTCATTTTGCCATCGAGCGAAATCCGCAGTCTTCTGCTATCTCCCTCCAGGAGCCATTATGAAATATCTCCTTGCGAACAATCCACCCGGACAAAAGGCTTGAAGCTTTCCAGGTCTGCGGAGACAAGTTGTCCCGCCCCCTTTTCCCCAACGAAATACCACCCCGAAGCACAAGATAAAGATATCCACGTTTCCTTTTCCTTGGTAGTCTTTTTATTTTTTCGGTGAAACCCCGAAAAAATTTGAGACAATAGCCCTTTTCGGCGAGTTTCAGGTTTTATTAATTATGCACCATTAATTTAAAGTTACTTTCTTATTAATTAAGCACCCCGCTCCACACCCGGTCCATTAATATTGGAGCGAGTTTCGTGTTGTGGATGCGAGTTGCACTACTCTTTAGCGAAGTGAAGGCTTCTCAGGAGAGGAGAAACGATGGCGGACCATAAACATGACGGGTGGTGGTAAGAACTGGGTAAGTACGTGCAGAATACTCCTGAGATTTATTTAGATGCTTTGGGAAACTGCCAGTACTTTAAGATTGACGTCAAATCCCCCTTTACCTCATTTTCCTTATTTCCTCTCGCGTGTACTTAGAGGGTATGTCTAATGAAGAGTGCTTATTTATTGCTATTTAATTGCCAAATTAATCATAAATTTTGCCAAAACCACAAATAAATTTAATATTATATCCGATATTTTATTTGCGTTATATATTAGCTTTCATGTAGTTGATAGAGTAAACAAAAATATTCAGTGTAAACTAAAAAGTGCTTATTTTACCAAAAATATTACACCGCAAATATTTGTTTTATAGTAAAATTTTTTATAAAAAAAAATAATTTTTTCAACAATGCATTATTGACGAACAAAAATTCCGTTGAGTGTTTTTTCTTGTTCTTTAGTAGCAGTGACGGGGGTTCAATTGACACCCAAGATTGAGAGTGGCTGCTTATTATTGCCGGTAATTCAATTATCTGCTCCCCAAGTACGTCGAAGGGCGACACTTTGAACGCTAATTCCTTTTGACCCTTGAAAGGTGCCGCGGGCGACAGCCCCTATGATTTTTCAAATTAGGTTAAGGAACCGTTAATAATTTCGCTAAAAGGAAATGCAAAGGGCTCTTTCTAGTTGTCTTGCCCTCGTGGCTAGATTGACAGTAAGTGATGTCTATTGTGACGCCGTATTAGAATTTATTGTTGCAGGAACTCTATTAATAAGTTTAAAGAAAAAAAAAACGAAAATTGGTTGAAGAAGTTTATTATTTTTTTAACAACATTTGTATCTCTTCCAAAGTTTTTCCTTTTGTTTCTGGTATAAAATAATAAGAAAGGAATATTCCGGTAAAAGCAGAAATTGTACAAAACCCAAACGGAGCGCTTAGCCCAAAATTAGACATTAGAACTTGAAATAATTTATTCATTCCAGCCATATATGTAGCAAAAATGATATTCATTACCATAATACCGTATGGTTTAATGTTTGACGAAAACAGTTCTCCTAAAATTAACGTTGGTACGTTCGATTGCCCCCAACAAAAACAAAATACGAAAAGAGCTAATCCAAAAACTGGAAACCAATTAGCTGGAGTTGTGTCGATTTCAGTGTATTGTTTAAGGACGAAAAAAATTGTTTCTCCAAGTAAAGTAAAAAATGTTCCTGTACACGAAAATACCATAGCAAGACGTTTTCCATATTTATCATTAATCGCGTTAGAAAAAATGTTGCATATAGTTAACATTCCCGTAAAAATCATACCTCCATATGCACTAGGAAATCCGGTTCCAGCTTCGATAAAAATATACTGAGTAAAAGCTATAAATGAGTTTATCCCACATAATTGTTGAACCATCCTAGTTAAATTACATATCATCAAAGCTCGTCGATTTGATCGAACTAAAAATAAATCTTTAAATCCCCCTGGTTCTTCCATTTGTCTCTGAACGGCTGCTGTAATAGCATTGAGTTCACTATCGACATTTCTCGTATTTCTAAGTGTTTCCAAAGATTTCCTAGCGTTATCACTATCATTTTTCATGACGTAATAGTACGGTGATTCAGGAACAAAGCAAATAGTGATAAATGTAATTATTGGTATCTCTAATAAAACGTATGCCATTGTTGGAATATCACAGAAATATCCAACCAAATTAGGCAAAAATTGACCGATAAATATCAACGTCACAAACACATTCCCATATGTACTTCTTATTTTTGGTGTCGTCACTTCTCCAATATAAGTAGGTAGCGTACAAAAAACAGAAGCATATTCAAATCCTACAAGAACTCTTGAAATGTATAAAATGTAGATGTTTTTTGTTAATGCAGGTGTTATCCAAGTGATTAATAATAAGATCGGTGCAAAATACATTGTGGATTTTCTGCCTATTCGATCGGCGAGTTTTGCAAAAATTGGACTTCCAATTATCATTGCCAGAGGATCTATTACTGCTAAATAGGATGCTTCCTCTATTGTAATCCCATATTCTGGTTCAAGAAGTTTTGGAATTGCCGGTGATGTCCAAGCGATTGATAAACCCATATTTAAACCACAAAGAGATACTAAAAAAAATATTTTATAAAATAATTTTGAATTAAAATAAATTTATAACTTACCTCCAAACACGATTATAATTTGTTTAAGATCGTTATTTTTAGATAATGCATTTCTTAAATGCTTAAACATATTTAAAGAAACCATTTTTGTAATTATGAAAAGTGAAAAACTTCTGCTAATATATCTAAATGAATGAAACGTAATGCAACGTTAAATGTTGAAATCATTTTCTGCAAATCACCAAGTCATAAAGATTAACATAAAAAAATGTACACAGACAAAAAATTTATATAGCACTAACAATAGCATGAATATTTGTGTTGTCTGGGTGATCAAATAATCGTAAAAGCTGACAAACATTAATATCGTATAATTCTAAAAGTTTATAATTGTGAAATATTTTTAAATTTATTTTTATAAATAATCATTTAATGATTACAATAAAGATATTTAACAAATTTGTTTCTTGTTTAATTAAATAGGAAAGTACAAGTTCAAGTCAAATTTAAAATTATCGTTCAAACTAGATACATGGTGCAAAATTTTCATCAAATCTATCATTACAGTCGATTATAGGATATTACATATTACATTAGGTATATGTACACATAAATATAACACATAATATAAAGACTTCGTCATAAACAAAATAATAAACATTTAGGTACATTAGGTACATAGATATAATATAAAACTATAAAGATATCGTCACAAACAAAATAATAAACATTTAACATATTTTTAAGGTAGATGTCTTGTGGGAATGTTCTTTTAAGTCTAAAGTAGATGTTTTTGTTGTGGTTGCATGGCTGTAGTACATTGCATATTTTATGCGTTCCTAAAGTGGGGTAGTCTAAAATGGGTAGTCATAGTCGTTAGAGAGTTGCGTAATATCTGGATTTTGCCAAGATTCGATTTCACTGAGTTTCTTCAGACAAGGCAGGCATATGCAATAAGTGGTCGAAGAAAAGCCTTGTAAATTAGAAAAGTTTTCGCATATGAGCCTAGGGGTGACACCTGTTTTGTTTGGAATGCGATTTAATACTGCTTCCAGAAGACCTGAAATGTTTCCAGAAAACATGATTCCGCTTCTATAATACTTGATCGCTTCTAAAAGATTTAATACTACTTCTAGACAACTTGAAATTGCTTCTAAAAACTTGCAATACTCCTAGAAGACTTCATACTGTTTGTAAAACTGACTAAATATTGCTGGCAGAAGACATTTTTATATAAAAAGGCAAGAAACTGATAATAAATTTTGCTTCCAAAATAACAAATACGACACTATTGACGCATAATACAAAACCTTCATATAAGAACTTCAAAAACTGCTAATTAGGGAATGAATACTGCTTGTAAAAATTTAAACACTACTGACAGAAGACATTTTCATTGTAAATGAACCATAGGCCAGATACGTTGGAGTGAAGCTACCACTGTCATGTCTATGCAATCAGATGAATCTCATATATTTCAGATTAGATCAAGTTGTTGCAATTATAACTTAATATAAAAAAATTAAAAATAATATTTTTACTAAATTTTCAAGGTCACGATATTTTTGTGTAGCTTCAGCTCCTGGAGCGCGACAGTGTTATGAGCGGTATTCTTATCACTAATGTTTATAGTCAATTGCATCTGCAAGCTCTGAGCTGATCACTACTATGGAATCCTCCAGATATGCCAACATATAATCATTTGGTTTAAGCACAATTTTTTTTTTGTTTCCGTGAGGGATTCATAAATTTTAATAGAGAAGGAAGGATTTTTATTGGAAGGATTTTGGTTAGTATTTGTTTGTTATTGATGTCAAGATCTGAGTGTAATGTTTTGTAAATTAAATCATTGGTCCATATAAATTGAAAGCTTGTGCAATCTCGATAAATAAAGTAGTCGCGTGTTGCTTCATTTCAAAGCCATTTTCTAGGATGCTCGATAAATGTTGATATTGATGGCTGGTTAAGAATTGCTTTCGAAATCAAATTGGAAGTGTAGAATCATATTCATTTCATTCAATGCTGCACATAGGCGGTAATTAATTATTTTTTCCAAGATTTCGGATAACGTAAATAGCAGGCTGATGGCCGATGGCTGGTGATGTTGATCTTGGGCTTACATGGTTTCAGAAATATAGGGATATGGAGGCGTTCTAGCAGCTTGGAAAATAACCAAGATGATAAGCTAAGTTTAGAATAGCATTTGGATACATTCTATGAACTACTTACATTTCTTTTATTGAAAGAATAAAATTGAAAGATTAGTCAAATTTTACAGAATTCATCCAGATTTTGTATGCCCTTTTATGCGTCCTTTGTACCTCTTATTTTCTGCTTTTTTGAAAGCGATCCTTTTCTTGAGAGAGTAGTGGTGGATGATACCATCGCAGGATTATGACTGCCTTATTGTTTCTCTTTTTAATTCAAGATTTAACAGAGAGATTAATGATCGCAGAACGTCCTGTTATATTATATACATATCAATTACCTCTCTTAATCTATACTGATGTCTATTGACTCTCCACGGTTTTTGTTTCCGTTCTTCTTTAATTGACATTGTTCTGCACCTCTGATTCTCTAACCAAACTGCAGTCCAGTTTCGTTTCCTTTTTGCAGAGTCAACATACTGCCTGCTCTCTGTACTGTTTCTATTTGTCAGAATCTATGTAATGCATAATTTGCAATGTGGTAGAAACTGCATTTATCTTTGACAAATATAATAATATGTAATAATAATATTTATTGACAGCATTATAAATAATACAAAGTAAACAGCTTAAATATATAATGCAACAACGTAAAGTGTATAAATTTAATAATTCATAAATCAAATAATTAATAAAGATAAATTGCCAAAAAGGGTTGAGTCAGTTAGACTGAGCTACTCAAGTCCGCCTGTTTTTCATCAACCCTTCACAAAATAAACACCAATTACAAAATAAAAAGTAAGTAACAAATTCCACTCCATAAAAAAATGACAAATAAATTACAAAATGAAAAATAAGTAACCAACTTCAACTCCAGAACAAAAATGGCAAATAAATTTATATCCCAATCTATATAACAATACAAAAAGTAAGCAGTCTGTTGTCTAGTTCAGGTCCCTATCCATCCCAGCCCATTGTCAAAAGTCTGAAACTCCATTCACACTTCTTCCAAACATAACTCGGAAAGTAGTAGCATTTATGTTTATGAATTGTTAGTACGTGTTTATGTCTAAAATTTAAGTTGTGTACATCTGTCCTGAAGGATTTTTTTACATAAATATGAAAATGATCATGAAATAAACCTACCCAAATAAATCCAACCCAGAGTATGAGATATACGATTTCTCCTTCCAGTACCATATATGAAAACAGAGAGGCCAAGTGCATCATGCAATTTACGCAAATGTAGCTTTTCACCGGAATTAAGCTCTTTTTAACAACTGTAAAATAGTTTCCGAAATGACAATTTAGTATCAAGCATATTTCCGAGATTTCGTGTATCATCGACCATATCTATCATCCTACCATTCACAACCACATTGAAACTATTCTTAACAGTACTGACACTATCACTTTCAAACGCGAACACAGATGTCTTATCACTATTAATAAACAAGCAAAGCTTATTGGCCATGCCCACGAGTGCCATCAAATCAGCAGTAATATTATCATTCTCAGTGACCATACCCTCCATCGTGTTTGTAGTTTGTAGTTTGTTGTATACCTTAAATATGAAATAGGTTCTAATATAGACTCCTGAGGTACACCGGACGTTACCCTACCAATAGACGAAAAATTACTATCGAACTTTAGAAGTTGGCATCTGTCACTTAAATGATTACCAAACCAATCCAAAGCTGGCTGGGAAAAGTCAACATAATGGAGGACAGTCAAAAGTATCGGATGCTGCAAGGTGTCAAAAGCTAATAAAAGTCAAGTGAAATCAAAATAGTCACAGATCTATCATCCTGTCCCCCTAGCACATCATCAACGATATCCGGCAAAGCGGCTGCACAACTATATCCCTATCGAAATCTTGACCGACACTTGGGAAGAAAATTAAATCTGTATAAATACCTATACTCTTAACATAATTGCAATTATTTTCTCAAATACTTTCGAGAAAATCATAATCATAATTTTCTTCTCTGTAGCCAGCTCTATGTCAAACAGATCGGTATCTGCCGAAAGACACGTGGTTCATCCACGTCTCTTCCGGTGCATCAATTAGGTCAGCATCCCCAGAACAGAGACAAGAAAAAATCATTCATATCATCAACGCTAGCAATAGACTCTGGAATCGAGCAATATTTATTATTAGCAACACCCACAGCTTCCATTAAATACGTGGATCAGATTTATTTAAAAATTAATTAAGGTAAGTAATTTTTCCTTGAGTAAAGCTGAGTTAGTATAACTTTGCAACTGTTTGTAATACTCAAAATCACCCGAATATTTCGACCCTCTGAACTTACGATAAGCCTTATCACGCAACGACATGAGCAACTTGATATTATCAGTTATCCAAAGGTGGTGTTGCCTGAGCTTGGTAATAACACGTACAGGTGCGCGAATATCAAATAATTCTGTAATAAAAAATTGCAAAGTAGACATTATCTTTATATGAAATCTCTATAAGATAATGCTCCCAGCTTCTCAGGTCGTCAAGCATTTGCTTTCAAGCTGATTGCTCCAGAAATGAAATTGTACTCATCAGAAGCAAACTTTACGTACTGTACGTCGTTATCTTTTGTAGAATTTTCTAATGTTTTCAGGAACTCGGTTGCTATTCCTTGGTAGAATTTTTTAATTTATGAAAAAAGCAAACTTCAGCAAACTTTTTCGGCAATTTGGTATTAACTCCGTATGAGCAGATTTTGCTCGATAGATCGTGCTAACCATAATGGAACTATGAAAACTGATTTACTTATCTTTATTTTAGATACATAGATTAATGACATCTGTTGACTTGGGGATTCCACAGGGTTCAATTTTAGGACCTTTGCTTTTCATACTTTTCATTAATGACTTACCTGACTTTCTTGAGGATACTCATCTGGTTATGTACGCTGATGACTCATCTGTTGCGGTTGCAGATGCGGATCCGGATACGTTAAATTTAAAAATTACATCAACTATTAAAACGTTTTCTGTATGGTGTGAGCGTAATAGGATTATGTTAAACGTGGATAAAACAGTTTGCGTTAGTTTTTACAAGCGTCGCTCATTGCCGGCCAGTTTTGAAAATAAATTTTTATTTGCCCATAGTACGCGATTTCTTGGTTTGGTGTTGGATGATAGACTCTCATTTGTTAATCACATAGAAACTGTGTGCAAAAAATTGAACTCAGCCTATTATGCAATTTTGAAATTGAAAAAAAGTTTAAATATAAATTCGCTATTAAGTATGTATTACGCACTGTGCTACTCTGCTATTTCCTACAATATACTGGTGTGGGGTGCTGCAACTGACATTGAGTTTAAACGCGTGTTTGTGGCACAGAAGCGCATCATTAGATTAATGTTCGATTTAAATGGCAGGGAATCATGTAGGGAAGTTTTCAGGGAACAGTCGATACTCACCTTGCCATCCATTTACTTATTGAAGTCTTTGTTATATGTGAAGACTAATGTGAGCCGTTTTGAAATGTCCACTCATGAATATAATACTCGTGGTAGAGATAATCTGGTTCTCTCTCAACATGTCACCACCACATTTGAAAAAAGTCCCTTTTATGACTTACCCAAAATATATAATAAATTACCCCGTTCAATCAGATCTCAGGAGTGTCCAAAGAAATATAAACAAGATGTAAAACGATATCTCTTGGATTCTGTGTTTTACTCTAAACGAGAATTTTTAGATATGTAGTGACTTATGTTAGTTTTAACAGATTGTATAATTTGCTGTTGTATTTTGATGTTCTATGTACTGACTTGTCACATCTACTTATGTAGCCCACGTGATTTAATAAATATTATTATTATTATTATTATGAAATTCAGTTCAAGAAAATATTTTATACATGTATTGAATTTCGTCCATTTTTTTGGAAAATTTCATAATCCCTAACTAATAATGTAGTCTTTCTATTAAACTGTTAATTAATTTCCTGTCTCTTGTGATGTCATAAAGTTTCTATCTTGTGTTCATCGTTACAAGCTCAATTGAACCGTTTAATACTATAGATAGGTTAACCAAGCGAATGCGTTTGCGTAGGATTTAACGGTGTTAATGATATCAAAAAGTAATTCATACCCTGATGCAGGTTTTCCATATGAAGTACTCTCAAATGAATATTAAACAAACCTTCACTCGACTGCAGCAGCAGGATAATTTGCTATCGTTTCATTACAAACTCGTTTATTACCATATAAACTACTCCTGTTTATTCAATGTCCTCATTTTTTATAAGAACGAATTTAATGCGCACTTAATTAATGTAACTACCTACTACTTTCTATTATACGCTTAGTTAAACATTTAAATTTAAGGAACTACCTGCAGTTGGGTTTACTTTATGTATTTATCCTATAAAATATTGTTGGGCAATAAATTATTATCACAAAATATCTTGAACATCTTTATAGAAGCATCTTATTACAATATTAATTGCGTGCCATATGTAATGATAACAAAACTAACCGCGCTGTTAACTACGGCATCAGACGTAATTCCGGCTGTTACTATTTGGAAAGCAAATTTATGGCCTCGGCATCATGTGCCCAAGTATTTGGAACCGGATGTGATAAATCTCCGGGTAATAAAATACGTCTCCGTATTAAGCAACGTTACTCACTCCTGGAGGCAGCCAATTTGGATTATTAATAAGCTTTTAATCCCAGTCTTCACGTGGTTAAAGTTATATATACTACACTTAAATTCATTCTCCATACACTGACTGTTAAGTTGGAAAAGTAACTTACTTCTGAAGTGCTTAAAGAAAAAGGAAAAATCAATTCCGTTGCAGTTTGGTGGTCTACGTCAATTAAAACTTTCTTAACGCTGGTAGTTAATAGTGCCCTCAACAAATAACTGTTAAAAGTTGGTAAAATTGGAAAAATGTTCAAACTTCCTATAATTAATGTGTTTAACCTCACTTTGGTTTACGATGGTAAATATTGCCGGAAAAACGATTTTTATTGCTTGCGTAATATAAAAAATTTTAAATTGGAGAATCGTAAAACCCAAGGTTATAAGGAAGCCAGCCACTTTCGCGCGCAATTTTCCCTTTAGACCTGAAAAACAAAGAACCGAAAATTTCCCTCCTCTCGCAATATCCGAAACAATAACGCCCTAATTAATGACCGTGTTTATGTTTCTTCTCCCGTTTCCTCCGGAGATGATCTTCTGCGACAGACGGTTCGGGTCCGTTATTTTGGCAAACGACTCTCTCCTTGCCACGAAATGTCTCCTGGGAAGGGGAAACGCCACCTTTCTTAGACGAAGGGAAAACCTAAAAAATAAGTAATTAACGACTTTAGTCATGATGAACAAAAACAAATGTTTGTATAAAAAACTTTTTGAGATGTTTATTTCTAACGTTTTTTATTACTGGTTGAAAGTATTTTAAATTAAAAGTTACGTTTCCGAAACAATTCAACTTCAATTTACATCAAACCGTAGTAGCACCAAGGCATAATGAACAGCTCCTGGAACTTTATTTCCTGCCTCGTTTAAAAAAGAAACAAAAAGACACCCGACGAGAAGAGTTAAAATGTTAAATTGCACCTTTGTTTCTTCTCTGGGCGAATCCTGAGTATTTTCCATTCCAGGTTTCCCAGTTCCCATATAATTAAACAAGATTCGCGTCTTATCTGGTAGACGAGAAACAAGAGTCGTCTTCTCCGATCGCGTTAAATAAATTAAACGAAGGCGTCTACTGAGAAATTAGCTAAACGTGTCCGAGCAATAACTAACACGGTACACATTTAGATCCAGATGTTGCCACGACGTTGAGAGCCGCACCTTTGATCAGTGCGTCTTCTATTAGCGGACAGCTTCTATATATTTTTTTCTTCCTTTTCATGCTTCTCAACACGCGCTTCCTACACGCTCCTAATGGATTCTAGTTTGTTTTAGAGGACTTTAATATTGGTGATGCTTTCTCTAAAATTTCAGTAAAAAAATCTCTTGAATCTCTATTCAAAACATGAAACTTTTTGATCATACGAAGTGGTATTAAAAAAAAAGAAATTCATGTTGACTTCCTGACTCTGTGTAATTGATGCTGGTCGACGATAGGAGTCTCGCGTATTCATTTATCCTGTCCGCGGCGCGGCCTATCGACGAGTTTTTCCTTTCGCAGGATTCTTTCTGCGAACCGCCAGCACGTTGTAATTAAGCGATACGATCTCGGCAGCATCGGAATGAAACGTGCAATTATCGGGAGGTTTATTAGTATTTCTCGGTAAGTTATGATCACTGTCTGTACAGCAGGTCGCGTTGCGTACCCACGCCGCAGGACGACCGGCGGCAGGAGGAGAAAACAATGGAGACGGTAATTGTATGCGAGAGAGACATGTCCTGACGGCCGAATTAATTGGAGGAAACGTATGGTTTTAATTAACGGTGCGTTATTATCCATGTTGTTGATCGGTTTTAAAGGTTTTGTATCCCCCAGACACCACATGTATGCATTCAATAAAGATAACAAAGTAAATGTTGTAATGATTTTAACGATGTTGGCTTAGAAGTTTTATTGGTAACATTCATTATATCAATTCCAACCAACCCTTAAATCGTACTGTTTTACTGGGGATCTTAAAAAGGACTACTTATTGCTTTCAGACATAGGCATCGAATTTGTGATTTTGCTAAGATTTGGAATACAAGATATGTCAGTTTCTTTATCTGACTTGAAGTGGCCATTTTCAATTAATCTTCTAATTTTAATGTATTATTGAGCGTTTTCTTCCCATTTCAATCCTAGCATCTGCTGCAAACATTTTTTTTCTGTAATGGAGAACACATATTTTGAATTGGAACTGGATACAGCTTCCAGCAGACATGATTCTATTTCTGAAAGACTTGATCTGGTTTCATAAGACTTGATACTGCATTCAAAAGATTCGAAATGCTTCTAGAGAACTGGATCCGGTTCCAAAGTCTTGATACTTTTTTTGATGACTTTATACTGATTTCAAAAGATTTGAAATTCTTCTAGAAGACTTGATCTAATTTCATACGTTTGATCCTGCTTTTAAATGACTTAATATTACTTCCAAAAAACTTGAAATGCCCTCAGAAGTTTAATACTGCGTCTAAAAGAATTGATACTGCTTCCGGAAGATTTGAAGTGCTTTTAGAAGACTCGATACTGCTTCGAGCAGATTTAAAATGCAAGCATTGTAAGAAAATGTGATTTACATTTGAAGTATTGAAAAGATTCCAGCCAACCAGATACTGCTTTTAGAAGAATTGATATTGCTTCTAAAAGTCTTGGTATTCCATCCACAACATTTAAAATGGTTCCACGTCATTTGATATTGCTTCTAGAAGACTTAAAATACTTATAAAAACTTTGTCTGGTTCCACATGACCAATTGAAAATGCTGTTAGATGACTTAATACTGCTTCCAAAAAACTTGAAATTTATTCTAGAGACTTGATACTAACTAGCTTCTAAACAAACTGGATATTGCTTCCAGAAAACTTAAAATACTTCCCGAAGACTTGCTTCTGCTTCTAGAAGACTTCATATACTTCCAAAAGACTTAAAATGCGCCTGAAAGACTTGATACTGCTTCTAAAAGACTCAGTATTGCTCTCAGAAGTCATAAATGTTTCCAGATAATTGCATTAATTTTTTTTTTGCTATAGCAGCATATATCCGTGACAGGATAGAACATCACAGCGATCTAGTTTCATAAGATTTGACACAGTTGTTAAATAACTTGATATTGCTTCTAAAACTTCAAATGCATTCAAAAGACTTGACCTTGTTTCCAGAAGACTTAAAATACTTCCAGAAGACTCTAAACGGCTTTACATGATTTCAGCAAACTAGATACTGCTTCTAGAAGATTTGATATTGCTTCTAGAAGATTTGATACTCCTTCTAGAAGACTTAATATTACATGAAGGAGACTTGAAATGCTTCCAGAAGAGTCATACTGCTTTTGGATGATTTGAAATGCTATCAGAAGACTTGATATTACTTTTAGAAAACTACTTCTAGAAAAATATATACTGCTTCTAGAAGACTTGAGATTGCTTCCAGAAGACTTGAAATGCTTCCAGAAGATTCGCACTGTTTCTAGAAGACTTGAAATGCAATCAGATGACGTGACATTACTTCTAGAAGATATGGCATTACTTTCAGTAGACTTGGTACTGCTTCCAAAAAGCTTGAAATGCTTCTAGAAGACTGCATGTGCTTCCAAAAGACTTAAAATGACTTGACACTGCATTTAAAAGAGTCAATATTGCCTTCAAACGACATACATGCTGCCAGATACCTTAACACTGCTTCTAGAAGACTTGAAATGCCTCCAGAAGATTTATATTGATTTCAAATAGCACATACTATATTATTAATGATTTTATCTGGATTGAAGTTATGATTTTCATTACATTTTTTATTTACTGTTGAGCTGTTCCTTTCCAATTCAGTGTCAGCATTTGCTGCGAATGTTTTTTTTTTGGTTGAACATGTATTTTGAATTTGTAAGTTTTTCAAACAAAATTCACCAATCCTTTTTGAAGAGAAGTCATTCGTCGTTTGAGTTATTTCTAACTCAGTTTCTTTAACACTTATACACAGTTTCAAAAATCAGTTCCTATTATTGTAGAATATTCAACTCTACTGAATGCTACCAAATGACTGTAGTACACTTTTCATTGATTTCGAAACGAGAACGAATATTAGTTAAGGTTAAGTCAATTGTTTGTTTATTTCTACAGGGCGTTCATCATCATAACGTAGTAGTATATGATGTCATGGCGAGTTTGGATTTTCAGATGTGTCCTCAAGAAGTATTTTAAATAAAATTGTTCAGTGCAACGTGACTCCTGAACTTAATGAAATAATTGCTTCTGAGTCATTTGTCCGAGAATTCTGGCAGATGTACAATTTTCTCAAGCTGTACATATCTTAACCAATTCTAGACTACCGGTAATACTGATTGTTTTGAGAGAAAAGTGGAAATGATCATTTAGGTGATTCCATGATGCCCACATTAAATCTAATGGTTATTGTCATGTGCTAATCTTTAAAATTTCCAGTATATTTTGTTGCGATTTCGACTGTCATGATTTACATATGTAAAATTAAAATTAGAAAATTATTCCACAAACGTAATGTTACTGATTCTTTATAGTTTATGTTAAAATTTTTATATGATAATAATCTTGAAGATTTTATCACATGTAGTAACGTGACAATTAATATTTTTGAAACCTACGACTACCATAATCGATTATTCAACAATAATTCAGTGCTTTGACTATAAAAGACATCTAAATTTAGCTTTATAAACTTGACTTTTCAACTATTTCCAATTAAAGTAGTCTTTAGGATTGTAATCCGGTGAACGAGGAAGCCATTCAACTATTTTGTCCATTGATCTGAGCAATCCATTGTCCAGGAAATACCTCATGTAGATAAAACCGAAAATTTACGCCGGGGTGGGTTGGATTGATTCAAATTGGTTTCATTGAGATTTCTCAGTTTAGGTAAAATATCCGACCTTATTTCGAATTTTAAGCATTTCAATATCATTTATTATCCCAATTTATACATCAGCTAATTCTTCATTGTCCCAATTTTGAATGGTTAAAATTTTATTTTTGTCTAATGCATGCAAAAATGAAGACTGTGTTTTAAATATATACATATGCCGATGTTCTATAATTATCTACATTATATCTTTTCAGATTCCAAAGCTATCTTTTATTTTGCCACAAATGGTTTCAAGTTCTTTACATCAACACTATAAATCTTGTTCCACCTCATTTCATTATGTGTAAAATACACTCTCTTTTATTAAGTATCATATTAGAGACACCATACACTTTGTAGAATTCGATTAATATTTATTATTGATCGCTTTGAATTTTAACCTTTCTCATATTTTCGTTTCTAAATTTTCACCAGAACTTGCTTACTTCACTAACGGAGTAAAGCACCATTAAATAAAAGTTCGTTCTTATATCGATCCATAGATCAACATGCACATTAGAAAGTATTAAATAGTGTATGAAGCTTAAAAAGAAAATATTAACTTAAAAAATTCCATAAATAACACTTAACAATGAATCTAATTACAAATAAACGGTCCCGTACGATCATTTCCATCGCAACATATCATCACGTATAAAGAAGTATAAAAAGAAATCTCCGACTCATTTTCTATTAAAGTTTTTGACAGGATAGTAGGTAGCTTCTTCGCGTCGATCGAACTTTGTCTGACACGTCTTCTATACACTTTTAATTATGGTTTGAGGGGAAGACGAAGGACAACAAACGAAATACCGTCTGCGGTCGACGTCAACAGACAACAATAGCGTCTAATAGCCTCTTTCGTCCTTCTTTGCTTTCTTGTGAATTCTTTCGTTCAAGCGCGGGGGAGAGATCGATCTTTACATGTTAATCTTTCCGGCGATCCATCATCATTTGTTGTACTTAGGCGTTTACCGGCTTTGTGCCGCGCGAACACGATCGCACGAACGGGGAAAAAAGGTGCAAAGTTATCGCACCGAACTGGGATCATCCTTAATATTTCATTTTTATGCGCTGCGCTGGAGTCTGTAGCAATATCTCAGCGTGGTTGGTAAATATTGATCTTATTTTTGGCATTTAGCTTCGGTAAACCCAGCTGAAGGATGTAGGTAGTATGCTTTTGTGTTTATAGAGTTTTTATTTATTTCTTTAGATATATAATTAGTAAATAGGTTTTATTCTGATATACCTACATCGTTGTTGGTTTCGTTTTGTTATTCAAAACGTGATAAATGTCTCCTACCGTCGACAGGCTCTTAATCATCCATCAAGATAACGTCACGACTAATTAAAAACGAGTTTTTGTCAGTATCCCATCTCATTCCGTTCGCGACATTGTTCTCCGTACCTACGTCGTTTATTTTCTACCGTCCGCAGACATTATCTGCTGCTGCTGTCCATGGAGCTTTCTAAAGAGATGATGATATGGGTAGCCCGACAATGGAATATCGCTGTAAAGGTGCTCGTTCCGAGCCAGCCCTGTCCAAATATTAAAGGTGTCAATGGTACGATATGCATTTCAACGAGAGAAGAAACGTTCCCCTTTATAATCTTGCTGTTCCACACGTTTCATTTCATCCTGTTCTTCCTCCGAAGACGGCGACGACGTGTCAAGTGATTAATGCAAAATCTCTTTGACAGAGAGGTGTGTGAATCCGACACGTGATCAAGTTACAGCGGTCTAGACGCGGTGGTCTGGTTGCGTTTGTTTTCCAACGGTTTTGTTGTTTCTGTAATGGCAGGGATACGTTGACGCCTTTTTGTTTGTACCCTTTGTTTGGCCCTTTTATAGTGTCGCGTTTCGCACGCTCGTAAATATATGCGAGCAGGTGAGGAGGGTAGGTGTCGATTTCAAAAGCGTGCTGAATAACCAACATCGAGTTATTCGCATAAATTAACTTTGTTTATCAATACAAGAAATGAGATTCCAAAAGCCGTGGATTAAACCGCTAAATTAAAATGTCCGATGTTTCATATTCGATTTCAACCAATTAACTTTCTGCCTTAATCTTTTCCTGCAGCTAAACCATCCTTTGAAGATTAATTTGAATATGAATATATATGCACATTACAAAACGTCAGTTTCTACATTATCTTAATTATACAGAGAATCTGTCACTCGATGCAACTATGCAAATTAGGACAATTACCGGTAATTATGACAGAGTACCATGTAATGTGCACCAAACCTGATGGTGTATACATATGACATATTCAACTTCGAAATTACAGCTTTCACGGTATACTCATTAATTATCAGTAGCAAATTATTAATCGAATGGGACAGTTTCATTCCAACCACTTTCCTACGATAAAAGAAGTTCTTAGTAACCAAAAAGCATTTTAAAAGTTTGAAAAATCAATAAAATTTAAACGCCTTTTCCATAAAAGCTGGGAACTATTAGCAGTTTAGCGCTGAATCTATAATCCGGTCGTCTAATTTTGCGATAATTACCAATTATTTTCGACGTCGTAAAGCGTCGACGCCGGTGCCCTAATCCAATTACGGCGTCGGTTTGTGTGCCGTACAGACGCTTTTTCGAAGGAGAACTGCCGCTAAAAGTGTAATCAAAAGCTCGCACGCTTGTGCACGTGCCAAACGGCGCACTACCTCGCCATGTCTTTATGCAAATTTTAACGACGACGCGCTCGAGAAATTCGAAATGAGTTTCGTCAAAAGAATGGATATCGCCCGTTGTTTATAAACGCGATCTTATAAGCTTTTACGAAATTAATAAAAAAGCACCATAAAGTGAAAAGTAATACGACATAAATCCAATTACAATCAACAAGTCGATTGCCTTTTAAATATAAAGGAAGTGAATATACGAATGGAATGTAGGTACTTACGTTGAGAACCATCCGATTTTTCATTTATCCATGGGGGTCGATAATCTGCATTCATAGCACCGCATCGATGCCATTTCTCGTATTACCTGAAAAACAAGCTCGACTTGCCGAGCTTTCAAAAACAAACATAACGATTTCACTCTTTTTCCCTCCCGCTTTGTAAACCGTTCCTCTTCGTTCCTCTTCCTCACTAACCCCCCGACGTTTTACCATCCCCCGACCTACCCCAATTGAATTTTTCAAAGCGTTTTAAAACGTCCCGATAAAATCGATTTATATCTGGCCGGATCGCGGAGGAACCCGAGAACGCGTTACGTCAGCTTCGCAAAAAAGAAGCGCTAAAGAGCTTTCGCGAATAAATAAAAAAGAAGAATCTCGCGTATATGTGCACAGCGAAATTGCAGGAATGGATTCCATTTGTGATAGCTGCATGCTTTCGCTCGCGAGCTCGAAGGCTTCCGAATGAAATTCACGCCCAAAATTGAATCATCTAGTCACGGAGGGAGATTATTGAAGGAAAATTTACCTGTTTGGCTACCTAATGGAGATGGATCGCTTTTATGAATTTCCAAATATGTACCTACAAATAAAATTTTCTAGCAGAACAATATTCAATTTTTATTATAGGTGATTTTGTTTATTACTTCCCATACGAATATATAAAAAATAGCAAGTATAGAAAGGTCACATATAACATTTCAATCAAATGCAATTCATAGAGTAACACTTTTTGAAACATTGATTAAAATTGTTTTCAAACGTTTTGTGTTTCAACTAAATTTTTTTTTTAATTTGTGATATACGATATTTTAATTCCGTTTTCAATATACTATGCAAAATAATAAACTACATAAAATCATCAAAGTAAATATGCGATGTAAATATAGATTTAGAGATATTTTAATTCAAACTACTTATGACATTATGTAATTATCTCTGTATAAATTATTGGGAGTATACTCTAATTTTTATTCTCTATACACTCATATTAATCACATCAACTACAATTATTTTGCAAAGATGTATCCATGATGTTTCTTACTAGTAGTAGCAAAAACTGGCACAAATTTAGTATTGAAGGTTTGAAAATTTGAAACGTCATTACTATGTTAATATCTTCCGACAGATTATCTGTTCTTTATAATTAAGCTTGTTTAGGATTCATATGATGCAATTTTAAATACAGCTGTGCGAGGTACTGAGAAAATGTACTCGAGTACCGAGTACCAAGTACCATCTTAATTAAGGAACGACTACAGAGTACTCGTTTCTTAAAAACTCTACATACAAAAAAGTATTCGCAGGAACTTTTCGTGTACTTTTAAACACATTCGGCTAAAATTTAGTTTTGGGTTATGCAAAAACAAGATAATCAAAATATTCTACAAACACAGTTTAGTAGTTTTTAATGTTAATGAATAACTATATCAAAAAAATGTATCCTAAAAATACCAGCTGATAAGTGTTATCTTATTACGTTACTTTATTGACCTTTATTATCACCAACGTTTTGGTACTGGAACCATTGAGAGCATTTCTCCGTGGACCGTTCACTATTGGCACTAAACAAATAATCGCTCAATTGGTACATACGACGGTAAACAAGTGTAATACCTCAAAAATAATTTTTTATTATTGGGTAATCGTTCAAGCTATTTATTTCGCTCCATTTGTCATCAAGATATTTGTATAGCTCACGCACATTTTTTAATGTTTTCATTGCTCCTTTTTCCGATACAGATTGAGAGATTCTTCATAACGTGTTTTGATATTTCGGGTTTAGTAAAATCAAAGAAATCGTCGAGAGTTCTTTCGCTAAAATCTCCATGTTATTCATTAGAGAAAATTTTGGATTTTTTAAACATTAAATCATCGTATCTTAAATTTGGGATGAACTCATATATTAGAGTTTCAATTTTATGAAACAAGTGAAAGAGAACTGCTTAGAATTCGACGTAGAATCCACAAATGCAACAATAAATGGGAGTTCCTATTGAAGAATATCAATTTGTCTTCTGCGTGGTCTCTCAATTTTGGGACTCCTATAAATTTTAATTGTTTTTTTCGAAAAATGCATGCTGAAAATTATAACATAGATATCTATTTTTTTTATACAAAGAAAAAAACAGAACAAAGAAAATATGAAGAAATTTTTCCAAAAATGGGGGGCTAGTAAAAAGTAGTTTTTTTATTCTTTTCTTTAAAGGAGTTTCTTTTAATGTATACACTATTTATTTATTAAAACACATTTTTTCTTCGTGTGAATTATCTTGTATTTAAATTAATACATATCTAAACAGATAGTACGACGTTTCGGGGGTAATACTTGCCCATCATCAGTTGACTTTCATACTAAAATAACCATGTGATTTAATTTTTGTTGCAAATTCCCCACGCTGTAGAAAACCTGTTCTTTACCCTGGTATAATTTTCATTTTTAAATTTATACTTAATTTTTCTACTTTAAATCGCTAACTCACCTATTATTTTAGCATATAGAGTACCTATTTTTCCAGTATCTGATATGAAATTAACTGTTTTGCTTATATTTTTGGTTTTAAATATTGCTTCCAAATTTTCCTATTAAATGTATTTTTTTCGTCACTTAATATCTCTGGTTTTTCAAAATTAAAATGATGTTTTTCTTATTATCTATAGTTTTTAAACTTTTTACATCATATTGAAATTGTTTTAAACGAGTTTTCAATTTATTACGATTATACTGAACGAATTTTATTTCATTTATCTCATACTTCTTACATATGTTTGTTATTTTATTAGTCATTTCAGGTATATATTTAATTTTATGATATTTCGTTAGGAGTTATATCGTAGGTTTTTATTTGTGCATCTTTTTCTTCTTTATTCGTTTGTATGTTGATGTCGTTCTTATTTCCATTCATATAATTAGTAATTAAGAGTTGTTTCTTGTTTGTTTGTTTTTTATTATCAATTTTGTTTTTTCTCTCTCGTAAATTATATTGATGATTTTCTTTGGTAGTTAGTTCATTATTAGTGCTACCTATATTATTGTTTAAGCGGTCAACGTTTTGACTTTCATTATGATTCTATAACCTATACCATTTTCTAACAAAATATTAAAAATTTTTGTTTTTATATCTTTAACAAATGGTTCGTCGGTCAATGTAATAGCTCTTCTAATTAAATTTTCCATGGTATTTAAAATTTTTGATTTTCAATGATTACTCAAATAATGTAGTTTCCTATTGCTTGATATTTCTTTCTTATATCAAGATGTGTATATTTTATCATCATTTTTACTTATTATTATCTTCAAATCCAAAAAAAGTAATTGTGAGTTTTTTGGTTTTTCTACTGTGAATTATTATCTATAATTGTAGTTGTTAAAAAGTGTTAATCATTAAATGGCTATATATTTTACGAATAATTTTGGTTTGATATGTGTTTTTTTTTCAACTGTGTTTCAACTAATTTATTTAACCATCAAGTCCAAAAGTTTGTTTATAAAATTAGTCATTGTATTTAAAATAATTGTTAAACGTGCATAGTTTTGTCCTTTCTATGAACAATTTTTTATTTTTGATTGGTGATCTTGTATTTTTTGCTAATTTTCTTCTATAATATTTATCATAAGATTTAATGGGACAGTTGTGAATAGAGATTGTACATTAAAACTCACTATATCATATTTATCAACATTCGTCAATTTTAAATCATTTAATTTTGATTTTAATTCAATTACATTTCTTATATCATAATTGTTAGTTTGGTTTAATTTGTCTAACGATTTATTAAGAAATATTGATAAATGATTAGTGGGACCATCTATATTATTTATAATCGATCTTAATGGACAATTTTCTTTATGTGGTTTTAACAACCCATGTATTCTTGGTGTAATATAATATGTAGGCCAGCCCTAACTTTAAATTTTTATTTATATATCCATATTTCTCCATTTTTTTAAATAATCATTTATTTCATTAACTAAATCGGGTCCAGGGTCTGCTCTAGTTGTTTTTGACATCTAAGAGAGTTTTCAACTTCTTATCATAATCCAACTTGTATAAAAAAGCTATTTGTTTAGTTTAATCAGTTTTTATTATTATTATGTTTTTATGTTGCTTTAAGAATGATTTTAATATTATGTCTTTATATAAATTAGCACGAACTAATTAATGTATTTTTATTATGTATATATTTTTTATTATATCTGTTTAAAAAATTGGATATTTCGTTAATTACTGCATTTCTTGTCACATTTATGTGATTTTCAGATGTGCTTATATTATTTAAAATTTTTTCTATGTCAGTTATTATCATTAAAATGTCTGTGTAATTGTTTTCTATCATAATTTGAATCATAACAAAAACTTTTTCCTAATAATAATAAATTTTGTATGTTTATTGAAATATCTATATCAGTTAAAATGATTATTCTATTTTTTTCTAAAATTTCATGTAATTGTGCAATAATCTTTAGTATTCTGTAACGTAATGTTATTTGTAATATTATAATTATTTTTTAAAAATTTGGTAAGGATATTCAATTTTTATTTATGATAGTTATTTTTGATCCTAGATAGCGAAATAACACCTTTGCATTCGAAAACAAGAATTGAAAGAGAACAACAACGTATCGTTTTTATAGTTGCTAAGGACTATGCAAAAGTCGACTTTTTTCTCGACGAGTTTATATATATTCTATAGAACAATGTAATAAAACTCTAGAACAATAATGAATAATAAGTGTTTGTAACATTATTCCTTCTAACACAAGTACACATAGCTGCCAATCAATGTCACGATTCGAATTACAAATTGGCTTAATACAAAAATACATCGATTATTGGGATACCAACTTTTCAATGTATTACTGCAACAACCAATAGCGCAATCAAGGCGTTTTAAAAATAAAATAAAAGCCAATGGAGTATATTTTTTTATATCTATTGGTTTCACTGTGTTATGAGGCGCAACTTTAGACAGAAAAATTTTAATAAATTCATGACTTTACTATGTTCTTTTAACTGTTCTTTTCCTCCTGTTGCCTTTCAAGCGTCTTTTATTTGTTTTACGATCACTTTTGTAAGGGCTTTCGGCAAACCTATCCCTTGAAGCAGACCATTGTTAAAACTAATTTAAAAAAATAGATTACTCACGCAATTAAGAATCAATCTAATGAGCTCAGGGACCTACATCTCCTTTGTAAACAAGTGAATAGTCCAGAATTGTACGACAACTATAGGGAGCGTTTGAGATATCATTTGAAATCTATTGAGAATGCTAAAAAGAAATATTATAACATTTTTCATCACTCCAATGGTGCATGTTATGTAGATTCAGAATAACATGACGACTAAAACCAGCTTCGCCAGTAAACAAAATTGATGAAATAATATTTTGTCTTTGATTTTGCAACCATTCGCAAAATTGTACAAGGGAAAGAAGTCATGTTCCAATATGAATGAATTTTTTGGAAATGATATGGACAAAGAAGTTGTTCTTTGAAAATTTGTTTTACTGATTCAAGGTTAATGTTTCGCACCGCTGAATTTGTTTTTCTGGTGCTTGTTCTCGGATTATTTTCTACCATTCGTAAAACAGTTCCTTCGTTTCGCACAGTGCGACGAGTTATGGAAACCCTACTATTTAATTTCGGTTTTTAAAACAGCCATCTTCTCCCAAAAACTTGTTGAACTTGTCTTTAAGGATATCTTTCTCGATAGATACGTTGAGCTTTGTAAGGATTTGATCGCTGTAACACGTAATCATGTCCCTGTATTCTTCAAAAGTGTAGCGAACCATTTTTGAAAGCAATTTTAAATAATCAGTGAGAGAGCCAATGAAAAATTTGAAAAACCCTAAAAAAAATAAAATTTAACACCCCCTATCTTTTAACTGAAGGCCTTACGGACAGGAACTTCTTTTCTTATTTTAGTATCCTCTATTGTGTGGCACTATGCAACTGTACTGCTTTCTATGTCACTATGTATATTAGCATATCTATGTAATGTGACAAACTCTGATGCTGTAAAACCTATGGACATTCAATAAATTATTATTATTATTATTGACGCTAAGTATACCTTGTGTCAATAAATTGTAGTTGACTTGATTGTTTAAAGCAACATCGCTTTAATAATAATAGTAATGTTTATTGTGCAATCATGAACAACCGACAAAATTATTCATGAAACATAATAAAACAAAATTATAAAGCAAACATTACCCTTATCAAACAATATTGTAGAACCCGACATAGAGTACGGCTCCATATTACATAACAACTTAAAAATAGCTTTCTTACAAATTCTAAATTCATTAATTTGTTTAATCGTCATCGGGAGTTTATTGTAGATTTTTAAACAATTATAACCGAAACTGGACTGAGTCAGTGTTAGCCCGTGTTGCGGAGGACTAAAATTTCTTTTGTATCTTGTAGGATATTCATGGCAAAATGAGTTTGCCACAGAAAGATGTTTATTTTTAAAAACAAAAATGAAAATTTCATACATATATATTTATTCCATATGTGGTTAGCATATTTTTAGTTTTAAATACGTTTCTACACGTTTCCCTGAGTGACATTCTAAATGTGAATGTCACTTCAAAAAGAGTCATCAGGCTAATGCCTGATGATTCTTTTTTGAAGTAAGAAAATGCGCTCCAAGTCTTTACTACCACCCCAAACAGCTATATCGTATCCAATACGAACATAACAACGGCCCTAATACGCTTGTCGCACAACATCTGCATTAACAACATCATGTAACCGGCGAACGGCGAAACAGAAGGAACTGATTTTACTGCCAATATAATCAATGTGATTTTTTCATTTTAAACATTCATCAAGAAATATACCTAACACACGAACGTTATTACAACAGTTATAAAGCTGGTTGTTAGTGGCCAAAGTGTTATTGCAATCTTTAATAGACTTCGTTTTAAACAATATTATATTTAATATCGAGGTTGTTTTTCTTTTCCATTTTTTTTTATATAATATAATAAAACTAAAAATTGATCTTTCGTACTTTATTAATGGAATTAATTAAATTTCGTTCTACCGGTTTCGGTTCTCAAGTTGAACCATCTTCAGGAATTCGAACACCACTTAAAAAATTCTTAAGAATTTCTGAAGATGGTTCAACTTGACAACCGAAACCGGTAGAACGAAATTTAATTAATTCCATTAATAAAGTACGAAAGATCAATTTTTAGTTTTATTATATTAAATATTATATTTGTTTTCACATGATTTCAAATCAAATTGATGCTAGATGACCAAGATTTCAGCTCATATAGCTAGTCATTTCCTATATCCACTATTGTACATTTTTACATTTTTCGGTGATTAATATATTAGTATCGTCAATAAAATGTATTGTTAAAATATTATTATAGTTGTGGGAAATACCTTTTATTTCATGTAAATCGTTGATGTAAATAACAAAAAGTAAAGGAATCAAAATACTCCCTTGTGGTACATATGTAGATATTATAACATTGCTGGACTGTACAGAAGCACCAGCGACGTTTAAATGGAGTAACTTTTTTCTATTAGAGAGATAAGATGTGAACCAGGACAAAGCACTACCTCTAACTCCATATCTTTCCAGTTTTCATAGTAATTGATCATGATGTATGATATATTATGTATCATATGTATATATGGTATATTTGTTCCGTATATTATGTATGTAGTGCTGTTTCAACGTTTTTGTTTTTAAGAAAACCAAGTTGGTGTACATAAATCAAGTTATACTTCATGAGGAACTTATAAAGTCTGTCGTAAGCAACTTTTTCGACGATTTTTGAAAATCCGGTTAAGAGACTTATAGGTCGGTAATTATGAAGATCGTTGACGTCTCCTTTCTTGTAAATAGGTCGGATTTTGGATTGTTTGAGGTAATCCGGGAATTTTCCGTCCTCAAATGACTTATTAATCAGATAATAAATAAGTTAAGGGTTTTAGATAAGATCCGGGATACTGTTTTAAGAAATCGGTAGCTATATCGTCAATACCAGATGCTTTCGATGGTTTTAAGCTTTTGATAAATGTAAGGAGTTCATCTGTGCATGTTGGAAAAAAAATAAAACAAATTAGGTTGGATTGGAAAACTTACAGTGCTGTGAGAAAGTACAGTTCTAGTGTTCATTAGCGAGAAGGTTTTGTTAAAAGATTCGGCAAGGAATTTTATATTGTCGAAGTTAGGTAAAGTTTCTTTGTACCGGGTGGGTCACTAAGAAAGGACGCCGGCTATATCTCAGAAACCGTTTGATCGCATAGTTTTCAGACAAACAAATTCTTATACAAAGTGACCCATAGAAACTGCTGGAAATTATGTTCAAGTATGTAAAACTACCGCTAGGGGGCATAATGCCAACGACAAAATTTAAAATTTACTTTCTATGCCAAACGATAGGTGTCGTAATTTGACAGTTCTATTAATATTTACAATTTTCTTGAAAAATTCAAATGGAAACGTATATTTTTGGCAAGGTATGTGAAAAGAGCGTTAAAAAGTACGCCATACAGTGAAAACCGCAATATCGTACGTGTTTTAGTCTTAGAGATATTCAAAAAAAGAAAGATACATTAAAACGTAACTACATTTGGGTGATTATTTAATATCATAATAAGCTTTCAAAGAACACCTTTAACCAACTATCCTAAAAGAAATCAGTGATGTCTAAAATGTTCGAATTGTCTGCCATCAGTAGCAATGCACTGCTGTAGACGCTGGTGCGTAGATAAGACGGCAGCCTCTATTTCCGGTAATGAAATATTGCGGATAACATTTCCTATCCGTTCGATCATATCTTCTCGTGTCGTAGGCCTGGTTGTAAAAACGCGGTCTTTTATTCGCCTCCACAAATAAAAATCTAAACATGTTAAATCGGGCGATCTAGAGAACAAAAATTAATAGTTGGATGTATCACAGAATCATAGGTACTACAGACTTGTAACGTTTAAAAACTACTAAGTAAGAGGTACCTCGCTGGCCAAGGATATAAACTTCCTTTGCCTATCCACTTATTAGGAAAAGTTTCGTTCAACTCATTGGGCACCCATTGTGCTGAAAAAACATGTCTCTGCGAATACACTAATTTGTGCTAAAGGCGATGTGTCTTCCAAAAGAATTGGCAGTTCATTTTTAAAAAAATTAAGGTACGTTGCACTATTTAGTCTATTGTTAAATATGTAAGGACCAATAATGCGTCCTCTTAAAATCCCGCACCAAACGTTTACGCTCCACCGGCCTTGATGCTGTATTTCTCGCATCCAATGAGGGTTGTTACGCGACCAGTAATGCATATTATGCAGGTTTACGCCACCATCACTATTGAATGTGGCCTCGTCAGTCCACAGTATCCTTGAAAGCAGTTGAGGATCTTCTATTAACATGTTTGTTAACCAGTAGCAGTAATCGAGACGAATATCATAATCTCTTGCAGTCAGAGCCTGATGGAGAACTACGTGGTACGGGTGCATCCTACATCAAAATGTGTTAGTTCGTATTCTCTCTGGCCGATTTCATAAAACATGGAATATTTTCATATATTCTTTTACACCTACCTATATTCTCTTAAAATACGTCGGACTGTTGTCCGAGTAACACCTAAATCATCAGCGATTGTTCTTGTGCTCAGCTGTGGATTGAATTCCACATACGCTAAAACATTTATTACATTTTACGTGTTCTACGATATATAGGACGGTGAATGATGTAGTCCTTAACTGATGGGCTATACGGATGAAAACATTTGTGTTATAATGCCGCCGTTGTGGATAACGAACTGCGTAATGTCTTGCAGCAATAGTTGCATTCAAAGTAACTCGCAAGTATATCATACGCTTCTTCATTGGTCGGCATTTTTAAAATAGCTAAATTAATTTACTCACACGACAGAGAAAACACTAACTAACGGTAACAACAGTTTGACTTGGCGCCATAAAATTAAACAATCGGATTATGTTTTATCATGGTCCGCTAACATCAATGAGAATATTTTGATATTACCTACTCAGGTCACCCTTCAACGTATTATATAAGTGAACAAAAAAAGTAGTAAAACTGTTTCCTTGTAAGTTTTACATATAAAACGTTATTATTGTTATAACTTGTTGTAGGTAACTGTTGTTTGAAAGCTTACTATGATATTAAATAATTAAACGTAATTACGTTTTAATTTATCCCTCTTTTTTTCAATATCTCTAAGACTAAAACACGTACGATATTGCGGTTTTCACTGTATGGCGTACTTTTTAACGCACTTTTCACATACCTTGTCAAAAATATACGTTTCCATTTGAATTTTTCAAGAAAATTGTAAAAATTCATAGAACTGTCAAATTATGCCACCTAGCGTTTGACATAGAAAGTAAATCGGCTAATTTCGGATGTCATCGAATACAAAAATTCCTCCTCTTTCCAACAAGACCAATTTTGATGTATTCGGATGAACAATTCCAAAGTTAGGGCTACTTTTATAATAGTAAATGTAACACCCCGTACCTCACTTATTTAATCAGTATGCAAACAAAAAGACTAACGAAAGTTGTCAGAAATTATCTAAAGATTCTGAAAATGTTATAGCCGAATGAAGTTTATTACCAAAATTTTACAAGAATCTACATTTTAAATTTTGTCGTTGGCATTACGCCCCTAGCGGTAGTTTTACAAACTTGAAAATAATTTCCAGCAGTTTCTATGGGTCACTTTGTATAAGAATTTTTTTGTCTGAAAACTATGCGATCAACGGTTTCTGAGATATAGCCGGCGTCCTTTCTTAGTGGCCCACCCGGTACATGCCTTTATAATACACTTCTCTTAAATAAAAAATAAGAATATTTTTGGCAGTAATTTAATGTTCTTGATGATAATCTATCTTAATTTGATAAACTTTCTTATATTTGTATGTAATCAATTCTGAGAGAAGGGCCCAGATACCGAGTCAAATTGCTAATTTACGTCACATTTGTAAATTGAATTTTAATTTTTTAGTATCCTATTTTTTACTCAATTTACTACGTAAAAATATCAATAATTCCTGTTTATGTATGTTTTAATTAATTTTTGTTATTACAGCTATTTATTTAAAAAAATAAAAATATATCTGTTAGAACAGATATCGATAGGCCCCGGCGAGATTCGAACTCACGATCTCCTGTTTACTAGACAGGCGCTTTAACCAACTAAGCCACGGCGCCGATGTACACCAAATTGTGGTTTCATATCTTCGTTCAAATCATTTTTTAATATTTCATATTAAGTTACATAATCAAAATTTCCTACATATCTATTTATATTACAAGTATGTTAATTCATCACATATTTAGTTACAAGATATATGAATATCCTCAACAAAGGTGTTGATTTAAACACAACTGCGTGGATCTACAGCAAACTCGTTTTCATATCGAATTATTTATTAATGGATTCTCCAGGTACGTTCTCGATCAAACCGTCGGATGAACACGACTGAAGAAACTTTATCGCACGTGCAGTTATACGTGAATTCCTTTAATAAAAACACGGCAAAAATGGCCAATTAATATGGATATCTTTTAACATAAAAACAGTTTTTGGATGCAAAAAAGAGTTATTTTATTGGCACGAAATTTTGTATGTAAAATAAAATTACTGAAATTGTTTGCAATTCCCTTTTAAAAGATTGTTGTTTACAAAAACAAACTAAAACTCCCTTTTGTACTTTCTTTCAAGCCAAACTTTATAGATGTTGATCATCGTGTTCCATCCTTTTTTTATAGTTTTACCCCTCGAATAGTTCATCAATAATTATTTACTCAAAAGGAAGCCAGATAGTGGATCTTTGGCTTTCGTTCCAGACTTATTTAGGATAAATATACCGGTCGTTCGTTTGAATCAAAAGAAAGATGGGGGAATTTCAAATGGGGTACATCAAAGGAGCCTGTTAGAAAGCGAAACCGGCTCTTTTAGTGGCCCTGGTCCGTTTTATACTTCTGCAAAGACTCTACTACGTATTTATAAATATCTGATGTATTTTCTATTGCTATTATAAATAATAAATATCTATTATAAAGTCAGTGCTTTAGTTTAATTATCGTTGTTGCATAATTAATTATCAAATTACGTACTACCCTCAACGTTTCTCAAACTTTTCATTTAATAGCGCCATTTCATGCTTAAAAGCATGTCGTAACAAACTAGAAATTTTCCTGTTGGCGTTAATAAATAAAAAGAAAATTTATGTCCGGAGCTAATCGAGTTTCCTTTATGGGAGGAGAGTCCATTTCGTTTCGGAACGTATAATAAAGGTCGAAATCCGGGGGCCGTTTGTTTCTATTCTTTTTGCAAACAACGTAACTGCATTAAGGGTTTCCACTGTTACCAGAAAATCATGTTAACGAGCCCCACGTTGCGACTAAATGTTAGAGACGCGATGCGTTAGGTCTATCTTTACGTATATAGTTCTGGTTCTATTTCGGTTGGCCGTAAAGAAGAAGTAAGGTCAATTGCTATTGGGACAGACGTAGATTTGTGGCTTGAATTATCGGTACGGCCAGCTAAAGGAGACGTTAAAATTCAAAAGATGTACAAGTTTATTTCAGGGACGACACTAAAACATGGTCCGCGTTCCAGCGCCAAAGAGATCCGGACGAAGTAAATTATGGCAGGTGTCGAGAACGTAAACCAAAAGCGGATAAAAAAAATACATATCGATATCAAGCATAGTGCACATGCGCTTCTAAATTTAACGACTTCCTGTTAATGCTTATTTTAATATCAAATATTTATTTATTTATTCGTCTCCCAGACTCACAAGAGTGCTTCCTTCCATGGAAAAAAGAAACATTTACCAGGATATACCCGTTATAACATTTCTATTTTTATAACATTGTTTATAATTAATCAGGATGAAGCGCTGATAATTGGTGAGCGTTGTGAGTGGAATATATTATCTATTGACAATTAAATATTTAATATCACGCTCAGTTCCAATGACACGGGCAATCCGTTGATATTAATTATTAATGCGTCCTGTAATATTTAACAACCATTTTCTCATTAAAGGTTTAATATAATTTAAAACGCCCATTATCCCTTCCAAAACATATATGTAGGTAATCTATAATATCTATCATAATCTATAGCTTTTTCAAGAAAATTGCATGTATTATCTCGTATCTATACAGTGTGAAGTCGTCGCATAATTTTAACCATTAATAGTAAAATAAAACTAATTCGTCATAATACGGCAATTTCGGAATTTTTAGTAATTGAAATGACTGAAATGTAATGAATGAACTGTCATAAGTCCTGTATAAGAATTTTTTTTTCATTTTTTTTAAAGATCGATAATATTACAGATATTAAATTTAGGAAAAAGATAAGTAAAGTAGAACACTTGTCCGCTAAAGTTTTTAATGTTGTTAAATTGCTTAGTTACTTCGTACTAGTTTCGACATTCTATGATGTCATCATCAGAAAAATCTGCATAAATGCAAAAAAAAATAAAACTTTCGTAACCAAACTGATATTAAGAATATAAAACAAAAATTATCTAGTATCAACGCACTATACGTGAAAGCAGACAAAAATGCTGGCACAATTATTATTGATAAAAATGCATACAACAAAAAAAATAACTAATTTCTTAAAATAAAATGACTATAAAGAAATCAATAAACATAAAGATACTATCACAAAATTGATCAAAATTAATATAAATTTAATAAATTTTCTGATGCCTATGAACTGCGTCATACCACAACTTTATTCTCTCACATATTTTGATGTGATTATAAACCAAACTACTCACTAAAAAACTCATTTCAACTTATCGAAAACTTAAAACATATTACACCTAATAACATTACATTCTTATCTTTCGATGTAGTGAATCTCTACACAAATATTGAAACCACCTACACATTAAATGTAATTCATGAAGACATATTCTTTCAACATTTCAAAGATGCGGACCTATTTAAAATACTTGATCACACAATTAGACAAAATTATTGCCACTTTGATCAAAACATACAAACTTCAACATGGACTTCCTATGGATCCTTCCATTTCTGTATGATTAGCTGATTTGTATTTGGACAATATTAAAACAAACTTACTTGACAATTCAAAAAATTCGTTCTTCAAGAATGTCATGAAATGATATAGATATGTCGTCTACATTATATGTGTCTGGAATATATACACCTTGGAGATAGAATAGGACAACTTCTAGAATTTCCTAAACTTAAGAATACTAAAAGTGATAACAATCTTATATTTTACATTTTCAGAAAACCTTCACATTTAAATACCATATTTCCATCCCTACAACTTCAAGTTAGCTGCTTTCCAGATCTGTATCGTCAGACTATGGAAATATCTTCTAGATTATACATCCAAACTAAAACAACTAAAATTTATTAACACATATGAACAGAAAATGGCTGTCATCGATAAGTTACAATACAAAAACCTCATTAAACTGAACCCTTTAAATTCTACAAATAAAAATAACTATGTGACAACTAGTTGATTACTTTTCTAATTACAAACAGAAAACGTTTTGAAGTGTCTACTTTGTTGAATGTTGTAGTTGCAATGCTATACGTATCAGTCAAACCGGTCGTAAATTACAGAAATGATAAACATTGATTAAATAACATTGATTATGAAAATGCACAGCTCCTACACAAATGTTAAATGTTGAATTAAATATGAATCTTCTTGAAACAACAATAAAATCTTTAAAGGTCAAGAGTTCTGTTTTACTTCACTTTTTCCTAAACTATTTAAAAAACTTCCAAACAAAAGGGCGACAGTGATGTTGAGGAAACTAAAACGTTGTGATGTAATATGAATACTAGAATATTTACTGATGTACCTCAACTAACAAAATACAAAAAGATAAAAGTTGAAAATAATCCGAAATTGCCGTATTTTCATCACAGTTTAGTGTGTAAAATTTATTTTTGCGATACTATATTATATACCTGTATAATATACAGGGTGTTCCCGTGACTCGGGGCATAAAATTAACCACATATACTAGAGCAAAAATGATGATGATTCGTGAAAAAAAATTATTATAAAAGTCTTCAAATGGCCAAGATATGGGCCATCAAAGTTCAGAAATTTTAACACATTTTTCTAAATATTTTCAAAACCATTATTGGTAGAGGGTTGAAATTTGGTACAGAGTAAACAAACATCATGCAAAATCATTGAACCAATTTTGACTTTGGCCGGATGACGGCAACCATGTTATACAGGGTGTTCCTAAAATTTGTTTGCTCAGAACTTTTTTGTTTGTTCGTAACCCTACATTTATTTTTGTAGTTTTTAATAGAAAATTTATTTTCGAAACTTTTTTCACTCTTTGAAAATTTTGATAACATTGACTGTTTTCGAGTTATACGCGAAACTGTTAAGCTTTGATTTCAATCGTAACAAATAAAACATATTCCGCAAGATCTGAGAAGGCGATGACAATTGAAAAACGAACTGATCTAATAACCATTATTTGCATAAATTTCTCAGTGTAGATTTAGTTAAATCCAGTGTTAATTTATTTTAATTGAATAAAAGAATGTAATTTCCAAAACAATAAATTTAATTTTCGCGGTAACAACAAACAAGAACATAATAAAAATTCTAACAAAAATATGAACAAGAACAATAAAATTATAAACAAATGGTAATAAATAAAACAGAACAAAAAAAAATACTAAAGCAGATGTTCAAAAACACTCCCGCCGGCTTCAATGCACGCCTGATATCGCCGTCTTAAATTAAAGCGCACTCTGCTGAGGACGTTGATTTCAGTTCGAAGTTGATCAAATGAATCAACAATTCGTAATCTCAGTTGATCAACTGAAGTTATTTCAAAGCAGTACACAAGCGATTTAATGCGTCCCCATAAATAAAAATCTAGAGGTGTAAGATCCGGCGATCGGGGGGGCCAACTTATCGGTGCATCCACTCCTCGTCCAATCAATCCACCGTTCCGGAAACCGTTCACATAGAAATTCTTGGACAGCATGTGTACTATGCGCAGGAGCACCATCATGCATATACCACATTTCTTGTCTTGTGTTTAAAGGAACGTCATCTAAAAAATCATTTAATTGCTCTAAATGTCCCCTGTATGTATGGCCATTCAGCCTTGACGGCAAGAAAACGGGTCCTATAATGACATCGCCCACAATGCCAGCCCAAACGTTAAGAGAAAACCTCCATTGCGATTTCCAAGCTTTCTTAAATCTTGGATTTTCGTCCGCCCAACTATGTGAATTTCTCAAATTGATGATTCCATCTTTAGAAAATGTCGATTCATCTGCAAAAAGTATTTTTTCTAAAAATTGATCATCAATTTGGATTTTGTGCTGCATTATTTGACAATATTGCAGTCGTAGTGGGTAATCAGCCTGTCGAACTTCCTGAACTTTATAATTATGATATGGATAAAGCTGTTGCTCGTGAAGAACACGCCAGATAGTTGTTTTTGACGTTAAAAAATGCCTCGCCATATCCAAAGTACTAGCTGTAGGATTTTCTTGTACGTAGTCTAGAATATCTTCTTCTAGTTCGGTTGTTCGGACTGATCTGACTTTACCGTTGTTACTAAAATTCGGCTTAAACGTCCCATTTTCCCTTAAACGGGTTTCAATTCTTAAAAATGTTTTTCGATTGGGCGCTCTGCGGTTCGGAAATTTCTCCCGATAACGGTTAGCGGCTGCTACGGCGTTTCCATGACATTCTCCCAATGTCAAAATCATATCAGTTTGTTCACTAAATGTGTAATTGTCCATTTTGAACACGCAAAATTAATAAAAACTTCATTAACAAACAACTTTATGTTTAAACTACATAAGCAAGTTGACGGCTCAATTTGTTTTTTTTTTTAATTGCCATGGCCAACTTTTTCGAAAATTATTGTGTTTAGTGTTACCATTGAAATCGAAGCTTAATATTTTCGCGTTTAACTCGCAAACGGTTAATGTTATCAAAATTTTCAAAGAGTGAAAAAAGTTTCGAAAATAAATTTTCTATTAAAAAGTACAAAAAAAATGTAGGGTTACGAACAAACAAAAATGTTCTGAGCAAACAAATTTTAGGAACACCTGTATAACATGGTTGCCGTCGTCCGATCAAAGTCAAAATTGGTTCAATGATTTTACATGATGTTTGTTTACTCTGTACCAAATTTCAACCCTCTACCATAAATGGTTTTGAAAATATTTAGAAAAATGTGTTAAAATTTCTGAACTTTGATGGCCCATATCTTGGCCATTTAAAGACTTTTATAATAATTTTTTTCGCGAATCGTCATCATTTTTGCTCTAGTATATGTGGTTATTTTTATGCCCCGAGTCACGGGAACACCCTGTATATAACATTTAAAAATAAACTGCATGAGTGGTATGTTGTCTTTATCATCAAACATTTCTCCTTCCTTGATGACAGAATAGATAGATTAAATAGTACATAGTTAAACAGATAAGAGTTCGTTATAAAGTCACTTCAATGATTAGCTAGGTTGGTTGTAACCTTTTTATACTGTATTTTCATTATTCCTAGGCTCTTATGAAGACAAATCAAAAAATTGTTTAAATTAGGTTTGTAAGAAGCAATTAAGAACATAATCCATTTTTGTAATTCATTATTTATAAAGGAAAATATGTATGTACTTTCCTCCCAACAAAACCATATTTGAATATCTCAATTCGTTTTCGAAATATCATTTTAAGGCACATACAATTTCCTTAATCATGTTTGAAAAATCGTAATAAACCGAATTCTTAAGACATCTTGGTGAGCTTTTTGTGATTTATAAAGGAAATAATGTCACTCTCAACAAAACCCAGAGATATCCATTTTTAAACACAAGCTAAAAGTGTAGTATTTTAGTGTTAGTTCTAGTTTAGTTTGATGCAAGTATACAATAATTTAAAGTGAATAAACAGCTACAAGTAGAGCTAATACTAAAGACTAAAACTAATACTAGACCTAGAATTAAAAACATTTGGGTTTAATCGCACGTATCTTAAGATGGTTAAATTCAAATGTTTCTAGTTCCAAGTCTAATGTTAATTCTAGTTTTAGCAGTAGTTCTAGCGTTAATAAGTTCTCTCTTTCACGGTCATTTACGGTTAACGTCGTATGAAAAGCTTGACAAAACGACTTGAAACGTCATATGGACATACTGTATATTCTATTTATCCTGTACTAATTCCTTCATTTCACAGAAAAGTTTCTGTTTCGGCGGGAACTAGCCGAATTGCAGCAACCATATTTAAACATCTCTTAACCATATTTGAACATCTCAATTCGTTTTTGAGATATCAATTTTTGAATTCAACCTAAATTTAGCAGTTCATTAATATAACAATTAAAGCAAAAATATTTAGAAATTTTTAGAGTATTTTTAAAAAATATCCTTAATAATTTTTGAAAAATCGTAGAAAATCGAAGAGCAAAAATAAGATTAAAAAGATATAAGAAAGATATAAATAAGATAAAAAGATATAGTTTCTAAGTATTTTTCGGTATTTACATTACTTGTGAGTTTAAGTTTATAAATTTGCAATATTGAAATTAATGTCAACCAATCACGTTGATAATTAGATATCGAACTTGTGATTAAATCTCTAACTTCTCGAAAGGTTCAATTTACGATTTTATTATTGAAGTTGAGTGAAAGTCTATTAGAGAAGTCGAGATTTTGACTTCTCTAAAGGTTCAATTTGCTCGATTTTATTATGGAGCGACAGTAATTGCTAATTTCACATTTTAATAACCAACTCAAAAACTATAGATTGTGTTCAACGAATTGGGAACCTACAATCATATTTATTTTCTATCGTCTCAATTTGTTCTAATTCGAATTACTACAAATTCATTCAATAACGATATAAATAATTTTGTTCCATGCACAATAAAATGAATTTGAAATATACTAGTATTGCTAACAAAATTATCAATAAGAAAGAGATAAAAAAGTGCTATATATTAAAGAATAACTCATTTAGAATAACCGCAGCTTTTTCCAAATTAATACACCATAAACGTTTAATTATAGAATCAAGAAGGTTTGAATTCCACTCTGATAGAGGAAAGCTTTATCATAACTGACTTATGACTTAGCACAAACTGACTTATTCACAAATGGAGATTCCATGAAGAAATATAAGTTACATATTTTTTTCTATTGGAAAATGCTGCCAAATAAAAAATTTTGCTTATATATTTATTGAGTAGAGTTTGGTTGAATTGGACAGAGTTGGGGTGTGTTGTGTTGTCACGGCATCTTTGGTAGATACCTGAAAAGGATAAAAGAATGGACAAGATTATTAACTTGGGGGGACTTCCTAAACAAGGTATGTAGATAAAAAATCAAATTTCAAAAAGTAATGGGAATACTTTGATTTCGTTTCACAACACTGACTTAAGATAAGATTAAAAGTTGGAGACGGAAGAGCGTGGCGGTTCCCTCACTGACAATAGGAGGAAAGATGATGCAGAGGATACCCCTCAGGGAAAAAATAAGATGAAGAAGAAGAAGAAAGGAGAAGAAATGGTAAAGCGCTTTTCGTCTTTCCATCTAGACGAACCAGAGAACTCGATGGGTTCTACAAGAAACAAGCGTCGTGAGAAGCGATTGTCATTGCAGGAAAAAACCGCGAAAGAATAAAATGATGAAATACGGTTGAAATGAATGGTTTCCTAGAAGTCAACTTTCGACGTCCAACCTAGCCGAATCCAATTCAATGATGCTTTTGCCGTCCAAATTGTTATTCATCATACGTGATGCGGCCGACGTCTTCGAAATAGACCCAGATTATTCCATTTGATACAAAAATTCTTCCTCAACAGTATTCTCGTAAATACACTGCTCATAATCGTCTTGCTTCGTGTGTCTCCTGTCTATGTACCTACACTTGATCCAAATTATTTCATTTGACACAAAAGTTTTTCTTCATCCTAAATCTTTTCCTGTTTACACTGCTCATAATGCTCTTGGATTCGTGTCTTACCTAGCATCGAAGATGTCGGCTTCAAAATCCATGACTGATTATAAGTTGGATTGGCTTGGATTAAATATCTAAATTCCAAATCAACACTTCGGTCGTCCAAGTGTTGTTTATGCTACTTGGGGCAGTCAATATTATTTCTTTTGATACAAAAATTCTTGAATACACTAAGTTGCACTAAGTCGCATTGGAATTAATTAGTTTCCGAAATTTCAACCCAAGCTAACACTTCAGTCATCCAAAATGTTATTCATGATACATGAAGCGGCCGGCATCTTCGAATAAAATTTGTTTAAATTCGGGATGAACGGTCTAAAGAGTATGTTAATTAAAACAACTTTGTTAGTTGCTAATATTTCGATTGTTCATTCAATCTTCTTCAGAGCATTTAAACGCTAAAATGGAAAATTTCAAGTCAAAAACCATGAGGTTAAATGGAACCAACATGTCAAGTTACAATGAAGAAAAAACAATTTTATTATTAATTTTACTAATTCTAGAGAAACTTACTTATTATACGAAGCTTGAAATAATGAAAATCGCCACAGCATTACTTAATCGTATCGAACACACTAAAATATTAAAACATTTTGTTAAAATTTTAAAATTGTAAAAAGGACATCACGAAATGTTGGACAAATGAACACTGTAAAATTTTATAAACGTGTAAAAATTTTTTAAGAAAAAACTTGTTCGTGACTGCAACCCAGTTTGAAATAAAATACAATGCGCATGACGCAGAATGAGACCAATGAAACGAGCGATATAATAAAAGCGGTAAAGTATAAAAATTCAAAGATTACAAAAATTATGACTTTCTAAGAATTTACAAAGGTAAAGCCGAAAATTAACAATAGGAAAGTTAAAATTATTACAAGATATTAATTTTTAAACAAGCTAAACCACCAAACTTCAGAATATCATGTCTATGGAGTAATTAGACACTCCAACTATGGAATCATCATAATCGTCCCTTGTAAATAAGTAAGCATAAACATTGCTCAAATTCTGTGTGTCCATCTTAAAATTGATAGCATTTTTTGTGTAATTGATATGAATCATTTCGAGAAAAAGTCTATTATGACAGTTCATTTCAGTGTCTAAAATCTTGACCTCATAGAAATTAAAGGTGGATTTTTTAAAGGAGAACTTAGAATTTCTTAGAAGTAATTTTATTAACAACGGTTATCCACTAAAACTAATCAATAAATTATTGTTTTCAACTTCTAATGTCAATATCGCAGAACAGGTCATTTTAACAAACCCAACTTTATTAGAAACTGAACCTTTTATATATAGAAAGCTTCCTTTTATTGACAAACTAAGTGAATCCTTAAAGAAAACTCGCACAGTCATTGATGATATAAAGATTACAGACTGCTATGAAAATAAATTAGGAAACCATTTCACTAGATTAAAAGATAAAACTGAAGACAAATACAAATCGAATTTAATATATTGCATTTCATGTAATGACTGTGATGGTAGATATGTTGGCCAAACGTGCCAATGGTTAAAAAATCGTATATCAAAACATAAAAATAATTGCCGGTTGAACAAAACAGCTTATGCATTATCCCAGCATGTTCATGACTGTACACACACCTTTAATTTCGATGAGGTCAAGATTTTAGACACTGAAATGAACTATCATAATAAACTTTTTCTCGAAATGATTCATATCAATTACACAAAAAATGCTATCAATTTTAAGATGGATACACAGAATTTGAGCAATGTTTATGCTTACTTATTTACAAGGGACAAAACTAACCAACACTTTAATACAAACCCACATTATGATGATTCCATAGTTGGAGTGTCTAATTACTCCATAGACATGATATTCTGAAGTTTGGTGGTTTAGCTTGTTTAAAAATTAATATCTTGTAATAATTTTAATTTTCCTATTGTTGATTTTCGGCTTTGCCTTTGTAAATTCTTAGAAAGTCATAATTTTTGTAATCTTTGAATTTTAAAACTTTACCGCTTTTATTATATCGCTCGTTTCATTGGTCTCATTCTGCGTCATGCGCATTGTATTTTATTTCAAACTGGGTTGCAGTCACGAACAAGTTCTTTCTTAAAAAAATTGTACACGTTTTAAATATTATACATTGTTCATTTGTTTGTCCAACATTTCGTGATGTCCTTTTTACAATTTTTAACAAAACGTTTTAATATTTTAATGTGTTCGACACGATTAAGTAATGCTGTGGCGATTTTCATTATTTCAAGCTTCGTATAACAAGTAAGTTTCCCTAGAATTAGTAAAATTAATAATAACTGTTTTTTCTTCATTGTAACTTGACATGTTGGTTCCATTTAACCTCATGGTTTTTGACTTGGAATTTTCCATTTTAGCGTTTAAATGCTCTGAAGAAGATTGAACAAACAATCGAAATATTAGCAATTAACAAAGTTGTTTTAATTAACATACTCTTTGGACTGTTCATCCCGAATGTAAACAAATTTTACTTGTTGCCCACGTACGGTCGTTGGATACTTCTTGCTGTTCAGCATCTTCGAAGTCAACCGAGATTAGGTTTTTTGATACAAAAATTCCTCCTCAACTTTAATGTTCTCCAGGTATACTGTTTCTAATCGTCTTGCATTCATATTTCCAACGATTTCGAAGACATCGGCTTCCCAAAGCATCGCTAAGTTTGATTTGATTGGGTTAGATTTCGAAATTAAAACTTAACCCAATACTTCGGTCACCCAAAGTGTTGTTTATGGCACCTGGGGTAGCCGAAGTCTTTGTAGGTTTAGGTGAGATTGGAATTTCGAAGTCCGATTTAACTCCGTTATCCGAAATTTTATTATGAAAACCTGAAATAATTAAAATGTGTGTAACATCTTCGGGGGAAGAACAGATAGGAATATATGTGTATTAGTTAGAAAAAGAAAACGAAGAAGCTATACTGGCTGCAGAAGTTATACAACAAACAAAGGGAATTAGACAATTTACAAAAGAACAATAGAGAGATTTGGAGAATTTCTTGACTATGATGTTACTGAAATATCGCTCATTTGTAGAAATGATGGCGTGTGTAAATGGTGTAAAAACAAAACGAGGTTCCATTTACACAACGAGATATACTCAATTGCAATGATTTTGTGTACTATTATAAATGTAATTATCACAGACAGCTTCATGGTATACATTGACACACATACACATAACTACATTTGAAGCTTCTCCGTTTATTCAGACGGTATCTTAAGATAATTGAGAATTTGACATTGGTTTTTACCTGGTCTTACTCAAAGAATGTACAACCGACATTGTAAAAGAAAATGTGCTTGACTTTTATCATTAGCTTAATGCTGCTATGTATAATAAATCCTCCGTCTTACTCACATTAGAAAGAAATAAGCTTTCAATAATGATCCTTTTTTCATTACGTTTCTCTAACGAGAACGAAACCATTGACAATAAGAGCGAGCAGTCGATAAGCTAGTAATCAACTCATTGTAAGTTCCGATAAAAAAGGGTTGATTAACAACAAATATGTTTTTCGAATCAATTTTTTTAAACATTAATGGGAAGTGAATAATGAGAAAGATCTTTCACCGACCCACGCACTGTAGGCGAGTACTAAACCTACACAATGTAAAAGTCCCAACGATACACACCGCTTAACTAGGTTCGTAAATCACGGGCATTTTAAGACATTTACAGAGAAAGCTGAGTTCATTTTGAGTAATTCCTTGTGTACACGGACTCTTACTAAAGTATGGCCACACCACGATCCTTTTTCCTTCTCTCGTTACCGTTTCGTATGGTGCCTACGCGTTAAATGTCAGGAAATTGCCGGATTATGTTATAACGACCACGCTCTGAGTGCAAGCTTTACGTAATTAAACGGCACCGTGCGAAACTGTGAGTTTGTATTTGCTTTGTTAAGCTCCGTAGGCGTTTTCGGTATGAATTGCAGACGTTCCTCTCGAGGGTATTGCAGAACTTTATGAAATAATCGTATTTCATTATAAAATCAGAAAAAGCTTGGATATTTCCAATTTCAAAGCGTTTCGCTGATTCCACTGTACGGGAGATTTAATTTTCTGTATATACGGATTCACCGGTTCTCCTCCCCTCTTTCTCTCAAAGGATTCGCACTGCACGCGAAATTTTATTTATGGAGGTCGTTTCTAACGAATCTCGCACCAGTAGGAATATCAGTTATGGTCGGAGGGCCTATAAATAAGCCACGACTTAATTGAGTTATTGCAATTTTTAGCTGAGTTTTTAATTGGACGGTGTTACTCCGTTTATTCGGATGTATGCCTGATGGAGCACTTTTAAATTGAATTATATCCGGGTTATGACTCTTTTGTGTACCGGCCGTGTCATGTTTCGGTAATTAAAAAGTTCATTGAAATACACACCGTAATGAGATAAATTTGTTTTCATTGCTGCCAAAAATACAACAATTCCTGTAATGCATTGTGAAAATAAAACAAAACAAGATCGCGTAATGAATCCACGCCAAAACAATCGACTTTTTCGTGCGGTTTCGGTTCTATTTTGAGTCTCGTTTCGAAAATAAACCCATCGTAATAAAACTCATGACAAATTCTCCAGAAATTAATCTACCCACTGTCTCCCACCTAATGATTTGTGACGCGAAATTAGCGCAAAAAGCGTTCGGTATAAATCACGGTCGGTCGCGGCGGCGTCGGCATCCTCTGAAGTCTTCGGGGAACGGAGGCAGACGTCCTCCGCGGCCGACGAGGCGTCTCCCGACGTTATTACGGAAAAGAAGTTATTTCTCTCCGGTTCCAAGAAGATGATGGATGCTCTAGGACTCAATTATAAAAGGGGACGTGTGCGCGTGCTGCTGCCGGTAGCCCGGAGTCGCCGTCGGGTGAATGATGAGAGGGCTTAGCCGTGAAATGAGCCGCGAAACGAATGTTGCGCAGACGTTACTCTTCTTGCACTTGCCAGTACTGTTCCAAGATCGTTACTGCGGTCCTAGAAATAGACGCATCCTATTCCTATTCACCTTGTTCCTTAAGTGAAAATTAATCACTTTACTGACTACATCTAAAACATCACTATGGCTTTTTATTTGTTATTTTGTTACCTATGCGAAGTTAGTCTCCAATTAGATAGGATTTTGCATTATAGAATCTTGTGTGTAACAACAGAACCACTCAACCGATTTTGATAAAAAATATCTCATTCGAAAGCTGAATCCTTCTCCTATTCGAAATGAATAATTCGAAGGCTAATTTAAATTCCGCTGTAATGGAAAAATATTGCGAAGTTGTACAAAAAAAATACCACAAAAATGATAATTTTTAAGTTGTCGTAACTCGTAGATGATGTATCCAATCGTCAAGATCCATCTCAAATCTCTTCTGCTAACCTTATATAGAAAGATTAATTTAAACTAAATCGACTGCACTTAGGGAACAGTTTGAAGGCTGTTAATGGTTTATATGTTAATCGAAAACTTGTATTTGAATTGCTATGTCGTAATAGCGAATTCAAAAAAATATAAGGATTTTATTTTAACAAATTTTAATAAATTTTAAATAAGATCAACAATTCTCGAAAAATGGTTGAAACATTATAAGTAATAACAATCGTCTTAATAAAAGTACAAAAATAATTAAATAAATATTTTGATTTATTCAAGACGAGAAAACATACCTTTAAAAAAAATATGAACAAGGTTGGTACGACCTATAATTTATACAACTTTAGAGACCTACATCTCAAACTAATATTTGAATTACAACATATATCCTTTTTGAAAACCTGTCTAGAAGAAAATTTAAGACCTAAATTCACAAGACACAAATATCCCAACAACATGACAAAGAATCAAGTGCAAAAAGTTATAAAGAAAACAATTAAAACAGAAATTAAGAAACATTACAAGAAAATTGACAAAATTAATCTTGAGACATATTACGGCTACCAATAATTAACAAAAACCTACCACAATATAGAAATCCAAGAAATAATGAAACCAATAATGACAACAAAACCACTTGGAATAAAGATAAAATCAATCAAGAATGGACATCAAAACAAAGGAAATTAGATAACCTTAGAAAAGAAAAGAAAACACAAATAATAAAAGAAAATGGAAAGATAACTAAAGACTACAACCTGAAACATCATATATTTCATAAACGGATAACTAATCTAACGTACATAACATTTAACCTAGAAGAATTAGAAATGCTTAATAAAGGAGCAATTATTAACAACTAAACCCAATTTAAGAAAAACAGCTATTGCATTGGAAACAATAACGAAGAAAATGGCAACCAAAGAAACAATTAATAGAGAACTTCAACATATATTAATTGAAGAAAAAACTAAAAGAACAACAAAAAACAAAGAGTTAATGAAAGAACGAAAAATTAATAAACAAAAACCTATAATTAATAACATAAAACATAAAATCAAACCAAACAATCTAACTATCACCAAAGCTGATAAAAACGCAGGTTTAATAATAATGAACAAAGAAGACTACATAAAGAAAACTGAAGATTTTTTAAAAGAAAACGGCTTTACAACTATTTCAAAGGATCCAACTACAAGTTTCCACAAAACAGCTAAAAAAATTATATTTGAATCCAAAGAAACACTACAAAAATTTAACAAAAACATTTATTCTATTTTGCCAATGGATCCCAAAACACATAAACAAAACATACCGATTCGCCCTATCATTTCCTCAAACGACTCTTCCACTTACAAAACAGCAAAATTGTTGGTCAACATATTTAAAGATAGAACAATATTTGAAACTACACACACCATAAAAAACAGGTACGACTTAATTAATAAACTTACAAAAATTAATCTTCCTGACAAATACAAAATGATCTCATTCGACATCGTAAACCTATACACCAATATTCCAACAGATGAAACCCTTCAAATTTTGAACAACATTCTTAAAGATAGAATTAATAATGAAACCGACAGAAAAAATATATTTAACCTGTTTAAAATCTGCATACAGCAACACTTTTGTAAATTTGAAAACACTTACTACACCTACAATAAAGGCCTTCCAATGGGATCACCACTAAGTGGATTACTTGCTGATATATTCTTAGACAGACTCGAAAAAGAACTTATAATGAACAATAACAACCCACATGAACACAACATCATAACATGGTTAAGATATGTAGATGATATCATCGTTTTCATCGACAATGACAAACAAGAAACAATAACCAAGTTACACAACTACATTAATAATTTACATAAAGACATCAAATTTATAACCGAAATAGAACATAACAAGCGTACAAATTTTTTTAGACATAACAATTTTAGAAACAGACAACGGACTTCAATACAGTATCTTTAGAAAACCAACACAAAAAGGTTCTATCATCTCAAATGATTCTTTTCATGATTATATTCATAAAATGGTAACTTTCAACACGCATATATATACCGTGCCTTCAACACAAAACTTAGTGAAAAATAACTTACAACAGAAATATCCATTATCAAACAAATTGGCCAAAATAACTGATATGAACCACAAATCATCAACAAGATGCTTGACAAATACAGAAACAAACAGAATCACATAATGCTTACCACTCTTACAAATACAACAAATAACACAAACAATATTTATAGAACAATAGAATATCAAGGTAACATTAACAAAAAAAACATAACATTAACAACAAAATTTTTAAGAAACACAATATAATTATAACATGCAAAAGAAACAACACACTAGGTAAAATTTTAATTAACAACAAAGATAGAATCAATAAAATGAACGATAATGGAGTTTACAAATTAGAATGTGATACATGTAAAGCCACTTATATTGGTGAAACAGGCATATGTTTAAAAACTCGTATAAAAGAACAATTTCATGAAACAAAAAACACAACATTACTTCACAAGAAAAACAAAAGTAACCTTTTGGAAATACTTGAACTATATGAAATAAGAAAATTTAAACATAATCATCCACACATTTGATGTTTGAATGACCAAATAAACTACACAGAAAATCCTTTATATATGTATTTGAAAAATCCATTTACTCCACCTAAAAATAAAATTTAAAAAAACCCCAACATATACAATGAACTCAAACCGCAATAACAACATTTTCCTATATTTCCCTACCCAAATTCCAATTTCCTTTTTTTACCTCCTTTACAATAGATATTTGAACTTTTGGTTGGGAAAAATTCAATTTTAATTTTATTTTATTTTAATCCCATTTTAATTTTTCACATTGACACAACATGTCATAAATCACAACATAAAATAAAACGCCAATATAAAACAACAAATTATAATAAATTTTAAATAAGATCAACAATTCTCGAAAGATGAATTTTCTGAAAATGGCCTAAACAAGGCCGAAACCGGTCGAAACATTATAAGCAATAACAATCGTCTTAATAAAAGTACAAAAATAATTAAATAAATATTTTAATACTTTGCATAGTTGTCAATGTGCTCGAGACTAGATATATGTGATTTTGCATATTTTGAGTACAACTTCATATTTTATATTTTTATGGCATCTAAATATAGTTATGTTTTGTCTATATTTATTCAATCATGCGTTGAAAAGATTGACTGTATTAGTACGTTATACACTAATCAATAATTTCAAGAAGCGCATTTTTAAGGGTTGTTTTGCGTATACAAAGATGCCGGAAATTAGTTTCTGACCTGCCATTACCGGCTGAGCCAATATTTACCAGATGAGATACGTTGATACTACTATACTTTATGCTGACAATTTTGATCAAAGAAAGAATTGATTTCTCACTTCTGATGCCGATTCGACAGCATCAAAAGTTTGTAAAGAGTGTGTTTTAGAGAAAAATGTTTTAAGACAGTTAGATTTTATTAATACACATTTTTCATTGTTACCAACTGCAATTGTAAAGTTAGAAACCGCTCAAATGTCTTTAAATGATAGTTTTAAATGGTTAGAAGAAGTACATGTGGTACTGCATAGCTACAGTAGCAGCCCCATTGTTTTAAATGCTATAACTGCGTATATATTACAAATTTTGAATGTATTACTAAGTTGTTAATCATTTTATGAAATATTTTGGAAATTCATGTGAAATATTTTAAAATTTGTTATCGGCATTATTATCAAACATTGAAGATTCCAATTTGGCATATCAATAAAAAAAGCTTGAGTCTTTGGAACGCCATTAATGCTATTTGATAATATTACACCATAATTTTGTTATTTTAAATGGAACACCTTGTATTTTTCCAAGGGTTTGGAAGAATTTATTAATTACCTCTCCTTTTATTAAGCATATTTTTTGCGTTGGTTCGATTTACGCTGATTCACAATTGCGCCATTCGATGTCGGCGTGGGAGTCCCTCGTTCGGGCGAGAAAAAACGACAGCAAGCACCATGATTCTAATAGCAGCCACAATTTTACACAGTGACACATCTTGATACACTTACACATCTTCAATTTTGATGACACAGGTCTCTATTGGAAGAAATTTCATACAGGACATTTATTTCACGAGAAGAACGTAGTACTCTTGAATTTAAAGCCGCCAAGGATAGATTGATTGTTATATTTACACATTTGACTCTTGGTATCAAATGACTAAAGCTCTCTACCAGTTTTATTTTGGAGATGGAATGATAAAGGCTAGGTTTGCTCTACCTTCCAAGGAAAGTAATCTTTCTATTAAATAATCACCAAAACATCTGCAAAATTTTCATCAAGATAATTTACAAACACAACCTCCGTATTTCAACTCATGGATCAGAAATCAAAAATCTGAACTGTGCTTGGGACGAAGTGACAAACGATTTAACTTTAACTTAACTTCTGTCTGGATTTATACAAGGTGCACTGTAGAAAATGTTGATAACATTAAGATAAACGCAGATAACATCAGGCTTTAATGCGAATGTGGATTTGAAGGCGTAACAATCGAAGATGTTATCGAATTGTTAGCCGTGCATGACCAACCACTCTCAAACCAAGAATTAGATGAATTGATGAAGGTATATAATTGCCCTCAATCAAAAAAATTCTAATGAGAAGAGGAGGATAACAACGAAAATGGTAAAAAATCCTAAATACGGTCGATCTAAATCGCATGCTTTCCTCTATAGAATGGTGAGGTAAATGGTAATTGGTGGAACAGATGAGCTCTGTGAGATAGATGGGGATTTCAATCCATGAGCAAATATTCTAAGAAGTGTCACAGCTGCTTTTCGACCTTATGCAACGAGACTGCAAAAAAGACAGCAAAAATCAAAGCAAACGTTGGATTTTTGTTTTACAGCGACTTTTTTACGTCGGTGTTTCTTGGAACAGAAACCCGGCGTAAAGCGACATTTACCTGTATGTACGTTTACCTACACCACTGAATTGCTCGTAGAAAGTATCGTTTTCCCAAATTTTTCACTTTTTGCTGATAAGGCGGAACCAAAAAACAATAGCTGTTCGGTGTTTTCAACATATGCAATTTTTCGAAAAATGAGATTTTGACATGTAATCTATCTTTTTCTATTTCTTTTAGCTTCGGATATCAAAAGAGATATCAAAGATAGTCTACGCGGACATCAAAATTGCGACTCCTGTACAGATGTATACTTTATTATATTTTCCGAAATGAATCTACTTGCATTTTGAAATAATCTAATTATCTGATGTTAAATATACCATATGAATAATAAATCACAATATTACAGTGTTCAATTTAAAATAACAATATGGTATAATATTATCCAATAGCGTTCGAAAAACTCAAGGTTTTTTTATCGATATGCCAAATTGGAATCTTTAATGTTTAATAATAATGCTGATAACGAATTTTAAGTGAACACATGAATTGTCAAACATTTTCACAAGATGATTGATAACTTGGTTGATAACTATTTTGGACAGCTAATCAAAATATGTAAGAGAAGTACAGAATGTTCCATTAAAAACAAATACGTTTTCTGTCATCACACTTTTTTGACTCATCTCGTATATGAAAAAATACTTTCCAGAAATACACTCATATATAGAGACGTAAGCGATAGTGTACACAAACGGCATTAAGGAACTAAGATACAAAGGTCTTCTTTAAACAAACGTTGCAGGAAATTTCCCGCACTATAAACGAAAAGTATTTTAATAAATGTAGGCCCTTCTATTACGGCATACCGAAATAAACATTAAATGGAATGGTATAATTTATATCTCTCATTTTGATTCTTCTTACCTAAATATATTTCTACTTTGATAAGACATGTTGATACCTAGTGCTTTTGGTTTCTTAGTTATTTCAGTTAGAAACTTTGTTAGCGATAAACACTATGTCCTTTAAATCTGAACTCTTCAAAATACTAATTGAGCTAGAAAGATAAAAATTATGACAGTTGTTGCTTGGACGTCCTTAAGTATTGCCATTGGTATCACCAGTCCACCTTATACAGGATGTTCAAAATTTTAACTACTGGTGGACCATATACAAATGCAAAGAGTCGAAAATTTGAAATGGAACCATTTTAACCGCAAATAAAACACTTATATTGCTTATAGTTATCGCATATAAGTCTGGTCTCTAGTTATCGGAAAAATCGAAAAATCTATATATGTATGTGGGGAGTATAACTTCAAAGAATTACGAAAAACTATTACTGATTACATCAAAAGTGTGTATATGTTGTATTTCTGCGTGCCGCTGGATAAAAATAAGAAGCCTTGGGGTCCTAATTATGCTTGCAAATCTGATAACGTGAAAGGTATCATTCAACAAAATCGACTGAAAAGCACATTGTCACATACAGCATTCAGATGGTATTCCAGTTCCATCAACAATCATTCCTGAAAAAAACTGTGGTAACTTTTGTAGATGACATCGAATCCATTCGAATCCAAGCTCATCAGAAATCGGCTTTAATTTTTAAGGAACCGTCTGCCTCTCTATGATTTTCACAAAAGGAGCTCGATAGTCAAAAGATACCTTTGAGTTATTGGAGTCACGATTGAAAGAGAAGAATTTGCTTTTTCCAAAGAAAAGAAGCTTTTGGGTTATTTTTCCCAAGAAGATAAACTTGTTTTCTGCAATGACATTAAAGGCTTGTGATAAAAATGGGCTTAATTTAATATAATTCAACTCAGTGGCGTTTATTCATTGATAGTTCAACATGTAGTCTCAAATGCGTTTTGTTACATAACGGTAACAATTAATACTAATATGACTTTATTTGTCCCATTGGATGTACTTTGACTTAGAAATTTCTCTTTCATTCAAGGCTAATAAAACTAATTCTAAATACACACCAGAGAGAAAGAACAGGAAAACAAAAAAAATAGGAAAAGAAGAAGAAAAAGACCCAATATTAAAATTATAATCCCTGTCACACTACAATATACCCTAAATCTGAGACAAAAGTGATGAGCAACATTTTATAGTTGATTACAAATCATTACGAATAAGTGATATTCGGTTTAAAAAACATTTTTTAAATAGTTGGTAATAATGGATCGGCGCCGCCGGGTATCGGTATGAAATTTTATTCTATTAAACAAGTACGGAGGTTTCTTCAAAATAATTATATTAAAGAACAAAATCTTAAACACTTATTTTTCATGTTGCCCCCATAACCTAAATATTAAGTGCAAGCAAGAATTTTGAATTTTTTCGTATTACTATACGAGATGCACGAGTCATGCAATGTATTACAATAATTAAAATACGATAACACCAAGGCCTCGCACAAAAGCACTGTTGTTCTACGATTGAGGAACGACCGACCGCCATAAATTAGTTTACGCCGGCTCCACATGATGCTACGAACATCTTCCTATATTGGACGTTCAATGATTCGTCACATCGTGTAGCTGTTGTTCGAATCTACCAGTGTCCACCGTCGAACGTTGGACGTTAGCATTTGGGCGTGTTCGGACCAATGTCGGTACTTTTGCACCGAGTCCCTCCAAAGTTGGATGCAAAACATTCGATGCATTGACTCAACTACACGAGGCGGTCTTATAAAGGACGGAACGAGACATATTTCATCTGATTTTTTGGTAGTTAGTAAGAATTATTATTAATAAGTGATTAATGTAAAGAAAGGTTTTTACCTGGTCACCCTATTGTTGCTGTTTTTATGGTAATTTGTTTAAGCACCTAACTTCAAAACCATAAAACCAGAAAACGCATAAACTAGTACTGGGTGAAGTATCGGTACCAAAGCAAGATAATCGATATCGGCAAAGTGTCGGGATCAAATGTAGTGACAGTATCGAAATTATAGAAGTATTGAATTTTTTTAATATACAGATAACTGCGTGTATAGTATATTTAAAGGGGTGATTCTACATCCCAAATATTAAGAAATAAAAAAAAATGCATATAGAGATGTGTCTTAAAATGGTTCGAGGGAGCTAAAATACTTTAAAGATGACATTCAATATGTGATTATTCCTTATTATTTCAAAGCTTAGAAACCAGCTTCAAAGTCTCCGTATCCGAAGTCAGACAAAAATAAGATCATCGACATTCGATAGCAGATCTTACAAGATCTGCCATGATTACTTATTATTTTTTATGAATCTGTTAAATACTTTGAAATACCCATTGTCCCCAACACTCAATTGATAGAAGAATACTATAATATTTCAATTGTTTTGAACAAGATAATATAGTATACCAACATTATTCTACTCGGTCAGCAAATGCAAAACTTCCTCAGAAAGTACAAATCGGAAAATCTTAAAGTGGTAGAATCTTATGTAACATTTGAGTTTAGGATATAACATGAGTATCAAACTCCATTTTCCACATAGTTATCTGAACCGATTTCTAGAAAATCTAGGAGATTTAAGTGAAGAACAGGGAGCACGTATGCAGTAAGACTTACGCGTTATGGAGGAGATATATCAAAGTTTTTGGGATCCACATGATATTTGACTCTTCCTGATCACTGATGCGACATTTTCAATCCACACACCATAGGAAATCTTTAAAGCGATGTTAAAGTAACGAGATGTAGGTATCTCAAGAATTACAGCTGATATAAAAAATGTATTCATATTTTCGGAATAAAAAAAAATGTTCTACGTTTAGACTATGACTTGGAGGAGAAGGGATTTTGATTATATAAAAGATACCCCTTATTTTTTGCTGACAAATCACCCCCTTGAATCTTTTGCATCAATTTAGAAACATGCTGTACATAGGTAATTTTGTTGTGTAACTTGAACATACTGGATTAAATTTGTTATTGAGGCATAGACCGATGTAACACTTTGAAATTCCGATGAGGACGCTGAATTCGTTGTCTGTCGTGTAAAAGTCAATCACGAAAAGGTCTCATTTGCATTTAAAAATTAGTGAAATCCAAAGCATCTGATCGTAGAATCCTTTCACGTCCTCGAGCTTTTGACGTTGTTACGGTGGAACGAAACAACGTTGTCGTCACTAACTCAATTGGTGCTGGCACACCCTCTATACAATTTGCCCTTCGTACCGTTACGGACACGTTTGGACAGGTTGTCGATAATGCGATATCTGAAATATATCGATAATCGCAATTTTTCTATTCTTTCGAATATTTATTTACGATATAAATTTACCTTCCGAAGCTTCCCTCGTAAATATAGAGCTTGGAGACCGCACGGTGGCCGCCCCTTCGTTAATGAAAACACAAACGGCCATAAATTACAATTAAAGTGGCCCGGGCTATTAGATATCTTAATTCGGCCATATGGTCGGTTCAACGTTCGTTAAAAAAAAATTGAACAGTAAATTAGCGAGCGAAGGACTTCACGCGTGGAAGGGCCATTGTGCGGGTGAAGTACGGACCCCCTTCTCGGTGTCATCGTGCTGAGAAATTTATGGCCTCGCGACAAGAGCTACCAGATATAAGCTCAGTAAGCCGGTCGGCATATTTCACTGGTAGGGCCGATATAAAAGCGATCCTCCGCGGGTGATGGTAATTAATTTCGGGGCCAGCCGTTTACTGGATGACCTTTGGGATGTGTAAAAAAAAGTTCGGTATCATTCGGATTATTTACTCAACTGGTTAGGGAGGATTAAAGAGGGGATTTAAGTTATCTTCATAAATTGTTACGATTTTTGTCGGTTTGCCAGTTCATTTACTTTACAAATTGAGTAAGTTAATTAAATAAAGTTAATGGCGGATAAAATTGTCGCCGGTTTACAGTTTAATTTCACGGTGATTACATGGTTATTCAAGACTGATTTGTAAATCACGGTTCGAAATGGTCCATACCAAGTCACGTTCGTTTCTGAAATACACGCATCGGGCGTAATGTGAAAGATGGCACATCCGTCGCGGGTGGCAATTTGGTTCCTGGTATAACATTACTTTTATGATTTCCCATGAGATATTCTAGCTATACCATCCGCGTCCCATGACGATTTCATAACTACATCAATAAGGGATCGGACGCAAGCACCTCGTATAATTAGATCGTGTTCTCAATATAAACTAAAATCTCTTAAAATTTAACGATAATGAAGAATCTCTCGATAAACAATACGAACCCGTAGGAAACATTTACGAGGAAAATAAACACGTTATTTTGGAGGCTAACTACTGCGTAGTCCGCTTTATGATTGCGGCCGGCCATACTAAACCATAAAAGTGATACATAACGGTACGTAAACCCAGCTCTACGAAAATTTACCGCAGAGCTTTTTCGGGTTTTATGGATATCCATAGCCGAGGAAACAATTTACACTCGACGATTAAATCATTTTTACTTTCTAGCATATACGAAGTTTATATTGAGAAATTAGAAAGATTTATGATCATTTTTATTAAACAAAAACGATTAAAATTTAAATAAACTATAACAGGCTTAATTGTTACGAAATTTTTTATGTTCTTTTTTCGTCACTATACTATAACCTTTAACAAAATTCATAATTTTTGTTTGAAACATTTTTTTTTATATAATAAATATAGAATATTAAAAATATGTTAGTGTAATAGATATGTTAGACTCAATCGCCGATTTGGGACAAGTGCCGAAATAATCTAGCATTTCACGGAGTGTTCAAATTTCTAAATTTCAATGTTCAAACATTTAAGCAAATGCGAAAATAGAACTGAATTTTGTCATTTGAGTAGGTACACATACTACCTGATTCAATGCAGCTCTTAATAATGTTGAAGTAAATTATGTCTATAGGTACTGGTATATGCATGTGCAAAAGTCGTAAAACCACAATACAAGATCACTTTAACCAAAAAAAAGAAGAGCAGCTTTTATATTTTAACACGAAACCAAACTTTTCAAACAAGCATTTGTTTTTACAGACTTTTAAAAATTGTGCAACGAAAAATATCTTAATTATTCAACTCTGAACTCTGATTTCATTTACTGTTGCACATAACTTATCTTAAAGGACACTTGCATTTTGTATTTTTGAGTAAGTCCTACAGTTACAACGGATAAATTCTTATTTATAATTTGTTTCTACAGGAGCAATGTGCCGAATCGAAACTGAACTGGTGAAAAATCAGCCAAGAATATAAAGTAGCTTTCTCAGATCTACAGAGAAAATTGTAATCGTGTTTAAGTTAGCTAAAGATTGTAATCTGATATTAATTTCTAGCATATTGTCTCAAAAATGTCATTTGCTGATGGTAACTTGAATGTCAGAAGGTACCCGATTTTTTTGTTATACGATATACAGGTTCTGTTGGAAGATCTTACTTTGGAGCGAAAACTCCAGAGTAAGTATCAGCCTGATGGATATCATTCTGATACTATAGCGGATGTGATTCTCATTTTTTTATTAAAAAACTTTTTTTAATTACATTTCGAAAAATGTCTTATTTTTATTATTTTTCTTTTTAAACATCTGCTTATGTTTACCCTGTACCCCCCTTTACACCCAAAAAGTTTAGTTGAAACTTTCTTCGATTTGAGTTTTGGTTTTCGAGATATAAGCATATGTCATTTTAAATGAAACACCTTGTATATCTAGATGCAGTTCAGTAACGATCAACATCTGGAATTTTCGATAAAATATTTTGTCTAGTACATATAGATGAATTTTTTTGTGAACTGTGGTCCAGCAACAACTTGTCCTATTAAATTTCTTTCTTCTCTCCGTTGAGTGATTTGGTCTAACCGTAGGTATATTAATGTCATCATCTATTTCTTCAGTTTCAATTAATACTTTTTTTTGTGATTGAATATCAGTTTGGTTTACCATTTATGCCATTTATACCATTTATACCATTTATGATTGGAACCCCAACTATGGCCTCGTATGGTGATCATCGAATAGGCCTTTGTGGAGCGAGTTTCCTGTAACCAAACAAAGCACAAACCTTCTAATGATTTATTGGTTTTATTGTGTATCATCCAAGAAACAAAAATATCCTGTACGTCTTGAGTTTACTTTTCCACAAAGCCTTGACTCTGTGAATGACTTGTGTCTTGTGTATTTCTTCTCTATTTCTCCTCGTTTTCCCATTTACACCTCTTTCACTTATGTCCCTCCAGAAAATTGAGACAGTGTGATAAACAAGGAATTAGCAGCTTTTTCTCAGATGGCAGTAAAATATAACCTTACATTGAACCCGATCAAGTCTAGGGTTATGGTGTTCGATCGAAGGAATGTCGTTTAAAAATTTTCAAATAATTTCAACACATTTATTGATGGGTAGATACTTCCAGTGGTGGTGGAACCTCCAAATCTGGGTTTCCAACTTGACACTGAATTGAGATTTCATAAGTACATTTCTGGTATTCTCCAATCGGCTTACGCGAAACTGAAGATTTTTATCCCTCTAAGCATTTATTAAGTATACACAGTACAGTTTTTTATATACACTGCCATACATATTTTTAATTATTAAATAGGTTAAGTCTGAGCAAAACCTTTAACTTCTGAACTCCGCCTTTTTCACCATCTACAAACTATATATCCTTTGTTTTTCTTCTTTGTATCTTTAATTTTAGTCAATCAAATATAGGCGATTATTTCTCTGCTCTCTTAGATTTCACCGTCTTTGAAAACAAGAATTTTGTCAGGTGATCCTCATCATTTCAAATAAAGTTACAATCGTTGTTAGAGATTTGCTTTCTTTTGTTGAAGTTTTTTGTTAATATCGGCTTCGAAACTCAACCTTTCTTTTTCTCTTTTTCTTTAACTGGCAAGATAAATAAATGTTAACATGTTTTTTTCTCTACTTCCTTCTCCATAGTAAGTATTCGTTTACATCTTATATCCTTGTGTGCTTTTTTTAATACGTCATATTTCATGCATTTGACAACAGAATTTTATTGAAACATAACATAACGTAACATATTTGTCATTAATAGTAAAATACCTTTTCAGGTTATCATTAAATGGTTCAGCATTAACACAAGAATCCATAATCTTGTACTTACATTGATGGAATAAAACAAACATTTCTTTCGATTGCCGGTAGTGTTGTCTAAACTGAGAATTTTAAAACCTAAAAATTAACCCTTAACTAACCTTTATTAAGATCGAAAAGAAAGATCCAAGCGCTACTATCTTTCTTTTTTTTGTTTTTCCTGTCTTCTACGTGTAATAGGTATTCTTCCTTCTGTGTATCATTTATATATGTTAAAAGATCGGCATTTGATCAAATAGGATGTGTATAAACGGCGATTGTGTAGAATTAAACTCTCCACTTTGCGTATGTTAAAAATTACTTACTTAAATGCCGACATTCAGGATTATTTCGGCATTTGATCAAATGCTTTTGAACATTCCGCGAATTGTTCGATTATTTCGGCTCTTATCCGAAATCGGCAATTGGGTCTAACAGATATTCAAAGTTCTACCAGATCAAATTTTCATGTTTTCGTAGTTTTCTCAACAAGAATAAAATTTACTACAATTTTTGTTCTAAAAGTCTTTTTATAACCTGCTTCAATTCAATTGAGATCTTGTTAAGTAACGAAATTCATCACATTTTATATTTCTCTCAATATTTATACATCCAAGAACAAAAGTGCAAGACAACAATATTGTTAAAAATAAAATTTGTTTCAACTTTTGTTTTAAAGTTTTTGTTTTGTAGCATGCTTCGATTCACAACTGTCATCACTGAGATTTTCACAGCAACAACATTCATCAAATGTTTATATTTTTGTATTTCGCTCATTATAAAGTTTTTCTTGAAACTTTTTTCGATAAAATTGCTTGTTTATGAGTTACAATTTAAATGCCACATCCGGTTTAAAGACCACTTTACTTGTTACATAAATATGTTGCATAACGTAATTTAGATTTATTACTAATAATCTTAATCCAATTAAGATTGTGATTAATAATAGTCCTTACCTTCTTGGAGAAATTAACCCCTATAGCTATATATAGTTATAACGTGAACCACTTCTCTGAAATTAATCGATTTCACATCTCATGATTTATTGCGATTGATGACCACAACACCGACAACCCATCAATAATAGTAACAGGAAACGATTATTCGCCACGATCGGGCGAACTGGACAAAGAGGACGACTTTTTCTCGAAACCCTTTACATTGGAAACGTATCAATTACCCGGAATCCTCCGAGATAGCCCCCGATTTAACAGGGAGGGAACCCCCTATAGCCTAGAGCTAGCGGTGGAAGTTAACCTGTACTATAAACTACCCTAATACCTATAGATACCGCTGGCAGAGGCATTGTGATATAGAGTGGCGTTACGCGGAGCAATCGCATTGTTCACCATTTGCATTCGAAGCGGCTGCAATGGTGCCTGGTATCGTCCCGTATGAAATACGAAACGTGTTTTTTCACGTCTTGGAGATATGCGGGACTGTCCGAACCCGGCCAGAAAAGCTGATAGATAGGAGTTGGTACCTGCTTCTCGCATACTTATGACGTTCGGATTATATCTACAATTCTAATAGGCGAATTGTATGAGTTCGCTTTGCATACAACGTTCGTTTTGTAACGCCACTTTAGCCGCTTACCGTATTAGAGAGACGTGGTTTGCTGATGCTGCACGGCGGTGTTTGCCGAATTTACGTGAACATTTGCGTGATGTATGCGCATGTTTGATTGGTTTCGAATTTGTTGCAATGTAATTGAATTGGAGATTGAATTCATGATGTAGGTAAAAGTTTTTTATTGAAGTTTACATATTACACTAAAAGCTTAAAAAACAATATAAAATTCGTATCAATGCGTATTTTCAGAAAAATGGTTATTTGTTTGAACGACTAACATAGTCTTCTTTGAGACGTCCATTGTCACCGCGTCTCCTCAAGACCAATTCCAGAAAGTAACGATCCCATTTTGGCCCTTTTCCAGCATCTTCTACAACGACCATTATTTATCTTGTTCGCTTCGAGGGCTCCTGCTTTGATCCGCGGAATGCAGATGGTTGTCGTTATACAGGCTGTTCTGTTCGCGGGTAATTTACCCTCGGCACGTGTTAATCACGGGCGTTGACGTATACCTTCCTCTAAAGTCCGAAAGGGCGACGTCTTGCTCCTCCTACAAAATCTTGTTGCTTTTGTTAAATACCATCAGTTGATACACTTGTATGTGTATTAAAAGCTATAATGTAATAAAATCTTAATATAACGGATTAACATGAGAAAAGGAATGTTCGTAATATGAAAAATTTTAATTTACACTTTAATAGATCTTTACACTCCATTGCGTTATTTATTAGTTATCTCTACTTTTAGTTAAATGAAAATATACAACAATTAAGCGCTTAATAAAACGAGCTAACACCAACATTCATACTAATACGTTTAGCAATTTAATATTTAATAATAACTAAAATTAGAACTAACACTAGAACTACACTGGAATTATTAACAACGAACTCAACAGTGGTATAACGCATTTGACATTACATATGATACGATCACTATGATACAAGCACTTCCATTGTAGTGGAAGTGTTTGAAGTGAATTGTATCAAGTTTATTTGTCAGAAAGAGCACAGCCAGTGTGTTGTATGATCGAACCGGTACAGTAGTTACTTCTGACTAGACAAAGGACGCACAAGGCGTCCCACAAAGTTTAATATTAAAACCTGCACTTAATTCTGGACACTGTCACTTATATCACTGCTTTTCATTACAAAACCTATTTTGACAGTTCTGATACAAGAATCTGTAACAGAACAATTTTTTAATTCAGAATTGTCAGTTTAGCCGAATTGAACAGCTTTGACATAGTAATATATAGCATGGAATTTTGTATGGATAGGAGGCTTCGTTTCTTTTGTCCAACCCAAACCTGGGGCGCCGAATATCTTAGGATGGTTCAAATATATAAGGTTGGTTGGGTTTAGCGGTGCATCTGAAGACATTTTTGTAATGAAAGCCTCTACAATGAATAGTTTATGAAATAAAGTGCATTACTAACTATCTTGGCATCTGTTCATATTTGGATTAAAATGAAACTACAACTAACACTAGACCTAGAAACGGAAAGCTCTCTGAAGACCCACGGCTAAACCCAAATCTTTCCACTTCTACGTGTAGTGTTAGTTCTAGTTTTATATCATTAAATCTAATTGTAAGTCTGGATTTAGAACAAGAAACATTCGAGATTAGCCGTACATCTCTCAAGATGGCTAACAAGATGACGACAACATTAAATATGCTTAAAATTTTAAATTGGTTGTAAAATTTTCGCCTAACAATGTTTTCGAAAAAACATCGATAAAAGATTGAAATAACAGATTTAATTTTTATTTCCCGTCTGCCGTTGATTTCAGCGCTGTAGACAACAGTATCCAAAACTAATTATGCATTCTAACCAAACGTTCAGAGATGCTTATCTATATATATTACTAAATTATACCTTATCTATAAACTTGACTACAAAAAATAACTACAGAAAAAAAAATTGTTCTGAAATTCAATGTCAGATGTCAAATTCTGACATTTAATGTTAGAATTGATTCAGCTCAATCTAGGTAAACTGCAAACTTGGTTTTCTAATAAGAGCTTACAACTAAATTTACAAGAAACAAACGTTATAACAACAAAATGATGCAAATCTTACTCGCAAGGAAGAGGTTGTATTGCTAGGGGTTAAGATTTTTGTCAGCTTTCATAGAAACAGCAGAAACGGCCTACATCTCACCTTGAATGTAAACAAATCGTGTTACACTGACTATGAGTGCGTGTTACGCATGCCGAGTTAGAGTACGTTTATGTTGTATAAACACAACGGCTTCCTTTTTAGTGTTCTCGGTTTCATCGTTTATCGTAGCTCCAACATAAACGAATCCTTCCCCATGGAATATGGCGTAATATTCTAGACTCCCTTAACGGACTTTGATCGCTTATTCACAGCCCAAAAGAAATGTCTTAAAGCTATACTTAAACAACAAAGAGTCTCAGAACAGTATTTGGATTGTAAAGTGTCTCAGAGCAGTATTTGGACTGCAGTCCAGAGATTTATGCAAACCAATGTTTGAACATTACAACATCTAAACACTTCCATCAAGTATTCAGTAAACGTCATGTTTCCAATAGCCGTGAGGATCTCTCTTTTAGATGAGATCAAGAAATCGTGAATTATTTTCTACAAAAATACACTATCATTAGCAAATCTCTGTCCGAGTCGTAAAAAGTGATACAGAGTAACATTTGGACAGCAAAGTGTCTCAGAGTAGTAGATAGACTGCAAAGTGTCTCAGAGCAATGTTTGGACTGCAGTCACAGATTTATGTAAACCAATGTTTGAACATTACAAGATGTTAACACAACCCACTTTTTTAATTCTAGAAACTGCTTTATTTGTGAAAAATAAATATTCGTTTTTCTCTAAATATAAGCAGAAACATTGGACTGTAAAGCAGAGCGTTGACCGATCTTACCAACGTAAAATAGGACAAGAACTAAATATTAGTTATCCAGTAAACGTCATGGAAACATGACGCGAGGATCTCTCTTTTGAATTCTCATTCAAGGAATCGTGAATTATTTTGTATAAAAGTACAATATCATTAGCAAATCGCAGTGCGAGTCGGGAAAGGTGGAAAGAGTGCACGACCAGTAGTAATCTGAATAGGAATCACAACAATTAATGTTACAAAATCAGAATCAACGAAATGACTTTTTACAGTATATACTTTTCTTTACTACAGCCAAATTTGAATTGAGCGTGCTTATCGTATTCCTTCGAATATTTTAAACAATATAAATGCAAAAAATAAAATTGTAAATTGTATTCTTCGTTGAAATAGAAGGTGGCAATACAGTTTGCTAATATTAAATTGTTATTGAAACAGATCGGTGTGTGCTACATAGTAACACTTACTGAGCTTGTGGTGTTATAGCTCACATACCGGACTTAAGTCGATGATGTAACCATGAATGTACCGAACAGTATTAAATAAAAACTTGTACAGCCCTATAGCCATAATCTATAAGAAACTGCCTGAACGGATATAAATGTTACCATTATATTATTAGAACTAGAATCATTTATGCTTAGATGTGTGTCTCTTAAGACGACTAAACCGAATGTTGTCAGTTCATGGTCTAGGGTTAGTTCTAGATTTAGTTTAATTAAAAATATAGTAGTACATGAATGTATCTAGTGAAACGGTTTTTTTAAAGTTATGTATAAATAACCAGGTAGTGCTAAAATAAACAATTTTAAAACAATACAAATATGTAAATCCTAATTTTCCATACAGGTTTATTAGATTTGCATGTATACAGTTTGCTACTGTTTACGTGACCCTTCCCCTTTATTGCGGTACGTTTACTAACAGCGTTCGATGTAAGTACAGCAGCCCTGGCTTTCAGCCAACATACACGCAGCACTCACCTAATGAATCATAGAGCCTGATCCTGAACATACCGCGTATAATTTGCTTGGAAAATTAATAGTAAACATTTTGGGCGTTTGAACTTTGTGGCATTAATACGTTACGGTTACGGGGTGCGGAGTAAATTTATCCGCGCGTTCTCGAGTGTACCGGAGGCGAAATAAACCAGGGAGAGAGAGAGGTGATAGAGACGGTTTCTGCACAAAGCGGTCTTCAGGTCGTAAAACTCTTTCAACGGTGCCCTCACCGCTGCGTACGACATCGACGATTTCCATAAAATATTTAGCGGTCTTTGAAGTGCCGGTAGGCGGAGTCTGGCAACTCCAGGAACTACAGATTCCAGCCAAAAGTCTCCGTACGAGTTACTTTATGTTACGGTTATCAAAAGAAATGGTTCTATTCCTCGTGGTACGTGCAACGACGCTCATATTTTTATTTCACCGCGTTGGCGTCGGTTTTCAGTGAGAATGCAACCGCACATTTGCATATTTAATAATGAGGCGGTGGGCAATAAATGTTTACGAGCGGCGAGCGCGTACTTCCGGCTACCGCAACTCCCTTATTAGACGAAATAATTTAAATCCATAGTACAGTAAAGTTTACAGCGTCAAGGAATCTACGAATCGCCTGTATGAGACCTCGTCGTCACCCGACTTCCATAACGACACAAGACGAAAACGTGTTTACGAGGTAAATTATATCACAATTTGAATGCCAAAGTGCTATCGGCGTTGGCTGCCAACAGAGCGTCATAAAACGCTCCTTTATGTCAACATCAAAGTTAATCTAAGTATGTTAAGTAAACTAAATTAAGTTAATGAAATTAGTTTTGAAGTTGATTCATTAATTTATTCCCTCATCTCTCTAAAGTGAAACATTGTTAATTGAAACAATTTATCACGATATAGGATTCCATTACACAGATACATCCAATAGGATCATTTTGACACTACGTGTTTAATTGCCGGTTTCGTAGCATTGTTTTAAACCCTAATTCTCCGTTTACAAACGCTGCTATTGACTTTCTCAGCGGTTGTCGCCAAACGGGACGAAATTGGTATCACGACAGAAGCCTGAATTAGCAATTTAGCTTAATTGAGACTTGTACTAGTTGCCCGGCCGTCATCTCGTGGTTAAGGTGCCTAAACTCAAATATTTACTTGGGATTTCTTGGGTACTAAACATGAGCTTAGAATCTACTCAAATTAATTTCGTCGCAATTTAATTAATTGAAGCTGCTTGTAATATAACACTGTATTTTCACCTGAAAAGTTTAATGCTGTAAAGATGTTATATTTGTTGGATATCTTTTGATGTATTCCAGTGTCTGAGCGTCATATTTTTAGCTCATTATCTAAATTTAAATTTAATACGTGATGTATGGATCATTTCATAAATTGGTAGATAATTTTAAGATTTCTAGTTCTTCACCCATCTGCTCATCTATAATTAAAATTTCTAGCCGTTTTCAAAGAGTTTATTATAAAGTCTTTAAATGCGTGCGTCTAGTTTTAGTTCAATTCAAATATACTCTATTCAATACTCTATTTCAGATGTCTTCATATGCACGGCTAGGCCGTATCCAACCCAACCCCGTATAATTGAGCTGAAATAAAACTAGAACTAGCACTAGACCTAGAACTACAATCATTCGGGTTTAGCCATCATGAGAGATGTACGACTAAAGTCGAATGTTTCTAGTCCTAGATCTAGAGCTTCATCTTATGATATAAAACTAGAACTAACACTAGACCTAGAAGAGGAATGTCTATATACAGGCTGTCCGCTATCTTCCGTATCACAAGTATATAGCGATATAGAACAAATTACTTTGAGGTGATTTTTCTAATAAAGTTTTTTCATATAGTTTTATATTGGTGTCGGGTATATTGATTGTTGTCACCGCTTTGGACGTGGAGAAGACGAGGATTATTGAAGTAGACCAATTATAGTAAACTTCACTCGGAGAACGGTGTATAATGAGATTTATAGACTTAAAATAAAGATCAAGGGTACAAAATTTGTAATCCGTGAAGTTTTGACTCGGGAACATGCGGCAATAGTAAAATATTTAATTAATAAGTAAGATTAAAGGAATGTGTTTACGGAAAATGGTAACGTTTTTTATAAACATAATAATATTGTTAAACAAATTAAATGTACCCTTAAATCTACCTATATTAAATTTCTTTTTTTATTGTATTTTTTCTGATTTTTCTTTTCGTTATATTTTCGTTATAATTGTATCTAGTTTTTCATTTTATATTTTTATGCTTACTGGCTCAAATCAATTTAGCTCACTTGAATGTCAGATCTCTAGTACCTAAAGTAAATCAAATTATTAATATTATAAATGACGGATGGTATGACGTTTTTGCTTTGTCTTAGACTTGGTTTCTGTTTATATTTCTGATTGGTTCATTCAGATTGAAGGTTACATCAATCAGATTCAAGGTGTGCATTTTTTATCGCAAATAATTTAAAATTTAATTTAATTCAGACCTCTGCTAATATTGACCAGTTATGGTTAACTCTATATAATAATAAAAGTAAGCACATTTTGAGTGTGCTCTATCGACCTCCTGGCTTTTTCTGTCGAACATTTTTAGATGAACTTGAGAACATTTTGGCTGCGTGCCTGCCACAGAGTGAATTTTTTTTTGAATGGTTATAAGAGGAATGATTTTATGACTTTACTATCCTCTTTTGATACTATGCAATTGCAAATGAACCTACAAGAGTTACTGTATTGACATCTAAAATGATTGATGTAATTATTGGTAAAATTCATAAACGTCCTCTTCCATGGCTTAACGATAACCTCAAGTTAATGATTTGTTTTGTGTTTTTTATAGTCGTCTCATAATTCAACATCATTCTGTGTTTACACTTTCTAGAAACGCAACTATATTATATATATATTTTTTTTGTCCACCAAATATTTCGGTAATGTTAAATAGGCCCATATAAGAAAAACTTTGTAACCACCGCTTTAAGTTTTAAATCCTGCTTTAAACCTCTTAGAAATTTAGCGGCTTGCACTATTAAAGTGGAAAAAAGAGCATATTTTCGGTATATTGGTAATATTCCAGATGCTTTGTGCAATGTTGGATGCTTCAGGACTTCTTTTGAGGAGTGTGTCACCCCATCCTTCTTGTTTTTGAGTATAATTCTAATATATATATTAACAACGAGAAATATTTTAAATTCAAATCGGTATCAACCGATGTAGTGTACAAATTGTCCTATAAATTGAAGTCTTGTTCTGAAGGTAGTGATGCGATTCCGGCAGATATGTTTAAACTGGCTTATCCTGTTATTTTGCCTTATCTTACACATATTAACTGTTGCATCGGTGTCAATCATGCCAATAATCTATTCTTAAAAATTAAAACCCTTAAAGTTACACTGACTTTAGACCTATTAGATTGCTTCCTACTTGTTTAAAGATTTTGGAACATGTAAACATTTAATTTGCTGCCTGATATTATTTCGGGTGTCGATAAGGGTAGTATCACAATTTTACTTTTGGACATTGTTTCACAGAGTATTATTGAGTGTAATCTTCATGATAGTATCTCAGAGTAGATTCATTTTTGATGGTGTTGAGATTTTGTTTTCGATCAACACGAGACACTTATTTAAAAGTTTTTAATACAAAGACTATTGTAGACCAGTTACTGCTCTCCCTCCGCGTCTAGTCTTGCCATTAACAATATAAATAGTGATCTTAATAGTTATCCAAACAAATCTACTGTCATGCTTTTTGGAAATAAAAAAATTGTACTGAACTGTCTCAGACTGCTAATATTACTGTGAATGGTTCAAAACTACCTGTAGTTGAAAAATATAATACTCTTGGAATTGAAATTGATAACTCTTTTCGTTTTTCTAATCAGATCTCTAAGTATGAATGTTTAATTCACAAACTGAGGCATTGAGATGAGGTGTTGACTTATCTCAGTGTGTTACTCGATATATTTAGAGAGATCTCTTCTGTTATTCTATTATTATTTCTGTTTTTTATGTTTTTTAATCTTTTGCATTTTTTTCGTATAATTTGTTGAGTTATTTAATAATAATAAAGATTATTAGTATTATTATATGAAAGTAAGCATATTTCACGAATCTATCCAATGCAATCATTATAACACTACTTTCGTCTTTAATTTCATAGCAATTTGATTATTTGAAGTTACTTCTAATGTAACAGCGTATTTTTATCTAAAAGGTTTAGTGGTGTGAAGACATCTCTTGTTTTCCGGAGGTGGTTTTCTGTTTTACTTTGCTAATTTGAGGCTTTAAGAAGCTGTGAATTATTTACGACTAAATCCGACGGTAGCCATTAGCACCTTGCGTTGAAAAAGAAAGCTGGCGTTAATGGAAATTAAAAATTTATTCGCTTGAAAGGTCTCTGATGAACCCCGAATTCAATCGACTGCTTGGAGACGCTTTTTAATTATTTGAATTAGTAATAGAATTTAGTGTTAAATCGGTTTTACGTTGAGGTCAACTTATTATTTTATCAAATTAATTAGAACGATGACTTTCTTTTAATGTAAAAAAAAGTTCAATCTCTGTGAATTACACTGATCTCTGACCGAGATCAGTAGATGAACGGGAGCTTTCGTAATTTCTTCGCGTCATTTATTAGAGCTTCCGTGGATCGTAAAGTCCGACGACCGTAGGCCAGTTCGATCCGGTGATATTGAAACACATAAAGAGGACCTCGGGTCAAAAGGACGGTTTACACTCGAATTGCTATTTATTACCGGCCGAGCGCAGCCCACTTCGCCGATATTAGAAATTTATCTCTGCGATAAGTTTCTGGTGGAAGGCCAATTTAATGGACGTGTACTGATAATTCCTCCAAAAGCAATGTTGGATATAAGCGCGATTTTTAAGCTATTTGACTTTAACGAGATCAATATTCTAATATAAGACTAATTTATTCGGAATAGGTTTTCGGAATTGTCAATATTTAAAGACATAAAAGTAAACTGATAATAGTATCGTTGGTGGAAGTCGCTTTCAAATCGATTACTCGCCCTTATAATTAATTTATGTCCCCATTCTTGAGCATAAGCGGATCACACCTACTTAGTGACGGTAGCGTCGGGTTCTGATTAACCAAGGCAACGAAAACTGATGGTCGTCTCCGCCCCTCATCTCATTTGGGTATATTGAGGCCAACCCATATTCTTACCTGACATTTGACGAGTCACGAAACATACATAAATAAATTGACTAATATAAATGGATTGATACAAGTAGTGAATCAATTAGATTAGTGCAAGATCGTAATCATACTATACATTGTTAATCCCAATGGACATGATATTTGCAACTTCATGAGACAGAGTTACCTCTGATATATCGTAACAGATCGACGCAACGTATGGCCATTTTGCACATGACGTCTATTTACATAAATTTCGACCGGGTTCAGAGATAACGACCGGGAATGTAAAACGTCACGGTGCATTATCGGACTCTGTAACGCATGTACAAGCTTTCGTGAAACCCGGCGTCGATGGAAACGTCAATACTGTATGTAGCCTCGAACGCAAATATATGGATCCTCGCACCAACTAATCTGACCTTTACGTCCATACACGTGATCAGGATTTCTGAACCATTTGTAGAGGGATACTCTACAGTTGTTTAACATAACCAAAGTCTTCAAACCAATTGTGTCACGAGGACCATGAGTTTATATAGGTATAGCATGCGTATATCGAAACCGTACATCAATAATAGATAACACTAATGGGACTGGTAGTAGCTGCGCTTCGCCTAGGGAATTAAGTCATTGGGCCGTTGTGAGTAGGCCTGGCTCTGGCGACTGTTTGTAGAACTATTGGATATGGAGATCCGGCTAGCCTTCGTAATTGTGCTTCTGCCCGATCGAACCGGTTGTGTACTTAATTAATTAATCGTTGCTGTGACCTAATGGGTTTATAGATCTCAAACATCGAAACAGTATTTACAAACACTATTTCTTAACCATTTAATCTGCTTGTATATTCATCGGGTGTATTGAATTAGTTTAACGTTTAAGTCGTTTTAGATGCTCTCCCTTTAGACGATCTGCTTCACCATTTAGTTGTGTCTTGGTGGAAATGTAAGAAAATTTGATTAAATTGTTTCTAAAAAATATTGTTACCGCCGTTTCATCGTGAAGTATTGAAAAAATGATGTCTTCTAATAAGATCCGCCTTGTAATCTGTCTAAAAAACACTATGTCTTTGTATTTACATACTGGCATTTCCATAATTAAAAGTTTTTTCCGTACCACGTATCTTCTATCCATATTAGCATAGCTGTTTCACTTGAACCTATGATGTATGTATGTTTGTAAGGATACGGGAGTATGTACGTTACCGCACGCTGCATTTAGGTCCCATTGGACCCCTTATGTATCCTTCCAACACTCTCTATGGTCACATCTACCAGCCTAGTAATTAGCCAAAGGCTACAATGTCTACCAAACGTTTGTACCTGATATTATCTGTGGTTGGCCTTTCCTTCCCGAGGGTTCTCAATCTGAGCTCGGTCAGAGAGGGGCATTCATACAAGATTTATTTGACAATTTCGTCGTCCTATGCGCACAAAAAAGAAAGGGATAATTTAAATCTCGCTGATTCAAGTTATGAAGGCGATATTTACTTTGCAGTGAGTATCCCATGAAGATAAATGTGGCTTTATGAAGAGTAGTTTCATCAAGTGTACAGAAGAACTTAGCTGCTATTACTGAAGGATACTGGGGGTTTTGTTCCACCTGTTTAAGAATTTAGAAAGGGTAATTATCGATTCAAGTATGCAGGTGATCTCCCAGCATACCTATACCTCTTGGCTTGAATATGTGATATATGATTTAATAGCAGCTTTATTTCTTCTGACCTTGTTCAAGGTAAACAAAATCACTTTCTTTCTTGTCTTAATGAGAAATGCAGAGGTTGGAAATAAGAAACTACGCAATGTAGAGCTTACTTAGGTTAATATCCTTAACATTATATCGCTGTATGTTCGATGTAATGTTCTTATACAGATTCGTTATTATTATTAATTTTGTTGCCGGGCTGAGCGAAGTGGCCCGGCAACCCTTAATTCTCTTATCATCGCGACCTATAAGATCAATCGTAACATTTAACCTTTCAAAGATTTAGGGCAAGTGTAGGTCCTTAATGAACATTAAAATAGCTCCAAGATTTTGTTCTTTTATGTCGGTGGGCCTTTTTGTTGCCTCTTTGGCCAATTTGTCCGCAATCATGTAACATCATTTCTCCTAGCTAGTTCTTTTAGGTTGCTAATAGATTCTCTGAGTAATGCAGAGTCACAAGCAAAGAACTGGATTACCTTCAGATGGGCCAGACTGTCGGTGAAAATGTTAATGGATGCACTTATTTGTCCCTTTTGGAAGTTCAAAACGGTGCAGAAGTTTATAGCAAGAACTTCTGTCTGAAAAATGGTTATATCCGTGCTGTGTCTTTAAAGTGTCGATGTTGATAAAGGTTCCTCTTTTAACTTGAGGCTCAGCCTTCATACAATCATCCCTATTTCTATAAATGACCTTGTATAACTGGTCGAAGATGGAAGGTCGAAAGAAAATCCTCCTTAATTTCGATCTAATGATTTAAAGTAGAGTCCTTGAGAATTTATAGGTGTCTTTTAAGGTTATCCTGCATGAACTTAGGTGAAGAGAATGTTCCTAGTGATAAGCCACTTAAGACTGTATCCTTATATATATATATAGATGGAGCGGTGTGGAACCGAGTAAGGCTTCAAGAGCAGCCTTCGGACATGATCTCGCCGCACTCGTTATGTTAAGACATGCAAGCTGTATTTGTATTTGTGCAGTGAGACATTGTAGACCATAGGTCTAATTATTGCTACGTAAGCCCATTGAACCCTTCGTGACCCCAATTCCTCTCAAGGAGCCTAGGGCAGATCAATTTGTTTGATTTGATGGATCTATAATATGCGTATTATGCCTATTTTTATGCCTATCACGTTGTGTGTTTTAGGAGGCTCGACTATACAGGGACAAATGCGCGCTAGCGCTCTCTGACCCCCCCCCCGCCCTCGCTTAGGCTTTGGCCGAAAGCGAACGGTCGGTGTGGTCAGGGCGGCGGTAACTCGTCATTGGGAACGAGTAATCGGTATCGTCACCTGATCCGAGAACTTTCTCAGAACACCTCGAGTCTCCTAGGCAGGTTGTACAAGGGGCCCATTGAGGCCTAGGTGCTGCATGCATACCTGTCTTTAACACATACTTGTCGTTACTTGCCGTTAAGTCTACAGTATCCGCCAAATCACCAACACTACATGTATTGCACTTTTTCAATAATTTTGATTTAGTTGTAGTCTTACGTACGGCTTTTAGATGTTAATAAACACGCAGTATCGAATCAATAAATTGATACTAAAATACAGCTCTTTTCTTTATAACAACATACCCAACAATTAATCAGGATTTAGACCGAATTCTGAATACTATTCTTTTGGATCTTGTGGATGATATAATGCATATCGTCAATAAGGATGACATGTATGCTATTGTATTGTTGGATTATTCAAAAGTATTTGATATGATAAATTACCAAATCTTAATAGAAATGGTAAGAAAAATAGGGACTAAAAGGGATCCTCAGGGAAATATATGTGGACTTCTGCTATTCATAATTTATGTGAATACGTTTTATAAAAATTGTAAGTATTAAAAGTTTTAATAATCAATTAATAATAATCACTATTATTTCATTATACTGACTCTAATAATGCTCCTTTGCAAATTAATTTAGATGTATATGCCTTTGTTGATGCTTCTGATATACATGGTCTAAAAATTAACCCAACTAATTCATATCAAATAAAAATCATTCAAGTCTGAAAATCAAAGAAAGTTGCAGTATGTCCAGAATGGTTGCCTCAAACTGATTTATGCCATAGAAGAATCTCAAATAGTATCGTGTAAGTTGATTATGTTATTTTTTTTCTTTATTATGTAAAATAATTTGTATATAGAAGATTCTCTGATAAAATTACAAATTTATTAACAAAATTATAAGGTGCACAAATTTCACTCAGATTTTCCATTACAAATTACATATGCATAGTCTTAATAGTTAACTATTGATTCCATATTTTTGTTGGAAATGCCGTATCCCAAATAAATTCTTAAACATAGATATCCTGATCCGACTCAATATCTTCACTTTCATATACTAACAACACATAGAATTTCTGAATACTCAAAGGGTTCAAAACTCATGTCTTGGAAGTGTCCAAAGTTTCTTGTCTCAAACTAAATTTAGTACTTATTTTCGATATTCACATTATACTCGTATCTGGTCTTTTAATATTTATGAGTAGTCTTGCTTGTTGAATAAATATAAGATGGGAAGGATAAAGCTGGGGCGAGCTCCCGGCTTTCTCAACTACTTGCTAACTTCCTCAAAGCGATTTTCTAAAGCGTCTTGGGTTTACGACACAAAGCGTTAGGTTGCCTATTACAATGTGTCTATAAAAATCAACAAATCGTCGTAAATAGTCAAAGTTGAAAATAAGTTACATATTGCAACCTTCTATTGCATATTGTACCCAATACGGAACACATTTTTTTAAACATATACATAATATCGTCATCTTACACATTTTCTACAAATTTTAATTTTTGACAGGATGTTATGCTAATTATAATGATGCAAAAGTGTCCGTTTGAGTTAGTTCATGATTGATGAAAAATTGTCCATCATACTTGTCGAAATCTGATAATATGAAGTGGAAAAGTACAAAAATCAATTTGTTTTTAAAATTTTAGTGCAATCGAAGATATTTTTGTTAAATGGGTACTTCCTGAAAAATGTCATAAGGTAATTAATAATTGTATATAAAGAGGTTATTTCATTAATTAATAATTCAAAAGAGGTTATTTCATTTAAAAATAAAAACATATTATTGTCCTATAGTAACCTATAAATTTAGATTTAAAAGTACAAACCTATTTATATGGACATGACATTTCTCTAACAATAACTAATTTACAGTTACTTGTTAGAGAAATGCACCATATCTTTTTGTTTTAAAAGATTAAATGATTATAAATAATACATTTATTATTTCCGTGATAATAAATTGCGACGAGTTTGATAAATCATAAAATGTTGAAATTTCTCAGTCGAGGCTTTTATCATCAAACGATCAAAGTTACCCTTTCAAAAAAACTATTGATTATATTTGCAATATATTAGAAAGTTTAAAGCAGGAAAGAAATAATTCTGTATTTTGTTTTGTATATGAACAATTAAAACTTTTCACTTTGCCTAAAGAAAGGTATCGATATTCCGCAGATACGTTAATATTATGTTCAATAATACACAGTATTAGTTTTTTTATACCTGTAAACATTTAAGAGGATTTTTAACATTGCTTCATTCAGACACTTTAAAAACTATTTGTAACCCTATATTCATAGTCCTGACTCTACAGGAAACGCAATCTTTTGTATTGTATGCATGTTTAAGAAAACATGTTTAAATACTTAAAAGACCGTGATAAATACATGATTTTGCTCCTGGATGAAATTCATATAAAACCATATATTGATTATAAAGGAGGGACTACTGCAGGGACGGGTAATAATAGCAAGATTCTTACAAATTCGGCATTTACTTTTATGATTAGCAGTGTGATTTCAAATTTTAAAAATGTTATACTCATTTTTTTTAAATTTCTTTTCATTCATATCTATTCATTTATATTTCGGTGGTGTTGGCTATACCCGAATTTTTACACTTCTAGATCTAGTGTTAGTTCCAGTTTTATGTCATTAGATCTAACTTTAGATCTTGAACTAGAATCATTCGGGTTTAGTCGTAGTCAAGACGGCTAAACCCGGATGATTCTAGTTCTAGGTCTACTGTTAGTTCTAGTTCTGCTTCAGTGCAAAATATACAGTGTTGGGTTAGATTTGGTTTAGCCGTGCATCTGAAGAGATTTTTTTAACGCAGGCCTCTACAATAAATAGTTTTTAAAATAGAGTACTTTACAAACTGATTTGGCAACCCTGTATATCCCAATTGAAGTAAAGCTAGAACTAATACTAGACCTACAATTAGAATCTTTTCTTTTTTTAATTTGTATGAAAAGGGGCGCCTTCCAACCCAGCCCTGGGGCACCAAATATCTTTTATCACCAAATGTTCACCATAAATTATCTTATGACCTAGGTTATTCATATTTTACTGTTGTAGTTAAATTATAACATTTTAAAACCTATGATGTGCAAGACAAAAATTATATGATGATTTTGATAACATTCCACTTTATGTGTTATGTGGCCTACCTTCAAATACAAATATTTTTCCTCATCGACAATAAGAAAGGCAACGTGTAACTCAAACAAACAACCTCCTCAATTTCCTTTTTAAAAACCCATATACCCCTCTTAAGATACCTCAACATGAACGAGAACCTCGAGCCAAAATAACATCTTGAGTGTCGCAACTTGTTGGGTCCCTTGGTTACTAACATCCTCTCTTCTCCTGCTCCTGATCCCCCCTTTCCCCGTTTTTTCTTTTTTTATATTTCATTTTTAAAATAATACTCATCTAACACTTTAGACGCATTTCCATACATGCAAAACAATCCCAACAGCGCTTGTCCAAAATATTTTCTTATGAATTTTTTATCATTTTTCGACATATATGTTTAAATGAATTGCATTTTCATATTTCGTTGTTTAATATTACATAATTTATATAATTATTCGGGTACACATAACATTACAACAAAGATTTTCGTTATTTATTTTTTGCAAGTTTTATAGCGTTAACCCCATGTTTTGCTACACATTTATTATTTTTAGTGGATTGTTTAGTTATCAGCGTTCTAGTTTTTATTCAATGTTATCTGTTTTAATGTTCACACAACTTAACATGTTTTTCTATTTTTTAATTGACGATTTCCTGAAGATGGTTTGTTAAGAAACCGAAACCGATCGAAAGATTAAAGATTTTATCACTGAATTGTACAATTTGTTTTATTCCACATAATAAATTAAAAGCGTTTCATCTCAAATAGACAAAACAACGACATTACTTAAAAGATTTTCAAAAGCAGAAGATTGTAAAAATGACTAGAATTGATCGCCCAGACGTTATTGTATATAATGTACATATGGGTGGCGTGGATTAGCATGAAACTTATGTTTTAATCGTAAAATTGCACCTGAATATAAAAAAGACGATCCATCTGTCTAAGTGTACTCGTTGAGTGCACTTGTCTAAGTGTTGACAACCCTAAAAAAAGAATAAATCGTCAGATGACAATTAAGGGATAGTAAAGGTGGGTTTAGTGCGTCGGAGATTCCCAAATTTCGGAGATTAGAGATTCGTTTGGTTTGGCTGATAACGACGTGATCGCTATCAGCCAATCCAACCGAATCTCCAATCTCCGAAACTTGGGGATGTCTGTCGCACTAAAGGTAGCTTAAAGTAGAGCGTTACACAATAAAACAACATATCTTAATAATGATATTGAGTAATATTTCAAAAATAATGCATGCTTGGCGGCGGCAGTTCGATAATTACGGAATAATTTGAGAAGCCAAAGAATGAAAGCAGTCTGTGCGAATAAGAAATGTGAATATAAAGCAGTCTGTGCGAATATCAGTGACAATCCAGGAACCTCCATTCGGCGTAGTGGAAAAGTACTGCAAATTTCAAGAAGCTCTCTACAGCGTATACTCACTAAAGATCTCTCTTCATGCTTACAAAATTCAATTAACACAACTGAAGCCCAATGACCATACACAGTGGAGAGAGTTTGTTAAGTGAATTATTGAGTAACAACAAATAAATACAGATTTTTCAACTAAATCATCCTAATCCTTGATGAGTTTGTTAATCGCCAAAATTGCCGCTATTGGGCTTCTAAGAACCCACGTGTGATTGTCGAAAAAACAAATATATCCACTACGTGTCACTGTATGGTGTGCATTCTGGGCTGGAGGCATAAATGGACCATGCTTTTTTGAAAATGAGGCTTGATAAAGTCACAGTCACTGCTTAGTGACTGTTACTGGTGCTCGATATCGCGACATGATAACAATTCTTTTTGTCGAAATTGGTTGATATTGATGTGGCCAATATGTGGTTTCAACAAGACGGTGCCACACGCCAAACAGCCCGTGAAACACTTCAATTACTGCATGAGACATTTCCAGATCGTGTACTTTTTCTCGTTTCGGTGATCATAATTGGCCAGCTAGATCGTGTGATTTAACGCCATTAGATTTCTTTTTATAGAGTTATTTAAAATCACGGGTCTACGTCAACAAGCCCACATTCATCACCATTCGAAATTCATCCACATTTATGTCGAATATCATGGAAAATTTCGACAAACGAGTGAGTATGTATATGCAGAACAATCAAAAGACTAAAAACTGTGTTTTCTATTTAATTCAAGTCTTGCATTAATTTTGGGATACCTTTAAATACTCAACTGTATTAAACATAATGATAGATAATAGACTTTTATTTTCTTGTAATGTGTAATAACTCGTGCAATAGAGGGTTAATAAACAGTACATAGATTAAATTGGTTGTTAAAAATAAGAAACTGTTTCCCGATGAAGAAATGTATTCATTACATTACCAAGATAAACGTTTCGGTTGGATTACAAAGTCGTCAATCCTCGAGCACCAGTGGCGTACTTGTCAAGTCGCCACCAGGTAAATGTCGGTGTAGTTGATTGATTTAGCGATTGATATCTTGTCGAAATGAGATATCAATCGGTCAACTGGCGACGACTCATCCCCCTTCTTCGTCTGTTTGAAAAACAAACGGACGCACAATATAAATTATTTCCAGTTAACGAATTTAAATAAAGGACGTTCACTAATCTGACGTGCGCATCTTCGGACTAGGCCGCGTCCGGACAAAGACCGGCCATAAATTACCGCTCACGGAAAGGGATCTTTAATCTCTAATTGTTTGTAAATGTAATCTGACGAAAATTTATTGGACCGTTTCGCCACTCGCGCGATAGCAGCCTCAGGATGGCAAGGATAATAGCGCGGCTGATTTATGTAGTACCGGATTGTTTTAATAAAGTAAGAAGAAACCTGCAAGATTCGCAAGTCACGATGCGGTTTATGAAAAGACCACGTTGTTTAATGCGGTCAAAATCCTGAGGTTCGTTCGCGTACAATGAAGGCATTCACAAGAGGACGCGCGTCAAGCAGGTCTTCAATTGGCCGCCAACGTGGGTTACACACGCTGATGGCTTTCTCGTTGTTGGCCCGTGGGACTCGTAATTAAAAGCTCTTGGAGGAAAGCTCCGCTCGAAGTTCGACGGCCACCTCGAGGGCCGCACTTAATGTATTCAAATGAATGCCAGTGCTTCACTTGCCCACGTGAAACGGTATGACACGCTCTACACGAGATGCCCAAGTCCCAAAAGGGATAATGAATCAATCGAGAAGGTTTAGGACAGAGAAGATTAAAGCTGCAAGGATTAAAGAGATTTCAGAGTTTTATTAAAAATAATTTAATTTAAATATAATGTTTTAAATTGGACCCCGAATATGAGGCAGTCGAAAAGGAAAATCAAGGACATTACTCATAACCTCTCCCTCTCTTATTTCTCCGTTGAATTTATAGGGCAAACGCACGTCCCTATCTTGCAACTAAGAGCCGGGTTATGAATATTTCATACATACCTTCGTGCAGATTTATCTCTTGAGCACCTACAACCCCGCAAACCATTAGTCGTGGCTTGCAATTATCTGAAAATGCAAGAAATGTACGTGATGAATCGTACCAATTTCGAGCTCAGATTGGTTTTAGAAATTTTTATTTTTCTTTTCGAATGGAACTTACTGGAAACCTTGCATTCCACTTGAAGAGCTACACAGTCGGTATATTCTTCGGAATGCTGACGCAGCCATCACCAATCAATACCCCGTCTACCAACTGAACTATTAATTACCAACATAAGCGATGAACTACTTCCTAGTACCTGTAGGAGAAGAGTAAATACGCTAACAATTACGGAAAGTTTCGAATCTAATTAAAACTTGGGGTTCAATTTCTAAACGAACTTACGCTAATTGTAAAATATTCTTAATTTAATTATAGCCCCTCCATTAATATCGAATCATTAAAGGCTGGCTGTATATTTCCTAATGAGGTGTAACGAGAAGCCATTGTGTGCAAACGAAGCGACCATAGAGTTAAACGAAGTGCTTCGTATCGCTTGTACTATACAGGTTAGTTTATGCTCCGGAGGTCCGTAAAACAAGGAGATGCAGAGGAGGAGCGCTCGAAGGCGGGCGACATGGTACATCTTAATATGGGGGTACCAATTAATTCCGGGTGCCGTTAACTTATCGCCGCATGACGTGAAATTAATCCGATCCTTGTCCGGGGTATCGAACGGCAAATTAATTTAACGTAACTTCGTTAGTAGGCGTCGCACGGATTACGCTGCAAGTGTGGCCGCGCCCTCGCGGTTAACTCAATGTCTAATAGACGTTCGCGCGAGGCGAGAATTAATTTCGGGAACTCGGTTTAATTAGATCGAACGTGTGATTGGCATAGTGACGTTGTTAGATGTGCGCCCCTCATTTGCTAATTCAAATTAAATTATTACAAAATTATTGTTGTAATTGATTTCGAATTAAATTGGTTGTAGTTTCGAAATGATTTCGAAATTCTAAATCTACGATTTAAAAACTTAATTTACTGTGACCTAAAACGGCAGAGTTTCGACCCTTTTTTTTTCATTGATTTCGCGTGTTTGTTTTCGTTTTTGACGGGAAATTATCCGGATGTTTACTTTTCGCGCGACCGACCGGTTTATTGGATTCCAGAAATTATGTGACAGCACCAGATGGACACTGTAACGTGGAAGTAAATAGTGGAAAAATAAACGGGCCGAATGGACTGTCCAAAATTCGAACGTTAAACGTCAACTGCCGATGTCATCAGCAAAAGTACTATTTACACTTTTTTTACATAACGAAAACATTTTTGAATATCCCAAATACATTTTTACTTTACCACCTACATTTAGCCAGTGCAGTTAATTGATAATTAGATAATTTCTAGTCGAGAAAAGTACCACAATCGTTCTAAAATGGAACATGTAATAATCGTTTAGTCGGGCCGCTGTGTGTGTAGAGCAATTATGCCGCCGTGCACACGGTGCTTAATGGCTCACGTTGCGACAACGGCTCGTGCTGACAATTCTTTCGCCTCCGCATTGCCGAAGCGTTTAATATTCAATGGCCATAAAATTGAATGTGCACAGACGGAACTTAACCGCATTGCATTCGGTTTGGCTACCTTGTGACCAAGTCCAAATTGTGCGGTGGACATCAACGTTGCGGGTTGATTACAGAGTTCGATTAATTAAAATTTGCATTTCACTGCCGAGTTGGTCAATTCCTGGCGCGATCCAGCATCCAGTAATCGACATTACGCTCATTCATATAATTTGTCAATCCCTTACGATCTGTTTATTACTCTAACTTACGTTGTTATTCCATTTTAGCAACCTATCCGTCGATGCTCCTGAGCGAGACGGAAATTGTCCAAAATTTTTTCGAACCGCCATATAGAATCAGTTAAGTTAAGTTGTGTTGGGTTAGGTTGAATTGGATTGGTTGAACTCTTTTTCTATTTTCTTCAAAGTACGTCGACATTTATATCTCTTTAATTCAATCAAAATCAATGTATACAGGGTATTTCTGTAGGTCGTGGCATAATTTTAATCACAAATACTTGAGTTAAAATGATAACGATTTGTGTAAAAATTATTGGTCTAAACCCATAAATGGCTAAGATATGGGCCTTCAAAGTTGAGAAATCTTTTTAACATTTTCTTAAATATTTTGAATATAGTGTGTCCTAGAAAGATAAAATTTGGCAAACAGTGCAATGTTATCATGAAAAATCATTTAAGACCTAAGGAAATTTCATTAAAACTTTTTTATTATGTCGTAAACCCTTAAATTTTCCAACTGATTCTAAAAGCCTATTTCATTTTAAAACTATTTTCACTCTTAGATAATTTTGATTAGATGCATCCTTTTCGAGTTATTCGCAAAAAGATTCAAGCTTGTTTTTTAGGATTTTCATTAATCGTAGGCGCCTATGAAAACAAATTGTAAGTAAAGTAATAAAGCAATCTTTTAATTTTGGGAGAGTGTTTAGGCAATGCTAACGCAGCAGCAAGACGATATTGCTTACGCGAGACAGGAAATTTAAGACTGAAGTGTGCAAATAATGGAAATCAGAGGTCAGTTCCTACACCCGAACTGGAAGAAGATATTTTGGATTTTGTGGCAGATCGTAGTACTGCTAGTACTGCTGATATAAAACGACATTTTAGAATATCTAGAACTACAACTTGGCGTGTCCTATACGAACAGCAATTATATCCATACCACTTGTCCACAGTTCAAGAATTAAAAATTACTGATTATCCATTGCGAGTACAGTTTTGCCGTACTATGGTGGAAAAATGTACAATTGATGGTGCGTTTTTAGAAAAAATACTATTTACAGATGAATCTACCTTTTTAAAACATGGAACAATTAATTTGAGAAATGCTCATAATTGGGCTGAAGAAAATCCACATTTTACGTGTGTTTGTCAATCGCAATGGAAATTCAGTGTAAACGTTTGGAACACTTGGAAAATCTGGGACAGTTATTGGACGATGTTTCATATGAAACAAGACTTGAAATGTGGTATTTACATGATGGAACGCCTCCTCCTTGTACAAATACTGTTAAGGAGTGGTTACATCAACACTTTCCCGGGAGTTGGATTTGACGAGGACCAGAAGCCCCTATCGCTTGGCCGGCTCGAACGCCAGATCTAACTCCCCTATACTTTTATTTACGGGGGCGTGTGAAAGATTTGGTATACAATTTGAATATTGATACTGTTGAACAATTACGCCAAAAAATTGTGGAGTCGTTTACAATAATACGTAATTTAAGACGTTGCTTTGAAATCTGCATTGAAGCAGGCGGAGAACACTTCGAGCATTTACTGTAATATGTACTATACTTTATCCACTTTAGTTGTTGTTTTTCAAGTTTTTATTTTATTTTACCCTGTTTTCTTAACTGATTTTTTTATTGGTACTTACGTTTGAAGAGCTGTTTTTGTTGTTGTTTTTGTAATTTGTTATTTTTATTGTTAATAAATTCACTTTGTTCGCATTTACTAATAATGCCAAATTGCTTTACTTACGATTTGTTTTCATAGGCGCCTACGATTAATGAAAATCCTAAAAAACAAGCTTGAATGTTTTTGCGAATAACTCGAAAAGGATGCATCTAATCAAAATTATCTGAGAGTGAAAATAGTTTTAGAATGAAATAGGCTTTTGGAATCAGTTGTAAAATTTAAGAGTTTACGTTATAAAAATAAGTTTTACTGAAATAAACTTTGTGAACACTCCGTATAGCAATGATCCCGTGGTTGTATGTGTTCAAAAGTGTTCTTAAACGATTTCTCATTATAACATTGCACTGTCTGCGAAATTTTATCTTTCTAAGACAAACCATATTGAAGATATTTAAGAAAAAGTTTAAAAATTTCTTAACTTTGAAGGCCCATATCTTAGTCATTTATGGGTTTAGAGCAAACATTTTTACACAAATCGTTATCATTTTAATTCAAGTATTTGTGATTATAAAATTATGCCACGACTTACAGAAACAGCCTGTATATAGTTACATACAAAGTTCAATACTCCGAGCAACATTTTAACATATTCAAATTGAACATTATGAATATTTTGCATTTCTATCCCATGAACTTAGTTATTATTATTATATTTCATATGAGCAGTACTGTTCTAAACCTAAGGGGTACTAGAGCTGCAGCCCTGAGGCCCAAACTTCTGGGAGGGACCTGTTTTTACTATGATATGCACGGTGTCCTCATTATACATGTACCTAGTGTCCCTTTTGAACTGCGGACCTTTTTTTGGCATTGAATTTTGTATGAAACTTGGAACTTCATTTCGTTAGTCTAACCCAGCCCTGGAGCACCGAATATCTTAGGACGACTTTGATTCAAATAAATTGGGTTGGGTTGTGTTGGTTTAGCCGTGCATCTGAAGATATTTTTTAACAAAAACCTCTAGAACGAATAGTGTTTGAAATAGAGTACTTTACAAACTGATTTGGCAATTCTATATATTTGATTTGAAGTAAAACTAGAACTAATACCAGACGTTTTCAGACGCACGGCTAAACCCGAATCTTTCTATTTCTAGGTCTAGGGTTAATTCTAGTTTTATATCATTAAATCTAACTGTAAATCTAGAACTAGAAACATTCTGGTCTAGCCATACATCTCTCAAGTGGTCATACCCAGATGATTTTAGTTCTAGGTCTAGTGTTACTTCTAGTTTAAGTTTTTGTCAAATATACAGGGTTGGGTTGGGTTAGGTTAGCCGTGCATTTAACAATAGCCTCTACAATGAATAATTTTTGAAATAAAGTACCCTATAAACTGTTTTTGCATCTCTGTATATTTGACTTGAAACAAAACTAGAACTAACACTAGACTTAGAAGTGGAATTATTCGGATTTAGCCGTGCGTCTGAACACAAAGTATATATGAAAAATATTTTCAGAATATTACATCATGTTTCGATTTAAAACATTTATTAAAAACAAATCCGGTACTTAATTGTGAGTCACAAATAAAATTAACTTTAGTTATTTATAGCTCCAAAATAAAACTCAAATACTCTTTCTTTCTAATCACCAATACAACAACTGCAAGACAAAAGCCATTATTGTTCATTTCCGTCTCGAGCACATAATCTTATTGGTCAGTCAGGCAAGACAGTTTTTGTATTTTTTTAAATGTTGCATGCTGTAACCGCTAAAAGGAAGGTTGTAGAGAACCGATCCAATGATATAGCAAAAGCAATGTTTAAAAGTTTAAGTTCGATGTTTGGTAATACAAATTAAGTTCGTACGTCTCAAATTCAAATGATGGAATAACGATTTTATACGTAATCTTTTCAAAGGCGGTTTATAATTCGAAACAATAGACTTCATTTAGAGACAGGACTTGAATTAGCTTGGCATCTTTATTCATCAAATGTTTATTTTAGTAACGCATTTTTAATCTAACCAAGGTATTAACATGATTAGTGAAACGTAAATCACTATCAACCTCAAGACCTAAGATTTTTACGCTATTTACGAATTTTATGTTAGAACCATTTATCTTGAGCAACATATTGTCAAAAATTACTAAAAATTATAGTTTAAGATTGACTTGGATTCAAACTTAATGAATGGAATTCGGACAGATTAGCTACACGATCAATGTCATTATTTATAAGCTCAAGAGCGTCTTAGCTTTGTAAAAAAATGAGGGATAGACAAGTGTCTTTTTCCGCATATAGATGGTATACCAGAAGCAACAGCTCCATGCTCAGCAATACATTCAGTGATCCCCGCCATCTGAATTCTACCCTTTAAGTAATTTTCAATTAATTTAACAGAATTATTATTAAATCCGACGTAATGAAGGATAACAGTCATCATCCTGGAACCTGGTTTTATGAATATTATCAATGAGACTTTAACTACACTTTTGAATTTATAGATTACCATTTATAGTTTATTGTTTCTGTATCGTTCAATTTAATATTAGTATAGTTTGTGTAAAGTTTATATATTATTTTACATTATATTATTTAACTTATATATTATTATTACCGTGCTAAAGGAAGCGGCTGCTCTCGACAATGTGAGCCATAAGGTCTACTGTAACTTTAGCCCTTCAAGGTTTTCGCTCCAAAGACTTGTTCCTTTATGTTGGTGGGTGTCAAAAGAGCTGTATCGAAATTTTTGCTGTTTCTAACTCGTCGTTACAAAATTATCAAAACATTTGATCGGCAGCTTGTCCAATATGGAAGAAGTGGTAACAGAAGATTCCCAAAAGGTATCCTTAGATCTCCTTTGCTCAGGCATAAAACTTATAATACCTTTCGCGTATCTGTTTTCCTTCCAGCATGATGCTACCTTTGAAGTCTTCCCACTGTTGTTACCTGTTTTATGGTTTGTAGCTTAGACCACATAGTGGTCATTTTCTAATAATTTAGGTGGATAAAATACAAAGATTGGTGATTTCTTTATGGTATAATAATGCGTTAACTGGCTTACTGCAAGACTGGCATATGGTATAGGAATATTTGTTTTTCTATTGGAATGATTTCATTACTACTATCCGAATGATTATCAAGAAATTATTGGGTTTTCAATTTTGTTAAGATTGTAGCAACGCAAATTATATTGTGATTATCACTATATGTATAATGCAGTTAGCATGTATAGGTACTCCTATTTATTTCCTTAAACTCTTGTTTTTAAAGTTAAATGATTAACATCACATAACTTCATTTCTATTTAATTTATCTAGCAGGGTTCATTATGAATCTTTCCAATTATTTTTTAATTTTGTAACCTGAAATATTACCTATTCGATAGTATATAAGATTTGACTTACTTTCACCGATTTTGGAAACATTGACTGTGAAATAAAAACAGTGGCATAAGTTCATGATTAAAATTTTTTATATTTAGATGTCTTGAAAGTATCAGTAATATGATTATGGCATTTTCATGTCTCACTTAGAATTTTAACACAAGATTCACATTGTATTTTCCAACCCCAATGAAACGAAATGAAATTTAAAATTTCAATGGAATAGCTATGTTTTAAAGTTATTACTTCAAAGGTTACTTATAACTTAAAGGTTGACGAAAGGACTCAATTTTGATATAAATCTTAGATTTTGTTACTAATAATCACATGCAAAATTTCACTGCTATAGCTTGCTGGGTATTCGAGTTGCGAATATTGTCCAACTAAATTTGTCAAATCGGCCACTGAGCACCGGGTTTGAGGGTTTTGCGTTTTCGCTGCCTCTTTCGAACCAGTTTTTGTTTGGTTCACCTTCTCATTGCCCTGAATGTCATTGTGTCACAGCAGAACACCTATATCGAATACTTGGGTTCTATGAGTGTATAGGCACTCATACGAAATTGTTGATGTTTTTATCTGGATTAAAGTTAGCATCTTCAATTAATTGTTTAAATTTAATGAACTATTCAGCTTATTGTTCAAAATTTAGCCGCAACATCTGCTGCAAGTGGTTTTTGAGAGCACGCATTTTGAATTGAGACTTTCAAAAGCCTTGAAATGCTTCCAGAATACTTGAAATGCTCCTAGAAGACTTGGAATGATTTCAGAGGATTTAAACTGCTTCCAGAAGATATAAATATAAACTGCTTGATATTGCCTCTGGAAGACATGAAATTTCTCCAATACCGAATATTGCTTGTAAAACTGTTGGCGTATAACATTTTCATCTCAAAATACAAGATACTATTGATGAACCACTTGAGTTTTCTTCGAAAATATTGAAAACTATTGGACAAAATACAAAATTTTGACATAAGTAGTCCGAAAATTGTTAATTAAAGACTTAATACAGTATGTAGAAAACGTTTTTAATTTTCCACAATTATTGCTCATGACAATATCTAGCACCGTTTTCAATTTGTGTAAAGTCTGAGATTTCTTATGTAGGGAATTGTATATTATTACAATTATATATGTATTACAATTGAAACCAAATCAAAATTTTGCTTATGATTTTGCTACTGTTCGGAGCTATTTTATTTATTATTAATCAAGTATTATCTGATTTTGGAGCCCTACTCGAACATACATCACACCATCTCTATAATATGCAAAAGGAGGGTATTTTTATGTGCTTTATCACAGTACACTAAGAAGTTACTTTATGGTGGGTTTCAGGTCTCAAAGACCTTAAAGCGCACTACAAAAAATACATACTTCTTGTGCTGGAAGGAACTTCCGGGCATAGACAGGTGAAAATTAACTCTATGCCAGAAGAAGCTAAAGAGGTTTCGTGTCTCAGCAAAGGTGATCCTAAATTATATACCTTTCAAAGGAACAACGACAAGGGAAGAGATACTACCTCTTCCTTTGTAGAAGAGGTAGTATCTCTTCTACATTGGGTAAGCTTACGAGAGCTCACAAAACATACTTTGGGGGAATGCGACCAGAAACTGTCTAAGGCACGACTTTTTCGGAAAGCGTTTCCTGACACTTGCTTGTATAAAGAAACAAAACTTTGAAGGAATATGAATTAAGTTCATCGGGGACCTTAATTGACATAAACCTTTGAAAAATTGAAATTATAATAGATCTTATAAGTAGTGATTGATGCTGGGGGTCCATTTTTTAAATTTTAGTTATTACATTTTTTATCTCGAGATTGTAGAAACCTCGGGTTTCAAATAAAATTACTTAGTACGGTTACTCTGAATCACCTTAATATTATGCAATTGATTTTTGCCTTACACTAAACTTTTAAAACCTCATTATCCAAAATCTTAAATCTCTCGGTCTTTACTAATTTCTTCTTATTCTATTCACATCGAAGAATAAAATACATGTATTCGTATTTCTCGTGCGAAATGTAAATAAACAGGACTAGAAGACGAAATATTTGATGTTTTTTACGTATGAGGGGTCGGGCTTAATAGAAAATAAACTCCGCCTTCTTGCTTCCGAACGTCCGTGGTCTGCGCCCCTCAGAAACTAACCGACCTGGTAAAGTAGCCTCTTAACTTTTTAAGTGGGAATTATAATATGATAGTAATGACTGATCTAACTGGGAATTATACTGGAAATAAGCAATAAAGAATTTGTTAATATCGTTTCAGTGTGATAGATTATCATCAAGTGTTCTTATGTTTTTCGACTTGATAATGTTGTTATTTCTTAAAAATTTCCATTTGCCAGTATTGAAGATATTAGTTATACTTTGTCTGAAATAAGCTTTCTTTTCAGATCTAACACCATAAGATTACGTAAGATTCTGTAATATTCACCATATGCCGAATTTCCGTAATGCTTTATCTCCCAATTTAATCATAAGCTTATATTATCCTTCACCCAAGGCGTTTTAAGTTTATTACCAAATGTGACCGAGACAAAACGGGTATGAATAACCAAAAGTTGCATCAATTTAGTGACAAAAATATTTAATTTATGATTAATACCAGCTATATCACAAATACAAAACCAAGGCACCATAACTAAATCGGCATAAAACACATCATATCTAACCTACAAACTGTCGAAAATACAGCAAATGATCTGAAATGCGCGGACTGTACTACCCTCCAAGGTAATTATGAAATCAATACAAGTTCGACTGTCCCTAACAATCCTTGTAGGCTCACAAATTAATTGTCTTAAGCCAAAACTCATAAACACATCATATAGACGTCCCCGCATAGTTTCCCTCAGACATAGCCAAGCAAAAAATCTCATCCGTATAGAGGCAAAAAGGAGCCAACAAGTTTTCAAATTGTGTTAAGAATTGAAAAAAATTTCCAACAGCGCATCTATAGATTACACCAATTACAACCTTGGCATGTCTACACCCAACTTAATTCACAATTGCTACAATGAGTTGGAAATTCCATGGAACAGGTGTCGCGACCTTATAAAACACATTTTTGACTTGGTGAAGAATTTTTTACCATTGAGCTTATCTAAATTAAAGGAAGTAGAAAATTATTCTAACCGTAATTTTGTTTAGCTCTCCAACGTATAATTTTAAACAAGTAGGTTTTTTATGTACCAATACAATTGAAATACAATATTCTGAAACATTTTTTCTTATTATTCCTACATGTAACAAGTCGTCAATAATTTTGTTCATTGCTGACTTTTCATAAAACGATAATCGTCCAAGTAGAAGAGAAAAATTTTCCCTGTTCAATAACGATTCCTATTTTAAATTTAGTTTTAGGAAATATAGCTTTTTATATTTTTGATGAGACTGCACTACATTTTCCCATTTTCGCAATTAATTTCAGAATCAATATCGAAAGTTAATTATTTTTCTATTTCAAAAGCATCGGTATTCAATATATCTGAAAGATAAGAATTAACGATATTATTTGATTCTCTCATTGTAACCGTTATAGGCGGTTTATGAAATTCAACCTTCAATTCATTGTCTGGTTATGTACAACTTAAAAACAAACAAAGCAGTAAAATTATCTGCTAATTAGTACTCTTTGATTTAAATGACTTAAAATACTTTTCTTACTTTAACTTGCCTTGTTGTATCACCAACAGCTTTAATATGTTATCGCTCATTTTTAAAACCAATGATAGTTCATAACAAAGAATTAAATCTAATTTTTGTTGAAGCGATTGTTTACGCTCGTATTGCATTTAAACCTCATTTGCGATATTCCCTTTCTTCACGATATATTATCTTCACATTCCTAGTATCACACGATGTAATTTTTAAATAAATTCTGACCCAGAAACGTTGTGTTTTGGCGACAATTCTTCGCACAGTTGATAAATTATCCAGCAAGATCAGAAATAAAAACATAATCACAATATTAATTATTATATAATTATTATATATTATTATTATTATTATTATTTTATTATTACCACCATTCTCCCGCAAAGAATTCGATATAAGGATTCGATATATAACATCAATTTTATTTCCAGTTGTAGGATAATCGATAGTCGCACTGATTCGAGAAACCTCAAAGTTCATCCCTTTTCTACGGAACAACCGTTACAATTAGATTAGTTAAGCTAGGGTATTGCTCTAGATACTCAACGCGAAATGTCAGTCTAGAGACGATATTCTTTTACCTGACGTTCGTTACGGTTATATACTCGACTGCCTTTGTTATCAATTTTTTTCCAAACACTTTAATCTTCTTGATATAAAAGCAAAGACACAATTCATTTTATTTCTTCTACAATTATATTTATATCTAATTGCAGCGTTTCGAAATTCTATTCAATAAATTAAAAAGACGGTTTAAAAAGTTTAAAAAGACAGCTAAGAAAAAGAATTGAGTTATTTTTAAAAGTTCTTAAAATATCTCACCAGATTTGATTGTTCATAATGAAAGAACTTGATTCGATGTTGGTGAAACTCTATGTTATTCACTATTTATCACAACTTTGAATCAGTACGACTCATTAAATAGTGCTTAGACCTGTCTTTGCAGATCATCCTCTTTTTCTGCCATGATTCGTTTTCTCGGTTGACGTGTGAACAAATCATTTCTTTTATCATACTAATTAGTATGGTGTGCTCGCCTATGTTAATCATTGTTATATTAAGTGTGCATATGATTTGAGTTAATTTTACAATTGAAGGGCTGGGTGTAAAGACGAGGTGGAAAACTTGGAGTTCATTTTAGAAAACTTTTAGGGAAATTATTTTCCCAAGAGCATTTGTTAAATTGTATTAAATCTTTGGTCAATGTTCGTTTAATGCCTTTTTCTATTTATAATTAATTGCCATATTTTGTGTTGTTCTTGATTTCGATAAATCAAGAAGATATTCGTCATCATCTTTTCCTATAACTGCGGTAATACCACGTGTAATACCAAACGTGGCAGGCGATTAGTAGTATCCAACAAATTCATGACAACATCTTCCAAGACCTCAATACCAACCTATTTTGCTAAATGTAGGTTGCCTTAATCCAATTTCAAGACGCAAATCAGGGCTACTGTTATCAGTTGCAGAACTAACACAATCGGGTAAAATTTTTCCATACTTGATTCAATATTGTTGATTTCAGTCATTGATTTCATCCAATGATTCGCAAATATTGTCCACAGCATCTTTTATATTGAATTACTGTCAAAACTCATTAATTAATAATTTGCTATCGGTTAGCTTTGAATGTTGCTATAACTGTCTGATTCATTAGCTGAATTAAGCCCGATATGTTGGTGCGATTTTCGGGATCATTATGTATAAACAAACGCGCCGGTTTTAGAAAAATGTATTTGTTATTATTATTATAATTGAAAAATAATAGCTCTCAAAAAAAATGTCTGAAGAAGTTCAAGATTTTGTATTTTGCCAACAATATTTGGAAGCAAAAATAACTTCCATTAATAATTTGTTGCCTTTTGTAATAAATTTATCTTTTGAGAGCAATTTTACAAACGGGATCAAGTCTTTTGAAAACATTTCATGTCTCCTCGAACCATTTTAAATCTTCCAGAGGCAATTTGAAAGCATTTCCAATTTTTTAAAAGGATCAAATCTTCTGGAAGCATTTCAAGTTTATAGAAACAGTATCAAGCCATGTCGAAGTAGTTCAAATCTTTTGGAAACGCTGTAAACATTTCAGGTGTGCTGGTAACAATATTAAATCTTCTTGAAACAGTATTAAGTCTTCTAGGGGTAGTATCAAGTCTTTTGAAAACATTTCAAGTCTTCTGGAAACAATTTGAAGTCTTCTAGAAGCAGTATCAAGTATTTCAGGGACAGTGTTAAGTCTTCCGGAAGCGGTTTATGTCCTCTGGAAATATTGCAATTCTTCTGAAAATATTTGAGGTATCTTGGTAACAATGCATCAAGTTTTCTGATAGCAGTTAAAACATTTTGGAAGTATTTCAAGTCTTTTGGAAGCATTATCAAGTCTTCCAGAAGCAACACAAGTCATTCCAAAGCATTTCAAGTCTTCTAGAAGCAACACAAGTCATTTGGAAGCATTTCAAGTTTTCCGAAAGCAGAGTCAATCGTTTTAGAAGCAGTCTCAAGTCATCTAAAACCAGTATCAAGTCTTTTATCGGTATTTCAAGTCTTCTGGAAAATATTCTGGAAGCATTTCAAAGCCATGATGGTTATACAATTACTAATACTTTGAATATCTCGAAAACGAACTATTTTTGGACCTATGTTATTAGGTTTTTTTGTTTCTTTTTGGAGCAGGTGATACATATTTTTCATATTTTTTTTACATTGTTCACCAGGTGGTGAAATATTGCACAATCGTTGCAGGAATTCCTCTTATAATCAATATAACGTATGGGAGTAGGGCTCTCAAAAAACTGAATGGGGAAGAGTTGGTTTGAAATGGATATGTTTTCTGCCGTAAGTATTTACTGCTTTATAAGCAGAATCCAGTCTTTAATTAGCAGTTTTTAAACTTCTAATATGAAGATTTTGTAGCTTCGCAACAGTAATTATGGAATTTGCCTGTAAAACCGATTATACGCACATTTTGACGAAATTTACTTGGCATATATAGTCGCATAGATTTGAAGGTTTTTACCGTTTGCTAATTTCAATTATATATAAAATTGGATATATGACACTCTAATAGCTTGTGAAAGTGTGTTATCTACTTTAAGAGCAAACTGTCAAAAATGTTTCCCAGTTTCTAACACTTTCAAAAATGAAAATATCCTATTTTATGCATACGGGCTCGTATTTTGTTGTTTTGTAAGCAAAATCAAATGTTATTAACATTTTCTTGCCTTTTGCAATAAAACTGTTTTCTGCTACCAGTATTTAGTCTTTAATTAACAGTTTATAAACTACTTGTCAAGATTTTGCATTTTGTCCAATTGTATTTAATATTTTCGAAACAAACTCACATAGCATATTAGCAAAATCTTATTTCTTACGATAAAAACGATAAATTTTTTGCCAGCAGTTTTTTAAGCAACATCAAGTCTTCTAGAGGCAATATCAAAACTTTTACAAGCAACATCAAATTTTCCAGGGGCAGTATCAAGTCCTTTAATAGCAGTTTCAAGTCTTCTGAAAGTATTTCAGATCTTCTAAAAGCACTCTCAAGTCTTTTAAATACAGTATCAAGTATACTTAAAAGCAGTATCAAATCTGAATTCAGAATACGTGCTCTCGAAAAAACCATTCACAACAAATGCTGGGACTTAATTGACTCCCAGACCCCTCACGTATTGGGCGCTTATGGGTATGGGTGTTCTTCACCCACGTATCTAGCGGTTATGTGCATAGAAGCAGAATTCTTTGACAAAACACAAGTGGTTGGAATTTAGGAGAATTACTAAGGTTAATTAAAAAAATAGGTATATTGTAAGAAGATCGTTATAACAGGGAAGTAAGAATTTAGTTGAATTTTTGTTGAATAATTTTCAACAAAGTGAAATTTATATTATGTGTTGACGACGTTGTTGCAGGAAACACAGTGTTACTTCTAAATATCAATATTTCATTACGTCGTAAAATATCTCCTTTCATTATACTACATCATATAACCACGAATACAACATTTATTGTTGTTACTTTGTCTCATGAAATTTCTATTTCGATTTAATGTTTTTGTATCAAATTTACAATCAGATGTCTAAACTTGAACATCTAAATATCACTGCTGATACCTAACGTCTATACAATAGATGTGGTAAATGTAGAATATAGGATGGTACGTGCTTACGCGTTCGGTTTGTGTACGCATAGTTGTGTGGGGCCGCAACATTGTACGTAATTACGCGAAATTAGCGAATAACTCGTGGTGTGTTACAACCGCTCGGCCTGGGAATGTCGCGGCCCTCGGAGAATATCCACGAATAGTTTCTCGAATGTTCCGCAGCCGAGGCATTGTTGGCCGGATCGTAGGAATTGGCTCGGAATTCCCGAACCGACGAAGTCCTCCGGTCGAGTGTTCAGATCCGGTGCCGTTTAACCAGGAAAGTTACTGCGTGTCGGATTACGCCGATTTGCATTCGAAATTTTGGTTGGATTGTGCAAGGAACTCGACCGCCAAACGGCGGACTGTTTCAATGTAAAATTCCAGGCAAATTATACATTAAGCATTCTTAAATTTATTTAATAAGTTGTTTTTTTTTTAATTTAAAGCTTTATGTTTGGCTCAATATAAATTTTTGAGTCGTATGAGAAAATTCAATAAGAGGGTTCGTAAGAGAAATTCGGGAGTTATTGGACTCCGCATTAATATTCTCTAAGGGTCTCAGGCAAAAAGACGAAGGCGGTTCCTTGAAGAAGAGAAAAAGCGAAAGGGCGCAAGAGATCCTATAGAAAATTTCTGAAAACAACCTCGAAGGTCGACTTATAACGTTCGCCTGGGAATATTACGCCACCAGAATATTAATACAAAGACCATTATTATCCCCGAATTTTCAAAAAAAAATCATTTAAGTTATTTTTGACTATGCCAATTGTTTGATTAAAAGCGAAGCGGTAATTAAATTTTGTGGTGCGCGTAATTAAACAACATTCACTTGGTGGGTTCGTTTTATGCATCGGATTACCAATTGATTTTATTGCGAATTTAATATTTAATTCTCTTCTGTAATATCGCAGTACCAGTCCATTGGACCGTAAAGTTATTTCAAACAAACGCACCTAATTTACAGGAAATTGTTATTAAATTTAACTTTCATTCACCATATTATCCGGTTTGATTTTGATATTGTTCGTAATAAATAATTATCGGAACAACGTAGAAATAATAAGTCAATTAATTAGTAAAACGTAAAATAATTACAAAAATAAAGGAATTTAACACTGTAATGTTTTACATCCACCACCAATTATCGTTCAAAAATCTAATCAATCGTTTCGCTCTCTTTTCTAACAACTGGCATTCTGTAATTAAACGACGCCAACGACTCCACGTGGTTCGTCCACCGTAATTACTACGTCAATTCAATTTCTCCTCTCGTCCTGGCGGACCCGAGAACAATTTAATCACGAAACTGTGGCAGTCACACTGTGCTACCGGAAATAAAGGGAGAATTTAAAAAGGAAAACCGTTAATCCAACCACGTTCAACCTAATCACATTTTATATACAGGGTGATTCAAAAAACTTTTGACTTCCAGGGCAGGTAATACATGAAAAATTATGATGAATAGTCTAAGGATGAATAGACTTAACTTTTTTCTAAGCCACAGTTTTTGAGTAATTTACATTTTAAAAATCTCATTTTGGCTTTTTGTCGGTGTTGCTGTTTACTATTCCAAAATTGTTTCACAAATTCACTCTTAAAATTATCAATGTTGTTGCATTTGTACGCTACCATTCCGTTAGTTGAATAAAATTCAAAATTAATTTGGAATCGTCAATATCGATGGTTAGTTTTATTAAGTTATTTAGGTACGTCATCGGCTGTATCTTGACCTTGGTACTCCCAAATTTAGGCCACATATCCGGTTTAATAAATGGTGAATTGCTGTTATTTTCTCTATTTATTACATTAATTAAATTTTCTTTTATAATTTTGATCCCTCTGATCATCTTCGTATATTGATTTCGATATTTTTAAAAGATATTTCTAATTTCTGCTTTAATAAAGTTCATTTTCTCTTCTAAGGCCATACCAAAGTACCAAAGTATTAATAAGTTAGAAAATTTTGTCAAAGTTAGTTTTAATTTGTTTTTCTATTACTTTTTATATATTATTATTCCCCAAAAGTTGTATGTTTATAATTGTAATTTTCTCTTGTTCCTCCAATATAATGTTACATTTTTCTTCCACACTTTTCTCCACATATAACGGTAGCTGGTTAACGTTTTTAATTAATGTATTATATTTTCCATTTGAATTGAAATTGTGTATTGTTTTTTAATATTATTGATTTCGCGTTTTAAAACGTCGTTACTATTTTCTAATTGTGTGATAATTTCTTTTCTTTTCTTAATCGTTGAATTGTTTCATCAAATTTTCGCTGATTTTCAAATTGACTGTTTCCCAATTTTTCTCCTAATTTTTGATTAATTACTTCTAAATTCCATTTTATATTGCTTTAATATCTTTCCTAGATTTTGATTTACTTCCATTTCATTTTGTTCTAATTTCTGTTTTCTTTTCATTTTCTTTTTTCCTTTTCATCCTCATAACTAGTTGTAGCAATTATTCTTGATTCCATCTCCACACTTCTTTCTTCAGTCGAAACTTCTGGTTATAGGATCTGGTGATACGTTCTGATACTTTATTTTCCTTTTGAACGTTTGGCACCAAAATGATGAAATTAACCAAATATATAAGTTCTTTCAGGAGGAAAAACATAAACTCTCATGTTTAACTCCGAAGTCCGATTGTCAACTGTTATAGAAATAATTGATGTACATAATAACGAACAATTCTAGTTCTTTTAATAACAGTTCACCTGTTATCCCGTTATATTAAAAATTCCATTTTCCAGTATTTTCATTTGAATTTTTGCTTTCCTTATCAGTAAATTTATGTGGTATTATTTGTTTAATGTTATCCAACTCAAACTTGATAAGACTGTGGTTACATCTTTGTTAATGTTCAACAAAATAAAGGTTTATTTGAATTATTTTAACCTTGTGAATACGTCTTCGAAATATTTTCCTTTCTTCCTGAAACACCCTGAATAAAAATTGAATTCCTGTGTGTGCCAATGTTAAAGTGTGTGCAGTTTTTTCAAAAATAAAATCTTATACAGCATACTACTGCTACTACTTTCCGTACAAGAAATCAGAGTCCCTCACTTTTGAGATCGATATTTTCGTATCCGCTCGATGAAAAAAAGTGCGGTAAAGTTTATTGTAATTAATCAGTGAACATTTCTGCTTATCATAAGTTGATTTATAAATTTTGGAGAAGAAATTATCCGATTTTTGAGAATTTTGGTAATTTTATTAACTTAATCATTTAATTTTAGTTTGTTTTTCGCTTTTGTTTGCTTGTAGCAGCAAACCATTATTAAAACCGCAGAACCATAAATTGGAAAATCAAAGGATATCCAATTTCCTACGTTATCTGTTGGAAACCTTTCTACATTTTTACGAACAATAAAGCACTGAATTCCTCTAAAATTGAAAATAAATGTTGTAAATTTAGTTAAATGTAATGTTAATAATTAATTAATTAATAATTAATTTTATAACTTTTTTAAATGAACTTTGATTGAAGATGATTCATCCTTATATTGACCAAAATGTTGAATTAAAGATTCATAATTTGTAATAATTTTTTTACTTTTTATAGCAAAATATAATGGCAATCAGCTCATCTCATTAATAACTTGAAATATTACAGATTTATTTTGTGAAGGTTCAATAATATGTTTAAACTTACTTGTTTTTGTCGCGGATCTCGAGAATAGTGTATAATGTCTTCTTTTACTTCTTTCTTTCTTTCACAATCAGATGTATTCTTAATTAGCTTTTGCAAATCAATTTGGTTATTTTCCTAACTGGTAAAGTTGCAAAAAAATTGTTTGGGATAGCATATCTTTAATTGAATTATTTCACGAAAAACAGTGTTAAATTCATCAGATTTTTAAATCTAAAACTACCTTGGATTAAATTTTTTTGCATTTTATTTTATATGGATTTCATATGCAGGTTATTTCATATGCAATATTATTTGCCGTACGAAAAAAAAATTGTGCACAATTATTATTCATGTGCTGTTTTTAAAATTTATCTGCATTGCCTAGAACTAGAATCATTCGGATTTGCTGTCTTGAGGGACCTACAGCCAAACTCTAGAATAAACACTGGACCTAGAATGAATAATCCGAAGACGCGCGGCTAAATCCAAAACTTTCTAATTCTAAGTCTAGTGTTAGTTCTAGTTTCACTTCAATTCAAATAGTAAATCTGTAATAATCTGTTTCAGTAACTATTCACAACCAAAAGGTTCTAAAATATTCAGCTCCCCAGGGGTGGGTTGGATGCACGAAAGGAGTGCCCCCTTTTCGTACAAAATTCAATTCCAAAAAAACTGGTCTACACCTCGGAGGGGACACTGTGTACATGTGTAATGGGGACACCATGCATTTCATTGCAAAGGCAGGTGCCCTCCCAGGAGTTCTCGCCCCAGGGTTGTAGCCCTACTAGCCCGAAGTTTTAGGACGGCACTATGTTAGACGTAATAGTGTTTATATTTTATAATGGGTAAATACTAGTGATGGGAATACCGGTCCTAACCGTGTCACATGCACCAGGAACGGTCGCTATACAAAAATACTAAGAAACTGTATAATAAATCGCCAAATAAATCAATAGAATATGCCGTCAGTAATAAATTAGTAACATTAAACCAGAAACATAGCTGGTTTCGTAAAAATTAGAAGATTTCATATTCTCTACCCCTAATTATCACAATTTTCAAAAATTACCCGTTACCCGAAACTTTAACAAAGATTACAAACGTTCAGAATTGCAACATTTCGTTCCTCATTCCTCAAATAGCATACCATCAGTACAAATATGTAGGGTATATTAGTAACCGAGCAGATTTGGGTGTTTTAAAAATCATGCTGGATGTTACGCTCCGTTAAATTAATGGTGCAAAAAATCGTTACTCAAATACGGTACCATCTTGTAGTGATGATACATACATATGTTAATCGTTATCTACTGTAACAGATATTTTAAAATCGCGTGGAATCGGTATGCTCCTCAAAAATACCGCTCCAAAATACCGTTCCTCAAATACCGTACCGTAACTAGTAAATACCCTCTGGTATTTACAACTCTTGTTTAATGGCCTATATCTCGTCAAGGAGTATTTACGAGCCTATAGGATATTAAGCTACTCTATTTTGAAGACATAGGGTATGTATATTAAAACTATTTTTCATATATTACCTGTTTTAAAAACCTGTCAACAATCCTATCGGGCATATCTTGTATCTACGATTACACTTACTACCCGCATAGAAATGATCACGAACCAGATACCTTAGACGTGCTAATTACTAATTTAAGTATAAATTCACATACCAAGATTAATTGTGAAGAAGTAATAAAAATTAAATTAAATTAAAAAAAAAATTTAAATTAAGAATATCGATCGATAATCAGCATAACAACCCCTTCTGATGATAGAAAGCTGAGGATTATTATTTATAAAAGAACATCTGCATCTGTACGCCCTAACATCAAGCCTGCCAAGACAAATATTAACATATATGTATAATTGAAATGATTAAGCAAAAAAGAAACGTACTAGAAAAGAATGGCAGAGGCTTCGAGATCCAAGAATTAAGAGAAAACCACTGACGAATTGAACTAACATCAAATATTGCATACAACCCCTAAAGAACATGGAATGCTTATCATTACTATTACAAAATCTCCTGGCCACGACCTCATTCCAAGCTGAGTGATCAAAAATGTACCTAATCAGACCTTCAATATTCTAAACTCCATATTCTAAACTTCATATCACACTGTGTGATATATCTATCTGATAAAAATAAATGTAACATTAAAATCTACTGAAATCTACTTGAAATCTATGGATAAACATTTTGAGAAAGAGATATTCAAACACTTAAGTTCCAAAATCACAATTATTCCTATTGTCCAATACGGGTTGAAGATTGATTCTTCAATACTACAATAAGCCTCTAGACATATTTGTTATGTCTAGAGGCTTATTGTAGTATTCCTTTGTAAGTCCTTTGACTCAGTATGGTTATACCATATAACCATAATAATATATATAATACCAAATAATCCAAATAATACCATATAATACCAAATAATACCACCAAATAATACCATATATATTAAAATATAAGATCCTTAACAAATATATCCTAATACCTCAAAGTCTTAATTTTCTCATTTCTGGTAGAAATAGATGAAAATCTAAATAAAGCCATCCAAAAGCTCCTAAACTCGGCAAATGATATTCATGAGGAGTAACTTGGTCCACTTAAATTCAAGTAAATCTGATTACAAAATATTTACCCTTAGACAAATTAAAAATTCTACAATAATAAAAATAGAAAACCATCATTTAAACTGGTTTTCCGAAAGATAACGTCATCAAAAATTTGGGAGTGTATTATATTAATAAAAAATTAAACGTAAAATATATAGAAGACTAAATCTATTCCATCATCAATTGAAAACCGAAAATAAAGATCGATTGTGCAATACTCTATGTATTGATCTATATAAGCCCTAGAGTTGCGAAACAAATTACTGAGAATATCCGTTAAAGCCAATGGTTTGTGAGAAACTCGCAAATACACGAAGAGCTTGGTAGTGAGACAATAAAAGAACATATTAAGAAAATAACGAAATAATCAGTAGAAGGCTTCCAAAAGTGTCCAAGTGCATAAGAACATATAACAGGTAGAACTTCAACTGGGAAATACTGGTATCCAGCCTCAGTTAAAACGAAGACTTCCCCAAGACGAATTTAAAGTGATAACCTATTAGATAATAAAAGAGAATCGACATAGAATGTGGATGACATTCAAGTTATTATTATAAATTAACTTCGGTAATATCAAAGCCCTGAAATATCCGTTAATGTTGAACTGATGTGAGTAAAAAAATAAAAAAGACCAGCGGATTTTTAAATAAACCTGTAAAAAAAGGTGTAAGGGTAACACCTTTTTTTTGTAAATATAGGAGAATACATAATAATGTAAACTATTATGATAAAATTATGCTATAGAGAATACAAAAGTTTTGATCTGTACAAGAAGCCATGGAGGTTCTATTAACGTGAATGTGGCGGGATTCAGTTTCGTTTTGTATCCAGAGTATTTTGTTACATCCGGCGAGTAGAGTAAACTTTAACGGTGGAAAAAGTTTTATTATACCGCCGGTAACCTAATATTTCACAGCGGCTCGAACAATAGGAAAGTTAAGGAATCATTTTGCGGTATGAAAAATTCATAATTTTTTATTTATTTTTGGAAAACTTTTTAAATTCGCCGTTTAGTTTGTAGTTGCGTAGTAATTTCCACTGAAATTCCGTCAGTTAAAACTACAGGAGTTGAATATGGATTTAGATCCCGTCAGTTTTTTCTTGCCCTATAAACATAAAAAACGGAAATTCAACCCGTTTCATCCCAGTTTTGTCCGATTAAAGGTTAAAGTGCAGGACACCGCTTAATTTCGGCGACGTTATCGGGGGGCTTATTCAATTTACGAACGGCGCCAAATAGCTGTACGGGGATAACATCTCACTCAGCGGTTGCCCACTTGACTCGAGTTCGCGTGGCGCCCCCTGACGGGAGCTTTCGGAATCAACCGTCCGAAAGCTCCGTTAGCTTTGAGCTACGTGACGATCCTTTTATCTGGACTTCTTCTCCTCTCTTTTTCAAGCTTCTCCTCCAAAACTTCAACCCTTATTTACTGCACATCGGCAAACCACTCTTCGTAAATCCTTGGATCCTGTAGCTACTGGAATAATTTTAGATTAACGAACCGATGAGCGTGTATTGGAAAATTCTTAACAAACTCTTCAAAGGCAAAATGAATCAATTCGGGTCAATACGTTGCTTAATTAAAGAATAGTTGCTCTTAGTCACTTAAAACATTCTTGTAGTAGGTCAAGTACTTCACGGACCATTTAACACCTCGTGGCTGCTGTCATGCCATTTAAGCAGTCCATACTCCGACCTGCCACAAGCGGGGTGTTGAATTAACAAAGGATATTCGAGCAGATTACAAGTTTCAGGACACGTTCACCAGACCATCCGAGGTCCTGACTATGGAGTCGGGCGTGGAAGCGGCAGGATGGCTTAATAATTTACCCAGTAAGGCCCACTAAGCCCTCGAATTATGGCCACTGTTAATGTCAGCTCGGGGCTAAGTGCGAATCTGCTCAAATACGACGCCGTCGTCTTCTTTCGACGTTAAAGGGTTGCGAGGATGACACGCTTTTAAGAGGAAAAGGTTATTGAATTTTTAAGTGCGACATCAAGTGGGTTTAAGCTTTTAAACTGCTTTTGTTGTCGAAAAAGGATCTTGTTAAAATCACCAGGTGGCAAACCATAATCTCATCTTTTTTACCTAAAATCTTTATCGAACATCTTTCTCCTCACCCTTTTTTTAAAGCTGTTCAAACTTCATACACAACTTTCCACACCCTTCTTTTTTGCTTTGTTTGTTTGGACACCCTTTTCAAAAACCTTTAAGGGATGTGATTTAACATCATCGGTATTCGACCAGTTTGCGACATTTTGACTTAAATCGAGTAAATATTTGAGGTGCGCTCCTTAGATTCTTTAGCGTTGGTAACCTTTACGCTCAACCTCTCGAAACCCCTAATGCGTCTATATCCCAAAACAAATGTAATTTAAGATGTTAAGTAAAGCTGTCAAGTACGATCGAGGGCAGGATCAACACATTAGCGGTTCTCTTCGAAATGTTTGTATTGGACTGGATGTTCCTGCTGTCGGCGTGTCATGTATCTGACGCTTCACGTTTAAATTGATGTTCTGAAACGTGTTTTAACTTGCGTCATAACAAAATTTGTTTTGTTTTTCGAGATAAAGTTGTTTCAGTCGAAAACTAAATAATTATTCAACTCGGAACTAAATTCGAAATCGTAAATTTTTGCATTTAAAACTATCCATTTCGATTGAAGTTTTTTTTTACGAAGCACTACTCATTGTCCGGTTACAAATTGGCGCATTAGCCTCGAAACAAATCTCGTAATTGTTTTTATTTCGGTGTGAGCGATCTTTCGGTCGTTTTTATGGAATTGTAGCGGATCGTAACGAAAAAGGAACAACCCATTTTTGTCAGCCTTTGAGGTGATTCTGGCGAATCCCACGTATTGTACATTATACCGACGCGATATTAATTCACGCGTTGACAGATTTACAAACGGTTTTTACGATCGAATAAAAATCAGTGTTTATTGCGTTTTTTAAAAAGCGAATTGACAATATCAGGTTTTAGATATTTTTTGGGGATTTTTTTATTTGACAGTTAACCACCTGCGAATGCCTATAAACCGTAACGATCAATTTGATTCATATCCTCGTTAATCAAAACACTTTAATAAAATTTAACTCTCGACGAGTTATCGATTCTAATTTAAAGTCGAATTTCTCTACAGATTATGAAAACGGTTTTGGAAAGTCCTCGAAGAGAAGTTGCAATTCGATTCCTGGGTTTAGATGATTGAATTTTACTTACTGAAGCTTTGCAATTGACGAATGGCTACACGATCACCCTCAAGGACTTTCAAAGTCTCGAGATGAGACCACGAGCTCCGGTATCGGTAATTATCTAATGCCTTTATGCAAGTTGATGGAATGCTTGTAATCGGGATTTATTAAGGGAGCTTTCTGAGACGTCGTCGTCTGGCCCTCTGTTAATGGTACCGAAGCCCTTGCTTTCGTAATGAATTGGAGATTATCCCTTCGGCGGAGATCCTGTTGCTTTCATTATTTTGGCTTCTCAAAGGAAGATGGGATTTTGAAGTTATTTACAGATAGAAATTGTAACCTAAATTTATACTTAACTACATTGCGCAAGGCATTTTATTAAAACGTGTTAAATTAAATTGAAACGTAATAGCCATTAGCTTGGGGTAAAAATTACCAGGATGTTTTAAGTGGTGCACGCTCAGAAAAGTGAATATTTCGTGGATATTGCTCTTCAGGGAAATTTGCGGTTTTATCCCTTGACAGCTACATAGTCCAGGGGAAGTTTCAACATTTCTACATATATATAGAGATCTGTGCATTAACAATTCGATACCTTGTCATATTTCGCTTGCCTTAAGTACTTTTAAATCGCCATCGTAAACTGAAACAAAACTTAATCTAAAATTTTATACGACCCCGTTTACGACGCATAACGTTGTTTATGTTTTAGAAGATGGGCCAACGAAGGGTATCGACCTTAACACCGTCGAAATTGCGAACCTTATATCCGTGCCGTCGCCTTAATAATAAAGTTCTTCGATGTACATCGTCGAACAAAAGTTGTAGCGACACAGCTTTCATCAGCCATTATCTAATTAGGAACCGTTCCGTCGAGTGTCTCGTAATTTTAATTAGAACTAACCCCTCCGCGGATGATATAAGACCTTGTAACGAAACAAATCCCTTTAATTCGCTCCTACCAAAGTCTGGCATAAAGCAGTTATTACTTTTACAGCGACTGGCTATGGGGAGGGTTAAATTAAAATTTAATTTCAACTCTAGCCCGTCGGGCGTTTTTTTACGAATTAGTCGAGCAAAAGAGGTTCGTTCGAGCGATGTTTAATTAAAAATGCAGCGGCTGAATTAGAAATAACTAATTGGCGAGGAAAGAAAGTTTAATGGGTTTATCCCTTAAGGAAAAGTTCTGTGAATCTTTTCAAGTATCTCTTCAATGTAAGAATAAGTTTCTTATTCTCTTATTAAAAGGTCCGTTTCGATGTTAATTGATTTCTTAAATTCTCATTTTAAATAGCATTTATATTAAGCAATAAACCGGTAAATTGGCAAAATTTAAGATAAATATGGATATGGAGATAACAATATCTAACCTTATTTACACAAATAATACATGAACTAGCATTAATTCCTACGACTATAATATACAATACCTCGGTGTTGATCAAGGATTATCGCATATGGAAACAAGAACAAAATCGATAGAACATATTCAAATCGAATTGATTCTTGCGTTCAAACGGAGTTATTTCTTGTTTAATAAAGAACTTTCGAGTTTACAAATAAGCGAAATGAGACGTTAAAAACTGAAGTTATAATTTCCTCAACAACCACATTAGTTATGATTTGTAACGATTGTTTCTCTACTCAAAAACTATGAAACAGCTTAGGATTTAAAAATATTCATTCCTGATGATATGGTATTTGTTTTTAATTACGCATACCACAATTCTATAACTCCTAGTAAATATATACTAACTAGTTATTTGTTTTTGACATTAAAGCTTAAAGGACTAATGTTTTGCGGCTTTTCCCAGTAGTCCAGTTTGCTTCACAAATAAAATGAATAAACATTGTCATGTTTTAAAAGCTTTAAAATCCTAACACAAAAACGCACGCATTGCGCTACCAGGAACACACTTTTCGGTTACTACTATTTTATTATCAATCCGCACTACTGCTCGCGTTTGAATCGATTAGGACACTAAGTTACTAAATCGGTTGGATTCACTCGCTCAAGGCGACACAGGGCATCGTTGTCGAGAAGCTGGATGGCCTCGATGATCATGCATTATCTTCTCATGTTTACATGCCAATAATGCAATTTCTGATGACACTGATGCTACTTGCAAGTCGTGATGGAAGCCGGTGTTTTTTGTATACTAATTTGCTATACACGTTAGTACTTTGTTTTGGCATCTTTGGATCAGACTAGCATTTGTCTTACAGGTAAAACCTCAGAATTGCATTCAGTATGTTCATTTTGGTTTTAATATTTGCTTATATATTAGCAACTTGTTTCTTACTGATATCGTAGATTTTCTGCCAATAAGCCAATATAGATGTCTACATTTAGTATCATCAGGTTTTTTTTTGACGTGAGTTTTCCATTTGAATTTGACATCCAGCGTTATACCAAGATATTTTGCGGTGTCGGCGTAAGGGACTGCGTTGCCATTTATGTGTGCTAGCACATAGTTTACTTTCTTGTTTTCTTACAAGAAAGTTCATGTATGTCGATTTATTCGTATTAAATTTTATTAGCCATTTGTAACATGTTTTTTTGTGTTTGCATATTTTTCACATAACTACAACTTATGGTATTTTTATTTTCTATTGAATTTAAGCCCAATTTGTAACTTATTTGCTGCAACTGCCACTATCGCTGTATCATCTGCGAATTAAATTTTCTTTTTAACACATTGAACGTCACGAGAAGCAAGTGTGCTTCACAGACCTTTAATATAACCAGGCCGTGAGAAGTACGGTGGCGTTTAAGTTGCTAAATATAGTGTTGGGCAAAGCAGACTACCTTCAAGAACGCCGGTTATATTTCATATTGTGATTAAAGCATCTTATTCACTGCTTATTCAGCGTTTTCGTATTTTACTCTACAAAATCGATTAAAAGTAATAATATCTTTATTGTTCACATAAGCACCTTACACACATACAAACGGGAACAAAACATCGCAAAAAAGAAACACAAAATGAAAGTAACATAACACATATATATTTTAGTATGTTTGAAGGAACTCTTACACGGCATAAAGCATCTTGTCCATAAATAAACACCACTTATTTTTTAAAACTTGAATAACTGAAGTTTTTTTTTATATTTTCTGGCAAACCATTAAATAAAAAAATATCTCTTCCTGAAGGATTTATGTGAAGTCTACGTTCAGGTAAATTAAGCGAATTGTACCTTGTGTCGTAGGTGTGGATGTCCTTTCTGTGGAGCAGCGTCGATAGTTTGCTTTTTACGTCCACTAGGGTGAGGAACGCGAAGAAGCTAACATCATAATTTGATGTTTCCGAAATAACAGTCGGCAAGACGTCTGTTCGGAAACATTTCTTATAGCTCGTATTACTCTTTTTTGGATAATAAATATTCGTTACTTGTAGTGGGATAGGCCCCAAACTTTGAGCCCATAGATCATTGTTGACTGAATTTTGGTGAAGTAGACTAATTTTGCTTCATCTATTCCCATAAGTTGCCTAGCTCTCATAATTGCATATGCTGGTTTGCTTAACTTAACCCAAAGTAGCTCACATGACTTTTCGATGTAAGAAGACTATTCAGCACAAATCCCAAGTATATCACCGTGCCTACATGCATCACTCGATATCTATGACTTGAAGTGAAGCTCAGAGTTGCAGCTTTTTCTGTATTTATAATATGCGCTTTTTTTACATATTTCGGCAGGTGTTATCCCCGTTACTATTGAAGCTGTATCGTCAGAAAAAAGCAAAGACATGTTACTTACATTGGATGGAAGACCATTCATATTAATTATGAATGATCTTCATTATGATTATAAAGAATAACGGTACAAGAACACTACCTTGAGGAATGATACGATTTCAACAGATAACATGTAACCAGATGTTGTCAAAAGTTTGTACAACATCCAAAAATTTGGCTGGATAGACTTTATTTTTTTCTTCCGCTGCTGTTTCAATTGTATTTGTAATTCTATGCACTTGGTCTATTGTTGCTTGTTTATCTTGAAACCCAAATTGATGTGTTGGTATTAGGGCTTTTCTTCTATAGTAAGCTTTAGTCTTTTTAATAGTAATTTATTAAGTAATTTTGATGGTAAAGGTAATAGAGAGATTGGTCTATATGATGTAACATCATTGGGGGGTTATCACGTTATGGTATTATTATTATTTCAGCTTTCCATATACTTGGGAGGTATTTCTGTTAAATTCTGTTAATTAATGTTGCCTCTTACAACATTAATTATGTATACTAGTTTTGTATTTGCCCGTTTTATTACATATTTCAATGTTTCTCCATTAATTAGGCTATAGCCTACTGATTTCCTAATGTAAAGTTTATGTATTTCATAGTACAGTTCTTGCATTCTTACACCTGGTATATTACTAACCAGCAGTTCCTAGTATAATCCAAAGCTAATCGCTTTGGATTATACACGGTTTGATATAGTTGGTGGACTGTCTTTTGTAAAAGTTTCCTTCTTGATGTTCTGCCAGCAAATTAACTTTTTCTTGGTTGCTCTTATCAGTACAGCATCATCAGTAAGATCTTTCAAATAATTTTAAAATCTATTTTGTTTATATCAATTCTTTTGGTTTACGATTTCTTTCTCGCATTCCGTTTTTCTGCAATTCTGTTTCTAATGAATTTAGGATATACATTAGATTTAGGTTTTGATGTTAAAATAGATCTTGAGGCCCAGGCTGAGATTTGTATATCTTCTAAGAACTTTTCTGCTTGCTTGTCTATGTCTTCACTTGTTTTCAGATCAACATTAAGTAGAATTTTATTATCTAATATTTGTTGAAATAGGTTCCAAAAAAATTCCAGTTAGTTAACATATTAGTTAGTGATGAAAAGGGTTATTGTTACATACTTTATTATTTAGAGTAACAATTACTAGTGAGTGATCTGAGTCCAACTCTTTTTCGTTAAATATGGTGGAAGTTTCTACAAAAGATTCTATGAAAGAAGAAACACAGTGGAAGATTCTACTACGCGTCATATTCAAATAATTTGCCTAATTGAGATTGTGTAATATGTTTTTCCGTATTTCAATACCATACATAAACCTTAGACATGAGTTCTCTACACTTTGTACTCGCGCTTTAATTACAGAGTTGAGCCAAGGATGATATAAGCCAAGGATGAGATTAAATATATACACACAACAAGAGCTTCACATAATTGAATTTTCAAACGTTGGTTAAGTAAGCTCCTGTTACTGTACAATAATGTAACTGTCATGTATGCTCTGCAAATTAGAACATATCCACGGAATCGAGCTGTGGTATCAAGATAAATACCCAAATTGAAGTAGAAGCTCCTAGGTCCTATTCACCACTCACCAATTCCAAAATATAACTACAGGTATAAACAGATTAATATTTAAAAGAAATTTTGAAAGTCTATATCAGAATTAATAATACTTTCAGCCTTGTTAATGTTATTTTCATTGAACGAGTAATAAATGTGAGTATCGTCAGAATATATGTGAGTATTGCAATAATTTCGTACTTTCGGTAAAGCGAAAGTACGAAACGCATTGAATCCTGCGGCACGCCAGAGTATACCATTGATATTGGAGACGCTTTTCCATAAAAGTTTGCAGTGAACATTAAGAAAGGTATCATCCGAACATTAAGAAAGGTTGTTGTATGGCTGTATCTGGAACGAAAACTAGATGAACGGATTAGTAGAATATTAAATTTATTTAGATCAGTATTTCCAAAGTCTTTTGGCCCACGGACCCCTTTTCTTAGTCAAACCTTGCCGACGGACTCCCAGGGTGAAAAACTACATTAAATACATAATAGAAAAATGAAGACTTTAACTTTGTTGTCTTAATGGTAAATGGTGACGTAAAAATAAAATATAAAGTAAACATTTTGTTGAATAAGTATTTATTGATTATAACTTTTGTACTAAAATACAATAAAATATTAATGGCTTGTATGAACCTGATGGGATGTTATGAGTTTATTTATGTCTGGCTCGATGTTTGTCAGTAGCAACCGCAAATCCCCCTGATTACTAATTTCCAGTCTGTTTCTTTTTTTGTAACGAGGGTCAAAACGGCACTGAATCCACGTTCTACCAAATACGAAGACGGAAAAGCAATCAACAGCTTCTGTACAATAACCCATAATGCTGGATATAAAATTAGGATCTGTTTTTGTAATCAGAAATTTTCATATCCTTGCTTAAACATTGAGTTCAGCTCCTCATTTGTGGATAATCGAATAAGTTGCTCCTGTGCTGGTATGTACTCATCTGCATTTGTGCTCAGAGTTTGACTACTTACAAAAGGGTTCAACACCCGGTCGGGAATATCGATGTGAAGAATGTCTTCAAATTTTTGAGTAAGGTCCGAATGGAGTGCCGTTAAGTGTTGACAATAAGCAAGCAAATTTTCGTCTTTATTTTGCAATTTTGAAAGATTTGGAAACTGAGAACATTCTCCTCTTCCCAAGTTTTGTTTGTATAGCAAAAGTTTTGTAACAAAGGCAGATATTACACTTTTAGTTTTGATTAAATTTAGTGTGTCACCTTGTAGTTTCAAATTAGTCTCGTTGAATCTGGCAAATAAATCAGTCATATAAGCGGTGCCATTTTTCGAGATAATTAAATTATGACGCAAATCATTGTCTTTACTCTCCAGGAATTCCAACACTGAATCGAAAAGCGAATAGAAGCGATTCAAACACGCACCTTTAGACAACCATCGTACTTCTGTGTTAAGTAATAAACGATTATAGTAATCATCATTTTCCAAATAAAGTTGAGCAAATAATCTGTCATTTAAGGCATTCCTTTTGATTTTATTAACTGCTCTAATGACATAATGTAGTGATTCATGCAAGCGTCAACTAAGGTTTTTTTCCACCAAATGATGTCGATGAATAACACAATATACCGATAATACATTCGGTATAACTTGTTTTAAGTACGCCAGAAAGCCTCGGTGTCGTCTTACCATTGCCGGAGCACCATCAGTAGCAACGGAGATGAAATTAGGCAAGGGTATAGCTTTTACATCAAAAAATCTTTTTAATTCAGTAAATAATGTTTCACCTTTCGTATCAGTTTCCAAACATTTAGCAAATAGCAATTCTTGGGAAATTTTTTCTCCTTTCAAAAATCTCACATAAGCTAAAAGTAAAGCCTTATTTCTAGGTAATGTTGACTCGTCAAGCTGTATAGAGAATTGAGATGTTTTTAAGTAGTCACATAACGAGTTTTCCACACTCTGAGCCATTTCGTCGATCCTTCTTCGTACTGTATTATTACTCAATAGAATTCTTTTTATAATATCGTAAGCTGGTTTGTGCATCACGGTGCATATTACCTCACTTATAGCTGGTACAATAAGTTGTTCGCCAATAGTGTGCGGCTTTCCGGACTTCGCAATCATTAAAAATATATTATAAGAAGCACGCAGTCCATCGTCATCTCTCTAAGATGTTGTCCCTATGAATTCTTGCAATTTTCTGCATAATTTCGGTGTTTTCAAATATTTTTCTTTGAGTGTTTGAAAAAACGTTAAATCCTTATCTTTTTTGTCACTATGGATTTTTATTAAATGTTCCTTAAGCTTAGAAGGTTTCATTGAATCCTTTGACATCGTTTTATTACATACAAGACAGAAAGGTAAAGTACTATTTCTTAGTGACGGAATAAAGCCAAATTTAGTATATTCAATTTGTCTGCATTTTTTCTTCGGTTCACTCATACTGTTATCTGAAAACAGAGCACAAAACGATACAGGAAAGTATTTATATATATATCTATAAATATAACAAATAATTCGAAATTAATTAACAACGGAATACACTAAAACACAGTAATTCGAAACATTAACTGAAGAAACTTAAAATTCCTTCAAAAATTTTAATAAAAAAGAAATCCTTAGTGAGTGTTACTGTGATACACAATTTTTTTAATCAACTTAAACGAGAGAAGCCAGGTTTATACAAAAAAATTGACTGTAAATTTAGTCGTAAATTTAAGAACACGACAGTTGGGTAAACACATTGTTTATCTTTTGTCCAATCACGAATCGAATTTTTAAATTTAAAACTAAGTTTAGAGCCGATTTTTTTTGTAATAAATTTAATTTAAGAGATATCAGTTTTATTGAAATATACTTACGCAACGAAAATATATATGTGTAACAAAACAAAAAATTATACTTCATTTTGTCTAACACTCCGAAAATTTGTTGTATGCACTTCACATTACGCACAAGACAGAACTAAATTGTTGTATACACTCACTAGTTGGTGCAGGGATCGACGCTATTCCTGTTTATACAAGATCGAGCAGGCATAAGCCTGCATCGCGATGCCTGTTATTACTTATATAAAATACAATTACGTACAATTTAGTACGATAAAGTACAATACAATAAAGTACAATTTTATGCACCTGTCTATATTTATATTTTACTTGGGGTGTAAAAATTGCTAATAATTTATTAATAAATTAAAAAATAATTTACTAATGTTTTATTAGCGATTTTTTATTATTATTTTAACTTTACCGAATTATAAAAAATGTGTCTCAATTTATTTATTTTTTATTAAACCTTGCGCGGACACCCTGACGTTGTTCAGGGACCTCCAAATCGATTTTAATATTCCAAGGACCCCCAGAATGACCCTAGGAACCCCTTGGGGTACATAGGGACCACTTTGGGAACCACTAATTTAGATGATGGGTATGTGTAGTAGTCACTACTTTTCCAAAATCTTGGACAGTATAGGCAAAAGACTTATGGGACGGCGATCTTTAAATTCTCGATGATTACACGTTTCTGGAATTGGTAAGACTTGAGCGATCTTCCAAAGGTCAGGAAGTACAGACAGACCAAAGCAATAGTTCACAATATGACATATTCTTATATGTGATATACTTGTTGAACAACATATATTCAACATTTTAGTACTAATTCCGTCAACTCCAACTGTAGTTCTCTTAATGTTGTCAAGAATATTGAATATTTCCTCTTCAGAATTTTTTTTATAAAAGATCATTATTAGCGTAACAAGAACGGCGGATAGAACTATAAACATTGTATTGTCAATTTATAAATTATGTATAAAATATAAATATAATATAAAATATCTAGGTCACCGAGGTTCAGAATATCTAAGTTTTCGAAGAGTTCCACGCTCACCGTTAAGGATGTTTAAGAAATTATTAAAATTAAAGCCTTACAAACCATGAAACTTGTTTTTATTCGGTGCTATATATCGATCTGTTTGGCCCGCTAAGCGTTCTTCTTCAGGCACGACTATGAGATACAAAAGGGATGGTTAAATATAATAGTTGATAAGCATAAAAATATATTTACCGTCAAAAGAGGAGCATCGAAAAAGGGGTAATGTTGATCATGGGTAATTATATTTTAAAAATTATCTCACAGTAAAATTATAACTTAAAAATTTAATACAAAACACAAAATATACAGATTAAAATCAAATTGTATAAAATAAATGGGATGCAAGAGTGGGCTGAGGGTCAAAACGAACGTTCGCAAAATTGCGAAGAATGGTGGGGGAAAAATGTTCGAGTACATGTTTCAAATAGATTCATTGAGTACATATTGGATGAAAATTTCTTCGTATAAATTGAGTTCTTTAACTTTTTAATATTCTTTGACAGTTCTAAATTTTTTTTGGTAGTTTTATGCTTTTGTCCATGGGTATGTTTATAGGCGGTGGAGAGTCCTTGTTTAAATATTGTTTGAATCTCGATATAATGCTACCTGTCTGTCCTCTATATACCTTATCACAATCATTACATTTGATTTTATAAACTCTGCTGAGTTCATTATTGTTAAATTTGGGTCACAAATGCCACATATTAACAATTTGTATTTCTCAGAAAAAGGTTCCTTCTCAAAGTTGCTAACAAAAATCTCTGAAATAATTCTGGAAATGGATGAACCCATACACAAACCTTCACTTATTTGGTAAAAGTAATCATTGAAGATGAAGAAATTTTGTCTGCGGATAAGCAAAAGGATGTTAAGAAAGCAACCAATTTCATTTAGGCCTAAATTTAAATTGTGTTTTTTTGAGATTAGGAAACTTTTTATTATGTCAATGCTGGTATCTATTGGCACGTTGGTGTATTGATTTTTAATGTCGGAAGATATTAGTTTATATCTGTGTGAGATTTTGATGTTTTTAGTTTGTTAATAAGCTGAGACGAGTTTTTTATGTTGTAAGAGAAAGAGTTTTTAAAGGTGTTGTAAAACAATGTTAGAATGGGTTTCGAGAACTTATTTGTAGGGGTGTTAATGTAATAATGATTGAGGCAATACTTTCTTCTATTTTGTGTAATTTGATTAAGCACTTAAGTGTATGTATCAAAGGGTTCATTTCGATGGAGTTGTTGATCATTTTCACTTAATTTCTTTAAATTATTCTTGTAGGATTATTTTCATAATGTAGCTATCCTTGAAAAAAATAGAGAGATTTTTGGAAAGAACAATAATCGATTTTTGTCTTTTATGTCGAAGTCTTTTATATTGTGGAGACACGATCTTATATGTGAAAATTGTATGTTAACATTTTCTATATTTTTAATTTTTTTATTTTTTCTAAGTATATTTATGGTTCAAATTAAAGGTATTTATGTCTCTTTTTTCTCTGTATATATATTTAACATTGCTAAGCTTTGAAGATCTAGGGGCAAACGTTATATCATCAAGATTATTAATGATGATATCGGTAATGGGTCCCTTTGTGTGAAGTTTTTTCACAGTGAATTTCATTTTTTAACATTAACTAACCTATTATTGAGTTCCTTCTGTTAAATTTCTTTGCTTCAGATTGTCTTGAAGTAGATTTCCTCCAAGAATTTCTTTATAAGTTTGTCGTATTTGATGGAATGTAATGAATCTCTCAACGTGCGATAAATTTAAGTATTGAATCGTATTTTGAAAGTACTTTATATTGTAGCCTAATGTTTTTTTGTAAGTTTACAGGTAGTTAGATACTAACGAAAAAAAGCAGAATCAATTATGTATTATTATATTATTTCGAGTTTCCGAAGTTGGAATCACCGTTCATTCCATAAGATCACCGACGAGTGGGTAAAGCTCATAATGCCAATAACATATTCCATTAGCTTGAAAAAGATATATTAGTTGAAATAACATCCCAGGATATAAGTAATATAACTCAACATCAGGTTGCGTACATAATCTGCTGCAAAATAAATTTTATTCGTTTCTGTACTTCTTTTGAAACTATGTTTGGACTTACAGCTATGTCACTTGGAGTGGAGTGTAAACCGGCCCTTACACTGTGATTGTGCAAATGTGACAAAACCGTCACATTTGCATGCCGAGCTAATTCACATGAGCAAATGTGATCATGTATGCCTCAAAACAGAAGGCGCTATTCAGTGTAGGCATGATATGATAAGATCGTTTCACATTTGCTCACTTGGAAATATTCAAAACGCCGTGTATGTGCTTCTTAAGAGCGAGGAGTAACCCTATCATGTTCATTGTTATGTTTTCTCATTTAATTCTGAATTTGGCTAAAGCATGATTTTGGTTTCATTATAACTCATTCACAACCGTTCCAATTACATCATAACTAAGTAATTCACAATTTCAATTCAGTAATAGAGTGAACGTTATTGCCAAAATATTAATAGCAAAAAAATAAATAATATAACATAAAAATCAATTAATTGAAAAGCTTACTAATATTAATGCACATTAATTTGATTATTTTTGCATCTATGCGAAAATACAAGTTAAAGCATATGCCAAATGGTTATTTATCCCATTAACAATGATGAATGAATGTTCATTTTCTAAGATGACGAGCTACGTTCTTCCGATAATGGACGGTGAGCCATTACTCACTCCAAACAATGCCGCGGAAGCCGAAGGTTTTCTTTTCGGAAGGTCGAATACATTTGGCGCCAACTAATTAACCATAGAAGGACACAATACCGTAGAATTTTCTTTCAGCAATCGATTAATTTTAGCACAGAGGGTGGCTTAATTATCATCATTGTCGGGGATTCCAATTAAAACCGCATGTGTCACCTGCCGCCTATTAATTAGTTTTGGCTTTTCAGGTTGGCTGCAAACTTTCATACGCGAACATTACCACAGATAACAAGCTTCCACTGTTTTGGAATCAACCGCAATTAAAGGATTTGTTTTGATGCGTTGAAAACAAGAAATTCGCTTTGTTGTATGGATACGGTTTTAAGTGATGATCTCTTGGTTATACAAGTATTCGTTTTGGTATCATATTCAAAGTGATCTTTTATTAACGGATTCCATCTATACAAAGGCGGACGTTGGGATTTAAACTCGCGTATCCTCTTACGCGGTAATGATAGACTCGATGGCAGAGCTCTCTCGGTGTTGTCGGATGCACTAGTCCGTATAGCTTTTTGTTGAATATTTAATCAAAGGACCGCGTCGAAGGATATTATTACGCGCTCTTTACCCCGCATTACGCCGTCATGAATAAGTCATGAGGTCGTAATCTCGGCCAAAAATAAAATCCCGCGGAGAGATAAATTGGCTATTAGGTTATTTTCGGAAGTGGACAAAACGACGTCGCGGGTCGTCGACGACTATTTGAAAAGAATCGGTTCTTTTCCTTATACAAAAAAAACTAACGTACTTTATCAACGGTGTACTATTACAGGTTTCACATTGGTTTTAATGCCAAATAATTCCGGTGACGTCTAAATTTATTCGCATCACATTACATAATCACCTGGCATACTTCCAATGGTAATTCATATCAATTAGGCTTAACGCGGAACGGTGTGATATGCACGCAATGTTTTTTCCTTTCACCCCACTCAATCCATTCATCAAACACTCCCCCGAGGTCTATTAGAGTTTAATGAAAATTAAAGACCTTTTATTGTGATATTGGAACCAACCATTTTTGTAGATATAGTCATCATTTTCCATCAACACTTTGAATACTGTTTTATAACTCCAAAGAAACTCATCAACTTGCAATGTCATAACAAGACGAAATTGCGACACTAATAATTAGTAACAATAAATTTGAAGAAATAAAGAAATCAATGTGTAATTAACTATCAATTTAGCAAATTGTTTGTTCATAAATTCGTTCTGAATTTGGAAACAATGCCAAGAGTACATCACCAACAACATTATTCCCAATTAACTGATTTTGAAGATGGTCGTATTGTTGAAATATTACAAGTGTATTAAGTATGCCACAAAAAGGGAAACTGGTTAAGAAAGGATTAACAGTTAAACTCCTGTCATTTAAAGAAGTAAATTTCAGAGGTCTGGTCAATCTCATCACTTGTCGTGATGGTGATTTCCGATATATTATTAACTATCAGGATCATCTAATTAAGCTTATAGTTTTAGGTCAATTGAAGACGAAACAGATTATTGGATGGTTTTTGTATTTTAGGAACTCCCAGCGTGTTGTAGTCCGTCAATGGTCGAGAGTTTGCTAATAGGGTAGTTGAGAGTTAAGAGTTAAGGTAAGTGTGGCCGGAGCTAGCCAGTAGGCAAATTCAGACACTCGCAAAGTCAAGGAAGTGTGGAGAGATCTAACCGGGACGTAGAAGATATATTATTTGCATTTGGACAATAGACGAAAGTTTACTAATTGGATAGTTGAAGAGTTAAGGACTCACAAAGTCAAGGAAGTGTGGAGAGATCTAACCAGGTCATAGAAGATATGTTATTTGCATTGAAGTGTAGGTCTTCGTTTTTATTAGTTTCAGAAAAACAATGTATACCATACGAAATGCGACAAACAGCTTTTGAAGCGATGTTCGGTAAACAATAATTTCAGTTCAGTAGATAAAAATAGTCTCTATTCCATTAAAGGGAGAAACGCTCATATCGGAATACAGTCATTACCTGATTTTATCAAAAAGTTCTTAGAACTGAAGAAGATCCTGAAAAGACACTTGAAACTGCTGCGGAGCAGCAGAATTTCACTCATGGTCTTAACGCAGAAACTCTTAGAATATCAACTCAGTACCCTGATGCAGAAAATACTAAAGGAAGAACTCCTGCCCTTGATGTTGATATAGCAAAACTAAAACCTGTTTGTTGCATATGCGAAAAAGAAACGTCAGGAGGACACAAATGGATGCTATCTGTGTCCAATGTATAATAAAAACCAACGAGGGTTACGGAGGATCAGTTGTATGTTTTCGGTGTTCAACAAGAAACGATGACTTTAAATCAAGAGAAAACTGTCGAAGGATTGAAAGAGCAGGCAGAGAAAATGAAGTTTACATAATATACATAATACATAATGTACATATACATATAATAAAAAATTTTGCCCGATTGAGGTTGAAACATGCCTGTTCCAAGCCTTGACACGAGCAAAGAAGATGCGCAAAACTTAACTGGCTTAGTTTTTTAGACAACAAATGATGCACTTTATAAAATTGAAACCAAGAAAAGAATTATTGCCTCGCTGTATTCGTTAAATCAAATTTAAGTGTGTAAAGACACACGTTTGACGAGCCAAAACTCTGCCTTTGGAGGCCAAGCGGTTTAGAAGCGTAACTGCAGTAAGGAATGTAAAACAAATTCATACAAATGTCATACTTGGCAACACGAAATGTCACCATTCAGGCTCTAATTCAAACAAGTAATGAATAATTCCTTGTTTTAAACGTTTGCCCGTTTGTCCGATGTATGTAGTTTTATATGATTCACATACAAGTTTATAAATTTCATTATTATCGAGTGGTTTTGTCTTATTTTCAGTGTTATACAAAATTTTACCCAAAGCGTTATTATTTTTAAATGAGAGATGAAAGAAGCTCGATAATAAAGCTTAAATGTGAGAAGCTCTATAGGTTTTTCGTTCTTGGTCGATGAGAGGTGAAAGTGTTGTTTGCTTGTTCAAGTTATATTTGTATATCTTTTTGTTAATTAATAGACTCAGGGAATCTGTTGTTCTTTGCTATAAGTTTAATGGTTTCTATTTCAGCTTCTAGTGTTTCAGGTGTTAATTTAAATGCAATAGCTTTTTCAACCATTGCATAGAAGGCTGAAAATTTCATTTGTGTCTATTGTACCGTATATATCATCTACATATCTTTTCCAGATAGAGCTTGCAATACTGGGATCCCACGATCCCGAAAACCGGGGATTAAAAATCGGTATTGATGACAAAATACCGGTATTTCAAACACAAAAAAATTTAAAAGGGCGCCAAATCATCGGGCGCCGCAACCTCTTGGAATAATTGCCCAACGTAACCTAATTCACCCCAACCCATCCTAGTACCTGTTCGCTCTATACTCATTGCCACAAGAGAATCTACTACCAACATCTTCCTTTCCTCACTCCCTTCCTGCACAAGGTATTTTGAAAGCCACTCTGTGATTATTTGAATATATCGTTCTCTTCTATCTTAACAATTAATAATATTACTCAACACAGCTTCTTTTACGGGAGAGTTCTCTCTCCTTCCCACTCCATCGTCCACTATGCCATCATTTCATCACCATACCTACATAATACTGTTCGGTTACGCTTTTTCTTCTGCCTGCTTCGTGACTATGACTTCCTTCGCAAACATCTCTACTGTATTCCACACATTTTATCTTACAAGCTTGCATACCCAAAAAAGTGTCTATGTTGTGTTTATTGAGACTTAACTGATAAATTTGCTTCTCTCTTCGTCGAGATAGCCATGTCTTGACCTATTTCCTCCTTCAGAAAGCTTCGATCGTTACTGCTGCCGCAGATAGAATCCCTTCACTATTGATTCCACTACTTTTCGATATCCTGGTTTTAAAAATTTTGAATACCGAATACCAATATTGAGATTTTGGTCCGCTATTGCAAGCCCTATTTCTACATAAGTAGGTTATCTTTAAATTGGTTTCTCTTATTAGTTATGAATTCGTTTTCAGCTTTGTCAAGGAATATATCGGCCATAATGTCGCTGAGAGGTTATCCCATCAGAAGACCCTCTGTGAAGGTATATAATTTATTGTCAAACAGATTATATATGTTTGAACTATCTTATTTCTTGTTCATTGTATTGTTCAATTACTCTTTTAATAACTCTAATGTATATTTTGTTGGTATATTTGTATATCAGTTAGTCACGTCAAGAGACGTGAATCATCAGACATGTTTCTAACAGTGAAACATGTAGTGATGTAATTAAATCGGCTCTGTTTTTAATGATTTGCTTTGGTTTGAAATCAGTTAAGTCACAGAAGATATTTAGTAAGATGTTGGCAAGTTTGTGGGTACCTCAATCAATTGAAGTGATGATAGGTCTTATTAGGTTTTCTTTTTAATGTAGTTTCATTAATGACAACAATCGTGAGTTGTTGGGATTCATGGGTATCAATGTTATGTGATTAATATTACCTTTATTTGATGTGTCTTTTGAATCTATAATATTGTTTAACCTTTGTGTGAACAATAATTGTGGGATCTTTGGAAATTCTATTAAAGTTATTGTTACCCAGGAATTTTGTTGTATTTTCTATGTCTGTTACCTTATCCATAACTACTAGGCCTGCATTTTGTCTGCTTTTGTTATGATAAGGTTGTCTCTCTTGTTCAAGACTTGTCTTGTTGGATGGGTTTTAGGGTTTTCTTTTTCTTCTTTCTGATTCTTGTTGAACGTCGGTTCGTCTTTCGTTCATTCTTCTTTTTTTTGTTTCATCTTTCATCAGAATCTGTTGTAATTCTCTTTGTATCTTATTATTTTTGTGATGGAATCGGGTAGAAGCTTCTATTTATGTGTCTCTCTTAAATCTTTTCCTTTTTCTCAAACTTTGGGTATCAAACAGTTAGGTAGGTGGTGATATTAGACTTGTGGGGTATCTATCTGTGGCAAATTGGGGAATTATGTGTTCTTCAAGGCATGTCTTTGAAATTGTTTCTTGTAATCGTAATCATTGTGAATTGTACCAACCATGTTAATGCTGAAGTTGTTAAGAAATCTTTCCATTGTGGATGATTAAATAAAACAATTTTATTGCACTTTACAATGTATTTCTTTTTATTTTACTCCATTTATCAGTACAGGTTTACATTAAACCATATTCAGAAGGATAATAATTTTTTTTTCTATTTTTTGTTTTGAAATTTTAATCGTGTTCGTCCTACTTAAATATATCGTTGACGAAAATTTCAATAAAATCGATCAATAAATTCTAGGTGTTGCAAATATTATAGACGTCAGTATATTATTTTCAGAAATTATAGGTTTAAAGAAATAATTACTCTCCAGGAATAACATTCTATAACAAGCTGGAGGAATTGGCTACCAGTTATGGAGAAAGGAATTTAGTTATTTCGTGCTATGTAATGAATTTCAACTTCGTAGCCCCCACAAAATAAAACAAAATGCTTCGGCAACCCTAAAAATCTAATTCTACCTTAACTCTACTACCCGCTATTTACTTTTAGAACAATTTAAATTTATAAAAATAGAAGTAAATTCTTTTCAATTAAAATTGGAAAGTTCCCCCACGAGATTCTAACTAAACTAATTGTTCTTAATTGTACCAAAACACTATTAGTAACTTTACGATTGTGTTGTATCGTACTTTAGGGAATTTACAAGACCCACGGGTTACATTGTGTCAGAAAATAAAATGGAAAAAGATTCTCTCGCTATGTAAAGAATTTCATGACATCGTAGCTTCCCCGAAACAAAACAAAATAATCTTAAACCCCCCAACTATTTAATCTATTTTATTCATTTTCTGTTTCAGTTTTGTAAGACTGGTCATCGCTGATCCTTAAATAAGCAGATGGACGTTAACGTGTCGAACATGCAGTTATCGCAGCGTTACTAAGGTTAGTTTGCGTGTTCGTTTTGTCCCGAAACGTGAATCGTCACGTACACGAAATTATCGACTTGAAAGCTCGTCTAAAACGCCAACCGTTGGCGTGAACGATTCAGAACACGTTTTACGTCACGATGTAAAACAGGAAAAAAAGGTGAGCACGCTGAAATAAATTTTCAAATACGCTTGCATATTCGTTTGATTGAAGGTTGGAAAGAGGTTTTTGTGCACAAAGTGCATTCTCTTCAACCAACATTTTTTTCTTTTTAAAGTTTTTTTGCATATTTTAAGATGCTCATTTTATATGCAAAGCTTAAAATACATCCTATAAATATCCCCATAGTACTTTAACCCCATATATTTTACATCAAAGCGTGTAATTAGTTACGCCGTTTTTCGTGCGGAAAATCTGACAGCGAAAAACGAGTACTTAACTGGTCGTGGGGCCATGAGGTTTACTTCAAAGTAACGCTTGAAAGTAACGCACAAAAATATCATACCGATCAATGACATTGACAAAGAAAAAATGTCTAAGCAAAATGATTGGTTAAGAAAACTACGATAGGTGTTATGTAAATTACTAAAGTCTAGACACGTCCTGTTTTAAACACGTCGAATTCTAAAAGCGTCGCAAATCAACTAGACAATGGGCAAAGCACCACGCCCACAATTAACGTTTGATACGTGTTATTTAGTGGTTTGTTGTGAGGAAATGTCTGAACTGACCCGATAAACTTACAAACGGGACCCCTCTTGTAAAACAAAACTAACGGGCTTGAACACAATAGGACGGGCGCGGCGACGAGATATTTTACAATATGAAACTTAAATTAGTACGTTCACACCTGGCTCGTGTTGAGACGATTTTAGAAAGGTTCCACTTATTGTTGGTACCATACAAAATTATTGAACTCTATAAAATATGGGAGTGGGCTTGGAATAATAATTTACCTTATAGAAATCGTTACAAATTTATTTCCTAAATCTAATTATTCTCACTTTATACGGTAATAAATTATAATATTTAAACCCTATCACAATTTCTATTAATATTCATGATAATCTGTTTATGGACGTTCATTTATTCGTTTTCATTTTACACAATTTAGTCCAAATCGCCTGACAATTAATCAATAAAGTAACTAGTATTGATGGGTTTTAATTAAATTAGTTGAACTTTTTCATTTAATTTTGAATTTCAATTTAAATTTTAATTTGCATTAACAAACTATTGCCAATTTAAAATATATTTATAGCGATTATTCGAGACGTGGATTATTTTAAACACGCTTCATTAAGACGCCTTAACCTGGGTTGGGTTGGGTTGGCTAAAATAATGGTAACCTGGAGAATATTTATTTTTATTGATTTATTAAATGAATTTTTAACGAATTTACAATGATGAAAGATTTGCAGCATATCGATATTTTTCTAAGAATCGTAACAATTGCTGAAATTCTTAGTAAAAATTGTTTAATTTTGCAAGATATAAGCTGAAGTTATTTGAGCACTATTTTAAAAACAATTTAGTTGTTCCTAAAAAAGAGGAGACTTCTCAGGAAACATACAAAACGAGATATAACTATTAGGTCAAAAATCATCATGAATTATGACAGTGTTTGCATGAATATTTGTGGATAAGCATGGTTGCTAATTCCTTTGGTGGTGGGAATAAAACAAGTAACCGTTTCTAGACACATGATATTAATGCATAATATAATTAATATAATTTAAAATTATTTAATTAAAAATATTATTTTTAAATTATTTAAAAACATTCAAATACTTGCTTCTACTGGAAGCGACTAAAATAACTTGAATGTTTTGATTATGGTTTCAAAAATATATCAAATATCTCCCTATTAACTTTAATGGTCTAACATCCATTATATTAACATTCATATAAATTACATATCGGATTGGCGGACCAACCAATGTTGCACCACGACTCTAAAAATCTATTGTACCCCTATAGCTAACATTATCAGATTTCATTATGCAGTCCAATGCTCTTAACGAACATTAATACCTTGCTTGTGATTCAGATCCTATGGGAGATAAATTACAATGCAAAAACGAGAATCTGATACAATTAAAAGCAGGATGTAAACGGTGGTTTAACTGCCCCCTTGTGTTCTGCATGCTCTGCATTCAGCATAGATCCAGTACATTTAGCTATGTCTTTAATCGGTATTATACAGTAAAGATACCTGTTAGAACTTTAATGCAGCTACAAGCAAGTCCTAAAATACTACCAGATTTGAAACTGGCGATATTAATGAGCAACTTAGCGTGATTCACTCCAGTAGAACTGGTCCACAGTAAGCTAAGTTTCTCTTCACCACGCCCTTTTTTTAAGGAGATCGGGAAATACCCGCAGACATCTCACCTAGCATGTTGGGCGGTCAGACAACACCACTCTAGTGTTGGGGTTGGACCTTCGCCAGCTTTCTTCGGAGTTCTCCACAGGTCCCTCACATACTTTTGCCCGATTCTTCATATCTCCAAAACAGAAAATCGTATTAACTGTTTAGACTATATAATTGTTTAAACGTACCTTGGAGAGGGGCTAGTCTTTAGCACACCATTAAGGCTCCGATGCACTAAAACCCTCTTTCCTCGTCTCGCCCATAGAATTTCAGACAGTCCGGACCAACTAGCGCATTCTATAAGGTATATCATTATTTAAACGTACCTTGGAGAGGGGCTAGTCTTCAGCACGCCATTAAGGCTCCGATGCACTAAAACCCTCTTTCCTCGTCTCGCCCATACAATTTTAGACAGTCCGGAACAACTAGCGGATTCCTTCAGATTGCCTTGGCGATTACGTTACTGTTGTTTCTGCTTTCTCTTCATTCCTTTCTCTACCTTTCCGTCTTACTCTTGTCCTTCATCTCCGTATAGATTTCCCAAAAATAATACCATAAACACCGCATTTTGTTTTACACCATCATAATTTAGTTAACATACCTGGATGGGGAAGAGCTTACCCGTGTCCTCCTCTTAGATCTTCCTCTACCACTCGTTCTCGTTCTGTTAGTTTTTTTGACTTTCATCACCTGTCTGAGGAAATCCATCGCAACGGTGCCTGCACCGTTGCGCTGCAACCAATATACGGGCGATACTGTCTACGTATATTTCTTCACCCAGCCTTAACTCAGTTGAAATTTCCAATTGTTGGACTCTGTTGGAACCAACATTCATTCATGCTTTAACGTCTTTTATGAAAATTGATGCCCAGTCTCTGTATTGTAACCATCTGTCTTGCCATCTATTCACCGCTTCCTTGTGACTTCCTTCACATGGTATTCTGCTAGTTTTTTAATCTTTCTTAGACGAGAAAGTCCAAGGACGGGATTCCTGCCAGTGCTCCAGTCAACACTGCTATATGCTGCCGTTGTATATATTGATATCTTTCTTTCTACTGATCATATTAGGTTTTTATATTTTATGTAGGGTATGATTTTTTCCCAAAATGGAGATTGGTAGAACATCGCAAATCTCACTATTGCGCCTGAAGCTTTCTCATTATCCGATTTAACTATGCGTGGCATCATCCGGAAGACAATGTTTTGAATTCATAAGGCTCCTTCTATAATTTTTTAAAACTCAGTTGTCATATCTACAATTTTATCTGAGTGGATACCAAGATATTTCAGAGAACTACTACTTTTTATTGTTTTATTGCCTACCCGTAATTTTATAGTTGACATAGGTCTTCTATCTTCCACCACAACTATTTCTCTTGTTTTCTATTTCTAGTTCCAATTCCGCCAATTCCATCCTGCAGAGAGTCTCTGCAATTTGATGCAAACAAAATTCGGCTTTATATTGTATTCTTGTACAAGAATCGTGAGATGCTCTGCGTAAGCGATAATCGTAAACTTCTGTTTTCATGGACAATACTTCTTCATAAAATATATTCCAAAATGTACCTCCCCAGTACGGGAGATTTATACTTTTTGACAATTACTAATTTTTTAATGCTAATAGACGTTTTTCAATTATCTTATTAAAATGTGGATGTTAGCTTGTTCCAAGGAACCGAGTTAAATGTATTTTTGACGTCGAGGAGTATCATTACCGCTAATCTCTATTCGTGAGTTTTGAGGAAAGTGCGCAGAAAGAAACGATTGTGAAGAAAATAGAATGAAGAAATAGAAATTAGAATTTGTGGTTAAAAGTTAACCTAAAAATATTATTAGTTGACGTAGATATTTTCAAATAGTTGATATACTTTGTCGAATATTCAGAAGATTTCTTGATAATATAGTTGAAAGAATTAATTTTCTAGTGGTGGCTGTTTTTAATGATGTATTCATTTGATCTACATCTTTAGATAGCTTGGCTAAAATAGAATGAATATAGAATGAATTTGTCTTAAATATAATAAAGCCAAAAGAAATGTATTAGCTATTATCATAATTCCTTTAGATCAGGGATTCCCACAGTTTTTCTTATGCGGGTCAATTTAATAATACCAAAATATTTGGCGTGCACAAAAAATTTAAAAATATATGATGTCGCACGAGTTATAATGAGTTAAATAATTTATTGTCGATATGTTTAAATAAATATTACTAGAATGAGTGTATGTTTACTACTATACAGGGTCTTGCAAACGCAGGCTTGTACTATATATGCACATGGGTAGTCCAAAAAAGTGTGACGTCACGAAATGTATTTTAAACGGAACATCCGGTATTTTTACATATGCTGGTTAGCTGTCTTAAATGCTATAACAGCATATCTTGTTTTCAAATTTTGAGTGCAAGGTAAATTGCAAATTATTAACCATTTTGTGAAAATTTGCTAAGTTGCTTACTAACAGCGTATTTTACCCCAAAAGGCGATTGAAACAGCATACCACGAATCTGGAAAAATCCAACCTGGAAGTACTCGTACATCTCTAAAATAAATTGTGTATATCTTGTCACAAAAACTTAACCATTTGTGATACAAAGTAAAACATTTTCCTGCGTGGAGTTGCTCAAAACCGATTTCCATCTGAAATATTAAAAATTCAATTTTTAGTAAAAGCGCTAATCCAATAATAATTGCTAATTATATAGTAGGTACGTCTTTTATTCTAGTCTCGTAAGTGTTTTTCCATTTTTTATACACAGAAATAATTGTGGATAAAAAATTAAAAAAGATAATTGTGTTTCAATCAGTCTATGTCTAATTGAAGATCAATTGTAATTTCTTCATAGTCTTCAATAGTGCTTATTGAAGGAGAATTTATCCTCACTTCTATAACTTTTTATCTTATAGCGACATTGATTGCTAATCATCGTTGACGATATTTTTTTATTAGTCTATAGTATTTTTCTAATAATTTGCCTCTTTGGTTTTAATACCTAGATAAATTTACTCTAAGAAAAAAAAAGTTATATTGTAAGTTTCTTCTATTGTAAATTTTCTTTCTTTCGTAAGTTTCTTTGACGAATCAAGTTAGTTTCATATATGAATCAGTAATTTTTGGGGAAAAAATTCTTAAATGTTATAACTTTCAAGTAAGAACATTGATTTAAATTTTTGATAATTTTTTGGGAACTCGTATAAAACTACCTTTAAGTTAACAAATGATCACCTCCTGAAGTTTGCCAGTGTGTTTTTATTAAAATATTATGTATTCACCAACATCTTTTTAAATTCCGTTAAAACTGAGCTTTTATTATTTATTACGAAAAACGTAAGTAATAATTTTTTTACAGGTATACCTAAAAAAACAAGTAAAAAATCAAAATTAATAGAAAACAACCAATTCTTATTTAATATCTTTAACTGATAGTGCTTTATATGGATCATAACTTTTTTAATTTTTTTTTAGTTTGCCTGCATTGGAATTTTTTAATTCTTTTTCCTAGTTGTGTAATATTAATGGTAAACTGTCATATTGTTTTCTTATAATGTCTTATTTATTATTTATATTTTATTATTTATATTTATTTATTATTTATTATATTATGTTATCAATAATGGAATCAACATTTAAAATTCACCAGATTCCATAACATCGGACGCGAAAAGAGTGAAAAATCCTTAGAAAATTGATTGATAAATAGGTACATTTTGTTCTTTCCACTGAAACAAACATTTTTAAAAATTGACTTGTCCAATTTTATCAGCAGGTGTTAGATTGTCAATACTGGATATACTGAGCTCTTTAAAAGCCGCAATATCAATCTTTTTAGTTATAAATAAATCACAAATTTAAACATTTTTAATCTGTTGTTTACTAGTTTACAGGTTGTCTTATAAAATAACTAAGCGATATCATTTCTTTGCTAATTTCATTCAAATATAAATACCTATCTGCTATTCGTTATGGATAATGCGTATACAATCATCAAACTACTGACTTTATTGGATAAATCAACAAATCTTATGAACTAATTTTACTAATGGGTAGATAATTATAATCGAACTAATTTTTAGATCTATTTGAAATAAACTTAGTTTCGTAATTGATATTTTTCTGTAGGGTTAACAAGTTAAATAATATACATAATCAGAGACCATGGTTCCCATTAGCCTAAAAGAGTCCCTTGACAGTTTTAATATCCTACCCACTAGATAGTTGAGTGAAAAGAGACCCTCCCAAGTCGCAATTGACCCTTGTGCTGTGGGTTATAATAATAATAATAACTTTATTTTCATTTCCTCAATATTACAAAATCATTAATAAATACCAAAGCTTGCACAAATTGAACTAAAATTAACACTAACACTAGAATTATCACTAGAACTAATACTAGATCTAAAACTAGAAATTTTCCGGTTTTCAGTGTGTGTTTTGAAAAAATGTTGACGTTACGGATGCCATGTTGCAACCTTTTTTAGAAACCCACAACGGCAAAACCTGAAACTTTACTAGTTTTAGATTTACTATTATTTCTGATGCTCCTAATGTTAGTGCTAGTGTTAGTTCTAATTTTAGCTCAACAAAATTTTTATTTTTTATTTAAAAAATTGGTGATATTTCGTCTTATTTATTTATTTATTAGTCTTGTTGGATCTTCATTATATTCTGATCTTAAAAATGGTTATATACACACCATTATGTTGAAAAGAATGTGTTGTTATTTTGAACATGTTTACTCCGTATTTCGAAATTCTTGTTCTGATGCTATTCAGCTTCTGAGATATTCGGTTCCGCTCGTCTTGTTCTAGTAAGATTATGAATGCCACGATACCGGAGACTAGTTCTTAGTTCGCAATCACAGAATTCAAATTTAGAAGCATTTCCTCTCCTAGATTATTGGTATCATGAATAATTTTTGTTGTGAAAAATGAAACAGGGAATTCATTTAATTTTATTGAATGTAAGATAAAGTAATCCCTCCTTTTTGCGAGTTTTTGTTTTCCATACTTCTAAGCCGCTTATATATTTTTGTTTATTCGATTTTGAGAAAGTAAAAAGTTATAATTTTATTAACATCATTACGGTATAAATCTTATTCAACGGATTTCCTCATTCAATAAAAGAACAAATTTAAATAGAACTGCCCCTTTAATACCTGAAGTTGTAAATTTATCCTACCCCAAAGAAAGTCGCCCTCCTTGAATTTTAAATAATAATTGAAAGTCCGCGACGTTTTTCAATTTCGTTATACGAGCGAAAATGAAACTTTTTTTCCTTTAAACGAAGGAATAAATTCGTTCTTCGTTACCTCGACGAGAAGGGAACTGCGAACATAATTCGATTTATTCCCGAAAATTTTACTCGCCGTTGTGGAAGTGCGTGATACAGAAGAACTTCGTGTTAAGCGCGGCAACGACGAAACGAAAGCTTCGTAAATAGAAACAAAGGAATTTCAAGGGGGTGGCGAAATTAAATAACACGATTATTTTCTACGAACGACTTTTTTATGGGTGGAAAAACGGGCTTTTTCGACTGTAATCGTTTTCCCCCCTTTTTCTTTTACTATTAAGAAACACGAAATACAAAAATAATCAAAAAAAATGTTACACCCTTTTACGCCGCTAAAAACTTTTTAATTCTTTTGTATGTTAAAAATTAATGTAATTAGGAGTTACAATTTTAGTTTGAGTTTTGAAGCCCTTTTATTTCATAGTCTTATGAATTAATGTATGGGTTACTAAAGGTTCTATTAATTTTATTAAAGTTTGCTATTTGGCAGGTATTCAACTCAAATTTAGAAACTCTAGCTAGAATTGAAACGTTGCCAAATTTATAAACGTAATTATTTACTTTATAACAAAGATGTTAAACGGCTTCCAAACAACTGGCGCGGAAATAGAATGGGATAGTAGAAAAAGAAAACTCCGCGTCATCTTTTACGATTCGTAGTGGTATAGGCCTATCCAATATAATCAAAGGTTACGGCTCAGTACGTATAAGCCTCTATAGCAAGGAAAACTGATTTTTGCTTCCGCCATCTCCATTTTTCCTACTTTATGGAGATCCCAACCGTTTTCCTGCGACAAGAAAAAAAGATCCTCTTTCGGTTGAGATACATTTTTACGTCTCATATATTCAACCCACAATCTTTTCCATAAACTCTACATTTATATTTGGATTTTCAAGTATTACATTCTATTCTATTTGTAATATTATAAAAAAGATTATATAAGAACCAAAATATTTTATTTTTTCTTTAGTTTCAAGATAAATTCAGTTATTTTTGACAACCTCATTTCAGAATCGATATCTTTAGAACTGAAAATGTACTTTCTTGCGTAATTGAAACTGTGCTCGCAGTATAGAAATGGTGTGGATTTTTGATCCGTCATTGTTCAAGGGGATAAACTTCAAATATGGCTTCAAGTCTCAAATAGAAAAGCTCTGACGGGTTGACCAAGCGAGATAGGGCACTGTTCGGTTCGGATTATTTTGATACAAATCGACTTAACCGGCTCCCAAAATAATATCCTTCCTGTTCACTGAACCAAGTGATTAGTATTATAAGGGACCGAGACATTTGATACGGGCCGCGGGGAATTCCTATTAAAACTCGAATAAAAATGGGGTGAAGTCGCCTTTCTACGTGACTTTAGTACTGAGGAATCGTGAAAAAAGGAAACCTTTTTTGATTTATTCTTTTTTCATCCAATATTCTATTCTACTTTTTATTTTTATAACGTAATTTATTAAAAGATTTTCTTAGTTTGAAAAATTGGAAAGTAACTATTAGCGTTTGCTGACTAATCGCCGGGAGAAAGAGTGAGAACAAAAGATCTTGGAGACCCAAGTTTAATTTATCCGGTCGCAGCAAATCGTAGAAAGAAGAAGAGTGCAATTCCGCTGTTTGTGTGCTTTCCAGCGAAATTGGCGTGCGAAAAGGGTCGCAACGGAACTCGAACAATCGCATTTTGCGAATAACTCGACTCGCTGCAGTAATTAATCGCTCGTCCAGATATAATCTTATAAATAGATTCGTTCGGACGAACTCAAATAAACCTTCGGACCCCGTCTAAATGGACGACCGACGACATCGGCGTCGCGACGCCTCGCGAGACGCGCCCCGTTCCGTTTCTAATTTAGATTAATGAAATCGCAGCCGTTCGCCTGTGTCCTTCGTTACTGGTAATTGTTTCGAAATTTCGTAGCTATTTTCACTCAGTAGCTTCACTCACCAATTGTCCCTTCCATTTGAATTCCTTTATTTCACTCATTTTCAACAGACCATAACGTATCTATTTAAATCTTTGTCTTTACAAAAATAAAATAACAAAAAAGATATCGTATCTTAAAACATTTTATTCGTTGATGTCGTACATATCCAGTCTTAATTTAACATCAATCGAACTCGACACTAAGTCCCCAGCTATTTATTACAAGCTCACAAGCGCATTCCCGTCCAATAAATCCCACTGCTGTCCAATATAGAAACGGTTTACCGTGAATATTTTCCGCTGAACCGCGCATTCAAGCGACACATACGTTAACAGACCGTCTCTTTCTCGAGGAACATGTGGCGCGGAACGTCAAACGACGACGACGCTTAGGAAACGAAATTCGACGCCCTCGATAAAGACATCAACAAACTCTCCACTCACTAATTATCAGACTATTATCGTATAATGTATAAAAACGAACGATAAAATAAAATGTTAAGGTATAGGAGTCAAACAATCTCTCAAAATTATTATACACTTAATTCAACCTTAGCAGAATCATAATTTTTAGGTGATGTTTCACATCACCTATGCTTGACGTTCCAGATACTATGTTGCAATCTTCATCAAAAACTCCGTGGAACTCCACACGTTGTCTTTCAGCTATAAATTTAGAATTTTTTACATCCCAATATCAATTTTAACGTCTCTCTATAGTCTCATTTTACACAACCGTCTTTCTATTACATCATCTATTAACTTTTGTTAAACAATTAATTGAGAAAATTGAGGTGGAAGAATCAGCTACCCCATGGAAAGGGTTTCTACAGAATGGAGAACAACATATATAGAATCTATTCAATGCTTTTCATGAGTTCCAAAATGAAAATGTAAGAGAAAATGTAACCTAATATCAAACTTATATAGATAATATTTTCTTCTGAATGAGTCCAGTGTACTCGGGTAAGGGTACTTGTTTTTTAGGAAGTTAAAATAAAAAATTATGAAATCGTTGTCAGGTCATACTGACGTAATTTTTAAAAATACCACACATTTAACTTTTCTTATGAATCAGTCGGCATTAATGGATTAAAGATAATGAAATAAATGTTACCAGTGTAAAAATTCATTGAAAAAGTCTCCATGTTTTAGTATACCGTTGATATCAACATCTTCTGCAAATCTTATTTTTACTCTTTAAAGAATCGTATATATCGTAATAAAATGGATTCGTTATGTTGACAACGTTTTTGTAATATGGAAAGGTAATATTACTGATTTAAATAGGCTTCACACTTATATCAACAATATACAAGATAAATTAAAATTTACTCTGGAGCTTGAGAATAATAAGGGAATAGTATTTCTAGATCTAAAACTTTGCAATGTAAAAGATACAATAACCTATGATATTTATAGAAAGCCAACAACCATTTCAACTATTATTCCCTTTGATTCAGCACACACATTTTCCCAAAAAATTATCAAGTTTTCGTTTCTTTTTTAATAGAGTACTAGATTACCCTTTATAATATGAAAATAGAATCAAAGAATTTAACTTTATTTATAATCTAGGTAAACAGAATAAATACTCATATAAAACACTTGATAAACTTTTAGCCCGGATACAGCAAACACAAGATCCTCTATATACAAAAATTATAAAAAATAATATATATAAATAGATTTCTTATAATAGTTTGACTCAAAAGGCCCAGAGTATTTTTTCTAAATATAATGTTATTTTGGCTTATAGTAACAAGAATTCCATAGTTAATTTGCTATCCAATCACCATCTTAATGTTAATAAAAAAACCTCCCATTATAATGGTGTTTTTAAGATTAAATGCATTGATTGCAATAATATATATATATATGTTTTGGTTGATCCGAGGTATCATCCGTTCATCTTCTTGGTTGTTCCCTGTGGACAGGGGCAGACGTTTCGCCAAGATCTCACTTGGCATCTTCAGTGCTTTGTCGTAGTCTCCTGTTGACAGACTGAGGTACTGCGGTGCTCTGGCTCCTTTTTATAGTAGGTCGTCTTGGTCGTAGGTGATAACGATTGGTCGGGGGTGAGGTGGTGGGGGTGTTAATGTCCGACGTGACGTGAGTCGTGGGTGGTGGGGGGAGGTCATTGACCTGTCGTACGGCGATTAACGGTCTTGGGGATTTTCCACCGGATATGGCTTTGATGACGTCATCCATGGGCGAGAAGAGGCCACTGACCCGCTGTCCGGTGATTGCTGGACCTGGGCTGCTCCCACTGGACGCTTCAGGAATGGTAGGCAGCTCGGCGTCCTGCCGTTCCGAATTGGATGGTCCTTGCCTCAGGAAAGCAGCCCTGGGCCTGGAGTGCTCTAGGACCGTTCTCCACGCTGCTGACAAGTGTAGGGCATCATCCCTCTTGTTGAGGGTGCCGTTCTTCGCTATTTCACTGGATTCCCGGATCAATCTGCTTCTCCAATGCGGAACGTTGGCTACCTGCTTGCAACCCTCGAAATTGATGGTATGGCCTGTGTCCAGATGGTGGCGGAAGAGAGCAGAAGTGAGCTGTTTGTTTCGGATGCTCAGCTTGTGTTCTTCTACTCTGGCAGCTATTCTTCTGTTGGTCTGTCCCACGTAGTTCTTGTCGCATGAGCCGCAGGGGATGGAATAAACTCCTAGATTTTCCAATTTTATTTGATCTTTTGGATTCCTGAGAGAAGCTCCTATAGTCTTGCCGGGTCTGTAGGTGGTACTAATGTCGTGTTTCCGTAGTAGTTTTCCTATGCGATCCGTTGTTCCTTTGATGTAGGGTAGTACGACGTTGGGTCTTCTGGTCTCTTCTTGTGGATGTGGATCCTTCGGCTTGAATTGTCGATCGATAGCTTTCTTCACCATGTATTTGGAGTAGCCGTTTTGAGCAAGAGCCAAGGTGACTTTCGTCATTTCTTCTGATCTGTTATCGTTATCTGTAAGTCGAATGGATCTTGAGATTAGTGAGTTGGCGACTGCTTGGATCTGTGAAGGATGATGATGAGAAGATGCATTTAAGTATCGATTCGTGTGGGTTTTCTGTATACAGTATGCTGCAGGCTGTTGCGAGATTTCTTTACTAATACGTCGAGAAAAGGTGGCTGTCCGTTTTCTTCTATTTCCGTGGTGAACTGGATCTTTGGATGAATGGTATTCAAATATTCTTGAAATTCCTGGAGCTTTTCTTTTCCAAAGTACCAAATGACGAAGATGTCATCAACGTACCGGATCCATAACTTCGGTTTGTATTTGGCCTCCTTTTCTTTGGCTAAACGTCTGCCCCTGTCCACAGGGAACAACCAAGAAGATGAACGGATGATACCTCGGATCAACCAAAACACATACTTTTCAATCCGCGAAGCATTACGAATTACCATATATATATATCGGACAGACTGGACGGAGACTTGATGTACGATTACAAGAACATAAAAATAAACCTATTTCTAATGTTTTCAAACACATCAAGGAGACTGGACATAATATGGATTTCGACGGGGTGAAACTTTTGCACAAGTGTGATAAAGGTTTTAAACTTGATCTTTTAGAGTCATTTGAAATTGATAAACACAGTAAAAGCAACTATTTTGATCTTCTTAATGAACAGGTCGAAATTTTCTACAACCCTCTTTACAAATATATACCTATAAAATGTTATAACTAATTTTTAATAAGAGATTTTTTACATTTTGTTTTTTGTTTTGTGAGCATTTTAAATTTTAATTTGATATTGTTTTATCCTTTTTTAAGAGGTTTCTTTTCTTCTTTTCTCGTAACTTTGATAAATTTACACTGGTCGTATAACCAGTTTATGTAGATTTTTCGTTGTGTGGGTTTTGACTTTGTTCTGTAGTTTAAAAATTGTAACGTGCTAACTTTAAGACTTAGTTTTGATATATTTTTAAGGTGTTGTTTAATTGGTTAAATGTTTATTTCGAAAGATATGTGGTTCTGTGATGTTTTACATTTTTAAGGACTTGACGTGAGTTTGTAATAATTTTTTACTTTTAATTATGATGCTTTTAATTTTAATTGGATGTTTCGTTTAATTAAATGTTTTGACTGATGATGAAGTAAAGCTTCGAAACCGGTTTTAATAAATATTTAAATAGCAAGTACAAGAAGTATTTTAATTATCTCTAATTTATCAACTTTTTTAAACTTATTTTTACTGTTATGAAGATATATCTCGTCATCTTTGATACTCTTCTTCTGATTCCTCTGGTTCCATCCTTAACTGATCTAAAATTAGAACTTTTACTAGGACTAATACTGAAAATAAAACTAGAAGTAATAGGGTTTGTTGTGCATCCTTTGAAAAAATTTGTTAAAATAACTTTATTGATGCCATTCTTCAGAAACTGGATAAATAGATACTAATAGTTCATTTGAACCAGTGGATATGTCTCAAAGCCGTGCAATAATATTGATGTCTTAGGACAATCCTTGACGACCTTTGATGACGTCTCTGGAACAACGTTTCAGATCGTTAGCTGACACACCTAATCCCGTCCATGTGTTTGCAATTTGTGCTCGATTTGTTGGCGATTTGAGGATAAATATCTACTTATGACAAATTGTGTGATCGAAGATTTAACCTGTCAAGATGTAACCTCAAAAACCATAAAAACCACCATAAGAAAACAAAACTGGTCTTTGAGATTACACACAACATGAACGAACCATGAGTAATTTGTTGTACTTTGAATGAAATAAGTTTTTAATATTTAATCGTTTTTACAGTTTCTCAAATTCTCTTTACCCGTAAATATTATTAATATAATTTTCCTAAACTTACAACAACTTTATTCCATAAATAAATGGAAATAAAAAAAATGTTATTACTTGACTATGATCCTACAAATAAATTTTTTATCCCATACAACAATTTATGTGTGAATCTTTACAAGTTTTACGTCTTTCTAACACGTTACGATATTACCTAAATACTGGCTGTTCTCCTACATTCTTTCATACCTTAAGTATCGATTTTTAAATAACTTTATCTAATTTTATTATCTGTTTATTTTTTATCTTGTAGTCGTGCCTGTCGATGCCTAATAATGTGAATACGTGTCGCACTGATATTTACAATAAATTTTCGTTTAAGCCAATTAAGGCATCCTTGTGTTTTTATTTCAAAATACTTAAACGATCTATCCGGAAAAAAACCCTTACCCACACTATAATGGTTATATTTCCAATTTTGTTTCTAAATTTTGATTCATTTCTATTATATTTTGATTCATTTCCATTTAATTTTGTTCAAATCTCTCATTCATATTTACCATCAATTGTTTCATCATGTTTATTATCGATATTTCTTCATTTTTTCCTTTTCATCCCCAAAAGTAGTAGCAGCAATTAGTATTAATTCTATCTCTCCACTTTAATTCTTCAGTTGATACTTTAGATCTAGTTTTACGTTCTAACGTTATTTTTTTTTTTGAAAATCGGGTGTCTGTTTGCTTGAGTTTGCTTCCTTTGTGAGCCCCATGTTGGGCGTCAAAAATTTTGATATTTTTTTGTTTATTTATTATTATATACAACACAGGGCAAGTAGGTTCCAATAAGTTAACTCAATATATTTTTTAAAAACACATCCTTCCTTTTTATTTATTAATTAATATCAATTTTCTCTTTATTTTCTCAATTTTCTCTTTTGTTTTTATGACTTTTGTTGCCATTTTGCTTTTAGAGACTGCGGACTTAGTGCTCCTATTCGTTTGATCTTTTCTTGAATTCTCTTTTCTAGTTTGGTTAGTGCTGTGGTTGTATTTCGTTTTCTGTGCGTATTTCATACACCCTCCAATTTGTTACTTACACTTATACTTCACTCCGTTGCTATCGTGAGGTCTATAGCCGATGTTCCACGTGAACTTCTAAATGTAGTGGTATTTTCTTTATTGAATATCAACACCCATTCCCTCACGTCATTTAGATCGCATCCGATAACCACTGGCTTATTGTTTTGTCTTATTATGATAATCATTATATTCAAACTCCTCTATCAGTTTATTCGGAGAGAAATATAAGAATAGAAAAACATAGTTTTATATTTGTGTCTCAATGTATTCCCTTCCTTTATACCATTTTATAAATGTTCCAACAGTTTTATTATTGATAATGAAGTATTCTTTCTCACTTCCTCCCTGTCCTATCTCATTATTATGTCAATCCCATCTTGTTCTGCTTCTCTCTCGATCAGATCGTTGCAATCCCATCGTCTATTACAGTTGAGTTATATTTTTAGTTTTAGTTGCATTTTGGTGTTGTGCAACCTCTTCTCAACCATATCCAACCTAACTCAGTCCTAGCTTCCTAAACACATTAGCATAACCCTCTCAGAGAAAATCTCTTATCACAATTCAGTGATTTAAGACCCATTTAAGACCGCAGTGACGTTCAAAATAATAATTGGATAGTGTAATATTTAAGTATTTGGAGAATGCTGAAAAGAATCTACTGAGTAAATTATTCTTAACCACAAATTTCTTATAAAACAATAAAAAAGTACATATAGTTAAAAACAGATTTATATTGATAATGAGATAAATATGAAAATAAAATTATTTCTTTAATGAAAGGTGTCATTAACTTTAAGATATGCTCCCGTTAAATTAGTGCCACGTCGAGCTAAAACAAAACACAGTATTAGATATTCATATTCATCCAACGAATTACTGAGAACTTAATGTTATATCGTTTATAAAATTACCCAGATTCTTGGTAATTGGTAATAACCAAGAATCTGTATTATTAAGACTTTTTTGCTTTAACTGTAAATTATTATAATTTTAAATATTCTTACAAGGTGCTCCTAGAATATGTAGGAATATAGATTCACAATCGATTGCTATTTTCTTAACATCCTCAATTAAAGCTGTACATTGACCAACACTATTTCTATAAAAGAAAGCATGCGTACCATTGTCAGCATCGTATTCATCAGAGAGATCATCTAGAAAACAAGATCAATATTTACTTAATTCGAAAACTAATAATAATTTATTACCAGATTTGTAACACTCAAATTTTGGGGGAATTATATATTTATGATCTACAAAACATCTTAAATTAATAGTTACAAAAATTTCCAATATTCCCGAACTCACTAAAGATACACTTAAAATAACTAAGAAGCACACTTTAAAATGAGTAAACATTTTCTTTTACCAGTGTAACTCTTTATGTGTACAAGTACGAAATGAGTCTTTGACGTAAAAGTAACTGTAGTTATAAATAATTGCTGTAATTGCTATGTAAAAAAGAAAATTGTTAATTGCATCAAGTCGTGACTTAATAATCTACGATATAAATAATTTGTGTAATGATAAAATTACAGCACATTACAACCAGAATGTGTGATCACTTGATCATGTTTTATAAACTGGATAAAGGATTCTGTATCTCAGGAGCAATATCCGAGAACACATCAAAACTTAATCCATACTTCAATCAGATTATTAATAAAGTCAGATACGCGATGATGTAAATTAATTGGCAAATTAACAAATTAATTGGCATGCTATCCAAAATGTCAAATATTCAACTTTTGAAATATAATGGCTGAGAAGATTCTGAGAAGAATAGGTAAATTATTGTTAGCTTCTTGTTTCTTATTAAAACAAATAAAACAATACATGTAATTAAAGAATATTATTATATTGATAAAAAGATTAATGTAGAAATAAAATTATTTCTTTAGTGGAAGGTATCATTAACTTTAAGAAATGCTCCCGTTAAATTGGCACCACTTCGTGCTAAAATAAAACAAAGTATTAAATGTTTATATTCAGTTAATAAATTTCTGGGAATTTGAGTCTATCTTCTATAATATTACCAAGAATCTGTATTATTAATACTGTTTTTTTGACTAATTTGTGTAATAAATAATTATAATTTTAAATGTTCTTACAAGGTGTTGAAAGTAGTTCTCGAAATATTGAAGTACATTGCTTTGATGTTTTCCTAACATCCTCAATTAAAGCATTACATTGACCAGTATCATTTCTATAAAAGAAAACATGCGTACCATTATCAAAATCGAATTTATCAGCATACTCAAGATAACCTTTGAAAAAAAAGCTGAATTAATATTTACTTAAACTCCAAAATTAATAATAATTTATTACCACATTTGTAACACTCAAATTTGGGGGGAATTATATCTTTATGATCTACGAGACAACCTGTCCTGCCAAAAAAACCAGGTATCCAAATATACGATTCTTTTGAACTTGCTCTCAAGAATAAAGCGACAAAAATTAAGAAAAACATCTTAAAAGTACTAAACATTTTTTAATGCGTCTGACTCTTTATATGGATGTAAAATGCAAAATGAATCTTCGGCATAAAATTATGTGTGGTTATAAATCATTATAAAGTAACACAACAACATATTTTTTTTAATAATTATAATGATGATTTCATGAATTGTTGTGTGAGAAAGGAAATTGTTTTATTATTTGAATTTATCTATATCTTTAGAACTCGGCAAAAATGCCTTTAGTTTAGCAAAATTAAGAGCTAACTCAATAAACTACGATATGATTAATTCGTATAATGGTAAAATTATAGGTTTAAATTCTTCTTTGATTTGGTTTGCTGCTATCGCTCAATACATTTCACCAGATTGTTTGGTCATTAGATAATTTTTTATAAACTACACAATGGATTTCCCGTGGTTATCTATCTCAGGAATAATATCCGAGATTACATCAAATCTCAATCCTTACTTCAATTAAACCAACAGAGGTCAGATGTGTCGATGATGTATTTTGCATATGAGAAAAACAAACAATTAATTGGTAAATTAATTATTTTTAATTTAATTATAAATAAATAGATTTTAAGGTATAAGGAGGAGGCTTTATTTTCTTTATAAGAACAATACAAAAAGGAAATTTTTATTTATTATGGGTGATTTCAATGTCTGTATTAATGAAAAGTCTATAGTTAAAGAACATTTAATTATACTTATGTCGGTGTATGGTCTGTGTCCGGCTTTTGATCAGCCGTCAAGAATCGGTGGAAAAAGATATGTGGATAATATTTTCATAGACAGGCACAATGTATGTTTCTTGTCTTAGTACCTGAAAATAAAAATAATAAAACAATTAAAGTAAGAAACATAAAAGATTGAAATATTTAGGAATACAGTAAAAGAAACTGTTTGGAAGTTTGTATATGACAACCGTAATAAAGCACAAACTGCTAGTACACTGTTTTATAGCACGCTTTTGAATTGTTATTGCTTTTTCGGAAGTACATGTTAAAACGAGAAATGACGAACTAAACATAAAGCTTAAACATAAGGAAAAATCTGCGAGATGCAATTTATACCACTATTGAAGTGAATGAGTAAGAGCAGTATATGAATCAGTACAAAAAGATAAAAACAGAATATAGAATACTGGCAAATTAAGCTAAAAAGGAAGCCTATTGTGATTTTACCTGTAAAGCATAGAATAAAGTATCTGCTGCTTGGAAGTTAGTTAAAACAGAAACTGGGAAGAGCTATCATAAGACGGCAAACAACAGTTCCTTACAAGCAAATGACTTATTGTGGATAGTGGTAAAAACTAAACTCATTAAAATTATGAAAATGGAACAAAGAGATGAAAATGAGATTAGAGAAATAATAAGATCAATAAAAAGTAGTAGTACAAGAGATATCTACGGTCTATCCACAAAATGGCTCAAAGAGATAGAATCGTTCATATCAAAATATTTATGCGAGACCATTAACAAATGCCTAAAAGAAGGAATTTTTCCGAACAAACTGAAATGCGCTAAAATAAATCATATACATAAAACAGGTGATCAAAACGAATGTTAAAAGGATTACAAGCCAGTGTCGGTTTTGCCAACCATATCTATAGTTTTTGAGGCCGTGATAAAGGCTAAAATCGTGATGGACAGCTTATAACGCCATATCAACATAGCTATCAGAAACAAAAATCAACTATGAAGGAGGTCAAAGGCTTTGATGATAGAGTATACTCAGGTTACTTTCTGCTATTTAAATACAGCTTTTGATTTAGAGGACCACAACGTATTTATGGATAAGTTGAAGAAATATGACATTGTGGGGAATGCACTGAAAATCTAGTAGTCATTCATTTAAGAAAGAAAACTAGTGCATTGGAAAGGTGAAGACTAAAAGTGGAGAAACTTAGCGCTAGGAATAATACAAGGCTCTATTCTGGGTCCCATTCTCTTCTTGATTTATATCAACGACTTTTGACCGTATAATGTAACATCTGATTCAATATGTTTAATTAATTTGTGAAATTCTAAACGAAAGGATGCTAATAAACGATTTGACTTTAATAGATTAAAACTAAACAAAACTAAAACAAAAATACTTACCTTTCATATAAAAACAAACAAAGTAGTTACAAACAAAGCCATGAAATTTCTGGGAATTATGTTCACTGAGTCGCTTACATGGTCAGAACATGTTGCACAACTAAAACGAAAGGTGGCTACTTAATTGCATTGTCTCAAAGCTATTCAAATATATACTTTCACAGCTTGGCCATGTATAGTATTGCGGTATGGGATGTGAATCGCATAGATGAGATTTTTAAGGTACAAAAGAAGGCAATTCGAATGCTTGCTGGATTAGAATTTAATCAAAGTTGCAGATCACACTGTAAAACTTAAAAAATACGAACTGTACCATATTGTTTCATACTAACTTACTTGAAATTAGAGATGTGCAAATTACGTGAGTCCCTCCGTGTCACGATGCGTCATGCGTGACCCACCATGAGTGGGCATAAATTTTTATACCACCCACGTGAGCGTGCGAACTTTGTTTCCGACGGGAAACGGCGCGATTTTTAAATTTTTCTTTAGTAATAATATTTTACCGAACACCGGGCAATTTTAACGTGTTTCTGTTGGCTTTACCGAAGATACCAATAAAATTTCTGATGTTTTCCGGATTGTTAATAACATTTTCAGTAACTAAATGTTGATGTCAATATGCTATTCAATTTTTGAGTAAATATGATTTTAGCGAAGTGCATATTTATTTATGATGGATGCATCCATAACAATTAGTGGTATAATGGATATCCGCATTCACAACTGCGGATAACATAGAACTAGAAACATTCTGGTTTAGATGTGGATCGAAAAACTGTTTTTGGTGCATTAGAATCGTGTCCCATTCAGTATTTATAATTATTTTGCTTACATTAAACGAAGATATTTGTAACCAATTAGTACTATTTTGACACAACCTAGCAATCTTTTTCTAGCTTTTTATATCTTTGACATCTTTGACACAATCAAAAACAAAAAAAATCTATTATTTTCAATTTTTCGACTTTGATTAAATATCACAGATATTTTTAGTTTATTAAAACCATTTTGGTTAAGACCAATATACTACAGAATTATTTTTTTTGTATTTTCTCCAACATCTCTTTAGTATTTTTTATTTGATTTACATTGATTAAGCAACCTGAATATCGATAGAGTCAATTGCATGTAAGACATGTTGAAAGCTTTTTCAAAAATCTCAAAATTACCCAACCCAGTCCATAACATTGTTCAATGCAATTTACAAAACTTGTATTAGAGCATGATTTTAAACTGGGTTGGGTTGGGTTGAGCTCCATCATCATACCATTCAATATGAAGGATAGGATGAAATTGGAGTTCAACCCAATCCAACTCAGTCCATAACATTCTTCAAAAATCATAGACCTATATAACTTTTGGAAATAAACTCTGTAAGTGTCATTTCTATATCTTCATTAAACATTTCTGATTTACAAATTACATAGAATCGATAAATTAAACAGAACTAACGTATAGTGCTCACTGATTCGCTTGAAAACAGGAAAGTGTCCGTTTATAACCGGAACCACTTCAATAATAGTTCGTTATATTCCAAAGTTCGTTGTAAACGGTTTCGCTATAGATAAATTAATTTAAATTATATTAAACAAACATTCTTTGAACTATTACGTTAGTTCATTATAAGTTAGCCAAACCGAATGCAACCAACCCAACCTATAACATTCTTTATATTGAATGATACCAAGTTGAAGGTTAACCCAATTTAACGAATCTTCTAAGTTCTTCGGAAATATTCCATAATCTTTTCTTCTATAGTTGGATTGGATTGAGCTCTATCTTCACACCATTCAATATGAGGCATGGTATGAAGATTTTCTTCTATGGTTGAGTTGGGTTGAACTCCAACTTCAAATATTAAGTATGAAGTTGAATCCAATCCAAATATAGGAGAAAACTCACCAGAAATATTTTCATTTTTCCTTCTATAGTGTTAATCTTCAACTTCATGCCATCCCTCATATAAAAGAAAATCAAATTCTTCTTCTTTGGTTAAATTGCAACTTCATACCTTGCAATATGAGCCCATACCCAAAATTTGGGATAATATTTAATTTTTGGAAATATTCCGTGATTTCCATATTTTAGGTTTAATTTTTTCCCAACCGTCAAGTTTAATCAAGTTCAATTCAATATGAGAGTTGCAATCCTTTCTAAAATTGCTTAATTTCATTCAATTTAATAATCTTTAAAATGTTCAAGTTAATTGAATTACATTTAATTCATGATTTTTCTTAATATTTGCCTAAAAGGAATTTATTCTGTAAATTTCTTAGGTATTTGATAGAATACTGGAACTAACAGGATATAATATAAAATAGGAAAATTGCATTAGAAATATTATTTACATTAAAATGTTAGTACTTTTTATAACTCCTCATCCGTTAAATCCGCATCGGCGAAATTAGAATTAAAAAAATCCGGTTCTACATCCGCATCCGTTCGTAACATCACTAATAATTATAATATTATATACTTATTACTTATAATTATTACTATTATTATTTATAATAACCTGATAACTACTGTAAACTAAACGCTCTGATAATTCTGCTATTCTGTCAAACACGATTAATAAATAATCAAACATGATTCATACATTTGATCACCTGACCGAGTGTGAGTCACGTGAATTGACTTTAGTCACGTAATTCATGTATTATATTCACGTGAGTGGTGCGGGTATAGATCGTGAGCGAGCATAAAGTCACTCACGCAGGAGATGTGTGCGTGACTTCTTATTTAGAATATGTGCATACACACTACTCGTCAAGGAAGTAAATTTCTTATACCGTATCACAGAGTGAATAAATCGGAAAAAGACTAACATACATCTAAAAACCTTTAAAACGTGCCACCAACAAGTATAATACAGCTTAATAATAAAAATTTAAAAGGAGGTTAATTTTTTATTGGAAGGCGAGTACTATAACAAAGAAGAACATTTTGTGATGCTTAGTCAAAGAACTTAATTTTAATTTTCCTCTTGCTGTGCATATTATAGATTTTCTCTTTCTTTGACGTTTTGTGACTTATTAGTTTACAATAAAGTCTATTATTTTTAACACAATCTCCTTTCGATAATTTAGTAAAACTAAATACCCCCTTTTTATTACGGAAACACTCTTTCCGAAACTAACATTTCGATCTTAAGTGCAAATTTAATTTTAACTGGAAATTTAAATCCAAAAATTTTTTAATACATACAATATTTTATAGAAATAAAATATTAATTAAATATTTTCCATTATGCTAAGGAGTTTTTTATCATAACGTTTAATAAGGAAATATAGAAGAAGTTGGAACGTAAAGAAACATTATTCATTTTATTTTTTTGTTGCCATTCCATCGGTTTCGTATTGTATCTAAAAATATCTAATAAAATTATCTTCTTATTCAAATATCGAATATTTTGCGATAATTAATAAATATATATGTAGTCAAGAATCAGTTATATTTTAATAAAGAAATTAACGTGAAAATAAAATCATATTTTCAATTAAAAGTATCGCTAGCTTTAAGATTTCCTCCAGTTAAATTAGTACCACTTCGTGCTAAAACAAAAAACGATATTAGATATTCAAATTAAATTAATTAATTTTTGAATTAATTGAGATAGTAATATAGAATAGTGTAGTAATTATAAATTTAAATTTTCTTACAAGGTCCTATCACTAAATAAGGATGTACAGGTTCGCATTGGCTTGCTTTCTTAACATCTTCAATTAAGGCACTACAGTAAATAACATCAGTTTTATAAAAGGAAACATGCGTACTATTAAAGTTATCCCTTAACTGTGGTGTGTAGTCATCTACGAAAAAATGATTTAATATTTACTTAAATTCGAATAATAACTAAACTGTATTACCTATTTTGTGACAGTCGAATCCTGGGTAAATTACATATTTATGATCTATCAAACATCTTAAGTTATTAGCTACATAAATATCCGAATATTGCGATGACACTTCCAAGGATATACTTAAAATAAGTAAAAAACACACTATAAAACAACTAAACATTTTTCTTAATGCGTCTGGTTCTCCGTGTGAACAAACATGAAATGAAACGCCGATGTAAATCTTGTTATAAACAACTACGAAGACTTATATAACAGTATATTAACAATTACAACGATGATTTTTTTGTTGTTTTTATCATGTACATAAGTCGTAATTGAACTATAATAATTTAAGATTAAGTTATGATGACAGTTTAATTGACGAAACCGAATGCAAGGTCACTCTCGTATATAATAAAAAATGAATTTTACTCATTTGCAAGGTCTTGTAAATCAGATATATTAGCCAAAAGATTTCTACAAATGACATAATCTCAAAGGATTATATCATCTTTTCTAACTTTTGGCCGAGGTTTGTCGTTTCAATCTTCAGTGCATTCAAGAGATAGTCCACAAATCAATAATATCTTTATTACTCCCAAAATCAAGTCGTTCAATTTACTTTGTATGTTAATTTAATCCTATATTGGTGGAAGCAAATTGGTTCAATTCCGATTTATATCCGCAAATTAGTCTATGGTATTATTGTAAAAATCGTTAACAAATGATTAAATTTCCGGCTCCAATCAGTACAGTGTTTCATAATATAATCCACGAGCATTAAATAACAATGCGGCATCATCCCCTTTTGTAAAGCTATAATGATGTTATTATATCGTTTTGATCCACTCGAATAATATAAAATATTAATAGAGTTAAAACAGAAGTTTTTGACCGAAGTTAATAAGCTTTAAAATTTTAATTAAGCTCATTATAATATGAAATCCATCACCCACTAGAATTCAAACTACTATTTTGTAACTTCGGTAAAATAACGCCTTATTATAAATTGAAATTGTTGGTTTAATTTGATTATTAAACTGTCAAGGCATAATAATAATTGTAATTGATACTGAGATACTTTGTTGAGTACTTACGGACAGCTGTTGGCCCATTTGCGAAGTATTCAATTGCGTAAGTATTTTATGTTTGATTGCATTGCAAGTTTTCTGATATCGTTCGAAGGGCTAAAAATGATGCAAAAACAACACCATAAGTTACCGAACTGAGGACGTAGATTCTTTGGAAATCTTTGTGTTCTAGAGCGAAAAAGATTTGCAGAGTTTTAATGCATTATTTAAAAAGTTATCAATTATAGATAAACAAGTAGTAGAGCTATTAATCAAGACAGATTTTGTGGGATCAAATGACAACATTTGAGTACGTTCCATGACAATCCATCCAAAAACGAAATTAAGAGCAATAGGATAAGATTACCTTGGACTCTTCCATTGGTAAGTATTTGTGGCACTAATTGAGCTCCTATGAGCAAATTTATTTCTATCAAATTTGAATTAATATCTTCATGAAAATTCAATTTCTTTAAATGAGGATAAGAATTTATTGTTGATTTTAATGGTGGTTGATAAGAGCAAATGTTTGGTGTCGCAATAACTCTAAATTCTAAGGAGAGTGTTAAATCTTTTCAAGCTTAGACAGAACAATTAACTGTATCTCTGTTGGAGATTGACTTAATACTGTTAAGACCCTGAATAGTAATTGTTGAACAATGATCTCTAGGTAAACATAAACATTTTGATAGTTTGTCAGTTATAAAATTCGATAAGAGTACTGAACTAGATAAAATCTCACGAAGATATCCTTGATTATAATAAAAACGGTGGTTAATTTAAATTAGTAGTTGTGCTTTAATTTAGAGAGTATTTTTTCTTGTATGAAGTAGTCCCAACTTGAACTGAGTTGTTTACATACAATTTGTTGATTGACTGGAGCTTAAGCATTTTCGACACAAATTGTTTGGTCGGGCAACTGCCTTGATTTAGGTTTAAAATTGGGACATCTATAAATCTGATGAGTTACAGGACATAATAAACATTTTTTAATTGATGGTTTTTCTTTGAAATTTTCAGACGTCAAAGCTTTTATTTGACCCTCTAAAAATTTAATCAATTCAACATATGTAGGAATTTGAATGATGAATCTCATTTTACGGATTCATCTGCAGAGGATTTCAAATAGAGGATATCGAGAGAGAGAGAGATTGAGATAAATTGTAGCGACATATCTTTTATTTTGATATCTTCCGGTCAATGTACGATCTGAGATGGAATAATTATCATCGGTGACAAATAACATGATAAATAACATGACATATATTTTAAATTGATGGGTTTTCGTACACCATTGTACGAAATAAATCAGAGAATGTTGTCCAACTGTTATAGTTAGATATAACCATGGAAAATTAGAATTGCTAATTTAGTTAATTGAGGAATAGCCAGAAGATGTGGTGAAGGTAAAGATGCGGTATCACCTCCTTGAACCGCAAAAGCTAGAGCTTTTATGGAGTAATATGTGATGTCTGATATCACTTGCTCTCTAGATTGATCTTTGTTGGGGATCTCGTTTCATGCAACTTATACGTGTTGTCCAAGTTTATCCAGATTCTCAGAACGCCTGGGTACTTGTCTTGCAGGCTAGAGTAAAATCAGCAACCCAAGTTGCTTGTAATTACAATAACATAGCATCTTGCATTATCCTGTTGAATGTGGAATTTTGCAATGTCTGTATAAAAGGTACTAATCACCGGTTCCAGAACGTTGTCGACGCACATATCGCCGCCTAAACCATAACTCCAGGTGTTAAGACTGTGTGTCGTATTGAACAAACTACAAATTTCGTCTTTCCACATCATGCGTCAAAAAAGATAAATAAAACCTTGAGTCATCACTAAAGATGATGTCATTCCATTGATGGCCCCATCCTTGCCGTTGTTGACATCTTACAAGTTGCTTTATGAGGAGGTGTTAGTGGAAGCCAAAGGCAATAACGTTATGAATGATACGAAAGAAAATCTGCTGGAAACAGTTGCTATCGACAAGTATCGCTTCTAAGCTCTCGTTCAATCCACAGTAATAGACCTTGTTGTTTGAAATCGATCTCTGGTAGCCATCCGCCTAAAGAGTTGATCTTTATATTGCTTCTTTGAACGGGTCTTCCAGCAGAATGGCGGGGCGCCTCAAAATACCTTCTTTGGACCATACATTTGCTCCATGTCCGATTAACTGTAATGTGGTCAACATTTTGATGACGTCGCACCTCCAAGGCTTGACGATAATTCATTGATAGATTCTTCGATAATTATGAAGTATCTATTTGTATCAAAATACTTGGTCTATAATGGGATCCCAATACAGATAATTCCAAATATTCTTTTTATCTCGACCTTCATTCTCTATAAAGAGATCTATTATTTCCGTCATTGCCAGAATATAATAATAATAACTATTTATTGATATTCAATTAAATCCATAAATTAACACTATCAAAGAAATAAATATAATTTTCAAGAAATAATACACTCTAATCAATAAAAAAATGGTTTGTTAACTCCATTCACTCTAAAGGCAAAACATTTGCTAATATAAAATTATGAAGTATATAAAATTATGTGTATTTAATGTGAAAAGTTCTACGTGGGTCAAACTGGACGCAATTTAAAAACTAGATACAAAGAACATACTACTAAAACTAATTCTACTTTTTAATGAACACTTAATTTCGGAGCACCATTCACCCTATGTTAACAATATACATGTTATAAAGAATCTGAAGAAATTAAATTATGCATTTTTATGAGGAAATGTTGATTACTGTTTACGAGAAAACGTTCCCTGATTTGATTCTTAATGATAAACTGACTTCAATTTAACTACTTTATTCAAAATTTGATCGAATGACTATTTTTAATTTTTAAATTGTTTATATTTTCGTCGTTTGATACACATTCTGATATTTTTCCATAACAACAGTAACTTTTATTTAATGACTTAACACACCTGTCACAGGATTATGTCTTTTAACTCTTGACCCCTCTTATTTTCATTCTTTCTGCAACATGTCACCGTGCTGAATGCATGTTTTTTGGTAATTATAATTTTTAATTTTAAAATTTTTCTAATCCTAGTTCATTTTTTCCAGTTTTACTTTTTTCTGTTAAACATGTTGTAGGACCAACGAATCTAAGTATTATTTTATTTTTAGTTTGGAATTTTTCAATTAATTTTAATTTTGATAAAAATTAGTTTGAATATCCATTTTACCAGTAACGTGTAATGAATCAAATATAAAAAATCTTTATTTTGTATTCTAACTGGTCCTTTATTTTAAGAATATTATCTGACTACTTTCGGCCAATCGCCATCTTCAGAGATAACTACAAGTTTAACAATATTGAAATTAATGAATTATAATAATCAAAAAATTTTTACTAATTGTAATGGAAATAAAATAATTAAAAGTACTTACAGTCAATATAAGAAATTAACTTGAAGCATGTAAGTCGGTTTTCATAATCACATAAATCATATCACTTAAATTATAAGTTAAAATATAATGAAAACGTGGAACACAATTATATAAAATAAAATATCAAAAAACTGGAAACCTCATGCGCATGTTGAACTGGTTATTATATAAAATATGTTTCTTTTAAATTTGAAAAGTTAAATTGAAATCAAATTTTTTTTTGTTATAAGGAATAATGGGGGATTAAAAATGGGGATTGTTAATATTATAAAATTTTCAATATTAAATGGAAAAGGAAAATTTTGTGAAAGGATGTTTATTATAGAAAGGAAAGGGGAGAGAGCCGCGAGGACCCTAAAAACTGCGAAAAATATCTCCGGCTAGAATATTAATCCTCGGCATTTTGGGGAAAGGAATTATTTAAAAATTTGTATAATGGAACTTTATCGTCTCTAGCATCGATTCTAGTACATATAAGATTTCTAAATTCATCATACAATTTTTCAAAAATACTATACAATTCAAACTGATTTCACTATAGAACAGAACAAAATTTAAATTTACCAATCAATATTACTCTTTTATCCTTTGATGTAACTAATTTGTACACAAATGTACCAACTCTAGAAACTTTAAATGTAACTAAAACTTTATTAAACAATAAAATAGATATAATAGACACCGAATATATATACACCTTACTAAAATTATGTACTGAACAAAATTTCTGTCAATTTAATGATAAATTTTATAAATATGACAAGGTTTTACCGATGGGGGATCCCCCGTGAGCAGTCTTCTTTCTCATATATCTCTTAATGATCTTGAAAATAAAATTTAACAACAAAATATCCCAATTAACCATAATATAATATTATGGCGTAGGTACGTCGACGATTAATAATTTGGAACAATGAAGGACATAATAATGTTAATGATTTTTACAATTATTTATATAATAATTTACATGACAATATGAAGTTCACATTAGAAATAGACAATGAACATAAAACTAACTTCGTTGGCCTAACATTAATTAATAAATACAATACCATAGAATTTCAAATATACAGTAAACCTACACAAGCGGATTCCATCATCCCGTTTAATTCATTCCACCATAATAGTCACAAAGCTGCAGCTTCTAGAGCCTATATACACAAATATTATAATACATCTCTATCAAACCAAGAAAGAATAAACGAAATTAATTTAATTAAAACAATTGGTATTAATATAAGTACGAAGGCTTTCACGACCGGTGTTAATTGAACTAAAATTAGAACTAACACTAACACTAACACTCGAACTATCACTAGAACTATCACTAGGACTTACACTAGATCTAAAACTAGAAACGTTCGGGTTTTGCCGTGCGTTTTTTTGAAAAAATGTTTGACGTTTCGGATGCCATTCTTCACAAACTAGTTCGAAGTGAGTTATCGAAGTTCTTGATTTGTTAAAAATAGTAATGGTTTTGCACTTTAAATGGATTTTATATTTATTTTTCTCTACCGGTTTCGGCCGGCATCATCAGGAGAATACGTCAAAAATCACAACAAAGTTGTATCTCAAGATGTAACATAAACATTTTATCCAATATAATTATCCAGTATATCTGGAGAAAAAAATCAATCCAAACGAAGATAGTAAAACGTCTGTGTGAGAAAAATAAAAATAAAATCCATTTAAAGTGCAAAACCATTAGTATTTTTATTAAATAAAAATGGAAAGAAAGCTATCATTTAATACTTGATTTGTTTGTTGATCCCCATAAAGGTTAATAATATAAGTACGCAGGCTTTCACGACCGATGTTAATTGAACTAAAATTAGGACTAACACTAGCACTAACAGTAGAATCACTATCACTAGAACTACCACTAAGTTTAGTTCGAAGTGAGTCACTGATAGTTCTAGTGATAGTTCTAGTGTTACCTTCGTACTTATATTATTAACCTTTATGGGGAGGATATCAACAAACAAATCAAGGACTTCGATAACTCACTTCGAATCAGTTTCTGAAGAAGGTTGCAACATGGCATCCGAAATTTCATACATTTTTTCAAAAAACGCACGACAAAATCCGAACGTTTCTAGTTTTAAATCCAGTGTTAGTCCTAGTGATAGTTCTAGTGATAGTTCAAGTGTTAGTGCTAATGTTAGTTCTAATATTAGTACAATTGGTATTAATAATGGCTTCTCATCAACATACATATATTCCAAAAATAAATTTATAAATAAACAAAACCTAATAAATTTTACTAGTTTACAAATTTCAAGCAACACTCAAAATTTAATTTACAAATCAATAAATTATCTTGTAACTATCTTGGTCCCATAGCACATAAAATACAGTCCATTTTAAAAACGTGAACACTATTCAGAAAAAAAATGTATAATGCCAAAGATAAAATACAGTTACTACACCAAAATGGTGTTTACAAACTAGAATGGTACTTGTGGTGTATCTTATATAGGTGAAACAGGTAGATCACTTAAAATACTAATTAATGAACATAAACATAGTGTTAAAACTAACTTTGCGACACATATGATTACATATAATCATGATTTTGATATAAAACAAGAAATTTATTTTTATAAAGAAAGAAATTTTTCATTTAGATAATAAAATAATTATACTAAGTTCAAACCTGAATTCACGCTACTCTTGATTGTTAATGTTATTCTCAATTTAGTTAATATCACTTTGGCCATTTCTAAGCACTTCCGTTCTTCTTTGATTTAAAACAAACCATAAATTATTATAGATTTTATATTATATAATTTTTTCACTTTTCAAAATTCATAAGTTTATCGTTAATATTAAATCTACTTCAATAATTTTTCCAAAAAATGTTTTCAATTTAACACAAATTCATTCTTTGTCTGCAACAATTTGTTTACCTTTATATGAAATTACTTACATAATTTGAAGGTACCCCTAAGATCTCTTAATCTTTTTAAATACAACCACTGAAATATCGACGGTAATTTTTGTTATTTTTATTTTAAGTTTGTCTTAATTAATTATATTAATTTTTACAGTCGTTCTTGAAGCAATTGAAGCACCAAAATCTAAATAAATTTACTATCATCATAATTTTTTGTTATTACTACTTTATTTTAGAAACATTAGGGTTTTGTCGCACATTTCTCAAGACGACTAAACCCGAATGATTCTAATTCTAGATCTAGTGTCAGTTTTAGTTTTACTTCAATTCAAATATATAGCATTGGGTTAATCCGTACATCTGAAAAAATATTTTTAAGGAAGGCCTCTACAATGAATAGTTTCTGAAATAGAGTACTTTACAAACTGATTTGACAACCCTGTTTATCTCAATAGAAATAAAACTAAAACTAACACTAAACCTAGATCTCCACTTCTAGGTCCACTGTTAGTTCTAGTTTTATATCATTAGGGATAACTCTGGATCTAGAAAGAACTAGAAACATTCGGGTTCCAAACAACTCAATTTTTAATTTACTAACCATAGCCTCAGATTTTAGGGACACTTTTAATTTTCGAATTTATGCCAATTTTTGAGCATTCTTACTCCACTCTGCGCCGAACGTTCAAAAAAATCGAACTCGATTCATTTTTGTGTGTGTTACAGTAATTGTGTAAAAATAAACTAGATAAAATATTTCTTTTTATCCTCGATTTGTATTGTTCTGTCGATTTGCCGCGTGCACACATTATTTTACTGAAGTTTCAAAATTGTAGTCTAATTTGTAATGTAAAAATAATTTTTCTTATCCTTTTTTCACCAATTATTAAATTAGGGTCTATATAAAAAATTTACTTCTGGTGATAATTAATTAGTTATCACCAGAAGTAAATTTTTTATATAGACCCTAATTTGTAATGGGTTGTAAAATTGTGTGTATTTTCATTCTTATTTTTGAAATGAAATGATGAAAAGACAAAGAAAAGTATAGCTTGTGTTTGATGTGAAACATGTGGTTGCTTGTTTATAGTGACAATAGGAAACGATAACTGACGGTGCGATGAAGACATCAACAAAATCCCGAGACTAATTGCCAGACGAAGAGAAGCGACACAAAAAGCGTATCGTTTTCTCCGGAAATTTCTCGCGGTCGAAGCGACTGTTGGTTTAAATTACCGTGGCACACGTGGTAATGGTTAGAGAAGGTTCTAAGTTAAATCGAGGATGAGCATTAAGAATTAAGACGACACTTCTTAGAAACTTACAACGTTTTATTTTTATATTTTATTAGTTACTTTATTATGATGATAAATATAACTGACTTAACGAAAACATTAATATTTTACTAATTTCTCTTAACATTTATTTCTAAGTATCATTTTCGCTCGGCTGTAAATTCTTGGTTATATTACAACCTCCGGTCCGTGGGGATTCATATTACACCTGATAAAACTGCCATATTGTGAACGCCCGCGTATTTCATTACACGTTTCCTTTTCGCTTTTCAAACCGCGTCCGTTCATTTTTATCTTGATCTAGGCCACTGACTTATTGCGGCTGCCACATATGTAGGTATAATATTCATATAACGCATTGAAAGTAACGTGAAGCTACTTGCTGTGAAGCATTTTTCATCTCGTTTCATCGCCTCTATACAACAAAACCGGTAACGAAGCATTTCTGTACCCCTCTCATCCATTTCAACAGACTTTCCATTCATTTTAATTAAACGAACTCACTGAAAAGTCAAATTGATTTAAATAAACATGTCATTTCGGATGTGTTGCATCCCTATCCTCACTCATTCGCCTCATTCAATGCAAATAATGCCTTCATTAGATCAAGGCTAGGGTTACAATAACTTAATTTGAAGACGGTTCGTTGCGTAAATTGATCGATTTTATTATATAATTAAGTTATGGTGTATTGTTATGCAGAATGGGTTAACATTCGAGGGCAACAGAACTGTAAGCGTTGCGGAACCGTATACTTAGTCTGGGAGTTGTATCTTGATTTGGTTGATTGACCACTTCGTTCGTACCGGCGTAGGTATAAAATTATGCTCTCTTGTGGGTGCTGGTTGAATAAATTATCTCGGCTGCATAGTCACGAAGTAATCACATCACGACAATTCCCAGTCATTCGCAGATATTGGGTTGTAAAACGGACGAGGTAGTAGCTATTTATGTGTGCCAGAATTCACGATCTGCGGCGAGATTTAAACATTAACTCTAATCGTCAGTTGTTATAAATCGTTTTGCTCTGATGAATTTAAAATAACGAAATGAACCAAAAAAATTTAGCGCCTTGCTAAAAGCTATTTTTAGTGGAGGATAAAACCTAACCGTTCAATTTGGACGCTTAATTTAAAACGAATTAGCCGACAAAAAATATATTGCACGAATATTTAATTCCCGCGTGTACATGGCTTAAAAGCAATCCATTTGCAACGATAAAATCAATATTTATAACAAACGGCTCGTAATTGATATTTTTTATCTACAATATTTTTCGGGTAGAGTTAGAATTTATACGTTTTTAGTTATGAATATAGAGTTGCATTTTTAATGTATCGATTACAACTAACAGCTATTGTATGTTTTTGTGTTGTTTCACAAAATCTATAGTGACATTTAAACTTTTTGGCTAATATAATTTTAGTATTTTACGATTACTACAAAGTGCACAATCTTCTGACTTACTCTATTACTTATTAAAACTATTCTTTTGTATTTGAAATGGTCTCAATAATCTGCCTATTGTAGTAGTTTTATTATGAACATCTCCAACGCATTGGAGACTATTCAATTCGTCACGATGAATTTGAATACTATACGGTATATAACTATTTGCGGTTGCCACTTCTAAGCTAGAAAAGCATTTTTCTCCGCCACTTTACTAAATTCCTAACAAACCCACAACTAGCAATGTAATGATCATCACGACCCACACCTTCCATATGTTTTGTATAATCATAATTAGTAATAGCAACTTTTTAATCAGTTTCTAATTTCTTCAATCTGTGCAGTTTTGTTTCTTTTCTCTATTAGTAGTGTTTCCTTGATAAAGTTTGTACCACAATCACTATAGAAGCATTCACATATACCTCCATGGTCAGTGAATTTTTTATAGGCTGCAAGAAGTCCATTAGTGATATAATCGGTGACGACGTCCAGGTGAACCGCTAGTGTACTTAAACAGTTAAGAATGATCAAATAACCCTTATAGAGTTTATCACCTCGTCCTCTGATTGCTCGTAATTGAAATGGTCTAGAATAATCGATGCAAGAGTTTAGAAATGGTAGGGATGGCTTGATTCGAGCAGGAGGAAGCTGTTCTATAAGTTGCTGGTTGATTACAACTTTTTGTTTGGCCCACCATACATCGATTAACATAGGAAGGCACATGAACACTACCACGCAGAATCGTCGTAGGATTGAAGACAAGCTAAGTTCAGTACCTCCATATAATGTAGATTTATGGTGATGATCGATGATGAATCTTGTGATAAATAACCGTTTGTGGATGATAATAGGATGTTCATCATGTTCCAAATTGGCAAATTTTCCGAGCCAGTCGGAAAAAGGTACTTGATTTTGGAATGACCTTTTTTGACGATAATAAGCTAATTTCTTCGGAAAATTGAAGCTGTTGACTCTCGAGTTCAAAACATCTGAAATATGAGAATCAAGATTTTTTTAAACTCTCATACACCGCGCTGTAATATGAAGCAACTTTGTCAGCGAAGGATAACGATGGTTTAAGTTTCAACCATCATCCATTTGGGTAGACATGTGTGAACGTGTTTACTGTTCACGAGTGATTTCATCAGGAGGAGTAGGTTTGGCGTTTGGCCATTGAGAAAACGATAAAGCCAACCATGATGGTCTATTATAGTTGGCCACCAAAACTTTTCCTAAAGTCGCAACTTTGAAACTCCACGAGAGATGAAGTTAGCAGGATTCTGATCACTCGGTATTTGAACGTTGACTAATTTATGGATTTCAGTGACTCGATTCCTCAAATCAGACAGTTGGAGAATTCAAACACATTTTTAACACGTTTGGTTAACCGAGCAAGTAAGAGCGCGGCATAGAGTTGAAGACGCGGAGTTCTTACGCGCTTTAATGGTGTCACTTGGATTTGTTCCATTTTGGTTTGTTGGGATTTGAACCCAACACAACCCAACCCAACCACACCATAAGTAATGACCACCTCGTCCTGACAGACTAGTCCGTGAAATCTTGTATTTCGAACGAATCACTGTTATTTGAAATACCGAGCCACCCAGCTACTTGTATAGTAGGAATCTGATTGAAGTTGTTGATAAAAGTTTTCCATTTATTTTCAAGATCCTGAGATGAATGTTCATCTCAGTCGAGGTGTTGTACCCACAATTCTTGCATTAGAATTTAAGCGGTTATTATTAATTGAGAGGGCCATCCTAGGGGATCAAATAATCTTGCAATAAACGATAGAATTACACGTTTTGTGGATTTTTGGAATTATTATAGGATGCGCGAAAAATGAATATAAATCCTATAAATTGTTGTTGTGGAGACTTATCTTCTTCGAACGAATGAAGAGATGATTATGATAATAAATCAAAAGTAATAATCAAAAGCTTCGGGAATGTTAGAAATTCATTTTTGGCTGTAAAATAACCAACTTCCAAAACCCTGTTCAATTGAAATATCATTTCCTGCACTTCATCGATATTATCAGCTCCCGAGAGAACATCATCCACATAAGTATTCAAACGAAGAATTTATGAACCCATAGAAAGATGTTGTGAATTTTCATTAATGAGGTAATGTAAACTATTGTTAGTTATGGAGCACTAGACAAACCATAAGTGACGGTATTGAGCTGGAATATCTGACTTATATGAGTGGCATCATTTCTCCAAACGATTTGTTGAAAAGGCTGATCATCTTTGTGAACATGAATTTGTTTGTACATTTTCTCCCAGGCACAAGCAAAGACGATTGGATATTGTCTTCAACGAAAAGAACATTCAGTTCATTTTGAAGTTTTGGCCTGGTAGATAAGTCCAATGAAATACCCGTTGCTGTTTTCTAGGATCCATTAACACTACTCTCTGCTTTGTTGTTGAGCTATTTCAACATGAAGACACTGGATGCATATCATTGAGAGTAAGATATGAATCAAGAAGCTCATTCTTCGTGAAACGTAGTTCTAGTTCACTGAACATTTGAGAATCAGCGGAATATGAATTTCCTAACCCTTTTGGTGACATACAAAATGGAAGTCGGACCGTGAATCGACTATTAGTATCCCCAGAATGTGTATTCACAAAATGTTCTTCGCATTTGACTTCTTGTTTTGTAAGACACAACAGGTTTGTTGAATCCTCCACTTGTTTCCAAAATCGCAGCATTAGTTCAAGAAATTTATAATCTACAGAACCTTGGAATCCATAGTACGATGACTAACCATCTTAATGGGAGTTTTTTGAAAGCAATTTTCTTTGATGAATTAAAATCTGAATCAACTAGCAAAGTATCACCAAAATCGAATTTTCACGTCGTAGAACGTTCTGCTGGAAGATATGCTCATAAATGTAAGAGATTCATTAATTTTTGAAAATAATTGAATTTTCAGATTTATTAGAAATACTAGTTTGTAGAGATTTGATTTCAGCGAAGATACTGTTTGAGAACATCAAAATATGAGATCATTCCAACTAGAGCAGCAGCGAGTCATACAGGAGTATAGACATCATGAAAATGTATGAGATTGCTGCAAGTTGATGACATTAGCGTAAAAGGAGGAGTATCAGCTTGAAGTGTAGTTGACTGTAAAGTGGTAGATTCTGTTTGTTTTGTTGTGAATACACGATACTTGTTGAAGGTTTAGCATCATGTAAGGAAGTGTGATGTTGCTTTTGACAAATAATCGATATCTTTTAATAATTCTGCATATTTGTCGCAAGTGTGGCCCAAGACAATTTGAAACAAATTGAAACAAATGTTTTTGAACGCAATAAAATCTGAACGTTGATTGGAAGATTTTTGCAAGTATTGTTGGCATGTTGAGATATCATGAGAATCTTGATAAAGATTGCAATTGTTGGGCGAAGGTTGAACTTCGATGTATTCCTTTTACGAGTTATAACTTGCTCTATTGCTTCTAGGGCATTCGTCCCAAGAGAAATAATTCCAGTTCGTTAAGGTGGATCTTGACTGTTGACTAAAGATTTTTCCCAGTCTTTTATAGATTCACCATAAAGTTTTTCAAAAATCAAATAAACGATAATGCCATCCTAATGTTTAACAGGATATCATAATGTATCCAAGGCTCTTAGACACACTTGAATTTCGGTTAGCAATTGCTTTAATTCAACGGAAGAACCGTTTTTTAATGGTTTTGATGTAAAAAAATTTAAAATAAGTAAAATAAATTATTTAATTATGAGTCAATAAACAATCTTTTATTCTCGTACTGATTTTTATGCATTTGCCATGCATCTTCGAAAGTTACCATTAGATTTTTCAAGATGTGAGAGAGTTCATTTGATAAAGTCATTTTTAAATAATGTAGTTTTGCTACATCCGAAATATCTTCATTATCATGGACCATTGATATGAACAAATGCTTAAATTGAGACCAATTTGAATATTTTCCGTCAAATTTAGACAAATATTTACGAAAAAGATGTCGATTTTGAGATTTAAATCTTGAGAAAGTTTGAGTGAAGAGGTAGTATATTTGAAGGAAACGATGCCTAGCAAAAACATTTTTGAAAAAGGGTTGTTTGGCATTGTTCACTAAAATATTTTTTTACTGATAATTTTGACATATAATGGCATTAGTTATTAAAGGTCCTAAAATGCCTTTATTCCTGCAAGAGTTACATTTTCTCATTTATGCCATATTAAATGTTTTTGTAACGATGTTGCTTGCTAAATTTTGGGCAGCATATCTTTTGTTTTTGTTCCGATGTCTTGTAACAAATGATCAGAAAAAAACAATTGTAATTCTAATTCAAACATCATATTATGTCAACGTTCACCACCCCATTTGTTCATTAGCATTTGGTTCTCCTAGCATCACTTTCAGAGTTGTAATCATCATTGCCATATAAAAATGCCATATAAACTAATACATTTTATTAGTAGTAAACTAACTTGTAGTTCTTTGATTTGCATTTTCGATCATTAATAGTGATGTTGTACATCACTATTAACGATATAAGCTGACATAAAATATAAAGATAGTAAATTTCGAGTATCCGCGATCAATGAAAACCAGTGTTGGAGCTGGCTCAACATGGGACCAGGAGATAAAAATTGTAATAGCGGGCTGCCAAGACAAGGACCGCAAACGATTAATTATTACACTGTGCTGCAAAATTTTACGTTTTTATAGACGGTAGATCATCATCAGCTTCTTCAGTAAAATTCCAACAAACATCCTTTAACACAGAATCTACCTTTTTTCCAGCTTAACCCCCAAGTTGTGCTATTATCTCATACACCGTATTCATTGGATTCGATTGAAATTTGTTTTTCAAAATGGTTCGACTGATGGTGCAGAAAATGGATTTTTAATGACATTCATACACTACAGGTGCCAAAAGCTGTCAAAATATCAGAAATAAGGATTCACCAATTTGCTGATAGATATATATTTTCGGAAACGTTCTATAACGGCTTTAAGGCTGTCGCAGGTAATTTGTTAATTTGGCAAAACAGTTACCTCAGACTGCGTATCCTTAACCTGCGAATATATGGCCCATTCAATATTCCTAAAAATAATTATTTTATAAAAATAAAATAAAATACGACGTTTATTTTAACAAATCTTCTTTTATTTTAGCTTGGTTTAATTTTCGGAAATTATCTATAAAACGTTTAAAAGCAATCCTTTCTCTACCTAGTGTTTAAAAAAGAATCACAAAATTTTATGTACAAACGGTGTCTTGTAGTACAAGTAGTGTGTTTAGTACATTTGCATGACTTATAATATACTCTTTACCTGACATCAAATCAGTTTCCGCATATTGATATCTGTGATATGTTCTCTGTATATATATCCTAATTGTAATCTAGTTAACAAAAAAAAGCTAACCTCCAGATCAGCACAAATACTCCATTGATTTTCGTCATATTTCAACAAATCATACGTTTCACCTCTTGTCCACACATAGTAATACAGCTTTTATTTTAATATTATACAGGGTGAGTCAATAGTCACACTATGGACTCACAAGAGGACAGAAGATTGTGGCCTTACTATTGAAAATAAAGAAAATATTTTTATGTTGTCATACATTACTATCAAAGCTGCATCGATTAAAATTATTTTTAACTATACAGGGTGTTTCACAATTCTGGAACCCTACCCAACTACATTTTTTTAAATGGAATCCTATACATGTTTTTACATATATAGATTACCTGTCTTAAATGCAAGGTTGCCAAGTTATTAATCATTTTGTGAAAATCTTTGAAAATTCTTATAGTGACTTAAAATTCATTATCACCACTATTACTAAATATTGAACATTGCAAGTTGGCATATCGATAAACAAAGCTTTGGTCTTTGAAACCACACTAATACTATTGGATAATATTACACAGGATGGTTACCAGAACTGGTTAATTTATGAAATGTTTGAAGGACCATAACTTTGTTATTTTAAATGGAACACCCTATATTTCTTCAATGCCTCAGAAGGTTTTATTAACTACCTTTCATTATCGTTAAGCATATGGTATATCTAACATATGTACTTTTGGAGATAATTGGACTATTTCAAAAATATCAGCATAAACTTGATTTTTTCACAAGAAATAAACTATGAAGAGGACATTTTTAAACAAATGCAAGTAAGTTTAAATCATAAACGATAGAAAAGTATGGATCTGTGCATAGAAAATAGTATTAAGAAAACAACTTTTCATTCTCAAAAATCAAAAATTCTCATATTCACTTACAGCATTTAAGACAACTAATCAGCATATGTGAAAAGATACATAGGGTTCCATTAAAAAAAATGAAGTTGAATACAGCCCTGAAACAGAGAACCACCCTGTATAGCAGAAAATAATTTTAATCGATGCAGCTGTGACAGTAATGTATGATGACATAAAAACATTTTTTAAATTTTCAACGGTAAAGCCACAATCTTCCGTCCCCGCACTATTGACTCACCCTGTATATTTTTTTAAATCGTTTATTGTTTTTCTTGGAAATTATATATAAAGTAAAAGTGTGTCAACTAACTAAATGTCAACGACTTATAAAATATTTACCAAAAACCATCACAATCAAAACTGATATGACTCATATTTATTGTTAGATAATATCACACTAAAGTAATTGTGGCTTTTAATCTATTAAATATTGTCCTAGATAACATACAAATCGATATTCTATGCTTTTGTTTGCATGTTTCCCGTCTAGAGTAGATAACCTTTAAGCAGCAAACAATGTCACATTGAGAGTGTTCGCTCGGTTTATCTTCAGTTTACAATACATGCTTTTCCCATACCAGAGAAAACATTTGCAGTGTAAAAACTTCCGCCTACGTAGATTTTTCTCTTGGAACAAAAGCAAAACCGGACAGTCCGAATTTACTAATTAGAATCGTAAACAACGGGTGCAAAAACAACCGGAGCGGGCCGAGCTCGTATTTTGTTTAAATTTCATCCAGACCGTCTCCTAAAATTAATTTAACTATACGTTTCTGGCGACGGCAACACGTCCTGCATCCTGCGCCTGTATTTCAAAAGTTTCCGACATACGTGTGTAAATCCATTTTATAATGGAAGGGACACTCGGCGTCGCGCCGACGCGTTATTAAAAAGTTATTTAATTACGGGGCGCATTGTGGAACTGGGGGAGACTTTAACTTTAATAACTAGCGGCGTAATAATGTAAGTGGGTGCTTCTTCCTGCCGCCTGCAACTTTTTCAGTACCTCCACTACTGTTGTAGTTAATACGATATTAAATTTTCCAAGACGTATTGTAACGGGCATGCTTACAAATGCAATAAACCCGTTTTTCAATTACGTTTATAACAGTAATTTTTTTATTTACAACTCAACTTTCTACCATTTTAAGAAAATTAAATTTAAATTATTTTCCTACTTCATATATAAAATGAGTCGATAATGCAGGAACGGAAGATACTGCTTTTACAGTTGAAACTAAAAATGTATCGATTAATATTACTTTCAACTATACAGGCTGTTCCACGATATAATTATACATATGATGATTAGCTAGTCTTCAAATGGTGAATTCACGATTATTAGTCATTTTGTGACAATTTTGGAGAATTCATGTGGTCACTTAAAATTCGTTATCATAAACAAAGCTTGGAGTTTTCGAACGCCGCTAATACTATTGAATAACATTATGCAATACGTTTACCAGAGGCTGTTAATTTATGCAATGTTTGGAAGCATAACTTTGTTATTTTAAATGAAACATCTTGTATTTTTCTAAGAGTTCGAAAGGCCGTATTAATTACCTTTCATGTTTGTTTATGATATGGTTCAAACTTTCAAAAATATCTTCATAAACTTGAGATTCTTCATAAAAAATAAGCAATAAAAAACTATTTTAAACAAATGCATGTAAGTTGGTTTCGCAAAGGATGAAAATGAATTTAACATTTTTCTGAATCAATAATATATTTCCTACTATACAAGGTCTTAGTGGAGTATAGGTACACGCTTTAGAAGCCCACTGATATGTCTTTTGAATCCAGGGTCTGCATCTGAAATGATTCAATTGAAATACCCAGTTTAACATTGTTAAGCTACAAATCTAAAAAATCCTTCACCACATTCGGACCAAAAACAACAACACACAACTTGGTAGAATTAATAGTTAAGACATTGATATGCAATCATGTCAGCATAATTACATACTTCAGCATTCCGAACATTATCCCTATCAAATGTATAGAGATTTATTAGCTCATCATCAAACTTCGACATATGTTAGCTAATCCACTTACCAATAAAATGTTAATGAACACATGTCTTGTAATCTTTATATCATAATTAATTGCAACATTTCTTTTAATACATAAATATTACAAATATTGTTCAAACTAGCTTCCTTCTGCTAGAATACATGCTTCACAGCGACGAATTAAAGAGTTCTTCAACTGTATTAAAATGTTTATTTGTTTTCTTATTTCAGTAGGAGCCCTTTGTATTCTGTTTAGTAACTGTGCTTATGTGTTAATATCCACTTTATACACAGTTTGTTTCATATGACTTTATGAGTAGAAATCCAAGGATTAAGGTGGGGGATCTAAGTAGCCAAGCATTAAAAAAAAAATTACCAATCCACTTTTCATGAAAATATTCCACATATAATTGAAATTAATTGATAATTACTAATTGATAATTAAAAAACAATATTCACAATTGTTATTAAATATTCCACCCTAAACATTGATGCTGAAATATTATTGAAATTTCATTGGCATGCGAATTTTGTAATGCCCACATATGTTCATTGTGGTAATTATTTATAGTCGAGCATTTCCGTTGCAAATACCATACACGAAAATTATATAAGCGTACCCTTCAGCGCTATAAGCGTACATTTTGAGTTTCTGCTTCTATGTAATAATTAAACCTTACAGCAATTGTATTACAATGACAACTTTGTTTTTATTGAATTTGTGATTTTATTGACTACTAATAAATTCGCTGCAGAAAACTTTAAAGTGTTATAATTTCGTGAATAATTGAAATAGAATATCAATTCAACAATTTCTTTTTTGGTAATTGGATTAGCCATCATATGTCAAAGTTTGATGGTGAGCTTACAAATCACCCTGTATGTAAAAAATTGACTAGTAACATTAAATGTGTACAGGGTGATTTGCAACATACAGAGAAACTAGAAGAGTGACCAGGGGCCAAATTGAAGTTATTTTCTTAATAAAGTTCTGGCTATAACTTAATAACCACAAAGATACAGAACGTTCAAGTTGAATTAATGACCGAGCAATTCTTGTTATATACGGTAATACATTGTGTTTGAATTTAAACTGCAAATATTTCAGGGATATATGGCTATTTAATAAATACCACATTTATTTGTTAAGAAACGTTTTTAACTTGCCATGTCTAATGTCATGTAAAACGTCGAGGTCTTCAAAAATGAAGGTGACAGCGTTTATAAGTATTTTATGCAATATTGTATGTAGACATCGCATACCATTGAATAATAATAACGTAACTAGTAAGTTTTTAACAAAACACCGTTTGTTATAAATATGCGGTTAAAGTTGGTCGAAATATGCAGTAAAATAAGCGGTAGGAACAAAAAAAAATACGTACTTGCATGCAAGAAAAACACAAAATACAACATTGAATAGTGTTAGTTCACGTTCTGACGACAAAAAACGGCACCGAAATCTTTAAAGGTGAGATATTTAGCTTCACACATTCGTGAGATCTTTTTTTGGTCTTCAGATTATGAACTAATTTTCGATGTACCCAACCGACCCTGACTGAAATATGGGCTGACGTATATGGACAACAAAATTTATATGCGGTAAAAGTGCTAAACATTAAGTTATATGCAAACTATGCAATCGCATAAAAATGCGGACTCTAGTTATAAATGACCCTGTATATCAAATATAACATTGGACCAGAGTAATTTGAAATCAGCGCATCCATGCCGTAGACCTTGTACTTGGTTTTGTAAACCACGTCATTAGTAGATTTTGGATAACAGTTGTGCTAATTGTAAGACGAATTGACGTGGCCAAACGTCTAAATTGGTGAAAGTTTGCAAGCTCAGGAAATACCAGGAACCATACTAGAAATTGTGGAAAGAGCATGCCAAAATGCTACTAAATGCATTTGTTTCTCCCGAAAGTTTTCAAGCAAGTGAAGGTTGGTTATCGAGGTAGAAAGCGCGTCATAGTATTAGAGAACTTCACATTTGTGGTGAGAAATTATCAGCGGACAATGTAGCTGTTGAGAGTTTTAAAAAAAAGTTCAAGAAAATTATTGAGGAAAATGAATACAGTCCCGATCAATTATATAATTGCGACGAAACGGAACTTTATTATAAATTGATGCCGGGGAAAACATTGGCAGGAAAATCTATTATCTATGAACATTTCCATTTCCAGGTCAGAAAGACTCTGTTAGATAAATATCACAACAAATAGTGTATTTTTCACGAGATTCTTGACATAAAATCTGCCTTCTTACTTATACGATTGTTTTAAATATGCATACCTACAAGGTATAGATTATATTATTTGACAGAAGATCACAAGATGATTTATAGAAACGTAAGTACAGAAAGTACAGAAGCATAAGAGTAGAAACAAATATAAAAGTTATCAAGGCTATATACATCTCATAAACTAAACAATTTATTCAACAAATCGAAATGATTTCTACATTCAAAACAGAAAAATAATGATTTTAAACAATTCCATAGGAATATAAGAAATTAAATCATAAAGGTTCATTTGCACACATCAGTGACGTATCAGTCCTATACCGTATCCGTGCTTCCGTATCAGTGATTAATAATAAAAAATAAACGCAACGAGCGTTTGTTTTATATGGACACATTCACACTCGTTAGGCACAGTTCTATTTACACACATCAGTGTCATTTCCGTATTAGTTCAGTGTGAATGATATCCCTGATGATATCACTAATACATAATCCGATGCTGCAATAAAGCTCTTTGAATAACAATACAACAAGAGATACTTTTTGAAATTGTGTCTTTGTTAAACACCCTGTATCTCTGAAACCGTAAGAAATATTCTATATATATAGAATATAGAATATGTACAGTATGTCCCCGGACCGAATTACAAAGAGAGCAAAAATTAATTACTAATTATCAAACTTATCTTAGCATAACTAATGAGTCAGATATGTTCAAACCACAAAATCGCACGAATTTTCTACTCTAATTGTAGAAATTAACCAATTATTCTCGTTATGCAAAAATTGAACTAGTTTTTCTAAGTTCAAAATTGTTAAAGTGATATGTAATCATGGAAACTAGAAAGCTTAAAACTTATGTTTTTGAATAGTACAAAAACAAATTAAAATATGGCTAAATAATTAAGTATAATGTAGTAATCAAAAATAAATATTATTTATTAGTAAGTGGGTATAATTGACGACGAGTTCTACATACTTTATAAGAATTACAAAATTTTCACCAGTGATAGAGATTCTTTCCCATTAGTTATTTTCAATGGTTCCAGTCTAGTGTTAGGTCTGAAGCTAGGTTGTTGGCCCCGTATTAATTATACTTTTAATTCTGGAAGAATTGAAAACAAGCAGAGTTAAACAAGATTCGAACGGCTAAACCTGAATCTTCTTAGTTCTAGGTCTAGTGGTAGTTCTAGTTTCATAATTAATTCGATAGAAGTATACAATAATTTAAAACCGAATAACAGTTAACTTAGAGCTAATACTAACACTAAAGCTAATACTACACCTAGAACTAAAAACATCAGAGTTCAGCTGTCTCAAGAGACGTACGGCTAATCCCTAGTTCTCAAGCTAATTTTTAGGTCTAGTATTAGTTATACTTTTAGTTCCAGAAGAGTTTAAAACAAGCTAGAGTTAAACAAGAAATAAAACTAATAACTAGACTAACATTAGAACTAGAACTAGAAAGATTTAGGTTTAGCCGCGCATCTCTAGATGCACAGCAAAACTAAATTTGATTTCTTTCTTTATATATGATTTCTTTTCTTCTAGGTTGTTTTCTTCTAGTATTAGGTAATTTTCTTGTTCTAGGTTTAGCGTTAGTTCTAGTTTTAATTCGATACAAGTATACTGTAATCTAAAACCGAATAACCAGGAGAACTAATCCCAACACTAAAGTTAATACTAGGCCTAGAACTAAAAACATTTACCGCATGGCTTAGGATGGTTAAACCCAAATATTTCTAGTTCCCACCATAATGTTAATTCTAGTTAAGTGTTAATAAATTCTCTCTTTCGCAGTCAATCACAGTTAGCATTGTATGGAAAAACTTAGTTTTATGATTCTTATGGTTACATATCTTAAACTGAAGTTGAACAATTTTCAATTTAGAAAAAAAAGAATGAATACGGATTTTTACATAAAAATGATAATAATTAATTAACTGCTATAATTAGAGTACAAATTCGTGTGATTTAATGAACATATCCTATTCATTATTTATGCTTAGATAAGTTTGAAAAATCAGTAATAGATTTTACACTCGAGCCATACTCACCATTAAGTTTCTTGTAAAAATCGAGCCTCAGACACCGTTACCATTTCCTCTATCTCTTATAGAAACAGGAGTTTCCCTTTAAATGCATCCAATGTCACATCCTGTTCATTTTCTTCATCCACAATTTCTTTACTTAATATTTTGATATTTTCTTTAATATATCATTTTATATTGATATGGTTAAATTCTTTGCACTAGCTTATATAGTTAAATAGCATACATTACACGTTAAAACCCGTACAAAAATACATCGACACGAAATAAAATTAATATAATAATAAAACCAAAATAATATCTAATCATTAAAAACCGAGAATTTTGGTTTGTTCGACTGTTTTAAATAAAAAATTGACCCTTAATCACATTGTTTCATGACAACATTTACCGTATAAAAGAAAATTTGTTTTGATTTTGTTTCAAGATTTTTCTTGTTAACGTTGCAACAACATTCTAAAGAATCTGGCTTTTACAATAAAATGTAAACCTCCGCTACATTTTCAGCTTCCATAACTCCTTCTATGGGATTACGGGGTTCTTTTCCCCAAGTACAACCCGTCACAATGCCATTATTATTCTTCGTCCGTTAAGTAGTCGCCTTCGCGGAATAACAAAACGGTAATTAACATCTTCTAAACGTCGCCGCCGCCACCACAAAGAAAGAGAGAGGTTTCGACCGTGAGGTAATTACGGGTCTGTGTTACTGTCTCTTTTCGCCTTGTGGGCAGGTCCTAACAAGTGACGCCGTCGAATTTTGGTACAAAGCAGCGCGGTGTTTGGACCGGTTTTGGCCGTTGGCAGACGTATCTTCATTTTCGATGACAGGCCGGTGGAAACAAAGGCCCTCACCGGTGCAAACGGACCAACGAAATAAAAAGGTACGATCGGTCGAGGTCGGGATTCTGGCCTCTCTCTCTCTACCTATAAGGACAACCGATAAACAGAGTTGCGGCGGCGGTATCCGCTTCGGGCATATCGGATTTCCTAGATACCTATCTGGGGGCAGTATCTACTGGGGTTATCTTCATCGATTTTGGCGTCCGTTGGTTTGATAGATTAGGTTACTGCAAAATGCGCGTTACTTATTGGGTGGCATGTTCTTTGGTTATGTCTTAAGAACATTTTATTATATATTATAGCACATTATAGCAGGTGATCATTTTAATTTTTTTTTAACTTGTAGAATTATGTATTATTATCTCAGCTTTTCCAATTCATTTAATTCGCTATTGTACACCTAACAATGCAACCTGTTCACTTCAGAGGTTTAACAGGTAGCTAAAAACCTCTAATTTGCAGGTGGTTAGAAAGGAATTATCTTATACATCTATTCTAACAATAAGTACTAAATAACATAGTTTGTTTCTTTTGAACAAAACCTAAGGATATACTCACTTATAAGTCTTTAAGGTAGTTTGCCGACATTTCTTTAGACGCATTCCTCAATTTTCTATTTCTCAATTTGAAAGGATTCTTTTTTAATTTCCATTTAAATTCATATTACTTTTTAATACATTACAACTTTATCATACAAAGACCTATTGTTCCACTGTATATCTAATAGACCATTCGATTTACATTGTGGTTCCATCTCCACTCTCCTTAGATTCTCTTACTAATATCTTCCGCCTAACGGAATCTCCGCTTCAATGCCTTCCATTTACCGGCGAATTGTAAAAGATAATCAAGAAATCTCACGGCGTTTTTAAACGTGGTAATTGATACGTCTCTGGTTTGGTCACTCTGATTTGATTTGGTCGCCTATCCCAAAGAAAATAAACCCGCTTAGAGTACTTTTTTATAAAAAGAATCTTTTTACTGTTAGAACCCGTCCAGCTAGTGAATTGCTAGCGATCAATTTGGCACGCCTTTTTTCTAAAACGTTAATGTGATTTTTTTCTACGTTAATTTAAAACGTGATTCATATTGTTGATATTGATAGGGGATATAAATGTCTTTACGTAAAGTATTAATGAAGACATTAGTCCGTTCGTTTCGTGGTGGAACGTGTTCTTCGTTCCGCACAACCTCTTCTGGTCGTGATCGTTGACCAGCTGTTGCTGCTAATGAAAATTTAATTTTGCCGCCGACCGGGCCCGTACCTGGAAGGCCTCCTCCTACTTCTCGAGACCGCCTGGAAATAAATATGTTATCGCAAAATGGGAACCCTCTTGGGTGACTTGATGTCTTTGTCGGACTGAAACGTCGACGGTTTGACCGCAAATCCAGCGAATTCTGCTTTGGACGGTTTTGGGATAAAGTTATTATACCGTTCAGCTGTTGTTTTCTGCGGCCGAAATCGCATAATTGCCGACTGCGGTTCGTAACATCGCGTTTTCGACCAGCTGGATTTTGCAATTAAGTTATTTTCTCTTTTGGTGGCTCACTGTTATCCTATGGTGCAGATGTCCAGAACTACATGATTCCAGTAATTACTGTGTGGATGGAGATGATTATAGGTTTTTAGATATTCTCAAACATCTAACACTTCTTTAAATCAATACAGATTACATTAATTTATTTATTTAGAACTTACGGATACAGAGAAATTAAAGCGTAGAATATCGTGTAAAATATTTGTTCAGCAAAACCTATAAAACCTATTATTATTATTATTGCAGGATAGGATACTGGATCAAAATGACAAACAATTAATCTTTCCAATATTTGGATTCTATATTGAATCTTCTTGTGGGTGAACTACAACAATATAACAAGTCAAAATTTAAAAAATACGTATAGTAATAAACATTTTTATAATATGTTAACCCTTACGATTGTAATGAAACTGGTTAAAAACAACGGTTTTATGTCTAAATTTTCTTTGTGTAAAAAACAAACCAAGTTGTTATTAGAACCAAAATAAAACCACCACGTGAGTAAAAAAACTAACCGCGACAACGTTTCGTAAAGCTATAAACATCAAAAATTAGTGAATAAATACAACTTAAAGGGTCTATATCCGTTCTATAATTAGCACTAATTTTGGAGGTTGCTATGTGGTACATTTCCAAGGAAAGTCTATTATAATGGCTGTTGCTAACATCAAGAACTCAGGCATTGTCAAAATGAAATATATGACTAATATCCAGACTGTGTTGTACAAAAGCACACGATATTTTATTACAAATTATATCGCTTTTATGCTGACTAATTCTTTTCTTTAACCATTGAGACATTTGTCCCACATAACAACTATCACAACTGCCAGAAGAAATACAATACATAACCCCAGGTTTATAGTATAGGGGTGTTGGATCTTTAAGATTGGTAAAAATGTTGAAGGAACTTAGTGTTGTTAAGAATTAAACAATTTTTAAACATTTTCATTAATTTATTAGTCAAACTAGGAATGTAAATTAATTTCTTACATAGTACAGTATCAATTGTGTTATCTCTACCAGATTGAGCAACAAAATCGCCATTCCCCATACTAACACCGAACAAAAGTTTATTGAGAAACTTAGGAGGATACATGTTGGCAACAAAAATCGATTTTAACTTGTTAAGGTTAATATTATTTAAGATATAAACTTAATATACTTATCAAAACTCTCTAATATCAAACCCACATTCAAGAACCGATGTTATTATGTCATCAACTTACTTCTTCAAAAACGTAACTTCAAAGTTTAACGTAGGTAGAATTTTATTTAAAACATGATCCAGCATAATTTGGTCAAAAATGGAAGAAATTGGAGAACCCATTGGTATACTTAAAACTTGTTTGTATGTAACACCGTTCAAAATGATAAAAGTGTTATAACAAGTTGTGGATATCGTCCTCAAAAGCAACTCCTTCTTCACATCGAAATGCTCCAACACATAATCAAAATTCTCGTTAATAACTTCCAAAACAAGTGCAATTGGGATATTGGTGAAAAACTAACAACGTTCACGAAAATGATAACTCAATCCTCACTAAGTTCAAATCCTCTTAATTCTTGTGTGGTGAAGTATTTTTAACATTAAAGTTCGTTCTGAAATCAAAAGCAATCGAAAGCATCCTAGCCTATGTAGCTTTCAGTAAATTGTTAGTTATATTCTGAACATGACATCAGTGTTGACATCTTTAAGCATATTTTCAGTCTTACTAATATATATTTCTTTTTTCATGATTAGGGTAGTTAAACCTTCAACCTTTGTTACAATAATGGTTATTCTTTAAAAATGCAAATTGACGAAATCGTTATTTAAAGGTTGTAGCGCATCATCTAAACCGCAAGCGACAACTATTTAAGTTTAAATATCTTTTTATAAAAGAATTGGTGTCTTAACCGTACACTGAAAGAAAAAATTCTTTAACAAGATCATTCTGTTGCGTGAAGAAAAACCACATATCTTGTTGATCTCAGGCCCACTTTTACCAACATTCACATTTACCAAACTAACTAGCGATGGTTACAGCAATTCTTAAAACTAGAATATGTGGGTGTTTCACCAACATATTCTATTGTCTTGATATTTGGCACGTCGATAAAAGGTATCAATCACTCTCCGCTATGATCGTAAATGGCTGTATAAATACTGGATTTTATTACCATCAAAAGATGTTATAATAAAATTATAAATTATAAAATTGTAACTTTCGCCTATTCTCAGAGATTTCAGATAATGCTAACCATATTTAGACCATTAAAATCATATTTTGGAGAATGTTTGATCATTTTAGACATCTTTAGACAATTATTAGCTATTAGGGATACATTTTATACAAATTTTGGGTGATTTTAAATAACTTTAGACGAGTTTAGACGACTGGATTAACTTAGATAATGTTGGATGATTTTAGACAACCTGTGGATGATACTAAATTATTTTTGGATGATTAACTGACGGCTATTAATGATTTTAAAAGCTTTAGACACTTTTAGTTGATTAGCGACATATTTTAGACTGTTTTTGATGATTTTAGATATCATATAATTGTATTTAGACAATTATTAGCTATTAGAGATATATTTTATACAAATCTTAAATGATATTAAACAACTTATGGATGATTTTAGAAAACTTTAGAGAATTATAGGCCTTTAGAGATATATTTACAGTTTTTGACGACTTTCGACACATTTTGATGATTTAAAACAACTTTAAATAAGTTTAGACAACTGGGATAATTTAGACTACGTTGCATGATTTAGACAATCTACGGATGATTCTAAACTAATTTTGTTGATTCTAGACTGTTCTTAAGGATTTTAAACATTTTTAGACAATTAAAGACGATTAGAGATATATTTTAGGTGGTTTTTGATGATTTTTGACATTTTTTGATAACTTTAGACCATTATTAAATCTTTAGACCTTATTCTTGTAACAATAATTTTGTACGATTCTTCATTTAAGTATTATAAATTATTGACACATATACTTCGTTTGATAATACTTCTATTCTTAAAAGAAAAAATATTTTTGTTTGAAGAGAGACATTTATACTAAAATGGACCATATATCCGGCGTTTATGCATATGAGCACCCAGAACGCTCACCTATCCGACGTGAATGGACATACACAGAAGAGAAATATGTTTAATACGTGAGAATACAAACCCTCACCGTCTTTTGTAATAGTCCTAATTAATGACATAGGTATAGGAAATGTATTCTACACCTATCGGACCCTTCTTATGTTTAGTTAAGACCAAAAGTATTTAGGATACATAGCATTCAAAACTACTAGTGATTTTGTACTTGAATTGAGTAAATTTTTGAATGACAACATTTAAAGAGTAATAAAAGAAATCAACAGCAAGGTCGATTTCATGAATATTTAGCTCTATATCCGAGTTAATAGTAGAAAGGTGTGAATCAATGTCACAAAAATTAGCACGTTTGAAGTTAATCACGTCAGAAGATTCAATAGGAAGACTACGCGGCATTTTAAACGAGCAAAAGAATTCCAAAGTCGTCACCAACCAGAAAAGCAGTAAAAGTAGTAACGAAATAGAAGATATATCAAGAAAATTAGGAAGAATTAAATCAAAAGTATTCTGGAAGACATTCACGTGATAATTGTTAAAACCGCATTATCTTATTTAAGTTATAAAATTTTTATTTTGCTTATTTTTAAGTACGAAGGTTTTCCAGTTCGTTTAATTAATCCGATTTTAACCAAGAAAGGATGCTTAGTAATTTCAAGAAAATATAATAATTGTAATGACCTTGCGATTAAACAAATATATAAAGATTTACGTCGAAATGTTATTCATAATCAACTAAGATGTCGATGAAAATCGTCAACATTTTTCTTGTGCTTACCATAACAGTTATAAGTTCAGATACTATGCAAGAAGTGAGGATTGATACACAACGATTTTCGTATTGTTACGTTAAAGTCGCAGATATTCAACCTCCTAAATTTACGTGCGTTCAAGATGGTAAATTATTAGATATTTAGTTTTAAATAATGTTTAAAGCGATCCATTTTTAGATAAAACTCCCGAGCGATTCAATTCAACGCATGCTTGGCACGTAGAAAACGACCTAAAATGCATAGCTACTATCCCAACAATAAAAGAAATCGCAAAGGGGAAATGTAGAAGACATTATCCACATTTAATCGACTCTCCTGGTAAATCAAAACAGTTTAAAATTTGTTAATATAATTATGCTGACTATTTTTTAGCAACCCATGGTACTGATGCTCGAGGAAAACCAGTTAAGGATAAAGACGTCTTTCAATGAGCAACGTAAAAGTTTTATTAACATTTTATTTTCTATTCTACCACAAAAGTAATCAACATTTTATTACTTCAATATCGATGGTAATAATAATAAATAAAAAATCAATTATCTTAACCGATGTGGTATAAATCAGCAAATTTCAGGGATACCCATTTTGTGTCCAATCGAAATATTCGATTTGAAGGTGGCAAACGATAATGTCCCGTGCATAAACGCAGTTTATGCCCTTTTAAGGCAAAATAGGCGAACATCGTCTTCTTCTATCTCGACGTTCTCTTTGCGGGGCCATCAAAGTCGGTGAGGGCCTTGGGCGAGCGTCGTATTTACATAATAATATCCCCCTGATAGAAGGTCTTATTGGCCCCTGCCCCTGGTGTCGTCGTTCGGGAATATTCAATATTTATTCAGACGCAGTCGTCTCTAGGAACGTTATCTTCGGGGCACAAACGTTTCCCGACTATGAAGTCGGAGCTGGACCTACTCAATAGATTATTATTAGATGTAGGTATTTCGAAAAACTTTTAAAATTTTGAAAGTTGAACTAATATTTTATGGGAAATTCGAGTGCTAAGTTTTCCGGGATCGTACTTTATTTTTGACACTTCCCTTCGGGTAAGAAATTTTATTTTCCGTCTGGTGCTGAATTAAAAATTAAAATCTCGAGAGGTACGCGCGAACGATAAATATTGGCGTTCGGTTCGGTACCCTTAATAGGTTTAATGGCTTCGTAAAGACGAAGAACCGGAGGGGGTTGACCGCCCTATTCCGTCCCTTAAACCTCGTCGTCCAACGTGGCTAGAACTGGAGCGACAAACCTTTTATCTCACGCTTATCCTCAGGTAAATACATTTTAATTCACTTACACCAAAGTCTTTCGAAGTCAACATTATTTTGCTTTAAAATCCCATTAAAACGATCGATAATAACTGAGGAGAATTATTATTTAATATCAAAATTAATATACGCAACGTGGTTAATTAATAAACGTAAACGTCATTTCTCGTCATACTTAACATCATCCCAGCTACTGCGTATAGTATACGTTGACCCTTGACCCTAATCAAACGTCGTGGGTATGTGCATGTAACACCATCTCGTCTCAATGCAAAGGAACGTTGTACGTGACAAGTTGAATCCCTGGATACATAACGTTTGCTGAATCGCACGATTAAACGCGATTTGTATTCATGACAGCGTTGGCGTAATATTTATCCCTTCACCGACTTATTCCACCATCTAACATGACTTGTATAAGCATGAATTTCCATCTTATTTTATAACCGGAACTTATTAATTTATGAAAACTATAAATCGTTATTAGAAACAATTTTTATATCAACTTTATTATCTTTATTCTTGTTGGCAATTTTACTTTTCGTATAAAACAGGACCCAAGACTCCTTAATAAAGCAACCGAGTTCTACCACAAACGTCTAATACAGCCGTGGCATTCGCGAACAAAGTGGCAGTAATATTCTTTACGACTCTCCTCCATTGTCAATTCGCCGTCGCAAGAAAAAGAGGGGTACCGAGTGTTCCTAATGTCCTAACGTGAATGTATAAAAAAAATATCGTATAAGCAGGATAAAGCGCTTTGCTGTTAGGAAATCTCTGATGCTGCTCCTTCCCCGTGATGCTCTCCCCCGGCACTTTCAGCTAGGGCATTATAAATGCAGATTAACTCTCTCTTCCTGGTTCCGATTTTCTGTAGGGCGTTGGTCTAACGTCTTTCCGGCCAAAATTAAGTTGTTTCTGTTCCTTTAGCTACGCGGTTTCGCAGCAACAGGGCGTCGCAAATTGAATCGGCCGCAGGAAAGTTATACGGAAATTGAATGAGACTCTCGGTACTACTACAGGCTAACAGCATCTTTTATACCCCAGAAGAATGTTAAAATACACATTTAAAAGGGTTTATTAATATCATAAAAAAAACTTTCTTTCAAATATTTTTACGGAATAATATGGAGCTTGAAAGCGATCTTGACCATTTCATTATTTATTGTAACGACAAATATTATTTTATGTATACATTGTATAAAGTAACTACTTGCTGCTAAGAATTACTTAAAAGTATTGAAATTGTTTATAGTTGAATTATTTTCTTAAAAAATAGATGCAGTTGCTTACATATGCTTAAATAAAATGTTACGAATAAGCTACACTGAGAGAAAAATGTCATTTTAAAATAAGATGGTATCACTCTTAACCAATATACTTTTGATGTAAAATTGAAAACTATTGCTGCTACTAAAAAGTATTTTATTTTAAAATACATAACTAGTTATTTTAACAATGGAAGTTATTGATTTGAAATCAAAACAAGTGTCAAAAAGGTCGTTACAATATTTTTTTAGTATTTTATTAAGGAACAGGTATTATCTGTTATAGCGAAAAGTTCATTATATAAACAAACAGTTCCGAACACGTTTCTTCTGTTATTTCTATCTAAATTTGACAATAATAGTCGATCTGCTTCTTGTTTGACAACATTTAAAGTAAGGGTATGCGTATACTATTTTCATAAGATTTTATTTTATTAATGTTCGTTAACTAATCCACTAAAAAAATTTATTTTAGAAAAAGGAATAGATGTAGAAGTGTTTAGGGAATTAACGTTATTAGACATTGATAATTTAAAACCTGTTGAAAAATTTGGGAAAAGAATTAAATTTCGAACCAATTTATGTAAGTGGAAGGAACAAAATGTAAGATATTAAGAAATTAGATGTTAAGTAAATACTTATTATATTTTTTCGATGTACTTAGGGTTATTTCTGCGACTTTATTTCTTTCTAAAAATCTTTCTGCGGCAGTCCGGGGTTTCAAATTTCTGTAGCTGAAGAACTTGGTATTCATCAGAGTACTATCTATAAGACATTTACTTCCGTAAAGCAACCAGTTTTGGAAAAAGTTGATTTTTTTATTAGATTTCCTAGAAGTTCTACAGTACTTGTAGAATCTAAACTGTTATGATCAAATATATGCCATTTTCCAACTGCCTTCGGTGCGATGTGAGAATTCTGACTGCACACATGTTAGAATTCCAAACATTCATGAGTCCGGAGATGAATATACAAATCAAAAAGAATACCCCAGTATTAACGTACAGGCAAGGTATAAAGCAAAAGAAATTTTTAGTAGCGTAGAGTGTCAATGGCCAGGGTCTGTAGACGATAGCAAAATTTTCAAATATTCTAACATATATAGCATTCTTAAAAACAATACAGAAGTATTTGTATTGTTAGGAGACGACGGTTACTCTATATCGCCTTGAATTGTGACCCCCGAAGAAATCGTACAACTTAACAGCAGCAAAATTATAATAACATTTACTGTCGAAAACGTGTCATTATTGAACATTGTTCCGGGCTACTAAAAACCTTTTCCTCCTTTTAACCCTCGGTATTATATGTTAATACAACATCGAGTCAACACTGTAGTAAAAGTTGAACTATCTAAATTTGAGGAGACTATATTAAAGTTGAGACCAGTTCGAACAAATAATTGCTATAGAGATGTAGAAATGACAGCATTTGCTTAAAACTTTTATTCATGTGATGATCTACTCGTGAAACTTGTGCTTTTGCTAAAATGCAATTGCGTAAAGTAATTCTATTCATTAGGGCCAGTGACAACCTATACTTAGGAGGAGAAATTCTACCCTGAACCTCGTATTCATATTGTGCACATCACAACGATATCTCATTTTCTTTGTTAAAGTCTTCTCACCGGTTAAAATCATTTGATAGAGAGAGTATGTTGCCAATTTGAGTCTATTAGACATGTTTAACCAACCAACGTTACAAAGTTTATAAAAAATACGAGCATATTTTCGAATACCGTATACAAACTTCAAACAAGCATTCTGAACAGTTTGAATACGTAAAGTATGAACACTATCAATTGAGGCATGGTAAGTAGAGCACAAATTTGAAAAATATTACCTGTAATCTAAAATCAGGAAGAAATCTTTAATCATTTTCAAATATCCAACATCGCTTGCGATGTTAAATACAGCAGAATCAAATTATTTAATTTTGTATGCAATAGTGGAAAAAACGTTCTGTTCTGAACCTACCCATTAATACCAACACTTTTAAAAAAGAAAGGAAATTGAAGAAAAAATAGTGTCATTAAACAATTAATTAACTGATAATTTGGGTTGCTGTAACTTTTCCATCAAGTTTCTTGTCCAAGTTTTGTTTCTTCTTAATATAGGAGGATGATGTCCTACGTTAGAATCGTCCAAAGATGTTCAAAGTACTTCCTCTCATATTACCACCGATTATGGCACTGTTTCTATGGATGGCTGTATGTATTAACAATTTTTCGAGAAAACAAGAGAAATAGCATACTATGAAATAGATATAATTCAAAACTAATTTGAGAGGAGAGTATGTGTAAAGTATTGAACTAAAATTAGAACTAACGGTAACACTAACACTAGAGCGAACTATCACTAGGACTAATATTGGATGTAAAACTAGAAACTTGCAGGTTTTGACTTGCGTTTTTTGAAAAAATGTTTGGCGTTTCGGATGTCATGATGCAACCTTCTTCAGAAACTGTTTCAAAGGTGTTAGTACTAGTGTTAGTTCTAATTTTAGTTCAATTAACACTGGTCGTGAAAGCCTTCGTACTTATATATAAACTAATTAGGGGAGTTGCGTAGATATCATGAAAATGATCCGCGACAATAACCAGCTACAATGCAAATCACCTTGCGTCAACTTCTGAACAACCTTGATACAATGGTCATCTCTTCTAACGTCCAGTGTAGAAAAGTTGTGACATTGTACCTGTTATCTCAAAAATCTCTTCTGAATTTGTTTAGGCAGAAGCCTATGACACACATTGTGGTGACCAACGGGCAGAGCCATATTCTATTTTGGACAAAACAAAGATCATAAACATGGATTTGTACATGGATATTAGAAAACGCTCTCTGCGGAAGACGTAATATCTTCAATGTGTGATACAATTTGCGGTCAAAAATAACTCCCAGATCATTGAATATACATAATTTCTAAAAAAAAACTATTTTTATATAACAAGAAGATAAAAGAGAGGACACCTAGCTTGTAAAACTATGAGAGCATCGCACTTACTGACATTAATTCTTAATTGATAACGGTTGCACTATTTCATTAACACTTCCGAGTCCGCCTGATAACAGTCCGAAAAAATAGGACGGAATAGTTTCAGATCATCTGCATAAGCTAGTACGGTAGAAGAGAATTTGTCTAGAACTCATACAAGAAGATAACAAACAGTAAAAAGTTAAGATTTGCCTAGAGGAATATCAGACCTATCAGTAAATTTCATAGAGCCATATTATATATTAAGCCAAAAGCAGTAAGTTCATACAAGAGGACGCCATAATGAATCATACAAATGCATTAGAAGAATCAGTGTGTAACCATCCACATGGCCGCCCCCATCCAAAAATTCACAAATCATCTCAGTAACCACCGCAAGATCGGTTGCGAATCGTTGAACGACGCTTGATAAACCCATGTTGATAAGATGACATAAATGACTGCATTTGTGGATATATCATCATGCAAATAATCTGCTCAAGTACTTTTCTTAAAATGGATAGTAGCGGTTTTGGTCGATAATCAGTAATGTTGGTACGTTTGTCATGTTTGAATACAGGAACAATACGTCAAAACCGTCTCCTGCATCACTGACATTTTACGAATTTAGTCTTTATAGTTTTCCTTTTATTCGTTGAGTTTAGCAAGAAGAAGGAAGTTATCATGGGTTATATTTAGAGAATTTGATAACTTATTGTGCTATTTCCAAACATTAATAATTTAAGTTTGATGGTTTAACACATCATAGTTTTTCTCGTTTAAGCTTAGAGGGCAAAGTCAAAAGATTTAGAAAAATCTGTGAAGATAACATTGTAAACTTTATCGTTTTTCCATCTAATTTGGAATCTGTTATATTTGTAATAGTCCAGTGCATATTTTGAATAATACAGCGTTCATTCATTTGCTTATATCACGTATGTTTGTACATCCTACCGTTTGAATCAACTCAAATGTGTAAAATTATGGCTAATATAGACAATATGGACTTGGAAGCACTAATTATAAATTTGATGACTAAGAAAGTTCTAATATAAAGAACACAAATGATCCGGTCAGGAAAGTCAAGCAAGTTAGTCTCAACAAAAGCTCCAGACATATCTCTCTTGATATTAAGAACCTTTACAGTAACGTACCTGTATCTCAGTCCATGAGTATTCTTAATTCCCTTATACTCAGTGCTAAAAAAATTTGATTGTGTTGTGGATTCCGATGTAGAAGGTTTGGTTGAGGTACTCGAACATATTTCTAGACAAAATTTCTTCCTGTTTAATTTCATATTTTTTGCCATGAACTCCCTATGATCGACTAGGACTCCCTATGGGATCCCCTATTTCTGGAATTGTTACTGTTAACGAAAATATCGAACTTTCGTTAATAGTATAGAGCAATAGTATAGACAAAAAAATAATAGCATACTTATTTACATAACGTTTTACTTCTGCTAAATTTAAAATTATCTTTAATAATATTAGTAAACATCAATTTACTACTGAGTTTGAGGAAAACGACAGTACAAATTTTCTTGATCTTACTCTTACTAGGAACACTTTCAATATAAAATTGTTATTGTTAATAATACATCATCGTTAAAAGTAAACATAAATTCAATGATTATGAGAAGAGTGGTATTTATAAGCATTTAGACGTGCGTCTTTAGACGCATGGAAAAAATTGAATATTTCTAGCTCTAGGTCTAGTGTTAGTTCTAGTTTTAGTTCAATACAAGTATACAATAATCCAAAACCAAACAGCTAGAAGAAGAGCTAGAACTAAAAACATTTGGGTTTACTTCACGTCTCCTAGGATGGTTAAATGTTCCCATATCATAAATTGAACTTGAATAAATTTTTAGTTTAGGAAAAAGTCAAATATAAAAGCCTTACATAATAATGGGAATAATTAGTTAACTTCTACAGTTAGAGTATAAAATTCGTGTGATTTAGTGATTTGAGCATGCATTATTTATATTTAGATAAGTTTGAAATTTTTTTCCCCTCTTTGTAACTCGATCCAGGGATCTACTGTAGTTTCATCAAATCTCAACTCTAAATTTTATTTAATAATATTTTGATGATTACGTCAACACTGTCTTAGCACCAGTAAAAATAACCACACCTAGTAGAAAGTGTTCCACCCTCATTTTCTCAATTAACAATAACAAATCTAAAAGTAATATTCATTCAATTCAACCCAACCCAGTCCTTATAGCCATACACATTGCCTTTAATTATGTTATTAATTTCGCGTACGAATATCTTTATCGCACTGCTTTGAATGCAATTTGTAGTGTTAAACCTCAACAACTTTATTTGTTGTATTTTAAAAATTATAACAGCAATGGCCAAAAGATGATGTTTTAAACAACTAATCTGTGTATGTTGAAATAACAAACAAATTTTTCTTTCCCAGCGGAAAGAAAATTTCGTAATGGTAAAGAATGTATAAATAATCTGAATAACTCTGAGTAATGAAATCCAACAAAAACATACGTAATCAAAATAATATTTGCTTTTATTTCATGTTACTGCGTTATGAAATCTTATTTGTTTGGTTTATTTGTTGATAATATATTAATGAAATAACACATTGAAATGTAACGATAAAAAGTGAATAGTTGAAATTCTCGTTTGATACCAAGATGGACACGTACCGCCAATTTCTCGTGCTCTGGGAAATAGAATTTTACATTTAACATGACATCGGAAAAGATCATCTGCGCGGAGTCGGCACGTACCAAAAACGACGCTCCGGGAAGCGGAACAACACCCCAGACGCCGGTATTGCACTTGTATTCATGCGATTGCCCAAAACGAACTTCTAAAAAGAGGTAGACGTGGTTTCGTTACGTGAACAGTTTATAAGACGGGTTGTAAATATTTTTAAAGCGTTATGGTCGATTCACTTTCAATCGATATTGGATTTAAAAAAAAATGATATGTATATAGCGATGGGTATAAACCATATTAATAAATGATAGACGTTTCGTAATCTTAAGGCGAGTTAACCAATACCGCATCATCACCGATGCGTTCAATCATTTTCGATTTTTCTTCGTTGACATCAAACCATTGTTGGGTATTACGAGGGGCGTGGACGGCAAATTGGGCCCATATAATGGCACACGCCTCGTCGATCTCAATTCAGATCGCATTATTAATCGGATCGGCTCATCTAGTCCGGGATCCGTCCGACCAGACAGTCCGATTAGGGGGCACAATGGGGCTCCGGCCATAAATTACCTTCCGCAGTCGCATTTGCCGCGCGAACCGCGTCTATTAATCAACGACATGGACAAAAATTTTTGACACACAATAGGGATTAAGTATCCGTTTGTAAGGTTCCATAAGGGTGATCCAGAGGGATGCGGCTCCGGTAACAGGTAGTCGTGGTTTCTTCCCGTCCCATCAAAGGACAGATAACATCTATAGTAGTAGGAAGGCGCTGTCCAGCTGACGGCTATAATTGACGCGCTGTAAACAACACATGTCGCTTAAGAGGTTTTGAGTGGTTCTGAAAATGTTTTCAAAAGATGTGATAAAATAGATTTTTTTTTTTTGAAAGATTGGTAGTGATTTTTTGAAACACCTGACACCCTTTAATAGGGTAAAAAACGTTATATTAAGTAATTAATTTATTCATTATTATTAAATTATAATTTGTGAGAAAAATATTTTTCTTGTAGTAAATTACTAACCGAGCCGAACCCTACCGGATTTCATCCCCTAATCATCACGTCTAGAATTTAATTACACGATTAACTACCAAGTCCAATAACGAGCGTTCAGCGATAGACAAATCCAATAGAGAGTCAATCACGATCCCATCTACTCCGATAGAATCTAATACGCCCTGACAAAGCGTTGTCGGTCGCCTGCGTGGACGCCTTAAGGAGGAAGTCCTTATCTAGAAGTCGACGTTAAAGATTCGGGCCCCCTACGCGAACGGATCTGCCTCCCGACGATAGATACCGTAATTAAACGGCCGATAAATAATTGGCCACGATTTGAATATCTCGCGTCCCCTGTAATTAAATCGCAATAAATCCGGTTTCAACGTCTTTCGTATTTCCAACGCGCCGCGACCCGGTGGAATTGTTTCTGTAATTATTGGGTGCGACGGATGGAAAATAAAAGGGGAATCTGTGCACGGGGTCTCCCCTGGAGATAAGTTAGAGCCCGTATCTTCGGGGCCGCGACAGATTTATCACGTCGACGACGGGTCCGTTCTTGTATGTAATTAGGTGTTCGTTCGCTTTTGTACGTCGCCATTCTCTTGTCGTAAATGTAGTTTTCGTGTTTATACTCTAATTGACTTGTAGACAGATATAAATTAGCTAAACAAAAATAAATTTAATTAATATAAATCCTATTTGAAAAGATTTAATATATTAAAAATTAGACCTAACTCCTATAAAAAAGAAAAATAAAGCGAAATAGTAGCGAAATAATATTTTTACATAATGTTGTACGATATTCTTATCCCATCGTATTTGCTGGTGTTAATTTATAGAGTGAAATACTGAACTCCTAAGTCCAAAAAAAAATACCATTGTGCAACAGAACTAGTTTTGGACTTAGCTGAAAGTTATCTTATAACTGCCATTCTGTTGTAGTGCTAATTAAGATGTATAGATTTGTTAAGGTAGGCTTAGATTTGTTACGTATTAGCGTATCATATCGTCGTTGGGTATTATTTTGATACTGAACTATACAATAAATGTATGAAGGGTTTGCGAACTGAGAATATTCAGAAAAAAATATTGTTAACGTCGTTCAAAATTATATACTTATATAGTCGGCTGATAAAGTGCGATGTGGTTTTGGTTCCCTTGTTGTGGATTCATGTACGTTGGGTATAACTGTTTCCTGCAGTATATATTTATGGCCGGTGTCTCCAGAGGAGATAATTGAGTCTATCAGTGCTTTAAAGAATGTGAGCAGTGTGGGTACTGATGGAATTGGTGTGAGAATTGTCAAGTACGCGGTCTTATTTTGAACTGGATTCTTTCTTTCTTAACCGACCGTTCTCTCAGAGTTGAGTTGTCGAATGTTAGCTCGGATGAGTCATCTGTTGACTTTGGGATTCCACAGGGTTCAATTTTAGGACCTTTGCTTTTCATACTTTTTATTAATGACTTACCTGACTTTCTTGACGATACTCATCTGGTTATGTACCCTGATAATTCATCTGTTGCAGTTGCAGATGCGGATCCGGATATGTTAAATTTAAAAATTACATCAACTATTAAAACGTTTTTACAAGCGTCGCTTATTACTGGCCAGTTTTGGAAATAAATGTTTATTTGCCCAAAGTACGCGATTTCTTGGTTTGGTGTTGGATGATAGACTCTCTTATGTTAATCACATAGAAACTGAGTGTAAGAAATTGAACTCAGCCTATTATGTAATTTAGAAGTTGAAAAAAAGTTTGAATATAAATTTGCTATTGAGTATGTATGTGCTACTCTGCTATTTCCTACAATATACTGGTGTGTATGACTAGAAAGGAATGGTTCATAAGAAATTGTCGCGTAAGAAACCGTGTAATATATTTTATATTGCAATATATATTGATAATGTATTTCAAATTGCCTAATAAATTAATAAAATACGCAGTCAGTTTATTTCAAATACAGCCTAATATGTGGGACCAATATGTATAAATAAAGATAAAAGACCTCTGTTCCTCAAAATGTGTATTAAATATACCTGGGACCGATTTCGTTAATAAATTAACATCATCAGCCAAATCTACAAGCGAAATAGACTGTTAAAACACGAAATAATTTAAAGTTATATTAAATTAAAACATAAATTGAAACTTACAGTCAAATTAAAAGTCCAATCATAAAAATTTAAAACTCATTAAAATTGTTAGAATAAAAATAAATTTGTATATATGTACATCACAAGAGTAAATAGGAAATTAAACGGACAAAAATTGAACCAGTTTGGAAAGTTCAACACAAATAAAAAATCAAATTTTTAAGTAAGAATATAGCAGTTTGTAATCGGAATCAAGTTGTTCGTTCATTAAAGTAATATCTTGATTTTCTTATATTTATCAATTTCAAATTATTCTAATAAATCTAATTTATGGCCATTTTTTATATTTATGTATTATATTGACGTTATTAAAATCAATATTATGATTATAATTTACTTTATGTCGAAATATATCAGAATTATTATTGTTTTTGCGTTCACTAATACGTTTAGATAATTTTCTACCTGTTTGACCCATATAGATGGCATTGCAGTCCTGACAATTGATACGATACACACCACTACAATTAAATATATCTTCTTTAGTTTTGTAACTATATATAGTAGGTTGCCAATTTTATTTTTACTTTTTAAAATAACGTTAATTTCGTGTTGTTTAGAGTTTCCTTTATTTTGCAATTTATTTGGTTGTAGGGTGACAACGATAAATAAGGGTGTTGTCTTTTTTATTAATCGTAAATAATGGGTCCTGTTTAAAAATGGTTTGGCGTAATAAGTTTTTGTTATGTGATCACGATATCCACTCAACTTAGCCAGCTCATTAATAAAATTGAATACATTGAGTTGTGAATCGTAGTTTATAGGATATTTTAACAACCCGTCAATGTAATAACGAAAAGCTGCTAATTTATGATTGTTCGGGTGAAAGGAATCATAGGGTATTATGGTGTTAAGAGAAGGTTTTCTGAATATATCAAATTTCAGCTTGGTATTATTTCTACTTATGGTTAAGTCTAGGAAATTTAGTTTTTTGTTTTCTTCAATTTCTAAGGTGAAATTATGTTTTGTGTGTATATTATCCATATAAAACAGTATATTATCAAGTTCTTCGCTATTACCTTTCCAAATACAAAAAATATCGTCCACATATTTGATCCATTTTTTAATATTTTTATAATAAGTCATGTGTAAACCATTCTCTAATTTATAAATTTTATCATTAAACTTACAATAATGCTGTTTCAGGATAAATTTAGTCAACAATATCAAATCTGAAATAATTTTGTCATCTTTATAAAAATCTCTCAGCAAATTTTTGATGATCTCTATTGTAAAATCAGTATCGACATTCGTATACAGATTAGTTACGTCGAAAGAGACTATAAGATTTTGAATATTGACTACTTTTAATTCTTTTATTTCGTTTATGAATTCTAATGAATTTTTGGACAGTATAGTGAGGTTTGAAATTGATCTCTTTAAAAATGTCATATAATATCTGGGCGTTTCAGTTTTATAGGTGAGTTCTGGGTCAACTGTATAATTTTATATATAGGTATTTTAAAAATCGTGTAGGATGTTCCATTAGAATAATGCTTCAAAATGTCGTTCCTCAAATACCGTACCATTTTGTAGTGATGGTACATATGTAACTCGTTACGTTTTGTAAAGGGTATTTTAAAATCGCGTGGAATCGGTATGCTCCTCAAAAATACTACTCTCAAATACCATTCCTCAAATACCGTGCATTAATCACGAAGAATCTCCCAACACTGCCTATTTAGTACTTACTTGTCAAAATTATCTGAACTTTTAGAGAGGTTATCATTCGATAAAGATGTTGTTGTAACCGGGTACTTTAATGTTTATTTTGAATCAAACAATGAGACTGAGCATAGCTACTAACGAAGCTACTAAATTAAGCACTTGCCTTGATAATGTATTTACCAACCTTGATACCAATCATTGGAATGTAAAAGTGGTGAACCCATATTTGTCAGATCACTCAGCCATCTCTTTTGAGTGTAACATTGCTAATTACTACCCTAAATCTAAATTTAAAATTAGTTATCGACCGATTACTTGCGACTTTCCAAACTTTTATAATTTTGTTGAGAAAATTGATTTTTCCTTTATTAATTAATCGAATATTGACGTAAATATTAAATTACAAGTATTTGTTGGATTATTATCTGATGCTCCAAATTCTTGCTTTCAATTTAAAACTAAAATTGTCGATAGAAAAGACATCGGCACTAATCATGTATCCTGGTTCAATAGGACTAATACTAGCTACTAATACTAACTAATACTAGCTACAGATCTACTTAAGTTAGTTTCTGATCTTAACAAATACTTTGCGGACTTTATTCCTTAGGACTGTGTGAAGAATTGAAGAAGACACTATCGAAAAATTATACTTAATAATAAAAAGTAGCAAATAACAGATACATTTCCAACTCCAAAACCACACATGCTACTTTCTAATATTTCACTATATCAAAGTGAATATTCGGATAATGTTAATTTTTTTCGGAACAGTTTAATTTTCATTTTCATCAGTCTCTCATCCCCTGACGGCGAAACGGAAAATAACTTACAAATTATGAATAGACACCCTATTTTTTATACCAAAATCAGATTCTGCGGGAAAAATTACATTGAATTGACCTACTGCTTTTATATTTTTCACAATACTTTAAAATACCTACAACAATATATATTTTCTTCATCTAATTATATCTTAATTTTAAATATCTCCATCCCAGTTTACGAAAAAAGAAACGAAAAATGAAAAAAAAATTTAGCAGATTTCAGATGTTGATACCTCTATTAATACTACAAAATCCTGTGTGGTCTTTGCACCAATAATTTCCTTCATAGTTATTTTAAGAAAATATGCATTAAATTTTTTGTAAATACCATCTTGTTACATGCTGATCCCCGTGTTTCTCCCCTGACAATGTGCGCATGCACAGAACAAGTTTACGCTGGTTATGTTAACGAACAGGAAGATAATAAAATAGATAATATATAGATCAAAATGAAGAGAAGTCCTTTTGTGTAACCCACTGATTACACAACCAACTGATTTTATAGACTTATTAAGTGTATCAAGTAGTTCTTCTTCATCGATGGAGTTTTCGTTAGTAAAAACAGTAGTTTAGATGAATTCTCGTGGGGACATTGCTCTTGCTTGCACGTAATGCACAATATCGTAAACGTAGGTCTATATAGGCTGGTCGTAAACGTTTAGTATGTCCTAAAAACATATTAGAAGAATTGCTGCAGCATAATTTGTTTAAAAAATGGGAGAGATAATGTCTAGTTGCAAATAGCAAATCATTTTATTGATATTATACAGCATTCATTAGTGGATTTAAATTATAAGAAAAATGAAAGGAATCAAATATCAACATATAAATCAAAAGAAAATGCCAACAAGTTCAGGTAAAGCTACTGATGATGTTAATGATGAAGAAATATGTGAAAGTAAAAGGGAAAGCACTCGAATTTCACTTAAATGTTACGAAAGAACAGTGAAATAGCATCAGTCCTGTAAAATATGTAAAATTGACTACCGCATTCATAGGCGCCGGATACGTGTGTACTCTGGCTTGCGCACCCAGACAATTTTTTAATTGATGCAGTGTATCCATACATAAAAATTGTTCCAGAAGCAGTATCAATGCTTCTACAAGACTTGATGTGGTTTCAGAAGATTTAATACAGCACTAGATGACTTGATACTGCTTCCAAAAGACTTGTAATGCTTCCAGAAGGCTTCATATACTTCTAACACTTGATACTACCTATGGAAGACTTGATACTTCTTTTAGAAGACTTGTTATTGCGTCCAGAAGACTTATAATGCTTCAGAACTCTTGATACCGCTTCTAGAAGAATTGAAATGCTTCAAGAAGATTTGATATTGCCTCTAGCAGACTTGAAATGCCTACAAAATATTTGATATTGCTTTTAAAAGACTTGATATTGCTTCCAAATGATCTGAAATACTTTCAAAAGATAATGCTCCTAGAGTAGAATATGTGGAGATATACTAACTTATCTTGTACTGATTTTGTTATTGATCACTTTGTGGTTACTAAATATGAAGGATCATCGAATAACCATAGCGATTTAAAGTGGCAGATTCATACATTTTTTTCCAATGCTATCCAATGATGCTTTGACCACTTAAAATATACTATATGACGGCCTTGGGTTTTGTTTCATTCCCGTATTGTAAGCATTAATAGAATAAACCAATGACGAACCTTTGTAGAGCATCAGTAAACACGACACGATAAGTGGCTAAGTGCTCAATAATACATTATTTGTAATCTTTAATTGTTCTTCAAACATTGTTTATGTTATAATATTAGTTTAAAGTCATGTTAATGTCAAATTTTACCACCTTCTAGTTAAACTATCTATTACCATGGGTACAACGAATTTAACCGTTCCCATTAGCTAGTAGCTGGTTTTTAACTATTGGTTAAAATTATCAAGAAGTAATGGTAAAAGTGAGCCTTAATATTTCGAATTATTAAATTCCATGTACATATCGATCAATAAGGTATACAAGAATAGAATAAATGTTATCATATGTTTGCATGATCTGCAAAAAATATATTTTTTAATCTAAAATAAGTTATTTACAAAATTTATGAGTATATACGGTTTTAGAAATTTTATTTGTAGGCACAAAGCCACATTCATACAGTTTGCTTGAAAAGAGAATAAATAGACAGTAGAGACCAAATGTCATGAATATCACAAAGCATTATACGTTCGACATCAAAAAGCACTGGATTTTTAATGGGTGCAAGAACACTATGTTCACAGGGATGATTCTGGGACTAGTGACACATGACAGAAGTGTTGCATAAAAACGTCGATTTCTTGCAAATTATTCAGAATCCCGCATAATTGATGGTTAACACAGACGTAAAAATGAACAAAGAGGTGTTCCTGACAAGAACAAATCTTTGTTATAATCGTTTGTAAAATAAGTATCAGCAAAATAATCTCATCTTAATTGAGAAGCGGAATTAATCGTATTATTTGATTTCGATATGGAGCTCAGAGATGTAAAGCTACCATTTAACTCGAATAAAAGAATTTAAATTCTTGCTTTACCTCTACTCAACACGTGCTAAATCGAAATATTTTGTTCAGCCCATACAAGAATCATCAATGTTAATGTATGGTGTTGTTCTCGTCGAAACACCGAGTTAATATTTTCAAATGTAGCTAAATGTATCATGATGTATCATGACAACGCAACATTGATTTTTAAACGATACTGATGTTGGTACAAAGTAATATTCCATCCTGATTGCTACATTTCAAACTCAATTAACATTGGTATTTGGTAACAATTTGATTTTCTCCAGATATGAGTAAATTGAAATATTAATTGACATCTATGCAAGCTATTATTTGTGTATAATCTTTGACAGTCATGATGAAAAGTCATTTCTTAACATAGTTATGAACTTAAAATTTATAGTAACATCTAACGTCCTATTTAAGATGGAGATCATTCCCTTCCTGCCAAATTCATTAAAGTATAAAGAATAAACGTATTAATTATAGAGGATACTATATACTATAGATATAGCGTATTTGTTCGCACCTAAGATGCAATATTTTTGTTTGACAGATGTTCTTAATAATGGAGTTCGACTTACATTCCTTCGAACATATTTCGAATAGACTAAGAGCAGATTGTACAATATGCTGATAACTCTGTCTGAAAACTATCTGGCCGATATTCGGTGTTGTACAAATTGTTTTTGTCGGAAGATTGCTATTGACTAAATAAAAGGCGGTTGGTAGCACTTTTCCGTATATATAGTAATTTGTGTAGGAGAGTTGGTAGTACCAACGTTATTATTTGTAATTTTAATTATGATTTTGATATTTTTGACAATTGTAATTGTGAAAACTACATACTTAGCATAGGATATGCTTTCTTGATAGGTATAAAATGACGACGGATGGTATATTAGATAGTGCTGCATACACAATTTGCCACCAGTTTGCAATGATTTGCAATCAACCTTACTAACAAATTAATTCACTTTTATTTGACTTTTCTGTTATTTCTATGTTTCTATACTAGTGTTGACTAGTGTGGAAAGGTACACCCCCAACGTTGATGTTAGCGCTCGATGTTTTTGATTTACATTTTAAAGCAGTCCAGAAAGGAACGCGCTGAGATCACACAGTCCAACTGACGGTTAACGAGTATTCGCGAACAGGTGAAATACAACAAATTTGCTATATATTTTGGAGGAACATGGTCTAACATCGGTAACATATGGGACATGATAACGATTCAAATATGAGAGATAAACATAGTGGTGTGCGAAAAAAATGAATTTTAGATATTAACATGAGAGTGTTCTTTGTGCCGCCATGTTACATTAATATAAATTTAGCCGTGCGTTTTCAGACGCACGGCTAAGCCGAAACTTTCTAGTACTAGGTATAGTATTAGTTTTAGTTCTAGGCCTAGTATTCATAATAAAGCTGAGCTTTAATGCCAGTGTTAGCTCTGGTTATTCTTGCTATTCAATGTTAGATTGTGTTTATTCCATTGAACTAAAACTAGTACTAACACAAGATCTAGAATTAAATAGATGTTCCATCAGATGGGGTGAGTCTTATAATCGGGTGTGTCTTAGATCCGAACGAATACGGTATTTACTTGCTCATGTTTTTCTCATTTTTATAGCTTCACAATAACGACAAAAATATTCAATATAAATCATTATGAACACAATCGTATTTGAAGTCCTCATTATTTGAAGTCCTACATGTCGCAGATATTATATTGATTTGAAATTGTTTGTAATTTGAAGCGTTTATTAGTAGTATAATAGCGATTAAATATAGATTGTGATTGTAAAAGAAGATGTTATAAATAACACAAGAACAATTCTTAAGAATAGAAAAATAAGTATATGTGACGTAGCTAATTCCTTGGTTATAAATGGACGGCGATTCAGCGAGCTGTCAACGATACGCGGACGTTTAAAAAAATGAAGTATTTTTGTTCAGGCGACGAATGCAACTGAACTGATGCGGCTGAAAGCGACAGAGTCCTGTTTTTTCGATCGTTCGTTGACGGCTTCATCAGCCGTTGAAAAGATTAGTTTATAATAACTGCATTTCACGCTCGGCCGGCACGAAAACACTACACGCTCCATTACAGTGTCACGGGTTTTTATACCTCTCCATCGTTCTACCGTCCGGACGTTCGTTGCTTTGTTCATCGACGAACGGACGAACATAACGACAGCGAAAATTATATTGCAGCTCGTTACCTACATAGCCGGAAAGAAAAAAAAAATTGGTGTATTGTTGCATTTTTATCGTTTCATTTTTTCCATTCCTAACAATTCTTTTTAAAAAGAAATGTGATGATATTTATTTTATTATTTTAAATTCTTTCGCAAATCATGAAAAGTAAGGGATATACTAGTCAGTGTTAAAAATTAAATTCGGGTTGACCCAAATTGTTCCATTCGCAAAGACCGCGGTAGACGTAACCGTTGAACGAATTAATTAAAAAAGCTTCTGGCTTCAGGCCCGTGACAAAACGATAAAGAGATTTATACTTTTTATACATCAGGCAGGATTTCCTGCTGGCAGACTGAATTTGAACTGCCTCCAGTCGGTTAATAGGAAAAAGCAATTTTACACGCCCCTACGTTTTCAATCATTCATTCCATTATATAAAGCAACTGAAACGAAGTGCTGAGATTTCCGTAGTTGTAAAAAAACGCGTCAAAGATGTAGTTGAATATCCTACGATTGTGGTAAACTAAGGGGAAAATGTTAAATCGCCCGAAAGCTATCAAATTAGATACCTTCCATTTGTACAAAAGAAATATTTTGTCTGAAAAAAAAACTTTAGAGCTCGTATTTTAGCTTTATTGGTCGTTCTATGAGAAAAGTTGTCCACTGAATGTCTTTGTTTTGATCGATGAGTCTTTTATTTTTTTTGTTTTTAAATTAATACAAATTCTAATTGAAATTAAACTTGCGGTTATTAATCAATTATTCCAAATTTAATTGAGTATTTATAATCATAACATTATTATTTCCAGAGCAGTAACCCATTATAATTGATATTAATAACTCACAGCCGAAATCATATAAATTCGAAACTTGTTAAAATTCAATAACGGACGGGCACATTCGTCAAAATCGAATTTGCTCGATAGAAAATCATTACGGTAACATGCTGATGTTATTTAAATAAGTCACGAGTTTAATATCTACATACCTAGTCGTTATTATTCCATGAAACTGGAATATTGATTAGCCGGATGGATATTATCCCCAGTTTGAAACTATTAGGGCGGTACTTTATGTATTTGATATGCAAAAAGGGTTCGTGTTGAATTATTCTCGATCTATTCGCTGTACTATAATAACCAAGAATATACAAACATCGAAAATATACAGTGAAGGTAGGGAATGAATACCTCTTTTTTTTCAAATAAAACGTTTCCACCAGATTAATTGTTTGCATATCACTCCAAAATCTATTAGCTCCCATCCTGACAGTTAATTACTTTTCGTTGAGTACTGTAAGCTTTATTCGTATCTTCTGACGCCCAAATCGCGCAATTAAAAGCACCATCTACATGCTTGAAAAGTCTAGAACACAGTAAAGGTTTTACCTAAATTGCAGGCGAAGTAAAGCGTTAATAGAGGGTGCTCGTTACATTAGACGGGGTGGCTCTGGAAGTAGTATTTAAGTTGCAGTTCAAATCGAGTGTATACCTCGAAATGAGCGGCAATTAGAGTTCCATTTAGACCTTAGAGTTTACAACACGATTCACTGAATAAAACCCCAGTTAATGAATAAATGAATAAGCAAGAAAATTTCGAAAAGGTACCTAAAAAGTCTTCTCTTCGACTTCGATGTTTCCGGTTTCAAAAGTCGATCACTTATAATTGAAAGATTTTCAATTTCAGATAAACATGACCGAAGACGTGTCCTCAATTTCGAAAATCGTCTCGGACGAAGAGGGAGAAAATAGGTCTAAAAGCGTTTCCGCGAGTTCCCCAATACAATGGAACTCAATTTTCAACTAGGAACTAGTTTGGAAAGTTTAGACCGTTTGTTCTAATTGGAAATAAATAAAACCGCGCGCCCACTCTATTTCGCCAAACCGCTTTCAGAAATCGATATATTACCACTTTCACAACCGACGCCACCCGCGTTATTTTGAAACTGAAGGTCTTTCACAAAACTAAAACTATTTCCCCCCAAAACTGTAAATAAACAAGCGGCTCGCGCGGTTGTTTGTAATGATTTTCCGTTGAACCTTGTTCAAACGTGACCGTGAAACGCGTATCCAACAAAACCGCACGAAAGCTCGACAGCTTTGGAGGGCGTGGAGCTGCAAAGCTTTCCGGAGGTGGCGCTTGAAGTTAAAGCATCAATTTAATTCCCGTTTAGTGTACCGCCCCCGCTCCCCCGATCGTCGTAGTCCTTGGTGCAAACAGTCTGTTATCGTCAGGTCTTTGTGCGCTGGTTCACTACATTTAACGTGAAGGGCCAACGAAAAGAGTCTACCGTTAAAAATTAGCGACGTAACAGACTGTAAACTTTCGACTTTCGTACACCGGGAAAGTAACAGCAGGTTAAAAACTGCTTTCTTTGCTCTGAAAATGTCTTTCAATAGAAGGACCCATTCGAACTCACTTAAAAAATTGACCTTCAAGAAAAAAATTGTATGAGATTTAAAAGAGTGTTATCAAAAAGTATATACTGGTTCCGTTAAATTGATTGCCATGGATTCTAAAAAGATGATATACTTTACGAATATTTTATTGATTGAAGAGAAGTTGACGTAAATTTAATAACTTTTTCAGACTTTTCCAACCAAATTTATTCATAATTGATGAAGTAGATAAACATTGTCTTGCCAGATCCTCATATATACTGCTTTGTGCTGAATGTTTTAGAATAATAAATTTTAAGTGGTGTTGTTTATTGTGATACCCTACACATATGCCAGATTTACTTTTCTAAACTATTTCTCTTCAATATTGTTTACTGGAGGAAGAATGGATATCTGGCAACATCGGCAAGGAATCGTTAATTTTACGAAATGCTACATACATATTTACGTTAAGCTCAGAATTTGATATCTCAAAAATGAATTTAGATACTCACGCATGGTTTCATTCTCTCAAGATATCTTAAGATTTCGATTTTCTACAATTTTTCAAAAATGATTAAGGAATCGTTAATTTTACGAAATGCCATATATTTAGGTTAAGTTCAAAACTGGATATTTCAAAAACGAATTATGATATTCAAGTAAGGTTTAGTACGCATAAATGTGCATACTTTTCTTTGTAAATCATAATAAATTTTATCAAGATATCTTAAGAATTCGTTATTTTAGGTTTTTTCAAAAATTGTTAAGAAAACTGTCAAGTGATGAAATGCTACAAATTTAGTGTGAGTTCAAAACTTGATATCTCAAAAACGAATTGAGATGTTCAAGTATGGTTTAGTTCTCCAAGGAGCGCATACATATCTTTCTTTGTAAATGGCAAATAATTTCATCAAGCTATCTTAAGCTTTCGATTTTCTACAATTTTCAAAAAGTGACTAAAGAATCGTTATATTTAATCATAATAAATTTCATTAAGAATCTGAAGAATTCGTATTTTTACGATTTTTCAAAAATTATTAAGAAAAGTGTCAAGTGATGAAATGCTACAAATTTTAAAACGAAAACGAATTGAGATGTTCAAGTATAGTTTAGTGCGTATAAAGGCACATACTTTTCTTTGTAAATCATAATAAATTTTATCAAGATATCGATTTTCTACGATTTCTCAAAATAATTAAGGTAATTATTACTTTTATGAAATGCTACAAATTTGTGCCGAGTTCAAGATTTGATATCTCGAAAAATCACAATAAATTTCCTCTTGATATCTTAAGAATTCACCTTATTACGATTTTTTAGAGATTTTTAAGGAAATTGTTATATTTATGAAAAGCTACAAATTTAAGTTGAGTTTAAAACTAGATATCTCATAAACGAAGCAAGATAGTCAAGTATGGTTTTGTTTCTGAAAAAGCACATACCTTTCTTTGTAAAGTTCGTCAAGACATCTTAAGATTTCGATTTTCCACGATTTTTAAAAAATGATTAAACAATCGTTAGATTGGATTACTTTAGATTAAGTTCAAAACTTGATATCTCGAAATGAATTGAAATACTTTTATACGAATAGAAGAGCATACTTTTCTTTACAAATTATAACAAATTTCATCAAGATATCTGAAGAATTCGATTTTCTATGATTTTCCAAAGATAATTAAGGTGCTTGTTATTTTTATGAAATGCTACAAATTTAGGTGGAGCTCAAGAACTGATATCTCCAAAACGTATTGTCATATTCATATATAAAAAATTTTTTATTCTGTGGAAAATATATACTTTCCTTTATAAATTACAAAAAAAAATCATCATGATACTTTAAGAATGCGTCTTTATACGATTTCTTAGAAATTATTAAGGAAATTGTTATATTTATGAAATGCTACAAATTTAAATTGAGTTCAAAACTAGATATCTCAAAAACTAAGCGAGATACTCAACCATGGTCTTATGCTGATAAAAATGAATACTTTTCTTTATAAACCACGAATAAATTCATCAATCAAATATCTTGAGAATTCGATTTTTTACGATTTTTCCAAAAAAATTAAGGAAATTTTTAATTTTATGAAATGCTACAAATTTATCTCAAAAGATATTCCAAAAAAGAATTCATGTATGGTTCTGTTCTGAAAAAAGTACATACCATCCTTTCTCAATTATGAAATCAAGGGATATTTTTCATTCGTATGTATGTTTCACCCAGAAGATGCCCGACACCTGCACAGTGTGTACCATCGGTTATGCTATTGATATCTTAAAAATCTTAAGTTTGATAGAATTTATATTATTTTTTTATCGATTCTCATACCATATGACATGGGAGTCACAGTAAAGTAAATTCACTCAAAAATTTTTCGGATTATTTATTATTTAGGATAAAAATTAAGTAAAATAAAATGACAGTTAAATTTATGATGCCATGGTTCGAGAGAACCATGGCACCAATTATATACAGGTATACCTGTATATAACACGTTGAAATTGACAATTTCACCTAATAGGGTTGGATAGTTACGCCGGATAATCGGACATCCGGCTGAAGTTTATATCTGCTATCTGGTATCCGGCTCTTCGTGAATCATCTGTTTTCTGATTATTGTTTACCAACAACTTAAATGTTTCATTAAGTATTTTTATTAAGTATTGTTTCATTATTTTATTGCTGAATTCGTTATTACATTTATGTCAGCATTCTTATCTAAAACCAATATGATCCATATGTTGCTTTGAAACTTTGTAAAACGAATTTAATGTAACCGACTTCATTACACATAAATCCTGTAATATATAGCTGGTAAAAGTGCACTTTAAATAACATAGTTAGAATACGAATTGTTAAAGAAGTTTTATTCTTGTTATTAGCTTGTTCATGAAGTACCTGGATTTAACCGTTTTAGCCCTAAATGTCCATACACTAATAGACATTATTTCATGTCAAATATACTAATTTAAAAAAATCCTTAATTCCTATTCCAAGAAAATAACACATCCTCTTAAAGTCCAATTATATCCTAAGGTTGCCTCCACCTCGAAGTTTCATAAATCACTTTTTTTACATTCATTTCAATCTGGAATATGTTAAACGTGAAAAGACTGCAACTATGCGCGGTGTAAAAGGAAAGAAAATTATTCTGGCATCATATCTGGAAAAAACTGATTATCCCAAAACGCACTAAAGGAACAGCAAAGAGAATTAATTGTTTTTATAACAAGCTTTAATAATTATGGTAATATACGTATATCAGTACAACCTCATTATTTCAGCAAAATTAATTTAGAAAACCGATAGTAATTACCTGCAGCTATTACGAGAGCTATTTATCAGATTCCAGAGTACAACAACATTTCATGTTTTGGCAATGTAATGGAAGTTTCTCCTCACATACACCACATTAATGTGGTATTTTAATACTATGATATGTATGGCCTCTGAAATTAATAGTATATATAACTTACAAACAGCATTCAACGCAGCAACCAAGTTTGTTTTTACAAAACACAGTTTTTTACTTACTTAAAGTTGGATGACCTGTCGATAAACCCTTTGGGTACTAATATCATATATGTAGTACATGATATGAGACTGCAACCCCCCAACTATAACAACCTAAGGCACATTGTGAAGTCAAAACTGTAATGTCAAAAAAAACTACCTTCGTTGTAGATAATAATATCGTCGTTACTGTTTGGATAATAAATTGACCTAAATCACCAGCAAGCAAATCAAATTCTTCCTCTGCTATTACATTATTGATATCTTCTTTATGTGCTTATTTATCAACATTTTGAAGAAAAACGGTAAAAGAAACGTCTTTTCTGACAAGTCAATTTGCAGCTATTTTTAAAAAATAAGTATTTCTAATGGTTTACATACGTATCCTATTATAGTGTAAATATATAATGAAAAGCATTACAACCTATTACGCATGTTTATAACGGTGTAATATAATTTTTCACAGCGCATGAACCGAATAATAAAATAAACACCATTAAGGTCGTACCAACGAAATACCAGAAATTCCAACGTGTTGTACATGCAGCAAATGTGTGTGAACACCTAAAATAACAATTTACAAACAATACTTTAATATAGAGAACTGCCAGTCTATAAATCCCACTATACCCATTTGAAAAAAATGAGATATAGTGGATACAGTTTGGATGAAATATTATTATTGTATTCTTATTTATATTAAATGTGGTGTATTCAATTCCATTTAGCACAGTTTAAATAATATAATACGTGAGCACAAGAATCGAGTTGGAACACCTTTTAGCAAATCTATAAATTCTGTATAATCAAGGATTTATTTAACGATACAATGAAAAACAACGTTATTGATTTAAGCAGTTATCAAAACACGACTAAAATAAATTTTATACAAATGTTAAATAACGATAAAAATAAATTACATCTACTAAATTGTTATTTACCACAAAAAAGAGAAACTATGCATGCCATAAAACGAACTTTGGTGTCAAGTGATGAACATTTCTATCTAATTAATTTTTGTTGTGCCTGATAACGAAATTTATATGTGCTAGATAAGTAAAGCTGATTAAATAAAGCTATTTTTAATTATATTATATGTTTTTACGGTATATTTCAAAAATGGCTTTGTTTTAAATCGCTTTGAACTTAAATTAATTCTATTATAAACCAAACATTTCCCAATGAGAATAATGAAAACCTTTACATGCTTCGCCACATAAATCCGCTACAAAATAAAGCTATTATCCCTACTTGTTAACACCACATTCCATTTTCGTAGCGTTATTGGTTTTCTAGTTCCGTTATATTTTCGTTTTATTTCTCTATACTTAAAGTGTTCTCCAAATCATTAAGTGCTCCAACAAAGATTTATTTTGTTTTGTAAATACTAACTTATTTCCTTTCCTAAAGCTGATTAAACAGTTATTTTATCTCTGACTCTTTGGATAAGTCATCATTACCACACTTACTTGAGGTGATTTGAATTACGTAATGAAGATTATTACAGCACTGGTTTCATTACGTAACGCATTTTTTGCTCAATCGGAGCAAACTTAATCTATACAAACGAGATATGAACATTACTTGTTTGTACATTTTGAAAGACTTATTCCAGATGAGGTCGCTGAATTTTTAGTTGTTATTTCGAAATGGACTATCATTCAAAATTGACAATGGTCATTGCAAAATATTTTTGTAAATGTTAAATTTTTTTATTAAATTTATATAAATTCAAATAAAAATAGTATTTTTAAGTAATTTTTAGAAGTCGTAGATAAAATATTGTGCATCACACGTGGGCTAGACCATAATTATCATCTACATATATGGACTGCAGATATGATGGTAGTGGGAGTAACACCAAAAGGACACTATGATGGTCTATACTCGAATACGTCACAATTACTGTTTGTTTAGAACGTTTTGAAATTTAATGTTTGCTGCTAAACGGCATCTTAACCATTTTTTAGTGATTTTCACAGAACAAGAAAGATTCATGGAATGAAGAAGGTTCATGGAAAAAGGTCTGAAATATGCTCCAAAAAGAGAAATTAACCTCCCAATACTGGCAATAGAACTTCAGGCAGCTATCAAAGGACACGAAAAGGAAAACATTATGAATAAGGAGATTCAACAAATCCTAACTAAAGAAGAAAAGAGACAAACAAACAAACAAACAATAAGAAATGGAGAAGAGGAAAAGGAACAAAAAATTATTAAAAACATCAAGCGGAAAATTAAGGAAAACGAATTAATAGTTACTCCTGCAGACAAAAACGCAGGAATGATAATTATAACCAAAGATCTCTACATAAATAAGACTGAAAGCTTTATGAAAGACAATAACTTGAAAACTATTAATAAAACCCCACAAACAATTTTCACAAAAAAGTAAAATCAATAACTAAAGAAAACAAAACGACAATAACAGAAATTGGAGGTACCTTGACCAGCCTGTTGCCTATGAATCCGCAAACCCCTAAATTGTATGCACTACCTAAAGTTCACAAAAATGGATTACCAATAAGACCCATTATAACCTCCATTGAATCCAGCACATACAAACTCGCAAAACTTTTACAAAAATTTATAATAAATGACATCAATTTTAAACCAAAATATACCATAATTAATCGTTACCAACTTCCTGATTTAATTGACAAAATACAGCTACCAGAAGGTTTCAAAATGATCTCATTTGATGTCAATAACCTATATACAAACATACCCATAACCGACACGATAACGATATTAGAAGAAATATTAAAGACTGACCTCAAAAACAAAGACAAAACTCGCTCCATCTTAACGCTATTAAAACTATGCTTAGAACAAAATTTTTATATCTTTAACGATAAATACTATCAATATCTAGATGGATTACCAATGGGATCACCATTGAGTAGTGTGATGGCAGATATTTTCATGGACAACCTAGAGAAAAATCAAATTATGTGTGTCAAAAACCCTTATAGAGACGATATTATCCTATGGACAAGATACGTGGACGACATTTTAGTACTGATTAAGGACGACCAACATATTAATAATCTTCATAAATATATTAACAGTTTACACCCCAATATTAACTTCACTATCGAGACTGAAAACAATCAAAAATTAAATTTCTTAGACTATACACTACGACATTCAAACAACAAAATTAAATATAACATCTACAGAAAACCTACACAAACTAGTACTACCATCCCATTCGATTCTCATCATGATGAAACTCATAAAATGGCAGCATACCGGGCTTATATACACAGAGCTTTCCATTCAAAATTGGAACAACAAGACCTAGAAAAAGAGATCGAAATTATCCACCAAATTGCAAGCGAAAACAGTTTCCCACCGACATTTATCCAACGAATATTTTCGAAAATACAAAACAAATATAATCTTCAAGAAACAACTTCCCTATCCGACCGAAAACCTGATAAACCAACAACGTACAGATCCATAACTTACCCAGGAGAAATATCCCATAAAATCAAGAAAATGTTCCATAAGTTCAACATAACAATGACATTTAAAAACAAAAACAATCTGAAGGCATTATTAGTTAATAACAAAAACAAGACTACAACTCTCGCTAAAAGTGGCATATACCAATTACAATGTGGGACCTGTTCAGCCACATACATAGGTGAAACGGGAAGAAGTATCCAAACAAGGCTTAAAGAACATAAAAAGAGTTCAAAATCGGCATTCGGAAAACATCTAATTTTCAATAACCACGAATTTGACGAAAATAAAAATATTAAATTACTACACCAACTTAATAAAAGCAACCTTATGGAAATAATGGAAATGTACGAAATCAACAAGTTTATTGAAATTAACAGTAATATTATAAGCCTTAATGAACAGATTATCCCGACCCAAAAACCAATCTATAGTTGCCTGCGAGATCCGTACCTAAAACACAAATATAAAAACAAAAACAAAAAACCTAACGTCACACAACAACATTTGACGTAAATTTTGAAAAATTTTAATTAATTTTTCTAATTTGTTAGTAATTACGTAAGATTTTACTATTTTATTTTTATATTAATATGTTCATTTTCGTATATTGTAAACTTGTAGGTATCTACTGAAGAAGAGCAAGGCTCGAAACTAGTTTAGAAAAATAAATTTTAATTATCACCAAAAGTAAATTTTTATATAGACCCTAATTTTTTAGTTTGTTGTTGAATTAGTATCGAGCATTACTTCTGTATGCACAGGACGCCCATTATGTATGGAATATAGCATATATATACTTAACTATCAACATTGTGTGTTTTATTTGCCATAATAAGATAGTATTCAAAAAGTTTTTATTTCAGAAACAAATGAGCAACGAATGACATTTGATTTTTTAAATAGCAATGTACCCTTTCATTGCACTCATCTCATAGAGTTCTATTTTCTTTACAACAACGTAAAATGTTGGCACCCTTATACTAAGCTTAACGAGCAGAGGTTCCCATCTTTTACGGATTGCGGCTTCCTAAATAATCGAAATTTATTCCGCGGCGCCCTAAATACATTCGATTTTTTTAATTATTTACTTTCGTCAAAAATTGAAAAATTTTCTATTCATCTCTTAAGACGGCTAAAACATATGTTTTTCCATTTTTAAGTCTAGTGTAAGTTTTGAAGCTAGGTTGGGTTGGATTCCATGTTAAAAGAAGTAAGGCTAAACCCAAATGTTTTTCGTTCTAGGTCTGGCATTAGCTCTAGCGTTAGTTCTAGCTGTATTTTTAATTCTTATTTAATATTAAATTGTTATATAATTACACCGATCTAAAACTGGAATTAACACTAGACCTGATACTAGAAAGATTCCGGTTTAGCCGTGCGTCTTCAGATGACCTTCTAGTTTTAATTTTCATTAAGCTATAGATTGTAGTAAATTCTTCCAGAATTAAAAGTATAACAAATAGTGGACCTATAACCTAGCGTTAGTACTTAGACTAGACTAGAACTAGAAACATTAGAGTTTAGCCGTCTTAAGAGACGTACGACTACGTCCTTCAAGACGGCTAAACCTCAATATTTCTAGTTCTAAGTCTAGTGTGAGTTCTAAAGATAGGTTGGGTTGGGTTGGTTTGTGTTACGCCTTAAGAGACGTACTGCTAAACCCGAATGATTCTAATTCTAGATCTAGTGTTAGTTCTAGCTTTAGCATTAGCTCTACTTCTCGTCGTTATTCAGTCTTAAATTGTTGTGTACTTGTACTGAACTAACAATAAGACTGAACTTTTCTGAAGACGCACGGCTAACCAAATCTTTTTAATTCTATGTCTAGTGTTCTAGTTTTAATTCTTATTTAACAATCTACAGATTGTTGTAAATTCTTCTGGAATTAAAGTATAACCTATACTACTTCAAAAATCAGTATTGGCCCAAAAAAACACTCCAACACCTTAGAGAGAAATCTTCAAAATGTAGTAACTTTTTTTTCGTTGCCTAAGATAAATTATGTGTACTTATCTTGTACAATAGGCATTAGAAAAGCTTTAACACTGATAAATCATCAATCTGAATTCCTTCGTGTAATGGACCATCACTTTATATCAATCCTTGTAGTGCAACTCATTAAAAATATTGCTCATTTGTACATAAAAATTAGATTATTAATTGGTAGTTAAACTACTCTTAAAATATTGTACTTTGATCACTTTGATTTTTAACTACATATTAAAAAAGGCAGTTTTAAGGCCTAAAAACCCAATACAGTACCTACAACTGCGAAAATGTATAGAAAGGTTTGAAATAACAAATAAATCAATAGCAAATATAATAACCATCTGTTTATTATACAGGGTGTTTCCGGTCTTGTGATTTTATTTACAAGAGATGTTTAAACATTTTAAAAGAACGTTATTAACGTAAAAATGTCTTAGTATAACTTGCGCAATAAGAAAAATATCAGTGATAGAGGTTTATTAATTTAAATGATTGATTTTGAACCCTTGCTATTTAGTGTCCGTAGCATAAAGTGAAGAAAAATAGAAAATCCTTCTATATTTTGTTCACCGAACAGATGCGGTGATTTTCAACTTCAACTCCTACAAATACGCGCGAAATGTGAATATTTTCTAATTCTAATTTTTCTACTGGTAAGCCCAGATTACATGAGTTCACAAAGAGAGCTAGTTTTGGTTGACCTAAAAGCAACTCTTTTTCTTATTATATTCCTTGACGCTTTTCACACTAACTATTGACGTTCTTGCGTTAGTCATTCGAAATTACAAGCGCTAATTTGCTTCTAACCATTTTAAATTCTGTTCAATTTGTTTTATTCTCTCGTCATTCCAGCAATTTTCAGGGTGTATTATACACATTTTGTCGTAATTATGCATGCGATGATCGTAATGATACTCCATAATGTTAACGATACTCAAGCTTTTCTGACGAGTAATTTAATTGCTTAGTAAGCAGATATGCTGAAATAAGTAAACTTTTATCTATTGTATAAATTGTACTTTTAAATAAAATCTTGACTGTTTACGATTTACATTATTAAATTTCCAAATAATCTTTAAAATGAACTTTGACACCTATTTACCTATTGAACTACTGGTAATCATTTTTATAAAAATATTCATATAATTAAGTACGTTTTTAAATGTACATAACATGTATCAATGACATCACATTATATAAGCATATAGTGTGATGTATAAGCATCAACGCTCATACAGCCAAGTTTATTTCTTTATATTTTTTGTGTGTGAAACTGGTTATTGTGTAATAGTCTTGAGTCACTGAAGATTTGATTGAATAATTTAAATACATTGTTTTAAGCCATACCAAAGCTTTTTCTTTTTATCTACAAATGTGGTTTCTTCAAAATTGCATATCGCCGCAGTTTAATACCCAACCCAACCCAACCCATTGAAAATAAAATCACAAGATCGAAAACATTCTGCACGAAGCATTTTAAAGGTAAGTAAAGTGTATGCAAAAAGTGAAGGCCCCTTATTTAAGAGATCGACATAATCGTAACCGCTCAGTGAAAATATTGCGGAAAAGTTTGGTATAATCAGTGAACATTTCTGCTTGTCATATGTTAATTTGGAAATCGTCGGCAGCTTTGGCTACTTTGCGATTTTTTTCTTCTCAAAAACTGTTTGACGAAAACATTTAAAATTTAAATAATCATAAAACAAAACAAGATAAAAGATGTAAAAAAGAAAAGAGCCGACAATTTTCAAATTAACATATGATACGCAAAAATGTTCACTGATTCTAACAAATTTTACCGCAATTTTTTTCATTGAGCGGTTACGAAGATATCGATTTCTAAATTAAGTGACCTTGATTTTTCGCACAAATTAAAGTTTGTTTAAATTTTAAAGTTGTTTAAAAAACAAAAAATACAATAAATAACTGAACGCAAAATTTTGTAATTTTGAAAGCAACTTCTAGTTTAAGTTAGATTTGCTTTAAAAAACCATCTACTCAGAAATAGATTGTCAGAGAAGTTGCAAAATTGATCATTCGTACGTTGGTGTTATAATTTAAAAATATTTGTTTAATTAACTTATAATCATTAAGCATATCTTTATTACTTCATTTTAATTTAACTTTAATTTATTTTTTATTAAATCTATTTTTTATAAATTTTCAACTGTTTTAATAATTAAACTACTTAAAGCGAATTAAAATAAACACAAATAATTAGAATATCTAAAATAGTTGACAATAAGGTGTTAACTATTTTCGTACCTACTTTGTAGTTAAGTACAACCGACCTCTGAGTATTATATTAATAAAATTTTTCTATGATAATTATAGTATTCGTGTAAAAATCTCGTCATGCAACGTTCCACGCTCGTACAGTAATTATGTTTCTAGCCCACATAAATCCGGTACAAAATAAAGCTATTATCCCTACCTGTTAACACCACACCACATTCCATTTTCATAGCATTATTGGTTTTCCAGTTCCGTTATATTTTCGTTTTATTTCTCTATACTTAAAGTGTTGTCTGATTAAGTGCTTCAATAAATATTGTCTTTTTTTTGTAAACACTAACTCATTTCCTTTCTTCCTTAATTACCTTTGTTCGTTTAAGAGGTAATTAAGAAAAGCTATTTTACGGTGTTTAACCAAAATTACTTATTTTTTTTGGGACGACTAAATTATTTTTTTTTAGGTTAGAAATAGTTATCTAACTCTTTTCTATATAAGAGGTATTGACAGTGCCAAATTGGTTGTAAACGGTTGACTATTAACGCGCCGTTTGAGCCGTCAAAAACGAATAAAAACCGCTTCGGGTCCCAGACGTGTAAATGACTTCGCACCGTTGGGTTCCATCTCAATTTGCCGCCGCAGGTAAAAAATTCTTTACCCCCTATCGTCGAGAGGGTTGCATACGCAACGGGACCCTTTTCCAAAAAATTCATTCGAATCGACGCCCCACGAGACAAATTTATATGTCATAATTTTCCATCTCTAAACGAGAATATAAAAACGACTTAATATCATGGTATACATATTCCTTAAATATTTTAATCGGGATGTCGTAAATTACAATAGTCACTTTGTACTTTTCTGATTTAAAATTGTAATTCAAAAGGAAATTATATAAACTTTTATTTTATGAATATATTTTCTGACGTCTTAGTACCTGCATGCTTCCCAACTATTTATGACTGCTTTCTTGAATATAGATGGTAGATAAAGATGGTACGTTCCTTTTAATATGTAAAACATAGGTGTTTAACACGCCACGCATAATTACGTGAGGATGCAATTAAGTGAGTTTAAAACTTGGTAATTGTTTTAGGTTTTATGATTATCTACTACAAAGCGTGGATTAAATAAATATGCTTACTTTCATATGAATTTTGATTTTCCATTGTTATATCTAGCTTTCAATATTTTCTTCGTGGCAATTAATGAATTTGGGCACACAAAAACCTTGTAAATATAAGAGATATCAATGACTTTGATAGGGTCCGAATTATCGATATGAAAAAGGCAGGTTTCTCATTCCGAGAGATTTGGAGAAACCTGAATCAGAAGCACACTACAGTTGCTCGGATATAATCTTTATGGTCCGAAGAGGGTATTCTTCCTTTCTTTAAAATCAACAATTTAGTTTTTAATCGATAAGAAATGATCTGAAGAAGATGCTAGCAATAAAAAAAGTACGGAAAAGTGAAAAACTGTTAAAAGTGTAGAATTGATCGAAAAAACAGTTTAAAGTTCGGATATGACGTCACGTCTTATGAGGTTACCAATATTCAAACTACACAGTTTCGTTTTAAAACGGTCAGAACTGTTTTACATCAAAACACTCTGACTTTTTTTATATTACTTTATTTTATTTAATACATTTAACACTAATTTTCAAAATAGGTGACGCCGCTAACTTGCAGCCATCTTATAATTAACCTGCTTCTTCTTTTTTGCTTGCCTAAATTTAATATTTAGCTAAGTAAAATTCACATATTCTTCTTTTATAAAGTATTAAGTTCCATATCTAATCGGTTTGGCAATAGTTCGCTTTAGTCTAGGTATGTTAGGTGATATTGCAACATTATCACTTATTTTCCTCTCAACACTTCATTCACATCATGCGTGGTGTTTTTGGGAATCGTTTTATCAGTTATCACAGGTAGTTTTTTGTTTCATTTTCTATTGCATTATCATTTGTAATTTCTATCTCTGCATTTGCTAATACATTATTATCTACCACTTCTCACCGGTTCTCTTCACCGTTGTCATTATATTTTCGATTATTGTAATATTTCGTAATATGATATATATAGATCGCTTTTTGACATATGTCGCTTTTTCATCTACTATAACTATGTATGTTACAGGGCTAACTCTGTCTAACTTTTATTATAATGCCCTTTGACCATTTTCCTATTTCCCCTCTAACATTTTCTATACTTTCATGTTTCTTATCTCTAAATTATGCCTTTCTTCTATGATAACCTGATCTTTAATTTCTGCTGTAACATAATTTCAGCTTATAATATTTGTTTAATACTATGTGGAATATTTGTGTAGAAAATAAAAAATTATACAATTTCTTTTGAGACGACAAAATATCATCTTTATCATCAAACACAAATTTATACTTATATAATTTATACTTTGGCAGTTGTAAACACAAAATTTAACAAACTCTTCTGAGGAGAATGGTAGGCCATTATCAAAATGCAATTCATCCGGAAAACCAAATGATTTTGCAAATGATGTTGCAAATGATTTTCTCAGATCCTCAATAATACCTAACGCTCTGTTGAATCTAACACATATACATTTACCCACTTACTATGAGCATCTATTGCTATTAAAAATTAACATTCTTGTTAGCTAAATCTAAATGTAATCTTTGTCATTCTCTGACACAGCACACCCAAGAACGTAAAGGTGCTTCAGATATACCTCCTCTATTAGCAACATTCACACTCTTTTACAACCATTTCCAAACCCGTTCCTATTGAACTTCAGTAAACATATTCTCTGGCCAACATTTTCATTTTAACTTTAGCTGGATGTTTTAATGCAGCGGTCATAACTGTTCCTAGCAATGTTTTTGCAATCACCTCTCTGTTATTAACCATAACACATCCCTGGTCTAAATATAACCGTCCTCTTATCTTTCAATAGGTTAACATTTCATTATGTTTAAATTTTATACTAAGTTTATTATAATCATTTATTATATACTTTTTCACTTCGCATAAAATCAAATCTTTGTGTGTTTGAATTGCTCTCTCTTTCGAAGTCAACGGAAACTCTTTTACTACTGAAAAATACTTAGAATCTTCTTCAGTATTTTCTGATTCCAAAGGAGGCAAACGAGATAAAGCATCTGCGTTTTGAACTTTCTTACTTTCCTTATATTGGAACATATAATCATAACTGGACAAGGTTACGACCCATCTCTGTATTCTAATGGCTGCCAGAGATGGTAACGCTTTAATATTTGATAAGAATGATTGTAATGATTTGTGATCATTGAATAAATAAAATTTATGACCACACAAATAATTATGGAACTTCTTCACCCCTTGCAATACTCAAAGCTTCCTTCTCTTACTGGCTATATTTCTGTTTCGTTTTAGGCTTTCCACTACCATCAAGAAAAATGGGTCTCACAACAGCTCCAACTCCATAAGGAGATGCGTCATATGTCAATGAAATACTACCTGTCATTGAATTGTATGAGAACCGTACTACTCGTTAACAATTTTTTGCTATTTGACTTTTTTGTCTCACCTTCTACCGTTTCTTGACTGTGCAATATCACAAGCTCTTGCAAAGGATATTTCTTATTGACATAATAATTTCTTCTTAATACTTTCAAATCTAAGATCAAACACGAATTTATCTCTTAGTGCCTCATCTAAAAATCGTCCAAATTTATATTATTTCACAAATATTTTTAATTTAACCATGCATGTGCTGATATTCTCCCCGAATTCTTATTGTGCGCTCTAAAACTTGTATCTTTCTGCTATCACTAACTTGCTTGGTGAAATATGATCTAATAACAACTTTTTTAACCCGTTATAGTTCTTATTACTTGGGATTTTGGGCGACAACAGATTTTTTATTATGCCACATCTTTGGTTTAAAATCTCCTATTGTTCCGATTAATGACATTTTCTTACTTGATTGACTCGGTTCTTTTTGACCTTGAATCTGCGACACTAATTCATTTCTCGACTATGAATCGACTAGATTTGACCTTGTTGTTTCCACCAACTCGTCGCCAATATTTTGTGTTTTACATTAAAACACTCTTACTGATTTATATTTCGTTATTCAACACGTTCAATACAACTTTCCAAGATACATATGTGACACCGCTGACTTGTGGCTATCGCTATACGTGGCGCTGCATCATCGCTTTTGGTTGCCGTTTTCTGTTTGTGTAAGTGTCCTCAATGAAAAACACCACTGATACTGCAAAACTACAGCGTAAAACGTCGTTTTTTGGTGAAGTCCTGATTAATAAATACTTGGTACATCCAAAAAAAGTTGGTGATCCGGACACTATCGTTAAGATAGGTAAAAGTAAGTTTGGGAGAAAGAAATATCATCAAGGACACCGAGTGGAAGGTCAGTCGCTGTTTGGTGGATATGAACCAGGGAAGGGTCGAGTTTTTATGGAAGTCGTAGAGAACAGAAATATCGTTGTAGCAATAATTGAAAAGTGAATTCTTCCTGGCACTACTATTATTTCCGATTTTTTAGAAAGCTTACGACCGCTTGAACAACATAGATATGTACATTTGAAAGTAAAGCGTCTTGATAGGACAAAAAGCTTGATAGGGCAATGGAGTTTTTTAGGAAAGCTGCGATGATGTATGATCCAACAACGGGGTCCGGAGGAAATCGCATATGCTCATGTAAGGTTGTATGGATCGTTAAAAAAAATGATTTTTCGTTACTTTCTACACTTTCAACAATATTTCACAGCCAAAATCAACAAAATATTAAAATTAACTGCTTTCATTCAAAAAAGTATCATATGAACTGAAAGCGATTGATAAATATTATAATAAAAATGGTTCATAATAGATCCATGAAACCTAATTCTAGGACTATTTTCTGGGAATACAAGGAGAGTTTAAAATATCCATATTGAATTGAATCAAGGTTTTGTTTATGAGTTGAGTTGGGTTGGGTTGGATTGGTCGTAGAAGCTGCAACGACATTAAGGGGAAAGATGGAATTTGACGTTCGTTAGAAAACGACACACAGCCTTAAGATCTGGGGTTAAGTTGGGTTAGAACGAAAATCATACCTTACCGGTGTTAGTACCTTTCATGTAGACGTTACGGAATACCGCTTTTCAACAAGATAGTGCAAGACTCTATGCTGCGTAATATGATGAGTGGGCGAATAAGACAAGTACCCAGTCCTCCTAAGAATCTAGATGAACTCGACACCATCTAGCGGTTGCATGGAACGAGATACTCCTGGAAGACATCGACTACTTAACTACTAAAGAGAAAGCATGGGTAGAACAGTTAATCTATGCATATCACTTCAATTCAAAAATGTTAATTTTTATTTTGTTTTCTTTTATCATTTCTTAGTTGATAATAAATAAAGCATTATTTTGGAGAAATTTCAATAGTGTAGTCTAATTCTTAATGGGTGGTGTATTTCATGTATGAGTGTATTAAATACAATTAAATAAAATAATAAAACAATGCAATTAAGAAACAATCCGTCTTTGAACAAAAAAGAATCAATTTAGATTAGTAACAAAGTAAACAAGTTCTTTCATACAACTATGTGGTTTTCGTAGAAACAAGATCGTTTTAGTAGGCAAGTAACGACGAGCTTTTTATTGCTGCCTTTCCCTTCCCGTATAGTTCGAAACGGGATCAGGTAAAAGAACGTTCACGGTTGATCCCTTAAAGTTTCCGTCGAGCAAACAACAACAACGGAGAAACTCATTACGTTAATGGTTAATTCTGTTGTTTGGAAAGTTTGTTGTCCGAACCGCGCGGGGGGCTGTTTTTTCTTAACAAAATCCCTGCGACATAAATCACGCGCTAGTTCGTCTACCCTGGAAACTCAACCGCCAAGAAATAGCGGTCAAGAGCACTTCCGTTCAGACTTTACCAATCGATCTTCGAAACTTTTTCCACAACGGAGAGGATGAAAAGACCCGTAGGCGAAATATGCAGCGGACACGAACGTCACTCATCGTTAATACCGGTCTTAACGATGACACCCGGGGCGCTATATAGTTAGTTTTGAGGACATACTATGACGCATATCCTAATTAGTTTTCAACAAGACGGGCTGTGTACTTGGAAACTACACTTTTCAAACGATAATTGAAACGGTAACCGTAGATCGTTTGCGGTTTGACGTATTGGTCATAAATGAGGTCGCTTCCTCATTCGGGTTCCGTTAGGATTGGTTTGGGATTGTGCGGTTAAAACAATAAAATATTAACAATTGACTGTGGAATTTTCAAACCACAATATAAAGATGTAAGTATGTTTTTATTAATATAAGCACCAATAATAAAAATTTTACATCCTTTATTCAATTTTCTTCGTTCTAAAGTGTTTGGTAATGCTAACTTTGATTATTGTTATTATTGTTTTAAAATTTATGCATAATTCATAGAATGCTTGTATGATTGCGTACACAAGCTGCCAAAGGCGTCTTCAAAATCGTGCTTGACCCGTCGAGATGTTTTGACTCTTCCCCATATATTTTGAATGTTCTGGAAGATATTATGGTTTCCTTTGGATTGTAGTATAAAAGAAATTTTAATTTCTGGCTTTGCTATTTTTCTTCTGCAGAACAAAATCAGAAATGTTCATTATCTTGTAATGTTTTACGCCATTTAGTATGAAATGGCGTTATAATTACAAGAAAAACCTCGTTAAATTTAATAAATATATTGTCAGGTATTTTTTACATTTACGCGCATTTTCATCGTATGTTATATTCTTGCGATTTCTTAAATTAACTTGAAAATCTAGTTAATTAAGTAATCCATGGACTATAGTATTTTGTATTTTCCAAGAACCTGGGATAATGTAGCGCTGATAAACTGGTAATCCAGAAACCAAAATTCCAAGTGTAGTTTCAATTAATCAAAAATCTCGTGGTTTTTGGAATTGATAGCTGAAAAGTTTTTGTTTTCTAAATAAATGAGTACTTTATCAAATAGATTCATAATTGTATTTCTTAAGATGAACACGTTGTCAGATGCAACTACTGACCTTCTAATGCTGAATTCACTTGTTAGTCCATTAGTGCTTATGTAGAAAGAGCGACCCGACAGTTTGAAGCAACGCACAAAGAAGCATAAGCATAGGTACGTTAGCTACCAAATCCAACACAACTAAACTCTGACTAAGCCAATCCAACTCAACTCAATTATCTATTTCTTGCATTAACTGTATCTGTTACTATTGATAATAGTAAAACTTAGAAAGGCAAAATACATTCAGTAGTAAACTAACAAGCTATAGATTCATTCACAACCTAAACCAATACAGCTAAACCTAGAGTGTCATTTCTTTGGAGTGTTCTTCTAGCGTCTTCTCAAAGTCTTCCGGTCTTCTTCTTCACTCATCCGGTTCCTCACATTGGTAGTGTTAATACAATTATTCTTAATTGTATTAACTTAACACTTTACGTGGTCACTTTACATTACGAGACCGGGCAGAGGGAGCCCTCGTGACTCAACCTCCCCTTCTTTCAGGGCATTGTTCTTACATTCTCCTTTCTGTTCGTTTCCTCTTCGTGATCCTGTCCACTTCCTCAGGCGAATATCGGTGAAAACAAGAAAGATTGACAATTGGACCTTTTTGTTCCCCTTCTTCTAAAGCGTTCTTCAGACCTCTTGTGTAATGTTTCTAACCCAGACCTCTCCCATCATCTCTTCCCCCTTTACTTTGTCTCTACCACCTTCCTTATACATCATTATTAATGTAGTACCATTTTTCTTCCACTTCGAGCATGGCATCTTACCTTTCATCCTCTCACTCTCTTCACCTACATCTCTCGCACACAAAGAAAGTATGTTCCACGTCGTCTGCATTTATAGTACAAACACGTTTCGACGCTTGTTCTTTTACATTTGTACAAATATCGTTTAAAGCCGTGTTCGCTCGTAAACTGAATCAGTGCGTAACTGACAACTTAACCAAAATCCAATCCTAATTAAAAATGTATTAATTTCATTAACTGATGACAAGATACATTTAGAAAGGATAAAGACTGTTAGAGAAACGAACTTAATCTATTGGTGTATTTACAACCTTACCCAAGGCAACTTTATCTAACCCAACCCGAAATGAAAATGTATTGCTTGTGTTAACTGTATCTGTTGCTATTGAAACTTAACTTTTTAGTTAAAATACGTTGACAGAAGGCTTTACAAATTTTAATCAAATTTTTCCTCAAAGTCTGCGATATTCTTTTTATAACGTAGAATATTGTACTAAAACACACTTTGCAAAATAACAAATATACTGAACAGGAACCGTTACTGTGTTTTTTAATTTACTATTTTTCACATTTTTGAGTGTATCTCAAAAACTGAACGTGATGGATAAAAACTGAAGACAGTTTTGGAATTAGCACTACATTTTATATTATAAAAAAATATCACAGTGTTTGAGATTTTTTTGTAAACTACTGTAATTGAAGATTATATTTTTTTACTAAAAATGCTATTAAAAATTTTAATTTTGCTATTTGTACGATAAATACTTCTGAAAGAACTGTTGATATTGCTTGTAGACGATTATAACTAGTGGAAAAAATTTATACTTTTAAGTGTAGAAACTTTTAGCACAAGTCTACATACTGTTAGCAGAAAACTAAATCCTGGTAAATGAAGACTATATTCTCTATACAGAGTAACTGTTATAAAAAGACTAAAACGTTCTTTATACTCCTTCTAGAAGATTATAACTGCTACCAAAGTCTACAAGTGACACAAGTATAAACAAAATATGAAATATGTCAATTGCACGCAGAGCTAATGTACACGAGCAAATGTGATTGTTTATACTTCAAAACTGAAGGCATTGTTAGGTGTAGACGTGACGAGATAAAATCTGGCTGAACTTGATTTTACACGGCCAAACGTGTGGAAGCTTGTACGTGTTGAAGTAGTTCAATTCATTCTTCTCAGTTTTAAGTTAATGGTCGCAAGAGTATTATTCCTCAAATTTATGCTGTTCATTAGAAAGACCTTTAATATGGATCTATAAGCATAGATATACTAAGGAATTCCCTGTCGTTGGAAAGTAGAAAAGTGTGAATATATTGATAGAGTTGGATGGTGGGAAAGATAAGGGTGATTAGCTACTTTTAACCAGCAGTTTTTAACCAAACAAATCCTGACGCGAACATTCGTTTAACCTTCCAGAAGTTGCGCCTGGACTCACAATCCAATCGATAGTAACTTCAGCATTATATTAGAAGAAAGTCAGTGTATCATCTTCTCCTTCACAATATCTTTTAAATTATTGTTACACCATTACTATTTTTTTGATAGTGATAGGTGCATTCGTGCTGCTGATAACCGAACTGAGAGTCCGACACAAGCACTGATGATACTAATATACGGCCTATATGTAAGCTGACTATTAAAGTATAAAGCAGAGAACTAAAAGAAGAACACATTTCTTCAACGAAAATGATTTAACTTTTTACAATAAATCTGGAACGGCAAAATTGAAATCTTAGTAGGACCAATTTTCTTCGGTAAAAAGAAAAAACTGTATAATATAACCACTTTTATCCATTGAAAAAGCGAAAACAAACTCATAATATGGGAAAAGATCAAGTATCCAAACCATCCAGCTCAAAATTATAAGGAACCAATCGCTTTGGAAATATTTCTCGACGACAAAATGCTAAGAACATTTGTAGAATGTGAGAATCTCGAGCATATCATAAAAACTGTTAAAAACATTTTCAAACAAAGAGAGCTACTAATGTAATTGTATTACACCTTATATTTTTACCGTATCTACATAAACACTTAGAAACATTTGTGGTCGATGAAGTTTCCGGCAGTACTCGTGTGACGCAAATAAGTATGGTATAGAAATATACGCTCTTATTAACGCAGAGTATTTTTTACGTGTAATATAAGCGGACGTAGGGAAACAGCCAGATGGGCCATTTTCAGTAAGTAATTCCCCTAGTTCTGTACTGCAAAGGCTATGCGAATCAATTTATAATATTGTTAAGAATGTCATAACAGAGAACTACTTATGAGTACGGAGTTATGACAAACTTTACGAAAACATATATTAAAATTTTGTACAATTAAAAAAAGTAAGAAAGAATGAGCCGAGTTTATATCACCACCTAAGGACCTTCCTATCAATTCAAATATCGGTTATTTTTGATATCGCTACTTTAGTATCCTATAAACCGATATATTAATAACTATAGTGATGGCCTGAAGCCTTCATAATGATGGTAAAGTGGAGGATCCAAAGTAATCAAACATTTGATCACTACATTTAACTGTACGACACGAGCAACCATGTAAAAAACTATGCGCGGGTGCTGGAAGGTTTATAAAAAAAATTAACTCAAAGAAGAGTTGTTTCCAAAAAGAATATAAAAAAATAGATTCTAAATAATCTGGTGTAGGCAGCGAGAACATCTATACTTACTTCATTGATGATTTCATGGTAATGATGATATTGAATCAGATATTTCATATCTTTTTACTCCAATATGCCACCAACACCTTCATTAGCTACTTCTATATCTTCAAAAAAGTCGTTGAAAATTATTTCCCTGTTAGTTTGGATAGTTTGGATATAGGATCATATCATCATAATAGGATCATCAATATATAGGAACTTAATAGGATTAGATTGATTAAATTGATACTATCAGTTTAACAAAAATTATGTTGCTGTATTACATTCGTAATATTTTAAATTGCAACTTACTACGAAACTGATATTAAAGTAATAAGTAAATTTCAACCGTATGTTCCTGCATATTCGTTTCATATTTACTCACATTCAATAATGCTAAAATTTTGTATCACCCGTTAGAAAAAATATAAACTGACAATCAGTCCAAAACAATCAAAAATTTATTTATTTGAAATATTTATCAATTTTGTACCATTTATTTTTAAAATAAAGCCAGTAAAACTTAAAATCCACAAATTAATTTTACTGTACATTTTATACGGCGATAGCTAATAAATCAAAAAGTTTAGTGGTAAAGTTTGCAAATGTTTTAAACGTGAAAAGTGAAAAACTAAACTATGAAGTCATTAATAACTTTGTAATTTATATAGTTTACATTAAGAGGTTGAACCACCGAAACGTTACAACGTATGTTCCGAGTTTTCTTGTTTTTTGATGAAGTGCTTTTTATTTAATTTTAGTTACAATAATAAACAAAACTTCTCTCTATATATTTTTATGTTTTTAATTAACTTCCACCTATATAAACCATTTTCATTAACAGAGCTAGAAACCAAATCGACATTCAATCAGAGTTTGTCAACGAGATTGGGTTCCTGCGTCGATTAACTTTACACAGCACACCGCACTGTTTCGACACGCATGGACGATCGTGCCAATAGAATTTAAATTCAAATAGACGTCGACAGACGCAACAGAATCGACAGACCGGTCCACGGCGCACTGTCGGGTACTTGGATTTGTTGCGAATGGATTTATCCGCCGAATGACCGCGTCTCGATGACAACGACAATCGCACCGTACCAAAGGCTGCGGTCCGGCGGCGTTTCGCTGTCTAAACAACTCGTTTAATCAACATCAAAGCAGGTGGTTTCGGGGGGATCGTGGGGATGTCGGGCGTCGCCCCCCGCTTCCTGGTTGACTGCGAAGCCGCCGCCGAATTGGACGCGTCAATCAGACCGTGCACCACGCGCAGTTAGAATTCGATTACCAAAATTCGATAACCCTGGTGTAATGGCTGTCCGTGATTAATATGTCCGGTCGGATTATCGTTCCCGATCTCTGTCAGACGTGGGAGTTGCTGATGGATGTGGTCCCGGATGTGATTACGTACAGAATTAAAGAATAAAAAAAAAATTCGGATGTAAAATGATTTCTAAAATTTTGCTGAAATGTTGATACACTTTTGATTACTAAGAGGTGAAACTAAATAGAAGCACATAAGAGAGAAAGCTTAAATCGTTTAAGTGAGTATCTGCAAGGGAACCCAAGCGCACCATGATCCAGTGCTGTTCTAAGATATTTAGCACCCTAGGGCTGGGTTGGGTAAAAGAGATTCTAGTTCTAGATTTAATGTTAGTTCAATTCAAATCTATAAGGTTGTCAAATCAATTTGTAAAGTACTCTACTACAGAAACAATTGATTGTAGAGGTCCTCATTAGAAAAATGTCTTCAGATGTACGGCTAAACTTAACCGTGAATGTATTATTGAGTTGAAACTAGAATCATTCGGGTTCGCTTTCTTAAGAAGCAGTAGGCTTTAACCTACTGCCACCTTAAAAGACGGACGACGTCTTTTAAGGTGGTTAAACCCTAATGTTGCTAATTCTAAGACTGGTGTAGTCCAAGATTTTCTGTTTAGCCCTGCGTCTTCAGACGCACGGCTAAACCTAAATCTTTCTAGTACTAGGTCTAGTGTTAGTTCTAATTTTAATTGCCATTCAGTGCTTGAGCTGTACGTCCCGTTAGACGGCTAAACTCTTCTCTCTCGTCCTCAAACGCACGGCTAAACCTGAATCTTTCTAGTACTAAGTCTAGTGTTAGTTCTGGTTTTAATTGCCATTCAGTGCTCGATTATTGTAAATTTTGGAACTCAAAGTATAACTAATACTATACTCTGTCTTTAAACCAGAAGGACTGAATACAAAAGTTAGTTTTACACTAGGAAATATCACCAGAAAATATCACCAGGTATTTTTGGCGGGAAAATTAAATTAACAATTATCAGTTATTTTATTATTTATTATTGTATTTATTTTTGTTTGTTATCGTCAACAGTAAAGATCGTCAACGGATATCTTTCCTGTCGTTCTTTGTGTGTACGTACTGATTCTGAGCTCTCGTCTACTTGTAATATTAGATGTGGTGTACCCCAGGGCAGTGTGTTGGGTCCGTTGCTCTTTTCAATTTTTATTAATGCTGATGACCTCCAAAGTTACACTACAACAAGTATTGATAAATTTCCGGATGCAATTGCACGACTCAATCTTGATCTTTCTAATATTTTGGATTGGTCTAAAACTCAAGCAATTGCGTTTGGTAGTCGACCTTTACTTGCGAAGCTTAATGATTTTTCATCCATTCATTTGTTGCTTGACGGTAACGTTATTCAGCTAACTGATACGGTTAGAAACCTTGGGGTGGTTATGGACTCCACAATGTCCTGGAAACCGCAAATTCAATCCGTTTGTATAAATCTATCATTGTTTCCACTCGTTGAAAAAACTCCGTTATTTCCTTCCTCCCACGGTCCGTCGTAATCTTTGTTATTCTGTTATTTTCCCCCATATAGATTATGCTGACACCGTATATCCTGATCTTTCGGTAACACTTCGAAACAAACTGCAAAGACTTCAGAACAACTGCATACGGTATATTTTTGATCTCGATAGATCCCAACACATAATTCCATACCGTAACTACTTACAGATATTAACCTGTCAAAATCGTAGATCATTTCATATATTAAATGATCTAATGTATTAAATGACTATGTTACATAATGTTCTTCATAATCAAACACGTGCAGGTACGTTCAGGTACCCTGTACTGTATATTTCAGCACCTGTCGTCACATGGTTTACCCAGTAGATCTCAGTTTGATTCTCTGGTTATGTTCCCGAGCCATAATACCGAGTTTTACCATAACTCGTTTACTGTACAGGCGATAATCCTTTGGAACGATCTGCCTACTGATATTTTTCGTAATATTCCTCACATTACGACATTTAAGAATCATCTAAAGCGCCATTTATTTGCTTGCCAATTATCTGTCTGAAAACTTCTTCCTTTTCTTCTCTTCTTCTTCGTTGTTTCTCTTCTTCTTCTCTTGCCTCTCTTCTTTTCTTATTCAAGCAACTAACATAACGCATCAGTATAGTCACCATAAATTTAACGTTGAAGCTTGCCATTCAATTTATTTTTTTTATAACACAGTATACAGTTCATTGATTTGGTCCTTTGGAAGATATCGTTTATGCAATAAATTGATCCTTTTACTCTTATCTCTATATATTAAGTTGTCATATGTATACAGTTACTGTAGTTGTATTTTCTTTTTATTATGGCAATACATTATTATTATTATTATAAAGATACAAATTATCATTGAAATTACGGGTGTAAACATGAATGTCATAAAAAAACAAAATGTTACCAAGTTTTACGTCAAATGTCCTCAAAGTACCAAAGTTAACACAAGAAGTTTAATAACCGTTACAGGTAAAGTGGTCTTTCTGAGCAATGCACAACAAAAGTTGATTAAGATAAAATGTTAGTTATATTAAATTACAGCGATATGCTGAATTCTATTAATTTAGGATATAAAAGACAATTGCAGATTTTTAAATCAAAAAAAAAAAGATTAACCAAACCTTTTTCAATCTATCAGGAATTCTATCAGACATTTATATTAAACACTTCGAAGAATTGCTTTTTTCATGACATCAATGACATTTTTCTTGGTCTTTCCAACATTTCTGATAATATATCAATCTTAAAATTCACGACAGACATCGAATATGACTATAACCTGAATTTCCTAGACTTAACCATCAAAAGAAATAATGTTGATAATTCTCTGTCATATAAAATCTACAGAAAACCAACAAATACTGACACCATTATTCCAAAACACTCATATAACTGAATATAACATAAAGAAACATCCTTTAGATTTCTGTTTAATATATATAACGTCCCCTTACAAGAAAATGATTCCATTAACGAAGTGGGAATAATCATAAAGGTGGGTTTAAACAATAAATACAACAATTTAGACATACAGAGGATTTACAACAAAACTAATACCTCTCACATTAACAAAGTTGTCTTCCCACACTATACAAGCAAATTCAGGTTCCTTTCGTAGCTTCAATTCAACACATACTCAAACAAAATCTCAATAAATTTAACATCATCCCCGCATATACCTCAAACAATAGAACAAGTGCATATATCTTAACATATAACTGTGTCTTTCTACACAGGTCAGACTGGCCGTAATTTGAAAACCAGATTGAAAGAAAATTCAGCAATATATAAACATATACAAAACACAAAGCATAAGATTGATAATGAAATAATTTTACTAAGACAGGTCAAAAAATCAAAAGAACTAGATCTTCTAGAGGAAATGTTCATACATAAACACAATAACATAAATAACGATTTTCTTCTGAACGATCTAACAAACATTAACAACAACAGATTTTTTCTTAAATATGTCAATGAAATTTAATTTTATTAGATTTACTTTGGTTTAACATGACCACTTCCACCCGTTTTATTTTAAACAGCCCTGCGCACACGCGTTGTTCATATATTTTGAAAACTTATCCAGTTTGTTGAAATTTGTAGGTGGTATGAGTCTCTCATTCGCTTACAGTTCTCGATTCGTTGTCGCCATTTCTATATTTTATTTTGATGTTTTATTGTATTCTTCATCAATTTGACGGTATTTATACAGGGTGTCTCACGTAACTGGTTCGTTAGAACTTTTTTAAGTTCCACTACTCGTAGAGGCTTGAAATTTTGGTAGTATGGGTTGTTCATTCTGATCTTTTAACCTAAAATATTTTCAAGATGGCCACCACTTCCGGTCTACCGGAAGTAGACCTCATCTTCGTTATTTTAAATGGAATGCTATAGTTTTTATTACACCATTTAATTATACATAAACAAATATGTTGACTTTGATAATAGTTGTTGGTACCTAGCGTTTTTTGTTTTCGAGTTATTCTGATTTTAATTGTTTCTTGTCAAATATCACCATGCTCTTTAAAAGCCCATATCTCAGCCAGTGTTAATTCAAAAACGTTTTGCATTGGCACGATAACTCTTCATCTGCTGTTAAATATAATTGTCACTTGTTGTATCAGTATATCTTATACAGGCTGGTCAAAAATTGAGTTACCGTTTCTCAGTATTCAATTGCATGAAAGTCGAAAATTTTAAATGGAATGCCCCATATTTTTATACCCTATCAGAAAGGGAATTTAATTCTCTACAAATTATCTATGAACATTCCTATACCTACTTATTATAGTTTTCATGCTATTGAGGATATTAACAAAATCATATGTAAAATGCTAGAAACCGTTTGTGTTTTTGTTATAAGACCATGACATTTTGACAGTTTTTTGTTTAATTTACTTAAACTATTATTAGTATTATTCCTACAATGAGCTGCGATTGAATAATCTTTTTGCTAGCTGTTATTTACCAAAAATAACCAGAAGAAAACCGAATAAATGAAACAATGAAAAACAACAATTTAATGATAAAAATTAAAATCAATAACATAAAAGAATCAAAAACTTAAAATTATAAAAAGAAATTAAGGGAATTTAATTCTCTACAACTATCTAGAAACTTTCCTGTGCCTATTTGTTCTAGTTGCCCTCATATTTGGAAATTAATGGAAGCATGCAATGCTGGAGCTTCTGGTTTTTATGTTAGAAAGCATAAGAAAAAATTTTGACAGATTTACATCCATATTTATGTTATTGTTATCATTACTTAGTTATGCCATCCCTTACTTCTGTTAATGTCTTTGAATACCGTGGCGAATTATTCCAACGCCAACATTTTAAATTCGTTTTATATTCAAGGCGGGTGTAATTTTTTGATAGGATCTGTTTCTTAGTTTTGGAAAGATAAAAATAACAAGATACCATAAATTTCTATCACCAGCAGTTTGAGATAATGGAATAAATGTTTTGTCATATTTTATTGCTTTACCAAATACTTCGGTAAGAGGTGCTTCGATCGATTTAGATGAATATTTTCCAAGAAAGCACCGGTAATAAATAAAGTGAACCCTCTAGGAATATCTCGCTCATCAGAATATTACGCCATATTGTTGTTTTTCATTGTTTAATTTATGCGTTCTTCTCCTGGTTATTTTTGGGTAATAAAAGCTAACAAACTGAAGTTTATTCAATCGCAGATCTTTCTAGAAATAATTCCAATGATAATTTAAATAAATTAAACGATAAACTGTCAAAATGTCATAGCCTTTTAATCCAAACACGAACGGTTTCCAGCATTTTGTGTAGGATTTTGATAAAATACTCAATATGAAGAAAACTATAATAAATAGGTATAGTAATGTTTATAGATAATTTGTAGATAATTAAAATCCCGTTTTGATAGGCTAAAAAGATATGGGGCGTTCCATTTAAAATTTTCGACTTTCTCGCAGTTAAATATAGCGAAACGGTAATTCAATTTTTGAACACGCTGTATAAGGTGCACTGATATAACAAGTGACAATTTATTTGCCAACATATGAATGAAGAGTTATCGTACCGATGCAAAACGTTTTTGAATTAACGTTAGCTGAGATATGTGCTTTTAAAGAGCATGATGATATTTACCAAAAAACACTTAAAATCAAAATAACTTGAAAACAAAAAACGTGAGGTACTAAGAACTGTTATCAAAGTCAACATATTTTCTTACGTCTAATTGAATGGTATAGTAAAAACTATAGCATTCCATTTAAAATAACGAAGTTGAGGTCTACTTCCGGTAGACCGGAAGTGGTGGCCATCTTGGAAACTATTTTAGATTAATAGATCGGAACGAACAACCCATGTTACCAAAATTTCAAGCCTCTACGAATAGTGGAACTTAAAAAAGTTCTAATGAACCAGTTACGTGAGACACCCTGTATATATAATTATATTTGTAATGTGTTAATTACATGTTTGTAATTAACGCACAGTGTCGCACAGATTTTAAATAATAAAACAATATCATCATTAAATTTTTTCTTTTATTTATTTATTTTCAAACTAAACTAAATTACCATGAAAGCTTATTCAATGATGCCACCACCAACACTAACACATAATTTAGCCTTTTTCTGACATTGTTTATATTTTTTTCTAATATGGTTCAACGGAATTTCTCTAACAAAAGTTTCAATTTTTGTTTTAAATAGTTTGAATTGTTATTAAAATTTTCAGTGTACACTTTGTTTTACATAACCCCAAATGGCCATGATTACGAACCATATCCTCCTACCCATTTTTTTACAATTAACGTATTTAAATAGTTTCTAATTAAAATAATAGTCCGTGGTCCGTAACCACCTTGTTGTACATATAATTCATTTCATTTTTCTAAATCTACGCCGTGAAGATAATTAAATAAACAGTTTTCTAGAATTTCCAAATATCGGTCTTGATTCAAATTGGAGTTTAGAAACTAAGGTCTAATACACGAGCGGTGTCCAAAGAAACAGCACATCACATATAGAACGTGAATACTGGCGTTTACAAGCTATATATGCGATAATCTGGATCAGTCTTTGACCAGAATCGACAATTTTGTGATGTTGCCACTCCTTTAGTGGTGAACAATGCTACGTCCGAAAACATTATGTTAATTAATAAGGTTCTGTCTTTCATTTTGTACCCAAGCCACAAACAATAATCTAAACGTTTTGCTTCATCACCTAATTCGATAGTGTGGTTAAATTTTTTACGACAATATTTTGTTTCTTTTCAACAATCGACCCCGCACCATCTTAAGAATTATCTAACTCTATTAATTGTTTTGGTTACTAAAAATCCAAATTTTTACTCAAATTGCCTTTAAGCTGCATTGTAACAATTCTAATCATTTGTTTTTATTGTAAAACGGAGTATTAGGAAAAAATTTCAAGAAAAAACTCATTTTCTCTTTTATATGCTAAATGAATATCGCTATTCATCATCTTAATCAACTTTTGTTGTATATTGCTCAGAGAGATCACTTTACCTGCAACGATTAACAAACTTCTTGCGTTGACTTTGGTACTTTGAGGACATTTGACGTAAAACTTGGTTATATTTCGTTTTATGAATGTTTGAATTCAAAAATTTATCGTCAACTATACCTTACGGGGACACAATCCGGGATCACACTCTATAATAATAAAAATATATTGATGGCTGTCAGTAATTTTTACATCTACCCAAAGGTGGTACTTTTAGAAGCCACCTCATTTTTTATTTGAGTTATATTAATTGAATGGGATTTAACTCTGCTTGTTTTGGTGATAACCGCAACACAATTTTATTTTTCATTTTTGATAACTCATCGCATGCATATAGATCATATTTAGCTTTATGTGCTTTTATCAATGTCAATAATTCGGATCGCACCATATTTTCTTCATATACAATATTTTTTAAGGTAAGCCAACTTTGCATTTGGTTTTTAGTTGAGGATGTAGTTGCTCTTTTTTGACCTTATGACTATTCTCAGGTAATTTTTTTAATACATTTTGGTACCATTCTTCAAATACTTTTGCATACACTTCTTCATAGTAATCTGTAGTCTTTTTACCTTTGAACACTAACAGACTTTCGTTAACAAAATCTGATTCAAAACTAACATGTAGTAGATAACTTAGGTAATTCAGTGCTTGTTTGTTGTAAATTCTTCTGGAACTAAAAGTATAACTAACACTAGACCTACATCCTAGCTTTATATTAACACTAGACCTAGAACTAGAAACACTCAGATTTTGCCGTACGTCTCTTTAAACGGCTAAACCTAAATGTTTTTCGTTCTAGGTCTAGTATTAGCTCTGGCATTAGTGTTGGCTCTAGCTTTAGTTGTTATTCAATCTTAAATTGTTGTATACTTATATCAAACTAAAAGTAGAACCAACATTTGACCTAGTACTAGAAAGTTTTAGTATAGCCGTGCGTCTAGATCTAATCTCACCATTATCATTGATACGTTTTCCCAGTTATTACTCATTTAGTTGTCGAAATCAGACTTCTTCAATTCTAAGGATCCACTCAAACGCTTTATGGAACCCACGATAACCCACGATAAATTAAAGCACAACATTAAAATCTACAATTGCACAGGGCATTGATCCATTTTGAGTTACATTAATGGATGAACTATTATTGATATTTTTTGATTAATAAGCGGTGAAACCAAATAGAAGCACATAAACGGGAAAGTTTTATGTTTTTTCTTAAAAGTTTTATGTAAGGCATGTCTGCAAGGAGACCCAATCAATCCCTACCATTATCATTGGTCTGTTCAGTTATTACTCATTTGGTTAAGCAAGTCTGTGTTCTTCAACCTGTGCTCCGCGACACCCAAGAGTTCCACTCAAATGCTTTACAGAACCCATGACAGATTAAAAAAATGTCACATTTCTGGGAAGTACAACTAGTGAAACGTGTTAATCATCACATTAATATCTACATTTGCATATGATAGCATTAGTCCACTTTATATAATAATGAATGAATATCCGGAAAATTCTAAACGCGCCGTTAAAGAAATGTTACTTTTCGTAACAACTTATCACTCTGAAAAATACTTTTCCACATATGCCGCAACAAAAACTAAGTGCAGAAATCGATTTGACACTAAAAATGATATACATTTCCAGTTAATATTGAATCATTTAGATATTGATACATTGTGTGTTAATTAACAAGCACAACAAAGTCATTAATTTATGAAAATATTTGTTTTTCTTTATATTTTTTTATTACTATGCTTATGACATATTTATACAGTGTTTATACATTTTTTATTTATTATAAGATCTTGAATACTAATGATTCGTTATGAACAAATTTGGTACTGTTGCATTATTTTAAAATTCAGATTTTTGGTTTAGAGTCTACCAAAGAATGTTGTTAAAAATGTCACTTCAGTTAATTAAGTGATGTGTGTTCGCATGTTCTGAACAACTAAAAATACAAATCTAGTTAATATTAGTTATAGTATTACTAGTTATTACAAGTGTTGCTTGACGGAAATGTATTTTATAACATTTCTTTGTAGTAGATTTTTTCACCATGAAATACTTTATTTGATCTTCACGATCAAAATTCTCGTCTTTAAAGTTGTTCATCTACCAAAAATATAGTTTTTCCTCGTGCGCTGTTATAATATCTACTATTTCATTTTGATCATCTATTGACACAAATTCTAGACACCATTACTCTTCTTATGGGCTCAGTTGAAAAATATATAGCTACAAAACAATAATTTATAATAAGTTTATTACATTGTTACTATTCTGCGTTATACTCCTAATAGTTATCTACGTATTCACTGTCTTTTAATCCCTTCACACAATGTTCTAAATCGTTTCATACTATTTCAAACATTTGATAAATCTTGATTAGAAATCTTAAATCTCGATGTACAGGCTGGTTCAAATTCAATGTCCGTATACCCAATCCTGCAAATTTAAAGAATTGCAAACAGATAACTTATATGTCTAAAACTCTTTTTTAATAAATTCCAATGTCAAAAACTTCAAAGCTCTATCGTCTTTTGCTTTTCCTGCAAATAACAAAATTGAAAATATCGTAAAAACAGCGAAGGCTATAACTAGGCCATGATATGGACCACTTTTCTTCACAGAACTTGACGCGGCAAATTCATTTTTTTTATTTTTTTTTAAAGCTGATGGGAGTATAAAAGATAATATAGAATTATTAGATAAGTTTAAAATGTATAAAATTATGTCTATTACATATCGTCTAAAACAGAGAAATCTTAAAATTTCTAAGACATTTATATAGAGAATGCATACGTAATAATTGTGTCATATCAAACGGCGTATCATATACAAGATATTTTTACTTAATTATTAGACTGTATTCTACGTAAACAATTTCCACGACTCCTTACCGTACTACCATGAACGAAAACATATTAAACTTCGTAATGTTTAAAGTTTTATTATTGAAGGTTTTTTTGTGCTACCTCAATCTTTCTGCTGCCTTTAATAACATATTTTTGTCTTTTCATTGTTTCATAAGCGTCATTCATAAATCATTCATAGGCGCCGGTTGTTGAAAATACGTATAGGTACTGGGTGCTAAAGAAAACTCACATGAAAAAAGGCTTAAACGATGAATTGGGTCTGAAAAAACAAAATTCATGCTCTCCAAAAAAATATTCACAACAAATGTTGGGACTTAATTGGGAAGAAAAAAAAGAAAAGAAAAAGCTCAATAGTACATTAAAATTTAAAAAAAATAAAATAATTGAAAGTGGCAGCCATAATTTTGAAACCATTTCAAGTCTTCCAGAGGCAATTTTAAATCTATTGGAGACAATATCAAGTATTCTCTAGAAGCACTTCAAGTCTTCCACAGAATATATAAAGTTTTCTGGGAGCATATCAAGTCTTTCAGTGGCGATATCAAATCTTCTGGAAGCACTTTAAGTCTTTTGGGAGCAGTATCATATTTTCCAGAAACAGTATGGAAGCATGTCAAGTCTTCTGGAAGCATTTCAAATCTTCCAGAGGCAATATCAAGTCTTCTGGAAGTGACTTCAAGTCTTTTGCAAGTAGTATCAAGTCTTCTAGACGCGTTTAAAATCTTTAAGAGGCAATATCAAGTTCTCTGAAAGCAATATCAAGCTTTCTATAAGCATTTCAAATCTTCCAGAGGCAATATCACGTTTTTTGAAGCATTTTAAGAGGCTACTTTACCGTGCGATTCGGCAAATTACAAAAAACATACATTATTTATCAAAATAATTCAGTGAAATTTTGTAAATATCTTCTATGAATTCTACATAACGGATGGTGGAAAGTTTTTTAATTTTCCAAAGAAAAGCAGTTTTTCTTCTATATTACACAATTTTGTCGTTTCTTTTTTAGTTTCCGTGATGGTATACTTGAAAATAGTAATATTTTTCAAATAAAGTTTTTCGGAATTTTTAGTTATAAGAAATAGTTTGCAATTTGCCAAAATTGCATGAACGTAAGGTAAAACTGAATATTTTCCATCAAGATTCCCATGTAGCGTTACCACAGCGTTAGTCCCGCCTTTTGCCGATTATGTGACGCCGATAAAGCAAGGAGCACCGCTATTCTTGTTTTATCTCTAGCATTTTTAATGCTAGAGATAAAAGAAAATAGAAATTTTTTATTTTTAATGCGGTAGAGAAAATATTCATCTCCAAAAATGCATTTTGGACGTTGTTTAACTTAACTACATTTTTGAATTTATTGATTACCATTTAGCTTATTATCTCTGTATCGTTCAATTTAATGTTAGTATAGTTTGTGTAAAGTTTACTAACTTATATATTATTATTACCGGGCTAAAGGAAGCAGCTACTCTTCTCAATGCGAGCCATAAAGTCTATTGTAACTTTAGCCCTTTAAGGTAATCGCTCCAAAAATATGTTCCTTTATGTTGGTGGGTGTCAAAAGAGCTGTACCGAAATTTTTGCTGTTTCTAACTAGTCGTTACAAAGTCTTTAAAAGATTTGATCGGTAGCTGGTCCTATATGGAAGAGGTGGTATCAGAAGGATGCTAGGTTGGCTAGAAAGCCTGAGAACATCCTTAAATCCCCTTTGCACAGGCATAAAACCTATAATACCTTTCGCTTATGTTTTTCTTCCGGCATGATGCTACTTTTGTAGTCTCCCCACTGTTGCTACCTGTTTTATGTGATTGTATAGTAGCTCAGACCGCACAGTGGTTATTTTCTAATAATGTAGGTGGCTAAAATACAAAGATTGGTGATTTCTTATGGTACAGGAATATTTGTTTTTCTATTGAAATGATTTAATTACCACTATCCAGATGTTTAATTAAGAAATTATTGGGTGTTCAATTTTGTTAAGATTGTAGCAATGCTAATTATATTGTGATTATCACTATACCTATAATACATTTAGTACTTCCATTTACTTCATTAAGCTCTTGTTTTTAAAGCTAAAAGATTAACATCACATAATTACACTTCTATTTGATTTATCTAGCAGGATTCATCATGAATCATTCCAATTCTTTTTTAATGTTGTAACCTGAAATATTACCTATTAGATCGTATATAAGATTTTACTTGATTCCACTGACTTTAGGAAATATTGACTGTGAAATAGAAATAGTGGCATAAGTTCAAGGTTAAATTTTTTTTTGGTTGTTTTGAAAGTATCAGTAATATGTACAATATAATGGTTATAATATAAAGATTGACGAAAAGGACTGATTTTTGGTATAAATCTTAGATTTTGTAATTAATAGCTACATGCGAAATTTCATGCTATAACTTGCTGGGTTTTCGAGTTGTGAATAGTGTCCTACTAAATTTGTGAAATTAGCCACTGTGCACCGAGTTTGAGATTTTTGCATTTTCGCTGCCTTTTTGGCCATCTTTTGCTTGGCCCACATTCTCATTGCTCTGAATGTCATTGCGAGCTGGAACGACACTACAGAGTAACAGTATCACCTCTCAGGTTGCTGGTACCATAGGCACCGGATATGTGGGTGCTCTGGATAAACAAGTACAAGAAACAAAATTTACAAAATTTCTAATGTGTGCGCAGCACCCATAGCTGTTAGTTGGGTTCTCTGGGTGTATAGACATTCATACGAAATTATTGATATTTCTATCTGGATTAAAGTTAGCATCTTCAATTAATAGTTTAAATTTAATGAACTATTCAACTTATTGTTAGTCCCAGCACCTGTTCCAAATGTTTTTTGGATAGCGTGCATTTTGAATTGAGACTAGATACTGTTTCTAGAATACTTGATACTGCTTTCAGAAGCCTTGAAATGCTTCCAGAATACTTGAAATGTTCCTAGAAGACTTGGAATGATTTCAGACGACTTAAACTGCTTCTAGAAGACTTGATATTGCCTCTGGAAGACATGAAATTTCTCCAATACTGAATACTGCTTGTAAAACTGATGGCATATAACATTGTCATCCCAAAATACAAGATACTATTGATAAACCACTTGAGATTAAAAATAATTAAAGACTTAATACACTATGTATTACAATAGTTTTTAATTTTTCGTAATTATTTTTTCTTAATTTTAATGTACTATTGATCTTTTCTTCCCTATTATATCAACATCTGCTGCGAATGATTTTCTCAGATAAGAAAATTTTTTTTTCAGAGAATGGTTTTATGAAGAACCGACATTCATTGAGTTGACTGTTTTCCCAATTCAGTTTCTATTTCAGCACCCAGAACCCATTACGTATTGGGTTCTTCTCTGATCAGTGCCGAATCACACATAAAGAACTGGAATGCCCTCATGGTAGCAAGACTATCTGTGAAAATGTCTATGGATGCATCTTTCTGTCCCTAATGTAGGTTCAAAGGAGTGCTGTAATTTATAGTAAAAGCCTGAAAGATGGTTGTGTCCGAGCTAAGTGATAATTACACTAATCAAGATATGAAATCTTGTTGTCACAAAGACCTCCCATTTAGTACTGGAAGACACTTTCGAAAAAGCAGTAATAGGCTAGGTAATTTATGATACATATTTTAATAAAATCTAAAATCCATCAAGAAAAAATTGTGAAAAATGAAACTTGTAAAAATGTTTTCTTGGAGTATTGCTTTCAATTACGAAAATAAATTTGAAAATATGGCACCGTTTTCAATTTGTACAAAGTCTGGTGTTTCTTATATAGGGAAGTGTATACTATCCAATTGAAAACAATTTAAAATTTTGTTATGATTTTACTACTGTTCAGGGCTACTTTATTTATTATTAATCAAGTGTTATATCCACATATCTAAATTTAAATATAAAGGGTGCAATCGGATTTTCTCTAATTTTGACTCGACGAGACTTACTCGATCATACATCACACCACCTCTATCTAGCAAAAGGAGAGTAGCTTTATGTGCTTTATCAGAGTACACCAAGAAGTTGTTCTATGATGGGTTTCAGGTCACAAAGACCTTAAAGTGAACTACGAAAAAGTCTCAAACGTGGTCTTATACTGAAATCATACTACCTCTTCCACATTGGGTAAGCTTAGGATCAAACTGATCGACTTTGCAACGACGGTTCAGAGCTTACAGAACATACTTTGGGGAAATGCAACCAAAAACTATCTAACAATAAGACATGAAATTTTTGGAAAGGGCACTGACACTTGTCGGTATAAAGAAACAAGACGTTGAAGTAACACTAAGTGTTCATTGAGGACCTTATCTTGACATAAACCTTTAAAGAGTTGAAATTATAATACATCTTGTAGGTAGTTATTAATGGTCCATTTTTTAAATTTTAGTTATTACATGTTTTATCTCGAGCTTTTAGAAACCTCTGGTTTCAAATAAAATTACTTGCAAGGTTACTCCGAATCAACTAAATATTTTGAGATCATGATAATACAAAGATATAATTTATTTATTACATTAACAATTGATTTTTGCTTTGAATTGAACTTATAAAACCTCAATATCCAAATTCTTAAATCTCTCCGTCTTTATCTCCTTTCTTCGTTACAAAAAATTAATACTCTATTCATATCGTAGAATAAAATACAGGTATTCGTATTTCTCGCGCGAAATGTAGATAAACATGTTTAGAAGACGAAATATTTGGTGTTTTTTACGTATGAGAGGTCGGGCTTAATAGAAAATAAACTCCGCCTGCTTGCTTCCGAACGTCCATCGTCTGCGCCCCTCAGAAACTAACCGACCTGGTAAAGTAGCCTCTTAAGTCTTATTATCGCATGCATTTGAAGTGTTCTGGAAATATTCCAAGTCTTCCAGAGACCATATCAAATCTTTTGGAAGTAACATCAAGTCTTGCAAAAGCAATAGCAGGAAGTTTGGAAACATGTCAAGTCTTCAAGAGGCAATATCAAGTCTTCTGGAAGCATTTCAAGTCTTCAAGAGGCAATACCAAGTCTTCTGGAAGCATTTCAAATCTTTCATTTAGTAAATCAATTTTTCTGGAGGTGTATTAAGATTTCTAGAAGTAATACAAGGTCTTCTGCAAGTATTTCAATTCTTTCAGAGGTGATATCATGTCACCTTGACGCATGACACGTCTCCTGGAAGCATTTCAAGTTCTCCGTAAATATTTCAAGACTTTTGAATGCAGTATTGAGTGTCAATTCTATAAATAATAATACTGCTGGGATTGAATTGGGAAGAAATAGCTCAATAGTACATCAAAATTAAAAAGTTAATTGAATATTGCATCTTTAAACCGGATAAAACGATTAACAATTCTGTATGTAATATTTGTTTCTTTGTTGTTATAACAACGTATTCAATTTGGGTCGGTATGTATAATAAATTGACTCGTACTTTTTCGATGTTGTTTTTTATTTTTGCTTCTACATGCTTCGAGGTTTTATGTCCTCATCTTCAGGAAGTCACATCTTAACTGTAATGAAGTATTCACCAATAATTGTTGTGTTTATGTTTTATATGTTGTTTGTATTGCAATCTTGTCTATTTTACTTTATATTATGTGATTTCTTATCTGTCTGTGTGGTTCTTATATAAAACATAAGCGCAATAATATTGGCGAATATTTCATTATATTTAAAACCAGCCTTCCTGAAGATGTTAACATAGAACCCCGAAACATGTGGAAGCAAAAATAAAAAAACATAACATCGAAAAAATATGAATCAGTTTATTATGTATACCGACTCAAAATCTTTATGTGCCTGTGAGTGTTTTTTATGAATGTGAATTATTATAGAATTTATGAACATTCTGTATTTTATAAGGAATATTTACCTAGTTGTTTGATTGAATACAAATTAGTTTACAGGTTATATCCAGCCCTAAAATCAAATCTGAGTGTGTTACTGAACGAAGGGTTCCATAAAAAAAGATATCTCAAAAAGTGGTCCGCGCGATGACAAAGGTTAAAGAACAGTAATCTAAGTTATCGAATAGTACACAAAAGATAAGATCCTTTAGTCAAATCGAAATAATGTTTAAAGTATGTTATGTTATATACCAGTTAAATTACTATTTAAAAATTGAGTCTTTTTTTCTTAATGATATAACCAATACGTATAGTGTAATGTAAACAGTGCAATGATCCGATACATCTTGGTAATCGATTACAATAGACTGTTTCACTGATGCGTATATTGCGGTAATATCATAATCAATTAAGGTGGAAGAAGTAGGTGTAACATGACTGACAGAAGTGACAGCTTACGGTTAGCTAAATTAATCAATAATGGAAGCATATATGTAGCTGTAAAAGTGATTGATATCAATCTATCAAAGCAATAACAGTTAACGTGAAAATGAAAGTAATACTAAATTATTAAATTATCAGATTCCTACTCCAGCCATATCCATGTCTTGTATGTAGAATAACATATAAATTTTTGTAAGTAAAAACAATAACAATTTTTTGAAATACGCTAACTGTGACACATAAATAGAATTTTATGACGATTTATGATTTAAGAACACCATGGTAGAAAGAGTGTATTAGTGTAAATTCTAAGTTAAACGCGCGTTAAATGTGCTCCACTTCGAAAATAACTTTGAGCCTATATTGCGAGGCAGCTTAAGAAGTGTTTATATTTAAAAATAACCGAAACCGAAAATCTTACATAAGCAATTTAATCAATACAATATACCTACGAATGTTTCAAACAAGAAAGTACAAAATTTTCAGAGTTATTACGTTATCTGCTGGTGAGATTAGATGAAACTAATTCATAATCATGATATTAATTGATAAAAATAATATAATCTTACTACCATAGAAGCCAGAGAAAACGCATCAACATTAATATCAAATAAGAAACCAGACAAAAGGTATGATCAACGAAATGCTATACGTACACTGTTGTAAGAAATGATAAATGGAATAACTTCAAGAAGCGAACAATGATGTACAGAGACGTCTTATCAAATATAATTTAAGCAAAAGCAATAAATATTAAAGTGTAAAAGATCATAAGTACTATGAACGAGAAAAGTTTGTAATAATTTAGTAATTGTATAATAAATTTTAAGCATAAATAAATAGATTATTTATTTGAAATCATCAAATAAAGTAAAATATTGTTGCTAATTGTACGTGCTAACTCGTTCTCAATATAATTGTAAATGATATAAAATAAATTTAGTGCTAGAACTGTGAACCTTATTACTTTGCCGAAATGGAAATTCAATGTTAACGGAAATGAAATTTTCATTCATATTGCAATTTATATCGACCATACATTATTATTTGCAAACAATAACTGCTTAACCAAACTGTAAGCAGCTGTCAGAACAATACAACCAATATTCAATGAAACAGTGCTCAATAAATCGTTTCATACTTAAAGAAATAAGACTCTTTAATAGGAACGTGATGTGTTTGACACATCGCGAATTTTTATGAAACATAAAAAACGGATGATATAATTAATCTTTTTTATGTTAAGCTTATTAAAACAACTTACGTTAAAGCTATTCGAATAATGTAAAGTAATCAAAATTAAACAAATAATTTCGGATAAAATCGCAAGAAACCACTGTAGACGCAATAATCACAAGAGAATAAAGCTGAACGCTATCAACAAAGGAAGTATAAAGTCCCCAAAAACATAATGAAATCTCGAAGACCAAAGCGCATTTTCTAGAGGAATCTCGGATGAAATTAATTTCCTTTTAGGTTAGTTTTCTTTAGTTCATTATTTGTGCATGAGCACTCACAAATCCTAAGCAATACGATTATATTCTCTACTTGCTACCATTGTTTTATAAAGTAAATCAGTAACATTCTTAAATTTGGTAAAACAATTTTTGTTTCTTTTTCTGTTAATTCTCTTTTTACAAGAATTTGATTTAATACGAGTTAAAAAGGAAACAAAATCCCCTTTTATGCGGATTGTGTTGTTTGAACTTAATTTTCAATACCACCGGATATTTCTGTAAGTCGATTTGTTCAAAAGTTTTTGGTATGAACCAAATGGCTAAAATATAGGCCTTCAAAATTTAGAAATATTTTGAACATTTTCTTAATTATTTTCAATATGCTTTGCCTTAGAAAGATAAAATTTACCAGTTAGTGCGACGTTATCATGATAACTCGTTTAAGATCAGTTTTAAATATATGCGACTAAGGGAACAATGCCATACAGGTTGTTCACAAAGGTTACTTTGTAAAATTTTCTTATTAATTTCCTACTTCCTTTTAAAATTACTTGTACTCTTTAATATCTCGAATATATCTCGGTATCTCGAATTGAGATATTCAAGTAAGGTTTTGTTCTCGAAAAGATGTACTTTTCCGTATCAAGATATTTTTAATAAGAATATTGCAAAAACAAGATTGAACATTTTGGTGGTCAAAAATGTATGAGAATAAATCTATTTAAAAAATGAAAAAATATAGGCTTTTGGAATCATTTCAAAATTTTAATGATTTGCAAAATAATAAAAAAGCTTTAAGGAAGCAGGCTTTGTGACTATCCTATATAACATTGATCTCATAATTGCATAGCTTCTATTTTCCAAATTTTATCTTTCTACAAAATATATTGAAAATATTTACAAAACATTTAAGTTAAGTTTTTAAACTTTAACTCCGATTTGATTAATTCTCATTTTTTGATTTGATGATATTAGTTCGATTAATTGGACAGGTTACTCAACTTGTTCATGTACACTTCAAAAACTAATTGAAGCAATACGGATAGATGTTGGGCCAAATCGACAGAGCACTCTTGGAGAAAGTTGAAGCCAACTTCCTAGTGCAACTTGAGACATGCATCGCCGAAAACGGCCGTCTCCTAAGAAGTGTTGTTTCCAAATATTAGTTTTGTAAAATGGTGTAATCACTTGAATTTATTTATTTGATATATTGTTGTGCAATAATTTCCGCCCTATATGCCGCGAATGTTTTTTTTTTGTATTTTATGAGTGCAATTTTCTATGTAGTGAAATTTTCTTAAAATTTTTATAAACGCTACACCGTAGGTAATTTGTTGAAGTGATAAGTTTTTACGATGGCTGATGCTGACATATTATTATTTACCTCTATTCAGAGAAAGTCCAATTTAGTTTAAAAATTGAACTTATTTGCTTAAAGATATTTTTAGTGACCCTGTACAATATTGTTATAAATTCAGGTCCCATTAAATTAAGTATAATTTTATATCAAGGATAAAATATCAAATACAAATCATTCTGCAAAATGTTTTCATTGGTATATAGATAACAAAAATATTACATTACAATAAGATTACGATGAGATTGATATCTTGTAAATGTTAAAAACAACACGTGTTAAAAGCAAAGTCTCGTATTTCAAACGTGTTTGATTGCAAAATTTGTTAAACTAACTTTGAGAATTAATATTCTCAAAGTTAGTTGATATGATAGGATTTCTACTTAAATACCATTAATTTTATATAAAGGTGTTTTAAGATTTTGTTGCAAGACTTTAACAGTCGATAGATATTCTAAAATTAACACAAAACTTCATATAAAGATAGGTCCAGATACAGAGTGTTAAAATTAAATTTTAAAATTGATGCTTTTTTAATGTTACACGTGTATTTCCATCGATTCTATTCAAGCTTTGTATACGGGGGTTATTTGGCGTGACAAAGAGGATTATGGAGTCCGTCCTCCTACGACTTGTAGGGGGAGCTCTGTAACGTATTCTTTTAGGATTAAAATTACCATAACATTTCTTACAGTATAATTTTTCACTTTTTGAATAATAATTTTTATTTTCCGTTTTGTAAACACAAAAAAGCTACTTTCATCAAAATGCGGAATATTTGATCGTTTTCAAGATAATCAGCTTTTTATTATTGGATGTAGACCAAATTTTCTAGGGGATAGTTAAAGATAGAAGCAAAGTAAGAACACTAAATTTAGAAAATTATCCATGTTGCAAAAAAATTTATTAAAAATAAAAATTATTTAACTAACTTCTTAAATTTGCTTTATTTAAAAATTTTTAAATAATTTTTATTTCTAAGAACACTAATGTTTTAGTTTATTTTATCGAGTGTCAAATCACCTGTAGTTGCTCATCGGAGCTTTAAATTAATTTTTCTTATTCCTTCTTGATCTGCAGATCTTAATCCATTAGATCAGGCGTGTTCAAAGAGTCAATCGCGATGGAGCTGTCGATTGCGAGAGTTTTATAAATCGGTCACGAAAATATTGTGTAAATTGTATATATGGATGTGGCGCTTGTAGACCAACGTTGAAAATCTTTTCATTTTCAACCCCTAGTATCTGCTTACAACTGCGGTGCTACCACCAGAAATGTTAGCGCCGCGCTCTTTATAGGGATCTTTTTTGTCGTAAGGTTATGATGGTCAATTATTTTTTTCTTTCTCTTGAAGTATATCTTTCTTTTCAAGTTCAACTAACTAGTCACTCGAAAGTGGCTGGTGATCAGTATCCAACAAATTCACATATTTGAAGTGAAGCAACATGTTTCACCCAAATTGTTGGGGTGTGTTGCTTTGTGTTGCATCATTCATGAACAAGTACTTTTTAAAAACCCTTAACACAAAGTATAGGATGTTACTTTTTAAAGTACAACTTGTATCTAACGAATCTACTGAACATAAAGATTCACTATTATAGGCAGATGTAAGGTGCTTGACACGTGGAAAGCTTTTAGAATAATTTCAGGAATTGCTACCAGAAATAATCTCTTTACTAAAAGGAAGGGGTGATCTTACTGAGGCAATTGATAACGAGAAATAGCGGTCTAATTTTGCTGTCTTAACAAACGTAATGTGACATTTAAATGCTATTAATTTAGAGTTGCAAGGAAAAAATAAAATGATTATCGATATGATTAGCGTAATAAAAAACATTTCGCCTTCAAAAAATTTTGCAAGTACTTACTAAACAAGTAAATAAAAATGATTTAAAAAAAATTCCGTGGTTGCAAGCAGGGGCAAGTTCCCAATTATCTGTGGGGTTTATGAGGTAGCATTAAAACATATCTTGAGGGAATGTGAAAGAAGATTTTCCGATTTAAATAAATTAAAATCTGTAACTTTTATCAGTTATCCATTTTTTTCGATCATGACTATTCTTCAACCGAAAATGAAATGTTGTAAATAACATCAGATATACCTCAACCTTAAATCCAAAACAAATCATTCCATTTTTTGATTTTTTATATCTGAAGAAAATATCCTGCATAAATCAACTTTAAAATAATAATAAATAAAACACTTCAATCAACTGCGCTATTTGGGTCAACTTATTTATGTGATTTTACATTTTCTGAATTATTAAAACAAAATATCCTGGCTAACTGATGAACATCTGTCATCAAATTTGAGTCTTTCTATTAGTAGTTGCATGCGAACGTACGAAAAATACGCAAACAACATGCTATGTCATGTGTCGACCTCGCAAGTAGTTATTACTTTGTATTTGTAACTAATTAATATAGTATATTGCTGGTATTAGAACTGGTTTAAGTTTGTATTTGTAGAATTCGGGCTGTTAGTTTGCAAACAGTAAGCAAAATTTAGATTGTAGGTTTAGTATTCGTTATACTTTTGGTTTCAGATGAACTATAACAATCAAGCACTGAATGGCAGTTAAAACTATGTTGTTATTAAACATATGTTATTTTAAATGGAATGATATAGTTTTGAGTTATTTTAGTTAGAACTTTTTTGTAGCAATAATCACTGTATCCTTTAAATAGGAATTTCTTAGAGACTGCTAGAAAGTTTAATCCATTAGATCAGGGGTGTCTAAAGAGTCAATCGCGATAGAGCTGTCGATCGCGAGAGTTTTATAAATCGGTCACGAAAATATTGATTTATTGTATAACGAAACTACATTTACAAACAATATGAATGTGTAAATTGTATATATGGATGTGGCGCTTGTAGACTAACGTTGAAAATCTTTTCATTTTCAACCCCTAGTATCTGCTTACAACTGCGGTGATACCACCAGAAATGTTGGCGCCGCGCTCTTTATTTCAGTTAGAACTTTTTTGTAGCAATAATCACTGTATCCTATAAATAGGAATTTCTTAGAGACTGCTAGAAAGTTAAAATACATCGCAGTTGCATGATTTTGATTAATTGTTTCATATTTCAATAACTGCAAGTGATATGTATAGGGATAGTTATAGGTATCATTTAGTAGTAATGATAAATAGAGAACTAAATTCTCTATGTGATAAACAAATCAGATGTAAGCTGTCCCATTTAAAAATCTCGACATTTTTGCAATTGAAAAAGGTAAAACACAAAAAAGCTACTTTCATTAAAATGCGGACTATTTGATTGTTTTCAAGTTAATCAGCTTTTTATTATTGGATGTAGACCACATTTTTTAGGGGATAGTTAAAGATAGGTATAATAATATATGCCATGCAAAGTAAGAACACTAATTTTAGAAAATTGTCCATGTTGCAAAAAAATTTATTACAAATAAAAATTATTTAACTAACTTCTTAAATTTGCTTTATTTAAAAAGTTTTATTTCTAAGAGCACTAATGTTTTAGTTTATTTTATCGAGAGTCAAATCACCTGTAGTTGCTCATCGGAGCTTTAAATTAATTTTTCTTATTCCTTCTTGATCTCCAGATCTTAATCCATTAGATCAGGGGTGTCCAAAGAGTCAATCGCGATAGAGCTGTCGATCGCGAGAGTTTTATAAATCGGTCACGAAAATATTGATTCATCGTATAACGAAACTACATTTACAAACAATATGAATGTGTAAATTGTATATATGGATGTGGCGCTTATAGACCAACGTTGAAAATCTTTTCATTTTCAACCCCTAGTATCTGCTTACAACTGCGGTGATACCACCAGAAATGTTGGCGCCGCGCTCTTTATTTCAGTTAGAACTTTTTTGTAGCAATAATCACTGTATCCTATAAATAGGAATTTCTTAGAGACTGCTAGAAAGTTAAAATACATCGCAGTTGCATGATTTTGATTAATTGTTTCAAATCTCAATAACTGCAAGTGATATGTATAGGGATAGCTATAGGTATCATTTAATAGTAATGATAAATAGAGAACTAAATTCTCTATGTGATAAATCAGATGTAAGCTGTCCCATTTAAAAATTTCGAAATTTTTGCAATTGAAAAAGGTAAAACACCAGTATGCCTGCATATCGGCATACCGCTGAAGTTTTGGTTCCAACAGATCGCAATGAAGCTTTATGGACGTAGCATCAGTTTCGGCCAAAATACAGCCGAAACCGAAACTTCGTCGAAATCCCTATTTTAGGCCGAAATTGACCGAAAGCGAAATTTCGGTAGGACACTAATCATTAGGCGATCAATCAGTAATCGATCAGAATTACGTATCCAGCAACATTGTTTAATATTTCAACAATTTCTTTCATTCTTTTCTTGCATTACTCATTATCAGATTAATACCTTAATAAATTGAAACATTAGTTAATTTTCCTACTTTGTTTCCATAGCTCACATTATCTTAACTTCTTTAACTATCATCGAAACAAATTGTTCTACATTGATACAAAAAATAAGAATTTTAATTCAAAAGGTCAAAAATATGGTATCATAATTGTTATGATGATTTAAATCTGTGAGGAATTCGTTTTAGAATTTGAATATAATCGATTCGAATACAAGTATACTAGTAAGAAAATCTATTTCAAAATGTAATTTGATCGCCTACATCCCCAAAACAATGCGTAACAAGACCTATGTTTATATAAAGTTTCTGTGTTAACTTTCAAAAAATCTATCGACTTTTAAAGTTATGTTGTTATAGAAACCTAGAAAACCCCGTATAATTGTTTGGAATTTTTTTACAATAATTTAGAATTCAATATTAATGACAGTTGTTTTATTCTTATATGAAATATACAACGAAATCTGTTCACTTTCATTTTTAACAAGATCGTGGTATGTTTTTAGTCGCCTCCAAATACTGTATAACATGGACATTACTCACGACGGCTTTAGCTAACTTTCACGAACTTTCCGCGTTAACACACAATCGAGCCCGCCGTGTTTTCCGGTCGTGTTCGCGTCAGCCGACAACGTAAACCCTTCCCTATATACATATACACCATACTACAAGAGTTAAAGCGGCCGCGGCGATTACGCGAACAAAACGTACACCACAGGTCAGATCGTGACGACACATAACGCGAAATCGTTACAAATTTTCTCCTCTTTGCCATTCCCGTCCAACAGGCGATGACGCGACGCGGGACAAACAAAAGTCGCAACACGTGAGCGAGAATCGCAGAGCTTTTGTGCGATCTCAAAGCTTTTGTCGAACCGGACGAGTTGGGACAAAGAGTGGACACGGGAAGGACGTGTTGGGGTTTTTGTGTTGAACGGTGTTCGGCAAATTTTAATAATGATCCTTTTGTATTGAATTCAAACGTCGACCATGTTGGCACAACAATGAATTTTTTTGTGTCTTTATTTGAAGCTTTGTGAACTGATTTTTATTATCACTTAATACATGTATCACTAGTAGAGACCGAATTTATATGCTCTAGTGTATTGTGTATATAACTTTATATTTTATATTTTTATTGCAAACTTATTTATCCATAAAGGCTAATAGTCATGGAGCGCCAACTCCTAGGGCATCTGTTTTTACAATGAAATAATTAGTTAGTTAGATAGGTAGTAAAATAAGGGTACGGGTTAAGTACGAGCAGAGATACTATATTCTCTGAACTTCGCCTTTTCAAACCGGCAATTATTATTTAGTTACTGTATATTATTATGCAATTAATATATATTACATATTACATTATTACTGTATATTACATATATATTTTATCACAGTTTTCTGTCCAGTTGAAACTTTTTTATAATATGGATAATTTTGTATATAATACTGTTCCTTCTCTTTTGTACTTCACGCTGGTTTGAATAAAGTTATTTATTATTATTATTATTAAATGCATGGTGTCCTCATCTTATATATACCCAGTGTCCCCTTTGGGGTGCGGACATTCTTTTGGCATTGAATTTTGTATGAAAAGTTGCGCACTCGTCTGATTTGTCCAACCCAGCCCTGGGGCGCGAATATCTTTGGATAGCTCTCATTAAAATATACACGATTAAATTGGATTGGGTTTAGCCGTGCATCCCAACATTGTTTTTAACGCAGACTTCTGAAATAGAGTACTTTTTATATTTGATATTTGAATTGAAATAAAACTACAACTAACACTAAACCTAGAAGTGAAATATTTAGGTGTAGCCGTCTTGAGGAATGTATGACTAAACATAAAACTTTTACTGCAACACTTCTAGGTCTAGTGTTAATCAAATCAGTTTGTGAAGTACTCTAGTTCATAAGCTAATATTGTAGCGGCTTCCGTTAAAAAAATATCTTTAGAAACACGGCTAAACCCAACGCAATCCAACCCTGTATATTTGAACTAAAGTAAAACTAGAAGCAACATTAAACCTAGAACTAGAATCATTCCAGTTTAGCTCTCTTGAAAGATGTACGGCTAAATCGGAATATTTCTAATTGTGGATCTAGAGTTAGATCTAACTATATAAAACTAGAACTAACAATAGACCAAGGTCAATTCCAAGTCTCGCGATTTATCGTGAGATCTTATGATATTACCTTTTATCTCACGATCTGACCATTTTTCTTTCTTGCATAGCAAGAATTCGACAATGAGTGGCTACGACATTATTTTGATTTTAGTAGCTTTAAGGTAGATGTAGATGTGGAAGTATTTTGTATACAAGAATCCAATATTAAATTATGCAATGATTATTGCAAGATTCCAAAATTAATTGAATTAATTTCAAAATTAAATATCACATATATAGGTGATTTACAACATGCAGATCAAACAGAAAGCGATGGTACTAGGGGTTAAAGAGAAGACATTTTTCCTGAAGACACACGACTAAGCCTAAAATATTGTACATTTAGGTCTAGTATTAGTTCTAGTTTTATATCGTTAAATCTAACTTTAGATGATTACACAGATAGAATATCCCGAGCCAAGTCATAAACAATCGTGAGATATCGTAAGGTGTTGAAATTTGTTTAAAAATCAGACAATTTCAATAATATACAGTGCGTTAACGATGAAAGGAATAAATTCAATAAAATTTTAATATTAATTGCTCATCGGCAAAAATGTTAGAACCGATCAATTTTAAATTTTGATGACTCAACCCTACTAATCCTACTAATCTAAATAGTGCTAACTAGCTATTTGGTTTGGGATAAAGTTGATAGCTCAATTTAATCCAAATAATAATTAGTGCTAAATATCTAATTCGATTGGGTTGAATTAATGTTAATAGATGAATCCAACCTAACTAATGTCTAGTGATAAGTACTCAGTTGAGTTTTGTTAAGGTTAATAGATTAACCCAACTCCACCGATATCAAACCCAATTAGTTAGTTGGCACTAGCAACAGATATTAATTGGGTTGGGCTGATCCATTAACCTTAACCCATCTACTTGATTTTTTTCTGACCAACCCAACTAATATTTAATTTTACCACTCGCAAAATTACAGACACAAAGAATAATCACCGGAAGTCAGTCCTTGCACTTTTTGTAAATAATAGGGATATAATCCATTACTTGTTAATGTACGCCAAAGTTCTGGAATACTTCGAATTGGTGAGCAATTTGATGAGTATTAGCACTTGGACCTTCTTCGACAATTTCTAGGAACTTTCTAAGGTTGCAAATTTCCTTTTTCTCTTCTCCGTTGAACTAACTGAAGAAATGCGTTTTTCGAAGATATCTATCGATTTAAAAATCGTTGTAAATAGTACTTCCCTGTGTAGCGCTTTCTTCAGCAGCTTAATAGACAGTAAGCGTAGCACATCCCTGGTACACATGGACTTGCAGGACAGTAAGCGGTTCACAATTCGTTTCACTACATATGAGCATTATAATAAATTTAATATTATGATCTTTTCTTCGAGTGCTCAGCGAAGAAAAATGGTTAGGTTGCAACAATGTTTTGAAGTCAATACCACAAACAGGATAAGTTCCATCAATGTGAAAAGAAGTGTATTCTAAAAATCTTGTTTGAATTCTATCCAATAATAGACGATGTGAAACAATGCAATAACCAAATTACAGAACCATACTCCAGCCTTTGCAGAACAAGCGATCAAAAAAGTGCTATGTATACTGCAGAATCCGTGAATGAATCTTATATGCGAAGCAGAAATGTTAAATTATATGCAAGCATCCTTGCGATATTGGAAGCAACATCCTATTATTATCATTAGTATATGAAAGGTGAACTTTGATAATAACAAGGAGTCTAATCTTTTGATTATACTGTAAAATTGAACGACATAAATAATAAAATCTAGATAGATCTCTATATAGATATCTATTTATCTAGATCTATTTATAGTACATCTGTTTTTCGCTATAAACTCCTAAGAGTTCCTATTTGTTCACTGCATTATTATTATTATTATTTTGCATCATAAACGATTGACCCCCACGAAATTGCCATTATACTTTTTGACTTGTAATAATTCTAAACAGTTTACTATTTGCTAGGGAACTAAATCAAGTTCTAGAAATAACATCAGCGGTTTTCAATAAATAAATACCTGCTTTTGAGTTTTTCAATAGTTGTAAGTAGTTAAATAGATATGGCTAATCTGCCATATTACAACTATTTTATTATTTTTGTTAAAATAAATTTAAAGTTAAGTTAATGTTTAAATTTAAACGCAGCGTATTGCCGTAAATTTCAAGAAAGGCTCAGTCATTAATTCAGCATTAACGTTCTATATCTTCGTAATTAAAAAGTTATAGTTAAAGTAGTATCAGTTTGATCCGTATGTTGTAAATCACCCTGTATATTTGATATAGGTAATTTTAGATATTTTAAATAACCAATTTTTTATTTAATATTTGAAACTTGTATCCAAAATTCTTCCAAATCTACATCTGCCTTAAAGTTACTAAAATCAAAATCCTTTACTTGTCGCCACTCATTATCTAATTCTTGCACGAATTAGATTCTCTATGCAAGAAAAAAGAAACGTGAGAAGCAACCTTGGTCTAGTGTTAGTTCATCATAACATCTAACTCTAGATCTAAAACTATAAACATTCGGGTTTAGTCGTACATCAACTCAACCCAACCCAACCCTGTATATTTGAATTGACTAAAACTAGAACCAACACTAGACCGTGCGTCTTCAGACACACGGCTAAACCCAAATCTTCCTACTTCTAGGTCTACTGTTAATTCTAATTTTACTTTAGTTCGAATATATAAATAGTTGGGTTGGGTTGGATTGGGTTTTAGCCGTGCATCTGAAATTTTTTTTAACGAAGGCCTCTACAATAAATAGTTTCTGAAACAGAGTACTTTACAAACAAATTTGGCAACTCTGTATATTTCAATTGAAGTAAAACTAGAACTAATACTAGAATTCGAAAGATTTGGGTTAAGACGTGCGTTAGTTTTAGATCTTATGATAGATTTAGCTCTAGATCTAGGAACATTCGGGTTTAGCCGTACATCTCTGTCCTACAAAAATTAAAAGAAACCTGTTGGTGCACTATTTGTTACAATACAATATTAAAAGAAATAGTTTTGTAATGCAAGCTTTTCGACCAATTTTAAATGCATATAAAGAACTTATGTTGCTTATTTTTGTCGCATATAAATCCTTATTTATCCATTACGTATATCACAATAACAATAAAGCACTACAATTTAACTTTATAAACTTCTAAGTTAGATTGTGATAGCGTGACTTAAATTCATTATTATTATTTTTATTGATGAGAGAGAAATTGTGTAATAAAATCGTGATATCATAAACTGTTTCGTGATTACCCATAACAAGACCAATTTTCCAAAATGAAGTTGGTTACGTAAAACGAAAGAGGTTTCTTTACGTAATAATACTAATAATCCAATTCGGAATATCAATCCAACCACGAAAAAAAAGAAAACAGAAAGTGAAATGATCCATCACGTCGATCCGACAATCGAAATTTTAATTAGCCCATTCATGTTCTTGACAGCGCGTGATAACACACCCCGAAACATCCACAAGTCACAGTTCAAAATATTTTGATAGGTTCCATACGAAGTTCCATCAGATTACACACAAAAGGACACTATCGAACGGTCATCATCTTTAAAAGCGATCTGACGACGTTCAAAAAATGAAAAAGAAAATAATGTAAAACTGGCATAATCCGATCGAACCTTTCGATTTATAGCCCAGTTTGACCCATTCTTATCTATACATCACAAATAAAAAATTTTAAAAAAGTCAAACTGCAGGTTCTTCTTATGTGTTCATCATCGCTGATTGAGGGATACCTGAAAACTCACTTGGACTACTGTAAATTAGGAATTAATGACATTATTATCCCTTCCATTCTCGGTTCGGAGTACTCCAGACGAAGGCAAAACGTTATTGGTCGGACGTTTGGTGGTGGGGCTCGCGGAAACGTGCAGCTGCCTTCGTGATGCCGAACCGAGCTTAGTTTCCATTCCGTTTCCATGAATAAACGTCGGTTCTTGTCGAGCTTTTTTTAGTTCCTATCACGTAAGCACGAAAGCTCAGTGTGCGGTCGGCACAATAAAACCGGATTATTGCAGTTTTCTGTTTCGTATTCGGGTCCTTGTTTATAAGACCGCTTCCGCCGAGGCTATCACCGCTAATTTTGGATTACTTCCTGCCAAATCCAAGAATATATTAACATCTTCCATTGTGTTCTTCTTTTAATTCAATTTGAATTTGGTGCTAATTATTTATATTTTTCTTTATATTATGTTTTGTGTTTCGTGAAGTGTTGCATTAAAAGTTTAAAAGATGAACTTTTTGTTTATTTTTGGATTTAATCTCCATGAAATTATGATACGCTAAGTAAGTAGATCAATAAAAAAATATAATAATCCTCTTATAAAAAGTTATGATTGGTAGAACAAAACGTCTTCAACAATAGCGCATTAACTCGGTTCGCGAATAAAGTAATAAAGATAAAACTGGTGAAGTATCGCTCCATTCAACGGGCTTGGACCACCCAACCGCACAGGTTCATAATTAAGCCATTACTGGTCTAGCTGAGAGTTATAATTGCAAAAATAAAAGGTTTATGAACCTGTTAACGTTCTCTTCTTTACGACAACTTTCCTTATCTACTCAAAAATTATGAACGAAAAATTAAACACAAATATTGAAATGCAAACAAACTCGTATTATCTTATTATCGTTCATTACTCACCAGAAATACCATGTTAACTCCCGTTTAAAATATTCTTCGACACGATATCTCTTAACTGCACGTGTTGAGACCATCAATCTAATCTTTATGTTCATTTTTATGGCGAGTTATTAACGCAGATGCTATAAACTGTAAACATAAACAGTTCTTAAAGTTCTGTAAAGCTCAATACAAACCGACTAATTATTATGAGATAACCATATGACATCGAAAAATTTTGATTTTGAGAAATCTAAATTTGTTTTGAAGATTATGTTATCAATTAGTGGAAACATGTGATTTCTGACACACCACCAACGTAGCACGAGGATTGTAAATACAGTATGCAAACACGAATAATATTTGTTGAGTTATTTGGGTATTCAAATACAAAATTTAAAAGTCCTACCCGCCTGGCATCTGAACCAACACGAACAAGGTACCAAGAACGGTAGCTCTATGACAAACACAAAAGATGAAAAGCTTTTGAATAAAAATTGAAATGTGTCCCCTAGTTTGAAATGTATTTTAAACTAACACCAGGTAACAGATTTCTCTAGCACATTAATTTAGACGTCCGTTTCGAAAATTTGACACAAACATTTATTAATTGATAAGATATCGGTTGAATGTGAGATAACCCGCTAAGAGTAAAGTAAGTCGTATTGATCTAAAATTTTTATATTTACTTACTACATATTTATGTTGTAAGAGTTGGGTTAATGATTCATTCGTGCACAGGATGCAAACGTAATTTCAACACGAGTTTCTTCATAATTTCTCAGCTTCTTATATAAATGTTTTTTCAAAAACAAACATACTCTGATAGTTGAAATAAATATTTGTAAATACAACTGTAAATAATGAATAATTATGTTAATATGAACTAATCTTGAACTTTAGTAGTAGCGTTTTATTTAATTTAATTTGTAAGATATGACTCTTTAGATTTTAATTTATAGATTGAGTACTTCATATAGTTACAACAAAAAAACTACAAAACTACAGAAGTCGTTCAAAAAAGCTTCAAATTTTCTTTGAATTAAAATTTGGTTTATGTTGATATATCACTTAGTTCTTGTGATTTTTTATAAAATTAATCCTTCCATCATCGGTTATACTTCGGTTCAAAGCAATTCCGGAATTAAGTTGTCTTATGTTAGAATAAATTTTTATTTGAAAATAATCTGCTTAAAATTGTATTTAATTTCAGGTTAATATCTCATCTAGTTCTTGGAATGATTACTCTAAATTTAATCTTATTGACACAAATATTAATATAGAGAATTCTGTTCAAAATATCCTGGAACTGGGTCATACTCTGATAAAAAATTGGTTTTGATTGATCCAACGATACTTAAGTTTACTTTAAATTACATTTTATTTCAATTTGATATCTCACCTAGTTCTTCAGATATGATTTGTTTAAATTTGAACTTATCGACATAATTTCTAATATACAGAATTACTAAAAATATTGAAACTAACTTACGGTCTGATAAAATAATTTATTTTGTGAATCCAATGATACTTAAATTTGTTTTAAATTTGATATGTCAATTAGTTCTTAAGATATGCTATTTTTAAATTAGAATCCCTTTAATATACAGAATCGTGTTCAAAAAATATATTGGAACCGACTCATACTCTGATAAAAACTTGTATTTGGTGGATCTAATTGTACTAAAGTTTGCTTTAAATTGCACATTATTTTAGTTTAATATCTCATTTTGTTTTAAACATATGATTAGTTTAAGTTTGAACTTAACGTAACACAAATTCTAATGTACAGGGTGGTTCAAATTCGAAGTCCGATAGGCTATTTCGAAGATTACGACAGTTATCATGATCTTTTTATTAAACAAAAAATTCCAACACCGAAAACCTCAAAATGCTATCGTCTTTTATTTTTTACCTAGACGCAAAGAGTGGAAATATCGAAAAACTAATAACTGCAATGATCTTGGTTATTATTATTGCTAGTGTTATTACTAACACATATGGACAATTTTTTATGGAGAATTTGATGAAGAGGTAAGAAATGTTCTTTTCGTTTTCAGATTTTGAGATATTATGACAATTTTCATATTTTTTTTAATGGAAACAGTGTTTGATTTATAGCTTACTAAATTCGTTTTTTTTTTCTATTTTCAAAAATATAGGGACTGACAGGGACTCTATTCCTTATTATTTTAGAGTAAAGCTAAAAATAAACTTTTTTATAAAATTTTCATACACCGCCGTCTAGTGTTATTAAATGTAAATATTTTATTAACGTAAAATAGTTATTAACGGAGTAATTTAATAGAAAAATTAATGATTTTGAGGTGGTCAATTTGAGCTTTTTTATAGCACTATTTAAAAAATTTTGGGATATAAGAAGGTTAATAAAGAAAAAATAAAATTTAAAAAATAAATTAAACTACGCCGCCATCTGGTGTCGTCGAAGAATTAAAATCGAATTAAAATCTATCGTTTCCTTAAATCACGGAATTGTTTAATTTATTTTTTTAAATTTTATTTTTTTACTAACCATTTTATTTTCCAATAAATATTGAAATGGTGCTATAAAAATGCTGAAATTAGTCACCTATTATTTATTGTGAAATTACAATTTTTCCTAAACAGTTTATTTTTAGCGTTATTTAAAACATTAAGAAACAGACGTATCAAAAATAATAAAAAATATGGGGATAAATATTTTTGAAGTGAGAAAAATAACGAATTTACTAAGTTATAAATCAATGACAGTTTCTGTTAAAAAGAAAACGAAAATTGTCATAATTTCTCAAAATCTGAAAACGAAAAGAAAATTTCTTACCTCTTCATCAAATTCTACGTAAGAGAGTGTTCATGTAATCTCTTAATTATAACACTCTACCATTAATAATAACCAAGATAATTGCAGTTATTAGCTGTTTTACGATAATTTTCAATTTTGGCGTCTAGGGAAAAAACAAATGACGATAGAGCTATGAGGCTTTAAGCATTGCATTTTATTAAAATAGAGATCATCACATGTAAACTACTTTTTATATGACTCTTATAGTTTTCAAGGTACCCTATTCAGACATCGAATCTGAAGCATTTCACACTCTGATAAATAATTGGTTTTGGTAGATCCAATGATATTTAAGATTTGATTTTTTTAAAATTAGAAATCCCTCTAATATACAGAATGGTTTAAATAATACTAGAAAATACTTTGATAAAAATATGTATTTATTTGCTTTTAATTGCAATTTATGTCAGTTTCATATGTCCTTTAGTTGTTGAGATATGATTAGTTAAATTTGAAATTTCGACACATCTAATATACAGAATTAATAAAAATATTGAAACCGACTCATGGTCTGATAAAATAATTTATTTTTTCAAATCAATGATACTTAAATTTTCATTAAATTGCATTTTATTTCAATTTGATGTCTCATTCAAGATATTATTCTTAAGATATGACTTTGAACTTATCAACTTAAACTCTAAAATACAAGATAATACTGGAACTAACTCATGCGTTGCTAGAAAATTCTTTTTGGTTGATCCAATGACATTTAAACTTGCTTTAAATCACATTTTATGTCATTAAATTCTAGAAATAATTTAAATTCTATTATTATTTAATAATACATATAAAAATTTATGTATCAACCCTTCAACATTTTGTACTTCAATTATTGACTAAAATATTGATATAAATAGATACACAGGATCATTTAACTTTCCTTAAAACTTTTGAGTTCAATTTCCTCAAAGCATCCATTGAATTTGTTTATAATTTATAACTTCCTTTGAATTTGTATTTAACTTCATTATTAAAAGGCATCTAATTTAGTAAACCGAATTAATTCTCTTCATACTAATCACACCAGTTATCAAAGAAGAAAGCCAAACGAACATAACGACTTCCTGCTTAACTGTACACCTTATGCATCATATTTTCTGAGTTACAATAAATAACTTTGGTGTCTCTGTAACGACTAACGGATTCTGGTCGTTTTGCCAACCGTAACTAATTAGAAAATAAGACAAAAACATCCCATGGGAGTGCAGAATTCAACCTATTTTCAGCTCATTTATTAAACTTTATAAAGCTTTATTTTCGATTATTTACAATCGATTCTAGTTTAGCTCGTTATTATACGTGCAGTTATTTTACAAATGGTCACGTCTAATGGGGCTCAATGTAAATCGCTCGCGGAATCTTAATGATTCGATGGTATATACAGATAAATACTGTAATTGTATAATAACGTGTACGGTCGAACGGCGTAATAACCGATAATTATCCCGGTAAAAACGATATTGCATTTGCCAAGACGTTGGTTCTAAGCTAATTGCTCAGTAGAAGAAGAGTGCACATGTGTGGTAACGTCAGGTTCCGCTTAATTCTTTCTTATGAACGGTCTAGTACCTGCCTATTTGTTTTAATCATACTTGGAAGAAATTGAATTTCTTCTTACAACAGTTAATGTATGGTTGAGCGTTTCACTCTTATACAAATTAGACTTACATTGTTAAGGAAACGATTTAAAATTTTTATTATTTCTAATAAAAACGTTCTGCCTATTTGTTTTAATCATACGTGGAAGAAATTCAATTTCTTCTTATAACAGTTAATATATGGTTGAGTATTTCACTTTTATACAAATTAAACTTACATTGTTAACGAAACGGTTTTTTATTTAAGATAAAAAGCTTCTGTTTCCTTGAGGTTTCGGTTTTTTAAATTTTATTTTAATCGTAATTGTTAGTAACAGCAGTGTAACATACGGTCGATTTTATTTTTATCCTGCCTTTTGTTTCCCCACGACATTACGGAATTTATACTACCGTCATTTCGATTCTAACCCGTACACAACCTATTTATACCGCGACGCGACGTTACGCGTCGGTTCCGAGTTACAACCGCCCATACCAAAAACCCCATGAAGATTTACAATAATAATCCGAAAGAGGGGCCGTTAAAACCGGCCACTTCGACCGTAATTTACGCCGTACCGGCCGTTAATTGTCCACCTATAAATAACGGGCACGTCTCGCGACTCTAAATCAACCTTTACTTTTCCATTTCAACCTCCCCATTTCTCCATCTCTCTCGCTCAGCTAAACTATGTGTAAGTATTTGTATCTTTGTTTTTTGCAGCACCGCCTGTTCTGATCCTCCTCATCGGGCGCGAGGGTCTATGGCCAGACCACCAGACTTCCATCGCACCACTGAGGAGCCAGGCGTCGAAGGCGAAAGCATGTGGTCCATGGACGCCACCGCAGGGGGCGCTGAGTGCGATTGCGCTGGCCCTCCACCTCCCCAGTTTATGCTACCACCACCGCCACGGCCCCCTTTTCTTCAATCTGCCGACCCCACATATTGTACTGAAGATCCGCTACCAATTGAAACTTGCGATGCATTACCAGTAAGTATTTTTGAGTATTCAAAATAAATGAGTGAAAAAAATTAGACTGTTAAAATCGGAGAGACTCACGAACCTTAAGCAAGCGAATTCAAATTAGCAGCCAGGCAAGAAACAATTCTCAGAACCAGCGTGTTCCATTAGCCACCGACTGCTAGGGTCGATTGTGCCCAGTGTGAGATAAATCGACCATTAGCCATTACAATTTCTAATGTAGTCATCCCCTGGACGCGGCTGCGACCCATAGATTAATCTTCACGTTAAAATATCCCGTTGGAATACTTTCGGTCTTGAATTTTTGTAATAAATCAGTCCCTGGAGAAGCCGAGCTACCAGCGCCCTCCATGGCTTTAGCTTGTAACTTAAGCGGCAGCCCCCCAGAGGTGACACCCAGACGTGTCCGCGATGATTTATCAGCGTCTTAAGTCGAGTGTACACCTGCGGAGAACGCAAGCGCCATTACATCGCCCTATGGGACACCAACCATGCATCATTTTTGTTATTATATGATCCGCAGATTTCGTAAACCACATGACCGTTTTCGTAAACCGGTGGCTTAAGATAAGAATGAAAAGAGATGGCGATATTGTAAGCTTCCGCCACTCCATTTTCTGTACACGACAATTAACACAATAAGAACGTTTGTTGTTTGTTGTTTTCCCCTCGACCTCTTGTCGGTGAAGGAGGTCGCTTTGGTGATTTACGACCAGCTCGACTGCGACCCGGTCGCGATAATTAACAGTAATTAACAGATGTTTCTTGAGGCCGCGCAGCCATCGTCACGCTTTTTCTTAAGCGTTCGAAATTAATTACGTCGACAATTATAAATTCCTTGTTTAATTAACGATAGGATAGGTGCCTTGACGCCTTCTTCCATCTAGTACATCAATTATTGTGTGAACTCTCCCTTGTATTATATAGCAAAAATAACCAAGTACAAATCATATGTAGTTAAATATACAGGCAGAGTCAATAGTGCTTATAAACTCTACAGTTTACTGTACAAAAACTAGCTTCCACATGAATATCTAAGGAAGTCCCTCAATTATGATCGATTTTAATTTTTGTGTTCTGTTTTCATTCATGTTAGTATTTTACCTAATTTTTTTACACCACAATTTTATAAGCAATTAATGTTGCAACCGCACTCAAAATGGTTACAAAAAGAACTGCGATACAAATAAATTTAATAGCTAAACGTGCAAAGTCAGTTATGATTCTAGACAGAAGATTTATGTTCTTGATATGCTCTGGGTAGGAAAAAGTGCTATTGAAGTAGACATGATTAAAAGTAAACGTCATAAATTCGTGATCATGTAAAGATTGAAAAAAAATGAAAAGACCTCTTTACCTTTGATTTAAAGGTTGCAAAAATATATCATTAGAGCTAGATTAATGGATTGTGTTGAAGATGCTTGTGAAGTTAGATGGTTCTATTCAATACTCGTTAATAATCTTCATAACACTAAATTGAATGGAGAATTTGCTACAGCTGATCATCAGCAAATCGCATCAGCAATTTCCTGCTGAAGTAATAAACTTTACAAAAGAAAAAGGTTAAAGTCCTAAAAAGTATTTAATGCGGATAAAACTAAAAACGAGTACCAACACAAACATGCATTTCAAGAAATGATAACCTTCTGGTTTTAAATTAGCTAAAAATATAGTTATACTTTTATTTTGTGCAAATGTGGGCGAAAAGTATATTACAAAATCAATGTTACTATATCAAGCAGCTATTCCATAATAAGGACAAAGAAACTCTTCCTATGTCTTGGCGAGCTAATTCAAAAGCTTGGATGACTTGTCAGATAACTCTAGCTGGAATTTCACAATACATTAACAAATTATTCGATTATTAAGAATGATATGTGAGTGGTGTTTATATAATCTCAAGTTAAGATAAAATTGATGGTATATAAGACTGAAGAAAAACTATTTAAATAATATATCTGGATTTGTAACTACATTTCACGATATTCGTCAAACGATAAACAAAATTTTGTATTTAATAGAACTGATAAATACAAGACTCTACATTCCATACTAAGATTTAAAGGATGTTAATAAACACCAGTAATCATATCAACATCTAAATCGGCAAAGTTTTTGTTAAGCACGTGTTTGCGAAAGAAAATGGGCAAGTTAAAAATCAAACAAAATCAAGTTTAAAAAAGTTAAAAAACTTTTTTACTTTTGTTTTTTTTATAACTTGAAAATATTTAAAATATTTATTTAATAATTTTTGCACTTTTATTAAGACGATAATATAAAATAAAAAATATGAAAATGTTTACTTAATCATTTTCACAAGTATTCACAAGAAGGGCGATTTTAAATAAACCTAAACGATGTCATGTTATGACTTTAAGCTACGAATTGGATAAGCTAAGGAGTTTTTCAGATATTCTCGGATTAGCATTTATTTCTCTTTTGTACACATCATTTATTTTAAATTCCCTAATATTTTGTCATAATACAACTAAAACTTGGCGTCTTAGAAGTGTTACACAACTATGTTATGATCAGTCCTGCATTATTTATTCTCATGGATTAATTCAGAATTGAGAAGAATTTCTTTTACTTCGCCACTTCCTTGAATTCCTGCCAATATGTTCTTACCAACGGCCAAGTTGACACATTTTAAATTTAACTTTATATTCCTATACTCCCTTTGTTGATTCTAGTATGGATTTATGATGGTCTCTTTTATTAATAATAATATCTATTAAAACAGTATTCACTCAGACAGTGTGATCGTTAGATAAATTTGAGTAAGAAGATAAATGTTTGTGAAAAGAAACCTTTGGACTACAAATTTTAACATTTGTAATTAGTATCCGACCGAAATTTCGGTTTCGGCCACTTTCGGCCTAAAATAGGGATTTCGGCGAAGTTTCAGTTTCAACAGTATTCTGGTCGAAACTAAAACTACGCCCATAAAGCTTAATTGCGATCTGTTTGAACCAAAACTTCAGCGATATGCTTATATATAAAAGTATATCGCTACGCTCTGAATTCTCATATTAGAATTCAGACCGTACTCTATCTTGCGAAAATTGCATTAAAATATCTCGCATTGCCAGTATACCCGCCAGTATTCTTCATGAGCAGTTATTCAGTGCAGCAGGGAAAATTTATGCAAAACAGAGATGTAATTTACATTTCAAAAATATAGAATACTGATTAATTGCTATTTAGAACGTGTTCCTAAACATATTTTTATAAGTTTGTGTGGCCCAATATAAGATACTCTTGTGTTCGGTTCATTTTGCAGCAAATTTTGTCTAACTACACGAAAACATGATCTACCAGTACCATAGCACTGTACAATCAAAAATAAAGCCAACATTAACGCTAGGGCTAGCACTAGAACTAGAACCTGAAACATTTGGTTTTAGTCGTACGTTTTTTAAGATAAAACCAAACCAACCCTAACCTAGCTTCAGAACTAGCATTAGTACTACAAGAAATATTAGGATTTAGCCGTCATAAGAGACGTTAACCCTACTATTGCTAGTTCTAGGTCTAGTGTTAGTTCTGATGCTAGGTTGTATGCTTAGTATTAGTTATACTTAAGAAGAATTTAAAACAATTTAGAGCTAAATAAAAATTAAAACTAAAATCGGAAACAAGATTAAATATTTGCACAGATAAGCCAGAAATTTTGTGGATTCTAAAATGATGGAAATTAATCAGTCAAAACAAAAATGTTACTATTTTCGTGGTTTTGTACCACTTGGTCGTGCATTAACTCATACTTTGCTCAACTAGAACACGAAATTTGAAACCAATAGCATCCATTAAAAAAAAATTAGATTGCATTTGAGGATTCATTCAGAATTGAGAAGAATTTCTTTTACTTCGCAACTTCCTTGAACTTCTGCCAATATATCAATGACCAATTTGACATATTTTAAATTAAATTGTAGAAGCTGATTTCCTTTCCTGATTCTAGTAAGGGCTTAAATCTCGCATCGTATTATTTTTGACACTTTCTATAAATATGATTTAATTCGTATTAATATAAAACTAAATATGGAGTACTCGTTTAATTGAAGTGATTCTAATTATGATATAATGCAATTAATTGATACTTGGGGTTGGGATTAAAAAAAAAGCGGACTAATTAAATATCAGCTCCCCTAATATGATTTACACCGTAGGTAGTTGGCAGAATGTCAAAAACTTTGGGTTCATTACTCTGCGCGGCGCGTCAAACGGTCCGTGACTAATTAACGGTTTATTTAATTAAATTCGAAGTCTTTTTCTCTCTCTTCTCTCTCAAAGTCCGTTTGTTCGTCGTGGAAATTTGTGTCGGGAACTGTTGGGTGGTCGTGGGTCTAGACGCATAAATCGACGAATTAACTGACCTTTTTTTTCTCCGCCGAAAACAATGGCATAATTTGATTTGTCGAATCACGTCCCGACTATGGCGGGGAATTATATTTTATGTTCGCCTTTTAGCGAATGTTTACTAAACAACCCCGTTTAACTACCGTGACCTTCCCAAGAGCTTAAGCAATCCGTTTTACGATCGCCGCGAAAGAAAAAAGGGAAAATTTTCACGAACCTCGAAAGTTGTGTTTTACGAACCGACGCGGCCTTCTTCCGGTGACTCTTCAACGAAATGGCCCTTTACTGATGCTCTCTATCTCTCTCGCCCCGTAGAACAAATGAGACCGTAATGACTTTACCGAAGACGCTTAGCGACCTTGTGTCAAAAGGCTGCAAGGGATTTATGGCCCGTATAAGTGCTCGTCATTTGTTTGGGATGGTAGGCATTTGTCTTTCGATTTCCACTTAAAATCGAACAGGCCACTGTTCGTTCTCGCTTTAAAGCTGACGTCTGGTAAAGCTGTTAGAGCCGTTGCCAATGGCAACATGTGTTCTTTCTGTTTTTATAGCAACATCTTAGAAAAGATGAATGTCTCTCTAAACTATAAAAGAACTTTACAATTTGACCCTGTTGACAACTTTGTGAGTTTTATTGTTGGGCATGTAGAGTTGGACAGTCGTAGAAAAAACAATAAACAAAAAAGTTCTTTATGACATTTCAGTTGAAATTACTACAATTGCAATTTAAACAGGAAACTCAACGGGAAAATCTGTATTTCAATGTTAGAACAAGAAGTGGACGAGCAAAAACCGTGGTGCATTGCAGTAAGAGCTATGGACACCCGCAAATATTTGCGGCAATCCCATCGCTTTCACACACTCACACGTACACATATAGCCCGTAAGAGCTCCCTCGGTGGCGCGAGTACGAGTGTATTTCTGGCTACGTGAAATATTGCAGAGGCTGGAAAATATTTTCGACCAACACCGCACGCGGCTTGACTGCAGATGAGATTTTTCCGATAAACCGAATCTCGACCTGTTCTATTTTCGTTCTCGTTAATGGAACTGAGGATTGGGAACAAAAAATAAAGCACGAAGAAGGAAATTTTTAATCTTATTTACACGGGAAATAGATAAAATCAACAATAAGTTAAAATTGCTTCAGATAATATAAGACGCTATTTCCATAACAATGAAAAATTTTCTATATATATATATATATATATATATACATACCCTGTATATATATATATATATATATATACAAAATTTTTTCAGTCTCACGTAACTGGTTCATTAGAACATTTTTGGGTTACACCATTCGTAGAGGTTTGAAATTTTGGTATCATAGCTTGTTCATTCCGATCTATTAACATAAAATATTTTCAAGATGGCCACCACTTCCGGCCTTCTAATAATAACACGAACGGCTTCCAGCATTTTGTGTAGGATTTCGATAAAATACTCAATATGAAGAAAACTATAATAAATAGGTATAACAATGTTTATAGATAATTTGTAGAGAATTAAATTCCCGTTTAGATAGGCTAATAAGATATGGGGCGTTCCATTTAAAATTTTCGACTTTCTCGCAATTGAATACAGCCAAACGATAATTCAATTTTTGATCACGCTGTATAAGTTACACTGATATAACAAGTGACAATCTATTTAACAGCATATGACGAGTTATTTTACCAATGCAAAACGTTTTTGAATTAACGTTGGCTGAGATGTGGGCTTGTAAAGACCATGGTGATATTTGCCAAAAAACACTTAAAATCAAAATAACTCAAAAACAAAGAACGGTAGGCACCAACAACTGTTATCAAAGTCAATATATTTTCTTATGTATAATTGAATGGTATAATAAAAACTATAGTATTCCATTTAAAACAATGAAGTTGAGGTCTACTTCCGGTAGACCGGAAGTGACGGCCATCTTGAAAATATTTTAGATTAATAGATCGGAATGAACAACCCATGTCACCAAAATTTCAAGCCTCTACAAATAGTGGAACCTAAACAAATTCTAATGAACCAGTTACGTGAGACACCCTGTATATATATATATATCTCTACAGTAAAACACGATAGTACGGACTAATACGGGTAAACGAATTTTTTCTTATTAAAAGTAAAAATGTCGTTCTTGATTTATACATGGTATAAGCAATTCCGGGAATACCCGGAGTTTAGCTGTCAGTTATATTGTAACTTTACCATACAGTAAGGCCTCAATATTCGCAAGGATACACCTTGTGTATAACAACTTATGTGTTATTTAAAAAATGCTAATGCATCTTAAAATATACCACGAATGTTGAATTCGCAAAAATTCAAGAATATACTCGATGTTATAAGGGATAAACTATTTATGTATGTGTTATGTGAAACACGCATAAATAGCAACAACATTAAAAATTACTATTAACAAGAAAGTAAATTTCTTCTTATCAAGAATAACTGCTTTAAAACATGAAGGATTAAAAATTAAAAGATAGGTTGCAACATTTTATGTTGCATACTCTTCAGAAGCTCTTTGTCAGGAGCAAAAAGAGAATTAGGGCAATTTTTTGTGCTTAATTTCATTAATGGGTCATGTTTTATTATCGTTTTAGCAAGGTTATTTGCCTCTTGCATAAATAAATTAAGTTTCTTCAATGTTAATTTGTTACATGCGGAATTAATATTTTCTTCGTCCGCTTCTGATTCAGTTTATATTAGCAGCGGTTCAAAGTCTGCACTGAATAACTCGTCCTGTTAATCATTTGCGAGAGATCCGACAATAGCTTCTACAACAATTTGAAAATCATCTCAACAACTTCACTTGCACTGTATGTGCCATGTATTACGCACGTCTGATACTTTAATGTCAATCCAGTCAATCACATCATGCTTACAAGTAATCGTCGTAAGTAACGTCCACAAATCTTTTATTGGGGCAAATTGTTTTTTGTAAATTTTCGTTTACAAAACTGAATCTGTGTCAGATATAATGACTTAAAAGCTTTTATAATGCCTTGGTCTAAAACTTGTATCAAGGATATTCTTTTGTAGAGGTGGTACTTCCACACTTGGGTGAACTAATTTGAGAACATCTTCTGGATGAGACAGGGATATCCAAAATCAATAAAACGTGAAATGCAAAATTTTTTAATGTTAGTGTCCTAACTCCATTAAAATATATGAATGAATATTGATTTAAGAAATATTATTTAAAATAAAAACAAATTTTGTTCTGGCGAATGTCGACATCTAGTTATTTACATATTTTCTTTTCCAATAAAAACGAGAAATGTACATTGAACTCATTTTGACCATAACAGTTCGGTGAAAGTGACCAATAAATTGACCGTGGTTATGGTGACATAGTATGTTAATTAAGTTAACCTAAATAACAAAGTTAAAAGTGCAAAATAAAACTGAAACTTATATTATGATTTTTATACTGTAATTGTGCTGGTGAGTCAAATATATATTATTATATATTTCAAATAAAAATATGTTTAATCGTGCCGCGTTTTCAGGCGATATCTGTTTGTTTGCAAGGCTTATTTATTTCGTTGCTATGGCAACCAACATTGTTATTTTAAATAGAATTCATATATATTTTTTGCATATTTTGATAGAGAAAAAATCCTTCTACGTGATGTACTTATTGAATCATTTGTATTGGAAAGATTGATTGTATACCAAAAAAAAAAAATTTACAAAAGATCAGCAAATACAATCGTAGTAGACGTTGAATGACGTCAATGACAGCTTTAAATGTAAAAAAAATGGCAGTTTTAACAATCATGAAATATTAATGATGTACAGATAAAGACTATTCATTTCGTCTTTGTATTACTTCTAAAAGTACTTGTACTTATTGACGAGTTTACATAGACGTTTCTAATTAATATTTGTTATTTTAAGTTGAAAAAGTTTAAAATAAACTATCCATCGGTCATCCAAGAGTTTTAAATTAACGTGATATCTATACAACTTTAAAACTGGTAAAAGAAAATCCCAGAACGAATGTTTCTTAAGTTGCAGAAAAAATTCAACAAGCTATCCAGAAAATTTGCTCTCGTTTAACAGTTGTTAACTACAGTTGTTAGCAGTGTAACACTTGTTAATTTGATTTTGATTTTTATTGAAGGTATCATGAAAAGATTGGAATAATTTAAAAAAATCACCAAAGCGCTTACATATACAGCATGATATCCAAGAATGGATTCTTTATAATGTAGCAACTGCATTTACCGCCCCAATTGCTCGATGTCGACTTTATTGAGAGCGTTTGAGATGAGGTAGAACGAAAGATCCGCAAATACAATGTTGGAAATAAGCCATCGTTAAAAGATCAAAAGAATATCAACTGACATTTGTTATATTACAGTTGTTATTCTCTCACGTAACTGATTACGATTATTGTTTCTCATAATTGTTGAAACTGCCAATATTTTGCCATTCAGAACTGACAATGACGTAGTTTCAAAAACTACTTTAACATTTTACTTTACTTAACAATATCAAAATTATGGAAAAACAACTTCGCGACTTTGTAAATTGTAATAACTCTTTGCCTGAGTGTCAGTCGGTTCAGAGTAGGTTATAGTTACAGCACTGCTTTACCAAAAATATTAGAAAACGTTCATGATGAAGGATAGGAACAAATGCATTTGTTTTGTTAATAACCTTAGTAACGTTCAAAGTCATCTTTATACCGATGATACTCAACTGTATTTACCCTTTGCACCTTCGGAAGTTGACCAAACCTGCCAAAAATTAATCGCGACCACAAGGATATAGCACCGTTCACTGAATTGCACTTCCTGAAAATTAACGCTCTTAAATCCCGGTTTATTTTGTTGTGTAATAATTAGTATAACAATGAAATTTTATGTCGCATGAAGTTGGATTTGAAAATGAAACTGAATTGATAACATCGCAATAGCTGCAAAAATGACGTGAAGACCTTGGGGTGACATTAGACAATAATCTGAATTGCACATCTCATATATATATCATGGATATCTGAAATCATGCTAAAATCACGATATTCTGATCACTGATTTGAAGAAACAACTTTGTAAGGTAACTATGTTATCACGATTAAGTTACTGTGATGTTGTCTACGATACCCATCTCGGATTCCATGATAGGCAGCTACTATATTTTATAATGTTTTGCGCAATGCTACGTCACCATATCTGTGTAATAAAATTTCCTTCAGAACTAATGTTCATAATATTAACGTTAGATTTCGTGGTCGGCTCATAATTCCCAAACACCGCACGAGGTCTTTTAAAAAATCGTTTAGCTGTTATATGCCAAATCTATGGAACAGTATACTTAAGAGAATGGATGATAAGTTGACTCATCGTCTCTTGAAACGAAAACTGGTCGATTTTTTTGCTCCGTAACACTCATAATCACATCTACAGTTCTATCCTTTCCACGTTTCTTCAATGTGTATTGTTTGTTAATGTTTTATTATTATTATATAAGAATTCTATTTTGTTACTTTTTTATTTTTGTGAATTTAGTTTTGGAAATCAGAAGAAATTAATCGTTTAATTTAATTGTTTTGATTTTGAACTCAGTGCAGTTTTCATTTATTTCTGTTATTTATAACCTGAATAATTAGGTTAAGTGGAAGAACTGTTTAGGAACAGTTCTTCATTTCATAAAGTCATTTATCATTATTATCGCAATTAAGCTTTATGGGCGTAGTTTTGGTTTCGGCCAAAATACAGTCGAAACTGAAACTTCGCCGAAATTCCTATTTTATGCCGAAATTGAAATTTCGATGGGATACTATTATATATTCTATAAATTTCCACCATTATATAAATTTGTTGTAACATATAAACAAAATTAGGAATTAGTTCGTCTTTTACCGCACATTAACAGTTCCAGTTAGTGATATCGTGAGAAAATGTATTAGTGCATAATATATAACGAGGACACGACATCTATCCATTGCATTTTGGAATACATTGCAATTGCAAATGCCTAAATTCAATAATAAATCTTGATGCAAAACATTTAACACCCATTAAATTTAACTTAATAGGAACGTTCATGTCCATCTTAATCTATCTCTCTCTTTCTCTTGGAACCTTTTGATAAATATTATTTATAGCATTACAGCGCCGACCGCGTACACCGAAAGCTACCAGAAGTACACCGACGTTAATTGAGTAATAACGATTCTATTTATAAAGGTCGGTCGGAGTAATATTTATGGGCGACAGTGGCGTACGTCGGACGGTGTGTGTGTCGAAGCGGGCGCGATCACCATCTGGCCGCCGTACAGCGAATTATTAACACGGCCAACCGCATGCAATTTTTAATGCGGCCTCTTTAACGGTCGGTTTCCGTCCGGTGGGCGTTGAATGGGGACACGATCAGTTCGTGAATACTGCATTTCGGGGAAGTATTGGATCCGGCCATACTTTTCTAATAGGGGATTTATTTTATGGGTTGTTTCATTGTTACAACAAACCATTAAAAGTTGTGGAATTCATAAAGAATATCTGTGGAAGGGATAATGTAATTTAACACCTCGATATGTTCGTGAAGTGAAAATAACGACCCAGGGAGCAAGCAGGATCTGACGGTAATGGTCCCATTGTACTATACAGGTCACGTCGAGGGTCACAGACGCTTAAGCCCAGTCCGGTCCTGTCCAGCAAATTAACGATTATGTTAACAGTGGACAAACAGCGTTGTAATTATGGATAGTAGCTGTTCGGGTGTGTGTATTCGGGCGCCTACAGTGGCCTATTTTAACAACATTGTTGGCAGTCACAAACTATAATAACCCTATCAATATTAAAACTCTTTTTCATTTATGGGAACATTCCTTTTACTTCTTTTTAAAGACAGATATTTCTTATGTAGGGGATAAATCAGTGTGGGTTCAACATTGGAGAGGGTGTAGTGGCCATATCTTTCGCCCCATTTGGAACGGTGAATGTATACGATTATTTTTTTTGTGGCGTTTCCCCTCTGAGGACTTAGTTAACCGAGCCATTTAACAGACCACAGTTTAAATGTTCCGTGTAAAGATAACTGCGCGTTGACTTTGCATTGTGCCGATTTTTTTCTAATACTGCTCTCACCGCGCTGTGATAAATTTCTTCTTTATAGCATAATAGCCTTTTTTCAATTTAAAGTTGATTATTTAAATCAATGGTTTGTAAACTATTGCATCATAAATCATAACACGTTATTAAACTTTTTGCTCAACTTTTTTCCGCCGAGATCATGTTCCAATTGACTTTCGTGCACAGAAATTGTATGGTTGAACATTGTGGATCCTAAGGCTGAGCACCTGTCTGCTTCGTTCAACGGTCTTAATTATGACATTATATTAATAACATGTCTTTACCGCGTCTGGCCGAAGGACGGCAGCCAAAGTCTTTCCACGGAGATTTTCTCTTCACAGTCCGCCACCAATTAGTAAGACGACTGGCCATAAAAGCACGTATTAACATATTTTACGGCGGATTTCATATATTATGCGCGACGTCTGCGTCTAAATTAAGCGTTGAAAATTAAAGCGATAAGCACTTTTCAGAGATGCTGACTCCGATATGATACTTGCATCAACTGAATTTTATGCAAAATGGCTTAATCCCAACCCAACAACTCCAAGATCGTTTTTTCAACTTTAAGATCGCCAGTGTGTATTTTAAAAGCTTCTTGAACGTTTTATACTTAAAGGGGTGTCGCTTACTCGACGAAAAAAGCTTTCGTATGCAAATTCCTTGTCGCGCGTAGCGTAGGCGGCATCTGTTCGACCGATATTAAAATTAAAGATGTTTTTCTCGCAACCGTCGAGATTGCCGGATTCTTTTACGATGTTGCAGCCGGTATTTTAATTGAAATTCCTCGGCAGTTTTTCTTACATTTTTCTCCGAAAGGGGTCGATTTGCTTTTATGTGGAAAACGCGTTCGATCACGAGCCCAACCTTTGATAAGGTCCCATTGCGACTGTTACGCCCTTCCTTCACTTCCAAAAGAGGCCACCTGCTGTGAACCAAAAGCTACCAACGATGAAAAATGAGCGTGAAAGATCAACAAGGTATATAGAGAGGGTGACTACAATATTTCAACAGTTCCCGAAATCTGGCTTTTTATACAGCTTATATTTTTCGATGTGGGGGATGTTTTTCTGCTTTGGAATGTAACAAAATTACCTCAACAACAATGGTTAAAAATTTCATATTTGTTTAAACATACAAGCGTGTATGCAAGTGCATAATTTATTGTTATATCTATTCGGCCATTATAGTTTAGATAAGCTTAAATCATATACCCATTTTTATGTAAAAATTGGAATTTTTCTAAATTGAAAATTTTTCAAGTACAATTTATGATTTGTAACCATAAAAACCACAAAATTAAGGTTTTTCCTACGATGTGAACCGTGAATCACCGTGAAAGAGAAAATTTATTAGCACTAGACCTTATATTAAAACTAAAATTAATATTAGATTTAAAACTAGAAAGATTTGAATTGAACCATCATAAGAGACGTGCGACAGACCCAATTGTTTTTAGTTCTAACTCTTAGATTATTATATATTTATACCAAACTAAAACTCTCACTTATACTAAACCTAGAACTAGAAAGTATGGGTCTTCAGACGCACGGCTAAACCTAAATCTTTCGAGTTTTAGGTCTAGTGTTTGTTTTAGTTTTAATTCTTATTTGACTCTATATTCCGTCTTAATAGACGGACGACTAAACCTAAATATTTCTAGTGCTAGATCTAGTATTAGTATTGGTATTTTTAATTGTACAGTGCATAGTGCTATGGTACTGGTAGATCATATTTTCGTGTAGTGTAGAACTTCTCTCAAATTATCCACTAAGTCGAATAATTTTCGTAAGCTCAAGCTATCAACTAGGTTTCGGTTTTTATTTCTCTAAGTCGAATTTCACTAACTCGAACCTGTAAGTCGAACTAACCTGCTAAGGAATTTTATCAACTTTTGCAGGGTGTCCCACAACGATTGTACAACACTTCGCCAGTATATTTTCTGATCGAAAATTGACAATAAAGCCAAATAAACATTTGTCCGAAAATAGTCCATCGTTGAGATATTCATGCTTCAGTTCCCTATTTCTCCGATTAAAAGAAACGGGGAGTGTATGCCAGAGCTATTCAACGGTAAGACATTACACAAGGCCGATGGAATTAGAAGAAACTGTTTTGAGAAGAATTGATCAAACTACTACAACCATCATTAGAAGGATTTCTGCACATCCCCATGAACATTATATTTACAGATGAAACAACAAGTATTGATTTCAAACAATACTTGAAACTCATCATCATTGGCCATTCTGTGTCAATAATGTTTGGGCAAGAGTTATAGGAGACCCTCTATTAAGTCTATTTTTTTCCAAAGAGATTGATAACTGCTTACATATCATTTTTTATAAAATAAGCTTACAGAAACATTTGTTGAATTACTTCCGCAAAAGCTACCAGATTTCTACTTTATGCACGATGAAGCACCAGCACATTACACTCGCACTGTTCGATTTGTGCAGATTTGCAATGTCAGATTTGAGGTCCTATAAGTCCTCCTCCCTAGATTTTTGGTTTTGAGGATATCTAAAATAAACAGTTTATTCTGAATAAGGTCAATATGTGCAGGATTTGAAAAATAAAATTACTAACCCATTTGATAGACTGGTTGGTGATATGATTAGTGCATTTTATTATGACATTATGGGTATAGGTCATTATGCTGTATAGGTCGAATTTACCAACGAATAAAATATTCCAATTCGTGGAGTAAGTAATTTTCACATAGACTCTGGATTAGAAACTATAGACTGTTGAACCAAAATAAAGTTAATGTTATCGTCTCAAAATTAGATGAAGGTGATGATAATCTTGAAAATCAAATAATTATCGCTGTGCCTACTTTTGTTGGAGCTTATTCCTCTAAAGAGAGGAATATTCTAAGGAAAGCTTGAAATCTTTGTATTGTCAAGAGAAAATGTTCCAGATAATATCCATAATTTTATACATTTAATAAAAAAATTTTAGAAAATTAAGGATTACTTTAAAAACTTGATTAATTCTCTATTCACAATAGTATTAAGGTTTCTGCTTTTTAGCTGTTCTGTTTATTTTCTTTATAGCTGAAACTCTACTAACTTTTCTCTGACTCGAATTCTCGATAACTCAAAGTTTTCTACTTTACTTAACTTTTGTTTGAAACACTTTTTTATTTAATGAATGTTACCCATAATAGATATTCAAAGTGCTACCAGATCAAATTTTTATCAATATTGACGCATTTAAATGTCAAAATGTTAGAGACTATTGCTGAGAAATAAATAGTTACCAATGAGATCTTATAAAGCAACGATATTCATTTATACATCTCGATTTTGATAAATTTAAAAACAAAAGTCCAAAAATGTTCATATTTTTCTCAATATTGACGCATTTAAATGCGAAAGTGGTAGATGCTATTCTTGAGAATAAATTTTGCCACAAATTTTCTTCTTAAAATTTGTTTCTAATATGTTCTCCTTATGAAGTGGTTACATTAAGATCTTATAAATCTATCAAATTCATCAAATTTTCATGTTGATATATTTTTCTTGATTTTGACAAATTTACAAACAAAAGTGCAAAGGGGAATATTGTGAAGAATAAAATTTACTACAACTTCTCTGTATACGTTTTTTTTGTGAAATACTCTAATTCCCTAATGTTATTTGATCACATCGATATTGGGTCAGACTCTGTCTTTGGTTTAGGCTGCAATATATCTGATGGTGCAAATTGGCTATGTTGAAAGATATTTCGACTGACAGGCCTAATAGCAGAAAGCATTATCGGCAGTTACCACTGTAGCTACTTTTCCATATGCTTCATTTAGCAAACCTGCACTTAGTTAATAAATTTGTCATGGGCCAAAGAAAGGAGCAACAGGTTGCATACAATGAGTAGTGATCCAGATAACTATAATAATATTATTCCATTATCTCGAGCGAAATAACATGCATCCAAATTTCACCAAATGCACCCTCTTGTTATTCCTACAATTGATCAAGTTTGAGTTACCTAGATTGAACCAATCCATTTTGAGCAACCACCATGTGGTCCAAACATACAAACTCTAACTTAATTTCGTTTATGTCTTATATTACTTCGTATGCAACTAATAGATATGGGATTATTTCATACAAATCTAGAAGACTAAATTCTCTATCCAATGGTGTAATAGCTTCATTGATAACTTACTTTGCCACTATCTCAACACACTATGGAAAATACATAAATTTCTACTACGACTTGCTTATAAACATAAAATCGCCACTGCTCACCATGTTCCGCTCAGAAGCCAGCTGAGATTACAATATCACATTATAAAAGGACTTTGAAAAAGTTACCTATATTAACAACATATTACTTTATAGTTTTCGAAATACGACGATGATTCAATGAAGGCAACAGTCCAATTTAGGATACTCTCCCCTAAATGGTAGTTATTTCTTCCATTTCTGTAAGAAATAGGAACTCTTAAAAACAAACTAATATTTTTTGTTTCAAATCTTCGTCAGAGCTTGTTATAAATAAAATTAATATCAATTTTTTATATGTGCGAGCAATAAGCCCCAGTGATAATCCATTCCTTCTAAACTTCCGTGGTAGGTGAAAGTTTAAAGATGGAGATGACATATCGACATGGAGATGTATAATTATTATGTTAGGAAAATTGCACGTGAAAACCGAATATGGCATTTGAAATATGATGTAAATCATTAGAAAATTAGGAATTTTGTGATGAAATTTTTTGTTTACTTTATCTTATTTTATCTTTAAGTGTTTGCAGTTTATTTCAAATATCACAAATCCTACATTAAATCATACATTAATGTTCTGAAAATATATTAAATAAATATTTTCAAAATCGATTTGGTTTATTTAGTATTTCTTAGCGGATCTTTTATATCTAGAAAGGGTTCTTAAATAAAAGTATCGATCATGGGGGCATCCCACATCAGTTGAATAATTCAGCGGTCCAAGGTAGTAAAATTTTTATGCGTCAACTCGCCGAGCGGACAATAACGCGCTTCGTAGGTAAACACATACGGTCTTGTTTTACATAAAAATGTGCTTTATACGCACGCGATCCTCAGCGATGAGCCGCAATTACCTCCTCACTTATTTAAACGAGAACTCGGTGCCGATAAAATCGTGTCCTTTCCCTTACTTATTCGAGATGCAAATGTCCCGAACGTAAACGTGTCAGTACCGGTCATGTCGATTTGGTTTTAAGTGATGCTTTGACGACAATCTTGAATCTTAAACCAAGCTTTCGAATCGTATATAAAAAATTTAGAGTCCTCACTTTTTGGAAATCACCCGGAATAAAAACGTTGCCTATAAAACGGTTTAATGGTGGGATAAACGTGTCGTATAAAAGGGAAAATGTTGATTTTGGGTACGAAATATGTTATTTCGGGGTAATAAAACTAAAATATCAACATTATAGTATTTAACGTTTTGAAAAGAGAAAGAGAGATATTCGGATTTAACTGGAGTTCGTATTCCAGATAGAGTCGTTGCATTTTGCGTTGACAGTGTTTATGGAACATTGCGCCGCCGCTCGACTGCGTTGTAATTCATAACCTGTTCGAGGAACGTGCAAAAAAGACGTTACAACGAAACGGCTTCAATGAGATTGCATTGTATAGTGACAATACGCTTGCTCGAGCTTCGAACCGGCCATCTCGTTGACCACGTTATACGATACTCTACATGAAAATATAAGTTACCAATCTTAACATTATTCACACCTGCGTTATATAAATTGTAACCATAAAAGTACCCTGTTAAAATATACAAAGCACATTCAGTATTTATCCCCAGTTTTGTTCATCCCCCACAATGTTTGGTCAAATCGATTCGTCAAATAGAAATTTTGCATACGCATTGCGACCAAAGCCGCCCCCGGGAAATCCAACCCCTCTTGATGAAGCATTAACCGGCATCACGCACTGTGTGTTCGTGATGGAAACAATGGGAGGCAATCAAGCCACGCGAGACCATAACTAATATACGTTGTGCTATGTTGTTCCAGGTAACACTTACTTAATGTGAAATAGCAAAAGACGATTTGAGATTGAGGAAGTAGAAAATAAAATCGCATCGATTATCCTCTTCCTTCGCTATATTCCCTAATGGCACAACCCTAAAGTTAACTTTAAATCACCCATTCAATTGAGATTGTAATTTATTTAATTCACAGGTCAGTCTGTTATAATACAATTACAATACATATGAATTCTGATACTAACAATAAATGTAGTAATTAGAAATTTACATGAATATATTTTTTAATACGAATGTATTAATTTATTCACAAAGAAATAAAAATATTAGTTTATGTAGTCAGTAAAGAAAGGTATAAAAATGCCAAAAGTTGAGGGTAATCTGCAAACATTGCACTCAAAAGTATAAACAGGGTATACAATATTCTATAAATTTAAAAAATGTGATAAGTCATATTGTTAAAAATTGTTTTAAAGGAACATAACATTTAAAAAGTTTATTGAATCTTAAGAATTATATAGCTGTTAGACGGAATGATGTTTATACTTTATGGTATCGAAAAGCATTCTTATATAAATAAAATAAAGTTTAGATCTGAATTAGCAAATTTTCGACATTTATGGTGGATAGGTGCAAATTGGCAGATGTCGCCATTCGAGTGTTATATAAGAAAAAGTTATTAAAATTGATTAAAAGAATGTTACTTTGTGATGATCTCGTTCTCATCCTGAGAGTGAAATCATAATAGAAAATTGAAGAAAGACATTTGTTGGCCAATATTTTTTTAAATTATGACAATTAACTAAAATTTCATTTTTTTTTTTGTTGTTTGGTTACTAAAAGACAAGAAATTTTGACAATACAATATTATTAGACGAAGCTGACGTGATTTAGTTTAGATCAAGGTATTATTTATCTATTAATGAAATTCTCTATTAGGAAAGAAAAAAGTTACTTAATTTTGAAAATTTCTTCCTAAGGTGTTAAGGTCGTTTTTGGACCAATACTGATTTCTGAAGGCAAAACTACCTCAGTTAGCTCTACAGTTTTAGCTCTAGAAGAATTTACAACAATTCAGGTTCCTTGAAACTTCCTTGTATTAGGTCTAGTGTTAGTCCTAATTTTAGTTTTATACAAATATGCAACAATTTAAGACTGAATAACAACTAATATCAGATCTAGAACGAACAACATTTAGGTTTTGCTGTACTTCTCTTAAGACCCAACTAACCCAACTCAACCTAGCTTCAACAATAATACTAGACTTGGAACTAAAAACATTAGGGTTTAGCCGTCTAAAGAGACGTACGGCTAAATCCTAGTACTTCTGGTTCTAGATCCTGCATTAATAATAAAGCTAGGTTGTAGGTTTAGTATTAGTTATACTTTTAGTTCCAGAAGAATTTACAACCATGAAGCACTGAATGGCAATTAAAACTAGAACTAACACTAGACCTAGTACTAGAAAGTTTCGGTTTAGCCGAGCGTCTGAAGACAGGTATACAACATTTTAAGCCAATACTAGACCTAGAACGGAAAACATTTAGGTTTAGCCGTACCTTTTTTTGGACGGAACCCAATTCAATTCATCCCAACCTAACTTCAGAAATAACGCTAGACTTAGAACTAGAAACATTAGGGTTACCTCAGAATATCCATATTGGGTATTTACCTATGGTATATTCCGTTAAAAATAAATACCCGTGTATTTAACAACACTGAGTATGCTTATTTCTCTCCTTACACAAATTGTTCTGTTTATCACGATTTTCAATATACAGGAAATTTCTATAAGCCGTGGCATAATTTTGATGGTTTGTGTAACAATTTCTGGTCTAAACCTAAAAATGTCTAAGATATTGGCATTTATTTGGTATTTAATGGAATTGAATCAACCACCGTAATAATGCTATTCGGTCATAATCCTTTAAATTTTCCTATCTTATAAGTATCTATCTTATAAAAGGAGAATTATATGTACGTAATTGATTGTTGAAATGTTAGGGTGCACAGAAGATAATTGGATGAAGTAAATCCCTTCCAATATTTAACTTCGCTTTCTCATTTTTATTTATTCACTTAATTGCGAATAATTTACGATGGGACTTGATCCTTTAGGTAGTAAACAAGTGTAATTATTTTCCCGAAGCTACCAGATGACGGCACGCATTGATTGAGAAGCAGAGACTGCCGGCAATCGACGGAATTAATGGAGTATTAATTACTCGTGAGTTGAAAAATGATGGTCGACCGATGACGGCACAGCGGCCTCTCCTCTTCACAATGTATCATTTATCTCTCTGGAGAGTTAACGTTAGATTTATTGTCCGCGGTTATGCGTTTATGATTGCTATTACGTTGGGACTACTGTTTTTGGTCTCCTCGACGCGCCATACCCATGTGCTTAATGACGATTTAATGACGGGCTCAAGTTGCTTTCAAACGGTAATGATTGCGTTAACGTGTTTCGACGTCGAGAATTTTAATAGCCAGATAGATCAATTTATTACATCGAATTTGTATGTGTAAAGTTTTTCGAGGCCCTTGTGCTGTCAACATTTTCAATTTGAAAAGTTTTAGGAGGAAAATCGGTCGAGTGTACTCGAAGGTGCTCTATCTTGATTAAAATCTTGTCGGATGGTGGGCGGACTGCCCATCGTGATAAGACTAGATCGAGGTCAAGTACCATGTAACGTTGACCTTCGACTTTTGCGTTGGGAAAGCTGTCATGTGCCGAGGAAAAGTTTTCGTTTAACTTTTACGATCAAAATCGATTTAAGAAGCTCAAGTTCAATCGTGAAAGTAGTTTTTTCATTTTATAATACCTTTTTTTATTACAATATTTCAAATTTTTCATTAAGACCTGAAGTGACTTGTAAATAAATTCTTCGCCTCTTTAAAACGATGACACAAAGTAGTTTTGAACAATACTGTTTACGTTTTCTCGTACATAGCGACTTTAACGAACGTGTGAGAAGCGTAAACAAGCATTTTCTAGTGTGGTCCATTCGGCGTTCGCGTACGTTGGCCACCGTTCGAGTGCGAGAGCGTCAATATTTGTCAAGTGCAGATCAAACAGAAGCCCTTTGTAAAGTTTTGAAAGCTGGAGGTCCGGAAGGTGCACTTTACAATCGAGCTTTTCTTTCAGAATGCACTCGATCAATGGGGTCGATTCTTTGAAAGAAAACGAAAAAAAATTGTTTAATTTTTATTCGAAAAGTTTTAATGAAACTCCACATTCTGACTAATATATGTGAAATGTAAACCTATATAAATATAGTTTCCTCACTTTGCTCGGAGCGTTCTAATGAGATATCCACAGTAGGCGTCAGATTAATTCTGGAAAGTTTAGTTATTAGTAGACGCTTCTCCAAGCGTCGGTTTTGCTACGAGACGTGCCAAGACGGACCCCATCAAAGTTTCGGTGGTGGTTTGGGGTGTCGTTTTGACTTTGGGAGGGCCCGAGATTAGTTCGCCAGGTTATGTCCCGCTGTGGGCCCGTTTACTTAATTAAACGAAGCACAGTTTGAATTAGTTATGAGACCCTGTTGAAACTACGTGCGAATAAACGCGTTTTCGTTTCAGTTTCATGAAGAATCATCATCGAAAGTTATTGCGATTAATTAATATTCACCCTCTAGAAATGCGGTGACTGGAACGGCATTCAAATATCGCGATTATTAAATTTATGGGGAGGGTTGAAATATCCCGGCCCCGTTTCCGGTAAAAAACGATCGCGGAAACTGCACGTAATAATCTTTAAGTTAATATTACTCAAATCATTTTAGAATTGTCACATTTTCACATGAAATACACTACCTATTAAAAATTAGACTACAATTTTGAAACTTCAGAAAATAATGCTGTAGTATCAACTAAGAAATGATGAAAATTTAGTTGAAAATACGAAACAAAAATTAACATTTTTCAAGAATAAGGTGGTAGTGGGTTGCAACCTCATACGAAGCTATGCATGCATTAACTCATTTACCAATGCAATCTATCAGGTGGTTGATGTCGTCTTGGGGTATGTCGTTCCATGCAACCTCTAGATGGTGTCAAAGTATATCCGGATTCTCAGAAGATCTGGGTACTTATCTTAGTTACCGACCCATCATATCCCAGACATGCACTATCAGCAACATGTCCGGTCACCATGCAGGCCAGGGCAAAATTTTCAATACAACCTACTCCAAGAACCTTCTTGTAACCACATGGCGGCTTGCATTATCCTTTTGAAAATGGCATTCTGCAACGTCTGCATGAAAGGTACCAACTAATGTGCCTTAAATTAACCTAAGGGGTGATCTTCGTCCAGCTCATATTGCCCCCAAACCATAGTTCCATGCCGCTACAGCTTTCTACGTCCATCATTCACCCATAATAAAATCTAGATTTAACCCTGAAGTCGATGTTATTCCATTGATGAAAGTATCCTTGCTGTTCTTGACACCATACAAGTCTGGCTGCTTTATGGGGGATGTCAATGGAAGTTGAATGTAGGGACGGTATGAATGAAGTTCACAGGAAGAAATTCGTGTGACCTTTTTTTTTTTAATCGGCCATTATTTAATTTGTATTTACACTTTCTGCAAACGCCACTACGATATATATTTTCTTGCACGCCAAATATTTTGGGAACCCGTGACCTAGATGGTCTGCCTAATGGACCAATAATAACATTCTACGAAAGGATAGAGATGGCCAACTTTACCTTATTAAATTCTACTCTACGTATAACACCAACTTGGATTTTACTATTTTCAAAACATAATCTCATATAAAGAAAATCATTATAAACAAAAAAGAGTACTAATAATAAAACAGAAAAATAACATACATGAGAACAATCATATGATATGGTGTCAGATCTTATGTTGTTATGCCACCATACCACAGGAAATTTAAACATTATCCAAATGCACACTGTGATAAAATTTAGTCTTTCCAAAAATTTACTTACAGTTTACACGTTAAATCAAATATCTCCCTCGCAAGTGCAGGAAAGCTTCGTTAATCAATTAAAACCAGCTCGCTCAACTAAGCCTCATTTAATTGACTTTACCCAAATCATCTAGCAATTTCTTGAATGTTGTTCTAGTCATAGGCGCCGGTTTTTGAAAGTACGTATGGGTCAGCACCCATACGGTGCTGAAAAAAATTGGATTGGGAAAAGACTCAAGTGATGAATAACAGCTCTCAAAAAAACTAAATTTAAAATATGTGCTCTCCAAAAAGATACGTTTGCTACAAATGCTGGGACTGAATTGAGAAGAAAAAGCACAACAATAACTTCAATCTGGATAAAACCATTTTGGACAAACGATTTGAAAGAAGTATCAAGTCTTCTGGAAGCATTTCAAATCTTCTAGAGACAATGTCAAGTCTTTTGGAAGCATTGCAAGTTCTCTAGAAGCAATATCATGTCTTCTGGAAGTAATTTCAAGTTGCAAGTAATATCAGCTCTTTTGAAGCAGTATCAAGTCTTCCAGGGGCAATATTAAATCTTCTGGAAGTATTTTAAGCCTTCTGGAAGCAACATTAAGTTTTCTAGGGACAATATCAAGTCTTCTGGGATCATTTCAAGTGTTTTAGAAGCAGTATCAAGTCTTCTGGAAGCTGAGTCAAGTTTTCTAAAAATAGTGTCAAGTTTTCTGAAAACAGTATCATCTCTTCTGGAAGGTGATAAAGTCTTCTAGAATCAGTATCAAATCTTGTGGAAGCATTTCCTAGTTGTTCTGATAGCAGTTTCATATCTCAATTCAAAATACGTGCTGTACAAAACAGAACGTTCGGAGAAGATGCTGAAAGAAAAAGCTTAATAGTACATAAAAATTAAGAAAACAGCTTTCAATCCAGATAGAAATTTTAGTCGCACTGAGGGCATTATACGGTACAAATAATAAAATAATCCTTAGCTGATAATAAAACATTAATTTGTCGAAGTTTCAAAATAGTTGTTAGAATTTTAGTAGATTTTAGATAAAAGTTAGTATTTTTTCATTTCGATATTTTGTTTTGTTTAGATCTAATTAGTTTGATGAAAAAAGAAAGCTTCTTTACAAAATACGTGTCATCGGGCGAAAAGATAACATGAAACGTCGGACGTGACCTTTATTTTAAAAAAAGCTCCCAGTTGGGATGTGGCCTCCCTTCTTGTTTACCGGGGTTCTTACGATGGACGTGACGACGCCAACTCGTGTCAACATGGAGATCTCCCTAACACCGTAAAGATTATCATTTGTCCCACTTTGCTCCCGTTTTTATTTTTCATTTCCCCTTTGAAAAAATAACCAGCCTCTCGGTTATTTACAATGTTCTTACGTGCAACGCATATACACGATAACGCAGGGAGAGGGTTTTTTATCTTCTCTTCCTTTATTTCACAAACTCAACGATGTAACATTTCAGTGAATCTTTATTTTGCTTTTTTTGTTTCAGCTGATAGATGCCAGTTACCGTAGCAGTCCTTCCTTCCAGACCTCGGCTGTGATAGTGCTGTGTTCCGTGTTGCTCGGACTCGCTGTCTTCATAGGAATTATACTAGTTTGGAAGTAAGTACCACGAAACGTACAGGCGCGTACACCGTGTGTGCATGTTTATGAGAAGGATAGGAAACGAGATGACATAGAAATCGGAACTGTCTATTGTCTCAGTACACGACAACTCCATTTTGGATGGCGCTGACGATGAAACCGAGGGGGAAGTTTCTAAACCCCAGGTTCGGTTAGATTCTATTGTCATGTGCGGGTTAATCTAATTTATAAAGGAAAACCGTGATTCTACCAATAAACAGAAGTTATTTTACGAGATCGAAAAGAGTTTAGTAATTCAATTACATTTATTGAATCGTGATAATTATTAATTACCTCTAATTACAAGTTTCCTATATTACATAAATGTAAATTTTGATTAATATCTTGGTAATATACACTGGAGTACCATCAAATCATCATAGTAATTGTCATTGCTAGTTAGACAATGATGGTATTGTCCCTTAATACTGTTAATATCGCAAAATGCATGTGGAACACTCCCATTAATGTTAGGGGTTATGCAAATACCTAATTATATAATGATCTCGATGGTCAAGATTAAAAGATTTCCCTAAAAGCGTTTCATCATACGCCATGATTTTGGAAAGTTTGTTTAATTTAATAGCTCTAAGTTCAGCCAAGTTTCTCGACGATGTTTAAATTTGTGAAAATCTCCTTAATCAAAACGCCTATAATAATTTTCATTTAAATTTATTCTAAATTAAAATTGAACCCTAAAACCTGTGCTCTTAATAATATAAGGGAATCATTAATAAATACTACAGCGCTACATAATAGCTTAGCTTGAATTCTTTTCAAAATCATACTTTTTAATTCAAATCTATTTACTACAAAATTATAGGTTCAAATTTAAATTACAACTTCGTACGTGTAATGGAAATCCGATGGATTGGGCTCCTTTTTGATTTATACTGAACAATCGTTAATGAAAATCTAGTTATATCCTTAAAAGGAGAAGCTTTCAATCTATTAAAGGAGCTCGAGTAACTAGCGATAATTACGAAATAGTGTTACAAGAAATTACGTGATTTACCAATTGGAAAATTGAATTTCTGTTGGTTACAAAATTTGAATTTGAAGTAGTCTGCAATATATTTACGTAAATTCAATTAAGAGATCTAACTGAAACATCTTTGAATAGTTGAAAAATGTATAGAAATAGTTGTGTTTCCATAACCAACGTTTGTGAAATTCGATTTTTGGTCCATCGTTTTGGCAGTTTAGAAAATCTTGAATTTTCTATTACCTTGATGAATTCGTCGTGAGTTTTGAGGTCGATACAGAGAAATAAAACCGTAAAGGTAATCTTTTTTTACACAACTTGAATCGCCTATAAAAAGGAATTATTTCTATGTATTCAAAGATTTATTTTTACTTAGAGAAGGAACGTTAAATACTCCTTCTTTGGATTTCGCAAATGGCTATTTAGAAAACATCTTGAATAAACACGCATCTGTATTCCAGAAATTTATTGCATTCACTGCATTCGCCAAAATTTTGCTGCATTCCGTCGTTTGTATTGCATAAGCATTCGGAATGGATAACTTTTATTTCCATTGTATAGTAGAAATGCCTTTATGCTATGTGTTGCTTCAACTCCATTTTATTGTAATCTTAGTGTGTACTCACTACATCAAATAAGTCCATAGTGTTGTGTATTATAAATAAAATCTCAAAGATATTTCCGATAATAACATTATTTTTATATTTTTTTGCAAGAAAAGCGACTCAACGACGTATAATATATAAATGTAAAGATTGGTTAAAACAACAAAATGAAGGGAACGGAATTTTTATGTCAACTTATTTAAAAATTGCTTGAAGAGCGGAAAGAAGCCTATTCTCCCCTTTTTTGTTTGTTTTCTGGATTTCCCCACATTATCTGAAGATTGCGATGCTGAGAAACAAGGTACCGGGTATGAAATAACATTGTAATACATATTAGAGTTCTTTGTAATCTTTTATTCATTTTATCTGATTTTTAGATCAAGCAAAATTCATGGAAATTTAACTTAAGTTAAAATAACATTGATGGTTAACCCCACAATTATTTTATAACTCTGTGTCTTTTTCTGTGTCAGAGAATTAATGCTTACATCATATCTGTACTGATGGTGCAAAAAAGGCCAAAATTTTTCAAAACTTTTAAGAAACTAACAACTAAGAAAGAAACTAAGAAAACGTTACGATTACCCCAACCCAAATCTTTCTAGGTCTAGTCTTAGATTTAGTGTTGGTACACAATAACAGCTACATTACAGCTAATGTAATGTAGCTGTTATTCGGTTTTCGATTATTATATACTTGTATCGAACTAAAACTAGAACTAACACTAGATCTAGAACTAGAAAAATTCGGCCTGAAGACACACGACTAAACCGAAATATTTCTAGGTCTAATGTTAATTTTAGTTTTAATTCTTCTTTAAGTCTACATTCTTTTAAATTATTCTGAAATTAAAAGTATAACTAAGACTAAACCTTCAACCCAGGTTCAGTTCTAACACTAAACCTAAAGCTAGAATCATTAAGGTTTAGCCATACGTCTTTTAAGACGACTAAACCCTAATGTTTCTAGTTCTAGATCTAGTGTTAGTTCTGCAGCTAGGTTGGGTTGGGTTCTAGTTCAAATGTTTATAGTGGAAGATCCTGTGTTATCTCTAGGCGTTAGTATCGGCTCTATTTTTAGTTGTACATTGTACAATGTTATGGTACTGGTGATTCATGTTTTCGAGTAGGTAATAAGTGTTAATAAGTAAATGTGTGGTGCGCTATAACATATCACATGGTAATTGTTATTGCCCATCACTATGTTATTACCCACGATAAAATACATAACTTTTGTTTCAAACATTTGTTGATTTTATGAATATTATATCAACAAAGTGCTTCCGGATCATATCTTCATATTTTTGCGTTTTTCTCAATATTGACGCATTTAAACGTAAAAATGAAGATTATGCTGTTGAAGACTATTGTTGTGAAAATAAAATTTGCAACAACTATTGTTCCAAAAGTTTTTTTGTCATATATTTTCGAGAATTAAGCAGGTGACATACTAAATAAACATTTGTATAACGAAAATAAAAGTCCTTAATATCCGAGCAATGCTCAAGCAATTGTCCGGTATCCGGAGAATCGGATTTTTAAAAATGGGCTAGTTGCTAGTAAATAAATCCATTCTCATTCTAAAAGCCGTTCTCAAAATAGATATGCTGGGAAGTTTTGATTTACTAGTTGTTTAAAAATGTCTTTAAAATATTTAAATATTATTTTACATCTTCATGCCATAAGAAATCCATTCCTACGTTTTATTGTTGGTAGAAGATTTATGTTTCTACAAATTTTACCTGAACCATGATAAAGGATATATTGTTCAATATACACGTTTATTACCACCGACATATCGCAAAACTTCTCACATTTCTACATTTATAAATTCAGCATTTTGAAAATTGATTTAGGGAACTTGTCCAAAACTTTGTATCATATAATTCATCGTTTTTGGGATATTAGTAATTTGCGACACGTTTTACGATTCAATTTAACAAATTATTCAAAAACCTTTGATGTACGATGACTATCAGTACTAAGAATACAAGTTTTCTCTTGTTAATTCATTCGAAAGTGAAAAATCATTAATATTTTTTTAGAAACCATTAAAAAGGATCGATAATGTTTGATTGTGTAAACTATCGACATTTATCTATGATTTACGACCACTAATTTGGCTTTAATCTTTCCTTTCTAGCATCGAAAATGTACCATTCGAATGAGTGTCAATAACCTTAAATGGCGACTTTCTTACTATGTTATGAATCAACCGTTATATGATGTATTTTAATGTAATTAGACTCTTAAAATATCATTTTAAAACAAACCATGTTGTTGAATTCATAAATTAAATTATCATTTTATACATTTTCCGTTTTACGATGAATTATTGTCGGTGTAAAAATTTATTAGATCGTTAACAACTTAATAACACCCGATAACTACTTTCTATATACAGGAAGTAAAATGTTTATTTGCAAAAGCGTGTGTTAAATATTAATAGCGGAATGATGACTCAACGGTCTGTAAACGACTATGACTAAGTTCGTTGGGTAGGTTGTCGTTAATTTGTCGATAATAAAGCTGTACGTTTAGGTTTAGGATGGGGACCCATACATCATCGAAATATTATCCTCATGTCGCCATCGGTAGCTACATGCGTTCGCGTTTCCGAACGAACTATTTCGCAGCTCGTAACTCCCACACATTCTGGCGCTAACGAGCTGTTCGAACGAACGAAAAAAAAACACAAAACCGTCCGTCGGGTGAAAAACGGCTCGCGAGTCGATAAAAATCGTCGAGGACCGACGTAGGAAAACAAGCTGTAACTTTAACACCGTTGCGCAACGTTTTTCTCCTTTCTCCTTTCGACGGGGACCGCCACAGAAAATAGATTCTAAAATTACGAATTAGGGGGATAATAATTCAACTAATAATTCGTAATCGCTCTATGAAGTTGCTCATAAATCGTGCCCGTCAAGAGATTGTAGACTAAACAGTTATTTTTACGCTCTGTTTTTGGATCAGGTAAAACGTGAAAGTTAGATGAATTGTGCTGAGGAAGTATATTTAGCACACAATCGTACAATGCCGGAACGATTAATTCTATTTGGCATTTCGGAATGTTGCCAAAAGCACGTTCAGGGGGCGAAGGGTGAAACGTGTGAGTCATTTTTAGCTTGAACAACCTTCCAGATACATTCTTTTAAGTATTGTTCTGTCAACGAATGCTAAGTTGAAAAAAAGAAATTCATTAAATTCCGCTAAAGTTTCATTAGGAAGTTATTCTAATTACATTATTACATATCAAGTTCATCTAATTTCCATAAAGTAAAGTGTGTCCCCGAATAGAATTAAAAAGTAAAGAGAAAAGTATAAGGGCTAAATAAAATATTGGGGTTTAAAAAAAAACCTAACGTCACACAATAACTTTTGACGTAAATTTTGAAAATTTTAATTAATTTTTCTAATTTGTTAATAATTACGTACCTACTGAAGAAGAGCAAGGCTCGAAACTAGTTTAGAAAAATAAATTTTAATTATCACCAGAAGTAATTAAAAAAATAAAATTAAAAAAAACCCTAATTTAATAATTGATGAAAAAAGGATAACAAAAATTATTTATATTAAAATAAAATATGGCTAACTAAATAAATGAAATATTTTAAATGTAAATTTATGCAATAACACACTATGTAATAATGAATATTATTATTATTCTTCTCTCTCTGTCGAAAGGCGCACGGTTAAACCAAAACTTTCTAGTTCTAGATCTAGTGCTAGTTTTAAGCTTGACTGTTACTAACTCAAGTTAGATTTACATACATCCAATGACGCAGATAGGCACTCAGAAGCAACTTGAAAGAATTTTTGCTGTTCTAATAGGAATGCGGCTTAGGGTTTATTTAACAGCACAAAAGCTACTCTTCTTGATCCGCAATAAAACGTCAGCATCTAATTCAGAAAGAAATGCTAATAATTTCCAAATGTGGATAATAAATGAACTACTTTTTACAACGGAAATTTTGAACTCAACCGACCAAACTCCTGCATCTATTATTTTTTGCAGTGCTTATACAGTGATTAAAGATGATATTTGGGGTGTTATAGATCAAAAAATATCAGAAACCGTTGAGAAGTCTAACTCCACTTGGACACTTTCATGTATGTGCACAATCATGTGCACAATCATGCACAGACAGCCAACTTCGGTAACTGTTTTCTAAAGCGAGTACTTTATGTAACGATTGAAGAAACCATATAGCACCCAAAAAATTTTATCAAATACTGTTTTTCATACGCTGAATTAAAAATTATTTTTATAATTCAACTTTGAATTAGTGTACATTCCTTAAAATGCATTTTTTAATGGACCATATTTATCAGAAGGGAATCTCCTAAATAGTTTCTTTCTGGAAAATGTTGACAACGCTATTTGCTAATTCTTGTGAAGAATTGTCTAAACGTGAGGAATTTTAAATGTTAAACGCACAATAATTTTCTTTCTGAACAATATTATATTTTTTGTACTATTGCTGTTAGATGCGTCAATATTGAGAAATAGTCGAAAACATGAATATATAAATTAGCTGAATTAGCCTTAAAGTGGACGGAATACATAATGGACATGAAATATAGCAAAGTTATTGGAGATGGGTATTAGGCTTAGGTTAGGTTGGGTTGGGTTGTATTGGGTAAGGTTGAATTGGGCTGGAACTCTAAGTTAGAAAAAATAAGAGAGAAGGGAAAACAAGAACAATAAAGTATGTGGATGAACATTTTAGGAGTGTGATGAAGGAAGATTATAACAGGGATTTGTAAGAAGACAGAATTATTGTAAAGAAAAAGGTTGTTCTCGTGTATTTAGATGCAATTTGTTAATGGTAATACTTTTTAATAATATTGTTAAACAACAATTTGTTTTTATATCCATAAATTTTGAGGGAAATATGAAAATATAGAAATTTGATGAATTTCGTTGCTTACGTTACTTTACAAGATCTTAGCGATAGTACTTGGTAAACATTTTACAATTATTTTCATTTTTAAAGTTCATTTACACTTGGTTACAATTTAATTATAAAATGTCCGACAAAACCTAAAAAATAATATAATGTAAGTCAAAGAACACAATATTGACTTAGACATCTATCACTTCAATCCAACCTGTTAATTTTTGCTCCCAACTCGGTTACCGTAAATCAGCTTGAACTCGATATACGCAAAGTTTGAATTTGGTTTAATGAAAACCCAATTTGGTCCTTCACTAATATGCTTACATTATAAAGGAATGTATGCACGTATTGTATTCTTTGCAAACTTGCTATTTGCTTTCTATATGTATAAATATTTACCTAGAATAAGTAAAACAGAGGTAATATGTATGCACACTTTGTTAATTTACATTGAAGGGCATACACATGTACCTACTGATTTTTGATTCCGAACTCTTTTTTGTCCCATCTTGTCCATCTACTCGCGGGCTCGGTAATACAATTCGTATATTTGTAAATACATTAGTACCAGGTGAGGTCCAAATGGCACATTAATAATGTACCCCTATTCATACCTAACCTGTTAACAAATATTTCAATCAAAAAAGCAAAACCTAAGACGTAAAACAGCGAGTACTGCGATGGAAAACGAAAATTAAAGGTAGAAGATGGCACACCATACACGAAAAAGGATAAGTAAAAAATAGCAAAACCAATAAATAATAAAAATACTAATTATAAACAAAGAGAACAGCTACTATTGGTCTCCCATTAGCAAGTTGACAAGGCCAGATTTAAATGATCTGATTGATAACCACTTCAGATCAACTGGTAGATAAGTAAAGGACACATACTTCGGCGTGTATGATCTTCTAAATAATGACATCTTATATTTAGTAGAAGAATTTCATGATAGATAGGCTTCTCATTAGTTAAAATCTTATGACATAGATAAAGCGTTAGCAATTTGCGTCCATTGAACATGTATATCCAACCGATATCAAAAAGTTTATTAGAAATATCAGCATACTTTTCAATACTATATACAAACCTCAAAGCATTCTGTACTCTTTGAATACGCAACGTATCAACACTATCAATTGAGGCATCGTAAAGCGGGACACAATAGCCTAAAGATGTGCCGAATAAAATAACTTGAGAGTTAGAAAGATTCAAGTTGAAATTATACTTTAGTGACAACTGAGATATTTGGTTTAAATCACTATTTAGGTTCTGCAAAGCTGTTTGCCAGTTATCCGATGGCAAAGACATGTACAGCTGCATATCATCAGTATACATGTGTCTCGTCCAGTACAGTAAGGGTTCCAGTATTGATCCATGCGGCACTCATGACATAATAGGATGACATTCAGAGAGAACTTGTAAAGCCACCACAGTAAACCTTATTCTGGACAAAATATTAAGCAAAGTATCATGTCTAACTGTATCAAACGCTTTGCTGAAATCAAGTAACACAAGAATCCGTAGTTGTAAGAAAGTCTTCAGTCACCTTCATTAAAGTTGTACAACAGCTTTAAAGCAGTTTTAGGATCTTCCCTAATACTCGACTATCAATACGGCAAGAAATTAATTTCTTCCAAAAACAACCTTTGACATTACCGGCAATATGCTTATTGGTCTAAGATTCCGCTAGGTAGTTTAATTGCTTATTTTAGGCAATGGAATAATTGTGGCTGTCTTCCATTGCGAAACACATTCTTCTAACAATATGAGTAATAAAATGTAAAATATGATAGCCATAAAGATTTTATATGTTTATACTAATACCTTATTAATATCTTATTAATAATTATTCCTATTTTATATTTGACCCTAAAAACGCCGATTATGGCTTTGGTTGTAGCTCAACTGCAATATGCTTCAGTAATTTGGTATCTTATTTATTTATTACATCAACTAGTGATTGAAAAGGTTTAGCGTTGCTTTTTAAAGTTTCTTTCTTATCGTATGGATGGTCAATATCTGTCAAAAGGAGTGATTACTTGGACTTACTGTACCGCCACGAATCTCCTCTACAAAACAGAAATATGAACCAGAGTGCATTGTACTTGCAAAGGTTGTTTGTGTAGTGAGATGAATTGTGCTTGGTTATTGGCGCGAGTTAACTTAGTGGTGCTGCGCATGAATTCTCGAACCTATATGTGTTTTTATGCACCTCTTTGTACGTCTACCGTTTTAACAAAGGCGCCGATATCCCATATGATATTTAACGTAAATGAAATTTTTCGATTGTTAAATTAATTATTGTTATTGATTTCATGTTTTTATCAATTCGTATATACTTTTTCATTGCACTTTATATTCATGTTTTTCTAATTGTAACGCATGGTACGCTGTTGGGCAACAAAGTATATTATTAAGTACTTGTGTGTTAGATGTAATGTTGAAAACATATTGTGTTGCTATGCAGTTGTCGTTTTGATTCTCACGTACTCGACGTTCGAAAAACGGCTCGAAAACCTAAACAAAAAGGGTACCGGAAGCCCTTTGACTTCTTGGGGCATATAAACAAGTGTCTCGATGGGGGAACAGGGAACATTCCTCTCGCCATAATGGGCGTGCGCGCGCAGACGCTAAAAAACGATTAATTACGATTTGAGCCGCGACTGAAATTCTCCTGTAGACAAGAAAGGTTGAGTCGGACGGTTTGCGATTGTGACGGAATGTCGACTTTAACAATGAAGGAGGCGAAATCGTTTCTGTACAAGGTGGATTCAAAAAATAACAAACCGATTTAATTGCACGAGCGCAAGCTCAACTTAATTGTTTGTTCATCAAGACGAAAACATTATAGCTTTTCTTATAAACTTGCGGGTTTAACGATTTTGGTGTAATACCTGAAAAGTAACAGACCAAAAAGAAAATTCCAATCGACAATAGTTTACGTTACGCCGCGGCCTGTTTAACGCGTTTAACAAGACCAGTTAAGCATTTATTAATCCATTCCGAGCCGTTGAGTTTTGAAAGCACGGATGAGCTTAAAGTAGTGGGCGTCGTTTCCCAGACTTAAATGAAATTTTATTAAATAACAGCTCGCTGGTTTTATCTAAACCGCTTTATCTGGCCTGGCACGAAAAGACGATAGCTACAATGTATAAAAGAAGTCCTCATAACTTTCGGTTTAACGGTAGTCCCGAATTAATTTACGACCGCATCGAGAAAAAAATCGAGCCCTCGTTGTCGTTAATTGGTTATTTAATTGAACACGTCTCTTCATTAATCAAACTGATTAATATAAACAGGCCCATAACGGTTTCAAAGTTGCGAAGCGAATTAAGTACCCCTTTATTATAAATAATGTTTATCTAATTAAAAACTTTTGATTGCTTCACGATTTTAAAGTAACGTTTTGAAATTTTTTGAAGAAACCGCTTCGGTATGTACCCCTAACCACTAACAAACCATAAAAATGTCGTCTAAAAACTAAACCAGATCCTTCCATTGGGTGGCAAACATAAAAAATCGTTTGCTATTCTGTAAGATAAAGCAACCTACAACCCTCTTATCGTTAAAATAGAACAATTCGTGCCAAACAACAGGTACACAAAAAAGAAGGAAATGGTTGCGTTCCATTATCATGTCTCTGGTGAAACGTTCTTTTTTCCATGGTTATCGTTCGGTCGTAAAACTTTAGTCGACCAAAACGGCGCCAGGTACTATTTCCTTTCGGGTGTTTACTGATTTCGTCATAGATACAGTTCGAACATCAATTGGCAATTTGCCGGAACGAAAAGAACTCGATTGATAACTTTGGGTCGGCAGGTATCCCGAGGTTTTGAAACCATTTTAAAAGAAAAGGTGGCCGGAAAGAAACAACAGATAAAGTAAACGCTAAGAAATAAAGGAAGTAGTGAATTTAAATAATAAGCTTGTTAGCGGGTGAAAACACGTTTTACTTTTATTTTCGTGAATAAATTACAACGGGAAAACGGTGGCGACGGTCCTTTCGAATTCTAAACATTTCACTTAATTGTGTTTTGACTGGCAAACAGTAGCTGTAGCGAATAAATCTTGAAGCCGCGGTGTTTTCTTTTGTCTTTCCACCGTGAGTAATGAGCGTGCTCCAGCTGCGATGTTGAAAATCCAGTTGACTCTTGAATCAATCACCAAATAACAAAAAAAGAAGTGATTTATAGTTTGAGAAAACTCGCCGAAAATAAAGAGTTTTAGTAGATGTTCTGGACGGGAGTTATTTGGAAGGTTCAGATATGCTTAATTTACCTTGACAAAACTAAATCCGAATATCGGAAATTGTCATTTCTGACTCTGTTCGCAAAACCGTGTAATTTTAACAAGCTTGAGAAGTGGCACGGCTCCGCTGCTTTCTCCATTACCGGTGCCGTTATAATTCCTGATCCAATTAGGCCTTAATTAGATATTTTGCGTCCCCTGAGCTAAGATAGAGTTATAGAGAAGCGAGCTCTCTCAATTTATAGAACTTTCTCCAAGTTTTAATCGCAAAATTGTTGACGACAGTTCTCTCTATATATATACTTCATGGAAAGTAGAAGAACGTGGTACTCAATAATGTAATTAGAATAACTTCCTAATGAAACTTTAGCGGAATTTAATGAATTTCTTTTTTCAACTAAAAATTGTAACTGGAAAATTCTTGCAAATTTGACAGTTACATATATACATATATTTCTATACATATATACAGTATGCCCTCGGAACGAGTTACAAAGAAGGAAACAAATTTATTACTGATTTTCCAAACTCATCTAAGCACAAATAATGCATCGAAATTTATCACACGAATTATTCCCGTTTTTGTGTAAAAACTGAACTTTTTCTAAATTGAAAATTTTTCAACTTCAATTTATTACATGTTTTCTCTAAAATGAGGTACATAATTAAACACATTTTAGCAAAAATAGACATAGTTAATTCTTTAGAAGCCCTAACCATATCGATTAATTTAGATACTAGCCCTTATTTATTTTATAGGGCGAGTGTGGAATCAAGTAACTTCAGTAACAATTTTGCATTGTTACGAAGTTACTTGATTCACGTATTCCGAAGTTTCTTAAACCGATAGCGATTTTGATCGCAAATGCGAATTATCTTTATCTACTATTGCAGAATGAATCAAATTTAACACATCATAAAACTGTCTACCTCCAAGAATACTACATTAACTCAACTTCTTCAATAAAAGGTCGTGATCAATCCGATCAAAGGCCTTCTCAAAATCAGTGTATACAACGTCGACTTACCCAAAAGCCATTATCTCTACGATATATTGCGTAAGATAACATAAATTAGTAACCGTCGACTGTCTAGACACGAATTCATGTTGATAAAGGGGCGTAAACGATCTAGTATGGTGATAAATGGTATTATGAACGAAAAGCACATACACTTTTACAAAATTGGATAGAACATCAATTGGTCTGTCGCCTTCTTAAATACTGGTGTAATTTTTCATGTCTGTGAGAAAATAGAATTGACTATCAACTGATTAATAATAAAAGCTTAGACAAACCATAGCGTGCATCACGTACAAGAAAACTAGGTATCGGCCACCTCACCTAAATCGCTCTTTATATCAATCAATTTATTTTCTGTAACCTGCTGGATGTTAAGCAATGGCAATGTAGAGGCTGTGTCAGTAAGGTCTATCATCGAATAGAATAAACAGATAAGATAAAGGAAGTAAACGCACTTACTAAGTCTATCGGTGCAGTATACAGTTCCACATCATCCCCAAGAATTGACGGCATTCTATTAGTACCTCGCTTGTGTCATATAAAGTTCCAGAAATCACTAGAATCATGTTTTAAGTTATCAGAGGTACGTCTACAGTATTCCCGTTTTTGATTATCTCTGTAGAAAACCATTATATTTTTTATTACGTTTCATCTTTACTGAATACAAGGCACCGATATCTGTATCAAACCATAAAGAGCAGAATAAAACAAATCCAACGTCCAAATATGACCAATACATCATACAAAATTAAAAAATTGGCTTTAAACTTTATTGTAAAAGAAAATGATGGTTTACAATTTGTCAAAATATATCTATAACAACACATATTTATGATTATACTACCAATACAAACGGACCATACAACCCAATTTTTCTCTAAAGATTCATTGAAGGCATAAAAACGTGATCAACTCAAATTCTTAATATAGCTTATCATTTTCTTCATTGGCAACTGTTTATTTGACGGTGGTAGGTGATTATAAAATTTTGTACCCCAGTATTCAAAGTTTTTCTGTATTTTTAGCAACCGATGATGAGGTATTCGTAGTTCATCCATTTGTCGTGTGGGATAGCTATCTAAGCCTGAGTTTTTTACCAGCTGTGGTATTTTTTAATGACAATTATATAACCTAGAACACATACACACGGTATAGTAACAATTTTCTATACTTTCGAATGTGCTTTGCAACTATCTCTAGTTCTTAAATGCAGGAGCACTCCAGGATAGGCCTCTTCTGCAAAAAGAAAATTCTGTCAGTTTGGCAGCCTCAGTGGTACCAATAGACGCCATCCTCCTGACACTATAAATTGCTCCATTTAGATTCTTTGCTGTATTTTCAACACGGATGAACCCTTTCAGCTTTTTGTCTAGGTTTAATCTAAAAAATATCAATGATTTATTTTCTGTTTTGCAGTGGCCTTTGTTAAATCTCATACTTCGTGTTTTTCTGCATTCATAGTTAATCCATTATCTTGTAGCCACTGTTTAACAGTATTTAACGATTCGGTAGAATTAATGTGAAGATGTTCCATTGATTCTCCAGATGAAGCTATGGTTGTATCAACTACATAGAGGCAGAGGTCCGATTGTGTTATTAGGTTTGGCATGTCCTAGCAAGTAATAGAAAGTAATAGGATCCTTGAGGATCTCCGGTGGAAATGCTTCTTACGTTTTATCTTTTACCATTGATTACCACATCTTGACTTCTATTTTGCAAGTATGCTTTCATCATATCATATGCGATACCTCTCACACCGTAATAATACAACTTATCTAAAAGTAATGTATGATTCATGTTGTCTAATACTTTGAACAAATCGAGTCCAAACAAGTCTACGAAATCTCCATTATAGCTAAATATGTTATTCATATTACACAAAAAAATTTTTTTAATTAACTTTATTATACTATACTTTAATGTTAGTGCTATTTTAAAACAATAAAAAAACATTATAATTCGTTATATAAAGATTTTACTGCATTATGCTTTAAAACCAGAACTAATGTTTACGTAATAAAAAAGACTGTTAGATCAAAAGGATCCAATAACACCACTTCGCATGACATTCGGAAGGAGTTAAATTAGGCATAGCCAGCGTTATCCAGGAAGAAGCTCGCAATCTTCCGTGTTAGATTACAACATCCTCAAGTAAAAGTCACTTGACTCCTTACATATGCTACGTGGACATGTGCTTAGTGCAGAAAATGGATCCGGGGCCGGATGACGACGACGACACAACGAAAACGACGATGTTTCCTCGTCGATTTATTTAATGAGATGAAACTTACAGGTACAAAGAAGCCCGCTGATTACCACAACCGGAAACTAGTTGTTTTATGGATGCAGGTGTCAAGTTACTACTGTACGGTTTTTATTTTTTTAAATAACACTTTGGGCTCTTCAATGACTTACGATGACCGCGTACAACGGAAATTGGTGACCCAACCTCAATTCCTCGGTTATTCAGAAACGCCCACACAAAATCCCATCGTAAATTCCGCAGGTATTAAGAACGTATTGAGCGAAGAGAAAGCGGGAACATCTGGTTTACGTATTTATGTGAAGATGCGCTGATTTTATGTTGTTGCAGACGCCCTGTAATCCCGTACCCATATTGATTTCTTTACCAGATAACTGTTGTGTTAATAAATTTCGGCTGCATGCAAACCTTCTAAAAAATAACGAATTCAAAATCATTAATATCCTATAATTAAAAACATTAATTAATGTTTAGAACATCTTTATCGTCGTGACAGCTGTCGGTTTTAATTGACAATTTCATTAATCCGGTGGTACGTAAAAGCACTGGATTCGCCATCGTCATTACGGCTCATAAAGGAAGAACTAGTTAAGTTCGACCGAAGAAATAGCTCATCTAAATTGCGGGAAAATATTTACTTACCGCATCAATTAAAATATCCAGAGCAAGTGCTCGGTCGTAATTACGAGTAACGAGAAGCTGGAGATGGACTAAAAAGCGTCGTAATCACCGCGATCAGTTCTCGGCAGGATGCTAAACGAGATCTAGTCGAGCTCCCCTTCGAATAATAATAATGTTACATAAAACAGCTTATAATAAAACAAATATAACGATTTGTTAAACAGATGAATCATCTAATATAATGAACGTATTTTATTGCAATTATTATTAAAAAATTCTTCTCCCCTCGTGTCGAATATTATTCCTCGTTTTATGTTACGTGTCGAGTTTGTCGAATGGGGTCACCTTTCAAACAGACAGACGCACACACGTTCTTAATTATGCATAAACTTGGTGGAGCAGAGGCCCACCAGCTGACGATTATGCACGTGGAGAGAACAATGGAGTACTTTAACGCGACGACGACGTCTACGTCGACGGTAAGAGGAGAGAATACTCGACGGTGACGTGACAACGCAGCAACACCGGCCACTCGAACGACTTAATTCGCCCCTACGTTAGAAGTTTAGTACCTTCAAACCACTTTGGCCTACTTCTTGTACACGCTTAGCTGTCATGTGCATGTTAAAACGATGCCGTTAAACATTTTCCAGAAGATGATGAGTAAAGACCATTACCAACGACAAAAACTGGTTGAGTGGAAATGTACCAATTTTGTTATTTAAAACTTAAACAAGTGGTACTCTTTAGATAACGAGACAGAAAATATTATGTGTGTGGGTTTTTGTGGTATTTCCCGTCATTTCTTAAGTGGCTACAAAAATAATGTCTCATTTACCGATAAACAAGTCAAATTATCCATTGTTTAGTGTAAAATATTTGCCTTAGGGTACCTGTTTTTAATAATAATAATAAATGAATGACTCATCATCACAAAGATAGCAAAATGATATTACAAGATATTACAATACAACAATTTTCTAAGAATTTGCTATACTTCAAATTGATTACGTAAATTATAATTAAAGATATTATGAACTCATCTAGGTTGGCCCTATAAAATATCAATGATAGCTATATAAACTATATGGATCATATATTATTTATTTTACTGCACAATATTTTACTTCATAATGTCTCATAATAATGAATAATAAATGCCACATTATTCCGGATTGGAGTTACGCCAAATAAAGCTGTTGAATATTTTCGAACTTCAAATACACTTCTCTTTTGTGTTCATGCAACGGAATTGTTACTGTTACAAACGATGAAGTATCTCTTTCAAACCTGGGTGGGCTCGTTTTGCTAAAATTGTACTGTTCATGGAGCGGCGTCCCCGTTTCGTCTTTATTTGTTGAAGTGGCAATTTGCGGAGGTCCGATTGAAGTCATAATAAAAAAAAATGTTTGATCCCTGAGATGTAGGGGTCTAAGGTTCAGTGGACGTGATATATCCACCAGTGGATATTTTCATTGTTGATTTCGAAAGTTGCTCGAATCATTGTTTGCACGAATTCCGGATGTATAAAGTTTATATAACTCAGAGGGCAAAAAAATTTTAAAAAAAGCAAATTATTTATAATTCATCAGTAAATCTAGTATAGAATCGATTAAAGTCGAACAATTCTTTTTCTAGTATTTGTCAGGGATATTTAGCTATAAACCGAGACATCAAAGACAAAATGTAAGTATAGATATGAGAGTAAGGTGTTTCAGTAAATTTATTAATTATATTAGTTTGGAATAATTTTATCACAAACTTTTGGTCAAAACCTATAAATGACTATGATAAGATCCTTTAAAATTAAGAAATTTAAAGAAAGTAACAAAACGTAACCATAACTTAGTATCTCAATTTGTTTTGGAGATATCAATTTTTGAATTCAACTTAAATTTGTTACAGTTCATAAAAAAACTATTTCTTGAATCACTTTTGAAAAATCGTATGATATCGAATTCTTAAGATATCTTGATGAAATATTGTGATTTATAACGGAAAGTATGAACTTTTTCGGAAACATCCGTGCTTAAATATCTCAATTTCTTTTCGAACGATCAAGTTTTGAACTCAACCTAAATTTGTGGTATTTCATAAAAATAACAACTTACTTAAACGTTTTTGAAAAATCAGACAACGCCAAATTCTCAAAATATCTTGATGACACTATTTTTGATTTATAAAGAAAAGTATGTACTTTCCTAAGAACATAACCATACTTCAGTGTCTCAATTCGTTTATAAGGTATCAATTTTTGAATTCAACCTAAATTTGTTACATTTTATAGAAATAACAATTTCCTTAAACGGTTTTGAAAAATTGTAAGCAATCGAATTCTTAAGATATCTTAATGAAATTTATTATGATTTATAAAGAAAAGTGTGCGCTTTTCCGAGAACAAACATGCCTTAGTATCTCAACTTCTTTTTGAGGTATCAAGTTTTGAACTTGATACCTGACTGGTTGAAACTTGACCTAAATTTGCGGCATTTTAATGATAATAATAATTTTATTAATCGTCTTTGAAAAATCGAATTCGAAATCTCAAGATATCTTGATGACATTGTGTATGGTTTATAAAGAAAGGGATGTACTTTTCTTAGAACTTAGCATACTTGAGTATCCCAATTCGTTTCCGAGATATCAAGTTATGAATTGAAACAAAATTTGTGGCATTTTATAAAAGTAACAATTTTCCCAAAAAACCGCGTTCTTAAGATATCTTGATGAAATTATTTGTAATTTATAAAGAAATGGAGTAACTTTCCTCAAAACCAAACCATACTTTGCCTCAATTCGGTTTCGAGATATCTATTTTTGAACTCAACTTAAATTTATAGGATTTCATAAAAATAGGAATTTCTTTAATCGTTTTTGAAAAATTGTAGGTAGCCAATTCTAAAATTCTTATCTTGATGAAATTATCAATAATTTATAAAAGAAAGCATGTACTATCCTCGAAAGAAAATCATACTTGAAAATCTCAATTTGTTTTCAAAATATCAATTTTTGAATTTAACCTAAATTTGTTACATTCCCTAAAAATAACATTCCTTAATCATTTTTGAAAAAACGTAGGAAGTCGAATTCTTAAGATATCTTCATGAAATTATTTATGATTTATAAGGGAGCGTACTTTTCTCGAAACAAATACTTAAATATCGCAATTCGTTTTCTTGAATTTTCAATTCTTGAACTCAACTCATAAAAATAATTAATGTTTTTTGAAATATCGTAGAAATTTTAATTACTAAAATGTCTTGAGGAAATTTTTTGTTATTTATAAAGGAAAGTATGTATTTTTATCATCAAGAATCATCATCATTTTACCCTAATGTATGTGAAAGAATTCTAGTTACATTAGATATTCTGGTTATGACAAAAATCCATTAATTATGACAATGATGCACAACAGCTTTATCTTCTCAATTCAGTCACAATATTTGTTGCGAAGGTTTTTTTTTGGAGAGCATCCTTATTCATTTATACTTTTCTTCTTCAAAATCAGTCTTTTTTTAGCATCCATCACACATACACTCAACTATTTTTTACACGGTAGATAATAATAATTTTACGCGATAAAATGTAAAAGCAATGTTTACCAAAAAATCGTGCAAGAAAGCAATAATGAAACCCAATTGTATGTATATAAAACAAAGGCAGTTTAACATTATTGAAAAAAAGAAATAAAGAAAATTAGTGTACAGTGAAAATTTAGTTTTCTTGATATCCTGCTACACAAAATTTTAGGTTTTGTTACAATTTTAATGTACGCTCCATGTCTGGAACATGAGTAAGAAAATATTGTTCCATAGTTGTAACAAATTTTAAGCTCTCTCGAATTAAACTAGCCAATAGATGCGAAACTTCATCATTATTGACACAAATTATCATAAGTTCGATCAAATCGTCCTCGTTCCGTCGCTATCAGCCTTTTGCATGTTGCCAAAGTCTTCACCACCACTTGCATTGGATAGAGTTGTTACTTACTCCTTATTTGCTACGGAGTTTCATTTGACAATCATTTAGGATTGACGCAACTGTTTGATGACAAAAGACGCATTCGCAGTTGTAATCTTTCTCCATGCTTCCAGAACAGTCAACTTTCTTTCTTCCACTGAATCTAAAACAATGCTGCGGTAATGCTCTGCTCGAGTGGCTGAATCAAAGAGGCGGTCTTAGGCGGCAAAGACAGCATTTGAATATTTGGATGATCCAGCATTGAACTCTAAACCCTCATCTCATATATTTCAGAAATTCAGGAACAAAACAATTTTTGAACCAATTTGTAAACAGATCAGCCGTCATTTATGCCTATTTATTCATCATCGAATGATTTCGTGGCCTAAAGGATTTAATGATTAATAGAGGCTTTAACATTTTAACATCAAATGCATTGCTACAAAATAAGAGAGCCGCCCGATCATTGGCCGCATTTTTTTCGGTCATTTTCTTCTAGAATAATCGACTATAAAAAATCAATACAAATTATTCTGGAAACAACACAATAATATCAAAAAAAACTTTAATTTGAACATCAAATTTTACATCTATGCTAAAATTGTTTATTGCAATTTACGTACTAAATACTTCAACACAAAATGAAAATAATATTATGCTGAACAATGAAATTCTGTTCGACTAACGAAATAAAGAAGCACGTGCCATGCAGTAAAACGTAATATAGGAATATTAAAAATTGGGGAAATGAAAATTCTGACTTGCTATTAACATTATTATTATCGGTACCAGTTTTGGGAAATCTAGTTTCCCATCATCAGCCGATTTGTCAAAAGCCTTTTAAAAATAAATCTTTTACAATACATATTATGTAAAATATCAAATCATTTAAAATTTGACGTGCATATAAATAACTAATCACAAATACTTTAAAATTAATACTGTTAAATTTCTTTAAATGATAAATCGATGATGAGTGTCATTCATTCACCCAATTTGTATCTAAATTTTAATTTGCACCATGGATTCTCAAAGTAAAATAGAAAGCCTAAAGATTACCCAAGCGCAGACTATTAAAATTAAAAAAAAATTCTGTTGAGATTCGTATATATTCCTTAATATATCCTTATAGTATTTGAAATACAGGTGGTATTGCAGTGTACACTTCGCAAAATTTACAAAATTTACATACACTTACAATTTACTCATTGTCAGTTACAGAAATGCTATCAAACTGTAAAACAACAATTTTTCAACTTTGTATGGAGCAACTATTAATATGGAGATTATTCACTTACCCCTTTGTTGGATGTATGAGTGTGTGGGGAACATATGGTCAATCCCTGCATCCTAATAAGTACAACATCCAAAATGTCGCTAATCATTTGATAAAAAAAACATGGAGAAACAAAAACTGTGGGGAACCCATAAGAACAACAACAAATATGTAATTTGCAAAATTTTAGTGACAGTTTCGGATTAACCCAAATTTTCTACTTTATGTTATATCGTAAATGAAATTAAATTTGTACGATGTATCGACCGCTAGGGTTTAAATAATTGATGGCACGTCAGGCGCTGGTATTAATAATTAATTTCAAAATTAATTAGTCCATTAAAAACTATTATTGCGGTTAAAATGTTCGATCGATGTGACGTGCTATTAATAAAAGACGAGCTGGTCCAATTAAACTAAAATTCCAAAGTTGTACTTCTCCTTGGCAATTACAGGACTGGTAATGAACGTTTGGCTCGAATAAATAACAAAGTCGAACGTATAAATCGATTCGTAGGGGACGGCGCTTTATAAATTAAGTCGTCTCCGTAAAACGCGGTCTCGGACAAGTTAATTTAGATTGGATTTTTCCGGCAATGATGAATGGTTTATATTCGATACGAACCAGTTTAGCTATATAACATAGAAATCCGTTTCCTATCCGTTCATAATTTCTCGGTAAAATACGTTTCAATTTCGCTAAAAGGAAATTGACTTATTTTAAAACGGAAACGGACATGTATCGATCCCATTTTGAGCGCATATTCATAAGTTATAACGGATTTTTTTTTGGCGCAAAAAGGCCAAGCGAAAACTTACTTCGAGTGAGGATGAGAAATTCAAACAAATTTTTATACCAAGATGGATTAGCCAGCTTTCTTATGCAAATCTTTGGAAACTTGCGCAAAAAGGGAAATTATCCCGTAAAAAGTTAATGACCGGGAGTGACAAAAGACCGCGCTCTCGGAGTGGTCTAAGAACTGCAGCAAATGAAACCCTTTGTTCTTAATTCCTCGCTAATCTCGCGATGGAAGGTTTACACCGGAAGAAGAAAGATTTATAGAAGGACCACTGAGAATTCCCAAGAAAATCTAATTCAACTAAAAAAAGATAAAAGAACTTTTTACGTTTCCAAGTCTGTTTTCTCTAAATATATCACTTAGCTGACAGCAAGCTTGAATTAACCGATTTATTTTAATTATTTTTTTGCCTTAATCTATTTGTGTAGTTGAAAGTAAATAAACAGTTCAGTGACTAATGCGTAGTAATAATAATTATGTAGATATAAACCCTGATCAAAGAAGTTTCTAAACATTATACCAAAGTCTAAATTCTAGTTTATTACATCTTCTTAATGTAATTGAAGGAGTTTCTGTTGAGAAATTTGGCTTTAATCCAACGAGAATCTAATAAATTAATGTATGCAATATTTTAGAACTAATTCTTAGAAATTGTAAAGGATAGAGTCACCTCAATTTCTCTTACGTCTACCAAGAAACTTTGGTAATTCCCACTCAAATTATCCCAATTGTCTCCTCCTCCTTTGTCTTCGGAGAGCGCCAGGATAATGACTTAATAAACATGGCGGCTTTGCCAGTTAAAAACTCGTTTCCTGGACGAACCTTGACAAATAATAACGCCGCTATTCTTCGAAAACAATAATACTATCCGTTCAAATGTTAATTTAAAAAGTATTAAAGAATTTTATCTAATTATAATCATTGATTAAAATTAATGATAATTTAATGCTTATATTTCTTTATTGCAGACATAAGAGAAAAGTACAAAACTTCCTACCGTGCAAGAACTCGCCGCAAACTAATAGGGACGGACCCACCACAGCTGGGGTTATCTACGAAGATCTGCACGAAATAATGCCGAGACCGACGCCGCAACATCACGCGGGCGTCGCTCACGTCGTAGCCTCGTCCATCGAGGTAAATTTACATTTTTTTGTTTGCTTTCTTTTTCTCGTCCTTCTTTCGTCGTTGCGAAGGGCCATGCCGTCCCGATGTAAATGCACCCGACTGATAAATATTTACCTCTTGTACTCTAATTTTAAAGTTTCAATCTGTCCATACTTTAAACGTACCTCTTCTTTTTAACTCATCTTTTATCAATAACGAAAGAGATTTCATTTCCGTAAAAGAAAATCATTAAAGTAATTACTGTAAACAAGGTTTCGTTCAATTTGATTAAGAGTAAACTCTCTTTGAAAAGTGATAACCGAAACATACGTAGCCTCGATCTGTGTAGAAATGGAGGAGGGTTTACGACCCCCACTGTACACCTCCTATATTTACACATGAACAGCTGCGCAAAGCGCATTTTGCTTCATCCAGAGAACACACAGGGAAAGACCCGCATATCCAGGGAAGCGTAAAGCGTTTTGAGAGAAGAGCGTCGCGACGTCGCCATCGTCGACACAACGCGTACCAGGACCCTTTTTTTAAATAAACACCTACACATGCGCCGGTGACATAATGTCAAACAGACGGGTTGGTTACACATTAAAAAATATTAAAAAAAAAACTTGGAAATTAACGAAGAACTACAACGATGCGATGTCGACGGCGGAGGAACCCTTATAAAAAAATATATTATACATGTTAGTGTCACATATTATGAGTTAAAATAGAACAGTCAAGAGACAGATGTTGATAATTTTGGTTTATTACCAATTAAAAGATGATACAAGGAGGAGGGCTACGATGGGTAAAAGATGTTCATTAAAAGTTTTTGAACTGTTTATATTATAACGATTTTTAACATTCGTTTTGAGAATAAGATCAAAGACCTGTGTTTTATTAAGATTGATTAAATCATTTCAACTGAGAAAATTTGACAAACTTATACAAGTTCAGTGTTGTTAAATACCCGGGTATATAATCGGAGGTATTTACCCAAAATGAGTATTTTGAGGTATTTAGAAAAAGGGGGCACTGGTGAGCCATGAGAAAAAGGGGCACCATTCAGCCCGGCAACGTCGAATATCTTAGGACGGCTTTAGTTAAAAAATCAAGCATTGCATATTCAATGCATCTGGAGACATTTTTAACGAGGCCTCTTCAATAAATAGTTTCTGAAATAGAGTACTATACAAACTGATTTGGCAACCCTGTATATTTCAATCGAAGTAAAACTAGAACTAACTCTACACCTAGAAGTGGAAAGCTTTCATCTTCAAAACCCATATCTTTCCACTACCAGGTCTAGAGTTAGTTTTGTATCATTAGATCTTACTCTAGAACTAGAGATATTTGGGCATAGCCGTACATCTCTCAAGACGGCTAAATCCGAATGATTCTAGTTCAAGATCTAGTGTTTGTTTAAGTTTTATTTCAATTCAAATATTCAGGGAGTTTTGTGTTGGGATGGTTTGGATTTAGAGAAAAATTAAATTGGGTGTATGTAAAACTATAAATGATAACAATGATAGGGGAAGGAGAACAAAAGAAAAGAAAGAACAAAAATGGTAAATATTGGAAAGACAAAATACGAAACATGTACGAACTTAAAAAGTATAAAAGGAAATTTGAGAGATGCAAAAGAAATAGCTTGACATCACCTTAAGAACATAAGATTAAAAGAGCTTTTAGAAACGTGGAAGTAAGAGTAAACATATACACAACCAGTGGTAAAAAGCAAGAGGGGAAAGAAGCAATAAAACGATACAGACAACACAAAAGATAACACCAACAGTAGCTATGCTCTAATAATCGAAACAAATAATAAATTATTTGAAGAATCAGTGATGAATATCAAAAAAAGTTATGGACAGTAGAAAAAACAAAAACCACTAAACAAAGTAAGCACGTTTATAAGTACGAAGGCTTTCACGGCTGGTGTTAACTGAACTAAAATTAGAATTAACACTAGCACTAATACTAAAACTATTACTAGAATTATCACTAGGACTAACACTAGATCTAAAACTAGAAATTTTCGGGTTTTGCCGTGCGTTTTTTGAAAATGTTTGACGTTTCGGATGTCATGTTGCAACCTTCTTCAGAAACTGGTTCGAAGTGACTTCAAATCAGTTCGAACTAGAAAGTTTCTAGTTTTAGATCCAGTGTTAGTCCTAGTGATAGTTCTAATTTTAGTTCAGTGAGTACGTTTAATCCAAAAATATGAGTTCTTTATAATAAATAGCAATAACAACAGTTATTTACACATAAACTCAAAAACAATATAATAATCTCTAAATTAGAGGTTCTCAATCTTCTTTGGTTTGCGGTTCCCTAAATAATCGGATTTTTTCCGGGACGCCCTAAATACATTCTATTTTTTTAAATTGTTAACTTTCTTAAAATATTGGAAAAGTTTCCATACTTTTCTTTAGACAGCTAAACTCTAATGTTTCTAATTCTATGTTTAGTGTTAGTTCCGAAGATAAGTTGGGTTGGGTTGGATTGGGTTCTTTATTAAGAGACGCACGGCTAAACCTGAATATTTCTAGTACTTGGTCTAATGATAGTTCTAGTTTTAACTGCCATTCAGTGCTTGATTGTTACAATTCTTCTGAAACTAAAAGTATTACTAATACTAGACCTATAACCTAGCTTTAATATTAACACTAGACCTAGAACTAGAGACATTTGGTTTTAGCCATACGTCTTTTTAGACAGCTAAAAGCTAAACCCTTTGGATTAAGTTAGGTTTGGTTTCGTATTAAGAGACATAATATATTGATATTTTTTCTTTGTGAATAAATTAATACTTTTGAATTAAAAAATATGTTCTTGTATTACTATAAATTTACCTACTGTTCAGGTATTTACCCCGGCCTAGGGTATATAATAATCGATCAGGGAAGTCTCAAATAACTTTCTCATTATACGTGTAGAAATTTCGTTCGCTAGAACTGTTAGAAAATTATTACATTCAAGTAGCCAAATGACCCATTATAAAATTTTTGCTGATCCAGGTCTTTAACCGATATTGGTGCATAAAATTTGATTATTGCAGAATATGAGAAAGAAACAAAACATGATATTAAATTTGACAAAGGAGCAATCAAAATAGAAAGAGGTTCCTTTTTTAATTTATTTTTTTTTATGAAAAACCTGAAATGGTTGAGATGTATGCAACATTCTTGGGAGAGGAATATATAGGATGTTTAAAAAAAGCCGCTGACAGATTTCTAAGACATGAAATATTTAAAATGAATAATCCCTATATCTCCTTACGAGATATAGAGTGTCAGAAGTTCATTAAAATTAAACATTTCAATCAACATAAACCTGAATGTTTCTATTACTAAAATTAGATTTAGAACTAGAAACATTCAGGTTAAGTAGTACATCTCAATTCCGTTTTGAGACACGCATGACTGGATTTAGAACTAGAAAGATTCTATTTTAGCCAACTAATGTTCATGATACTTGGGACAGCCGACGGCTTCGAAGGCTACTAATCTTATATCTTATATCTGAACATAACTTGGGACGGTCGATATCAACCCAACCTATGTATTATCAAGTCGAGGTTATTTTCCATAAAGTTGACCGTGGTAAGTATTGAAATAACGGGTCTAGTAGACGGTTCATCCCATCGCCATCCACAACAGAATTAGTCGGCAATCCAAGCTTTGTTTCAGGAAGCAGAAAAAATATGCTCAAGACTCAAGATAGTCTTGACACGTTAAGTTAAACCCGCATGTTTCTAGTTCTAAGACTAAGCTAGAACTAGAAATTTATCCTGACTGAAATGTTTTATGAACTTTTGTTGCTCTATATCTCGTTAAGGAGACATTGGCGAGCAAATGAATATTAAGATTATTCATCTTAATTTTACATGTATTATCTACCCTAGAAGTCTATCAGCAGTTTTATTGAATCACCCAATAATAACAATAGGTGTCAAGCGAAAATTACTGACAATTTTGGTCTTAGGGGGTATTTGGCGATGACATCGCTCGTTGGAAAGTTATCAAGTTTGATCTTTAGCTTGTCCAACGTGGAACAGTTGGAATGTGACCAATCAGTAAACGATCTGCTTCGCTTATCTCTGTAAATATTTTCCAGCATAACGCTAACTGGAAACCAGCCATATATCAATTAAAAAAGGAAAAGAAAGAAACTTTACTAGCTACAGAAATTTTACAACAAGCAAAGGAAATTGGACAATTGACAGAAGAATAAAAGACTGACTTGATGAATTTAATTGGACAATCTTTTGGATTATTTTCACATCGATCTGGAAGAACCAATTTGGTTCAATATATAACTCTAAGGCCCACTTTTACCAACCTCCCGTTAAAGTAACTAGCGGTGGTTACAGCGAATTTAAGTGCTCCCACTGGCTATGAGCCGGTTTTTAACTATTGGACAAGTTTATCAATAGATGGTAAAAGTGGCCCTAAATGAAGGAAACATTATCCAAACTAAACCATATTCACAATCTCCAAGAATATGAGAAATTGTAGTCAAAGAAATAGATAAAATGCTTAACTTAGTTGAAAAATCATTATTACAAAAATATCGCTCATATCTAGTATATACAAGAAAGAGCTGGTTTCCAGTTAGCGTTATGCTGGAAAAAATTTACAGAGATAAGCGAAGCAGATCGTTTACTGATTGGTCACACTCCAACTCTTCCGCGTTGGACAAGCTAAAGATCAAACTTGCTGACTTTCCAATGAGCGATATCATCGCCAAATACCCCTTAAGACCAAAATTGTCAGTAATTTTCGCTTGACATCTATTGTTACATATAAAGAAACAAGTCTTTGGAGCAATACTAAAATCTAGTTTTGGTCGAAACCTTTACGGACTTAAGATAGATCTAACACACCACGATGATGACAAGACCATTCCAATCATCCAGGAAGCAATAATAATAATAGAAAAGAAAAATGAGGAACAGCGCCCACGATATCAATCATGAAGCGAAGATTCAGATCTATGATAATCTAGATATTTTAAGAAACTAATTTACTTCCAATCATAAGAAATGATTGTATAGCAACTAATGATTTTATCAAAATAATAACTCAAAACGCAAGGCATAAACGTACATCAAAACGGCCTGACTCTTGTGTAATATTGTCTTCATGTAATGTAACAACATACCGCGCATAAATATTATTAAAAATTATGTATATTATTAAATATATTAATTTTGGATATCAAAATTCGGGATGAAACTTTGAAATGTATTATAATTTTTAAAATTATAAAGGTAATTTAGTAAAAAGTAATTTTGGGTTTTACACAAAATCCAAAATTATAAATGGAATTATTAAATATTTGGTGAAACGACATACAATAAAAAGGTTTATATTTTAATAAGGGTAATGTGCTTTTATTGCCTCTGGTTACATGGAATACACACATTAAATACATTTTAAAATATTTTTTAATACCGAAATCTACTCAATCGATGAATTATCAATATCTAAATATAAAATCAAATAATGTGTAATAAAAATGTTTGAGTTTTGATTGAATAAATAACTTAATAATCTGTATAACGAAGGTGCTCAATTATAGTTGGTAATCAATTATATGTAGCAAATTATATACAACCTAATAACAATGCAGTACAATGCAGCTAATGCCTAGCTGCATTGTAAATTTTGTAAACATCAATAACTAAAAAGTTTCTTAAAGAATAAATAGAAATACCGGATTGTAAGGCAACCAAAGTTGCACAGGAAAGTTTAAAGTTGAGTAATTATTTGCGAAGAGTGAGGTAAAAATGAATGAAAGGAGTTATACAGGAAAGGTCTTTCGAATCTTTTAATTTTTTTTATGTTTTGACTGGATTTCAATCCGAAAGTGCCGGGATCACATACATATTGAAATCCTGGAAGTTATCCCGGGATTCGATTATAATTTTCCGATTTTCGGGGTTACGTTTATGTCTTTAATATTCTATTTTTTGAAAAATTAGATTCAACCTATCAGTTGAAACTGCAATTATGTATTCAACATTACTTTTCCCTCTTTATTTGTGTATTTCCCCGAACTAGACAAGGTACACGAACAGCGAATGAGTATTCGTAAGGCGGATACTCTTTTTTTTAACACGTTCATTATCAATCACTCGATTTGTCTTTACCTTACATCATTTATTGATAATTACATTGTGGCCTATAACTCCCAGGATTATCCGGGAGAAAGAGTTCTGATTTCGAAATCCTGCGATTGTAAAAACCTTTCTTGATTGCAATCCCTAATTGCAACCTTCTTCAGAAACTGATTCGAAGTGAGATTCTTAAGAAGATTGCAATTTGACATTTGAATCATCAAATATTTTTTCAAAAGATACACTTTTTTAGTGTTAGTTCTAGTAACATTACTTTATACATTTGATACACAAAACTTTGTTAGAAGCAGCTTTTTTAGCAACATAATACATATGTATCCGTAACAAGATCGATTCACGTGATTTGTGTTTTCTGATAGAATGTGATAGGAATCAAAAATATAATAAAAAAATATAAGTAGTAATAATAATAATATATATAATATAATAATATTAATATTTATATAATATATAATAATAATGGAATCATATCACGACGTTTTCTAATCAATAATACCAAAATATAGAGGAGAAAATGGATCTGATCTACATAATACTCTATTTATCATATATTTTCGTGCGTTCTTTCACGTTTTTTTTGACAAAAGTTCACGATATTCATAGTCTCCGCCCTCTATAGTATTATAATTGTGTTTCCTAAATGTGGAATTGAATCAAAAGCCACAAAAATAAATCGAATATTCTTGCAGATATTAGTCCAATTTATTCCGAGTTAAGACATCAAAGTTATTCGCAACTAACTTAATTAACTAACACCATCAGTAATTTTTCTTTATAATACATTTTTCAGAATCTTACTCTGGTTTTTCTAACAAAGTTAAATTAAGTCGTAAGAACGAGATAATGCTAATATGAAAATTCCAAAAAATTATTTTTTTGTGGCTGTATTCAAGATTGTTTGATTCGCCTTTGCATTTTGAATTAATCGTAGCCGTCTTAAGAGACGTTTAGCTAAATCCGAATGGTGTTAGTAGCTAGTGTTAGTTCTGGTTATAATTGTTATTGAATCTTAGATTGCATATATTTTATTAAATTAAAAATGTTTCTAGACCTAGGTCCAGTGTTAGTTCTAGTTTTACTGGTGATTGAGTACAAACATGTTATATATGTTTAGTGAACTATAAGTAGAACTCACACTAGACTTAGAACTAAAAACATTTGGGTTTAGCCGTCTTAAGAGACGTACGGCTATATCCAAATATTTCTAGTTCTAAGTCTAGTATCAGCTTTAATATTACTGTTAGTTCTGGTGGTAGTTGTTATTCAATCTTAAATGGCATATATGTCATTGAACTGAAACTAGACCTAGGACTACAAAGATTCGGGTTACAAACATGTTATATGATATTCGTTCGAATCTAAGACACATTATTTTTGTCAAATAAATGTTCTTAATAATGGGGTACATCTTAAAATCGGTTTTGTCTTAGATTAGAACAAATACCGTAATTGTATGTTGAACTTGATGAAAGACACGATTACAAGAATAATGTGATTTTTCTATAAAAAGATCTTGTTGTGATCCATGGACGTAGAGCACCAACAAAATAAACTAAGCAATTAATTTTATTGCTAAGATTAAAACAAACGGCGAGCAACGAAGCTTGGTTAAAATTAGCGGTCGGCGTGTATAAAAGCGTTCGTGTTCATTTATACGCCGTGTTAAAACCGCCGACGGTGTCTTCAAAATAAATATGGAGTCCCGTCGTAAAACAGTTTACTGTTACTTTAGCACAATTAGTTACCTACCGATATACCGACATTTTCTAAAATAAACCCTTTAGTACTTTCGTATACAGCTGTGTCTTAAAGATCAAGGAGAAAGACGTTGTAATAAACCTTAATTACGCGACAATATCGTTCTTTACGAGGCGAAAATAACTATTAATAAAGTTTTTTTTATTTCATTTCATTTAGGTGGAAGATTCTTTGTTAAACTTAATTCAAACTTTATGAAGATGATGGATCAACGGAGATTGATTAAAAGTAAAGTTTAAAAAGTTTTATAAATAGCTTTTGTGATTGTTGATTTTTTTCGTAGGCTTGACAAAGAACTCACTAATAGCACTGTTAATAGCAACGTAAAGAGCTTCTTCTTGTGTGGGCTAAATGTATATTAACGCCCCCTTATCCTGTACAGAAGTTAAGGGTTGTTTTCGAAGTGTTCAAAGTGGTGATGTTGACATGTTAATAAATTTAACCTTCTTTGTACGTTCATTTTGTTCGTGCTTGTCTGTTTTTTGTTTTTGTTTATTTCTTTATATTTTTATGTCGATATCGTTGACTAAGACTAAGACCACCCTCGTATTCTGTGTTTCTTATCCTTCGGCGGGTAGTTTTGCTTTATATACGTCAACGGGATGAACCCGAAGGGCGTTTTCAGAGTGGCTTTCTCGCTATAAAAGCTTGGGTTTGCTTTCCGTAATTGGCTCCATACAATATTAACATATTTTTTTATAGCAAACCCGGACGTTTTTGTTTATGTTTCGGTACTATTTACCATTTTTTTGCATGGTTTAAATACACAGTTCAAAGCGAAGTATCGATTTCGGGTAACCTAAAAACACCCCGGCAATAACACGTTTCGATTTCCATACACCGTAATTTAACCGTTCAAGTATTTATTACCGCCGAATGGATGTTAATTTTTCGCAGTACTTAAAAGAAGGTAAAACAAAATTAAAAAAAAAATAGAAGATGAGAAAGAGTTTTAATAAGATGAAGAAGTTTCGTCTTTGTCGTTTCTGGCTAATTTATGTATTGCGCTTTAGTACTTTTAGCATCGTCAATAATTAAAAACAGCGGAAAAAGTTTTAGCCGTAAAAACGACCGTTAAAACACCAACGTAAATGTTTTACACTCCGTGTTTTACGAATATCGTCATTTACGTATACCCAACCCAAATCGTAAAAGTATAATGGAGAAGGAAGATTTGGTGGTGTGTTTTATGATTCGTGTACGTTACAACCTATTTTCATAATTGAAAAATATAAAAAAAAATTTTCGGCAGCTCGGCGAGAATTGGAAAATTTTTATTTTGAAAACGCATTATGGGCTTAAAATCCGCCTTAAAATTCCATCGAAACGCAAAAACGCTTTAACACCAAAAATAAAAAATGCAGCATAAAATGTATGCTGCATTCTACATCAAGCTTATCCTATTCAAATTTCGATTTTTTTCGTAATCGATTTTTGCAAGAAACTCGCCATACAAAAATTTTTTTTTTTTCACATGTGAAATTTTGTACGTGTGCATCGCGAAATCACTTTTCGAACACTACACCGTTCATATTTTCAAACGATATTTTTTATTGCAGCTTTGTTTCGTGATACTCCATTTTTGGATATCTCTAGGATTGAATTGTGCTTACCCGTTTTCAATTTACTAGGATAACTTTAGACATTAAACCACAAAAAAGTTTAATGAAATTCTTCAACTAGTATCCTCATTCCGTTCTTTCTCAATCAGTTGTAGTTCTGTCCTCTTTTAATATTTATATTTCTCATTTCCTTACGACATTCAAAAGTAATGTAGATTTTAAATTACGTAGTGGTATTTTATAACTTCACTTCCATTATTCTATGCCAAGAGTTGGCAACTTATAGAAACGGAAAAACAAAAAGTTACAATTCATAAAATTTTTCAGATTTTTAAGAAAAACTAAAAATATTCATTTCAATATTGTAGTATTTAATATCAGTAGCTTCCGAATTCCCTTGTAATCCGAACAAAATTGAAGACTGAAGGGCGTTTCTATTAAAAATACCGGGTTTATCCTTCCTAACATTAGCCATTCCTTGCAATTTATTAGCAAAATGCTAGAGAAACATACTTGACTAATCAAGTGAGGAAGAGAAACCGGGGGACGCCATTCCGTTGTCCAAACAGAAATTAAAAGAAATCGGTATTATGCTGCAGAAAATAAGGCAGTTCTCTCCATGAAGGCGCTGGAACAAACGAAATAAGTGAGGAGCTAGTAATAGCTTCACGCTCAGTTTATTCAACTTTGATTAAAATTAACTACCATAGTTACTGGTCAAATAGCCAATCATGGCAAGTGAAATTACAGTAACCATGGAAATTAACCACTGAAGGTGTATGCAAGATAAACTGCAAATAATTGCAGTGCAAGAGAATGCAAGAAAATATCATCTGCAAGATAAACCGCAAATAGATTATTATTTAGGCTCGTTATTACCATCTTCTGGTTAAGCTATTTAAGGGATCGTTACCATGGTTACGGCTATTTTACGCATTCTGACTGGATAGTGAATGGAATTATCTATCTATTTATTACCATCTGCATTTTTTCTTCCATCATGTTCTCAAAACATGCTCATTTTTTAGCGACAAAAAGTCCGGATTAATGTGAACAGTTCCATATAAAATGTATTGCTACCACCACATCCTACATATTGTTGAATCCAACATCGGATAAATGTGTAACAGCCCTTCGGGCCTTATTTCACAGGACCTCTTTTAGAGCTGTTCAGAAAGTATCTAGACTCCAATTTTTCCAACTTGTTTTTGAGATTTGTGAACTTTCCATTATCCTACTTTTTAACTTTCAAATCTAGCAATTGCATTTGACGCGATCCAACATTCAATAAATTCTAAATGGCTCAATGTTGATCTCATTTGTATCTTTCATATTTTTTTTAACTGAAGTGAATAGTTGTATTGATCTCATCCCGATTTTGCTTTAAATTGTTAAAATGAAGTGAATTACCGCTTTCGATGGTCTGTCCTTTCTTTGAAGTTTTCGATTTAGTTCATTTAGTTTCATTGTGGCATCTACCATGAACTTGAATTTTTGGAGCCATTAAAACTGGTTGTTTACTTCTTCTAGGAAATCTTTGAAATTGAAACTAGTGATGGTAGGCTGCTTTCGCCAAGATGCTGTCAATAATCTTAATTACCAAGTTCATAACCTCATCTATTTCAGTCGAAAGGGTTTGAGTACAAAGCGTTTGTTGATGAATTTTGCAGTTAAACGTTATGTCGTGATAAATACTCTTCTAAAGTATTGATTACCTCCCTATGTTTCCTGTCATACTTCAGGCTCCATCAGTTGCCATGGAAATGATCATTTATCGATTGCAATGTTTTCAGAAATCTTTGTGCAGCATTTGCAATATCCCTGAAAGTAATAACCCTAGCAGTTCTTCTTTTGGACCTTATGACGACATATACCAGATGAAAATGGTAGCTTGTATGGTGTCTTTTCTGTCACCAGACTCATATTGGTTATATTTGAGGACAATTTAGCCATTCTATCCTGTATTGTTTTAGCAGTTAATCGCAAATCCTTGTTTTCTTTTCATAGTTTCTGCTTTATTTTTAAAATTACAAAACAGTTCTTCAGATGCGCGTTTAAAACAATCTTTAACGTAATCACCATCTGTTGCGCAAAATTTGCTCCTAGTTGCTTATCATGAGCATCAACTGAATTGTTATCGTTTGTTTTAAAGCTTTTCAACAGCCATTTTAGTGTGCCACCGATTGGATATTTACCAGCAAACTGAATATGTTTTGTAGTGAAGTGTTTCGCCTAATTTGACTTCTTATTGTGTCTATGAATGGAAATGATTTCGTGAAACGATCCTGATTGAATTCTCGGTTCTTCGATTGGGTTGGGTTTTTGCAGAAAATTATTAATCTTTTCATATGAAATCGGAACTTTGCAATCAAAAGAACCGCATACTGCTGAGCTGTCTTCTGTGCACATGTAACTTGTCACCTAAAAACGTGTCTCAACGTCTAATGAACAAAACTCAACAATATCATACCCCTGCAAAGCAAGCACTGCTTCTTTAGTCCTGGTGATTGGAACACTCAATCTGATAAAATGATCAGTTGAGATTAATAAACCGAAATGCGAGAAGCGTAATATTAGAGAAAGGTGTAATGGATCTTATTATTAATTAATTATTTATTTCAACATATCATCATTAGCAACGTTTACAGTGGTTATCACTAAATCGTATCTATTTTCTAAATCTCAATGAAGTCCAATAATCATGTTAGATTAAAAAAAGTCAAAGATCCGCATCAGTTTTAACAGATTTTTCTGTTGTCGCAAATGAAATGACAATTGTAAAAAGAGAGAACGTCAAGTGTTGAATCTTCAAATATCGTTCAAAATATGATCTTTACTTTTGCATATCTACTTAGCTTGTTTTGCCATTATGTTTTTCGTAAAGGATTAAACAAATTCAGTTAGTTATTCATTCAGTGCTAGATTATGTCTTTAACTTTGATGTGACATTTGAACACGTTCAATTGTTCCAGTCCCTGTCTTCCAATCAGAAAATTAGTTCTTTAATACTTTGTATAATAACATTTTGGGGAACACATCAGATTTATTTAGGCACATTTTTATTTCTTCCAATAGAAAAGAGTTCATAAAATATTATTGAGAAAGATTAATAACCTAAATCATCGCATTCTTACAAAAATGATAAAAAATTGTATTATGCCTTTACCTATTTAATTTTTTTACCATATAAAATTTGTCTGTATAAATTACCTTTTTCTTTACAAATTTAAATAATTATTGTTTTTTAATCTTTTCAGATGAACGACGTAAAAAATAATATTCACTACCCTAGTGGATACCCAATTTCTCAGCATCCACCGGTTTTCTTGTGTTCATCGCCCGGCCCTGATCCATACTCATCGCAAGATTTGTACAATCCCGTTTATGAAGAATTAAGTGATGCAGAAAGTGAATTACCTCACGCCGGACACAGTGAAGATGAATTTGCGGAAGATGAATTGAGTTTAGCAGGTGAAGCTGAAAGACGATTAAACCTTCCTCCACCTGTTTATCGGACGGAGCATCCGCGTAGAGACGGGCAAAGATATCGAAGACCACAAGAACCGTTACCACCTTTACCAGGAAATAAAAGGCATCGAAGTTTGGATAGGAGAAGACAAGAATTTCACGAGGGAATGTTTTTGGACGCTTTGTTGCAATTGTATCCTCGAGTTGGTAGTGTTGGTCCGCCCACTAGAAGACAAATACCGAGTATAACGCAACGGTTGCAGTGCATATCTCCATCTCCAGGTCCGTATGAAACCGTTCCAGTTTTTGGGCATTTGGCGACGTTTCGACCGGTACCGAAACCGTACTCTCAGGATTCAGCGTTTGGGTCCGATTCTGGATATAGTAATCATACCAGCGGAACGAGGGGGTCTGGGAGAGGTCGTCGAGATCCAAGGAGGTTATCACAGCTGAGTGCAGATTTGGCACTTACGTGAAACAGGAATGGATTTGATATGAAGGACTTGAATTTGTGATACAAAAACACGTAAAAAAGCTATTTATCGTATCATTTTAACTTACTATATTGTTTTAAAAAGATGTAAAGACGTTTTATGGAGGTTTAACAATCACTTTTGCACCCGTATATCAACGTGAAATCATGTAAATAGTATAGAGATTAGGTTATAATATAATATACAAATTGATTTATTTTATCATCCATTAAAAGTTTAAAAGTCAATTGAATGAGATTGTCCGAAACGAAAATCATTTTGTATATTACAAAATAAATCTTCAGTAACCGTAACACCTCTATCTCACGTTAGATTTGCAATAACATTCCACAATGTCGAGTTTATAAAGTATGTATATCGCTATGTTTTTTGTATATAATTTCGTCAACCAAAGTCTTTTCTTGTATCCACTCGACGAAAATGTAAATTTTGTTAATACCTTCCTCTTATTTATTTTTGTACATAAATTTAGTATGTAAGTAATCGTTCCAAACACTGTCTATTGTTGAGACGAAAGCATCTATCGAACCGCGATCATATTTTTCTATCTCTCATCTATTATATCACGTACTTAATTAAAAAAAAGGAATTATAAAAAAGAATTAGATCTATATCGTAAATAAACTACTTACTCGTAGTGGGTAGGGTAAAAAGTTTTTTATAATAAAGTAATTTAAATTTATACTACGTTATGAGTACCTTTAAATTTCGAATAAGACACACTTTTACACCGAGAGAGATAGATCTAATCTTGATAATTAATAATAATAATTAATACTGTATCCCATTTTAGAAAGAGGAGAAAATCACCTGGCTAATAAAATATGATTAGAGTGCAAAAATATCCTCATAGTGGTAGTTTTGGTTAGACAAATTTCGAAAGAGTTTTACAGGGTATTAATTTCAGTTTCATGATAAAAATGAAAAATAATAATAATAAACCGAAAGAAAAAAGTGAGTTACACCGAAAACAGACGACATCGTATAGTCAGTGTTTGTCCGTACTAGTCCAATTTAATTGAAAAAAATTAAACTATTACTTCGAGTTTGCGTGTGAGGCGCACGTGCCACAATTACTTATTTGTAAATAAATATTTTCGTGCGTGTCGCATTTTTGACACTTGCGCTCACCCGCAAATGTACATACGAAAATATTTTGTTATTGTTTTATTTTAATAACGAAAATCGAATATTTAATTTATAAATAAATTTATTGAATGAAGTAAATATCTTTGTGTTTTATTTACTGCGATTACTTATTTTTTTTTCCTGTACAAACAGAAATCTTCACCATCCCAAATATTTACAACATAAACATTATAACCTTGGCTATAAATAGTGAGATTCCGTATGAGGTAACTCAGTCGTTATAATGATCATCAAGGGTCTGATCGTAATTCTTGCTGTTAATTTCATGCAATTTGTTCGAGTATGTAATTCTGAATATTTTTATATAGCTAAGGGTAGAGTATGTTATGTTAGCCAATTTGACATGAAACCACCAAACGTTATTTGTAAACCGAAGCAAGGTATTTTTTAAATTAAATTTTGAAGTAAAAATGAAATAAATACTTTTATTTAGATGATACAGGAAATGGTTTTAATTCAACTCATTCCTGGATGGTGTATGATGGTATAAAATGTATCGCAACAATCGATGATATTTTAAAAATTAGTGAAGATCATTGTAAACCCATTTATACTACTATATTCAATGTTCCACGTAAGTATTAATAAATAGTAATAAAGTAACAATATAAAAGTATTCGTCTAATTTTAGCTAGATATGGTACAGATCTAAACGGAAAGCCTTTAACCAAAAATGAAACATTCGGTTAAACTATTCAGTAATAAAAATCGAAAACATTTGTAATTTTTATTAAAGTTTTATCGCAATGATTCAATAAACTAAAATAAATATATAGTTATAATTAATTTGTTAGTTAATGATCCACAAATTGTATATACGTAACCTCAAAGAAAACCAGCTTTATATTTGTTTGATCATTACGTAAACATATCCATTAAACATAAAGTGTATTTAATACTTTAAAAATATGCGACGCTGTAAACGGATTTTTATCGCGTCCTACCAACAAGTTAAATTGAAATTCAAGAGATTTTTGAAAATTTCTTCTCGTTGAAGTAGATAACTATTTAAATTACAGCTATAGCTAACAAAGTATCACCTGGGAGAATTCATACAGTAATGTGTTGATATGTTTCATAGTTATTTATTATCTCTGCCCTTTGTTATTGTCAACACTCGCATCAATATTACCATCGTTTTGCATCCTGCAGGCTTTTGACGGATAATCAATTGCTATTATAAGCGACTTTATTACCATACAAACAATTTTGTATTTTCTGAAAGATGTCAGCGAAAACTTAATCCCGTATTTAAAACTATAAATACTACTAAATAAATACTTTTATTTAGATGATACGGAAAATGGTTTTAATTCAACTCATTCCTGGATGGTGTATGATGGTATAAAATGTATCGCAACAATCGATGATATTTTAAAAATTAGTGAAAATCATTGTAAACCCATTTATACCACTATATTCAATGTTCCACGTAAGTATTAATAAATAGTAATAAAGTAGCAATATAAAAGTATACGTCTAATTTTAGCTAGATATGGTACAGATCTAAACGGGAAGCCTTTAAGCAAAAATGAAACATTCGGTTAAACTATTCAGTAATAAAAATCGAAAACATTTGTAGTTTTTATTAAAGTTTTATCGCAATGATTCAATAAACTAAAATAAATATATAGTAATAATTAATTTGTTAGTTAATGATCCACAAATTGTATATACGTAACCTCAAAGAAAACCAGCTTTATATTTGTTTGATCATTACGTAAACATATCCATTAAACATAAAGTGTATTTAATACTTTAAAAATATGCGACGCTGTAAACGGATTTTTATCGCGTCCTACCAACAAGTTAAATTGAAATTCAAGAGATTTTTGAAAATTTCTTCTCGTTGAAGTAGATAACTATTTAAATTACAGCTATAGCTAACAAAGTATCACCTGGGAGAATACATACAGCAATGTGTTGATATGTTTCATAGTTATTTATTATCTCTGTCCTTTGTTATTGTCAACGCTCGCATCAATATTACCATCGTTTTGCATCCTGCAGGCTTTTGACGGATAATCAATTGCTATTATAAGCGACTTTATTACCATACAAACAATTTTGTCTTTTCTGAAAGATGTCAGCGAAAACTTAATCCCGTGTTTAAAATGATGGCATTTCTACATTTCTTTCATTTCTTGCTACTAAGATTTATTAAAGTTTTAAGATTTACTAAATTTTATTAAATTTGAATGTTCGATTTTTATAGTAGTGATGGTTTATAAACCTCTGCCTAATTGCCGAACAGATAGCAGAGGCAATTTATTCAGACTTTGTGAAAGCCTTCGATTGGATTAATTACGGTGCGATTTGAAATTCATTGAGCTTGGTGATTTGAATACCTTTGTTATTGTTAACGCTGCAGAAGGGTGTACACCTGTAATACAATTTTGACTTGGTTCAAGTGAGAACAAGCTTTCATTTATTGGATGTTAAAATGAGAAGATAGATATTGATTCGAAGTACAGTGTATTCTGGATACAACGAACCCTTAACAGATCTGAAAATTATATTTGTTTCTTAGTATAATGGCGACAAAAGTGCCCCCGGAACATATGGCGACAAAAATAAGATATATAACCTCGTAAAGGTACGTTTTGCGTTTTACGTCGAACACCCTTTCATATGAATTCAATTTACCGCCGACGCGGTAGATCCGTCTGGTTCCAGACAAATCAGTTGCATTGTGGCAAGGGAAAATGTCAAAATCGCGGTTTTCATCTGATGAGGACGAAGTTTTAATTAAGTTTGAACATGAGAATGAAATGTATAATTTAAAACATGAAGAATTTAAAGACAGTAAAGCAAGACCTGCTGTTGGAGAAAATAGGAGTAGTAGTCGTGAAAGAAGGTGAAATTTTATTAAAACACATTTTTATTATGTATATTTACTATATTTATCGTCAAAGCAATGTTTTTCACACTGTTGGTATGTATTGACGTGTACTAAAGTAGTCAGTGAACCGATTTCTCACACAAAATCCATCAGATTGAGCGAAACCAAATGTTTCTGTTAGATTAATTAGATTTTCTGTTGGGGTAACAGCCAAATCTGGGGCTTTCATTGCGTTTGAAGTATTCTTACATAAGTAATCATCCCTCAATATGTTGTGTAAGCAACAGCACACAACGATAACAGAGTCAATTATTTGTGGTTTCACATATACAAGAGTAAACAAAATTCTGAAAATTGCGCTCATGATACCAAACACATTTTCAGATGTTCTTCTGCTTTTGCTGAGACAGTAGTTGAAAATTCTTTTGTTTGCATCTTGCAACATTAGTGCCCTATAGCATGGTTTCATCATATGCTCACTTACACCAAAAGCTTCATCCCCAACAATTAAGTAAGTCAGCAAAATATCAGAATTAGGAAGATTTTTTGTAGGCGAAAATATAGTTTCATTTTTCACCAACATCCCCATTTTCGATTTTTTGAAAATTGCTGCATCTCTATCCTTCCCATACGAACCGATATCAACAATAAGGAACTTGCAGTCTGCATCGACCATTGCAAGAAGTACCATAGAAAAGTATCCTTTATAGGTGAAATGTAGACTTCCCGATTTGGAAGGCGCCACAATTTTCACATGCTTACAATCAATGCAGTTGGGAATTTTGAAAACGTTGGGATACGTTTTCAAAATTTGTCGGCTTTCTGTTCCCAGTTTATCTGATCAGGAGGTGGTAAAAAATGCGGGACAATTTTTTCTGTAGAGCAGTCAACACCTTTAGCACGAACTTACTTATAGCAGAGGGAGAGATACGATAACCAAATGCTAGCGATCTGTATGATTCCACTGTGGCTAGAAATCTGAAACACAAAAAGGTATTATTGTAATTACAATAATATTTTAAGTTCCGCTCAATTAGTTTTATATCACAAACGGGTGTTGCTACAATATAATCAAAATAACTGTAACCAAAACCTGGCAGTTCCACCTCGCACACAGATGAGCAAATATCTGACAATCCATTATTTCAAGCGAATTCCAAAGCAAGAAAAGAAAATATTTATCTCCATAAATATTTGGTAGAAAGACAGCAAGATAGGAAAAATTTCAAAAACTATATGGAGGAGCTGCTGCATCGTCCAGAAACGCAAGATAATGAAATCGATATGATTTTCAAGGCAATGGCAGCTACAGTAAAAAATTCCAACCAGCTCTTGTTACCCGAACGAAAGCTAATGTTTTTAAAACAGTAACTGAAGTGGAAATACTAAACCAACAATCGACTTTTCACAACACACCATTTTCACGCATCCATTATAATGTAAATCAGGATTCTCCAGTTGTTCCATTCATCACAACTCAACCGTTAGATTCTTCTGAAGTTCAGCTCACTCCGATACTTCATCAGATATAGTTTCTCAAGCTTTAGCAAAAGCCTTTCAACATATAGATGACAAATAATACTCATATACTGTACTTATCTCATATACTGTTCATATTAACGATGTATCTTCTGTTATTTGTTATCATCAAAAAGGCCTAAACTTTGAAACACTTGTTTACTTACCTGAGCATTAAAGCCAATTTTTCGACTGCTGTTATAGGTTCCTTAACTCTGTTGTAAGGGCAGGTTGTCAGCTCTTTTTCAATAAGGTTTGAAACAAAATAAAATCTTTCACGGGTCAATCTCTTTCCGGGACTCTTGATTAGGTTGTTGAAAGTTCCTTCATTTCTACGATTTGTAAATATATTGCTTAGTTGTTTCCCGATTTTTGCATAATTCGTCTGTATAAATTATTCTTCCTGGTCTTCATCCATGATTTGTTTTAATAATATCGCGATCATTAATTTCCTCTTTTTGCAAATTGGTTCTATTTTAATGTGCTGTCTAAATTCAACTTCGACCATAGATGCCGACGAAATTAATAACTACGCTGCTTTAGGAAAACACGTACACGCGGCGTAATATATTCTCTATTTCTGCCGACGTTTTTAAACATATCCGATTTTACGCAGCGCAACAAACTCGTCGCTAGGAATACATACCTTAAAGTATGAGTTTTATAATGCAAAATATATAAAAAAAACGATCTGAAAATTGGTTCGTTATAGCCGAAGTTCGTTATAGACAATAATTTAAAAAACATAAATTAAATGTATTTAAATTAAGTTGACAATTTATCTTGATTTAGTTATCAATTTATAATCATTATTAAATTATATGAAATTAAACTATTACGAAAGAAATTAAAAGAACACAAAATAAAAGTAATAAAAAAAACAAAACAATTTGTTGCAAATATAATTGCAATATAGCGTCCTACACTAATAAAATTATTTCAAATATTTTCCGGTAATAGTACTTATAAATACCGACGCATTTCATACAATTTTTATAATGAAGAACGATTTGAAACGTTTTAGTTCCCTCGTCATCATCTCATTCGCAGGACTCTTTATGCAGGTCTGTAATGGCAATTCCCTCATCCGTTAAAAATTCAGAAAATCCCTTTTTATCATTTATTCTCGTAGGTTTCTTTAAAATTCATATGGACGGTACCAATATATAATTATAAGTGGCATGTCGTCCTCAACATCAAACATTTCAGTTTCACTGATGACATAGAATCGATAGATTATATAGAACTGACGTATTTTGATCAGGAATTCACTCAAAAGTAGGTAAGCCTTCGTTACAAGCAAAGACGCTGAATCGAATCTTTCATGACTGGCGCATTCAAGTCGATCGAAATATTAAGAGCTGAAGAGTTGATTCTTTGTTTGCAGCTCTTCTAACGTTGCTGGCTTGTTGGCATAGACCAACAATTTAATGTAACCCTAAATAAAAAAATCCATAAAACAGAAGTAAACTTGATCTTAAAAAAATCTTCTTGTGAAAGTTGTCGTCAGCTTGCATTTGGTCCATAGCGCAATTAGCGAATATGAGACGCTTAAAATGGTTGGTTGGCTGCAATTTTTGAGTCACCATGATGACAGAAAGATGACATAAACTGGGTGACCACTAGTTTACGTGGTCACCCAGTTTTGTTCGATGCAGGCATCGAATTAATGTTCTCTGACTGCCACCATATTTTCTGCAAATATAAAATAATACAGAAAGCTTGATATTGTATTTGAAGGACTTGAACCGCTTCCAGAAGATTTGATATTGCCTCTACAAGATTTGAAATGTATTGATAAGTATTGAAATGCTTCGAGAAGACTTGATATTTCCTATTGAAGATTTAAAATGCTTCCAGAAGACTTGACATGATACCAGAAAATTTGATATTTTCTGTGAAAGGCTTGATATGCTTTCAAAAGACTTGATATTGCCTCTCGAAGATATGAAATGCTTTCAAAAAATTGCTATTACTACCAGAAGATTTGATATTGTATTTGAAGGACTTGAAATGCTTCCAAAGGACTTGATATTACTTCTGAAAGACTTGAAGTGCATGCATAAGCGTTCAGAAGACTTGATATTTTCTAAATTACACTAATTCATTTAAATTTTTGATTTAATATTTAAAACCAAATTTTCATAAAAAAAAATTTTGTTCGCCAAATTGATACATCTTTGTCGAAATATATATCACAGTTCACAACTCTACAAAACTTATTCCTATGTTTTTCAAGCAAGTCCAAGTCTTATTTATAGTATCAGAACCTTTAAAATATTAACGTTTTTAATCTATAACTAATACATTTTAAAATGTAATTTGTATTTTATTGTATTCTGAATTTTAATTTACAACTGTAAAATTTTGGTTTGGCAACAAATTTTATATGGAGCTATTGCATACTGACCTGTTGGATCAAGGAAGAACCCTCTATCGATAATTTCTATATAAGTTATACTCTCGCAAAAACATTACTAACTAGAAACACGCACGTTGTAGTAACTTTGAGAGCTAATAAAAACGATATGCCTCAAGATGTCTTGAAGAAGAATTTAAGAAGAGGGGAAGTAATGTCGTGAGAAGATGAGAATAGGATAGTGCTTTTAAGCTGGAAGGACACTCGGGATCGCAGATTACTTTTCACAATACATGCTCCGCTCTTAGTATCAGTAATTCGTACAGAAAAACCCAACACACGAACCGATGATCTTGAATACCTGGAACCTTCAAAATATACTTCTGAAGTAGAAGAAGAAGATCAGATCGCTACTATTTCAAACTCAAATCCAGAAATAATGTTTGTTGATCTAAACAAACCTTCATGCTTGGCTCAGATGCAAATCTAAATAGATGAAGAGACCGTCAATAAAACAAAAGAATCACAAAAGCCGCCAGCAGTACTATAATACAATAAAGGAAAAAGTGTCATAAATTTGTCTGATCAAATGGGATCCTATCTCACCATTTTGCGAAAAGGGGTAAAGTAGTACAAGATTAATTTTTTTGAGAGAATTAATTGAAAAAAATTAGTTTTGAATTTGAAAGAAATTTAATTGAAAGAAAATTAATTTTGAACACTGCTGTTGTAAATTCACATATTCTTTATAAACAGGTAACAGGGGAAAAATCAAAATTACCGAATTCTGCGAAAGTGTAAAATGTAACCTTTTAGAAATAAAATTATTACCACAAATATCTTCAAAAACTGCTTAACATCTCCTGTTGGACAGAAAAGACGATACAGGAAAGAAGCTTCGAAGAAAGTGTGTAGTTTGTTACACAAATATGTAGAAAGAATTAGGGCGTGAAGTAGCTAGAAGAAAGGCAAAGATGGTTTATACGTTTTGTCCAAGTTGCCAGGATGAACCGCAACTTTATATGAAGTGTTTCAATTTAGATTACTGTAATATCTAATTAAAGTTGTTTTTTCTGTCATTTTTCCTATTCATATTTGTTAATTTGTTTTTAGCGTATAAGAATAAAAATTATTTCTGTTTTGCCAACTTCGTAGCCTTTTTCAAACTTACTCCATCAAAACCCAAAAATGTTTACGGCCAAGTATTTCTGAACAACTATGAAAGGCCAGCGGATAATATATCCATTTATGGGCTGTAATACATTTGTGAATGATGCGGACTAAGGCGAAATGTCAGTCGTCATACAGATATGAATGAGGCAGCTCCTACGGAAACTTACCTGTCATACATATATGAATGACGTGACAGTCAAAGTGCTAATTGATATGTGATTTGATTGATTCCCAACCCAATCCAACCTCATCAGACTTGATATTGCCTCTTGAAGATTTAGAACGCTTCCAAAAGACTTGATACCACTTCTAGAAGATTTGCTGTTGCTTTCAGAAAATTTGATATTGCCCTGGAAAATTTGAGCTTCTTGCAGAAGACTTGATATTACCTCTGGAGGACATGAAATGCTCTCAGAAGATTTGATAGCCTCTGGAAGACTTGAAATGTTTCCAAAAGACTTGTTATACAAAATTTGATGTTGCGTCTAGAAGACTTGAAATGCTGGCAGAAGACTTGATACTGCTTCTAGATGACTTGTAATACTTGTAGAAGATTTGATATTACTTCCAGAAGACTAGGTATTGTCTCTAGAAGACCTGAAATTCTTCCAAAATAGTACTTACCTAAATTGTTAATGAATTTATCTGGGCTGAAATTGAAACCTTCAATTATTTTTTTTAATGTTTTCTATGTACTATTAAGCTTTTACTTCCCAATTCAGTTCCAGAATCCATGGCGAACGCTCTGTTTTGGAGAGCACGCATTTTGTTTTTTTTTTCAGTCCTTTTCAGATCCAATTCGGTGTTAGATCTTTTCTGTCATTTCAGTTACGTATTTTCAAAAACCGGCGCCTATGAATGAGTTCATTGGCAGTTTAAAACAAAATGAAATAGTTAAAAGAAATAATATCTGTTATCTTTAATATGTTTTTAAAGGCAGCAAAACAATTGAGGCAGCAAAAAACCTTCAATAACGAAACGTCTGGGGAAGTCAAAAAAGGAGTCATGGAAGTGACTTTTTGTAGTGTATCTAATAATTACATATTATTTAACCATGAATATCTTTCTCTTATACACCCATTAGCTTTACAAAAGGAGCACACTCTTTTCGTTCCCAGCCCTGTACGCCAAATATTTTAGGACGGCACTGCTCCACCTCTAATAGCGAAGATAATTGCATTTGCTGGTTATAACATATTTTCAATTTTAGCCTCTGGAGGAAAAATATAGACTATAGCGCTATGAAGCTTTCAATATTGGAATTTATTTAAAAAAGAGTTTTAGACATATAACCTACCTTGTTTTAATTCCTACAGATTTCAACATTGGCTATTTGGATATTTGAATTAACCTATACATTGAAAGGATCTACTACAAAGGAATACATATTTTCTCTCAAACCTTATTTATCAAACTAATGTTAACTAAATATGTATTTTTAGTTGTTCAGAAAATAGTTAACACATGATTTTAACTTAAGTAACATATTATTAGTTAACTGAAAAATATTCCGTATGTGCGTAACGACATCACTTTGATGACGTTTATCGTATACGTAATTGTTTGATTTGCGTACGTTAGCGTGCACCTAGACACTTTCTTAAATTGCATACACTGACGTTTCAAAATGTGAAAGCTAAGTTTAACTATTAAGTCTTCTCCTATTCGAAAAATGTTACAAAGGAAATGCATCGTTGTTAATGAAAAACCCTATATGATTCAATTTATGCGTGTTTAAAGTCTGACATTTTATTTTTTTGGTATGAATTTTCTGTATATTAGAGCAACGCATCGCAATTTTTGGGTCATAACCTAATCTTGGACCAAGAAATGGGTCGCATATACGGAGACATTCTGAATATGTACAGGTCTCTACAGGTGTCTCTACAGAAGGCCACAAATACCTTGAATCAAAATAGTTCGATTTAAGATATTTCAAGGTTATCTATATCCAAAGCTGCATCGTTTCGCCGCAACAGAACTTCAAAGTTAGTTTAAATGTTATAACTAGGTTTAGATATACGCTGAGTTTTGAAAAGGATGGTACTGAAAAAACTTTTAAGTTACATGACCTAAATTCACCACTAGCAGAACACTTTAGAAACAACATATGGCTTTCAAAGTTGAAACTTTTATAAAAAAATGATATTACATTATTATATTATACATTATTTATATTATACAACCCAACCCAACCCAACACCTGGGGTTCCGGGTTGGGGGCGATATATATTCTGCACGAAAGGTAACGTAACGTAAGGTCACCCTTACGTTTATTACAATTTTTATGCAAATGTTACTGAATGCCAGTTTCCAACAGGATAATTGCAAGACTTCCATACAGCTGTGGTTGCAATAAGATTCCTGGAGCAAGATTGCAGATCTTGCCCAGGCCTGCACAGTCACCGGACTTGTCACTGATTGAACATGTCTGGAATGTAACGGATCAGCGATTCAGACAAATACCCAGGCCTGCTGATAATCTTGATGAATTATGATGTGACGTGAGTGTATATATTTATTTGAGAACATATATACTGAAACTGTATTTACTTTTCTATTACAGTGATTATCCCATATTAAAATCTTCTTAATATTTTTGGGTCGCTATTTAAAAAATTTGCATAACCCTGCATTAGAGTGCCTCCAATGATGCTCTTTTTTTAAGAATACAGCTTTTACAAAATTTCACTTTTACTCAGAATCTTAAATGCCTTGGCAAAAATATTCGCATACGCCACCAATAGATTCAACTTATTTATTATTAAATTTTCACCCGGAATAGCTCATTATCGGGAATCAACGGTATGTAATTTATAAGTATTTTTTATCGATCTCTATTAAAGATGAGTACAGACCACACAACGAACAAATGACTCTGCAAAAGGTCGTCGAAGATGGTAGTAGGAGAATTTGAGCTGATATTTAGCATGGATATGAAACGTGCATTGATGAGATATGAAGGATTTCTTCTATGAATTGTATTGTTTCAATTTAGTATTGACACATTTCGTTATAATTTAATTATTTATGTAATTTATGCACAAATTCATTTGATGACAAAATTATCTTTATAGTTAAATACTATTGAATATTTACCATCCCAAAATATTTACGATACGATCACGGTTTAACCTTGGCTATAAATAGCGAATTTCTTTCCTTGTTGACTCAGTCATTATAATGATTTTCAAGGGTGTAGTCATAATAATTGCTATTAATGTTATACAATATATTCCATTGTGTAGTTCTGAATATTTTTATATAGCAAAAGATACGCCATGTTTTGTTAGTCAATTGTACATGCGCCCACCAAATATTACTTGTAAACCAAATGATGGTATCGTATTTCCGACATCTTTAAGCAAAATAGAATCAAAATAATTATTTAGATTTCTCCAAAAGTGGATTTAATTCAACTCATTCATGGCTGGTATATGATAGTAAAAAATGTATTGCAAGAATCGATACTATCATAGAATTGAGTAGCACTAATTGTGAACCAATCCATACTACGGCAATTGGAGTTCCATGTAAGTATTAATAGAATATGTACATGTGTACAATAACAATCACTACCTTTAAAATTATATCTCTTATTTTAGCTAAAAATGGTAAAGATGTACATGGAAATGTTTTAAGTGAGAAAGATACATTCGGTGGAAGTATTCTGTAATTAACAAAAATCAAAAATAGACAAAAGACTGTTCTATAAGTTAATTTCAATATAGTGATAATTAAATCGGTTGAGCTGCGAAGAGCCAGATATGCTTTAATTCGCGCTCATTCCTACCTTAATCATAACATCGTTGTTTTCGTAGTTTCATCAAACATTGTTTGTTAAACTGGTAAAGTTCTAACAATTTACATAGATTTAAATACACCATGTCTCATTTCTTTTCATGGCACCTTCCTATTTTCAATGTGTTATATCAGACGGTATTCAAGTTTATTTTACTATAAGCATATTATTCATTTTGCAATACAACGTTTCTTGAATTAGACGAATCAAATTAAAATGTTTAATTCCCCTCATGCTTGGTAATAAAGGAATTAGTTAATAGGAATTGTCATATTTTCAGCCACAATTATTCTTCCATGAAAGTAAGAATATATAATTAATGTTATCTTGATTAATGACTATCATTGAATATTTACCGTCCCAAATATTTGTGATACAATCACCGTTTAACCTTGGTTATAAATAGCGGATTTCTTCACTCAATGACTCAGTCGTCATAATGATTTTCAAGGGTATAGTCGCTATTATTGCCATTAATTTCGTACTATATTTTCCACTATGTAGTTCTGAATATTTTTATGTAGCAAAAGATACGCTATGTTACGTCAGTCAATTAGACATGTACCCACCAAATGTTATTTGTGAACCAAATAATGGTATCGTATTAATGCTATCTTTAAGCCAATTTTAATCAAAATTATTATTTAGATAACTCTAAAAATGGGTTGAATTCAACCCATTCATGGATGATATATGGTAGTAGAAAATGTACTGCAAAAATTGACACTATTATAGAATTGAGTGACATTAAGTGTGGACCAGAACATTCAACAGAAGCTGCTCAAGCTCCATGTAGGTATTAAAAATAAATATTATCATTACATTTAAAACGTTATGTCTTATTTAAGCTAAATATGGTGCAGATGTAAAAGGAAATCCTGTCAGTAAAGAAGATACATTCAATTAAAGTATTGTATAATTAGAAACTTTGTATTTTTTATTTAAGAATAAACGATTCTTTGGAGAATACATTATTATAAACTAAGGTCAATATAGGCATAATTAAATGTGTTAAACGAAGGAGAACCAGCATTTCTTTTATTTATCGCTCATTCCTACGTCAACCATAACATCGAGCAGTTCATCTCACAACACCGCCATGTCGCGTTTTATTATTTTTGCTTCATTTATCATTTTGATTCAAACATTTAAAGTTACTAATGGTTTGACAATTTACATAGATCATCGTACACCATGTATTGTTCCGTCAGACGCCATCGGACCTTCCAATTTTCAATGTATTGTGGCAGATGGTAAAGTATTCATATTTTATTTTGAGTTGAGTAAAAAACTTTTTTTTAAAATACAATTTTTTTAATTAGACGAATTAAATACTATGTTTAACTCCACCCATGCTTGGTATACTGAAGGATCGTTAAAATGTGTTGCTACTATTGATAAAATTATAGAATTAGCTAAAAAGAATTGTTATAGAGTAGTTCCAACCACGATTGGTGCTCCACGTAAGTAAAGATTTTAATTAATGTTATCTTGTTTAATGAATATTTTAGCAAAAGCAGGTTTGAATAGAAATAATGGAAGACCTATCGATCCAAAAGACACATTTAATTAGGGAAGATTAAAGGGAGATTTAACGAACATTTTTGCATATAATAAAATATTATAGTAAAATTACATATATAGTAAAATATATGTTGTAAAAAATATAGTATAAAGCATTTTATTTTAAATGAAGCTTAAAATTTATTTTTTAAATCAAAAATTTCCTAAAATATGCTCGGGATCGGGAGGAGCTTGCTGTGAAAGTCAAAAATGTAATTGAACGCTTTACGGATTGGTGTACTAGAAATAGAATCATTTTAAATATTCAAAAAACGGTTTGTGTTAATTGTAATATTAGGCGTCCGCTTTCCATTGAATGTTTTGTAGGATTGTCATTACAGAAACAAGCATATTTCTTAGGCTTGACTGTGGATGACGGCGTAACTTTTAAACCGCATATAGACAGCGTATGTAAAAAACTAAATTCAGTTTATTTTGCGTTGCTAAAGCTTAAATCGTACCTGAACAGTCAGTCTCTCTTAAATGCTTACTATGCTTTATGTTATTCTCACTTATCGTACAACAATCTGCTGTGTAGTAGGAGTATAGAATGGCGTCGTGTGTTTGTTGCTCAGAAGCGAATAATTAGATTAATATTCGGATTGCAGAGTAGCGACTCTTGTAGAGAGGTTTTTAAGATTCACGGCATTCTAACATTTCCGTCCATTTACATTCTTAAAGCAGTAGTATACGTCAACACCAACCGCAATAGATACACCACTTATGTAAGTCAACGTGAAACTAGACACCTTGACTTGCCATTGCTGCAGCACCGCACAACGTTTTTTGAGAAAAGCCCAGAATATGATTTTGTCAAATTATTTAATAAACTACCAGCTTGCATTAAAAAAATTGCCACACCGAATATTTTTAAGAATACAGTCAAAACTTTTTTACTCGAAAATGTATTTTATAGTTTGCGGGAGTACCTCTCTGATTGTTGAGGCCGGTTGTAGTATCCGAACGCGAGATAATTATAATTTAATTATGTAAGAATTTTATATTGTATTTGTGTTGACTTGTCACCACCTACTATTTGTGGCGCTTTGACAGAATATATTATTATTATTATTATAATTAATTTTTAAATAAACTTATTTATCAGTTATTTCTTATTTATTTAAAATACACCAACGAAACCGCAAAAAAAAAGAAAAAAAACTCTAAGGTGAATTTCAATTTGAAAACAATGATTTAGGTAGGGCAATAATTATGCAAAAAGAATATATAAAAGAATTATATGCTAAAACGCTGTAAAACCGGATTCTGCGGTTTTGAATTAATGTTCACATAAATAAAAAGATCAAAACTGTAAACATATTACGTAAATCTTTACACCTAGAATTAAAAATGAATTTACTTCTATATTGATTTCGTGCACATATAGACGTGTTATAAAATGCTTGGCGGTTTAAACATAATTTTCTTAATTGTTGTGTTTCTAAATTTATCTTTTGAGCAGCCTCTAATAGTATGGAAAGTTATGGTGGAAGAGAATCGTGAATGTTATGTACCCCTTCATTTTGTAAGCGGACCGGAGTTCGATTGTCACAAAACTGGTAATTAATTATCGTTAATTTAGGAATTTAAATAAATATACTATTAAACTTTTTTTTCGTAGACTACCAAAAGGATTCGTATAATGAAACTCACGTTTCGTTTCATATATATGGGATTGCTCAATGTGATGCCCTAATTGATAATGTAGTTCGCAGTGCTTACAAATGTTCCACATTTCTACCATCTGTAGTGGCAGCACCTTGTAAGAAAGTTTTAGATTAATATTGATAAGATAAAGTAATGTACAGTAAAATCTCAATGTGACGGATCTCTAGACTAAAAGCCTCTAGGGCTTTCGTGCGTCTTTTAAAAAAATGTTTTACGATTCGGATGCTATGTTGTAACCTTGATGATTCAGTTTCTAAAAGATGTTTTTCGATTAATAACTTGGGTATTCGCCAAATCGAATTTAAATCGAGTTCAAACCGAGTTACCCAAATCAAGTTGATAACAAAAATATAAAATATGTAAATTCACTAAGCGCTCACTAGTTTGAATTGATGGATACTCAATATTGTGTTCTTTGACTTTCATTTTGTTTTATTTTGAATTAGTGTTGGACATTGTTATTAAAACAGTACCGTATGCGATAAATTAATTACGATTTTAACCAATCTTCACTTATACACAACGTTGAATTACAAGAACAATTTTTAATACGGTGTATTGAGAAACAGTGTTTTATTAAATTTTTTTGGTTATTAGTCGGTTTCTTCGACCATTACATAAAATACCTGCTTTTTAAAATAAGAAGTCACTGATATGCTAAGATATTTATGTTCAATTTTAGCTAGCTTCTGAAGCAGACTCTTATCAGTCCACATCGCGGATCTAGTTTCCTGTCGATATATGGTAATATCAATGTATAGTTTTATCGTCGTGACAACAGGACAAGTTGTAATGGAGTTGGACTTCTCGATGGTTTCTGACACTTTTCAGTCTATAACGGCTCATATATCTATTACAATAGTTGAAGTAGAAGCCAAAAACAGTAGCTATATAGTTTAGTCTAAGTTTGGTCAGTTAAGTTCAATTTTGCCATTGATAAGTAGATATTTAGTTCATTTATTATCACATTTCTTTCTGAACTGAGTGATTTTTTATATCGCGGATCAAACAAAGTAACTTTTCTTAAGCAAGAGTTCTTTGTAAGTGCTTGCTTGGCTGTGTTATTAGAGTTTTGCTATTTATGTTTGTCAATCCAACTCGAGTTAGTAACAGTAATGGGCTCATTACTACCTGGTTAAGCTATCTGAAGGATTATTACTATGGTTACGGCTATTTTACGCATTCTGATTAGGTAGTTGATGGGTTTATATATAACTTACATTAACTGAAAGTAATCTTGAGTTAACACGGTTTGATAAGTCAAGTTTAACCATCGCTATTCTCGACCAATTATTAGAATAGACTTTCGATCCGATTTTGGTATTGTATTATGGTATTGATATTAAAAATCATCGATTAATTGATTCGCAAAGTAAATTGATTTCTGTCGACCCCATAATCTGTTCATCTCTTCCATTGAAAAAATTGTTTTTTGTTGAAACAAAATACATACCCAATTAATCATACAAATTAGATTTCCACTCTTGTCCAATAAAACATTCTATCTGTCACCATATTATTACTAAAGGACATTTTCCTTTTTGTCGTCCTCGTCGCCTAGACGCTACTAAATACAAAAATGCTAAAGTAGAAGTTGTACAGATGGTAGAATTATGGTATTTGTTGCTCATCTTCAACATTTGTTACTTTAGATGTTCACATGGTAGCTAACAAAGATTCTACAAACTGGCATCCTTGTAGCGATCATGGTCAGCTCAATGTTCTTACGATACCAAATTGATATCCTCTATCTAATACATAAGATTTTAACTTACAAATTCTTATTTCTAAATTCCTATTGCAAAAGAACACATGTATAAAACTGCAATTACGATACCTTTTGGACGTTTTGAATTTTTGAACATGCTTTTTGACTGACATAATACCGCTCAAAAGGAAGGTTTATCAACTAACGTAAAGTAACTAAATGTTTGAATTTTATTTTCGTATATGAGCTGTGGCTAACATTTAGACAATCTCAAATAATTATTCGATCGATTAGACCAATTTGGTACTAGTTTTAAACTTTCAAAATGCATTAATAATGGAAACATTAAAATGTGTTGAAGAAAATTATATTAATAGTTCTCGATTACCATAGCCTCGTCTTTGGCTTGTATGCTACGAAAGATATAAGACAATTAATATCTGGTTCGTTAGAACTTTTTTGGTTTCCACTGTTCATAGAGGCTAGAAATTTTAGTAATCACTTCCGGTCCACCGGAAGTTTTTATTAGGCCCTTCAGTTATACGTAAAATAATCTGTTGACTGATAAATGTTGTTGGTACCTAGCGTTTTTTGTTTTCGTATTATTTTAATTAGTTTAATAAGTATTTTTGGGCAAATATCGCAATGCTGTTTAGGAGCTCATATCTCGTCCAACGTTAATTCAAAAACATTTTGCATTGGCACGATAACTATTCATATGCTGTCAAAGAGATTTTCATTTGTAATATCAGTGTATCTTATACAGGCTGGATAAGATATGGATGGAGGTCTGATCTATGTATACGTGGTCGCAATCAGTACAGCTTATTTTATAAAGACCGCTGTTTTGTTTCTTCCTCTCTTGTGTTTGCAATTGATTAAATTGTTCTTGAGTTTTAGACTATCCCTCTAAACAATGGTTATATTAAACTCTCTTAACTTTTTCTTAATAATATCATAGGATTCATTATAGTTAACTAACATAAAACTCTGTTTTTCCTCATAGTGTGTATATAGATTTTAAGCAAAATTTATTCTGTATCCATTATTTAATGCTAATTTCAAGATAAATTTCCCATCCTCCGCAAAGTTGTGTAACGAGAGAGGTGTGTTGGTCCCTCTGTTAAGTAGAAAACGGTATGCAGCATCCTTATGTTTTATGTCATTGTAAGAGTTTTCGGGGATAATCGTGACTGTTGTGGTGGATTTGTGATAAATTTTGAAATTAATCTTATTTCCCACTCAGTGTAACGTTTCTTCAAAGTAACGTCCAGGAAGTTTAATTTACCATCTTTCTCCCTTTCAATAGTGTATTTCAGATTGCCCAGGTTATTAATAGGACTATGTAGATTATATGTAATGTATGTTTGGAGTTTCACAATTAACTTTTTTAGGCTTCAATTGAGGGAATATCGCTTATCAATAATTTTCCAATTTTAAAAAATTTAAAACAGTTACAATGGTTTATCGGTATGCCAAATTTATACCATAGATTCGTTCTAAGTTTTCTAAATTGGTTCACATCAGTGCTTCTCAACCTTCCTTATGCTATGGCCCCACCTTAGCCTTTCTAAAATTCTTATGCTTATAAAATCTTTCTTTTAAATCAACCGATAAAATATTCAGATGATTGACAATAACAAGCAAAGATGTTATTTATATGAGCCAATGATACTATTCAATGTTTTTGTTATTAATATGTTTCTGACATAACTCAATAAGGGTAATGAAACCAAAAATCTTCGCTTTTGCATCGGCAAGAGTTTTATTAACTTTGTTCCTTGAAATTGCTTATTTAATATATATAGTTTTTAAAAGATATTGGCCAAATAACTCACAAATGCTTGTTAACAGATACTTCATTTCAGGTTTGTCACTTAGAAAAATCACTAAGAGTATCAAACAGTTCCATAAATCTTTTCAAGATGTTCTATTTTTGATTAGTATATCATTGACGTCTAAGTAAGTGACAGAACAACATTTCTTCAGCAACATATCCTTCATCAATATATTTTACGTAAGTTATCAATATTGCCTCATTGTCTCAAAGTTGATTCATCCATTAGCACTGAGAAATTTCTTGTTTCCTACTTTTCAACAGTCTATTCTTCTGCTAACAGTATTATTACTGAATGGCATAGCTTTTGTATCTTTTTCAAGAACCGTTTTAAGAAATTGTGATATTGACGATTTTATTAAAATCTCTCCTATAGTATGATTTTGTACAGTTTTAGCGGTGAATAAAGATTGGACAACTAGCTTCAAAAACACGATTATTACTTGAAGTGGTATTCTCTTTTCAAAATTTTTCTTTAAACTTTTAAAGTAATTTATTAATATGAGCACCATGTTTCGCCTTCAAATCTGCCTCAAGACGGCCTCGTTTCATCGATTCGTTAGGCAAGCATTGCTGGCATAAAGACAAAAGGGGATCCGCTCATCGTGGACTGCGAGTATGAACTAAAATTTTAAATATTTCTCCCAATATTGACAAGTTTTTTCTTGCTTGCACCATATATTTTCCTATGTATATATATATGTAGTATATATTAAATCAAGGAGCTTTTACAACAGTTTTTACGGACACTTATTTCAACACCAACTGAAACACTACAGAAGTTGCGATGGGCCATTCATGTGTGAATAACTGTGTTGTTTAATGAGATTTTAAATCGTCTGTGATTCTCCGCAGAGCATTCGTTCTCCGCATTGGGTAGATATTTTGGCTTTGATAAGCGAAATTATACCTAATAATTATTTACCGCAATTATTTAAGAATTTGCTTTTTTTCGTGAAATTTGACACCGAAATCTAGCATTGCAATTAAATGGCTCGAAGCGAAAGGGTTTTAAACTTGTGTCGAGTCCTAGTTCGAATTGTTAAAGGCAATTTTCGAATTTCCCTTAACAATCAAATTACTAATGGGGAACACGGTTACATTGGTGAACACTGTTCTACACTCTCTTTCGACATTGCTTCAACATTTTAAACAAAAAATATTTCTTTTGGTAAAATGAATGTAAGAAAGCAAAATCTTTATTAGTAGTTTCCGATATTTATTAGTAAATTTTTCAAGTAAGAGATTTCTATTGTATTTTCTTGTGTTCTATTGTAGCTTCCAGGTACGTCATTGGAACAACCGATTAATAATATTTCGCAACCAATTACATTTTTTTAAAAAAAGTTTCCTCCACTCAATTGAAATATTTAACTTATGATCGTGAACTTTTAACCATAAATTTAACAATTAGACATTTTCATTTCTTGGATGGGTTATTGATTTAAAATTTTCCTTAATAATAAACCTTTAAAGATAAGGATCTTTTTCCTCTAAAAATCCTAGACAGTCTCGTTATCTAAATTTTACAGCGTAGTTCTCAAAAATGGGGTGAAAAATATTAAGGGTCGGGGAAGGTGGGGCAGCTTTATACAGTTTTTATATTTTGTCTTATACAAATTTTCTTAGTATTGACATCTATCTTAATTCATCAAAAATCAATAGGCTCACAGAGACAAATATCTGTCTCTATGAGTTACTCTATGAGTTACTTCTCTATGAGTTACTCTATGAGACAGATATTTGTGTATAATGAAGATATAACATTTGCGCAAATTTAGTTGTATGGTTTTTGTGGCAAAAATGAAAATGTATGAAAGTAGTCCACATATGGCGCAGATTTATACATATGAAGAGATATACGAGTTCCACATAAAATTGTATTTTTTTACTTACCAGAATCAAGGTAAGAAAACAGTCTAAAGAATGTCTAGAGAAGTCATGTTACAACCTACTTGGGAAACTGGTTGAATTGGTGGTTCATTTGAACCTGCAAAATGTCTCAAAGCGATGCAATGATGTTTATGTTTTACTAGAAGTTTGGCTAGAAAGGTTTTAATCACTCGACACTACACGGACCTGTTGACGACGTCCCTGCAACAATGTTTCAGATCGTTATCTTGTTGGAACATCTAATCCCGTTCCATGCTTTTGCCATTTGTGTTCGATTTGTGGGCTATTTAAGGATAAATATCTTCTTATGTGAAATTGTGACTCTTTCGAACCATATAAAATACGTTTAAATGTTAAACCGTCGAGGTCATCTTCAGGCAAAAATATTTGAAAGCATCAGTGTTGATGATGTTGAATTATCTCACACTGTAGTGGTTACATGGATGTGCTTAGCTGTGGGCATTTGGTACTTGGAATCAAAGCAGCTACCAGAATGACAATATATCTACAACATACTATCATTTCCAAACATAAAACTATCTCTCGTTACATCACATAATTTGTTCTCACAACTGTTTGGACTGGTTGGGAGAAGCTTTGGTTCACTTTAACCAGTTTCTGAAGAAAGACAACATAGCATTCGAAACCTCAAAAATTTTTTCAAAAGGCACATGGTAAAACCCAAAAGCTTCTAGTTTTAATTGTATTAATTCAATAAACACCGTGAGAAAGCTTATGCACTTAAATCATTCGTTGCCACTTGGTTAAAGCTTATTGATCAGGTAATATTTTCTTTTTATAATTTCATACCATAATTGTTCAGAAAAACATAATTATGACATCACTCCAACATTAGAAACAAAAATAAAAAATGCGACAGATTCATACAGCATGAATGAGGTCCATACACTTGTGTATAAACCTTTACAGTTCTATTTTTTAAGTAAAATAATGTTGATTGATCTATAAAGCAGCATTTACTAACGAAAGGCTTCGAAAATGAAATTGGAAAATTTACTAACTCGTGGCTAAATCATATCAATTTTCACATCGATTGCTGTTAGACTCCGTCAGCAACTACATACATAAGATAGCTATGCATACACGCAAACGTTATCCTGATGATATGCGCCTAACTTCAGATACATCTAGTGTATGATGGTGCCCCTTACAAGAATCTTCCCCACTCTCCCCTAAAAATTATATTGTTCCCTTTGCAGCTCTCTTAAATATCTGATGAAAATTCGGACAACTGCTTAAAGCTCAAAATAATAACCGTAACTCGAAATTTCGTGTACAATAACTAACAATTCCATTTTCTAATATTCCAATTTGTGAAATTTCTTTCCTTTCCAAACAACAATAAGAAAAAATTCATCAGGTATAAAAGCTTAGAAGCTTTTAGAAGATATTAGTCAATACAAGATACTTTTTGGCTTATATGAATTCAGATATTCTTTGAACAAGAATCTAAAGACCACACAAGTTTTGAACATACCCATATACACATTGTAGAATCTCTTCTTCTATCAGTGGTTGTTCTTACATTCTAACAATAAAAAAGGTTACTAGATGGACAGAAACTTTCCCTCATATATCAATTTCTGCAGCAGCTATTGCTAAGACAATTTACGTTCACTATTTCTGACGTCTTGATATTCCACATTCAATAACACATTTTGAATCATTTAATTCAATTATTTAAAGAATGTAATAAATTTTTTGGTTCATTTCAAATCTACACTTCAACGTTCCTTCCTCAAAGTAATGATATTGTTGAAAGATTGCATAGAACTTTAAAAACTGCGCTAATTGCTAGAGGAAGTACAACTCATTGGAAAAATTAAGTACTTATTATTCTTCTTAGTTTACTAAGTTCAACAATAAAAGAAGACTTAGGTTGTTCGTTTCCTGTGTTACTTTATTTTTAAATTCCCACAATTCTATTGACACGTCTCCACTCCTAATTAGCCAAAAGTAAATCATTTCACAAACTTGTAATCATGATACGCCATCATTCCCTTTATTCGTTGAATCAGATTTCGTTTTTGTTTATATTGAAAGCAAAAATCTTGTCTTTCTGCAAGATATGACGAATCGTTCAAATTCATTAACAAATTTCTTATTTTTATTTGTATTTTTAAAGAAAATCGAGAACAAGTTATTACTGTTGACAGAAACCTGCTTTCATTCTAAATAACACCTATTAATCAGGTTAAAAGAAAGAACAATGTAAAACATTCATTTACAGATGAATAGGTTTTTCTGTGGAAAGGAAAATATTTGTGACATTATTTTAATTACATTAATAACAATTTTTTGTGTTTTTCGATACACAATATTTTTCATTTCTAGAAACAAAATAGTAAATAAAAATATTCTAATAAAGTCAAAAGCACGAAAACGTTAAATTTAACTTTTTTGTTGTAGTTTATATAGTTTAGATGTTATTTAGCACTAAATTATTGTATGTATTAAGTATAATTAACATAAATAATACACCACAAAATATTTACATATTAATTAATTACATTGCGGATTTACTGAATTAAAAAAATTGAATATAATATAATTCTAAGAAATTATGTGGTGTAACTTATGATAATTAATTGAGATTGAATATTTAATGATTTTTTTTATTTTAGCATTGAGTGGAGCCAGTTTACAAGGAAAACTTCTGAAAACTAACGAAACGTTTGGCTAAAAACATGTTTGGTTATGATATCTTTTACTAATATATCTCTTTTATATTATAGAAAAGCTTTATTAATTTTCACCTAGAAACAAGTGAGAAATTTTATTATTTAAAATTTAAGGTAGCAAAACAAAGGGGAAAAAATTAGCGTGAAATACAAAACCACCAAATCCGAGGCGTACAATTTTAAAACCGGGACGAAATTCAATACCGCTAAATTAACAGCCACCATTAATTATTTATTCAATAGTCCCGGGCTCTCTACAAAAACACGAGCTTTACGCTAATTTTGAAAAACGGCTCGTACTCGATTACAGTCCATTGTGACACCTAAAAATTATTTATCCAATTTACGCGTACCAAAAACATACTAATTAGAGCGAACCATTTTCATTGTTACGCATTATTTGAAACGACGTCGCTCATAAATTATCCATAACGGATTGCAATAGAAACTTTTCTAAAATAGAAAAACGGGCTTAAATGGAATAACGAAGCGCGAAAATACGAGTTTCCATCTTGCAGCTGAAAGCTTTTCGTCACCCCTCCTCGCCTATTTAAATGCAAATAAACGTGTACAAGACCAGCTTTGTCGCTTTAGTGAGCTTTACGCACGCGAGCTTGAAGGAAAATCAACTTGTCTTGGGGTGGTGGGTAAAGTGTGAACCAGTTTAAACGCCGGAAAGACGGTGTCCCCTCCTTCCCTATTTTAGAGGATTACGTGTTCGTTTACTTCCCGATTAGCATGACAACAAATCCTTTCCGAAACCTAAAAGCTTTTCTACGAGCTTTACACGATTGTAAATAATTAATTAGAAAATTTATATGTTACTAGTAGGGATTTTAGCTTTTACACATTAATAATTTAAATTCCTGCTTTCAACTAGCCCCTGTTTCCGATATTTCCGATAATTTATCCAAATTAGGCGTGGAACGGATATCCAGCAACTATCCAGTATCCGACTTCTGGCACTGATTTGAAATCCGGCCGAATATCTGATAGTTGAATATCCGGCTTTGGTCGGATATGAAAGACTTTTATTTTCTTTATGCACGTGTTAATTAAGTGGCACCGGTTTAATATCTCCAAAGCATGTTGTACCAAAGTTTGTACTCAATTAGTATTCCCACAAATTGAGATATATACGAAAATATGAAAATCTAACAAAGTTTGTTGCTTTACAACAGTGTATATCAACCTGTTCCGCAGAACCCTGGAATTCCACTCAAACGCTTTAGCGGTTCTATGAGTCAATGCTACAATTCGAAAATAGACGTGACGTTTATTTCACGATAAATTCAAGAAATGTCAGATTTCTGCGAAACAAAACTAGTAAATCGTTTAATATAGTACATTAAAATCTACATTTGTACGTGATGGTATTGATTCATTTTGGGTAAAATTAATGGAAACGTATTTGAAAATTTTCAAACGCGCCGTATGATCCTTTGCTACGTACTCCAGGTATAGATACTATTATCTATTACTCTGATTATGACATATTAATATTATTATGAAAAATCAACGGGAAAGACGATGATAGTCAATTTGATTGTAAGGTATACTATCGATAAATACAATAGGTAAGAAGGAACAAGGAACCAAACTGATCTAAGAATAGTACTTAAAAATTATAATAATAATATATATTTATTAACCTATATAAGAAAGTGAACAAAGAAACAAAACTAATGCTAATAATAAAACAGCAAAAAAAAAAACAAAACAAAAATTGTTAACAACGGATTTAAAAGGTTAAAGAGGACCAAGTCAATTAGCGTCAAATTGCGTGAAGAAACAGATGAAAAGTTGTTATATGTGCAAAAATAAACTTGAGGCCTAATAACATACCTTGTTATTAGACCTAAGAGTATCTAAATTTCTTAAATCGACTGCTAATTACATGTGTTCACGTCTATGTAAGAATCTTGGGAAATGATTGAAACGCGCATAAAAATTCGAAAATGAACCTGAGTTTTATAGAAATATCATCCAGAGCTATTTTGTACTACCCAGACTAAGTGACAAATGTGATAAAATATTGCGCAAACCCCAGTATCACCCTTCCCATATACTGTCGACCAATAATAATAAGGCTTCTTCAGGAGTTACAAGATGCTATCAATGATGAAACTCAATATACTTATAATTAACCAAATAAATAACATAAAAAACTCAAATATTATTGATAAGGCCGGATGATTGATGGGAAGATATGTAGTGCTGTATCTACCACAGCTTCAACTGTGCACTGCTGTTTGTGCAGTAAAACAACAAGACTTCAACAACTTGTTGGATGAAAAAGATGTAAATCCAGCATCACTACTACTAGAGATATCTATTCTTCATGCAAATATACGCATGTTCTTGTCCATTCTACGTCTGTCATAGCTCCGATCCTAAAATAGCAACCAAGGTCTCATGACGATAAAAGAATAATAACAGAAGCAAAAAAGTGTTCAAAAAAATAGCAAGGAAATAAGCCTCCGAATTTCTAAAATTCCAATGACGGAAACATTACTAGAATATATTTGCGGAATCTATATATATCATTAATAAGTTACTGAAGTAGACCAACGTCCACAAAGTTAGAGATGGGCGATATTTCTGTATGAGTGATTTTTCAGCGTTATTAAAAAGTCACAGTTGGTAACAGTTGGGATGTAAAAAGAACGGTGATCGTGATTTTATGTATGGCGTGGTTCGTATATATGCTTTAGTTCAGATAATTCGGTTAAATAATAAAAAAGAAATTCTTACAGAACAATATCACGATAGGCGCCGAATACACGCATGCTCTCATAGTAGACGCCAAACACATGAGTTTACTGGGTTTACAAAAGCCTATACATACTTATTTGTTGTCATTTTCAATTAATTTTTTAATGTACTATTGAGAATTTTAATATACAGTATCAATTGTTTCTAGGAGATATGATATTGCTTCTAGAAAACTTGAAAGAAGACTTGCAATGCTTGTAAAAGACCCGATACTGATTCTGGAAGGATTAATACTGCTTCCACAAGATTTTAACTGCTTTCAAAAGACTTGCGGAAGACTTGATTTTGCCATTGGAAAACTTGAAATGTTCTAAAAAACTTGATATTGCTTTCAGAAGACTCGAAATGCTTCAAAAGACTTGAATTGCTTCCAAAATACTCGATACTGCTTCTGGAAGACTTCATACTGCTTCCAAATGACTTGAACTGCTTTCAAAAGATTTACTACTGTACCTGGAAGACGTGATACTGCTTCTAGAAAAGTCTTTTCATTTCAACTCTTCTGCAATTTTGCTTGCAGAAGACTTGAAATGCTTCAAGAATACTTCCTACTACTTCTAGAAGATTTGAAATGCGACCTTGAAGACTAGAACCGCTTTCAAAAAAGGATCCACACTAGTTGAATGATTCTATATGTTAAGTTACACACAAAAAACGAAATCGCTTGGTGGAAAAAACGATCACAACGTGTTATGAGCAACGTTCAATGTCCACAACCGAAATCAAATATTTTTTCGTGTTGTGGTTGTTATTATCAACTACAACGTTGTGCACATAAAACATACAGCCGCAATGCGTTATGCCTCATATAAAAATACCACAACGCGTAGTGTGGCGACATATGGCAACCCAATGTGTACAATTTGAAACCATGTAAAAGCAAAACAGCTGAAGAAGTCGGTTATGCCTTAATTGATATATTTTGATTGTTTGTTTTGGCTTCATGTATTCTTCAAAGTGATAAGGTTAGCCATCACTTAAGTTAGTTATAATCAGCTGATTTTATAAGTTAGTTATAAATTCAGCTGATTTTGTAACTAAACAATCCAAAATTTAATTGAAATGTGACCAGGTCTAAAATTAGTGCATATGTAACTACGCCATTTAAAAAACCAAAGTTCTGTTGAACGATCTAACCTAGATGTGGGAGATATGTTAAGATCCCAGATGTTAGATAACAATACAAAAGAATGGGCGGAAGAGTTACGGTTTGTTCAGAGCAAGAAGAATCGTTCTTTCATGAGGGTAGCATACAACATATGGGACTGGCAGATACGACACTTGAAAGGATGTGTATGAATCTTTAAAAACAGATGGTCATTTAAAAAAGTTTTGGTTTTGGAGTGGCTCCAGCACTTTTATCGACGTAATTCCACGTGCTCTACGCAAAAGTTATGGAAATGTCCAACGTCGCGCTAAATGTGAAATGAAAGTACATGTATTATGTGGAGTTGAACTTATTGAAAAAAATGTATGTGGCGGTTGTAGCAGAATGGATTTTACTCAACATCGAACCATCACCAATGTGATAAGACGCGATGGTGGAATTGGTGAAACAAGCGTCTAAAATGTTAAATGTGCCTGAGCATAAAGTTCTTCCTGCAGAAATTGGGCAAAATGTTGTGATTAAAATTCTCGTTCTTGTTCTAAATATAAATTAATCTGGCACAGAGTACTCAATATGTAATCTGTGTAATTTGGTCTATACAAGTTAAGAACGAAGTAAAGAGAACTTGACAGAAATCATTCACGAAATGAATTCGCCTTAGCTGATTCAAATTTGATTAGCCAGTCAAATGTACCTAGTTCTTCTTTAACTTAAGCGCCACCTTTGTAACTAGGTTCAAAACAAGATTTTGTTATATGTCAATGCAAAATGTCCTGCAGTATCAAAAAGTGTAATTGCCGTACGAAAGATATGTTGTGCTTTCTTGTATGTTTCTGTATCAGATATTTTTATAATATTTTTGCGTCAATAACTTATAATACTTAAATGAAGAATTATGTAAGATAATTGTCACAAGAGTTAAGTTTTTCTAAAAAGAATGATATCTTATTTTTGACTTAAAAAATCTCTTATGAAAAATAGAAAAAAAGGTAAAAAATCATAATTTGCCATCGTTCTCCTTCATCAATTGAAGAATGTAATAAAATATTATTCCAGGACGTCGTTGATTAAGTGACAGTACTATAAATACAAGGTTGGTACTAAGTGTAATACTTGTATGAACATTTTTTTATTAAAATTAAGTAAGGATAGATTGTTCTTCCACCACTACTTATATGGAGTGATTGGCCTAAACACGTAAACCTGTTCCGAGATTTCGACTTGTGCCTGCTTATGGTTTATGTTATGCATATGTATATAAAGTAAAAATACTTATAGTTACTATTATATATAAACGGCGAAATAAGTTAATATTGGGTAAGTTCATAACAGTTTATTGAATTTATTCCATAATTTTGCCGCGCATAGTATACAGAAGAGAATAAGTTATAGGAAATGGATGCTTTATTGAAATGTGGGGCTTTGGAGAACCTTGTCGGTACTTTTAAAGGTACGTATAAAATATTTTTTAATAAATTAAAATAAGACTTGTTTTGAGGAACCGAAATCGCCCATACTTCATATAAAAATTACCCGTAAAATTAGCTAAACAATTACCCTCTGAAGTTTGGGAACGTCATTGAAATACACTCTGTATATTTTATATTACTTACATATTTACATTTATAAATTTTTGTGATCACCAGTTTTTTTGAATATCGCATTGCGTCTACAGTTTATGATAAAACAAGTCCTAGAAAAGTGACTGATTCAGCATTTGTATGTTAAGATAACTTATGTTAAGCCGAATATGCTTACTTGACGGCGCGATGTTATATTTTAACATATTCAAAATCCAGAACAAATTGTACAAAATGTAATTGTGCAATGACATTTATGTGCTAACCAAACGAGAAGCCCTACATTCTATTCCAAGAAAATGAATGGAATTCCACTTGTGGTTCATAAATGAAGTCATCGATGATATACAATATAAATGCGGGAAAGCAATTGATGTGATTGAATTACGTTTCAAGTGTTTCCATGCGATAGGAGCATAGTATTCAACTCTCAGTATTTACTTATAGGGTCTTATTCAACAAAGCATTTTTAATATACGGGGTCTGCCACAACGAGCTGAGTCTGTATGTTTATGGCAAACTACTAGCACTATTTTTATGAAAATTTGTATACAGGGCTCATCGTAATGTTCAATATGGACACCACAATATATTATAGTATAAATGGTTGATTTTACCTCTTTGGATTGAAAATTAGAATTCTTGTTTAGTTTATAATACTACAATTTTTAATATTTACAATTTAAATATATAAATTATTTAAAGAATGAGTTGTGTACGACATAACACTACTCTTAAAAGATTGATCTCTTATCGAAGTGCTAGATATCAAATCTATTGAAGCTTTTGCGTCCCTAAAAAATCCTATGTCCTATTTCCGTGGGACGCCTATGTTCTTGTTTCAAGATTATTAATATACTCATTGTAAGTAAGTGGGATTGACCCAACATTAAGATCCTCTTGTTCCAATATAATTGATATACTTCGACGAAAAATTCCCTTTCTTGAGAATCAAGAATACTTACGTTCTTCTTTTGAGAACATTCGGGATTTCTTCGCTCAACAAAATGATCTTGTGGATATATAAGAATATGATAAGCTTAAATTAAAAGTAATAATCTTCGTTCAAGAATATTATTTTCTACACAAAATATGAAATTGAGATTTCTAAACTGTAAAAATAAGCTATAGAAATAGCTCACCATAAATACATGATGAAAAGAAGCGGTGTTCATTTTGTCGTAAAAAGTCAAAGATATATCTAATTTTACTGCAAATCAATGAATTTTGACTATTATCGTTTTCCTCTTGACCCTTAATATGGAATAATAATCTTTTTGTTTGCATAAATACAAATTAGTTATTCTCGCATAGAGTTTTTACAACGAAGGAAGAGACGCACTTTGTTCATAACATGTAATAAGTTATTATTATGCGACACATCTATGCCTAAAATCAAATCTAAGTGTTACTGAATGAAGGGATCCATAAAATAATTATTTCAAAAAACGGTCTCCGTGCGATGACAAAGGTTGAAGAACACTGCTTACAAGATCTCAATGGTAACACTTGGTAATCAGAGCATGTTCAAAAAAGCTTTTAGGACAAAAGTTGTAGCAAACTTTATTCACAACAATAGCTCTCTTCCACTTATATATTTAGATACATATAAATTAAGAGAAATATAATAATATAAAGACTTTTGCTAGACCAAAGGTTGTAGAAAAATGTTCCCATTCATATAATTAAACTTTTATCTGAAACTTTTTTGGATAAAACAGATTGTATATAAGTTATAAGGAGAAATGATCGAATAGATATGCTGGATAACCGGATATCCAGGTGAAGGTGATACTCGTATATCAAATATTACTTCCGCCACTAATCTATATCGTCGGAAAAGACATTAATATTAAGAAAATAACAATCACAAACAATTTGGGGTCGTCACCAACATAATCTAAACGTTCTTATTTTTCTTGGCTTAAAACCTGGCCGTAAGCGAATTAACCTAAATGTCTTGTAAACTGAATCCCTGAGGCTATATGTCACAACCCGAAATCACCGAGTTAAATCTGAAGAACTGAAAAAGAAATCTCTTTTTCTTAATTAATATACTTAGTTTGTACATGAAATAATACTTTTAATAAAAGTAACAAAAATAATGTGTTAAATTGAATTAGAGCTTTTAAAAATGTCATAAAAATGTGTTAATTTTTTATAGCTTTTTTTTTGGTGGGTGCTTTAAAATGGAACCATTTTCCTGGTTACATACATCTTTTTGACCCATTTGCATTTTATCTGAATATTCATGAAGTTAATGTGTGGTCAGATAAGCCGCAGGGGCTACGCCGTAGGGACAAACTCGTATTTCTACTGACCCAAATGTTCTGGGAGGGTTTATTTTTTATTTAGCACTTTCATTTTTTTGAGCGGACGGATAAAAAAAGATTATATTATTACTTTAAATGTTTAATAATCCTTTAGTACATACACCTTGGTGTTACCTCAATTTCATACCATCAATTCTGATAACAAATATAACAGGAGAGATTCATCTCATATTTAAACAGATGTTATAGCTCATATACTTCTCTCAGTTTCTCGTTAATTTTCTATAATTATTTCAGAAATAATTATGACTTTTCTATTACAACCTGAATGTGGTGTAACAAGAGAAAATTTGATTGAATCCAAATCACTTCACTTAATTGATTTCAGGTAAATGAATCGTTAGATTTTAGAATTCCCCCTTTTATATTTGTTCCAGAAATTGCTAAAACAAAGAAGTTGTTATAACAGAATTAATAAATACATCACATTTTACATGGTAATGTTACTACATATGTATATACGTAATAAGAATTGACGGTAACACCAAGGAGCAACAACTACATAAATTGAAGCACAAGGTTTATTGTTTTCATCATTTCAATAATCTAGAAAAAGGTTCATTTAATAAGATGAGTTATTTTAAAAAATTACAAAATCTTACCGATTATCTGTACAAAAATTTGTTCCTTCCACACAACAACAAAACTTGTTAATGTTTCTGGGTCCACGTACAACGATTGAATGAGACGAGAATGAAGTTAATTATGTTAAAAACCACCGACGCTTACGTAAGATATTAAAGAGTTGACGTAAACAAACTGTTTATTTTCTACGAATATTTAAGTTTCCAACAATAATGTTGAATGACGCAGACAAAATAAAAATCATTTCATAAATTCTAGAAATTATTTAAAATCTAGGATATTAGATTATTAAAATTAACTAAATATCAGTAAAAACCTTTTATAGACGACAAGCTAATTAAGTTAATACCCAGAATATAAAAGTAAACCAGCTCAAAGCAAAAGTCAGGGAAGAGGATGAAGGAAGGTAGATGAAACTATTATCATTATCACAACAAAAAATTGTTTTAATTAAATGTAAAAAGTTTTCTAATGAAAATCATTCTGATTTTCGATCTTAATGACTGTACGTAAAAAAATGCTATTCATAACCTTGGTATATAAAAGAAAAGCGTTCAAAGAATCAGTTGATATTAGTCGTTAAAATGTTACGTTTCACTGTGTTACTCTTGTTACTTCCGATAATTATGTGTGACGAATTTTCAAAAACTTTCATCAATATACCTGTTGATTCACGTCATCATTGTGTTGTTAACAAATTTCAAAAAGAACTTTTCAAATGTTCCGAAAATGGTAAGATTGCATATTTTGAAAAGGTAATATTTGAACTATTTCATTTTCATTCCAGAAAATATTGATTCAGGATTCAAGCCTCCCATTCTTGGTACACGGAAGATAACTTAACGTGCATGGCTTCCATTAAAAGTATAAAAAAATACGCAAAGTTTTGCACCAAGAGGTTTCCTCGCGATGATACGTATACGCTGGACTTACGGGCTGTACCTTGTAAAAATGCCCCAATAATAATAAAATGATGTTACATTTTTGTTTTGTTTTAGTAAAAAATGGCAAAGATAAGAAGGGAGATCCAATAAAAACTGGGAATGTATTTCAATAAATTATAAAGAAATTTTTGTGCTATTTATAAGCACTAAAATAAATAATAATAAATATAACAATAAATGTTATAAAAAATTTATAAACATTTAAAAAAATATATTGATGCAGACATAAATAAAAAATAAGATGCAATTAATATTTTTATTTTCTTGTATTAGTTATTAAATTAATTGTAGGAAGTAATCATTTTAGCATTTAATCTGGTTATTCTTTCTATCGTCCTAGTATCACCTAATATACAATGTGTAGTTAAAGTAAGGACTCAATTTGATATAAATTAGAGGGATATTGTAAGAAAAAAAAGGCTTGGACAAATGTATTTTTTAACACGCATTTTCTGATAACAAATTAAAGTGTACATGTCTACATTGAATTCTAAGTATTTTTCAGTACAAATTAAAGTTACTATAAAAACAAATGTATAAAATCTAGACCTATCAATATTATAGTTATTTATTTTTTATAAAAAACTACAATTTTTTAAGTTATATTTTCGAGTGCACTTAAAGCTTACTTAAAGCTTAGCTATCATTATAAACTGGGCATATAATTAAAACACCAAAAGAGTAGTGTTGTGCCAAAATTTGAATTAGATTCGTCAACCGGAAGCAGCACTACGGATGTAGTATTTCACTTAAATACAATATTTTCTTTTCATATAAATTAGGGCTTCAAAGAAAATTACTACTTTACAATTTTATATAAAATATTAGACATATATATTTTTAATTACATTAAACATCAATTCTCACTGTAATTTTCAATTCTTATTAAAAAGAATTAAAGCATTAAGAATTTCTATAAATATAAAATATCTTCAGAAGACATCTACATATAAAGAGGTTTACATGTTAAAATAGAGAACTTTATGTTTACTTTAAAACTTACGTCAATTAAGAATTTAAAAAGTTAAAAAAATCACTATACAATTTCAAGCGCACACAAACATACATTTCTTAAAATACAACACAGTGTTATCACGACGACAAATAAAACTTATTTTCAAAAGAATATAGAAATGAAAGGTGGTTTTAAAGTTTCTTGAAAGGATTTTTTAAATTATTGTATAATGGAGGGGTAATATGGTTTATTTGTTCATTTAGTGCTATTTTCTTCTCCGGATTTTGCTTTTTAAATTTAGTTATTTCATACATTTCGAGTATTTTTAATAAGTAGCCTTTACTTTTTTTGTGTAATATTTTTGTATTTTTCTCTATATTAAATTCGTGGTTGTTAAATAGTAAGTGTTTTCCAAATGCCGAATTTTCTTTCGTTAAATGTTTACAAAAATGTGTTTGATCCTTGTTTTCAAATTACGTCCGGTCTCTCCCATATATGTAGCTTGACAACTATTGCATTCTATTTGGTAGACACCGCTTTCTTGTAAGATATCAAATTTGTCTTTATTATTATCAAGAATATTTTGAATAGCGTGTGTAGTTTTAAATGTCAGATTTATGTTATATTTTTTGAAAAGTTTTTTCAATTTGTGATACTGTACCCTGGGTAACTTATTGTTTTAAATTTATTTTATTGATTTTTGCACTGTATTTTCGGGGAAATTATTATCTTTTGCTATCATTTGTATTATTGATATTTCCTTTTCAAAATTATTTTGACTCAGTTCTGAATTAAAAGCTCGGTGTATATGTCGTAGGCATATTGCGAATTAAGTTTAATTAAGTTAATTATCTCACATTTTGTAAACAGCCTGAAATTTTTTAGGCTTATTACAATAAGCCCACGAACCATTAGTCCAATTGAAAAGTGGACAACTGTTTCTTTAAAAAGCCTGGTTTTATTGAGGTTTTTTGCAATTAGCCTTACAGCCGACGGCGTATTAAGAATAAGCTAGGGTGGGGTTGTTGTGATTAACGCATTATACTTGTTGAAACGTGTGCGGCGCAGTAGCATCGCATATTGTTGTTGGTTTTCTTATAGGATAGTTTAACTATTGTTGCAGTGCAGTCAAGGACAAACAACTAATAAGGTAAACAAAAGTAGAAGAGCGTGAAACGTAGGTAGAAATGTAGAAAGTTGATCGATTAAAAGGGTGTCTAGCTGTTAATTTCAAACACAGTTGTTAGGTATAGTACACTAGTTTATTGAAACAAAACGCCGTATTTTACTGGTTTTAACCGTTACACAACTGTTTCCTATGATTTACTAATATATTAGGTAACCAAAAAAAAAATCGTGCGGTTAAATTATAAAGGTTTTATAATTTAAATTTACGATAGTTTTTAATGTTTTCTCTCCTTATAACCCTAATGATGTCTGCAATAATTGTAGATGAAAATTCGGCTGTTTGTTTCTATAAACTGATTGTACTACATCTAACAACTGTGTTTGAAATTAACAGCTAGACATTGCTTTAGTCGATTAACTTTCTACAAATAAGTACATATTAAATTTAAAGTCGTATAACAGTCGTACTTATGTTAACATAGGTGCTTGCAGTATGGACGACAATATCCAAACTGATGGAACTGATTTCCAGGACGAAAATAACATGAGAATAAACTTTAATGCGCGAATGAAAGAATACTGCAATAAGAGTGAAAATGTCCTAAAGAAGCCTTGGGCAAAAGCAACTGTAGAAGAAGCAATTCGAGAAATTTTGGATGCAAATAACCCTCAAAAAAAGAAGACTAGTAGACAATATGGATTAACCAGAAAATACGACACAATGGAGATTGGCGAAACAAGAGTTTTAATCAAAAAAAAGAAGTAGTAATGAGGATCCTGTAGTAGTAATGATTCAGGTTGAAGAATACTTTAACAGTCTTCTTCAATGTCACCGTGCCACTGGACATGGAGGAAGAGATAAAATGCTGTTTGAATTAAAAAATAAATTTTACATTCCCAGACCAGCAGTTAAATTATTTGTATCGCTTTGTAAAATGTGTAATACGAAGAAATCTCGACAACAACGTAATACTGTGGTAAGACCAATCACAACAAAAGATTTTAACCTTCGCAGTCAAGTTGATTTGATCGATTTTCAATCAACTCCATGTCGAGGATATAAATGGTTGATGAATTATCAAGATCATGCAACTAAATTTTGTCTTCTGCGACCTTTAACAACAAAGCGTGCTGCTGAAGTTGCAATGGAACTGCTGAAGATATTTTTGGATTTCGGCGCACCGCACATTGTACAAAGCGACAAAGGACGTAAATTTACAGTTGATGTGGTTAAAGAACTTTCTGGTATGTGGGCTGATTGTGAACTAGTACATGGAAGACCTCGACATCCGCAATCATAGGGAAGCGTAGAGCGCTGCAACCAGGATGTTGAAAATATGTTACGTTCGTGGATGGATGACAATAAGAGTACAGATTGGGTGATAGGATGCCGCTTCGTTCAGTGGCAAAAAAACTCGTCAAAGCACAGGATCATAGGACGCAGTCCATATACAGCCCTTTTTGGAACGGAACCAAAGATAGGACTAAATTCAACTAACATTCCACAGGCAATTTTTGAAAAAGTTTTTAGTGAAGAAGATTTGGAAAAGTTAAGAAATGACGAATATAAGGGAAAAGTTGGAGAAAATCAAAATAAAAACCAATTCTCTAATGTTCAACAAGAGTTGTGTTTTATTTGTTCGGGATATTTGAATGAAACACCTTTTGTTTCATGCTCTTCATGTTCCATGAAGATTCATAAAACTTGTTTCCAAAACGTTTGCTCAATCTCCGATGAAAATGATAAGGAGTATCAATGCGATATTTGTAATAGACAAGAAAATATATCTTCACAACGTCAAAAAGCACACGAAGGTCAAAAACGAGCGGCAGAAAAAATGGTTGAAAATACCGGGAAGAACCTAAAGTCGGTCACAGTTGGAAATTTTGTTCTATTAAATGTGCCGAAAGTTGACCGTGGCGCCCTTTAGACGCACCAAATTTAATTGGAAAAATTCTTAAAATTAATAATGATGTTTATCAGATGGGAACAAAGAGTGGAATTATCAAAACATGGTTTTCTAGAAGTGACTTCCAAATTTCTGGCGCATAATTTGTTGAAGATATCCCTGAAGAATATATATCTGTTCGTCAAGCTGTAGCAAATGAATCAATGTTTGGAGGTCAAGGCTATAATAGCTGTAAGTGTACAGTGTTCTCGGTTGATATGTTGATGTGCTTGAGAATATAATATTTCGCGTCTTGATTCAATATTTTTACTAATTTTTGCATTCTTTATTAAAGTTACTATGTCATGGATCGGAACTGAGTTTTGCCCTTGAGTTTTCGCCTCTTGAGCCTCTTCAGATAATTCTCCAATTGGTAATAGCAACTCTTTAAGCAGAAATCTTCACTGATTATAACAAACTTTACTATAATATTTTTTATTGAACGGTTACGAAGATATCGATCTGTCGTAATGAAACTGGTAACGACAGAAATAGGGAGTGTTCTCTTTCCACATGATTATTTTGACATTTTTTCTTATAATTAATTTCCATTAAATTCAAACCCCATTTACAATGTAACGTTCAATTTCATTCTATTTCTGACCGCACATTTCAACCTTTCAATATTTTTATACAGGTGTTATTCAACAAACTCTGCACCATATTAAGTTACAAATCATATCCATGTCCATTGACGGTCTCTCGAAGCTTTAAGTATTGGGTTTTAGTTAAATTAAAGGATATTATTAAATCAAGAGCTTGTTTATCAATCATTTTAATAGCAAGTTATTTCACGAAGTAACTATTACAAAACACCCAAATCTTCATAAATATCCTTAAAGGACTCTAAATAGTTAAAATATATGGAACATTTAAGAAAACAACACAAACAATTTTTTTTAAAATTTATTGATCGGGTTTAGACCGCTTTCAGACCACTGTTCGACATAACTAAACATTTAACTGTTTTAATGTTTCGAAATTTTAATTTGTTGTATCTTTTGACAATGACGGTAATAAGACACAACAAATATTTTTAATTTTGTAAAATGATATATTAATTTTGTAGATGATAAAGAATGCTAATGAAGAATGCTAATATGATAAAGATGATAAAAATACTTGATAAAAAATGTTAAGCATTTGAAACGATTAAACCAAACTACACGATATTAAGTCATTGTTTAAACCAAACTACAGTGTTTTATTAATAATTGATCGTCCAAACCACGAATCAATACTCTCAAACCGACACAGGAAAAGTATTTAAAATTTAACACAGAATCTATAAACACAGCATCTATAAATGTAACCAAAAATAAAAATTTCTATTTAAAAATGTAAACTTAGTTACTTTTACTTTTCAAATTGAACTTAAAAATGCGTGTTAATGGTTATTTATGTAACCAGTTACAAGAGGACTATTTTTTTTTAACGAAAGCAATATTTGCCAAAATGAGTGAGCAAATCGAGCGAGTATATTCGCTGTATATCATATCATTTATTAACTCAGCACTGATATATTTTAACATCGTCCTCGGCAGCTTCCAGTAATGCCTTTTGGCTTCATCGTCCTCATCGAGAAAATAACTAATAATAAATAATAATCAACATGTTTTAAATTAACATCTTTGTATGCGGTCTTTTTTGAATCTTCTTGACACTTAATAAAAATAATATAATAATAAATCCATTTATAATTTATAAGTCACAAGAGAGAAAAAAACGACTTCTGGACCAGGTTGCTTATTAGCCAACTACTCATACAATAATTGATTGACTAGAACACACAAAAATTCTGCCCAGTTAACAAAATTATCAGTAGCGTAAAAGTATTTCAAAAAAGGGATTATTGCTGCAAATAGAATTTAATTTGAAAGAAACTTCTCCTTCCACTTCTATCTCGTTAAGGGGGCATTTGCTAGCCCACATATATTAAGACTATTCATCATAACTATGTTATCTAGCCTCGATGAATGCTTTGACGTCTTGGAATGCTACTCCAGACGTAATCGCCTTCTTTTATAGGGTGTCCCGAAGGTGGTTGATGTGGTCACTGATAACTAGTAATCGTGTTCCTTAATGGCAGCATCAAGATAAACGATTTTAAATTCAAGGCTGAAATATTGGACCGAAGTTATCGGCTTGGTATGGTTAAGAAACAATCTTTTGGGCCCAAAGATTCTCTATCCAGACCTATAATCGTTATGTTTTTGTAGGCGGCTGAGCTGGATGAATAAAGGGCAGCTTAAGAACAAGAAATCCTTCATTTTGGAGTCATTATATCTTAGCCCGGAATGTCTAAACTTCGGATCATCGTATTTATATTGTCTTATCCAAAGGAAAGAAGAAGGTACTACGGAAAGAATCGGTCCTTCGGGATTACCAAGATACTCAGGTTCCTTGTGTAATTGCCACACGAACTCATGCTGTAAAGTCTGATTAATCAACTGATGTATCTTCATGGAAACAGTAGGATAATAGTTACTTATCTGGTTATTTTGATTTGTTATCACTTATCATCACTTTTTTTATTACACACTGTGGTTTTTCATTAACTATTGTTGATTCGGAGGTTGTTTGTGAGGTTTTTGCTTAAACCAGCTCTACGTACTCTGGTGCTGACCTTATCTGCCTAAGAGAAATTTTGTCAATAGTAGATTCTGTTCTGGTTTCGCTGACTCGCATCCTTAACTTTTCTTTTTTAACTGAAAACTCCAGTTTTGGTTAGCGATTATCGTTATATCCAGGTTGATTTTCGACGGACTCGTAGTACTACTACTTCCTGGATCAAGATCACGGATAATATAAGACTTACCTGTGATAAGCATCGTCTCACCATTTTGGTTTTACTTGATATCAGTAAAGCCTTGGTCGACTACAATCTTCTTCTTTCTATACTTCCATCTATTGGTCTTTCTTCCTCGATCTTTCAAGATTTTCAAAGGTACCAATTCAACCTTTTCCAACCGCTCTGGGGTTTTTTATGGTGTACCCTAGGGCAGTGTTCCCGATCCGTTGCTGTTTTCAAGTTGCTTTCAAAGCTATCGAGCGAATTAATAATGATCTCGCAAAACTGCTTGAGTGGTCTAAACTATATGGTTTGAAGCTTAATGTTAATAAGACACAAGCCATAATATTTGGTACAAATATTATGAAAAAAAAAAAACCCTGTCATTTTTCAAAGTATGTCTTACACATTTCCTTTTCTCCCATCAAACTGCAATCTTATAATAATTTATTTCCTTTTCTTCTGGACTTTTTCTTTTCTACTTTCTTTCCTATATTCCTTATTCACCTTCTTTCTTTTCTGCTTTGTTACTCTGTATATTTTTTACACTTTTCTTCTCTCCTTTTTGTTGTTTGTTTTCTATATTTTTCCTCTTTTCTTTCATTTTTTCTTCCTTCATTTTCTATTTTTGATTTTAATTATGTGTGATGATTATGTATTTACAAGGCTGCATAAATCATTTACTACTCTGTAGTAAATGGTATCATTGTAATATAGTTTAGACTAGGTCAATTGGAAGATATTGTCTGTAACGATAAATAATTCTGGTTGCCAGAATTGAATCATTCAATACACACAACAGAATCATTCTTCTTTTGATTATTATAACTTCCGCTAATAGAGGATAATTATAATAATGTATAATTTTTCCTTTGTGCTTTTCTTCTTTTATAGCAATAAAAAGTTGGTTATTACTATTGTTATTATTTATTTTTCAAATATTACCTACAATAACAGTCTGTCAGCGGTTTTTGGAATCATTTGTATATATGAAACAAAAATCTACAAAAACATTTGTAGGTCAAAATTAAAAAAAAAAATCATGGTGGCTCAAGCAGGAGGGAGGGTTTTAACTTACTTTTGAACGAAATACAGTTCAATCCATAAAGGTGCACTGGTAGATCACTGTACGTTTTGGGTATCAGTTTACGTCTGTTCTTTCATGTTTAACCGTCCAGTCTCCGTCAACTAATGCCCTATTGTCGACGAAGGTATCGAGTATCGAGTACCGAAACCTTCGCGGTATCGATACTATTCAAAGTATCGAAAGCATCGAAGTATGAAAAATATAGAAAATAAAGATGTAACGAAGTTTCGAAGTATCGAAAATATCGAAGTATCAAATTATCGAATTATTGGAAATAATATTTTAATAATAGAATAAGTACGTAATAAGTACATTTTGAAGGTATTTTTCTTAGTAGATGTTAATTTTGGACACTGTATGTTATCTCAAAGACTGCTAATATGTTGGCAGTATAAGTTCTTATATCTCTAAAGTCCTGCTCATCAGTTTGAAGTCTGCCAACTTGTTGACAACATGAGCTATTGTATCTCCAAAGTATTGCTCAGCAGTTTGAAGTCTGCCAACTTGTTGGTAGCATGAGCTAATACTGTTCAAAACAGTGTAAATTATCTTAAAAACTGCTAACTTGTTGGCAGCTTAGATTTGCTTAGAACCAAAATTATCACACACCATAATTTTTAATACTTTATATAAGACATCCATATGGACAGACAAAACGATTATGGAGTGTACCTTAAATAAAAATAAGTATTTAATTCACCATACATAAATAAAACAAATTGAGAATATAAAGGTACACTGTAAAATTGAGACTAACACAGTTGGTACTGTTTGTTAAGAACTGGTAAAATATTGTCACAAGAAACTTGATGACTTCAGTACACTAGAATTTCTGGGTTATGAAGTATTTCAGACTAAATCAAGCTAGTTTCTGAAGAAATCTGTTCGAAACATTTTCAAAAGATGCACGGCAAACCCCAAAAGCTTCTAGTTTTAGATCTAATATTAGTCCTAAGATTAGTTTTAGTGTTAGTTCCAATTTTAGTTCAATTGTAAGAGTAGATTTAAAGAATTCTGACGGATCAAAATGAAATATAAAAGAATTGATGGTGATAGATTGCCTAAAGATGATCTCTTTAATAACTTCTTTAACCTGTATAACTATTTACAAATATTGATTACTTTTCTCATATAAACTGCAACCAAATATCCAAAAATAGAGTAAAATGTAAGTGATTAATCGATGTAGATGTTTGAACTTCAACCAGGAAATATTTTTAAAACTGGTAATAGATTCAATCAAGCCCATACATTTAATTTTATAAATTTAAAGAGTTATGCTACAAAAATCGTACTGATACCAACATAATACATAGCAATTTTTAATAACTGGACGCGAAAGAAAATTACTACTCATAACCTTGACGCATGAAAGAAAACCTGAGTGAACGGCTTTCTGAACCGGTGATGTTAGTCGTTAAAATGTTGCGTTTCAGTTTATTGCTCTTGCTTCTTCCGATTAGTATGTGCGATGAATTAAAAAAAACTTTCATCAATATACCTGTTGCTTTACACCATTATTGTACTGTTAACAAATTCCAAAAACCAGTTTTTAATTGCTTCAAAACCGGTAAGATTATTTTAATAGGACTATTTCAACAACTATTTCATTTTTATTTCAGAATATATTGACTCTGGATTCAATGCCACCCATTCTTGGTATACCGAAGATAATTTAAAATGCACGGCTTCCATTAAAAGTATAAAAAAACACGCAAAGCTTTGCACCAAGAGGTTTCCTCGTGGTATTATAAATTCAGTGACTGCACCCCGTAAAGATAACCCCAATAAAACATATAATAACCTTGTAACATTTTTATTTGTTTTAGCAAAACATGGAAAAGATAAAAAAGGAAAGCCAATAAAAGCTGGGAATGTTTTTGATTAAAATGTAAAGGAATTTCATCAGTCTACTATATTATTTATAAATACTAATAAACCTTGATATGGACATAAATAAAAACACTATTAATATTCACAACAAACAATTTCATTAAAATTAATTTATTTTGGAATCTGTTTTCGTATTTTAATTAATTATTGTAATTATTTTAGCGTACAATATAGCAATTCTTTCATTCACATCGTTTATTAACTTATCACTTATTTTGTTATCGTCCGTCATATCTTCCATTAATGCCTTATTCAGAAAATAACTTCTCCGCAAATACGTTTTTCATCATTTATTAATGTTTTCCGTTTATCATCATTCCTGATATCCTCGAATTTCGTCTCGGGCCTTGGTATCTTGTAACATCGTATCTGATATTGAAGGATATCCAAATTAATATAGCTGGAATGCCACAACTTTCAACATCATGACATTATACAATAACATTCTGAGTTTCCTCAATATCCTTCAAATGATTTGTTATCATTAGATAACATTCCTAACCATTGTTTCTGGATTTGAATTTACAAATTTTTAAAAACAATGTTGCGAGAATGATAAAGTGATATGAACTATGAAGTGTTTCGAAAAGTTAAAACTTACTTTATAAACGGTTTTTATTTCTTAAGAAAACAATATTTCTAAGTACCATGATTTCAATGATTATTGATTTATGTAAAAACCAAAGATAAATTGCTGGAATTAATCAAGATTTAATTTTATACAAAAATGATTTCGTCACTTCTATTAATAACTAAGATTGAAATATTAAAGCCATTAAGCAGCCTTGAAAATCATCTAAAAATCAAAATATTTACCATTTTATAATAGTTGTTACAATGGTTCGGACCAGTTTCTTCCTGTGCGTTTTAACAACTTTAACAACTTTTTTCGTGCATTCCGAAGAATATGTAAATATAGAGATTGATCCTAATACACGTTGCGTTTTGACGGAAAAGAATCGTAAATCTCTTATTTTTAATTGTGACGAAGATGGTACGTATAGGGTGAGTCAGAAAAAAATGGGAACCTCCAAATTAGAAATAATATAAGAAAATCAATTTTGGAAATTACCAAAATTAAGATTTTAAATTTATCGTGTTTTGTTATCTATCTGAAGTACTAGGATTTCCCATTATTTCTGACTTACTTTGCATTCTTATAAAATTTCTAATTGTAATTTTTTTGTATAATTTAAGATCTTGATATTAACGCGAAGTTTAATTCCACGCATTCTTGGTTCATTGAAAATAATCGAAAATGTATTGCTACAATAGAAAATATAAAAAAGAACGCTTTTTGTGGTGATTTATTTTTAATAAATCACCACAATGTTGGTTTTGGAGCAATAAATGTTGTAAATACTGCTTGTAATTATTAAAAATGAAACAAAGTTTTACATGTAGGATAATCCATACTTTATATTTTAGCTAAATATGGTAATAATCAACAAACTGGAGAACCACTTAAATCTGAAGATTTATTTCATTCACCTTATGCAAACAACAAAAACTAAGATTATAAAGGAATATTATAAAATTGATACTTACTATTTCTTAATAACTAGAAGAATATTATCACAAGAAATTTGATGCAATTTGGAGCACCATTACGATATTCATCGTGGTAGTTTACTCTGTACCACGAGAAGTGAAAGTGACTCATCGATTTCCGTAAGAATTTTGCGTTGACGCGTATCAGAGTGAAATGATTTCTAACGTCTGTTCCGTACACTTTTAGGCGATGAGTCACTCTCACTTCTCGTGGTACAGATTATAATAGCTATTTATGTTATTGTTCAAAATATAAATAAAATAGCCCATTTTTATATCACAAGCATACGCTTGGTTTCTTTTGCTGAACACAAAAAAGTAGATACACCCATTTTATCAACACGTGCCAGCAAAAAAGCCTCACAAATCTAAGATGGTCATGAACTAAAACATTAAGTAATCCAACACCTCAGCATTTAGTAACGATGCAGTTATGATTCCACATATCTATGATGATGAACGTAGACATTTGCAAAAATCTGAATACTACGGCTACTACGGCGAAAAATCTACAAACACAAAATATACAGCCCGATGGAATACATAACGCGACATCCAGTCTATTCAAAACGCACATAATTACAAATATATCGATCTCTAATTTAAAAGGCCTCGACTTTTTACACGAATATTAAGTAAAAACCAAACCAAATCACAACAAATATTTATATCGGAATGAAAACAATTGTGTAATTTTTATAATTTACTTAATAACAAGTTTGTTGTTGTATTAAATCTATAAACAGCCTTGAATTATCATTGAAAAACAGAATTTTCATCTTCTTGTAATTAGTTGTTACAATGATTCTTTACGGTTTCTTTTTGTGCATTTTCCCAGCGTTGTTAACTTTAACGTCTTCGCAAGAGTATATAGAGATACAGATTGATCCTATAACAAGTTGCTTTCTGAGCAGAAAAGATCGTGCATCCCCTATTTTTACTTGTGATAGAAACGGTAATAAAATATCAAAAAAGGTATGGGAAATTCCAGAACTTTTCGAGATTAGTTTTGTTGTTTATCACAGAGATAAACTGTGTAAGTTCCAAAATATTTAGGAGCACTAACAAAATATATGTCAGTTAAAAATATAAATGGCAAATAAAAATAAATGTTTTATGAGGTCTTCCTATACTTTAACATAATTTAAAGAATAAGTCATTTTTTTGTAATTTTGTGTATTAACCATTTTATGAAGCCGACAATGATCAAATTACAAATAGTATACCGATAATCAGTTTCAAAGGCATCGAAAATCACATTTTTAAAGATAATGATTTTGGAATTTAGTAATTTATAGTGATGCAACAAATGTTAATTTATTCAAAAAAAATTAAAAAAGGAAAATTTGTGTCCAATAAAGAGGTAGCAGCTTTATGTTATGGTTGTGTGTTATGTGCTGAAGCAGTAAACATGGGGTCCATACATGATATAATGAATATAATACTTTATTATATTAAAAAGTTATTTATTGAAATGCGTTGCAACCGTAGATATTGCTGGCTATGTCTCTTATGACGGTTAAACTCTAATGTTTCTAGTTATAGGTCTGGTGCTAGTTCTCAAGCTGAATTGTAGGCCTAGTTTTCGTCACACTTTTAGCCGTTCGTACCTTAAGAAAGAACCGACCTAAATAACCTTCAGAACTAATACCAAACCTAGTACTAAGAAAATTAGACTTTAGCTGTCTTAAGAGACGTACGGCTAACACTAATGTTTCTATTTTTTTTTAATCTTTAACGAATCCATGTTACAAGCTCTTAGATAAATTTAAAAAAGTTGATAAATTAGAGATAATTAAAATACTTCTTGTACTTGCTATTGAAATATTTATTGAAACCGGTTTCGAAGCTTTACTTCATCATCAGTCAAAACCTTTAATTAAACGAAACATCCAATTAAAATCAAAAACATCATAATTAAAAATAAAAAATTATTACAAACTCACGTCAAGTCCCTAAAAATGTAAAACATCATAAAACCACATATCTTTCGAAATAAACATTTAACCAATTAAACAACACCTTAAAAATATATCAAAGCTAAGTCTTAAAGTTAGCACGTTACAATTTTTAAACTAGGTAATAATATATAGTATATAGTGAATAATAGTTATTATTATTCATAAAATATTATGTTTTCTGTATCTTATCTGCTTTAACAAACACAGCATTGCTTTGTTCTAATTTGTCTTTAATTGAAAAGATAAATTAAAATTTACTCTGGAGCTCGAGAATAATAAGGAAATATTTTTTCTAGATCTAAAACTTTGCAATGTAAAAGATACAATAACCTATGACATTTATAGAAATCCAACAACCATTTCAACTATTATTCCCTTTGATTCAAGACACCCAGTTTCCCAAAAAATGGCAAGTTTTCATTTCTTTTTTAATAGAGTACTAGACTACCCTTTATCATATGAAAATAGAATCAAAGAATTTAACTTTATTTATAATCTAGGTAAACAGAATAAGTACTCATATAAAACACTTGATAGCCCGGATACAGCAAACAAAAGATCCTCTATATACAAAAATTATAAAAAATAATATATATAAACAGATTTCTTATAATAGTTTAACTCAAAAGCCCCAGAGTATTTTTTTAAAATATAATGTGACTTTGGCTTATAGTAACAAGAATTCCATAGTTAATTTGCTATCCAATCACCATCTTAATGTTAATAAAGAAACCTCTCATTATAATGGTGTTTATAAGATTAAATGCAATGATTGCAATAATATATATATATCGGACAGATTGGACGGAGACTTGATGTACGATTACAAGAACATAAAAATAAACCTAATTCTAATGTTCACGATTTCGACGGGGTGAAACTTTTGCACAAGTGTGATAAAGGTTTTAAACTTGATCTTTTAGAGTCATTTGAAATTGATAAACACAGTAAAAGCAACTATTTTGATCTTCTTAATGAACAGGTCGAAATTTTCTACACCCCTCTTTAGAAATATATACCTATAAAATGTTATAACTAATTTTTAATAAGAGATTTTTTACATTTTGTTTTTTGTTTTGTGAGCATTTTAAATTTTAATTTGATATTGTTTTATCCTTTTTTAAGGGGTTTCTTTTCTTCTTTTCTCGTAATTTCGATAAATTTACATTGGTCGTATAACCAGTTTATGTTGATTTTTCGTTGTGTGGATTTTGACATTGTTCTGTAGTTTAAAAATTGTAACGTGCTAACTTTAAGACTTAGTTTTGATATATTTTTAAGGTGTTGTTTAATTGGTTAAATGTTTATTTCGAAAGATATGTGGTTCTATGATGTTTTACATTTTTAGGGACTTGACGTGAGTTTGTAACAATTTTTTTATTTTTAATTATGATGTTTTTGATTTTAATTGGATGTTTCGTTTAATTAAAGGTTCATCAGTCAAAACCTTTAATGTTTTGACTGATGATGAAGTAAAGCTTCGAAACCGGTTTCAATAAATATTTAAATAGCAAGTACAAGAAGTATTTTAATTATCTCTAATTTATCAACGTTTTTAAACTAATGTTTCTAGTTGTAGGTCTGGTGTTAGTTCTAAAGCCAGGTTGTAGGTCTAGTATTAGTTATACTTTTAGTTCCATAAGCAAAAATTTCAGAAGAATTTAAAACAGTCTAAAGATAAACAAGAATTAAAACTAGAACTAACACTACACCTAGAACTAAAAACATTTGGCTTTAACCTCACGTCTCAGAATGGTTCAACCCAAATATTTCTAGTTCCAAGTCTAATGGAAAGACCAATGTATAGGAAAACTTAATTTTTGTGATTTCTATCGTTACATATCATACAACTAATAAATAACATAAATAACATCAACTTGAAAAATTAATTAAAAAAAAAACAAATTTTTTTAGTGATTTGTTGATTTAGTGATTTGAACACATCCAACGCATTATACTATGGAACATTTTCGGGATCATTGTTTGGGAGGTGAGAAATTCCAAGTCAGTCTAAAAGTACTAGGCTAGCATAGTAAAACAGCCAAAGGGTTGGGCATTGGCAGGCCAAACTTTTTTACTATAATCTTCTATATCTTTATGATTGTTTGATAAGTTTTTCAGTTATAACTTAAGAATCCTTGGAGATTTCACATTTCATTAATCAGTAAAATTATAGCTAAGGCTTAAATACAAAGTTTCTATTAATATATCCATATTAAAAATTAAGTTAACTAATTTTATCGAACGAAATTTTCAACACATAACACATTTCGAAAGAAAACATACAAATTTTCGCTATCACAGTCATCATTGTTATTTGCTTCCAAGTGGATTTAGACCACAATAAAAAATAAAAAAAAATTATTTTTAGGTAAATTTAGGTGTTTATACTGTTGTTATACGTACACTTGTGAACGTTGGAAACGATTGAAAAACCAAATTGAATGACAGAATGATAAAGTAATTAAGTGGTTAGCAACACAATCCTCCTATAAACATTAATAAAAAGGGGAATATGGTGAACAAAGAATTATAAAAGTTAAAAATTGAAACTATCTTTCTTTTGAATTTTAATTTTATTAGAATTGATTATCTCGCTATGGTGACATGTAGAGTTTTCATTTAGAAGGAATACTGCTTTAAGATTGTCAATGTTAATAGCTAATTCCTTGTTGTTTTTGAAAATTACAAAATATTTCGGAAATGTTATCACTTTAAATGGGCCTTCATGTTTTGGAGTTAAAGACGGTTAAATTCCATTAATTTTAACAGAAATGGATCAGTTTCTGAAAGGTTTTGAAAACTAACCAAAAATTCTCCAGGAAGCCTAAGTAATTGACGTATACAAGTTCGGTGGACGAACAACCTAGATCTTCCTTAAGAGATGCTCTGAGGCCTAGGAGAATTAAGAGAAGATCATTGTTCCACCTCGTAGTGTTGCCTCTGGCAGTTATGATTGTTTTTAAGGAACGGTGAAATCTTTCTCAAATTCTGTTGCTTTGGGGATGGAAGGTGGATGTATAAATTTGCCGTGTTCCTAGAAGGGTGTGAAATTTTAAGAATAGTTTTGATTCGAATTGTTGCCCCTGATCATGGGTGATAGTGCTAGGAATGCCAAATCAGCAGAAATAATGCCGAAACAAAATATCCGCAATAGAATTAGAACTAATATCTCTGAGAGGAATATCCTCTGGCCAACATGTGAATCTATCTGTTACGGTGAGCATATATGAGCAGCCAAGGGACGGAGTGAGGCGACCGACCAAATCAATGGGAATATGATCGAATCTTAATTTTGGAATTGGAACCTTGCCAATAAGTGATTTTGTGTGTTTGTAAACTTTTGTTTGCTAACATCGCAAACAGGTTTTTGTCCATTGACAAAACATATTTGTCATGTGTTGCTAAAAGATGTGTTAAATTATGAAATTTGTTGAAAATTATTTTCTGAAATGTTTGTGGTATGTATATTCGAGGATTACTCAGGCTTTACATCGGAATGGGATGTTTGCTGCGAAAGGTTATATTTAATAGTTTGTATGTTTGAGTATTGTTTATTTAGTAAATGAGTTAATTCTGTGTCATTAAGTTGTGCGTCTTTTAAAGTTTGTGTGTTTTGAGTTTAGAGAATCAATATTTGTTCTGGACACCGTGTCCGCTACAATTCTCTTGTAATCTACCTGATATTTGATGTAAATTGTGTTGATTAGTGGTTTATGGTCAGTATAAACTATAAATTAATGTCCATGTAAAAAATGATTAAAGAATTTGATACTAGTGTAAATTGCTAACAACTCTCTATCCAAGTTGAATAATTTATTTGGCTTGATGTTAATTTTTGGAAAAAAAAAAATGCTAAAGGTTGTGTTTTGGTGTCTATAGTTTGTGATACAACTGCTCTTATGCCTTTACTTGAGGCATCTGTCGTCAGACAGATTTTGATAAAAAAAAATATTTTGCATGCCTTTACGAACAAAAATAAATATGAATAAAGTACGTAAGTTCTGAAATTTTCCATTATTCACTCGGTATAATTAAGTTACTTTTAATTTTTATTTATATATTTGAATTAAGATTACAACTTCTACTCAATATTTAATTCCACTCATTCTTGGTTCATTGAAAACGGCTGGAAATGTGTTGCTACAATAGAAAATATAAAAAGGAACATCTTTTGCAGTAATAAAATCTTTTATTTTCCACCTGGAGGATATGGATATAGTGCCGTAGCTCTTCCTTGTAATGAAAACAAATTACAAAGTAATACGAAATAATATGTTTTTCCACAATGTTTTAGCTATGAATGGTAATAGTCAACGAAATGGTGAACCTATAAAATCTGGTGACTTATTCAATTAATATACACATCAAAATAAAACTTCACCTAACGTAGATTGTATAAGATAAAACTTACAATTAGTTGATTTTTATTTTATTTTTATTAATAACTAACAATACCCTCATCGCTGAATGGTAAGATTATTTCAAGAATATAACCTTAAGGGCCAGTTTATCAATGTCGAGTTAAATCTGCTAGGTGCGCAACTTGCCTAACAGTTAACCTCAGTGAAGAGTTTATCAAGAAACTTTGTACCCAACAGGGAGCAAACTACAAGACAGAGAAAAGGTGGCACCTCTGACTGTTAACTTTAGAAACGAAACGAAATGTGATTGATCAGATTTGAATAATTGACATTAATTTGTAAATTTGATGTAAACAGGTCTTTTTTTATATTATGCATAGCACAATTGTATAACACTTAGTAAATATATACTGATTAGTTATTTGTTTTTGACATTAAAGTTTAAAAAATTAATGTTTTTCAGCTTTTCCCCGTGGTCCAGTCTGCTTAACAAATCAAGTAAATAAATACTGTCATGTTTTCTGAACATCGATGCTACATTCAAGTCGCGATGTAGGTCAATGTTTCTTATGTACCAAGGTTCATTATACATCTTAGTACTTTGTCTTACAATCTTTGGATCAGACTAGCTTTTGCCTTGCAGGTACAACCCCACAATTGAATTCCGTATGCCCATTTTGGTTTTAATATATGCCATAATATATAATATATATAATATATTTAATATACGGCTTCAATAGATGTCTGAATTTAATGTCAAGTTCCTCACATCTTTTTTACGTGAGCTTCCCATTTCAGTTTGAAATCCACCGTCATACGAAGATATATTGCGGCATCGGCGTAGTTTACTTTCTTGTATGAAAAGTTTATGTATGTCGATTTATTCGTATTTAATGTTATTAGCCATTGTTTGGTACACTTTTCTATTGAATTTAAGTCCTACTGTAACTTGTTTGCTGCAACTACTTCATTTTTTGCAACAGCAAAGAGCGCTGTATCATCTGCAAATGTAGCTGTGAAGGTTTCTGGTATCTGAGGAAAGTTAAATGTGTAGAGTAAATACAGTGTTGGCCAATTACCTTGAGGAACGCCGCACAGTGGTACCAAAACGCTCAAAAACCCGATCGAAAATTAATTAAAAAAATTGTTGTGTTGTTTTTTTAAATGTTATACAGTGTGTCCCCGGATTCAGTCCCCGTAAGGTATAATTGACGATAAATTTTAGAATTCATATGCCTTCTTTTGCAATTAAAGTCTAGTTGTCATAAAACGAAATATAACCGAGATTTACGTCAAATGTCCTCAAAGTACCAAAGTTTACGCAAAAAGTTTGTTAACTATTGCAGGTAAAGTGGTCTTTCTCAGCAAAGTACAACAAAAGATGATTAAGATTAAATGTTTGTAATGTTAAATTATAGCAATATGCCAATTTTTATTAATTTAGAATATAAATGAAAAAGTAAGTTTTTTAGAAAATGTTTTTTTAATACTTTGTTTTACAACCAAAACAAATGATCAAAGTAAATAGAACTAACAATTATCATTTGATAGTTTAACTTTAGCCTATTGTCAAATATTCATGGATCATGTTTATATTACAACATAAAATATTTAAGGCTATGGGCTGGGGAACATTACTTACAATGCAGTTTTAAGGCAAAATTGTGGAAAAATTTAGGACAATATGGAAAATACAGGAAAGGAAAAAAAGCTATTAGATGAATAACCCTACGATTTACGGTAACGTGTCGCTAAGAAAAAGGGCAGTTCAAATCGCGGTATTAGCAAATTCTATTTACAAAGAATTTAGAAGAAATAAGTATTAGTAGTAAGAAATAAAATATAATAAAATATTACCGTATAAACCAAATTTTAACCACACTATCCAATTAGATGAATCAAAACGTTTAGATTATTGATTGTAGATTCGATATTTCAAACACTTGTTTTGCTTCAAATTCTAAACGATACAGCAGACTCCTTGCTTTAAACTTGCATGGAATTAATGTATTTAATTATTAAAGCAGTCGTTTCCGGTATAAACAAAAAAGATGTAATGCTACTACACTCAAAAGAGACGCTTATTTTATCTTATATCGATTTGTCAAATTTGTTTCAGTAGTAAATTAGGTCATAGCGTTCTTATTTCATAATGTTACGTTTTTGTATTTCATAATATATTTCTTTCATTCTTACACATGATATATTACTTCACTGATCGTTTTGGAACTAGTGGAAACACTACTTGGCATGGTTGTTGGGGGTGTATGTGTTTTTGGAAATTTGAGCTTTCCACAGGGTTTCCACAGGGTAATCAGTACCACCATTTTGTTTGTGGGTGTGTTAATGCTTTTAATTCGGCAGTTACTTTATATAATTTAGTTTTATCACTAGGAATTCTATTTTGCTATTTAAAATAGGTGTTGATGCCCAAGCTGAGTTCTTAAAAGAATTATTTTAAGAACTTTTCTACTTCCTTGTCAATATCTTCATATGTTTTCAGATGAACATTAAGTTGAATTTGATTATCTAATGTTTGTTGAAGTAGGTTCCAGTTAGTGATGAAAAGGCTTCTTTAACTTTAGTGCATTCACTGTAAGCTGTGGTGTAACCCCAACCTTGAAACCTTTTGTACTCTAACTTTTCGATTTTAACACATATTCCTAATATATTTATTATTTCATGAATTTTTTTTTTCATCTTCTGATGGTGCAAATTCCAAGATATATAAAGGAACCGGCTCTTTTATTTTGGATTTTAACATTTTGGGTACTCCACAAATGTTATACTTGCGCTCCAATAGTTCATTTTTGATGTCATTAACACCACAGCTTTTATGCATCTTTTTAGCTACTATTTTCAAATATCTGGTTTCCTTTTTTTTCGTAACTGCACTAGGACAAATTGCTTTCAGTGCAATCCTTGATGCTTCTCTGTATTATTGATCCGAATTAAGATTCAGTTTTACTTCTTTTTTATGTTAGGCGAAATTTTATTATTCCTGTTTTAGACGATTTATCATGAGAATTCCCTATAGAGTTCTGAAATTCTCCATGTTATTGACCCACTTAATTGTTTGTATTTATTTCATATACATTATTGCGCATTATGTGCACTCCGACTTTCTTGGTAACGGCAATTACGAATTCTGAATTGTTATTAATTGTTTTAAATCGCATCTACGATTTATATTATTGGTATGTTTATATTATCAGTATTAAAGTATTAAACTGTTTACACTATTTTATATTATTTATATCACCACATAACGATTCGCAAAACATATCCGCTTTTGAACAAACCACAAACCGAACTGATTAGATTTAATAATATAAAATTTGAACTAACACAAGACCTAGAAGTGATAAGATAAACCGTAAACTTGAACTAACTCCTTCAAATATACAGGGTTGATAAATCAGTTTGTAAAGTACTCATTGTATTTCATCTCAAGTATTTCATTGTAGAGGCCTTCGTTAAAAAATGTCATCAAGCTAAACGCAACCCAACCCAACTTAAAACTAGAATCATTTGGATTTAGGCATCTTGAGAGATGTTCGGCTAAACCCGAATTTTACTAGTTCTAGATCTAGAGTTAGATTTAATGATATAAAACACCTCACTTCTCACCTCACTTCTAGGTCTAATGTTGGTTCTAGTTTTACTTCAATTCAAATATATAGGGATGCCAACTCAGTGCAGAAAGTACTCTATTTTAGAAATTATTCATTGTGGAGGTCGTCATTAGAAAAATGTTCGCAGGTGCACCACTAAACCCAACCCAAACCTGTATATTTGAACCAGAGCCATCCTAAGACATTCGAGTGTGCCCTTTTCATACAAAATTCAATGGCAAAAAAAAGAAAGGTCCGCACCTCAGAATGGACGGGTACATGTATGATAGGGACACCATGCATTTCATTACATAAATAGTTGCAAGTTGTAGCCCTATTAGCTTTTAAGTTTAGGACGGCGCTGCGCTAACTCTCTCCGTACACAACATAACACAATCAAAAATTACTAATAATTAATACATTCATACTATATCAAACCTGGTCAAATCGGTTAAGCTGAAAATTAATAAATTAATTATTTCTAACTTCAAAAAAGGTTCTCTTACAGGTTCCTGTATCAGAACTGTCAAAATAGGTTTTGTAATGCAAAGCTACGCTAAAAGTGGCAGTATCCAGTATTAAAAGCAGGTTAAAAGCAGTTGAACAACTTCAATTAGGAGTGAATGAGGCATGGGCAACAGAATATTAGATTGTCGTGGTAAAAGTGAACTGTCGTGGTTGAGAATCACTGACATTAATAATTTCAAACCATTTTCCAACCTGATCTGTCAGTTTTGATAATTATGTATACAGTAGTTCGCTATAAAAGAAATAAATTCAATAAATTTCTAACAATTGCTCTTTGGAATATGCCACAAATTTTATGTTAGCACTAGTTATTAGTTGAAGATGTTAGCCCAAACTAGCTACTTGGCACTAAATTTTAGTTGGAATTGATTGAGTTAAGCTATCAACGTTACTCCAACTTAACCCAAGTAACTAGTTAGCACTAAATGGTAGTTAGGTTGGATTAGGTTAATCCATTAATTTTATCCCAACTCAACTAACTAGTTAGCACTAAATGCTAGTTGGTTTGGGTTAATCCATCAACCTTATTCCAACCAAACCAGCTAATTAGCACTAAATATCAGTTGGGTTGGATTAGATTAAGCTATCAACCTTAACCCACCCCAACTAGTTAGTTATCACTAAATATAAATCAGGTTGGGTTAAGTCAGCAACTTTATCGAATTCAATTTTAAGCCAATTTTCAGTTTTGAGTGCACTTCTAGATAACACTCGATATTAATTCAATTTGATTGTGCTAATAAAAAGGTAAAATTGATCAATTCGAGAATAGAAGTCATGTAGACAATTTAATAGCAAAACTTCTTACAAATTCTACCATTTACACATTGTCCGTGACAACCGTTTTGAAACAATTTTTGACATTGTCTATGACATCAAACGCAATTAGACAATTTCAAAAGACTTTTCCAACATTTTCTGTGACTTTTGACAACTGTATATATTAATGTAGACAAAATTTCTTATATTTTCTGTGGATATTAGATGAATAAATATAACTGCAAACGGTGTTTCTTTTCTATCATCTTTTGTCAATTTTTGACTTATAGATAATAACAGATGTATTTAGACAACTTTACGAGGATATATTTAACCTTGCGTTAGTGTGGGGAAAAAACTCGCGTCAGTAGTGCGGTGGGGTATAATATACCCCAACTCATTATTTCATGTTAATGTGTTCCGATACTGCAAATAACCATGTAATTCACATCTAATGTTAATATCTACTTTAGCAAATAGTATTTTTCTCATAATAATAAACAAATATAATATATATTAACAAAAATTAATTAGTACATGAAGAACTAACTGAGAAAAGAGAGAAATTTCAAAGCTTCTAAGTTCTTAACGGGAATATTTTTTAACTCCAAACCTCCAACACATTGGAGTTACAAAATTTTTCCGTTCAGAATTTAGAAGTTTTGAAAAATCAATTAGTTCGAGGTTATGCAGTTATCATATCTTAGCACAGCATGTTGGAGACAAACGTACTGTGATAGCACACATAATAGCTCTTTCTATCTCTAGAACGAGGACAAACAGTACATCTACAATTTGTTTTTTCTTTTTGGTGCAGGTTCTTCCGTGACAGATTGTCTGTTTTGCAAATTTTCTGTCAGCAATTTAGATATTGGTGGATTTTGCATTCTTTACATTCTTCACTGGCTTTTGAAGTTTTGTGTATTATTCTTACTGTAGCATTGATACCACACAAATTGAGTAACGCAAACACCGAATAGTATTGGGCACCATTTCTGGTATCCACAAATGATGTTGGTATTTCCCTTTTGCTACCGCAGTTAGTTGATGACCTTGTGAAAGTTTACAACATAGTGGGTAAGAAGTAAACAACCAATTATCGACTGTAATATTGCGTTTACTTTTCGACACTAGAGATATTAACCGTAAAACTACATCTTCGGCTTTATTACTTTGTTTAAATAGCTCTTCGTGTTGATTTACACAATAATTCTCCAAGTTATATGTATAATAAGAACATGCATCAACCAACGCAATTTTAATTTTTCATCTATAGAAGATACTTACCAGGAGTAAAAACCGACTGAATGTTTTGTACAATTTTTCGAAAACTGCTCTGATTGGTGTCCATTTATGAATTTTATTCTTGTTTGACGTGTAGACAGCTCTTCAGAGCAAAGACACTGCAGGAGAAATCTAAAACGTTGCAGTGATACTAATTTTCAAAAAATAGGAATTTCCTCAGCCCAGAGTTCTTCTAAATTAGTCCTTGATGAATGATAAACATCTGATACATTTACACAACTTTACGAGAATTTTACTAACGTCTCCTGTCCATTTTCGACATTGTGTATAACATCAAACGCACTTAGATAATTTCAAAAGATGTTCCCAACATTTTCTATCAGTTTTGAGATATTTCTGCGAAAATTAAGGGGTGTCTTTCATATAGCTTTTTGTGCGAACCCCCTTCTCGAAACTTGCCCTCTAAGTAGCATTAAAAAGATAATAATTTCCTACTACGTACATTTTCATAAGAAGAACCAGTTGAGAATTTTTGTTATTGAAATATGATGAAATTTTAGAATCGTGTTATATAAAAACCATGGTGTTTACCTTGATATAGGTGGGATGTCTGCACAAGAAAACAAAGACAAAATCACTTTGAGGAGTTGGACGACCACGAATACATCAACTCCTCAAAGTTCACAACATTCGTCTTTATTTCCATGTTATTCCGTCAGTTCTCTTGTTTTCATAACATTTGTATATTTGTTTACTAAAACTATCATAAAATAATATAAGAAACACTTGAACTAGTTATCATAACAATTATAATCTTAATTTTAAGTTAAATTTTGATTCCTTTTTTTTATTTTCCACTATCGAGTAGGAAACGTTTAATCAGTACTTCAAACCGGTAGGTATCTAAATACCCTAAACTAAGTGTGGATGAGCGATTCATCGAGGTTAACTATCAGCTACAATTTTAACTGTCAGATAAACCGTCTTAACTTGATATTGACAAACAGGCCCTAAGAGTAATAGTATAACCACTTTATCTTTATCATTTCAGTATTTATTGAAGATTTAATGTTGCCCATTTTTATATCTCATCAAAACGATAAAAATTGACTATTCCAACGTGGAATTATTCACCTGCGATATACTTATGAATATGATTTTGAGTTTGTTTGATATTTTACCAAAGAATAGAGAGAGTAAGATAAAAAGCTAATAAAATCTGAGAATGTATTTAATTGAACTAACTGCAACCTTTTAAATTTACATTACTGATGTAAAGAAACGTTATTATTTATTATTATTAATATTTATGTATTTAAAATGGCAATTTTTAACAAACCTTGACACGATTCAAAAAGGTTCTTAAAAGTATCATTTGGCCAACTGCGGCTTACTTTCTTTTTTAAAATGTCTCTTTACGGTTTAGTTTTCTTACTATTATCGATTGTAAAATGTGATCATGTTCACATTCCTATCCATTCAAAAATGTTTTGTGAGGTTAGCATTAGTAAAATTAAACCACCACATTTTCATTGCATAGAACATGGTAAATATTTTACATCATAGCTTATAATACATTTATTAATATTTTGAGAGGGTTACGCTGGTTTTAACTCCACGCATTCATGGTTTGAGAAAGACAATTTTTTATACACGGCAACCATTATGGATATAAAAAGATTCGCTCAATTTTGTGGGAATTATCGAAATTTTATTCCTGCTAGAGCGGTGATTACTCCAAGTATGAACAATTAAAAAAAAATTGTTGTGCGTTAATAAAATATCATTAATTGTAGCAAAGTTTGGAATGGATGCATACGGAAACGTTTTAACAGGTATTTGCTTAAAATATAAAAGATCTTTTGAAATAAATTACATTTTGACCGTTATTTACTCATTAAGTTGAGAAATAACAACATAATTATATTTTTTTGATAATACTGCATAAGAATACATAACAATAAACATGTAACTTATTTATTTCGCATATAATTTTGAAATCCCTTTTATTAATAATATTTGTTTCAACGTATACTTCGGTAAATCTAAAATAACCATGAAGGAGTAGGTTATGGTTACTTAAGAACAAAAGTAATATTACTGAGGATTGTAACAACTTTTGCTTTAAAAGGCTTTTTGAAAATATTCCAATTGGCAAGTACTATTAAGTACTATTAAGATCTTGGAAATTAAGTAAATTAAGTTTATGACTGAATATCACCCAAAAACCATTGGAGTCCGTCAGACTCAAAGTTAGTAATAGTAATAATGTCCATTTTGTTGGTATGGTAATATTGACTTTTAAATAACTTCCTGATTAACATAAGGTGATTTATTGTTCTGACATCATTCAGAATTTATTATGCCTTAATTAAAAAGGTTAGAGTGGGGGCTACACCAATCTGGAAATATAAAAAGAAAATTTTAATTCCGAATTCATCAGTGGGATAAAATGTTTCGTTACAGCGCTTTCTTACTTCTCTTTGTTCTTTTATCGAACGCTGAATTTAATAATAATTCAGTATTCATAAATATCAGGAATGATGAATATTGTATCGTCGAAACTAAACTTATTGAAGCACCCTTTTTTGATTGCCAACAAAATGGTAAGCACTTTTTGATTTAATTTAATTGTATTAACAAATCATATTTATTTTAAATTTTGTAGATTACTCTGGTATCCAGTATAATTTAACTCATTCATCTTACACAAAGCAGGATAAGCAAGTTAAATGTTACGCTACAATTGAAGCTATAAAAATGTTGGCTCTAATTTGTCGGACAACAGGTTTTGGCGGTTACAACAGCATGGCTGTGCCTGGTATAAAAAAAATGTTATTCAAAATATGATTTTAACATAAATTGTTTTTAGCAATGCTTGGTAGAGATCGAGCGTCTGGGAAACCTTTAGACAAAGGTGACGTGTTTAAATTTTAATTAAGATTTCCTTGGATCAACTACGATCTTTCTGAAATTTGATGCATTCTAATAACATAAATTTTTGGAATACGTGACGATTTAGCAATAAGCGGAATGGCTGGAAGGAAAGGCTGGCTGTTGGCAATCGACTAATTTTTTTAACATAAATTGTTTTTGGCAAATAATGGTAGAAATCTACGGACTGGAGAACCTTCAACAAGAATAGACATTTTTGACACGGAATAGATACTAAATTTCGATGGATTCTAAAATATAATGATTCTAAAATTGAGAAAGACTTCTCATTGATATAAAATATACAATATTTTTCTTCCCTTATAATATTATTATTCCACATTGCAGCACTTAGCGTAAATATTCTATTGATAAAATTATTGTTTTGACTATTTTACTACATTAATATTGCAACCAAATAAAAAAGTTATTGTATTATTATTGCTGTCGAATAGGACCGTTACACACTATTTGTTTATTTGCTTATTTGATAATTTAGCAAAATGAGATCCATATTTTTTATTTTTCAAGCTGAGCTTTAGTTTTTCCAAAAAAAAATTTGAATAATCTTTCAGACGTCACGAGTAGTATAGTAATGTCGATTCTGGAGCGGAAGTGAGCCTGCAGGCTCGAAGGTTCGCCCGACGATGATGTCACCTAACGGAGTGCGGTCGAACTAAAAAGTAGTTCTGTACGAAACTATTTTGAAAATTTAAATTTACCTGAAGAGCAATAGATGGTGTTGTAATATTTGGAAACTAAAAAATTCTGCCATCTAGTAGTGGGCAGTGAAACTAACCCCAAAAAATTGAGCACGAGGGCGTGAATTGGTGGTAGCCTAACTTTGGTGGTGCCACCTAGCGTGGAAGCCCCTTCAAAGCGTGGTTTTAGCGTGGAAGCCCTTTTTTTGATGGCCCCCATCAAAAAAATTTAATCAAGATATACTAAAAATGGTTTCAAGTATTTTTTTTAAGACTTTTGTAATATAAGTTGAAGTTAAAGTAAGACACTATACAGAGTGTCCAAAATTCGATGCTCACCATTGGGATCACGGAAATTATAACAGATAGAACAAAGATTCACGTTCAATGCTCACATCTAATCACATTTCAAATTCATCCTCACTTGTTTCGTTTTTCAGATATTAAAGAAAAACAGAAATTTGTTGATTTTAATTTTTTCTAATTAATCGATAGCGTTAAACCCTGCTGTTTTTAACCTTCATCAGGCGGACAAGATACAACCTTTGATTATATATACTCAAAGGTACAACCTTTGATTATATATATCTAGATAGCTCACCTAATGCTAAAATTTGGAAATCAAGAATGTCATGTAGGTAGCCGAAGCTCTGGCGGAAATAATTATTTTTATGTATTTTTAGGTTATGTTTAATAGGTAAATGTGAAACTAATGGTTAGGTATTTGGCGTGTAGATGGCTTGCTAAACAATGACAAGATTAAAACGTAATAATTTATTTAGTAAAAATTTAAAAATTATAAATATTTAAAATAAGTGTATTACTTTGAATTTTTCTTTAACCCGGGAGGACGCGCGCGTGGGTAGAAAATACCCGCCGCTTATTAAATGATGTGTGTATTCTCCAAATGTCGATTAAATCGGGGAATCCCCTGTATACCTCTCGAGTAGAGTGTAACAAGTACCTATGCTCAGACGATATTATTATACCGTTCTCGATCAGTGCTAGGGTCTGATTTATGCGAAGTGGACATTTCTTACCCGGCGCGCGTCGATACGTGACTAAATTGTTACCATTTTATTTCTGTGTTTTGTGTATTGTATTAGTTTTTGGTGAATTGTGGTTATTATTGAACAGTTGTCGCATTATTTGATATTTATCAGTTTGAGTTCCAGTAAGTTAAAATTATAATAAATGAAGTAACTATAGTTTATTAGCATATCAGCATTTCAGTAGATAATGGATTCTCAGCCAGGGCCATCAAATATTAGTAAATGGGTGGATAGAAGGCCATAACTAAAAAAGATCAAGAAGAGGAAATGAGAAAAATAATGGAGGAGGGGAGTGATGACAATGAAATTCTACCAACTGAATCAGATAGTGAAGTTGACCACATTTCAGTAAGCGACCAACTTACCGACACTGACGCAGACGAACCATCAGAAGATGAAGGCAATTTTTACAAATCAAACTCAGCAGGTACTCCATCTTCTCACTTTTATCAGGGGAAAGATCTACCGGGACCGAAAGGAAAAGCAAAGGATGCAACTACTCCTTTTGAAAGTTGGGATTGTATGATTTCTGATAATATGATAAACCATATTGTCAGATGTACCAACATATACATAGGTTTGTCGCGAGGATAATTTGTTAGGGAGAGAAATGCCGCTCCTACAGACCAACGAGAGATGAAAGCACTTTTCGGTTTGCTGTACTACGCTGGGGTACTGAAGTTTGGGAGACTCAATACGATGGAATTGTGGGAACAAGGTGGATCTGGTGTGGACATATTTCCAGCCGTCATGTCTTGAACACGCTTTTTATTTTTACTCACTTGTTTACGTTTTGACGACATACGTGACAGGCACACCAGACGACAAAGTGACAAATTGGCTCCCATACTCTGAATTATTTAAAAACTACATTCAAAGCTGTAGTTACTAGTGTAACTACTAGTAAAGCTCCTATGTTACTAGTGAGTATAGACGAAAAATTGGAACCTTTTAGGGGAAGATGCTCGTTTAGGCAGTACATAAAGGGTAAGCCAGCAAGATATGGCATAAAAATTTTTCTTTTTACTGACAGTCGTACATACTATACGAACAACTTTGAAATATATGCTGGTAAGCAACCGGAAGGTGAGTACAAGTTACAAAATGATCCTTACTCAGTCGTATGCCGTCTCATCAAACCAATTGAGAAAACTGGCCGAAACATAACAATGGACAATTGGTTTATGAGTATAAAGCTAATGAATGATCTTTTGAAAAATCATCGCTTGACCTGTGTTGGAACCATCCGAAAAAATAAAAGGAAAGTACCAACTACATTTGTCACTCCAAAAAAACGGTCTCAATATTCTAGTTTATTTGCGTTCTCGAAAAATAAAACAGTAGTTTCATATCGCCCTAAGAAAGGTAAAGTAGTTTTGGTGGGTTCAACTATGCATCACAATGACTGTATCAACAGTGAATCTGAAAAGCAAAAACCTGAAATAATAGAGTTCTACAATTTTGCTAAAGGTGGAGTCGATACTGTCGATGAATTATGTGGATTATATTCTGTATACAGGAGATCGCAAAGGTGGCCGCTAACTATATTTTTTGGTTTTCTGAATATTGCGGCGATAAATGCTTACATTGTTCATAAAAGCAACAAGCAGGAACAAATTTCCCGAAGAGTGTTCTTGAAAAACATGGCAAAAGAACTAGCAAGAGATCATTTAAAGTTTAGGTCCACTATTGTCTCACTACCCAGTTACATAAAAACAAGGATAATGCTTTTAATTCCACAAAATGAACAGCAAGAATTTCTTCCAGCGAAGCGCCAGAAAGTATTGTCGGGAAGGTGTCAAGTGTGTAATAAACTCATATGCCGAGAATATTCTATACCAATTTGCCAAGGCTGTTTCGCAAATAAGGTTGTCCCCGTTCTGAAAGAAGATGAAGAACTGGAAGAAGAGGATGTCTAGGTCATTTTATCATTTTTTTATTATTTTGTTTTGTTCAGTCTCATCATGTGTTGATTTGCTTTAATTGAGTACAATTTTATGTTCATTTATTTTAAATATGTTACAAATAGAGTTTATAAGTTCAGTTACACAATCCATTGTTTTATTTCCCGAAAGAAGACTCAAATATCTATACTTATACCCAAAATATTTAAAAAGATCAAATATCGGATAAAAAATACCCGGCGCGCGTTTTAACGTGAGAGCCAGAGACGCGCGTCCTCCCGGGTTAAAGTTGTTGTTGAGTTAAATCTAATGGTAAGCGCTATGAAACGCAATAGTAAATATTTTACGTCCGGTCTCATGCCGCTAGCTGCCGCGCCTTGCTGGGGCTCGGTGGCTACTCAGACAGAGTGGAACACAAAAAGTAATCTATGCTGGAGCCATTGAGTACAGCCAGATCTAGCTATGTCGGTACACAGTTAGACACAGAGACATGGTATTGCGACAAAATCGATTGTTTTTGGGTAAAAAATACTACCATTTAGTATTTTAATTTTATTAAAATTCTAAATCAGTAGTGGTAATTACACAGGATGATGCACATAAGAGCCGACACAGAGCAGGGATATATAGACGACAATAAATTAATATGATTTAACGCACATTATTCCTGTACTAAGTTGTACTCCTGAAGAGTTACAGCCCTTCAAAGGTGGATTATAATTTTTTTGAACATTAGATATCTCAGTAATAGATAAAGTTAGAAACATGAAATTTGGTATACGTTATGAGGGTACCATGGGTTATTCATTGGTAGGAAGCTGAAATCAATTGAGGCATTTCAAAAGGTCAATGTATGTTAGAATTTAATTCTAAATTTTTTTTCACTCTTATTTTTTCTTAAAAAACTTATGCTCGTTTAATTAAAAAACGAGCATAAGTAAAGACACGTATTTCTTTAATGTTACTTGAAATCATTGAAAATTAAGTAGTCACGAGCAGAACGGTAAAAATTGAATAAGTACGTTTCATTTTTACATATAAAACATACATAATGTATATACATTTAAACCAAATAGCGTGAAAATATGAGATAGATTACGCAAATAAATAGAAAATATTTTTTATCGCCAATCAGCTGCAAAAGTATACTTTATTGTAACCATTTGCGGCAGTAAAGTGATACTTTGTCTTATAGTCTAGTAATCTGTGTCATTTAGCGGCAGACAAATAACTATTACAGTATAGTGGTATATTTAAGTACAGTATATTTAAGATTTTAAAATTATGCATTGAAAGGCTATAACTCCTTAGAGACACATCTTTGTAAATTGCATTAAATGATCTTAATTTATCGCTCTGCATCGGTTCTTATATGAATCTCCTGTATTGACAATTTTTATATACGTAATTTAATTTGCTCAATAAGTTTTTAATATTTTAGTTATCAAGCAGTGTTCACAACGAAAACCAAGAATTATTGTTTTTATTACTAACTTCCTCCGAAATCGATTCATTTTACCTCAAGGGGACTTTAATGTTTTGTGGCCAATTTTATATTAATCGTAATTATAATATCAATTAATAGGTATATGTATAATAATCCTAAGAAAGTTCTAAAAAAGATACATATAAGGCAATTCACTAACCAAGGATAATTTTAAGGAAACTTGACTTTTGTAAATTAAATTTGGCCCAAGTCCTATATCTCTTTAACAGTCGAAATTTTTGATGTAATTTATTAAACTATAATTATTTAATATACCTACGCGGGAAAAAAGTACTAGATTTAAACATAAAAAACATCCGGTTTTTTGAGACTTCTGTACATATCGTCACTTTTTTTTCTCAAAAAGTATGAGACCAAAAAATTTGGTATGTCAACAGGTAATAGTCTATGTTCTACATACAAGGCATACTCTATTTATTTCATATTTTGTACAGTTTCGCGAACTTTCGCAGATTAAGGGGATGTTTTTATCTTGAAAATGGTTTGATGGATTTTAACACTGTTTACAATGAATTGTACGCAATAAATCGATATGTTGATGTTTCAAAATAATTTTTTTCCGGTTTTGTGGAGCGAGTAAAGTATTTGAAAGAAATCAGAATTATATAGGCTAAGGGACGCCGGTGCGGGCTAACGGGCCAGCGATAATCGTCCTCAGAGAACCCGAGAAACCAGAATCACTGAGGTGACTGAATGTCTGGTGCAGTGTCGAAGATGCATATCAAGGTTATTATCCATGGTATAACATTAATTTGTTGATAAATATTGTTTACATTATTGTAAATATTAAACACACAAATATAATTTCTTGTAATTTGTGTTTATGCTACACAAAATAGATATGGTATGTATCTTCCGTCACCGCGACCATTCTGGTTTTGAAAAACTATTATCGTGACTCGACATACAAAGTTATTCTACATAATTAAGTGCAAAAGTAAGAAAAAGATATATACCTCACATTCAGAAAATATTAGATTATCACCTATTGATATACCAAATTTTTCGTCTTATAGTTTTTGCTAAAAAATTCATAAAGTGGAGGCATGCACGAGAAACTAAAAAATCTGGTGTTTTTTATGTTTAATTCGCCATAAAAAAGAACTGAGAAACCAACCATTTTCAAATTCAAGTCAAAACTGCAGAAAAGATCACTTATTATAACAAAGTTTACTGAACATTTTTTCGTTGAGCTGTTGCGAAGATATCGATCTTTAAATAGAAGGCAAGCAATTTTATGCATGTATCTGCTGGATAAGACAGCTCAAAAAGACATGTATTTCTTTGAAAATTCATATTTGAATTTTCGTTGAAAATTCCGTAGTCAGCTGTGAAAGCCTGAATCAAGACGTCAAAATTAACGAACAGGTTATAAAATTATTTCTAAACAGGTGTGGTACATCGTAAATGCAAAATATTGTACTGTTTTTATGTACTGCATATGGTTTACTTGTACTAACATTTAGTTTTTTCATAACTGAAGTGTTTCCTGGATCCTAATCACAGGTGATAACTTTAAGAAGAAAACCACAATCTTCCATATAATCTATTGTATTAATAATTAACTCCTGTAAGTTCTCGCTGTTTACTCCTGTTTCGGTAAAGAAGTATGCAATTGGCAGTTTTAATTTTTCAAATAATCCACTTATCATAAATACCATTGCTTTCTCTATCAAATCAAGGGCCTTCGAGTATTCTAAAAATTTTTTTGTAGATATCTCGTCAAAACAGAACGCAAAAACCACTTTGAACACTTCGAACCAATTTCTGAGGAAGGTTGCAACGTGGAATCCGAAACGTCCAACATTTTTTCAAAAAACACACGTCAAAACCCGAAGATTTTTAGTTTTAGATCTAGTGTTACTTCTAATTTTAGTTCAGAAAACGAAAACCTTTTCAATTTTAGTCATTGTCTGAGTCTTCATCAGTAGCTGTTTTTTAATGCTAATATAGAACCCGGGCAAGATAGTTGCGTATAGCCTACCCATCGTCTTATGGTACTTAGACCAGAAAGAATAATTTGTATTTTCATTGTTTGGTAGGCACTTGGGCTGGAATCTGGAATAAAATAGCGATAGTGAAAGTTGTTTTTTCCACTATGACGTTGATCCGTCATTTTTAATAATAATAAATTATTAATTAATTTTTAATAATTTTAATATCATCACACTCAAATGTCTTCAAACTAAACGTGACGATCGCATAAATTGAACTACTAATACACAAATAACGAGTTAATGCTTTGTTGCCTGGTGCCTGGTCACCTTCCTAATCAAAAACAGCGAAGACGTAAGAACGTTACAAGTTCGAATTCGACGTACGTCGTTTCAGTACCATTGGAAAATATTTTTATAGCGTTGCTTAGGTTTATTAATAATTTGAATATTAAGTTATCGTTGTTTATTATTTTATTATTGTTTTAATGAAACAATAATAATTGTGTAGGTACGTTTTTTTTATTAAAAAAATTAATGCTTAAAAATAGCATTAGCATAAAGAACTAAAATATAAAATTAAAAATTATTATTATTTTATAATTTATCATCATAAATCATTTTATGGTTTAACCCTCGTATTCCGGTGCCTGGGTCTATTTGGACCCAAATAAATTTTTGCGAGAAATTGTAATAAATAGATTTGTCGTTACTCAAGGAGTGCGTTAAGTTAGATCGGCGTCAAACGGACGTCCCGACGAAAAAACGACGAAAAAATATGTCTCGACCGTTTCTTCACAGCGCCAGGCGTCTGTCTGTGTAAGAGGCTATAGCGACAATACAATTGCCATTAAATTCTTGATTTAGTTCACAGAAGGTGTATTTTAGAGCAACGATCTACATCGAAAAATAAAATGTTTGCTAATTTTGTAAATAATAATGATGATTATAACAATGAAGTGTCTTCTGATGATAAATGTGCGTCATTGACTTTTAGTGATGCAGTACCAGAAGAAGAGGATTATGAAAGTGATGAGTTTAGTGGTGAAAATAGTAATAATATGTCACACTGTAAAGATCAAAATGTTTGTGGACGAACATGGAGATATATTTCCCCCACAAACAGAGATGCAGAATTTGGTAAATATGATGCTACACTCACAGCAAATTCTGAGGGTGTAGAAACCATGGAACAATGTTTTGATTTATTTATAAATGATGAAATCATGGACATTATAATTACTTATACAAATGAAAAAGCGGTTAAATATTATGAAATGTTTTCAAATAATATATGGAAGCCGGTAGACCGTGTTGAATTGAAGGCATTTTTTGGGATTTTACTAATTACTGGCCGTTTTTGGGAATCACGTGAAAGTAAAAAAGATCTATGGAAGAAAAAGATTGCTTATAGTCGACAAATTTATCGAGCATCTATGTCTCGTGATAGATTTACAAACATTTTACGATTTTTGCGTTTTGACGACTTTCAGACACGAGAAGAAAGAAAAATGACCGATAAGTTGGCAGCTTTGAGAACCATTACAAATATTTTAACAAGAAATTGCAGAGATAATTACCGAGCGTCTAATGTAGGCACTATTGATGAACAATTAGTAACATTTCGAGGAAGATGTCCATTCAAGGTGTATATGCCGAGCAAGCCGGGGAAATATGGGCTGAAATTATGGGCCCTATGTGACGCTACTACATATTATTGTTGTAATTTTGAAGTGTATTTAGGAAAATGCGGAAACACACCGGAGAAAGGACAAGGACAACGAGTAGTTAGAGTTCTTTCAGAGTTTTGGAAGGGATCTAATCGAACTATCACAACCGACAATTTTTTTACGGATATCTCACTTGCAGAGGATTTACTCAAAGATAACATATTTATAGTGGGAACAATGCGGAAAAATAGAAAGGATTTACCAAAATTTTTGATAATAATATCCGGAAGAGCTCAATTCTCTTCCGATTTTATATTTTCTGAAAATCTAACACTTGTGTCGTATATCCCAAAACCAAGAAAATGCGTAGTTTGACTTTCGAGCGTTCATCGAGAACATGCTATTTCTGACGAAAATAATAATTACAAACCTAATATTATCAATTATTACAATTCAACAAAAAGTGGAGTGGATGTTTTAGATAAAATTCTAAGAGAATACACTTGCCGGAGATGTACACGACGTTGGCCTCTGTCGCTTTTTTTACATTATATAGATATTGCAGCCTATAATGCATTTGTACTATGGCAACTCAAAAATCCGGATTGGGCAACTGGTAACATAAAATCAAGAAGAAAACAATTTATAGAAAATTTGTCTGAACAGTTAGTTGCTGCAAACATAGATTCTAGAGCTAGAGCATTTGAAACTAATGCAGTAGTATTTTCGAGACACATTGTGGACGCCATCGAAAGTACAGGCCGAAAAATAAATAAACAAATGAGTACAACATTAGAAAAACGCTCAAGATGTAGCTTGTGTATTGGCAATGACAATAAATATAAATCAAAATGTGATGTTTGTCATAAATATGTATGTAATATACATTCAACATGTACAAAAAATATTTTGTGTACAAATTGTAATGATTTAGAATAAATATTTTTTATGTAATTTTTTTAAAATTTTATTTTTATGTATTATTTTATATCCCTAATAATAGTTCACCTTTAAAATAAAATAAGTCAAAATCATAATGGCAAAAGCTTCATTTTTTATATTCTACGTAAACAAAAACTGTTCGGGTCTCGGTTGACCCAGGCACCGTCCGCAACGGTTGGCGAAACGTCAGTACTGCGAGGGTTAATAACTAATTGTAACAATTAATATTCTATAAATATAAGCTGCGTTATCAAGTAATGTCATCACACTTGAACAAATTTCATCACAATACTTCATATGAGGAATTGCATTTGACGAGCTTACGACAAGTCTTACGAGGCAAAGGCTCGTAAGACAGTTCTTGCATTTAAGGCCTACCTAACTGACGAATAAATCGAAATGAAATTCGGTGGTAAACACGCTCCGAATCTCGATACCGGTCCATGTCATGAATCGATCGATACGTCGCTCCAAAGAGTAAGCTGTCTCGCGTCAAGCGGGATACATTTTTATGAAAAACTATATAAAAAAAATAAAACAAAAATAATAAAAATTAAGCAATGGCTGAATAAAGCGTTATTTGTGGTTTCAGGTATTACATAATACTCTCAAAACAGAATGTTTAATAATTTTAAGCAGAGACATCTGGTATGGAATAGGAGAAGCTTTGTGTGAACTCGCGTCCCACAGCTGTTATACTCGCGTCCCATTATCTGCAATTATTTGTTTCCCAATTTTACCATTAGGTGGGCTATCTATACAGGTGAGTCAATAGTGCGAGGACGGAAGATTGTGGCCTTACTGTAGAAAATAAAGAAAATATTTTTGTGTCATCATAGATTATAATCAAAGCTACATCGACTAAAATTATTTTCAACTATACAGGCTGTTTCACAATTCCAGAACCCTAGTCAACTCCGTTTTTTTAAATGGAACCCTCTACATCTTTTTAGATATGTTGATTACCTGTCTTAAATGCTATAAATGCGTATCTTGTTTTCAAATTTTGAATGCAAGATTGCCAAGTTATTAATCATTTTGTGCAAATTTTTGAAAAATCTTGTGGTAACTTAAAATTCATTGTCACTAAAGACCGGATTTATAGAAAATATGCTTATGCTCAAAATTAAAGGCATTACAAATATATTTAAATATCTTTACGAATCAGTTAAAAATAAGTGAAATAAGGTCAGGTTAGTTATGCCTTTTTTGAATTTTCATGCCTATTATTTTTTTTATGCCTATTTAAAGCTTTTTTCCACCTTTTTGGCGTCTTTTCTCCAAAAATTGGTTGAATTATGAAAAAATATATCGCTGCGCCTCTGTACATTTCCTCGTTGTGCCATCTGACGTAAGATCTATTAAGCTTTGGAATTCCCCGTTGTGCCGTGTCGTCTTACACGGGATTCCCCGTATGTGGTTTGACTTGCGTCGAGTCTTCAATTCATTTAGTTGTATTAAAGTTACTCGAGTGACAGTGTGAAGTTCTTGCCTAATACAATGCCGAAACAAAAGCCAACCGTGGAAAAATGGATTAAAGATTACAAGGAATTGAAATATGAACGCAATCGTTTATTTTGCCAAGCCAAACAAAACAATTAATTATATTAATTATATTTTTAAATAATGATTAAATTATGTATAATACCAAAGATTTTTAAATATTTAAAACCGAAATTTAAATCTTTTTACGGTAAAAATTGGATATTATAAAGAATAGCATGTCCAAAAATTCACTATTGATTCAATGTAGTACTTCGATCACTAAAATTAATAGAACTATATATTGATTGTTTAATAATTATGGAAGATATTATAAAATACTGACGTTATTAAATTACTGTTAACAGATTAATTGCGACAAGAAATACTACATAATTCAGCATGTCAAAACATCATACCATCAGGAAAAATTAAAACTGACTAAAAGTGAATCCAAAAAACAACAAATTATAGGTACAGCTATACAATCTGTGGTATCAAAATCCGGCTACACTGAACAATCAAAATTCAATTTTGATTTTTGCAAAGCTTTGATAAAAGCAAACATACCAACCCATAAAGTGACAAATAAATATTTCAAAATTTTTTTACAAACATATTGTACAATGCATATTCCCGATGAAAGCCATCTGCGTAAAAATTATATTACTTCAGTCTACAAAGAAGTTATTCAAGAAATAAAAAATATTATTGGAAATAATTATGTTTGGATAAGTGTAGATGAAACAACTGATGTATGTGAACGATACGTGGCAAATTTAATACTTGGAGTATTAAGTGATGAAAATTCGTCAAAAAGTTTTCTAATAAGTACCAAAGAATTAAGTAAAACAAATAATAATACGGTAACAAGATTTATTCACGACGAATTAACGCATTTTTTCTTACCGGAACCGGTACCGAATGATAAAATTTTACTGATGGTGTCGGACGCAGCGGCATACATGGTAAAAGCTGCGTCTAATATGAAGATGTTTTACCCTAATTTAATTTATTGTACTTGCTTAGCACACGGGCTTATCGAGTAGCAGAAACTATAAGGTTACAGTTCCCATTAGTTAATAAATTAATAAAAAGCGGTAAACAAGTATTTGTTAAAACCCCTTTAAGGATAGAATTGTTTAGAGAGAGGTTGCCAAATACCCCATTACCACCACAACCAGTTCTAACAAGATGGGGGACATGGCTAGATGCCGCTATATACTACACTAACGCCTTAGATCATTTTAAACAATTAATAAATGAATTTCCGGCTACAAGTAGTAAAGCAATACAAGATTGCCAGGCCGTCCTAAAAGAAGTGGAGCTACAAAATAATTTGGCATTTATAAAAAGCAATTACAGTTATATAAGTGAATCTATAAAATCACTTGAAAAACAGGATTTACCTTTAGTGACTGCAGTAGAAATGATTAAAAAGTTTCAAGACAGCACGTATAGCGTACCAAGACAAATTGGTTAAATAATTACGAATAAATTTAATGACGTTCTATGTAAAAATGAAGGGTTTGCCACATTACAAAAAATTGCATCAATTTTAAGTGGTGAAATTGTTACTGGATTTATTATGGATCCCGCATTAATTACAAAGTTCAAGTATACACCAATTACAAGTGTGGACGTGGAGAAAAGTTTTTCGGCTTACAAGAATACGTTAAGTGAGAGAAGACACAACTTCACAATGGAACATTTAGAACAGCATTTAATAATTAGTTGTTTTCGTGATTAGTGGTTTAATAATTATGTATGAATGTTTAGTTTAATGATGTATTTTTTAATGAAAACGTTATTAAAATATATTATTAATTAGGTATAGCAATTTTTTCGATTTCTAATTTGTATGCCTTTTTAATGCTTTTGTTGCCAAAATATCATGCCTTTTTAAGTGCCTTTTTCCGTCTGTTTTTGTGCCTTTTAATCCGGTCTTTAATTATCACCATTATTATTAAATATTGTAGATTACAATTTGGCATATCGATAAACAAAGCTTTGGTCTTTGAAACCCCACTAATACAATTTGATAATATTATACAGGATGGTTACCAGAACCGGTTAATTCATGAAATGTTTGACGGACCATAACTTTGTTATTTTAAATGGAACACCCCATATTTTTTCAGTGCCTCAGAAGGCTTTATTGACTATCTTTCATTTTTGTTAAGTATATGGTATATCTAACATGTGTACTTTTTGAGATAATTACACTATTTCAGAAATGTCGGCAGAAACTTGATTATTCACAAGAAATAAACTATGAAGAAGAGAAATGCAAGTAAGTTTATTTCGTAAAAGATGGAAAGGTATGGATGGGTGCACAGACAATAGTATTAAGAAAACAACTTTTCAAAAATTCTATTTAAGTATGTTGGAAAAATCTTATCATAGTGAAGAGGTGTACCATAGTGCTGAGACCACATTCTTTGTCAAACGTCTCGTAAAACATCTTCTAAAAGTTTTGGCAATTGATTTTCTAAGAAATTCAAAAAGATTATCCATTGACGATTGCCTCGAAGAAAAACGATGTGATCAAATAAGATTCTAGAATCCTTGCCGAGATAGTTTAGCACCATTGTTGTTAGTGGGCTACTTCTCATATAAGTTTACTGTTAACCATATCATAGTAATGAAAATTATGGCGGTTAACATAGTTATTTTTACAAAACAGCGCTTATTTGCTGTATAGAAGATTATCGTAAAAATTACATTCTTGTTGATCTTTTTCTAATACCCATTTCGAAAATTCTAGTCTGTTTTGAACTGAATATGTACACATGTATACTTCTTCATCTTTTACAAAATAGACGCACTTGCATTTGTTTAAAAATGTCTTCTTCATAGTTTATTTCTTGTGAAAAAATCAAGTTTATGTCGACATTTTTGAAATAGCGTAATTATCTCAAAAAGTTCATTTGATTAGAATTGGTTTGAGAATCCATTTTACCAGTGTCGTGAATGAAGTATATATAAAAACTTGTTTTGTACTTTTAACTGGTCTTTTATTATAAAATATCTAACTAGTTTCGGCTAGCCGCCATCTTCAGAGATAAGTCAGCGAAAGAACTAGAACAGTTCTTCCGCATGCGCACCAGGTTTCGGAAATTTTGATATTTTCACCAATTATTATCGCCATCACATTTCGTATTTATCACATGTTCGTCAACTCTGTAAAAACTGTTATCCATGTTTAATTAGTTCTTTCAACGAAAGAGGAAAAATTTTTGTAATTTGTGTGAGTGAGAAGAAACTGATTTACATGAAATATGTTAATTTCTTATTATTGACTTATCTCTGAAGATGGCAGCTAGCCGAAACTAGTTAGATATTTTATAATAAAAGACCAGTTAAAAGTACAAAACAAGATTTTATATATACTTCATCTCAAAAAGTACACATGTTAGGTATACCATATGCTTAACAAAAAAGAAAGGTAATTAATAAAGCCTTCTTAGGCATTGAACAAATATAGGGTGTTCCATTTAAAATAACAAAGTTATGGTCCCTCAAACATTCCATAAATTAACCGGTTCTAGTAACCATCCTGTATAATATTACCCAATAGTATTAGTGGCGTTCGAAAGACCCAAGCTTTGTTTATCGATATGCCAAATTACAATCTTCAATATTTAATAATAATGCTGATAACGAAATTTAAGTGATCACATGATTCTTCAAAAATTTTCACAAAATGATTAATAACTTGGCAACCTTGCATTCAAAATTTGAAAACAAGATATGCACTTATAGAATTTAAGACAATTAATCTGCATATGTGAAAAGATGCATAGGGTTCCATTTAAACAAATGAAGTTGAATACGGGCCTGGAATAGTGAAACACCCTGTATAGCTGAAAATAATTTTAATCGATGCAGCTTTGATAATAATGTATGATGACATAAAAACATTATTTTTATTTTCAACGGTAAAGCCACAATCTTCCGTCCCCGCACTATTGACCCACCCTGTATATGTATAATCAAAGGTAAAACTGTGACTTTTACGATAGTAAAGGTTTATATTTAATTTTATACAATACCTGTGATGTTGAGCTTTGGTAACATCTCTACATATATGTTTGTAGTTTTGTACATAAAAATATATAAAAATATTTTCACTTACTTTTGTATTATGTGATCAAACAGATTTTATATCCTCAATTGACGATAAATGCAAGAATACTTATTTTATTACGTAAAAGAGTGGATACAAACAAAATATTACTACCATATTTATATAATACTGTAATGAACATCTGTATACCCATGATAAGTTGTTATAAATTCCTTTATTATACTTTCTCATAGCGATAAGTGTTGAGTTCCAAGTATTCCTTTGTAGTTCTTTGTTTGATTATGAATATGTCAACGCCTCATAATCTTCAACTATGTAGAGATGGTTTTGAATGCATCACACGTGACTTTAGGTTTAAGTAAAGCAGGGATAAAAATGCGTAGGAGGCCGAGGGCATAAATAGTTCGGGAATGCAGGATTTAACATCATTCAGTTGATCATCATTCATTGGATCATTCTTTGGCTGATTCAATCATCATTAGGATCGTTCGTTTCGTCATCATCGTCCGTCGTCCGTTTATATAATTTGTAAGCTCGTCGTCTGTCGTCCATAAAATCTTCGTTATCGAGTTAATTAATCAAGTTAATAAACAAAAATTAACCAAATACCAACGAGTGCGTTTTATTCAACTCTTCAATACAAGAACCCTTAATCGTGCTGGATAAGAGCACAACAATATTTTATTTCATGTTTCGATTCATTTCGTCTCAATTTATGCATGTTATTTGATTTTCTCGTTTTCCGTTGTTTTCAATTCATCTCTCGGTTGATCTGACAACTACCAACGATAAGGGAAGCTCCACGACTGCCATGAGGTACTTTAGGTTCTTCTGATGATGTTATGCTTATGCAACAACTTTTGACGTAAATTTTGAAAAATTGTAATTAATTTTTCTATTTTATAGTAATAACGTACCTACTGAAGAAGAGCAAGGCTCGAAACTAATTTAGAAAAATAAATTTTAATTATCACCAAAAGTAAATTTTTATATAGACCCTAATTATTGAAATTCGTTTGCCAATTACCATTTCAAATGCACTTCGGAGAAAATGATTTCTCATCATAAGTGGATTGCTACTTCGAGCTTCAATTGCAGGCAAGCATAGCTGATAAGCAAGATTTTTTAAAAATTTTCTTTATTGATCCTTTCTTCGTAAATGTGGGCTGTGTTCTTTATAAATGATATCTTTATAAATGATATCTTTATAAATGATATTCTGTCAATTTTTGACTTATAGATAATAACAGATGAAGGGTACAGGGAATAAAAGGCTAAGGGCCGGTTTTATGAAGTCCGGTTGACAGTGGGTTATCCGTCAACCGCCGGTTAACCGTTGTGTTGCGTTGCACAACTTACGGTTGAGTAGTAACGTTCCGGTTAAACGGACGTTATTTCAACCGCAGGTTCAAGCCGGGGTTGACCGGAGGTTGAGTAAGCAAAGTTGTCATCAATTGTCATAAAATATGTCATTTGATGTCATTCTTGCTTACACCGGTGAATAAATTAATTAAAAACAGATTAATATCCATTCTACCAGTGCATGTTATCGATATTATCGATAAATATAGAATAGTCGAATGCGAAAAAAAACGGATGCAATCACGTGGAAGAGAAAGGTACAGTTAATTCTTAAAAACCTGACTATTTTAAAAAATGTTTACTGTTTAATTTAGAATACGCTTGACTGCTGCAACAAATTTGAATACCTAAAAAAAAAAGGCAAATAGATATGTAACTAATGAGGAAGGAGAAACTCTGAAATAAATATAAAGCAGAATTATTTACGAACAAATAAGAGCTTAACTAAGTAAGCAACGGTTGGCTTAGAACCATCAGCGGGAGATAGTGATTTTATAAAACATCCTTAGTAAAGATCTTCAATACAGAGCGATGTATCTATGTTTGAAAACCCTATTTGGGATATAAAAATATCGCCCTCCTCTAAATTATTGTCACAAAATAATTTATAGGAAACACATTAATTTCTGAATTAAGAAGATGTGTCCTCTTATCAAAAAGATCTTTTAAATAAAGAAAATGAACGAGAGAAAGAACTCCAGAAATTACGTCTTTGAAAAGGAAAGAAAACTGTATGATATAAGAATTGAAGTAGAAATGTTCAAAAATGAAGACGAAAATTGAAATTTTAAGAAAGAGCTCAATAAAAACTAAAATTTTTATAAAGTCCAAATTGTTTTTATGTAGTTATATATAATATACTACTATTATAACAAAATATGGTTTAAAAATGTTATATAACAATCCAAAAATATAAAAAAAAGGTTTTTTTAGGAACACAAATATTACATTAATAACACAAAATAATTACTTAACCATCTTAACGTTTTCGAATAGACGCATTTCATTGATTGGTAAAATTAGCCTGCAGTGCAGCCAACATTGACCGGGGCCGGTTGGCGACAAGGTAATAAACCGGAGGTTAAAATCCTGACATAAAACGCAACAATGTTCAACCTTTGGTTGACTTCTCAACCGGAGGTTTAACAACCGCCGGTCAACGTCAACTTTCATAAAACCGGCCCTAAGTCAATTTTTGTTGAAATCGTGTTAACAACATAGTCTGGTAAAATTAAACCGAATCTTTTCGTCAATGTTCATAAAAAGGGAAAAAGACGGTTAGGTCAAGAGAAAACACAGAACTTAAATTTGGTGAAGAGGGAATATACAGGCTAAGACCTTAAAACAAGGAATAAACCGGCTAAGTCGCAGCTTCGAATTCCTAGTGTGAGTCGTAGTTTGTTTGTGTTGGTTTCTGTCAGTAAAGTGTTGTGTGGCGTTGTACAAATGATGCAAGACGAGAGAGACGAGAAACTAAAGAGTCAACGAATTTTGTAAATACCAGCCCCAAGTCTCGAAAAACAAAGCTAAATAACAACGAATTTGAGCTTCCGGAGTGTTGCTATACAGGTATGTTTAGTATAATGTTACGCTAGAACATTATACAAAGATTTACAGAGAAATTCCAAGATTTACAGCATCTAGCCCAGTTTTGTGGACCTGAGGCAGCAAACTTTTATTCGCCAATACCCCATAAATGAATGTTTTAAATGCATGTTAAGTTATGTGAATGTCAAGTTATGTAAATATAAAAACAATGAATATAATGCAACTTCTTACTTGCTTATAAATTATATTTATTCGGGACTAGTTTCGGTGTATATACATCGTCTTCAGCCGAATCCACATTAAATATAATAGAAATAAAATAATTATTTATAATTAAAAAGTGATACAATCAAACTACTACAAAAAAACTCACTGTTAGTAAAATTTAAATCTACATAAACCGAAACTAGTCCCGAATAAATATAATTTATAAGCAATTAAGAAGTTGCATTATATTCATTGTTTTTACAGATACATCAGAGACCACTGCCTGATCACCAGACCACTGGACTCTGATCAACATGCCTATACACAGGGTAAATCAACGCTGACGGCTCTCAGCACTGTGGTTGATTTCATCAACGATACTATGGACCGCAAAGAGGCTACCCTGTGTGTTTTCATCGACGTTGAAGGAGCCTTCGATCGGACCACCTTCTCAGAAATGTACGAGGCCTTGGTTGAGCACAATGTGCTTCCGACCCTTTGTGGTTGGATAGAGAACATTCTCAGGTATAGACCCATGAAACTAAGGATTGATAATACCACCTTACAAGGGACCGTTACTAGGGGCTGCCCACAAGGAGGTGTTCTCTCACCTCTATTGTGGAACCTTACACTCGACAGCCTCTTAAAACGATTAAAACTAGCCCGTTTTAAAACCGTTGGCTACGCTGACGACCTGACCATCCTCGTCAGGGAGAAACACATAAATGTACTCTCTAAAAGGATGCAGGTAGCACTCAACATTACTAAGACCTGGTGTAACAAACAAATCCCAAATATCTGTCAATCCCAAGAAAACCGAGATGGTAATTTTTACACTCTCAGGCAGCTTAGGCGGATTTAATCTACCAACGCTTGCGAACACTCCACTTAAACTTTCCACTAAGGTTAAGTACTTAGGCTTAATTATGGAGAGTAAGTTAACGTGGAAAGCCCACCTAGATAATAGAGTAAATAAAGCATGAGTAGCCCTTTGGATCCACACTGCCGTAATTCGACCCATGCTAACTTATGGTGCTGTGGTGTGGTGGAATAGAACATCAAAAATCACCACCATCGCAGCACTCAATAGAATACAGAGACTTGCGTGTCTGATTGTTACAGGTGCGATGCACTCTACTCCCACCGCAGCCATGAAGGTCATGTTAAACCTGCCACTTCTACATCGCTACATGCAAGAGGTGGCACTGGTAACCATGAAAAGACTACAATCAGTAGCTACCAAAAAGGTGGAGGTCACTGGTGGTCGAACGTCTCTCTGGAGGGCAGTCGAGGACTCACCCATACTGGAGTGTAAAGCGGATAATATACCGGTCAAATTCATCTTCTCTAGAAAGTACCTCACCAAAATCAGTTCCACATTAGCAAATACACACAACAACTTGAAAATCTACACTGATGGTTCAAAAAGACGGTATGGGTCTGGCACGGGGGTGTTCTCCCACAACCCTAGGATCCGCCTCTCAAAACCCTTAGGTAATTTCACCACCGTCATTCAAGCAGAAATGACTGCTACTAAACTCGTTTAATCGAAACGTTTAATCAGTACTTCAAACCGGTAGATATATAAATATCATATTTAGTTATAAGATAACCCTAAATTAAGTGTGGATGAACGATTTGTCGAGGTTAACTATCAGCTACAATTTTTATTGTCAGATAAATCGTTTTAACTTGATATTGATAAACCGGCCCTAAGAGTAACAGTATAACCACTTTATCTTTATCATTTTATGTATTTAAAGTGGCAATTTTTAATAAACCTTGACAAGATTCAAAAAGATTCTTAAAAGTATTATTTAGCAAACTGCGGCTTACTTTCTTTTTTAAAATGTCTCGTTACGGGTAAGTTTTCCTACTCTAATCGATTGTAAAATGTGATCATGTTCACATTCCTATTCATTCAAAAATGTTTTGTGAAATTAGCTTCAGTAAAATTAAACCACCAAATTTTCATTGTATAGAACATGGTAAATATTTTACATCATAGCTTCCAATATATTTATCTTAATATTTTTAGAGGGCTTCGCTGGTTTTAACTCCACGCATTCATGGTTTAAGAAAAACAATTTTTTATGCACGGCAACCATTATGGATGTAAAAGGATCCGCTCAATTTTGTGGGAATTATCGAAATTTTATTCCTACTAGAGCGATGATTACTTCAAGTATGAGCAATTTAAAAAAAAAATTGTCGTGCATTAATAAAATATCATTAATTGCAGCAAGGTTTAGAATGGATGCATACGGAAACGTTTTAAATAAAGGACATGTATTTGCTTAAAATATAAAAGATCTTTTGAAATAAATTACATTTTGACCATTATTCACTTATTAAGTTGAGAAATAACAGCATAATTATACTTTCTGGTAATACAGCATAAGAATACATAACAATAAACATGTAACTTATTTATTTCGCAATTAATTTTGAAACCCCTTTTATTAATAATTTTTGTTTAAACGTATATTTCGGTAAATCTAAAATAACCATGAAGGAGTAGGTTATTGTTACTTAAGAACAAAAGTATAAAAGAGTAATATTATTGAGAATCGCAACAACTTTTGCTTTAAAAGATTTGCAAGTATTATGTACTATTAAGATCTTGGAAATTGTGTTAATTAAGTTTATGACCGAATATTACCCAAAAATCATTGAAGTCTGTCAGACTGAAAGTTAGTAATAGTAATAATGTCCATTTTGTTGGTATGGTAATATTGACATTTTAAATAACTTCCTGATTAACATAAGGTGATTTATTTTTTTTGACTTCATTCAGAATTCATTATGCCTTAATTAACAAGGTTAGAGTGGAGGCTACACTAATCTGGAAATATAAAAAGAAAATTTTATTTTCGAATTCATCAGTGGGATAAAATGTTTCGTTACAGCGGTTTCTTACTTCTCTTTGTTCTTTTATCGAACGCTGAATTTAATAATAATTCAGTATTAATAAATATCAGAAATAATCAATATTGTATCGTCGAAATTAAACTTATTGAAGAACCCTTGTTTAATTGCCAACAAAATGGTAAGCACTTTTTGATTTAATTTAATTATATTAACAAATCATATTTATTTTAAATTTTATAGATTACTCTGGTATCCAGTATAATGAAACTCATTCGTCTTACATAAAGCGGGATAAGCAAGTTAAGTGTTACGCTACAATTAGAGCTATTGAAATGTTGGCTCGATTTTGTCTGACAACATATGGTGTCGGTTACAACAGCACGGTTGTGCCTGGTATAAAAAAAATGTTACTCAAAATATAATTTTAAAATTAATTAAAATTAATTGTTTTTAGAAATGCTTGGTAGAGATCGAGTGTTTGGAAAACCCTTAGACAAAGGTGACGTGTTTAAATTTTAATTAAGATTTCGTTGGATCAACAACGATCTTTCTGAAATTTGATGCATTCTAATAACATAAATTTTTGGAATACGGGAAGTTTTAGCAATAAGCGATTTTTGTTTTAGTAGTGGGCAGTGAAAGTATTCCTAAAAAGTTGAGCACGAGGGCGTGAACTGGTGGTAGCCTAACTTAGGTGGTGCCACCTAGCGGGGAAGCTTCAACAAATTTTTATCAAGATATACTGAAAATGGTTTCAAGTAATTTTTGTTTAAGACTATTTTAATATAAGTTGACGTTATTGACACTATACAGAGTGTCCAGATTTCGATTCTCACCATTGGGATCACGAAAATTATAATAGATAGAACAAAAGTCATCAAAGGAATCAAAGGACATATACTAATACGGGATGTTTTGCAAAATTCAATACTCTCATCTAATCACATTTCAAATTCATCCTCATTTGTTTCGTTTTTGAGATATTAAAGAAAAAGTGAAATTTGTTGATTTTAATTTTTTCTAATTAGTCGATAGTGCTAAACCCTGCTGTTTTTAACCCTCCTCGGCGGACAAGGTACAACTGTGACTTTTACGATAGTAAAGGTTTATATTTAATTTTATACAATACCTGTGATATTGAGCTTTGGTGACATCTCTACATATATGTTTGTAGTTTTGTAGATATAAATGTTTAAAAATATTTTCACTCACTTTTGTATTATGTGATCAAATAGATTTTGCATCCTCAATGATATAGGTACAATGATAAAGGTACAATAACACCTTTAACGATATTGTATGAAAACACTATAAATAACAAAAGTTTTGTGCAAGAACACTTATTTTATTACGTAAAAGAGTGGATACAAACAAAATATTACCACCATATTTATATAATACTGTTATGAACCCCTGTATATCGCATTAATTATTTGTATTATTTTCCCATAGCGATAAGTTGTTATAAATTCCTTTATTAAATTTTCTCATAGCGATAAGTGTTGAGTTCCAAGTATTTCTTTGTAGTTCTTTGTTTGATTATGAATATGTTAACGCCGCATAGTCTTCAACTATGCAAAGATGACTTTGAACGCATCATATGTGACTTTAGGTTTAAGGAAAGTAGGGATAAAAATGTGTAGGAGGCCGAGGGCATAAATAGTTCGGCAATGCTGGATTTAGCATCATTCAGTTGATCATCATCCATTTGATCATTCGTTTGGTCATTCCATCATCATTAAGATCGTTCGTTTTCGTTCGTTCGTTAATCAAATTAATAAACAAAAATTACCAAATACCACCAACGAAACGAAATAAAACGAGTGCGTTTTATTCAACTCTACAATGCAACAACCCTTAATCGTGCTGGATAAGGACACAATAATACTGAATATAAATAGTTAGTTTTGATTCATTTCATCGCAATTTATGCATGTTGTCTTTGCTTTTGAATGCTCATCGCAAACCGGCTTCAAGTAAACTCTGTACGACTTTCTCGTTTTCGACTGCCATAAGATACTTTAGGTTCTTCTGATGATGTTACTGCAATTCGTTTGCCTATTACGATTTCAATAGCACTTCGGAGAATATGATTTCTCATCATAAGTGGATTGCTACTTTGAGCTTCAATTGCAGGCAAACATAGCTGATAAGCAAGATCTTTCAAAAATTTTCTTCATTGATCCTTTCTTCGTAAATGTGGGTTGTGTTCTTTATAAATGATATAGGATGCTAAACCGCTAAACCACTGATATCAATCATATTATAAAAAAATGTAAGAGGACAACGCGTCGCCCTTCTTTTGACGGTGTACTCTCCCAACATTTTCTCCATAACATCAACTCCTTCTTTAGTTTTATTGTAATGTTGGATTACTTCAGGCTTCTTTGTTTGCATGTAGTTTGCACGTCTCCAGTTATGTGCATGGACGATAAAAGCATTTTTCTTTTGGTAAAAAAGTATTTTTCTTTTGGTACATATGAATATACAACAGCATTACGATTATACGCAAAATTCGTAGAGTACACAAGTCTTTCTTTACTGCTCTGCATATTGCTGTGTCTAATTAGTGTCATGTTCCAGCAATTAAAAACCTTCAACTAATTTTAAAGTTTTAAAAAAAGTATCAGTAGTGATGTTCCTTCCGAATCACTTGTACGGACTAACTAAGTCTAATACTGTCTATTCACTAACATTAACTTTTCAAGGACCATCTAGTAGTTTGCCAGTGTAAAGCTGACCGCGTTGCGGATAACTAAAAGATGCATCACATGTCCAGAAAACTTTTATCCCATATTTTGTCAAATTCTATTTCAGTGAAGTACTTGAATAAGAATGAAGTTCTTTAGAAATAACAGGACGTTACAAAAAGCATTAGAGGATTAGAGAGCATGCGCAACGTCTAAGTGGTTCACTAACGCATGGCTCTGATAATATTAGTAATTTCTTAGAAAGAACGTTATTTGATTTCAAGAAAATCATACTACGGGATAGTCATAGTGGTCTTATACCTTATCTTAATACTAATTCTGTGGGAAATTGGTAGTAAATGCCGCGTGAAACAAGACAAATTACAACAAGGAAAATGGTTCGTCCATGCTTCAACGATTGCGGACCCGTTGCAATTGAGGCAACGTATTTTGAGAGTGTGTTCATCACCCGAATTTATTAAAGTGTTATCAAATAGTTTAACAGAACTAGTAACTAAAGTTGTAACTGATAACCTCTCTAAAGTTAATATACAAATTAAGAAGCTGTCAGGTGAGGTTTTAAAAGCGGTAATGATTTTCTAACCGACCTGTACTCCATTCCTTTCTTTAATATTTTTGATATGCAAGATGTGAATGACAAAACTAATTTTGTAACTGAGAGTATTATGAAAAAGCTTTTAATGAATACTCAAGGTTAAAAACCCCTGCCAAGTGGAGTTATTACAAGTCTCTAAGGAATCTAGTTACGTCCTCAGTTCAAAGAGAAAAAAAGTCATATCTCCAATTTCAATTAGCAAATTCAAATAACACTTTGAGGAAGTGTGACACGTTTCAGATACCAATTACAGACGTCCCTTTATCTCTTCGGGATCCTAATCTGATAAATTCTTATTTTATTAGGTTGGTCCGTGCTATCAGTGTGACTGATCAGAATTTGCTGAATTTGTATAACTTCAGTAGACACTCCAGCGCTCGTTTTAATTTTCGTTTGGTGCATGACTCTGACATTATTTAGACATTATTAATGATTCGAAGCAAGGCTGTCAGTAGTGATGGGCTTGGTCTGGGAGTTATTAAGATGTGTTGCCCCATATTGTGCCCTATATTAGGGATATAGCTAACTGCTGCTTTACATCCGGAAGATATCCTGTACTATGGAAGAAATCGGTGGTTAGACCTCTGCCTAAGGTCAAGAGTCCAACTACTTATGCAGACTTAAGACCTATTAGTATTTTGCCCGCAATGTCCAAGGTGATCAAAAGAATTATGTGGAGCCAACTCTCTGAATATGTTGAGGCGAATAAAAGTCAGTAAAATTTTAGTGGCGCAATTGCGGTATTATGGTCTTCAACCTAATGCGGTAAATTTAATAGATAATTACCTTTCTGAAAGATCACAATCAGTTGTTCTGGAAGATAAGTCATCGGATTTTTTGATGACCGACTCAGCGGTGCCTAAGGGTTCAATGTTGTCACCTTTGTTCTATACGCTATATACGTCCACTTTTGTTAATCATCTAACCTATTGCAAATGTCACTTTTATGCGGATGATTCACAACTATACTATTCCTTCCCTCCTAGAGACTTGAAGGAAGCATGTGCACGAATAAACTCAAATCTTCAATCTCTTCTTGAAATTTCAACGCGTCATTCGTTACATCTTAATCCTAAGAAATCTGAAATTATGTTCTTTGGTCCAAAGAATACAAGACATTTAGGTAATACGATACAATAGGATGAACACATTATGATAGGTAATGATACGCTTCAATTTAAAAAATGTGCTAGAAACCTAGGTGTTATCTTAGATGAAAATTTATCTTTTAATGATCATATTAATAGTTGTGTCTGTAGAGCATATGGCAGCTGAAAAATTATATATTCATACAGAAATTTTCTTTGTAATGAATTGAGGGCTGTGCTTTGTGACAGTTTGGTACTCTCGTTATTTAATTTTGCTGACACATTGTACTCTGCATTTCTCTCCTACAATCTTAAAAAGAAAACACAAAAGGTTCAAAATTCTTGTATTCATTTAATATTTGGTTTGAGGAGACGAGATCATATTAGTTTGAAGCTTTCGGAGTTGAATTGGTTGAACATGTAAGGCAGAAGATTGTTGCATACAGCCTGTTTCTACTACAAGGTAATCTTCACCCAGACGTCGCCGTACTTATTCGAAAAAATACAATATCGAGGGGATGTGCACTCCATTAATATAAGATTTAAAGGAAGGCTTAGCCCACCTGTCCATAAATCAGCAGCATATCAGAAATGCTTCTCGTATCAAATATTCAAAATATATAATAGCCTACTATTATCTTTGGGGGAGTGTGCATCCTTTACATTGTGGAAACGTAGAGTGTCAGCCCATCTCCGTGCATGTTTCATTGAAAGGGGTGAATGTCTGTTGTAGCCTATGAACTTTTTTCCCTATTCTTTCTATTCTTATTCTTCTGTAACCTCTTTGTGATCTTTTGTCTTCTATTTTCTTTCTTGATTTCCTATGCTATCTTCGTAGATTTGCAACGCTTTCTCTTTCATACATTTCTCTGGCTACATTGTCTGGTTGTTAGTTGCGTTATATATTTTAATTTATGTTTTATTTTATTTACGATGGTGGTGGAAGAACAGCGAAGGCTGAACCACCATCGTAGGGTTGTCCCAAGATTGTATGGTAGGAAGTACTATTACAATAAATCATTTATTTATTTATTTATTTTATTATTCAACGCTAAAAATCAAATAGAGACATTGAATAATAATGGAGTTTACAAGCTTGAGTGTGATATTTGTGGAGTAAATATGTGGGGGAAACAGGTAGAAATCTGAAGACTAGGGTTAGAGAACATAGGGTTACAGAAAGAAGAATCGAATTATGGAAGACATTTACTATTTCACAACCATGATTTTTACATTGATAAAAACGTTGATAAACAAGACAAAGGTCTTCTAGAAACATATGAAATTGATAATTTCAGATCCAATAATTCGACTGTAGAGTGTCTCAATGATCAAATTAATTTCACAAAAGTTCCTTTATATAAATACCTATCTAATCCGTTTCCCCAAAAACAGAATAAACAGCACAATAAATAAATAATATAGACCCTTGCATTTCAATTTTGCTTGGTTTAATGTTTCTGTTTTTCAAAAAAAAATTTATTATCTTTTTCTGCCTTGTTCTCATACATAAGCTTTTCTGGCAATGCCGTTTCTTTCGATAACTTGTTCTTTCGCACATAATACTTGCATTTTTGTTAGATTTGATACAGTTGTCTTGTTCGTCCGTTTTACAGTTTAACGATCAATTTTACTTATTTTAATGTGTTTAGTTTTATGTGTAACAAATGTGTAATTAATTTTATTTAATATTTGGAATGTTCATTATTTTAATTTTTTAACAAGTAAGTTATTTTTGTAATCTTAAATCTGTTTCAAGATGTTGGTTTTCATGTCATAGTTTTTTACATTTTTACTTTATTGATTTACTTAATATTTTTTCTATTTTTTTGTTCTCTTTTAAAGTTTCTGAAGATTACGACCATAATAGTTCGAAACATGTAAAGCTACCGTTCATAATAAATTACAAAATAAAAATAAATTACAAAAAGTATATTAAAAAATACTTTTTAATTTAAGTTCTTGATTGTCTGTTGTAGTGGCCGCTTCGAAATACAGTAGACTCGCGATAATGTGAACTTACGCTAGTGTGAACAACTCTATAACGTGAACGCCAAAATTTTTGTATATACTACTCTGTAACATGAATTCGTAATCTCGATAACGTGATTCATAATAACGAAGTCAAACACGTTTTGTCTTGTTAGAAAATTGATGGCTGCTGTGTAGTAGTGGAGACGAAATCGTTGTTTGTGAGCCTTAGTTTTCTTAAAAATGGCGAAAATAAAAAGTAAGTGTTTATCTCTCTGCGAAAAATCTAAAGTAATTGAAGAATATGAGAAAGGAGTAAGTGTTTCCGCGTTAGCTAGAAAGTACGGCATAGCAAAATCAACCGTGTGTTCAATAAAAAATCAAAAATATTAGCAATGCTAGGTCAACCATTAAGATCAAGTCGAAAATGCACATTGAAAAAAGCAGAATATCCAAAAATGGAGAAAGCGTTGTACAAATGGTTTCGTTGCCAGCGCGAGAGGCAAGCGCGTATTAATGGGAACTTAATGAAACAAAGAGCCATATATTATTTTAACAAATATTATACAGGAAGATTTAACGCTAGTGATGGTTGGTTTCAAAAGTTTAAAATGCGATATGGAGTAAGGCTGTTAAAGGTCTGTGGAGAAAAACTGTTATCTCATCCTGAACTTGTCCAGCCCTTTAAACGTAAATTGGAGAATAAGTTTCATGAACTGAACCTATGTGACCATCAACTTTACAATACTGATGAAACGGGTTTATACTGGCAACTGTTACCAGACAAAACTTACGTTTCTCTGGACGAGAAATCAGCTCCTGGTATGAAATCGGCAAAACAACGCATAACTTTTCTTGGATGTGCAAATGCGTCTGGATCTCATAAATTACGACCTCTAGTAATTGGCAAAGCAAAAAATCCCAGATGTTTTAAAAATTTTAATAACCCACTTATTTACACCAATACCAAAAATGCTTGGGTAACGGCGGCAGTTTTTAAAACTTGGTTTTTTGACAATTTCGTTCCAGAGGTATAATTATTAGATGTGTTAGTGAAAAAAATATTCCTATAGTTGATCGAATTTTAGGTTAAAAGATATTTAAAAAATGAAAATCTTCCACAAAGGGCGTTACTCCTTTTAGATAATGCGCCTTCACATCCTTCCGAAGAAGAACTTAAAACTGAAGATGGAATGATATCTATCATGTTCTTACCACCAAACGTAACTGCTTTGATCCAGCCTATGGATCAAAACGCATTAAAAATCACGAAACTGCATTACAGAAATAGCTTGTTAAGTTTTATTTTGTGTCATAGTAAAGAAGAAGTTGGAAGTGCACTGAAAAAAATATCACTTAAGTTTGCTGTGGAAACTTTGGCAGCAGCATGGCAGAAATTAGAACCAACAATTTTACAAAAATGTTGGAAAAAAATAAGAAGTAATGAAGAGTATGATGATGAAGATGAACTACCGCTGTCAACTTTGCAAGAAATCTGGAGAAATGAAACGGAACACATCGTTCAAGACACCCTATCACTTCTACAAGAAATTCAACCTGTAAGTAGTGCACAAATTGGTTACACACTTTTCAGTTGAAATTATAATCTGTCCAAATAATTTTTAGGCCAACTACAATTTTAAAGATGTTGAGCTATGTAATAGCGACGTTTGTGAAATTCAAAACATTTCAGAAGAAGAAAATATAACTGAAGAAGAAGCCGATATTTTCGAAGAAGAAAACGATTCCAGAGTGGATACCACCCATACAATAACCCATGCTAACGCAATTAAGTGTTTAGAAACTGCAATACAATGGGCCGAAAACAATAATATCGATTTTAGTGAAATAATTGTTTTAAAACGTATTCATGAAAAAGCTGTCCTAAGAAGCATTACAAGCAAGAAAGTACAAGCGAAGATAACTTCATATTTTTTACATAATATATAAATTTTGTTAAAAACTTATAAATAAAACTTTTAAAATTACGTCAACAAACATTATTATTTGTAAATTTGCAGTAATGTAAATAGAAGAAAAGACATTCTTTAAGGTGAACAAGTTCGGTAGCTTGAACAGGCACGGTTTTATTCTGTTCACGTTATCGCGAGTCCATACAGTGGACTAACTAGTAAATTTGTTTACCAACTCATTGTTATAAGCTTCACAACTTCTGTTAGCTTTTCTATTTGTTTCTTCTAATATAATGCTATAGATCTCTGGAGATATTATTGATTTGAAAATCTCTTTAGGTGTATACATTTTACGCTTCGCCGAAGGTCCTCTTTCTTGGCGTAAAATATTCCTGGCCTTTGTTTGGGTTTTCTGATATTGGTATTTATATTCAACACTGTCGTCAGAATCGTATTCACTTTGTTCTTCTATAACTATTTGTTGTTCACTGTCTGATTCCTCAATTGTGGATAAATCAAAACAGTTTGAAAGGTAACAGTAACTAAACAATACTAACCTGCAGTACCGTTTTCCTGCAAAATCGTTGAACGCAGGGCCGTGCTTTACTGTCACTTTTGATCACTGGGCATAATGAGTGGTAAATGCACGACGAAAAAAGTCTTATAATTTGATTTTTTTTAAACGTGACTTTAACTTCCTCAAAAACAAGAATAAGTGTATTTTATCAAAACCCTCTTTTCAATGCTTAAAAGGATCAGTGGGGGTTAAGTTATGCAAAAATCTAAATATATAAGTATTTAGATTGTTATCCCATCTGCACTGGAAATGTCTCAAGGAAATGTAAACTTTATGACTGGGTAATAAAAGGACAATAGGACTAAAATGAGTTAAAAATAACAACTTTCTACTGATTACTACATGCTTATGTAACAAAACAAAAAACAAGGTACAATTGTACCTGCTCCACGTGTTAAGGTTTTATAAATATGCAATCAGATAAGGGTTAACCATAGCTTTCTTTACACCTTTGGATTTTTTAGTAAGCTGCCCATCAGTGACCTTATTAGCATATATTTTCGACCTCAAACCGATAAATTCAACCATTATGCTTCCACAATTGTCATCTTTCATTTTATCTAACACAGCTTTATTATGTAAGGGTATATCAAACTGATTATTAGGACTGTAGTTCGATGTATCAAATAAAGAACATAAAATAAAAGAAAAAATTGTATGAAAAAAAAAACAAAATGATAATTCTCGATGCATCCATGATCCACCACTACTGGTCTCTCAAACATATCTCTCAAATATTATTTTTACTACTAGGATATTCAAAAAATATTTTAAAATTTATTTTAATACCATAAATCCTTTAATGTGATTTTCTTTTAAACTACTGGTTTTAGGCAATTCTTTAAGTAGTACCTTTTTTACGCATTTTAAATTATTGACGTAATTAAAATAGCAGAAAACCCAAAGGTGAAAAATATGGTGTTTTAAATACGCCCCCTACCTGTTAACTTGGAACCTATAATTTATTCATTCTCTTTCGTTTGACTATGTTGTTTGCCACGTACAAATATCTCTGAGTACCAAATTTTACACCGTTCTAGACCTTCTCGTTTATAAGTACTTTCTGAGTGCCAACTTTAAATGGCTCTAGCGCCCTTAAAAAGCATATTCGAACCGTGCTTTATATAAACTTTTCTTCATAATTTTAGGTATAGATTCGCCCCTTTCAGTATATAGACGCAATTTCCGGACATTCTGTATAATCAAAGCTTAAGCTACCATTTTTAATTGATGTACTGTAATTTATGTAGGATCAAGTGGGGTAAATCAACAATTACCTAGGCGTAATTGTAAACAAGGCTGTGTTTTACTAAATATTCAAAATAAGTTACTTGCGCGTACCTACTGCAGTCAACACGTTCCTGTCAGCTAAGAAGGTGCAAAGTTTAGCCCACTGCAGATAGTCGGCAGCTATAAGTAGCACAAAGATTTTGATAGTGTTTAAAGATTGGAATATCGCTTTAATCGTATAGTCTTACAGTTAATATTAAAGGTGTTGAAAGGTAACGAACGAATGAGAATGCGCAGGAACTACGTTAAAAAATACTGTGTAAAGATATTCGCAAGACGATCTTGTAAGAGCGGTTCATAATGTAAAAACCAAAAATTGCACCTATCGTCAAGCTTCTCATGAGTATAATGTGCTGATAGCAGTTATTTATCCCAGAATCAAGGGTAGAAACGTGCCTGAAACCAAAATGGGTAGTGGACGTCCTACTGTACTTAGCGCCGACGTAGAAGAACACATAGTGGAATATTTAAAGCCCGAGCACGAATGGGATATCCGTGTAATAAAGAAGAATTACGAGATCTAATTTCAATATATGTCAAAAAAAAGAAATTAGAAACACCTTTCAAAGTTGGGCGCCTTGGTCTAGATTGGTATTATAGTTTCATGAATCGACATAAAACCTTGTCGTTTAAGAAGCCCGAGCATCTCCAGAAAGCAAGAAAAGGTCAAAGAAAACCAGGTGTTATTTATAATTTTTCTAAAAATTTAGAAAAGGTTGTTATGGAAGAAAAAATTTGTAATCCTGAATTTGTGTTTAACGCAGATGAAAGTGGTTTCGGAAATGATCCATCAATAATACAAGCTATTGGAGAACGAGGAAAAGCTTTGTCAAGACTTTCTGGTGGCTCTGAGAGAGAGTCAACAACTGTGTTAGCTTGCATAGCGGCTGATGGATCCTTTTTACCACCTTTCATTATTTTTAAAGGAAATGCAGTCCAAGCTAGATGGACCTCATTAAAGGCTTATCTAGGCACAGTTTATTCTGTATCCATAAATCAATGGATGGAGGAAGCTCAGTTCTTCAATTGGTTTCAATCTGTTTTTGTAGGGTGGGTAAAAAATTTAAGAGAGATAAACAATTTACCCGAAGAAAAAGCTTTGTTGCTGTATGATGGGCACAAGAGTCATATAAGTTTGAGAATTATTGAATGTGAACTTGAAAATAAGATCATATTAGTAAAATTCCCGAGTCATTTAACAGACAGGCTCCAACCTTTGGATAGATGCATTTTCGGCCCTGTCAAAACTTGCTGGGAGAAAAAACTTATTGCCTATAGAAAGAAATATATGGGTCACGGAGCAGGACCACTGAAGAAAAACGAATTTGCTGAAATTTTAGGGGAAGTTTGGAAAGAAGCTATAACTAAAGACAACATTAAAAGCGCATTTGCAGTCACTGAAGATGAATTTAATCCTATTGAGCTGAAAAGATTTAAAGAAAGTCAACGAAGAACTGGAATTCAGCAGGAAGAAAACAACTCTGAACCAAAAACAACAGTGGAGAATGAAGAAACTCCCCAAGAAGGTCATTCTTTGATGTTATTAAAATCAAAACCATCCACGTCCGCTATTTTAGATGTTGACCGCATTACTCCTGCTTCAGACATTGTTGCTGTTTTTTCAACAGCAATTATTGAAACATTAAATGTAGACTCAGACAAAAATTCTACGGAGTCTAAAAAAGTTATTCCCAGATTGAGACCAGCCCAATACTGAGACATTTTAACAACTGCTGAAGTTATGGAACGCCTCAAAGAAGCCGAGCGTATAAAAGAAGAAAAAAATAGCAAGAAAGAGAGAAAAAAGACTATCAAAGAGAAAGATGGAAAGAGGGCTACTAAACAGAAACTAAAACGAAAACGTAAGGAGTGCAGTGAGAGCGAAAAAGAAAACAAAGTGCAATTTTCAGAATTTTGCATTAATGAGTCAGATGAAGAATTGAATGAAACGGAATGGGCCGAAGAAGTTACAGCAAATAGCTATCCAGAGATTGACTGATCAAAAGCCAGAATGGCACTTAATTAAGCCAGAGGTGTACTTACTAGTAAAATTTCGTGGAGGATCCAGAGAAAGCACATATTATAAATATGTTTGTCGTGTACTTTATGTGGATGAAGAAAACGGAGACATTGAAGTTACTGGATTTAAATGCATCGGCACCTTTGGAACTGAATTTGTTGAAAAAGAACGTGATATTTCTACAATTGACTTTGAAATAATTGAAGCCCTATTACCCGAGTCAAAAATTATTGTGCAAGCCAGAAAAACTATGCATGTTTTTCCAGGCAGTGTGTTTTCGAAAAATAACCTCTTTGTGTATTACTTTTCTTATTTTTACTTTTATAAGATATGTATAAACTACGTAAAATTAATCTAAATAAAGTGTTTGCCTCTTTTATTATGTATATCTGGAAATTCACCCTTAAACACCCAATACTTAGAAAATGGGGTAATTGTATACACATGTGTAAAGTGGTATACATTAACGTAAGATGCCTAGTTGTTATGCTGTTTATATTTTCCCCTACAAATTGTATTATAAAACTTATAGAGCTACGAAAGTTGTGTTTCCGTTTACCCCTAAATTTAGTGCTATTTAATTTTTCGGTGGGGTAATTGTAAACAGCCCCTAAAACTTACAAAATAGTAGTCGTATGAACATGAATTTTTGAAACATTGCTTGAAACAGTTTAAATTATATTAGTTTAAACGCAATCACCAATCATTAACTGCTAAACATAAAATATGCAGCTTTGAATTGGCAAAATACAAGAACTGTTTACGTTTACGTTAATACATAACATTTTCAAAACTTAAAATTGTTTAATTTTTGCTATAATAATAACCTTAAAAATCCACTCTACAAAAACCTTAACAAAATTTTTTATTAACAATAATTTTATCAATAAAATATTTACATAAAGTGCTACAATGTAAAATAAAAATATTAAAATGGATCAATATAATATTTTATATCAATGAGAAGAGAAAAGAAATTGAAAATGAGAAGAAATGAGAAGAGATTGAAAGTCTTTTCTCAATTTTAGAATCATTACATTTTATATAATAAAATATAAAATTATAATAATATTCTATATAATTTAATAATAATAATATAATATAAGTTATATATTTTATATAATAAAATATATATACTTATATATATAGAATATATATATACAGGTGTCTCACGTAACTGGTTCATTAGAACTGTTTTAGGTTCCACTATTCATAGAGGCTTGAAATTTTGGTAACATAAGTTATTCATTCCGATCTATTAATCTAAAATATCTTCAAGATGGTCACCACTTCTGGTCTAGCGGAAGTAAACCTCAATTTCGTTATTTTAAATGGAATGCTATAGTTTTTATTACACTATTCGATTACACGTAAGAAAATATGTTGACTTTGATAACAGTTGTTGGTACCTACCGTTTTTTGTTTTCGAGTTATTTTGATTTAAAGTGTTTTTTGTCAAATATCACCATGCTCTTTACAAGCCCATATCTCAGCCAACGTTAATTCAAAAACGTTTTGCATTGGTACGATAACTCTTCATATGCTGTTCAATAGATTATCACTCGTTGTATCAGTATATCTTATACAGGCTGGTCAAAAATTGAGTTACCGCTTCTGTGTATTCAATTGCGTGAAAGTCGAAAATTTTAAATGGAACGCCCCATATTTTCACACCCTATCAGAAAGGGAATTTAATTCACTACAAATTATCTATAAATATTCCTGTACTTATTTATTATAGTTTTCTTGCTGTTGAGGAATTTATCAAAATCATTCGTAAAATGCTAGAAACCGTTTGTGTTTTTGTTAGAAGGCCATGACATTTTGACAGTTTTTTGTTTAATTTATTTAAATTATTATTAGTATTATTTCTACAATGAACTGTGACTGAATAAACTTTAGATTGCTAGCTGTTATTTACCAAAAATAACCAAAAGAATACCGAACAAATGAAACAATGAAAAATAACAATTTAATGACAAAAATTAAAATCAATAACATAAAAGAATGAAAAACTTAATGTTATAAAAATAATTTATGGGAATTTAATTCTCTACTAACTATTTAGATACATTTCTGTGCGTATTTGTTGTAGTTGCCCTCATATTTGGAAATTAATGGACGCATGCAATGCTGAAAAGCTTCTTGTTTTTATGTTAGACAACTTTTCATCCATATTTATGTTATTGTTATCATTACTTAGTTGTGTCATCACTTACTTCTGTTAATGTCTTTGAATATGATGGCGAATTATTCCAACGCCAACATTTTAAATTCGTCTTATATTCATGGTGGATGTAATAAAGTTTTGGATAGGATCTGCTTCTTAGTTTTGGAGAGATCAAAATAACAGGAAACCATAAATTTCTATCACCAGCAGCTTAAGATAGTACAATAATTGTTTTGACATATTTTATTGCATTACCAAATTCTTTGGAAAGAGGTGCTTCGGTCGATTTAGATGAATAATATTTTACAGGGAAGTACCGTAAATAAATAAACTGAACTCTCTAGGAACATCTCTCCAATCATTACGTCGAATATTACGCCATGTTATTGTTTTTCATTGTTTCACTTATGTGTTCTTCTGCTGGTTATTTTTGGCAAATAAAAGCTAACAAACTAAAGTTTATTCAATCGCGGATCATTCTAGAAATAATACCAATGATAATTTAAATAAATTAAACGATAAACTGTCAAAATGTCATAGCCTTCTAATAAAAACACGAACGGCTTCCAGCATTTTGTGTAGGATTTTGATAAAATGCTCAATATGAAGAAAACTGTAGTAAATAGCTATAGCAATGTTTATAGATAATTTAGAGAATTAAATTCCCGTTTAGATAGGCTAAAAAGATATGGGGCGTTCCATTTAAAATTTTCGACTTTCTCGCAATTGAATACAGCGAAACGGTAATTCAATTTTTGACCACGCTGTATAAGGTACACTGATGTAACAAGTGACAATTTATTTAACAGCATATGATGAGTTATTGTAGCAATGTAAAACGTTTTTGAATTAACATTGGCTGAGATATGGGCTTGTAAAGAGCATGGTGATATTTGCCAAAAAATACTTAAAATCAAAATAACTCGAAAACAAAAAACGATAGGTACCAATAATTGTTATCAAAATCAACATATTTTCTTACGTATAATTGAATGGAGTAATAAAATCCATAGCATTCCATTTAAAATAACGAAGTTGAGGTCTACTTTCGGTAGACCGGAAGTGGTGGCTATCTTGAAAATATTTTAGATTAATAGATCGGAATAAACAACCCATGTTACCAAAATTTCAAATCTCTACGAATAGTGTAACCCAAAAAAGTTCTAATGAACCAGTTACGTGAGACACCCAGTATATATATATATATATATATATATATATAATATCTAGAATCCTCGGGAACCTATGCGAATAAAAATTTGGTTCTTGCTCAGAGGTTTTCCATTCATATCGACACCATTGCTTGCTAAAACAATTTATGTTAAAATAATGTTTTGAATAACATTTTTTTTTGTACAAGCTGAATTCACTATTCCGTAAGCGATACTTTTACTTGGGTTTGCGACACAAAATTTAGCCAACTTTTTTATATTTTCACTTGTAGTGTAACACCCAACATCTTTCGTTTTATAAGATGAATGAATTGAAATATATTGGAAACTATTGTTATCTACAAAATCTAAAATAAGTGTGATTTGTTAAAATAATTAAATTAAATCAAAAAGTACTTACCATTTTTTTGACATTTAAAATGTGGTGTTTTAATACGTTGACTTTCAACAACACACAATTCATTACCACCGATAGGTATCAATTCAAAATTATTTTTAGATTGAGCGTTCAATAAAAAAGCAAGAAGAATTAAGAACGACATTTTATCCGACTGATGACTTCGGAAATATAATCTTCTTTTTATATTTCCAGATTAGAGTAGCCTTCACTCTAAACTTCTTAATTAAGGCATAATAAATTCTGAATGATGTCAGAAATATAAATCACCACCTGTTAATCAGGAAGTTATTTAAAATGTCAATTTTACCATACCAAATAAATATAACAAAATAGACATTATTACTAAATAATTATATACAGGGTGTCTCACGTAACTGGTTCATTAGAACTTTTTTAGGTTCCACTATTCGTAGAGGCTTGAAATTTTGGTAAAATGGGTTGTTCGTTCCAATCTATTAATCTAAAATATTTTCAAGATGGCACCACTTTCGGTCTACCGGAAGTAGACCTCAACTTCGTTATTTTAAATGGAATGCTATAGTTTTTATTACACCATTCAATTATAAATAAGAAAATATGATGACTTTGATAACAGTTGTTGGTGCTCACCGTTTTTTGTTTTCGAGTTATTTTGATTTTAAGTGTTTTTTGTCAAATATCACCATGCTCTTTACAAACCCATATCTCAGCCAACGTTAACTCAAAAACTTTTTCCATTGGTACGATAACTCTTCATATGCTGCTAAATAGATTGTCATTTGTTTTATCAGTATATCTTATACAGGCTGATCAAAAATTGAGGTACCGTTTCTCGGTATTCAATTGCGTGAAAGTCGAAAATTTTAAATGGAACGCCCCATATTTTCATACCCTAACAGAAAGGGAATTTAATTCTCTACAAATTATCTATAAATATTCCTATACCTATTTATTATAGTTTTCTTGCTATTGAGGAATTTATCAAAATCATAGGTTAAATGCTAGAAACCGTTTGTGTTTTTGTTAGAAGGCCATGACATTTTGGCAGTTTTTTGTTTAATTTATTTAAATTATTATTAGTATTATTTCTACAATGTGAAATGTACAATGTGAATAAATAAACTGTGATTGAATAAACTTTAGATTGCTAGCTGCTATTTCCCAAAAATAACCAAAAGAAAACCGAATAAATGAAACAATGAAAAACAACAATTTAATGACAAAAATTAAAATCAATAACATAAAAGAATGAAAAACTTATAATTATAAAAATTAATTATGGGAATTTAATTCTCTACAAACTATTTAGATATTTTCCTGTGCCTATTTGTTGTAGTTGCCCTCATATTTGGAAATTAATGGAAGCATGCAATGCTGGAAAGATTCTAATTTTTATATTAGAAAGCCGTGGAGTTTTGACAGTTTTTCAACCATATTTATGTTATTGTTGTCATTACTTAGTTGTGTCATCACTTACTGCTGTTAATGTCTTTGATGTCATGACGAATTATTCCCACGCCAACATTTTAAATTCGTCTTATATTCATGGCGGATGTAATAAAGTTTTGGATAGGATAAGAGACGTATCTCTCAGTTTTGGAAAGATCAAAATAACAAGAAACCAAAAATTTCTATTATCAGCAGCTTAAGATTTATTCTATAAATGTTACTTTACCAAATTCTTCGGTAAGAGGTGCTTCGGTCGATTTAGATGAATAATATTTTACAAGAAAGCACCGTAAATAAATAAACTGAACTCTCTAGGAATATCTCTCCAATCATTACGTCGAATATTACTCCATATAATTGTTTTTCATTGTTTCATTTATACGTTCTTCTGCTGGTTATTTTTGGCAAATAAAAGCTAACAAACTAAAGTTTATTCAATCGCAGATCATTCTAGAAATAATACCAATGATAATTTAAATAAATTAAACGATAAACTGTCAAAATGTCATAGCCTTCTAACAAAAAAACGAACGGCTTCCAGCATTTTGTGTAGGATTTTAATAAAATACTCAATATGAAGAAAACTATAATAAATAGGTATAGCAATGTTTATAGATAATTTGTAGAGAATTAAATTCCCGTTTAGATAGGCTAAAAAGATATGGGGCGTCCCATTTAAAATTTTCTACTTTCTCGCAATTGAATGCAGTGAAACGGTAATTCAATTTTTGACTGCGCTGTATAAGGTACACTAATATAACAAGTGACAATCTATTTAACAGCATATGACGAGTTATTGTACCAATGCAAAACGTTTTTGAATTAACGTTGGCTGAGATATGGGCTTGTAAAGACCATAGTGATAACACTTAAAATCAAAATAACTCGAAAACAAAAATCGGTAGGTACCAACAACTGTTATCAAAGTAAACATATTTTCTTACGTATAATTGAATGGTGTAATAAAAACTATAGCACTCCATTTAAAATAACAAAGTTGAGGTCTACTTCCGGTAGACCGGAAGTGGTGGCCATCTTGAAAATAGTTTAGATTAATAGATCGGAATGAACAACCCATGTTATCAAAATTTCAAGCCTCTACGAATAGTGTAACCCAAAAAAGTTCTAATAAACCAGTTACGTGAGACACCCTGTATAGTGAGATAGAAATTTAACCCTCTTCAATTAATTTTGATGAATAATGTTATGCAAGAAAATAATTAATATTTACCGTCAATTAAGAAATACAATAATAATAAGTCAACAAATATTCGTTATTGCAGAACATTACGAACGGAGAAAGTATAAAATTCTCTATTTATAAGCAAATCACATTACATTAAACGAAACGAAAAGACAAACAAAATTAGTACATTGAATATACGCGTGGGCGGAAGTCAAAACTGGACTGAGACACGAAGTGATGTCTGGCGCGTGCGTATAACTTTAAGAGTAGCGTTAGATAAATTTAAGAAAGTTCTTATGCTTGTTGAATTCTGAAATAGCTATCGATTTTATTGTTAATGTATATAAAATATTCCTCATACAGATCTAGTTCTCTGGATTTTTAATTTTCTGGATAAGTTTGGTATTATCGAAGGAAGACTTTTGATTGTTGCCTTCTAAATGTTTAAGGAAATCCGAAGACTCTTTGGTAAAGTGCTCTTTAATTCCGGTTTTCAGACTTCTACCAGTTTAGCCAAAGTAAAATTGTTCACAATCTTTACATTTCAATTCATATATACATACCATTGAGTTCTAGCGGATTAAATTTATGTTTGTTGTTAGTGATTAACTGATCTAGTGTGTAATTAGAAGTAAAAGCTGGTGTACAATTATGCTGTGAAAGATTTTTCTTAAATTTAAACTGCAAACCAGGATTAAACGGAATTAAAATGTATTTAGATGGCTTTTTGTAATGAGGATATAGCAATTTATTGACGTGATTGTAGTGAACAGTATTATAAATCTTCTATATGCTTTTAAGTTTAAATCCGTTATTAAAGCCTATCTTTACGATGTTTTTCTGAGATGTAATTAGGTTTATTTAATGGAGTATTATAGAGTCGATGGAATGCGAATCTAAATTTGGCCATTTTATACTGGACGCAGTTATATAAAGCGGATGGTATGATGGTGTCAATGAATGTGTCTTTTCTGTAAATGTTAAAATCGCGACATTCTTTAACTGAATTTCTTGTGATGTTCAAGTCCAAAAAGCTTAATTGTCCTTCTCTTTCAAGTTCATTAATGAACTCTAAATCGCACAGGTTGTTAAGAAGGTTACTCAAACCATGCAACAAGGCTGGATTATCATGACTGTGTCGTCAACATATCTGTAGTAGAATTTTATTCTATCAGTAAAAGTTTTATGGTTTCTAGAGAAGAGTTCTTTTTCGAAATAATTAACGTAAATATAAGCGAGTATTCCGGAGATAGGCGAACCCACGTGCAGGCCATCTATCATATAAAAAAGTTATTATTAAATAAGAAAAAGTTTTCTTGACATGTAACTTCTAATAGTTTATAAAAGCAGTTATTTCGTTGATATTGAGATTAAGTTCTTTATTTTTGTGAATTAGATGTTTTTTGATTATTAAAATGGTGGAATTAATGGGTATATTACCAATAGAGGTTTTTGATGTTAAAAGGAATGAGTTTGTATTTTTAAGATGTTTAAATTTTTGGCCTTACTAATAAGTTCTGTTGAGTTTTGATACTGTGGGAAAAGTAATTTTGAAAAGTTTTGAATTTATTAAAAATTAAAGCTAATTTATTAGGGAGGGTGCAAATGTTGCCTATAATTGGTCCAATACTTTATTCTGGCTTATGAAGCTTAATTAAATATTTCATAGTTGGAATCAAAGGATTCATCGCGTTTGTGTTATAATTGGAAACACCAAATTTTACAAGAGGTTATAGGTAATCCTTTAAGAAATGTTTTAAAGTGTTATTGTACTTAGTGGTGGGGTTGTATTTAATTTCTCCAATATTATTTTTAGAGAAGATGGTCTTGGTGATGTATGTCGCTTTATTTAGAGTTACTATGCCGGTATTCTTATTTACAATCAAATTCTCTTTTTCGATCATATTGAAAATGTTAAATAGTCATCGTTACAATCAAAGGATTTCCTTTTTTTATGAAAGCGTAGCTTTTCGTTGATTCCTCGAATAGTAGACCGCTTATACGAATGAGGAAATCGTTTCTTTGGCATGATGCGCTTAGGATCATCCCTATCAACTACAAAATAAACGCCATCATAAAATGTCAATCAATAAATTGTGTGAGGAAAAATACGACTAAGCTTGGGACCATCTCTTAAAAAAGTTGTTTCGTATAATAAAAAAAATTTAAAGGGTGGGTAGTGGATCCACCAGTGGATCATTGCTGGGATGCCCTCTCGAAACCGTCCGTTAACACATAACACTAGATCTTAAGTTCTGACATTATCGTTTACAACATTGACCAAAATTACAATATGAAAAAGCATTAAGAAACACAACTACGGGACGATCGACACCACCATGAGACGATTGGTAGGTAGAAATCACCGATAATAAGGATCACAAGATCAGGATAGGTATCATGCACGGTTGCTACACTAAACAAAAACACATCCAAAGTCCCATCAACAGTGATGGGACTTTAACTTAATTGATGCCGTAGATTCTCTGTCTCAGCATTGTATGGCAACTGAAGAGTTGAGCAGTTCCCCGTCGAATATAGTACTGTTAAGAAATGTGTCCGTAAGACCTTTGATTATATATAGTATAGATAGCCCACGTCAATAGTAAAAAGTGAAAGCAGTTTCAAGACCCAAGTGGAACCATAAAATATCTGCTGATGGGACTATAACAGCTCAAAACTTACAACGGTCTTGTAGTTTACTGGTATATTTAAAATAAACCATTTTAGATACGTTGTAAGATGATCTGCAAAAAGTTATTGAACCGAAGAATATTTCTGATTTGCAATCCACTGTATTCTTGCGTTAGCTTACAATTAGACCAATTTACTTCAAGTAACAATTTTTCGTTGTGCGGACATATAAGCCAACGTCTCATATCGCGACAAATACCGTTATATAATCGTTTAAAATTAAAAACTAAATAAGTATTACTACAAATCTTATTATATTATTCAAAAAGAAATGTTTATAGTTAAGTTAATTGACGTTTTTATATTAAGAGTATTAAAATATTTTGGACATTTACGATCAATTGAGAGTGCAATAGTTCAAAAAATTCTTGACTTTAATGAAAAATTGATAAATAAGTTTATCGTAGACAAAGAGACAAGAAAGGATTTTACCTTTAAAACATAAATAGGTGTTTAGAAAGGTACATTAATAAAGTTATTTTCTTTATAAATTAATAATTTCCTTGTATACATAATAATTATGGCATGTAAAATACACATATTTGTGCGTGGCACCCCAAACAACTTTGTGCTCATTTGAGCACCCCCAGACACATTACTCATGAGACGCCACTGGTGAATATTATAATATTGTAGAGGATTCGATACTGCGCAATGTGTGGTATTACCTCCTTTCATATCATACTCTGAAAACTTTGATGCAATCAAAGGTGCACCATGACTTTACGGACATACTTTATGTCTTAGTAGAAACGTTTTAATAAGGATGTTATAAACTATTAATTTATTCGATTGTGTTGATTCGTCTAATTTACATTCCATTTTGTGATTTATCAATCAATTCGCAACTTGGACTGGGAAGTTTCTGCATTGTCTGAAGTTGAAATCTTCAAAATCCCATTTAGTTCGTAGAATTCGGATTGGGACAATGCAAGGTAAATGAGGTAATTGCAAAATTAGCATTACCCGTCATAAGCAGGTTTTCAGAAATTGCAGTAAAATGTGTTAATAGAATTTGAAGCCAACCAAATTTTATAATTTTACTTTTTTTATTACGCGAATGTGAGCTTTGAGAATCTGCTTAGTATATGGTACTTTATATACAGGCTGTCTCACGTAACTGGTTCATTAGAACATTCTTGGGTTACACTATTCGTAGAGGCTTGAAATTTTGGTATTATAGGTTGTTCATTCCGATCTATTAATCTAAAATATTTTCAAGATGGCCACCACTTCCGGTCTACCGGAAGTAGACCTTAACTTCGTTATTTTAAATGGAATGCTAAGTGTTTATTACACCATTCAATTATACGGAAGAAAATATGTTGTCTTTGATAACAATTGTTGGTACCTACCGTATTTTGTTTTCGAGTTATTTTGATTTTAAGTATTTTTTGGCAAATATCACCATGGTCTTTACAAGCCCATATCTCAGCCAACGTTAATTCAAAAACGTTTTGCATAGGTAAAATAACTCGTCATATGCTGTTAAATAGATTGTCACTTGTTATATCAGTGTACTTTATACAGCGTGGTCGAAAATTGAATAATCGTTTGGCTGTATTCAATTGCGAGAAAGTCGAAAATTTTAAATGAAACGCCCCATATCTTATTAGCCTATCTAAACGGAAATTTAATTCTCTACAAATTATCTATAAACATAGTTATACCTATTTATTATAGTTTTCTTCATATTGAGTATTTTATCGAAATCCTACACAAAATGCTGGAAGCCGTTCGTGTTTTTATTAGAAGGCTATGATATTTTCACAGTTTATTTTTCTTTTAATGTTTAATTTATTTAAATTATCATTGGTATTATTTCTAGAATGATCTGCGATTGAATAAACTTTAGTTTGTTAACTTTTATTTGCCAAAAATAATCAGCAGAAGAACGCATAAATGAACAATGAAAAACAATAATATGGCGTAATATTCGACGTAATGATGGGCGAGATATTCCTAGAGAGTTCAGTTTATTTATTTGCGGTGCTTTCTTGTAAAATATAATTCATATAAATCGACCGAAGCACCTGTTACCAAAGAATTTGGTAAAGCAATAAAATATGACAAAACATTTATTCTAATATCTTAAGCTGCTGGTGATAGAAATTTATGGTTTCTTGTTATTTTGATCTTTCCAAAACTAAGAGATACGTCTCTTATCCTATCCAAAACTTTATTACACCCGCCAAGAATATAAGACGAATTTAAAATATTGGCGTGGGAATAATTGGCCATGATATTCAAAGACATTAACAGCAGTAAGTGATGACACAACTAAGTAATGACAACAATAACATAAACATGGTTGAAAAGCTATCAAAACTCCATGGATTTCATAAACATAAAAACAAGAAGCTTTTCAGCATTGCATGCATCCATTAATTTCCAAATAACTACAACAAATAGGCACAGGAAAGTATCTAAATAGTTTGTAGAGAATTAAATTCCTATAATTTATTTTTGTAATTTTAAGTTTTTCATTCTTTATGTTATTGATTTTAATTTTTGTCATTAAATTGTTGTTTTTCATTGTTTCATTTATTCGGTTTTCTTTTGGTTATTTTTGGTAAATTACAGCTAGCAATCTAAAGTTTATTCAATCGCAGTTCATTTTACAAATAATACTAATAATAATTTGAATAAATTAAACAAAAAACTGTCAAAATGTCATGGCGTTCTAACAAAAACACAGACGGTTTCTAGCATTTTACCTATGATTTTGATAAATTCCTCAATAGCAAGAAAACTATAATAAATAGGTACAGGAATATTCATAGATAATTTGTAGAGAATTAAATTCCCTTTCTGATAGGGTATGAAAATATGGGGCGTTCCATTTAAAATTTTTGACTTTCACGCAATTGAATACAGAGAAACGGTAACTCAATATTTGAACAACCTGTATAAGATATACTGAAACAATAAATGACAATCTATTTAGCAGCGTATGAAGAGTTATCGTACCAATGCAAAACGTTTTTGAGTTAACGTTGACTGAGATATGGGCATGTAAAGAGCATGGTGATATTTGCCAAAAAACACTTAAAATCAAAATAACTCGAAAACAAAAAACGGTAGGCACCAATAACTGTTATCAAAGTCAACATATTTTCTTATGTATAATTGAATGGTGCAATAAAAACTATAGTATTCCATTTAAAATAACGAAGTTGAGGTCTACTCCGGTAGACCGGAAGTGACGGCCATCTTGAAAATATTTCAGATTAATAGATCGGAATGAACAACCCATGTCACTAAAATTTCAAGCTTCTACAAATAGTGGAACCTAAAAAAGTTCTAATGAACCAGTTACGTGAGACACCTGTATATATATGGTACTGCTTATTATGGTACTATATGGTGACTTAGTGAAGTCTAACTAATTTTATTCATTAGTCTTTTGGATGCTATGCAAAAAAGGTTTTTGAGAAACCTTTCATTTTTTATCTAATTTAGTTAAAACTTTTCGTAAAAAGAAAAAATTTACGAAAGAAAATCGCATTCTTTCAGGCTATAAAGATCCTGTTATACGATGATTGACAGGTGTAAACAAAAGGTCCTTCACGCTTTAATTGGGGAACAAAAGAAGGCGGCTTTCACGGTATAATTGTATAATACCTGCTTCAGAAACTCGTTCTAAGTGTTTACTTAGAACCAGCTCAAAAACAAGCTACCTGCCTTTCAAACAATCTTTTGTATTACAATAGATGATTTTAGTTGAACGAATCTTAGTTGAATATACATAGTTCCCATTGACTCATTTATTGATGATAACTATTGATTCATGGGCGGTAATGCACGCTTCAATTCAGGCCTACATAGTATCCCAAAGCTGTATATTTAGATATCGACAGAATAGACCAGACAGATAGCTATATTTTAAACCCCTTAAAACACATGAAGGATATGCTAGGTAGGCGAGCTAGAGCACGTGTATTTTTCTTGACTAAATTGTCATATTAAATGCAGTCGATATATCCTGCAGAAAGCTCCAAACTGTAGGACAAAAATTTAAGAAAGTAGACACGCTTTCATTATTTTAGTAATAAGTGTATTGAAAGTCGTAGTTATTTTATTAATTTTAAATTATTTTATTACAAATTCAAAAATTATGTTTCATTTTTGTAGATAAGACATAATAATGTATATAAATTTAAACAAAATAGTGTGGAACTATTTTCTTAAAAATTCTTAATTTTTGTTTTTAATATACATCAAGGACAATAATAATTATTATTATGATAAACATTGAGGAACATTTTGATGTATCTATCCTGTATTACCGCCCTATTAACTTCAAATTTATATCCATTATATAGGTTCTATATATAAAATTGAAACGTACTTATTGAATTTGAAATAAAATAAGTTTATCTAAAATTTTTCTCAAGGCATACTCAAGGCAAACATTTTCTCAAGGCATACTCTGACTGAGGGACTGCAGAAAAGAGAGAAATTCGTAATTCTTATTAATACTTTCTTTTCACTCACTCTGCAAGAACATACTTATCAGTAAACAAAATTTGGTGTACTGCTCTGCGATCCTTGAATTAGACATTAATTATGTTAATTTGTATCAGTACAGACTAGTAAAAGCACTTCTGCAAGATCTGGCAGTTTCTGTTAAGTAAGTATTTGTCTATAAATGCTTTTAGAAACTTGTTAAATGTCAATTACGATATTATTTGCCGCACGGAAACCTGACTCCATCCCGATTCATCCCAATTTTCTCAAGCGAGATACTTTCATAGTCCTATATTATTCATAGATGTGATCATCCTCCTCCTCGTAATGGTGGTGTACTTATTAGCGTGTCAAGCTCTACTCCTAATTTTGAGTCAAGAGATTGGTTTCCTGGGGTAGAGGCGGTTTGCATGACATTGCATCTTGGCGGAACAAAATTGCATATTAGTTGTGTGTACATTTCACCCAATGATGCTGCTGCTTTGTTCGCTTTCACGGATAATTTGATGAATATCATTTATCAGTACAGTACTGATAGATGTATTATTTGCGGTGATATTAATTTACCTCAATCGAAATCTTCTTTACCTGAGGCTGTTCCTCATTATGATGGAGTGCGGTATACAAATTTTTTGGATGCCATATCATTGGGCGAACAAGAGCAACATTGTGTTTAGTCGTCTTGTAACAGTTCAAATATTCACCAACTAAACATTTAAATTTTGTTGTGGTAAGCCCCGAGAGAACTATATCAATCCATATCCGGTTTTTGCTTACAATTTCTCAAAAGCATCATATGACGAAATTAATGATTATCTTATTAATTTGGATTGGCCTACAATTTTAGGTGGTGTATCTTTTCATGTGGCTTGAGGTAAGCATTTTACACTTACCTCAACAATGTTACAAAGAGATGATTCTCTCGGGACACAATGAATACATTGAGCGAAAAAAAAAGAATTCGCGTAGAAAATGGAAACGGTATACGATTACCAAAATTTCTTTTCTTGTTACTCACATCATGTTCAAAATTCTATTAGCTCTGATGCTAAACATTTCTGAGCCTATGCGAAACAAAAAAGAGGTGGTATTGGCGTGCCGGCGAATGTCCGTTATAATGGCATTTCCTCTTCTAATGGGGAAGGGGTCTATGTTCTTTTCTCTGACTATTTCGGTTCGTTATTCGTTCTTCCGGTTATTGGTGTATACGATGATAGGAATCAATGTCATAATACGGTTTCCATTGACTGCTTTGATATTTTGGAGGTTGAAGAGGTTATTAATGGTGTAGCCACGTCTAAGGGTCCGGGTCAAGACGGCATACCAGCAACTTTTATAAGTAACTGCTCACAAACCCTTGTGACCCCCCTATGGTTAATATGTCAATGTATTATGGCGTTTTTCCTTCTTTATGGAAACAGTCCAAGATCACTCCCATTTTTCAAAGTTTTTAGAATAACTCTTTTATAATAGATTATTTTTTTCAAATTAAGTCATGTATTGGTATACAACAACACGGTTCCTATCCTGAACGTTCTATTGAGACAAATCTATTAAAGTATACTGATTTCCTTTCTTCAACGCTCGATAAGAACGTCCAGATGGATGCTATTTACACCGACTATAGCAAAACTGTTGATAAAATTTGCTGCTTACAAACCCTTGCAAACCCCCATATGGTTAATATTTAATATGTCAATGTATTATGGCGTTTTTCCTTCTTTATGGAAACAGTCCAAGATCACTCCCATTTTTCAAAGTTTTTAGAAAAACTCATTTATAATAGATTATTTTTTCAAATTAAGTCATGTATTGGTACACAACAACACGGTTCCTATCCTGTACGTTCTATTGAGACAAATCTATTAAAGTATTATTTCCTTTCTTCAACGCTCGATAAGAACGTCCAGGTGGATGCTATTTACACCGACTGTAGCAAAGCTTTTGATAAGGTTGATCACAACTTATTATTTTTAACGCTTGAATGCATGAGTCTTGTTGAAATGGTTTACCTCTTATATCTCAGGTATTCATAATTAGTGGTCACTCTTTTGACCAAATTGTTATGACTTATGGGGTTGGATTGAATTGGGTTTGGGTCATTTCACCTCAGGGCGGTCATTTGGAACTGCTTTTGTTTACAATCTACATAGGAGACAGCTAATTCTATTCCTAACTCCAGATTTCTCATATATGCTGACAATCTTAAAATTTTTTCACCAATAAGTAATATCTCTGATTGCATCACCGTTCGCTAAATATATTGAAGTCATATTATAACTTTTACAAAAGAAAACAATTCATTAAATTCAATTATGTACATAAGTCTGGTGTACTGCAGCGCGTTGACTCTTTTAAAGACTTGGGAATCGTTTTGGACAGTAAACTACTTTTTAATCAGCACGTTGATAAAGTGTGGCTAACAGGATACTAGGATTCGTAATATCCGCATTGCCTATAATTTCTATGTATAATGCTTTTGTAAACAGTATTTTATGTTTCGGAAGCAGAACTAGAACTAAAAACATTAGGATTTAGCAGTACGTCTCTTTAAATGGCTAAACCCTAATGTTTCTAGTTCTCAGCCTAGTATTAGTTAGGTTGGGATGAATTGGGTTCCATCTTAATAGAGGTGCAACTAAACCTAAATATTTGTCGTTCCACGTCTACTATTAGCTCCAGCGTTAGTGTTGGCTCTATTTTTAGTTTTTATTCAGCCTTAAATTGTTGTATACTTGTATCAAAGTAAAACTAGAACTAACACTAGACCCAGTACTAGAAAGTTTCGGTTTAGCCGTGCGTCTTTAGACCCAATTTATAAATACCAACCGGGTTACGCCGAGCCCCTTCGAAACCAAACATGCTCACGATCACGCACGTTCATGTGAGTGGTACAACAATTGATGATTGCTCACGGTGGATCACGCATGACGCATCGTGACCCGGCAGGACTCACGTAATTTGCACATATTTAATAAGTTGTAGAAGTGACTTTTATGGGTTCCATGGTTACATCTTATTTGAAAATGGTTAATTTAGAAAAAATATTTCAATTTTTACATAAAAACAGGAATGGTTAGTTAATTCCTACATTTATGTATTAAATTTGCGCGATAGTGATTTGAACATATCCGTCGCATTATTTATGCTGAGATAAGTTTGAAAAATCATTAATAAAATTTTACAATACTTTTTGTACATTAAAAATATGCATTTATTTAGAAAAATATAATACAAATAGTGAAATAATGAAAAATATACATTTGCATATTTTCGGTTGCACTATTCATTACATTTTTGTCTCACTTTTAATATAAATTTTAAATAACTTCTTGATTAACATAAAACGGTAACATTAGTGCTTTGACGTCACATTTTATAAAAAATAATTTATATTTATGACGTAGAGATATCTTCATTCACAGTTGAAATATAAAAAGAAAATTATGTGTCCGAATTCATCAGTTGAATAAAATGTTTCGTTACGGTGTCATCATATTCCTTTTTGCTTTCTTATCGTATGCTGTATTCGAAAATAATGCAGTATTCATAAATATCAGTGATAATCATTATTGTGTTGTCGAAACTGAGCTTATTCAACCACCATTTTTTGATTGCCAACAAAATGGTAAGAAATTTTAATTTAGGTTGTTTATATTAACTAAATATACAGGATGATAAATAACAAAATTTTCTAGATTACACTTTTAGCGAATATAATTCAACTCATTCATCTTACACATGGCAGGATGTTAAGTGTTACTCTAGCATTGAAAATATAAAAGTTTTAGCTCGATATTGTACGAAAAAAGATGATTTCACTTACTACAATATGGATGTTCCCCGTACAAAAAAAAAACGGTTATTTAACACATAATTTTAACATAATTTATTTTTAGCTATGGCAGGTAGAGATCAAATGACTGGAAAACCTTTAGACGAAAAACATGTGTTTACTCGTAAAAATGTTAATTAAAATTCCATTGGATCAATCATCTACGATTCAAACTGAAAAGAATTTAGAAATACGAAATTTTCTACTATTCCATTAAAATACATGACATATTTTCAGCTTTCCATTGGCATAAAATATTATATTGTTCCATTAAAATATTATTATTCCACACTGCAGCACTTTGCGTAAATATTTTATTGGTAAAATTATTGTTTTGGATACTTTACTACATTAATATTGCAACCAAATAAAAAATTTATTACACCTACATACAGTTATTGTAGTATTATTACTGAACTTATATTAGAGATAAAACTCCTCGAACATATCCATATTAAAATTATCTGGGTTAGTTTATTGAATCACGCGTCTTTACATTAAAGAAATTAAACGTAAAACATGAATAAATTGAGAACTAAAAAAGAAATCAAGTCAGATCCCGAAGACATTATCGTAAAAGAGCGGTGTTTTTTACGACCGTTCGAAAGCTTATGCAAAACGCGCGTTAATCTGAAGGACCCGTTACTCAACGTCTCACGTTTATTTACGAATATCGCGATACTTCCACCCGATCCTTCGCTCAATTCGTGCGAATTGATAAGCACTTAAGCGGAATCGCCCGGAGATAATAGGAATTTACGATGGGATTGCGATATTCGGGGCCCGAGGCGAAGAGCATCCTCTCGAAACCACCTAAAATACGACCCCTAATTGAGTATTCATCGTCGATACTACTGATTTACAACCGTTCCCTGATTATTTTTTGATTGAATTCCCTTGTTTACTCCAACGCAACATTATATTTATTTGAAATTTATCAATAAGTATTTTTTGAAGTGAAACTTTCTTTTATTGTATATCTTTCGAATAGATACAATAGCATCTATTTTCGTTCTTGGAAATAAAGTTTTATTTTCGGAAAGAATCAATCTCTAAAAGGTAGCAATAAAACCTTTTAGAAAATTCGTCGTTTCCTCTTGGGATTTTTTGCACTGTTCGCGTGTCATAACGCAATCCTCTCTAGGTTGGCAAAGAAATTTAACGGTCACAATACGAAACCCATTAAGGACCATTTTGATTCAAAGACATCCTGAAAGGGTCAGCCGGTCAAGTGTCCTAAGAAAAGGTTCTTTTCGTCTCCTATACGCGTCAGCAATTGGACAACGCCGTGAATGAAGCGGACGAAGCACCTTTTAGGGATCACGAAAGGTGGCAGCTAAATAGACTTAGGGGATACTTTTCCCATGTCGTGCATTGATTTCCGATTTATTTTTCAATTTTTGCTGAGTTTCCGTTTTATTTCAAAAATCGTTCTGGAATAGCTTATGAAACACGTTAATATTTTTTAAAATTATATTCATCCATAAAATAGGACTTTTGAATGTTTAAAAGCAATAACTTTAGTATTTACGGCCTCGTACAAATACTATAGATTTTTTTGAGCATCGAGATTGAACACATACATATACATGATGGTGGGCGTAATTTAAAGCCCTTTTGGAAAATGCCCATTGATCACAGATTCAAATCACCGGTTATAAATAACGTCTCGACAGTTTCGGCAATAAACTCTCAGATTTACGGCTACGATAGTTTAATTTCACAAACCAGTTATTAATGGTTAGAAAACACGTTCCCTATTACAGGTTAAGCAAAATATTTCTTTTTTTTTCCTTTTTAATTCGATCAGATAAACAATGCTATTTTTAAAACGTTCCCATGATTCTAATGATTCTCAGAGCTTTTGTTATCAACAAGTATATATTTTGTATGTATCTTCTCCGGTTTAACATCAATTTGATTGGTGAAAAAATGACATTACTGTCTTTACATTGTCTTTACTGATACAAACAAACATAATTAATGTCTAATTCAAGGATCGCAGAACAGTACACCAAATTCTGTTTACTGATAAATATGTTCCTTATGAATGAGTGTAAAGAAAGTATTAAGTAGGCTACGTTAAACGTTATGAAAATCAGGTACATAAACATGGTTGCAGTAGTTCCAAGTTTTAGAGCAAGCTACTTCCCTACTATGCACGATATGGCATTAGTACGACGTCATAGTGCAATTAAGTTTACCTAAGTGCAAGGTTATGTCAACTTAATGCATGTTAAAAAAAGTGTGTAATGCGTGGTTGCAACAAAGAGGTTTTATCAAGAATCTGTATAATATTTGAAATGGACGGACAGGAGATTATCGGCGAAATAGTCGCAATAAAATTAAGACCAGTAAATTAGTAGCGTAAACTAGACTTATTATCTACACTAACATCTTGGGATTTATGAAACGCTGTTGTCAGAATTAAATTCAGAAAATTCTGGCCAACTTGATAACTTGTTGCGATTCACAGCTGCGGACTTTGGCTATCTTTTGACAATTGCAGGACCAACAATAACGACATAAGATACCGGAATGCCTCTTCCATATTTATTTATAGAAATATTTATTTATTGCTTCTCTCGCCTCAATTCTCCAGATTGTTTAGAAATACTTAAAATGTTTTATCAGACGCAAACAGACTCAGATTCATTCTCAAATGTGTGTACGTACATAAGTGTCAGTGTTCGAGCTTCAAATATATGTCGCAATTTTATTGCTAGTAGACATGTACCTTAAGGACATGTTTTATTTATCAAATTGTTGTAGCGTTACAAAAACGATTACTGTTATTCAAAAAGAAAGAAAGATCTCGACTACCCAAACAAAAAAATCATCAAATTGATGATTTTTCAAATTGATGATCAAATTGTCTCAATAAATGAGACCCTATATACTGTACTCAAAGTGATACTAAATTTGCTGACGAATTGAGGGCTTTTCCTCAGCAAAATAAAATAATGATAAAGGTCTGATCTCATGGTAATGGTAGTGCTTTCTTTTCTTTTTCGATAGTTTCAATAAATTCCATCAATTGAAATCAATAATAATAATAATGACCAATAATGACAATAATGGTAGCCTTAAAAATTGTCGGACGACACGTGAGATAGTAATTGTTTGGACCAAAACAAAAAAAAAGCTTAAAAAACGTAAGAAACTGATACAAAGAGAAACCAAATGTCTTAACGTTTCGTCCGATAACAAAACGCTTTTCCAAAGGTAAAGATTACAATAAAAACCGTTTTACCAAATCTTTCGTTGAAATATCAATTTTTACCTGCGTTCCCAAATGAATAGCAGGGTGCTACATAACGAACCCTTAATTTGAAGGTAAAATTGAAAGTTTAATTCGCGTTACTGAAAACTCTTTCAACGTTAGTTCTCCTTGTCGAATCTCACCATGATCTCCCTGTCGACCCGAAATTCGTCTCGTCAAAAAAAAAACTCGATTCGCCAAAAACTTGTACATGATTAAAACAGAAAAATAAACCCTCAAAATTATGAAACCCACTCTAGAAAATTTTAAAACTATATATTTGTTTATATTTATATATGTTTTCTTTTAATTTAAACTAAAAAAACCAAAGGTTACACTGTGTAATTTTGATATGTAGCTAATAGATCCGATTCATCAATAAGTAGTTTGTATATTATAACAAGAGTACTTCTTTAGCTAAGTAATATGGCACGTGATGCTATAAAATTGCCATCTAAAGAAGAAAAGGAGTATAAGGAGAATCATAAAAGAATTTCGGGATTCCCTTACATGGTAGGTATGTTTCCATATTTATTTATATACAGTATGTCCTCGGATCGAATTACAAAGAAGAAAAAAGCATTTACTACCGATTTTTCAAACTTGTCTCAGCATTAATAATACGTCAGATACGTTCAAATCACTAAGGGCCGGTTTATGCACCTTTAGTTAAATTTAACTACTGGATATTTTCCATGGTTACTGTAATTTCACTTGCCATGATTGGCTATATTAACGGTAGAAATTCTATCGCATTAATTAGTCTTATAGTTAACAGTATTGCATCGTCTTGTGATTTTATGCAAATAATTTGTTTCAATCGTTCCCAAAAATAAAAATCCATAATTGTAAGATTAGGAATACCTGTGGGCATCACAACATTGTGATTCCGTATTGATATAAGTTGTAATTCTTATTGTTTCTATTGTTGCATAGCATAAATTGGACTTTTAAACTTTTGAATTTAGATATAAATTTCTAATTTTTACATAAAAATGGTAACAATTGATCAACTTTTATAGTTAGAATACAAAAGCTGTGCGATTTGGTAATTTGAACATGCCCGACGTATTATTTATACTGAGATAAGTTTGAAAAATCAGTAATAATTTTTTTCCTCGTTGTAACTCAATCGGAATAATCAGGATATTATTCTCTATTTTAAAAGAAACATGTTTTCAAAAAAAATTACTTTTTATTCGTATTTCGCCATTTTCATTACACTATATTGTAATGTGTAATACACTATATTGTAAAATGGCGAAATAACAGTATGAGTGCAACTGCACGAAACTACACTATCCCCAACGAATATACATCTGCACTGAACTGCTTAGTACAGGTAGTGCAGTCCCAACGAACAAAGTTTTTATACGAATACAGTAACTGCGATCACAAATGGGGCGAAACTACTAGCCCAAGAAAGAAATAAGGAACAACCTTACAAGAGAGACAAAAAGAAAGCATTAGAAAGAGTTCAACAAAAAAATTCAGTATAGTCCACATGACATATGCTTATATAGAACAACATTATGATCATTTCAACAATGAACTAATAAAAGGCACTCGAAAGACTGGTGTACTTACAATTATCTTATTATCTTACTAAAGATAACCTCATTCAACCTCTACAGTCTGGTTTCCGGCAGGGGCATAGCACAACTGCTGCTCTAATTAAAATCACTGATGATATCAGGCATGCCCAGAACAACCACCAGCTGAGCCTGCTGGTTTTACTTGACTTCAGCAAGGCCCGGTATTTCGACCGGTCTTATTTCTGTCACCGTTTATTGGCCATACGTGCTAACTCGACCCAAATGCCCTGGAAGTGGCATTTGGGATTGAGTGTTGTGTGCCACAGGGCAGGGTACTTGGTCCACAACTTTTTTTTATTTTTATTAATAGTATTACCAAAGTTATTCCTACTAACTGTCACCTTTATGCTGATGATCTCCAAATTTATACCAGCACTTCTTGGAAGTGGTTTCCGCAAGCAGTATATCACCTTAATCATGATCTAGAACGTGTACTTGTATGGTCGCAGTTACTTGTAGGTACTGCTAAATAAAATAAATAATTTCACTAATTATAAATTGGTACTTGATGGCAACAGTATTGGATTTTCAGAGGTTATTAAAAATCTGGTTGTTTTCACATTGTCTTAGCGTCCACAAATTCAAGCTTCAAGTAGAAAAGTCTGCTCCTGCTTCCACTCAATTTGTAGATTGGGTTATTTTCTTAAAACGTATGTAAGGCACAATCTATGTTATCCACTGATTCTTCCTCACTTGGATTATGCGGATACGGCGTGCACCTATCTTTCCGCAACACTACAGAATAGGCTTGAAAAGATACAAAACAATTGCATACGATTCATTTTTGATCTAGGTAGGTATGATCATATTTCCCCAATTTATTCCATAATTCATTTAATATACGTGCAATATCTCTTTGGAATGGACTTTCTCTTGAGAGCAGGAAGACTCCCTCTAGTGAATATGGATTCAGGGTTCATCTTCGTAACTATCCTTTCTCTAAACAACTTTAACTGTACTTATTCTCTCTTAAACCTGCTCATTTCCTTTCTCCTTTTCTATCTCTTTCTTTTTTAGTGATATTTTCTTTCTTTTGACATTGTATTTTTATTTCTTTTGTGTTAGTACTATCCCAAATACTCTACCTATTACCTATTACCACCTCATGGGTTCTTTTAGAAGATATTGCCTCAGGCGATAAATTGGCCCATTTATCAACCAACAAAATCTTATGTGCTTTGACGGTTAAAGCGGGAGAGGGGAGTTGTGATTACTATCGAGATTGCGTTTGATCTTTTTCTTCTTTTGTTCTTAATTTGTAATTCGATTGCAACTTCGTATTTTCTGTTTCATTCCATGACTTTTCTTCGGCAATAAATTTCTTCTTATTATTATTATGAAAGTTATTTATGTTAAAATACGTTCAAAAGCGTTGTCAACAAAACTAAATCATAATTCACGAAATATCAACATGACAAGCAAACAGTCATATATGTATGCAGTTGTATGTGTGGTTCCAGCGGTCTCTTTGTACATCCTCGCGGTTTCCTTCGGATATGTGTATGTTTGTTAGTAGAGTAGTGACGATGTTCGAAATAGAATCCGATTGGACTGATACCGCATTTTCACCTGCCTCCCCTCAAGCCGGGTTGCTAACTCCAACATCACAGAAATTTGAGAGTATTCTTCAAGCCAGGCTGGTAACTACAACACCCAGAAACTTGAGTACATCGCTGACGACAGTAATACTGGAAGAGCACAATGCGGGCTCAACCCGTTTCACACTCACAATATGCCATCTAACAGCCATATACAGCAACCTAGTACTTGGTTGAGTAACTTCTGTTGTTGATGACAGTATGGCATATATGACGTACAGAATTACTTGATATATGAATAGTGGGCTGATCGATATTGGCCAATGACATTTGCTCTTCTCGGCACTTCTCACCGGCGAAAGTGGCCCATTATCTTGTGAGCCAGAGTGATCCACTGCGATGCGGTGATGTTGAGATCCGTCCTCTATCTGCACTTATCATTATTCGAGCCTGCGGAAACCAATTAGCGGCGATCAGCTGCGAAACTCCTTTATGTATGCTTGTGATCATTGTCTTGCTGGAGCAGTCAATGACTCATGTTTTTGCATGCCCAGGGAAGCATACCATCATGCAGATTATTTCTATACTTGTAGCAATGCTGAAGAATTATCACACTATGACGGCATAGCCAGTTCCATCATAGTACCAGAATTCTTCAGCACATCAAGAACTGCAGGCAATTCTAAACAATTGACTATTCCGTACTTAAACGTAGAAAGTAGAAACTTGGGACGGAGGCAGGTACCTAGGATCACGTATTCAGGATATGCAATCAATTCCAAATAGTAGGAACCTGCTCTCGTCATTCCAAAGAACCTTCTCTCGCTGTTATTAAGTCCAAATGAGGTCCACCTTCTCTCACTCTACGTATTCCTTCCAGTTCATAGCTAAAACTAGTGGTTTCTTTCCCGGATGTTGATCAATAATCTTACACTATTCAACCTCCTCTTGTGCATCAATTTAAACTGGGTCGTGAATTTGACCTGCATAGCCAGTCCTCCAGTAGTCTTACTATTCGAGGTCTACCAATCCGTTTCTTCTTCATGAAGCCCTTGAATACACTCTGTGTCTATAGGTCCAACTACATAATAGGTAATCAGTAGTAATCGTTGAATGTACAAGCAAAAAGAACGTAGTGATCTATATATGTGTGCGTCCTTGTTGAATACCCTTTGTGCTTGACAAGACCCATTATCTGAAACTTCTATGAAGATTCGTCCATTATTATATAAGAGAAACCTCGTTGTAACTCGATACTACTTAATATACTTTTAAGCAGTACTATATAGGTATGTATAAAGTTCAATAAAAAAGCAGCAAAATACTCAAAGTAACAAAAAGCAAAAGCAAAAATTTTAAAGTATTTTTTAGTATTCCACGCATGTTGTAATATTTTTCCAGAGATTTACTGCCGTTTCCTTTTTACTTGTTTTTTATAATGGTATATTATCTTCCACTACGACATTATCCGCATGTATCTGAACCTAGCACGCAGAGCCGTCCTAAGATGTTTGATGCCCCAATACTGTTAAAACGAGTGTGCCCCTTTCTATAATAAAATCTGCTAATAAAAGACATACAAAAATATCAGAATTTGATGAACTCAATATATTTTCAATTCAAAGCAAGTACCCCAGGCTATACCCCATTTACACCATTTAGCACTGAAGTTTGTGATGTAATCTTCATCGTAAGCTTGAAAAAAATTGAAAAAAGAAAATCGAAATTGCAGCAGCTTTGATTACGTTATTGCTATTAATATCTGGACACGACCGTAAAACAGCTTACAAAATTAGTCAAACTGAACAAGGCTACCAAGGCTTACTATGTCCTGAGTTCAAGTGTGTTTTGGAAGTATGAAGTAAATCGGAAGACTAAGACACGAATTTATGAAACCGTCATTAAGCATATATTTACCTATGGCAATATCGGCTAGACCACAAACAGAAGGAACAGCAGTAGAAAACTGTGGTCCAAATAAAGTCCGGAGGATTGCAGGAGAGACATGCGAGAACACAGTATAAAAATGTCGTATTGGATAAGAGCTTCATATGTAAGTTGTATTGTTGGAAGGTAGATTAATAAGATATCCTTTATGTTCTGGTTTTTCCAAATGAGAGGCATAGGATAAGGTAACCCATGGATATACATGACGAGCAGTAAATAGAGCAGTGAGACCGAAAATAATATCGAAAAAGGCAGAGGCGTCAATTGCAATCAGTCTTGAAAATAGCAATAGAGAAAACTTCAGAAGATGAATCTGTTGCATCTCCCAACGTCAAGATACGTCAGGACGCTGGGGAAGAGAAAGAAGAGGAAGAGATATTAGCTGCGCCTGACGCTTTTCTATTTCAAATTTCCTTTGAAATGTTTTGTATATATAAAAATATAATACTGATGGAACAGATAGTAATTTTACAATAAACTGGATATCAAAACCGGCATTATCTTCAGCTGGAAATCCGATTATACATCACATCTATCCACTGATTATGTGTAACTGTTAACTAAAACTAATTCAACATCAGTTTTATATCATATACAGGTATCCGTTATCTGCGGGATCAGAGGTAGAGGTAGATGTATACGGATATAAAACATATCTTCATAAATTGTTTCATGATTTATAAAGGAGAGTATGTACTTTTCTCAGAACAAACCATAGATGACTATCTCATTTCGTTTTTGAAGTATCATTTGAGGTAAATTTTTTGGATTTCATAAAATTGTAAATTCCCTTAGACATTTTTTAAAAATCGTAAGAAATCGAAATCTTAAGATATCTTGATGAAATTTTTCGTGATTTATAAAGAAAACTATACATTTTCCTCAGATGAAAACTGTACTTGTATTTGTCCAATATACCGAGTGTATCTGAATGACATTCCCAAACTTTAAAGGATAATTACTTAGCTAATTTTAAGGGTACCTTCTTATATGAACAATGGGTGACTTCGGCTCCCCTGGGGAGCTATTTTTTTGTATGAAGATTATTTATCATCTTATTGGTTTGACAATTTTTTTTATCTCTTTCATTTTCTTCGAAAATTTGATAATTTTTGAGAAAAAATTGATTATGCAAACGTTAACGATTACATTAGAGTTGTTAGTCGAAAATTGGAATGAATTTTTATTGAAAATATTTTAGTAGCCTTCGCAATTCTCTCCCAGAATGTTTTTGACATTTAAATGTCAGTGTCTTTTTACTATTATTATTGTTTTATTTACAATTTTGAATAATTTAATTTAAATAAGTATTCAAAACACCTAGTGTTCGAATAAAGGTTAGTAATATCGAATGAAATCATTACACCATTTTCTATCTTCATTTCCCCAGTAGAATCAATGAATTCTTTTGAATTGCGAACTGAAAAACTGGGTCTAAAAAGTGGTTCAATCATTTTGAAGATGTTTAGCATGAATGTTGCGAGTTCCTGTGTAGGTGAGTTTACAAATAACGTGATAGGTCTAATGGGCATATCAGGTTTATGAAGTTTTGGTAGCATGTGTTTAGCTCTATTAGGGTTCATATGTAGAAACATAGAACTCTAGAAAAACTTATTTTCTGAATCCTTAATACGCGGTATAAATTCAACAAGGGTCTCTTTACAAAAGTTAACTACCTTCTTAGTTTTTCTATTTATTTTTATCTATTTATATAAATAATGCTCTATTATTTTTCAGATTATAATAAATATTGTTTTTTTTTAATTTATACATTTTTCAATATAAAGATTTTTATTAAATTTCTGAAAATGAGTTGTTGGTCTAGTATTAGTAATACTTTTAGTTCTAGTATAATTTATAACGATTTAGAGTTAAACAAGCATTAAAACTAGAGCTAACACTAGTGCGTCTAAAGAAGCACGGCTAAACCGGAACTTTCTAGTGCTAGGTCTAGTGTTAGCTCTAGTTTTACTTCGACGCAAGTACCAATACCATAATTTAAATTCGAATAACAACTAAATTAGAGCTAACACCAACATTAAAGCCAATACTAGACCTAGAACTAGAAATATTTGAGTTTCGCCGTACGTCTCTTAAGACAGAACCGAACCCACTTCAATTTAGCTTGAGAACTAACATTAGTTCTAGAGTTAGAAATAGAGTTTTGTTGTCTTAAGAGACGTACCAAACCCTAATGTTTCTAGTTCTAGGTGTAGTGTTAGTTGTTAGCTGGGTTGTGGATTTAGTATTAGCTGTACTTTTAGTTCCAGAAGAATTTAAAATAATCTAGAGTTAAACAAAAATTAAGCCGTACGTCTTCAGAACTTCTTGGGCACTTTTTTTAAATTGTCGGAATCAGTTTATCAATTAACATACGTTTGTAAACATTTTTACAGATATCAACAGGTTTGGTAACAAGTGCACCTCTAGCTCGATTTTTACTGTTTCGCGAGGCTGCTTCTTGTACTACAAAATGTTGGTTACGGTAACGATCGTACCGCGGTCGAGCAACAGCTGCTAAAAACATTACTTTGATCATGTATGATTTACTTTGCACTTGACGACATGGCTCAATTTCTTCTGGCAGGAGAAATTGCTAAAAAGAAGGAGTTTGAAGGAATTGGAATGCCTTTTAATGTCGTCATTTTTTAAGCAACTTCCATAACGAGGTCGGCGGAATACCATCTGCAAATGATAACGACCGCAGTGCGCCTCTTTTATAAGTAACTGTTGGTATTTTGGCAATTAAATAATTCTGTCCTACTAATATTTTTCAACCAGAATTGCCTTGTTCTTTATTCATAACATTCGTAGGCTCATTCACATCAAAACTACTACTACTAGTAGTACTACTATTAACAAAATGTTTATCTTGTTTCCAAATACATTTTATAGTGCCCTTCATATTCTGATTTTTTTAATTGCGGATATAACCGTTCCCTTTGTCAGCCGTCCATTTTTTGACGTTGTAATAAAAACTGAACTATAGCCGTTCGCTTTTCGTTAATTAAATTCGATTTTCTCATCGTTCTAATTTTTTCGGTGTTCAAAAAACTTTCACGTAATTGTTTGATGTTTAATTGTTGTTTAGTGACAAATGAAACTATCAAATATTTTAAATTATGGCATATGTGATTAAGAATATTATGTATAATACCAACATAAAAAATAATATTAAAAAAATTTATTGGCAATAAGTTCGGCAGAAAACAAAAATCGCCCACTTATTGTGAAACAGAGGTATACAGTACAATAGTAACTAGACAGAATGTTTTCCTCCATCATATTATGAAAGTTTTATCTAAATTTTTTTCCATTACATTGAAGGTCGTTTCAATTTTAATCACTCACCCGGTATATTATTATGAAATGTCTTAACAAAATGTCTTCTTTTTTCATTTCTTAAAATCTCGTTTATTATATTTGTTTTTGTTGAAATTTTGTACATTTTATTCTTGTAAAATTTGGTATGGTCTCATCATAAATGCATCTGCAGTATCGGACATAAATTAAGCAACCACATTAATAACACATTAATTTTTATAGTAACACAGAAAGAGAATAATAAAAAAGAAAAAATAACTTTACAGCTTGAAAAATAAATGTACTAAAATACAGAAACAATAGTTTTATAGTATATGCAATATTCTTGAGTAAGAAAATAAATTATAATAAAAATATTTATAGGAAAAGGGTAGTCAAAAATTAAGCAACTTACAAGTTTCTCATTGCCCATTAATATTTAGTCGCATATCGATTATTTTTTATTACCGCTGCACAACGTCGAGGCATTAACTCAATGAGTTTACATAATATATACGATGATATTTTAGTCATGCGCGTTCAAGAGCTGCAAAAAGTTGTTCTTTATTTGAATATTTGCTTTCGTCTCTAATTTTCCGATTCAGAATCTCCCACAAATTTTCTATCGGATTCAAGTCTGGGGATTGCGCGGGCCATGGATGAGTGGTAATATTATTTTCTCAGAACCACTCTTTTACCAGTATTGCAGTGGGTTTGGGGTCGTTGTCTTATTGGTGTATCCATCGTAGTCTCATTTCTTCATCGGTGTATGGATACATGATATTTTGCATAATGTCTCTATACACAAATCGATACATTATGCCATGTATTCGATGTAAGTGACCAACACCATTACCCGAAAGCAACCCCCATCGCACTACTACCGCTATGTTTCACACTTGTTTTATTGTAGCATGGATCTAGTCTTTTATTTACAAGCCATCCGAATTTATCATGTTAAACTTTGATTGAAAACACTCTGTTAGTAAAGGTTTTTTGCCGGGTGTCTACTGTATAGCCGTCTTTCCACTAATCGACGTTGGATTGTACGGGAACTAACGGTTAACTCAAGCTGACTCTTTATTTTACTAGCAGGTAAAAATGGGTTAATCTGACATTTTCTTTTAATCAAATTATCTTCCTTTTTGGTTGTTTTTCGTGGGCGGCCAGAACGAAATGGGCTCATTACTGCACCTCTTTCTGTGTACCGTTTAAAAATCTTTGATATAATTGACTTATTTATATGAAACTGAGAGCTAATGACACTTTGAGGTCTCTCAAACATTTTTACAATTTGCATTTTAAGATCGGCGCTGTACGTCCTCCGAGGCATTGTACTACAATGTTTTATTTATCAATGTATCTGGTCATGTTGTGGTTTGTAAACTGAGTGTAAGACCGTCTGAATACTTTCACATACGTATACGCACACATATCAGAAGAATAAGGACTTCCCCGACCTCTAGTATGAGAAGTTGCTTAACTTTTGCCATGCCTCTTTTTATTATAGTTTGAGCTATTATTTATTGTTCTGGAAAAAAACATTTTGTTTGGTGCGGAATTACTGATGTCTTATCCGTATTAACTTTGTATACTGTAGAATATGTATTTTGAAATCTTTGTTGTCCATTTTCATTTTCTTTTCAATGTACTTCTGAGAATTAATGCAATATTGTATGGATGCTTAATTTATGTCCGACACTGTATTTATGAAGTTGATATTTGATTCTTTGATATACCTTTCTGAAGCTGTGGATTATATTTGAAGTATGAATATGATTAAAATTGTTATCCATGTTGCAAGTGATAGTAATTAACACAAAAAAAACATTCCTAAATGGTCAAGGTCAGGAAATGAACAAGACCTTTTTAAATTCCACGATTATTTGAATGCCATACTAACGTAAACATCACCATTGAAAATAAGCAAGATAATAAATTGACCTTTCATTATTTAGAGACAACAAGTTAATAAAATAGTAGTATGATATTTACAGAATGGATTTCTTATGTTTCTGAACAGCCAAAATCTCATAATCTGACTAATTTTAGATTTTTGTTTCAACAGTTTGACAGGGTTCTTAGTGATCCTTTATCTGAAGAAAATAAAATAAAAGAAATAAACTGGGAGATTCACAAAACCATTGACAAACTTCTAGGGCAAGAAATGCATGAAAAACTAAAGTAAATAGTCTTAATATACATGGGCTCGCAAATACATTCTTAGCGAAAAAAAGGGCGTCAAAGTTTCTTTAAAATTAAATATTAAATTAATATTAGAAACCTTTTTCTAAAATGGTTTAGAAAAGGGTTTAGAAAAGGTTTCTATTAGTCTTAGAAAACTTTGATTAAAGCAACAATTTCTAAGAAAAACTATTTTGAAGAAAATTTGTTGAAATTTCTGTAGCTTAAGCATCAAAGTCATCTGTCGATCAACTATTATTACATGTCCAACATTTATTACCGCAAGAATACCCATCAAGACTAGAATGATTAGCTTTCCAATCGGTTTTCAATGACGTTTTATTCATTCTCCGTTAAAAAAAAAATTGGCAGTGGTGTAGGAAATATTTTTAAAAAAGGATATTTTATTACAGATACTGTTTAATTTTAAAGAAAATTTGACCTTCTACATCTCGTTAAAGGTGCATTTGCGAACCCATGTACATTTAGACTTTCGATCTTAATTTTTCATGTATTATCGCTCTTAGAAGACTTCAGCGTTTTTTTGAATCAGCCTGTACATAAATAACTTAGGTTACAATAACGAATTTTGCAAATATGCGATAACGTATTTTATAAAATACAATTTGAGAAATACAATTTCCCTTTTATACTAAAAATAAATGATAAACATTTCAAACCACTCACCTATAACTCTATTACTTTACTTGCTCAAAATATCTCCAAATTCGATATACCTTTAGCCTTTTCTAATAAGAACACTGTTATGAATCTTTTATCAAACTACAACATAAAAAATAATGACATTATGAAAGAATCCGGAGCTTATTCGATAAAATGGTTTAACCACTAACTGTGAATCCATATATTCTGGGCAAACTAAAGAAAATTTCAATGTATTTAAACATAATCTTGAAACTGGTCACCATATTAATTATAAAGATATTAAGTTAGTCCAAAATTGAATATATTTAAAGTTATATATAATAATGAAACATAAGAACATACAAGATGCTTCTTAACGACCAAATTGAGGTTTTTCAAAAATCTATTTCTACTTTTCTTAAAAATTTCAACTTAAATAAATTTGCAATTTTTTAGTTAACAGGTGCTTAAACCTGATTTTTTCTGTTTTTATTTTGTTTTGCGGTTTTTGGTCTTTTATATTCCATCTCTCTCACCCATCACCACACGACATAACATTTAGTGCATTTTCATCTTGATGTATGTTATGTTTTACGTCTTATATAAGTTTTCTCTATATATGTTCATTAATATTTTATAAGTTTTTTTTAATATTTTACAGACATAATTACATGTTACTATTGATGTCATGTTTAAACTATTATTTTTATGGAAGAAAGAATCATGGTAAATCCATGATTGTTTTTTTTTTAATTGTCCGATATTCAATTGTTTCATTTCTGCTGTTCACCTTCTAAAACTTTAGTAGTAAGTACTTTTTTTGTTTTAAAATTTAATTATTAACACCAAAGTTTTTCTTGTATTTGTTTAGTTTTTCCACTGCTGATGAGATTCAGGCCTCGAAACTAAATAGTTTCAATATAAATCAATAAACTTATAGCAATTCTTAAAAATAATAATTTCTTGAATTATTTTTGAAAAATCGTAGAAAATTGAATTCTTGGAATATCTGAAAGAAATATAAAGGGTAACATAAATACAGGTAATATAAAGAATGACCACACTAATATATGACGAGAACGTATGACGCTATATTTGCATTCAACCATTTTCAATATATTACGCGATACTTGAGTATCCCAATTCATTTTTGATATATCAACTATTTAAGCTCAACTTAAATTTGTAGAATTTCGCAAAATTAACAATTTCTTCCATCATTTTCGAAATACCGTAGAAAATCGGAGAATAAAAATAAATTTTAAAAGAAATCGGCATTTGAAATCATTTCGAAAATTTATAATAAAATTAAAATAAAAAAGATGAGCTTATTTTTACCTTCGATGTTTCATCAAATTATTCATGACATCATAAAATCTTTAAATTTATCGATTTTTCCAGAAAACATTCATTATAATAAAAAAATTTAGGCCAGAGATAAAAAAGTTAATAATACCTAATAAAATAAACGAAATAATCGGAAGAATTTAACTGTTTAAAATGGAGCCAAACGTAACAAATAAAAGATAAAATTACTAAAATACTTTAAAATATAATATACACTAAATAATTAAAATTTTAAAAAAGATTTTAATTATCATCATTTTAAATAATAAAATTTGCGACTTTAAGTAATTTATTAAATCTCTTTATTTATGATTGACATGAAAACACGTGTTATTTAAAAACTGTTTTATCTCTAGATAGTGGAATAAGACGTTTTTCGTTTTGCAACGTTTAAAGATATCTGTTGCCAAAAATACACCAACCTCAGTGGAACTAAACAGCATTTTCAGTATAATTTAATAATTCTTTAAATATGACAGTTGGGGAATTAAGAGTACAAGAAGTTGAAGTACCCAAACAATGGCCACAATATATTGCTTGTACTGCAGGTAATTAATTTGTTAACATTATTGTTACATAATTTATTGAATGAAATTCTTAATAAACAAGATAAATTTAGAAATATTACTCAATTTAATTTAATACATTAATTAAATAATAAAATTGTTTGTTTTAGCCTCTCTTTCGATTATGGCGGGTGCTACACAATTTGCATGGGCTTCACCATCAATTCCTAAACTTATTGAACCGGAGTATGGTTTATCCATAGAACAAGCTTCTTACATTCCATTGATTGAACCATTTGCAATGTTTATATTTTCACCAATTTACAGCAAATTAATGGACGTTGTTGGGAGAAAACAATCTTTATTACACGCTGGAGTCGCTTTAATAGTCGCCTGGCTTCTTTTAATATTTTCTAAAAATTTAATCTGCATTTACATTACAAAAGTATTTTCTGGAATAGCAGACGCTTGTTATTTTGCCATTTTACCTGTTTATATAGCCGAAGTGTCTGTACCCAACGTTAGAGATGGTTTTGGGAATATTTTAATGATTATGATTTTTGGAGGTCAATTTATAATAAATTGTGTGGGATATTACGCGAATATCCAATTGACAGCTTGTACGATGCTCAGTTTGCCCATATTATTCATAGTATGTTTCATTTTTATGCCAGAATCTCCATATTATTATATTATGAAGAAAGATTATGAGGGGGCTAAAAGGTCTTTACAGTTTTTGAGAAGAATCGAAAACGTCGATCAGGAATTAGAACAATTAAAGAAAGATATTGAAAGACAATTATCCGAATCGGGCACTTTTAAGGATCTATTTGTGATAAAAAGTAATCGAAGAGCGATTTATATAGCTAATATAACAAGGTTGGTTCAACAAGTTTCCGGAATGGGGACTTTTGCGGTTTATGCTCAACATCTTTTTAAACAAGCCGGTGGAGATATTTCAAGTGGAGTAGCCACCATGATTTTTACAGCTTTTTTGACGGTTACTAATTTTTATTCGAGATTTTTCACAACCAAATTAGGAAAGAAAATGGCTATGGTTTATTCATCAATTGGTTGTGGATTAGCTTTGTTAAGCGAATCAATTTATTTTCTTCTCGATTTACACACAAACGTTGATGTTTCTTCGATAAGTTGGTTTCCAGTTCTTGGTTTAGTCGTTTACGTTTGTTTGGCAGCAGTCGGATTAAGCCCAATACCTAATTTAATATTAGGTGAAATATTTTCCGCAAGCATCAAGAAGAAAGCTATGACTATTTCAAATATGATATTTGCGATGTATTTAATGGTTTTTCCGAAGATCTTTCAAGTGTTGATGACAAAGTTTAGCTTGTTCGTTCCTTTTACGATTTACGCTATTAGTACATTATTAGGGGCAATCGCGTGTTATTTTATGGTTCCGGATACCACTGGGAAAACTTTGGAGGAAATTCAACAAATGCTTAAAGGATCTGATTAAGGTTGTGCGGAATTTAAAGCATTATGTGATATATTTCTTTTATTTATTTGTTAATTATTAAAATTCAATAAAGATTTTGATGTCTCACGAAAAAGTTAAGAACAATAGTAATTGTTTCGAAATTTTCATTGCCCTTTTTATCACAATTAAGTAAATACAATGTACATCAATTCATGTATTACCCTCTTTGTTTAAATGAATAAATATTATAAATTTTTATTGTTATCGCCAAGTTCAAGATTAGTAATTTCACCATATTTAATTCCACAAATAATTTTTAAACTTATACAATTTTTTAGCTGATTGTGATGATTTAGGTATAAATTCTGTAGAATTAAGAACTATTTCTTTTTTTAATTTCATTTTTATAAAAATATAAATAATACTTTTAATCCTTAAAAAATCTATAACAAAATCACAATTAAGAAAAATTAAATTATCTACTTTAACATTTGTTGGATTTGCTCCAAAGTTTTTCCCTTCGTATCCGGTATAATGAAATAAGAACTAATCCCTCCGATGAAACAGCAAATGGTGAAGAAAAAGAACGGCACCGTCAATCCAAAGTTGGTCATTAAAATTTGAAACAATTTGCTTATACCGCAAAGTTGGGCCGCAAATAAACAATTTGTAACCAAGGCAGCTTTTCCTCTTATACTTGTGTTGAATAATTCCCCAAGAAGTAACGTTGGCACAATCCCCAAACCAAACGTAAATATAACGATGTAAAAAATCAATCCAACAACTGGAAACCAAGATGCTACTTCCGTATCAACGTTTGTGTACTCGTTAAAGTAGAAATAAATCGATTCTCCTAATAACCCCAATCCGCATCCCATACAAGAGAAGATCATCGATTTTTTTCTCCCCAATCGGTCACTTATTAAATTAGCAAATAAATTAATGAATGCTAAAATTCCATTAAATAACATAGCCGCATGTCCACCGCTTATTTGCCCACCACTTAAATTAAAAATGTATTGAGCATAAACCATCAAAGCAGAAATCCCACTAAACTGTTGAAAAGTTCTCGCAAGATTCGCAATAATAACAGCTTTCCTATTACTTTTTATCGACCATAAATCAACGTATCTCGTTGTTTCCGTCATTTGTCTAGAAACATCTTTAAAAATTTGTTCATATTCTACATCCACATTGTCAAGTCCCCGCAAACGTTTAAGACTCTTCCTTGCTTCTTCTTCTCTACCTTTCATAATACAAAAATATGGCGATTCCGGCATCGATACGAATAAAAAGAGAAATGCAACCGGAAATAACATCATGCTTAAAGCTGTTGTTTTAATGTTAGTGTAATATCCAATGGTGTTAATTAAAAATTGTCCGATAAACATAAGAACCATCATGGCGTTTCCGTAAAGTCCTCGAACTCGTGGTGTTGCTACTTCCGCTACGTAGGCTGGCAATGACGCGAAACAACATGCATCCGCTATTCCGCAGACAAATCTTGAGCCGTAAAATATCCAAATATCATCGGCAAAATAAATTAAAATCCACGATGCTATGTGGAAAAATCCACCTGATAATAAAGTATACTTTCTGCTGAAGTTATCCAATAACCAACAATAAAGTGGACTGAAAATTACCATGGCTATAGGCGGGATGACTGTTAAATATGAGAGTTCTTCAATGGTAAAGTTATAAGGTGGTTCTTGTAATTTTGGAACTGATGGTGAAGGCCACGTGAATAATGTGCCAGCGCTAACCATAGCTAAAGCAGCTAAAAAATATATAAATAAAAAATTGTTTTTTTTTAATAAAAATTTTATTTACCAGTCATCATGGCACGAACTTGAGGAAAATCTTTTGCTTTTGGAACATCCACCGATAATTTTTTCCCATTAATTTTCTCACAAATCACCTCAACCATTTTATAGGAAATTATTTCTTAATAAATTTTAAATAAATTATATGACTAAAACTAACGAAATTATTCTATGTGTTATCCTAGAAACCCGAAGAAATATTGCTTCATCTAAATTTTAATCTCAGTTATATACATACGTCTTTCAAAATATTTACCAGTCATCATTGTTTGCAAGTCAGATGTGATAGCGAGAAGTTTAATCTCTCGCCGAAAACTCAGTTATAAAAACCGATTTAGTTGTTGATGAAGATCTTTACTATGATGTATTTTACCGTTATCACATTATACTGCATTGGAAAATTACACAAAAATTAATTTCATTAGAAATTAAAAATAATAATCAAATACGTTCAGTGAAGTTATTTTTTTATTTTATTTATATTTGTCAAATAATAGAATAATTAATGTAATGCGAATCATTGTGGGTTTAGTAAATATTTATTCAGAAAATTAAGTCGAATAATAGGACTTATTACAAAGCCACATTTATTTGAGATGTTTTTCAATACTTCATGAGTATTTCACATAATCTTTTTCATAAAACATTTTTTAAACTTTTTCATAAAATATTTATAAGATCATTTCCCATTTGTAATCATATGCCTTTAAAATAGTTTGTCTTTTATATGTAAAGAGAAGAAATTGTAAGGATTGTTAATATGAAAATTCCCAGGATATGTTCCCGGGGGTATTTACGAAAGATACTTATATTTCGAGGTATTTATAAAATTTTAAAAACAGTACAAATCCATAAAAATAAAAGTATAAACCGTAAATATATTATATGATAAATATATTATATGAGACGTTTATGTTCAAAGTGGCCCAAGTCCATTTTTATCTTTCTTCAAGTTAACTGTGCTGACATTTATAATAATTTATGCTGAACTATCAAAAAAATAAGCCGGCATTGAAATATATTTAATACATTTGAACAGTTTGTAACATGTACATTTTCATAATAATATAAATATTGAAAATCATAATTTTGAAAGTGACCCAATTCCACTTTTTATTGATATGGATTTTGAAATCTTGAACGAAGTGAATATTGAATTAAAAGAATAATATTTAATTAAAGAGATTGTAAAACCCATAGGATATAATATAATCACAAGATTCCTTGATTCTGAAAGTGAATGAGAACTAAAATCTTAATGGGATTCCCAAGAAGTGGCTTCATTCCTCGTCAGACACCTTAAAATTTTAAAAAGCGAAAAATATATCACTGCATATAGTGACATGTGTGGGAAGCAAAATAGAAACATTAAAGTATCTTTAATGTGGTTAAAAATATTTCAATCGATCAAAAATTGTATGGAAATCATAGACTACAAATTATTAATATCAGGTCACTCATTTTTACCTAATGACAGAGATTTTGGCGTTATAGAAATGTTATTAAAAAGAAATCATTTATGAGAGTGCAGAGCTTAAAATTGCCACGTCAGGGTAGACCTCAAGGTTCTCGAAAAAATATTTACTTTCCTATATATAAATGACAAAAAATTCATCAATAATTCGTTTCTTTCAAAATAATTAAGAAATCATTAATTTGTTAAATGCCACAAATTTAGGTTGAGTTCAAAATTGTATATCTCAAAAACGGACTGAGATATTCAAATATGGTTTTATTCCTGAAGAAGAACTTACTTTCCTCTATAAATGGCAGAATATTTCATCAGGATCTTAAGAATCTGATTCTCTACGATTTTTTCAAAATGGTTAATAAAATTGTTAATTTTGTAAATTTAGTTTGAATTCAAAACACGATATCTCAACAACAGATTGAGATATTGAAATCTGGTTTTATTCCTAAAACAGTACATACTTTCATTTATAAATGACCATATATTTCATTAATATATTTTAAGAATTCGATTTTTTACAATTTTTTCAAAATGACTACGGAAATCGTTAATTTTGAGGAATGCCACAAATTTAGGTTGCGTTCAAAACTTGATATCCAAAATACGATGAATATGATGGAGATATTCAAATATAGTTTTGTTCCTGCAAAACTACGTTCTTTCCTTCATAAAAGGCAGAATATTTCATCAAGATATCTTAAGCATTCGATTTTTTATGATTTTTCAAAATGTTTAAGAAAATCGTTATTTTTTTGAAATACTATAAATCTAGAATGATTTCAAAATATGGTATCTCAAAAACGGATTGGGATATGTAAATATGATTTTGTTCTCGAAAAAGTACACCTCTATAAATAGCTGAATATTTCATCAAGATTTCTAAGAGTCTTTAAGATTTTTTATTTTTGCAGAATGATTAATGAAATAAATATTATAAACTAAATAAAATATTATAAATATATAAACAATTATCACAATTATTTAAACAAAATATCGATAAAAATCGTGATTTTTGATTAATCTTTTTCTTTTCCTCTTTCTGTATATTTTCAAAATTTATCATGGAGGTTATTACTAGTAGTAAGTAGAATAGAATAATATATACAAAGCGAAAATTCGATAATTAGTTTTGTAATATTGATTTGTTTTACTGTATTTAGATAGGCAAAACATAAATTGTTTAACATTGTACAAGGCGAGATTTTACTAAAACTTCTTGCAATATTTTGTGGTCAGTACACACAGAAATGGTCAACATCATCAAGAAATTCTACGACAGTTCGCAACAAAAATTCGTTGTGGGTTAATTCATATATACAATTTATTGGTAATAGCAATATACAAACACTAGCTATAGCAAAGCTAGAAAATGATCGCAGAAGACAACAAGTTTCCATCCTTAATTCCAGCAAACGAACCAAAAGATGAAAAACGAAACAGCTTCACTTTAATTTTTCTGTTGACGTATTCTTCACCCACTCACGCATCAAGGTTTAAAAAATCTTTGGTAAAAATAAGTCCACTTTCTGGAAACGAACCATTATAGTTTTGTGTAGAAGCTAAGATAACAAAATTTCAGTACAATGTCATGAAAATATTGCGAAAAGTTACAATTAAAATCTGTATCCAAATTATGTCACTGCTACTAAAGCGGTAGTTTAAGATTGTTTAAATCTTTAAAGCTAGTATTCAATATCCTATTACCTGCAACACGGAGCAACCTTCATTTGATAACAAAATGAGGTTTGATGGTAGTTCTGCTATAAGCCTAATGAAACATTTTGTGATACTAACATTTCGAAAGCTAACGTGTTTTTATCATCTCTGGTGCCTATTCAGTTAATAAATGAGGACCCCTCTTCAAAACAAAGTAAAATTATTTGGCAAAAACACAGACTTCTTCTGAACAGAGTTAAAATCTATGAGGAGGAATTAGGCCAAGTAGAACATCCATTGCTAGAGTTATCTTTGTACTTATCACATGAAAATGAGCAAATAAAGAGATGTTCAGGATTCCGCGTACTTAAACTTCCATGGCATAAGTATTACAACTTGTAAATGTATGGTAAAATACTTTGTTTTCATTGATAAGGTAAATAGTATTTTTACTTTCCATTATTTTTATAGTAATCAGACAAACATATCTTTTTGGCCAAGATTTTTCTAAACTAATTCACCTTTAAAACCCTTAAAAAACTGGGCCTTAGACAACTTTACGAGAATTTCACTAACGTCTCCTGCCAACTTTTGATATTGTTTATGACATCAAACGCATTTAGACAATCAAACCGTTTTACCATCCTTTTCTGGCAGTTTTGACAATTATATACGATATTAAAGTCATAAAGATAATGTAAAAGCAACATTTCTTAGATAGTAATTGAGACATTGTCGATGACATCAAATGCATTTAGACACTTCAAAAGAATTTTTCTTGAAATTTTTGTCATTATGGATATTATCAGATGTATTTAGACAATTACAAAAGAATTCTTGTAACGTTAATATTTAGCATTATCGATAATATCAGATGCAAATTTTTAACATGGTCTAGAACATCAAAGGCATTTAGACAATTTCAAAAAACTTCCAACATTTTTTGTCAGTTTTGACAGTTATATAGTCATAAGCAATTTCAAAGAAAAATTTCTTACATTGGTGCCAATTGAAAATTGTCTGTGTTATCAACTATATGTAGATGTTATTAATTAAGACGTTATCTGTGACATCAAATGTATTTGAACCAGTGATTCTAAAGTTATTTCTTTTTGGCACACTTTTGACAAATTCAAAATTTAACGGAACATTTCAGGATGACTACAGCAATTATAAAATTTAACGGCACAGTTCAGAATTATTAATCTACACAATCGTTTTCCACCTCGTCAATGATTCTTTTAGAAAGATCGGTGCAGCATCAACTCAACATATTACTTTAGAATTGACTTAATACATCACATCCATATAAGAGAAAGTTGCATGTGCCTTGATGATTGAAGCAACGGTATACTGACACCAACTTTTGAACTGTTCCTACTCTTGATACCAGAAATGGAAGATTTAATATTTATCCAAACCTTGATCAAAAAGCAGATACACAATCACAACACCTTGATAAGTACAATTAAACCTCGTGAAAATAAATTGGTGTATTAAGTAGTACAAAGCATTTTTTGTCTTAGTCAAATCAAATTACAATAGGTACAAATTCTATAAATATGCTAAAATATAGAACATGCTGCATTAGTACTAGATCTAAAACTCTGAATGCGTCTTCGGTCATACAGAAAGGTTTCGTTAAGCGTACTTTATTTTATAAGAAAAAAACTGTTTATTCAAACTGTTTATTTGGAATGTAAAATAATTGTCGGATTTTAGAAAATTTATCATTTTTTGTCATCCACTTCAATGACAATACTAATGTTGTTACGACAATACTAATGTCGTTGAAGTGGATGCATTATAAAATTAAACCGATCTCTGGATATAGCTTCGTTTACAAGTTTTTTTCCAGCATCGTCACTAGTTTCGAAATATATATAATTTAGTGTAATAATTAATCAGGGTAATGACATCTTCGTTTATAAAAAGCAAAGAAAGTTCTTCAGTTTTGAAAAAATGTCCATCTTTGCAATTTCATAAAAATTATAAGTTTGCAGTTTTTTGAACTGTATGTTTAAACGTACGATAGGAGTATCTGAATTTTCATAAAAATTCAAAATTTATGAACCAAAGTATTTTTTGAGACACGCTACAAAATAAATTCGAGATAAACTATGACCTAATAAAAGCAGTATTACTTCCACAGTTTATTTCTAGAAATAAAAATAATATTTAAATCATTTTTATAAAAAAAGATTTAATAATTTCCGTCTACTCATTTATATAATAAAAATTGCAAATAAATTATACGTAGCGTTTACAGAAGAGATAGTAACATAATCTCACGACAAAACATCGTCATGACCGCAGTTTTTAAACGATGTTATTAAAAGAACTAACGAATTCGTTATCTCATTTGGAAAATTAACCATGATAAGTGTAGATTTTAACACAATATTTTGTCTTAAACTCATTTTCAATTTCAATTTTATGTTAAGCAGTTAAATAGTTAAGAAAACCACGTTTAAGTATAAAAAATAATTTCTTTACCACAACAATAATACTGTATAAGTAAGTATAGAAATTTTATGAAGATTTAAACAATGCATGACACTAATTACATAATTAAAAATAATTATTAAAAATTTTTTATCACAGACGCATATCGTTCAAATCATCCTTGAAAACTCACTGTGAATGTAAATTATATTTGTAACAGACTTGTTATGTAACAAGTTTAATATTTATTAATTGAGTATTGCCAATATTGTTATGTTCAACTACCAGTTATTGATAACATATTCTAGTTTCTTAATGATCGTAAACGGAAGAAGTTCAAACATTTTTATCAATGAAAAATACTAAGGAGAAATTTGAAGAAAATCATAAAAATACGGACACAAACGAACAAAATGAAAGACGTAATGAGAATTCTAATAATTTAAAACTTAATGAGGGGGAAACTTTTCAAGATAAGAACAATTTGGAAACGAATTCAAATAAAGAATGGTTTCAAATTTTAGCTGTGTGTTCAGGTTAGTTCATATCAGAACGTCACTCTTTATAAACCTATACAATTTTCATTTTTAGCTGCAATTTCATCGCTAAGTGCATCAATACTGTTCACTTGGACATCGCCGACAATCCCAATTTTAATTTCAAACGAATTTCCAAATATCGATATCGATTTAGCATCGTATTTAACAGTTATACCTCCAATAGTGACAATTCTAGTCAGCCCGGTTTGTTCAATATTAACCGAAAATTACGGAAGAAAATTTCCACTTTTAGCAATAGGAGTTTGCCATATCTGTTCTTGGATATGCATAATGTTCGGCAAAGACATCTACGTTTTTTACCTTTCAAGAATTTTTTTTGGACTAGCAGATGCGCCTATGTTTGGTGTATTACCGGTTTACATAGCGGAAGTAACTACTCCTAAAGTAAGAGGAACCTGGGGAAATGCCATGGGACTTGGAATCTTTCTAGGACAATTAATTATGAACATAATCGGTTATTATTTTGATATGAAAACAGCTGCTTATATTCTTATAACCATTCCGATTTCATTTTTGGCGTTGTTTTTAACAATGCCTGAAACGCCGTATTTCTATTTATTGAAAGGTAAAAAAGATGAAGCTGAAAAATCATTGAAACAACTAAGAAGAAGTGATAACGTTTCAAAAGAATTAAATCGAATTTCTGATGATGTTAATAAATTAATTTCGACAAAAACATCTTTTAAAGATTGTTTCAGTAATAAAACTAATAGGAAAGCCATTTTAATAGTCACTTTAGCTAGGGGAATTCAACAAATGTCTGGAATTTCCGCTTTTGCGGTTTATACACAATTAATTTTTCAGGAGGGTATGCCTGAAATGGACCGTGGAATTTCATCAATGATTTACGCTGCAAGTCTTACTGTTTTTGCTATTTTTGGCTCAATAATTTGCGATAAATTAGGAAGAAAAAAATCGCTGGTTATATCATCAGCCGGTTGTGCTCTTTGTTTAACAGCCGAATCAATTTATTTTTATTTAAAACAAGAAACATCCTTAGATTTAAGTAATATTTCTTGGTTTCCAATCGCTGGGATGATTTTGTACGTTATTGTATTTTGTCTTGGAATGGGATTAACACCCATGTTACTTTTAAGCGAAATGTTTTCAACGAGCATTAGAGGTAAAGCAACTGGAATCTTAACAATAATCTATTGCATTTACATATCAATAACGACAAAGGTGTTTCAATTACTAACAACAAATTTTGGTTTATTCGCCTCTTTCGGAATGTTTGCAGTATTTTCTTATTTAAGTATCATCTTATCTTATTTATTCGTGCCGGAAACGAAAGGAAAGACATTGGAAGAAATTCAAGAAATATTAAGCGGTGTAAAAAATGTAAATAGACCAGTTCAATAAAAAACTAATAACATTTATTGTACATAACCTACCATTCTCTCCTTTATGCAAATTAATTTCTTTAATCTAGTTATTTAAATGATTTAATTAACGATACCTGAAATAGCCTTGAAAGAATTGCTGGATAAGTGTGGTCACGAATTCAAACTCAATTAGAGAGGAAATTGCAACAATTCCACCACTTATTTCGTTGAGAAAACCAACTGGTTAGTTAAGAATGTCAACACAGTACCATTCCAACCATCGACGATTATAGAGCTATAAAAAGATGAATAAAACCGAAGAGGATTTTAATTTAGATACCGGCTGTACGAATGTACATAAAAAGCCAATGAAGAAATGGAGACAAATTTATGCAATATCATCTGGTAAGTCAAACGTTTTATACTGTTTACCTTAATGGACAATTAAAGATTATCCATTGAGGTTAATGACATGTAGAAGTATAGAAACATTCGTGTTTAAGTGTTAATTTAATTTAGAGGATGTTAACAGGGCCGAATTGATATAATTGTTTTTATCTTAATATATTTAGAAGAAATTTGTAAATTTGGAACCGTATCCGTCAATTTTAATGGTTTTTAAATAATATGCCATATAAATTAAGAAATGTTTTGTTAAATTCTATCGATTTGGAAAGCGGTTGAATCTCCTAATTACTACAATCATGTCTGAAGTTGCGTTAAAATTTTATGTATTATCAAACCACTTTACAACAACCACATTTTCATCATCATATGTAATACAATCACATCAGAAAATTTTTGACACATCATCTGAATTTAAGAGAAAAGCTGATTTCCTTCTGTTACTAGTACAATACTTTTTTATAGTTCTTTCCCTCTTTTGACCTGATTGTTAACTAAAATTGCCAAGCAAGCATTCTTTTCTTGTAGTAAAGTTCATGATATAAGCAAAAGTATGTAGATTATAAGATTTTTATTGATTGAACGCACTTACGGGATTGGATTGATTGTAATGTTAAGTAGGAGTTTCGTTCAGGTTGTATGTATGTAGTTTCATGTTGAGGATTTCTTAACAACATTTAGTGCTCTGCGGGCTCTTTATACATCTTCACAATTTGCAGTTCATTCAGCGATCTGAAAACCAGTCCAAGATTTTAATTAACGTTAATGTGGTACAGAAAGGAACGGTCTTCGAATTTGTCCGAATTTAGTTAAGTATACAAAATTGGGACACTCGTAAACACTATAACTTATTGTCTCATCTTTCTTAAGATAGGTTGTCTGCTTCAAATGATAGCAACATATCTGCCAACTGTTTTAAAGATAATGATCACATTAGCTGCTATAATTATTGCAGATTGCTAAAGTTGCTCAGGTTTGTTTAGATTAATATTGGACTTAATTTTTTTATGACTATAGTTGAAGAGATTACCTGCTTTTATGTTTAATGATATATGATAACGATAACCAACGTTCCATGTTAATTCAAACACATCATAATTGATGTCATATTTTCTATAAAACCAACCCAAGATTTTAAGGATTTCCTTAAGTTCGCGAAGTTGGGACAGTTGCAAACAATACTATGTACCGTCTCATCTCCTATTTCACACACTCTACAAATAACTGTGATCACTAGCTTCATGTAGAACATATACTTACGTAACCTGTAACTATATGTTAATGTTCTGATCAGAATAGAGCAAAGATGTCTTTCCAAAGAGATTTACTGCAGTCTCGTCCCATCTAACACAAAAACCACGGTGAAAGATGGAGTTGATCATCTTTGATGCTGTTGAAAGTTATCGGTACAAATGTTCAGGAAAAACAGTGAGTTGTTAGTTGCCCGTGTCGCCAATTTATACGCATTGTTATGTCCGACTTGGAAGACATCAGTCACTCTAAGCATTATTCCTGTTACCTGGGGCGGCAGACGTCTTCGAAGTCAGCCAAGATTATAACTTATATCATCAACAATTCTCGGGGCAAGCGACTTGGATTATTTAAAATTTACAGAATTCGTAGTCGACACTCGGGTTTTTGAACCCAACCCAAGATTCATGGTAGTTACTTACCTCGAGAATTGTTCGTCATATAAGAAATAATCTCAACCGACTTCGAAGATGGCCGAGTTATCTTCTCCATAAATTCTAAGTAAGGTAGACTTGGCTTCATGCTTAATATTCTGAGCGACGACTATGAATTCTGCAAATTTTCAACAACCCAAGTTACTTACTCTGAAAATTTTTCGTGGTATAAGAAATAATCTCAAAATACTTAAACAACACTTACAGCGACTGACGTCTTTGAAATTGGCTGCCATACTTTATGCATAAATTCTAAGCAGGGTAAACTTGGGTTTATGCCCAAAATCCTAAACGTCGATTACGAATTCTGCAAATTTTCGACAACCCAAGTTACTTACCCAGAGAATTGTTCATAATATAAGAGATAATCTCGGCCGACTTCCAAGCCGTCGGCAACCAGATAGCAGGAACAACATTTAGAACGGCCGACGTCTTCGAAGTCGGCCAAGATACTTTTTCCATAAATATCAAAAACATGGTAAAGTTGGATTCAGTTTTTTTATTGTTACTTTAGCAATCTGCGCAGGATGATCAATAAGTTTAGATTTATAGTTTTATAAGAAATAATTTTAATATAAGAATACCTAATAAAGGTAAATGAAATAATCTCGGCCTACTTCGAAGACATTGGCACAAGCAGCAGGAACAATACTTTAGTGATCGACGTCTTCGAAATTTGGCGAGATACTTTATGCACAAATTTTAAACAGGGTAAGCTTGGGTTCATGCTCAAAATTTTATGCATAGATTACAATTCTGCAAATTTTCGACAATCCAAGTTACTTACCTCGAGAATTATAGAGGTAAAGAGATAAACTGGAATTCAACTTAGGTTTTGAGCATAAACCCAAATTTACCCTGCTTAAAGTTTATGAAAAATGTATCTCGACCGATTTTGAAGACCTCAGCCGCTCTAAGCATTGTTCTTTCACAGAGGCGGCCGACGTCTTCGAAGTCGGCCAAGATACGTTTTTCATAAACTTTAACGTTCCTCTAGTGGCGTACTAGAAAAGCCTCAATATATATGTCAAAAATTCAATATCGCACCAATATTCAAAACTTGAATTTAAGGTACAAGGGAACTCCTTCATATCCCAATCACAATACGGGGTTATTTAACCTTTCAATAATGGCGTATCTCTGGTCGAATACAGTGTTCGGGTAAACCGTCGGTCTGTGAGACCGTACACCACTACAGGACTGTTAAGCATCTTAAGCATCTTATATCATCAACAATTCTCGGAGCACGCGAGTTGGGTTATTAAAAATTTACAGAACTCGTAGCTGGCTCTCAGGATTTTGAGCATGATCTCAAGTTTGTCCTGCTTGGAGTTTATGGAAAAAGTATCTTAACCGACTTAGAACACGTCAGCCGTTCTAAGCATTGTTCCTGCTACCTGGTACCATTCCATATACTTTTCAGTTCTGATCGGAGGTATATCTATGTGAATATTCAGTGGTGTACTCAGAAGCAAATCCATGTAAACATTCACTAATGGTGTCATTTTCTTTCTAATATTCGTTATAGCATTGTTTTCATAGCATTAGTAGTATCTCATCCTAATGAAGCGAGAAAGAGTTGTTGGACGTAATTAGCGAAGAACTAGCAATTCTGTCTTGAAACAGAAACTAAATAAGGTGCCACACAACAATTGCATTAACATTAGAACTATCACTAGGACTAACACTAGATCTAAAACTAGAAACATTCGTGTTTTGCCGTGTGTTTTTTGACAAAACCCGGGTTATGATTTTTTATTAAAACTCTGCATCAACTTAATTATATGCGTTAGATAAAAAATAAGAAATTTGCAAGCAACCGTATATCGAAACTTGATACTGCTTCCGAAAAATTGCAAATCCTTCCAAAAGCCTTGAATACCTTTCAGTAGACTTAAAATGCTTATAGAAAAGTTGATATTGTTGCCACAACACTTGATATTGAATTAGTAAATTAGTAGTGCTTCCAGAGGACTTGATACTGTTTCCACAAAACTTGAAATGCTTCTAGGAGACTTGATATTGCTTCTAAAATACCTGAAATGCTTCCGCTAGACGTGAATTACTTCTAAGAGGTTTGATACCGCTTCCAAGAGACTTAAAATGCTTCCAATAGTCTTTAAATACTTTTAAGAAGACATGATGTTGCTGCCAGAATGCTTGAAATGCTTCCGCAAGACTTGAAATGCCTCTAGGAGACTTGATATTACTTCCAGAAGACTTGAAATGCTTCCGAAAAACTTGAAATACTTTCAGCAGATTTGACATTGCTTCCAAAAGACTTGAAATGCTTCTAGGAGACTTCATACTGGTTCTAGAAGACTTTAAACGCTTCCAATAAACTTTAAATGTTTTTAGAAGACATGATATTATTGTCAGAATACTTTAAATGCTTCGGCCTGACTTGACATGCTTCTAGGAGATTTGATACTGCTTCCAATAGACTTGAAATGCTTCCAATAGTCTTTAAATACTTTTAAGAAGACATGATATTGCTGCCTGAATACTTGAAATGCTTCCTCAAGACTTGAAATGCTTCTAGGAGACTTGATATTGCTTCCAGAAAACTTGAAATGCTTTCGCAAGACTTGAAATACTTCTAGAAGATTTGATACTGCTTCCAGAAGACTTGAAATGCTTCTACGAAACTTGATACTGCTTCTAGAAGACTTTAAACGCTTCCAATAAACTTTAAATGGTTTTAGGAGACATGATATTATTGTATTATTTATGACTTGACATGCTTCTAAGATATTTGATATTGCTTCCAGAAGATTTGAAATGCTTCCGCAAGATTTGAAATACTTCTAGAAGGTATGATACTACTTCGAGAAGACTTGAAATATTTCCAAAATACTTGAAATGCTTTCAAAGAAATAACAATACTATAATGTCAATGGTTTCTATCTGGATTGAAGTTTCCAATTAATTTTAATGGACTATTGAGCTTTTTCTTCCCAATATACAATAACAATATATGCGATTGTATGTCAAAAAATTATTGTTTCGCAAATTATAAGAAATACCAATAATAATCTTAATCAGTTATATAAGACTATAACACTTCTAATACAAAAACCCTGTTAATATTCTTTCGAGTAGTGTGGGACGTTTTAGATTTCACCTTCAAATTTATTTAGATATAAATGGTACCCGATTTGAATATTTGTTGTAGATTCTACATCTCGGCGTTATCAAAGAATTTAAGTTTTTGTGAACAGTGGCGTATTCAGTGGGAATTGCCACTTTTGCCCTCCCCTCCCCCCATGAAGACAAATGTCAATTGACGTAAAAATGTCTTAAAAGATCTTAATTAAGATCTTTACGTTACGACGTTACCAAATCCAACACACATTATAATCAATAACACAGAATATCAAAGGAATTTAGCGATAAAGCTGTCAAATATAACATGATATAACACATTATATAGTACGTTAAGCTCGTTTTAATAAGAAAAAAACGTAATTAGACATCCAAAACTTGTTTTTGCTCATTAAAACTTAAATATTAATAATCATGCAACATCAGTAACAATAGAAGTAAAACCTGACTTGACTTTTTAATGGTCAAGACAACTCTCGCAATCTTAAAACTTAACTATCATCCATATATTAGTCCTCTAAATAATTGTATTGAACAAAATAACGTTTTCATTTCGCAAAAACAATTTCACCATTTATCACTAGTTTTCCATGTAAATTTAAACATAATCCCGACAAATCCAAAAATTAAATTTTTATGCAAATATTGCTGCAGCTGCTACATAAATCTTTTTTTTTTTTTCATAAATTCATCAAAAACTTTTTTTATTTTTCTTTATTTTTATTTTATTAAGATCCGGCCCTGAATAATAGAGTATTATCATAAATAACCTTGATGATTGCGGTTTTCTACCTACACGCATCTTATTTGCATTTAATTAATATGAACTTAACAGTTGGAACATTATTGATTGTTTATTAAAAAAATAATTTACAAATTGATACAAGTTTTTTTTTTTGTTTCAGCTGCCATGTCTTCGTTTAGTTGTGCAATGCTTTTTAATTGGCCATCACCAGCTATTCCAAAATTAATATCGGATTATGAAGATATAACGTTAACGGATGCCTCTTATTTATCGGTAATCCCGCCGATTGTAACAATAATTTTTAGTCCATTTTTTGGAGTGCTTTTGGATAAATTTGGACGTAAAAAAACATTACTATCAATCGCAGGATTTCATGTAATTTCTTTGGCGTTGATTGCAACTGCAAAAACGATTTGGATGTTTTATTTATCGCGAGTCTTTTTCGGGTTATCCGATGTTTTTATGTTTGGAAGTTTACCGATTTATATAGCGGAAGTCGCAAGTCCCAGTATTAGAGGAACATGGGGAAACGCAATGATGATTTCGGTTTTTCTCGGGCAATTCGTTGTTAATGGAATCGGATATTATTGCACAATCCCAACGACTGCGTACATTTTAAGTGTGGCACCAGTATTATTTTTTGCTTTTTTCATTTTCGCACCTGACACTCCATATTTTTACGTAATGAAAGATGATTTGGTCTCAGCCGAAAAATCGTTAAAGTGGTTGCGAGGAATAGACGATGTCTCCGAGGAATTAGATCAAATAACGGCTGATGTAAGAAGACAATTTTCGGATCCGGGGAGATATAAAGATTTATTTTTGGAGAATAGTAATAGAAAGGCGCTTATTATAGTTGTTTTGACAAGAATTATTCAAATGTTTAGTGGGATTGCGGCTTTCTCGGTTTATAATCAATACATATTCAAAGAGGCGACTCAAGATATTAACGAAGGCCACTCGGCGATGATTTTTAACGCAATCTTAGCTATTGCAAGCATCTCTGCGCCAATGTTTATAGAGAAAATTGGAAGAAATCGTTCCATGGTCATTTCTTGTTTGGGATCTGGCGTTACTCTTCTCGCAGAAGCAATTTATTTTTACCTTCAAAGAGAAACTACAATTGAGATGTCCTCTTTTACCTGGTTTCCAATAGTTGGCCTCGTAGCTTACGTTATCGTCTTTTCAATCGGACTAGGATTGGTTCCTGTTCTTTTAGTTGGCGAATTATTTCCTACAAATATGCGAGGTCACACTTCGAGTACAATGAATGTAATTTTCGCCTTATTGCTTATGGTTACAACAAAGCTGTTTCATTTATTAATTAGCGGATTTGGATTGTATGTTCCTTTCGCCTTTTTTTCGGTGTGTTGTTTTATTGGTATTATTGTCTGTTATGTTATTGTACCGGAAACTCGAGGAAAAACTTTGGAAGAAATTCAACAATTATTAAAAAAGCAGGAGAGAAACATTTAAAAATATTAACTTTATTTAATTTTAAATATTTGAACTTAATAAAGATTTCGTTTTATATTTTCAAAATTATTTATGTATTCAAATATGCTTTGGAACGCCACTAAAAGATGGCGCTGATCGAAAGGTCATATTTGACTTTTATTAGAAAGTAGGGTTATGTTACCTAAGATTCTCAAAAAATTTGTTAAAAATGGTTAAAAATTTTCCTAAACCTATTATATATTTAAGTGGAATTGCAGGGACGTTTGGATTAGCTTGTTTAGTAAAGTATGTTCTATCTTATTAATCCACAAAAAAATCTAACCTCAAATATTAACTTAATTCAGAGAAATCCTCGGTGGAATGCAATATAGAAAAGATGTTCGAGCAAACGATAAAGTAGTTATTATTACTGGAGCTAATACAGGTATTGGTAAAGAGACAGCATGGGAATTAGCAAGAAGAGGCGCAAAAGTTTACATGGCTTGTCGAGACATGAGAAGATGTGAAGAAGTAAAGTATTAATCTCATTAAAACTCACATTATATTAAACAATTTTTTTTAGGCAAGAGAACAAATCGTGGTTGACACCAAAAATAAATACGTTTACTGCAAAAAATGTGATTTATCCTCATTAAAATCAATCAGGGAATTTGTAGACAATTTTAAAAAGGAACAACAACGTTTAGATATCCTAATAAATAATGCAGGTGTAATGAGAACTCCCAAAGGCTCAAAAACTTCGGATGGATTTGAAATGCAATTTGGTGTAAACCATTTAGGCCATTTTCTTCTTACAAACTTATTATTGGATATGCTAAAATCTTCTCAACCCAGCAGAATCATTAATGTTTCAAGTGTAGCACACAAAAGGGGAGAAATTAAAAAAGACGATTTAAATGGTGACAAAATCTACGAACCCTATAAAGCATATTCACAAAGCAAATTAGCAAATATTTTATTTACAAAAGAATTAAGTAAGAAATTAGCCGGAACAAAAGTTACAGCAAACTCACTGCATCCTGGAATTGTTGATACAGAAATAATTAGACATATGAGTTTCTTTAATAGTTGGTTAGCAACAATATTTTTAAAACCATTAGTTTGGCCTTTTGTAAAAGGACCTAGACAAGGAGCACAAACGACAATATATGCAGCTTTAGATCCTCAATTAGAAGGTGTTAGTGGCAAATATTTTGCGTAAGTTTATATTTATTAAAAATTTTGTATTGATTTAATAATTTTATCATTATTTTAGCGATCAACAGGAAGCTGAAGTAAGCCAGAAAGCTCAAGATGATGAAATGAGTGCTTGGTTATGGGCTGTTAGTGAAAAATGGACAAGATTAAACAATTAAATGTTTATTGTAGAATGTAAAAGTTATTTTAATTAATACATTTGTGATCCTAACTCAGATATTAATTTTTTCTCCAATTGTAACATCGAACAAGTTTTATCATAGAGTTGTTCAGCTATGTATTCATTTTGGGCTGTATATCCAGGTTCCCTTATTTCACAATCACTATTTAAAAAATAATATATATAAGTATTAATATACACAAGTGTTCCAGTAAGTTATGGCATAATTTTAATCACATTAGAGATAAAATGATGATTTTATGTAATTTTTTGATTTAAGAGGCCTGATAAAGTACCAGGTCGATTAGTTTCTGAGGGGCGCAGACGACGGACGTTCGGAAGCAAGAAGGCGGAGTCTATTTTCTATTAACCCTTATGTGACTGAAATAGTACCGGCTTGGATTATATATAGTATAGAGAGCCCACGTCAATAGTAAAAAGTGGCAGCGGTTTCGAGACCCAAATGGGACCATAAAATATCAGCTGATGGGACCACATCTCAGCTCGGAACCTTTTGTGGGTCTGGTAGGTTACTGCTAGTTAATAACACTGTTCGAAACCAAGATTTATTGTTAATTTATTAGCGAAAATTTGATTAACCCTCGCCGTCCCAAAATAATAAACTTACATGAAATCCCTAAACCGGGTCAATGCTGACCCACTTAATAATTAAGGTTATATGATTTGTAAATATTCAGTAAACTTTAATTTTATTTAAAAACTGTTAACCCTCCGTCTGTCGGGCGCGCTTTTATAACACTTTCGATCGGGTGTGGTCTGTGGAGTCCAAAATAGAAAAAACTCTAAAGGACGCCAACATGTCCTCCAGTGCTAATTTCTCATAAATATGTTTTATATGATGCTTGTACTATATAATAGCCTAATACAGAGCTAATTCCAAACTCACGTTTTATGTTAATTTGATTTTAAAAAAATGCTTACAATTTAATCACATATTTTTCAAAATTTGGAAACAACGCTTAAATAAAGGAAAAGAAAATCGATCTATAATAATATTTATTTAAAAATGTATAGTGTTATAAAAAAAATGTCTTAACTAAAGAATAATATTCTATGCACAAACTGGAGGGCTTCAAACTGTGGTCTCTCAAACAATCGTTGCAGCACGCTGTTATGTGCTCCATGCACAACCAACATTTACAAATTTTGCAAAAAAAACGAGTTTTTCGTCTTTTGCAATATTTACAGTTTCCTCTCTTCCCTGGTTGTGGCTCTGGAATAATCTCCTCTTCAATACCTGAGAGCCTCAAGGCAAAAGTACGGACACTTTTGGTCAAGTGCTTATCAACGGCTCTTCTTTGCATGTTATATTTCACTAACTCCATACCAAGATTTTTTTGAAACAGTCTGCGAGTTTTAGCAAATTCACCATCTGGTATGTTGCCTTTGTAGATAACAAACGCGTTAATTGCTGCTATATTGAGGAGGTTATAGAAAATTACCATTGGCCAACGCATTGTGTTTCTTGCAACATTGTATGATGTGATCATTCGATCAACAACATCTACTCCACTTTTTGTGCTATTATAGAAAGTAATTATTTCGGGCTTTTTCCGATCACCGGTAGCTTCATCGATATGATCGTCTCGGTGCATTGTTGAAACTACAAGCACATTCTTTCCTTTTTTGGATATATATGAAACTGCAGTCATATCATTACTAAATGCGAATAACGAAGAATATACTTTCCTGTTTTACTTGTGTTATTTACTTGTAACTACCTCTAGAGTAGTTCTCTTCTATTGGCTCTAATTGTACCAACCATAGTAAGGCGGTACTTTTTTCCTGTTTCTTCCTGATCCTAATAAATGTGAACACATTCTTTCAGTTACTGCAGCGGTAGAGTTGTCAGTTTTATATGGATCATTGGGTTGAACACCAGCCTAAATTTCTATGTGTGAAGTGAAAAATGTTTTGGCATCAACAACAGCGAAGACTTTCAATTCGCATTTGTTTGGTTTACTTGGAATGTACATTCAGAAACTGCACCTACCCCTAAAGGCAAGCAGCATTTCATCTAATGTTACATACTCGCCCAGAGAATAAGTTTTCTTACAATTGTCGTTGAACTCCATTTCCATTTCTTTTCTTTGACCTCTAGTTGTGGTATCGTCTAAGCGAATGCATTTCAATAAGAAGACGAACCCCCGTTTTGCCATTGTAGCAGGAAATATCTCATATCCCATACCGTCTGATGACCAATACTCTGCTAGATGTATCCTTGATCCATGATGGAGCCCAGCTAAATAAAGCAAACCCATCAGCGCTTGGATTTCTACAGAGTCGGTAGGTCTACACTCAGCCAATACTCTGCTAGATGTGTCCTTGATCCATGATGGAGCCCAGCTAAATAAAGCAAACCCATCAGCGCTTGGATTTCTACAGAGTCGGTAGGTCTACACTCAGCCAATACTCTGCTAGATGTGTCCTTGATCCATGATGAAGCCCAGCTAAATAAAGCAAACCCATCAACGCTTGGATTTCTACAGAGTCGGTAGGTCTACATTCAGTCTTATCTTGGTATTTAACAGAAATTTTATCAATAAATAAATTAGTGTTTTCAATTACAATATCAATGCAGAGATAATGCGTCACGTGCTTCACCGATGACCCCCGGCAGGTGAGACACTATGTTTTCGTTGCGAGTTCTAATATTTCTAGGAGGGACAGCCTTTTCCCATTTCGTCCCATCTTTACCAAAAAAATACAAGCATCTATCACGAATCACGGGTTGGTCATCTTCATCATCCTCGCCATCATCCTGGTGCATAATATCTACATCTTCATTTACATTTTCCTGCTCGGTTTCTGTATCATGATCACTGATACTTACAAAATCTGGATCTGATATCGAACTATCGCCAGACTCTTCTATTTCACTGCCCGTGCTAACTTCTTCATACAGTTTCTCTAATCTTTCTCTCTCCTTTTCATAAGGATCCATATCACAATGCTATCAAATAATAAATCATTTATTATTTTATCAAATCATATCAGAAAATTGTGTGATACTACTTACTTCTTTGTAAGTATGCTATTTGTAGATTGCTAACTAGATATTTGATATTAGTTATAAACAATTTTTTATGCACTTTTCTATTTGTAAAATAAATAACACATAACACAACGCCTCAAAATGGGGTTAAATAGTAAACTGGCGTGTCAACGATACGGTAACCGTATATATAGTAATTATTAAGGGAACTACCGAACTATATTGCGATCACTACGAGGTATAGTTTTATAACTCGGTAATACTCCTACAAACACAAAAAGAACGCATAGACTTCCAACTGGAATACGATTCTTACAGATTACATCTGCGAATATTGTTACACATTTGATCGGGAAGGGTCTGTCAGGACAAAATATTATGTAGCGACTATTTGGGATTTTGAAAAACAGTTTTTTATAGCGAAAACAGTTGATATTCAGATACTTGAAAGTTTTGAGCAAAATAATATAAAAAATATTTCACATAATCATTTTGTCGTGGACTCGTAGACCACACCCGACAAATGGAGGGTTAATGCCAGAATGAGATATCAAAATTTGTGATATTTACTGAATATTTACATTATAGTATAGATAAATTTTGAAACGTTAAATACATTTTATATCTATTCATTATTAAGAAATTACAAACTTAGTGTAACATACTTAGCAGTGGCAAGCTCCCTGTATTGAAGCTAACCCACTGTTTGAATGTGATCTCAAAAAAAATCAACTTGACCTCTTATTGTCAAAGGATAAAAAATCTTAAATTCAAACTCAAACAGAAAGTAACAATGGAGGTCAAATTTACTCGTAAACAGTGGCCTAACTTAGAAAGCGGTCTAATATATGCTATTGACGTTCAACATCAAAAAATTTATGGTTCACCATCTTCGTCAATATCTGTAGATCTTCGTCGACAACTATTACAATTTGTTCTTTTGACAGTTTGAGTCGTTTTGCTGTGCTTCGGGCACACAAATCGTCCACAACCTTTACATTTAGTACTGTACTTATTGTCGTTGCCGCGACAGGTATGACATCTGCCACGTTTGGTACCCGATACAGGATTTTCCTGCCTTTGTATTTGAAAATCCTCGACCATCGTCTATAATTTGATTAGACCTTTTAGAGATATGGGGTTTGCTAAGCTCCTAGTTCTTCTAGAAAAAGTTTTCTTCGAAATTTTATTGATGAATTTGAGTTCCATTCAGGATTTTTCAAAAGCTAATGTCAATAAAATTGAAAAACAATTGTTCGGTCGTTGTTTGAGGATCGTTCGTTTAGTTTCGATGAGGTCATTTTTAACGTTGTGACGAGGTTCGTATGAAGCCGAGTCTTGCCGAGGTTTTGTATTCGATCGATATTTTTCTGTATTAAGTGAGAAGAAGTCAAGTCAAGACGTGTGTAAGAAAGGTTAGGTTTTCAAGACGAGTAACGACGAGCACATCCTCCCTGAAATTAAAAGAGTGAACCAGAGCGTTTTATTCAAGAAACCTTTATACAAAACATTATTGGTCCTTCGAAACGCATCAGGGCACAAGGAGATTTCAAAAGGGCATCGACAACGAGACGACATCGTGGTTTGGCGCCAGGACACCGAAAACTACGAAGCAGAAACGAGGTTATATTGTAAGATTTTTTTTGTTTTTCCTTTCTTTCCTTCCTTGTATCGCTATGAGTTCGAGGGACGTGAAAGAGAAACAGAAACACGAAAGTATACTTAGACAATTTAAAGTAAAATTATCAATTTTCAACGACTTTTTGAACGCGTACGATCCGGAACAGGTCGACATTTTGAAAACGAATATACAAGTATGCGAGCCATATTTACGCGAGGCGGAGGAATGTTTCGTCGCGTTAGAATGTTTAGACAACAGCGAAAAAAACAGAACTATTATTGACAACGAAATAGTAGAATTTACGAAATTATACACGTCAATTATCGCGAGAGCTCGTTCTTTTTTGCCACGAGACACGTCTACACCGGTATCACACTTTATAAATCAACCTCCTAGCGTTGAGGGTTCAGTAAAATTACCCACTCTTAATTTACCGATTTTTGCGGGAATGTACGAGACATGGGGTGAATTTCGTGATACATTTAAATCGTTGGTTCCTGAAAACGCGACGTTGATGAACATTCAAAAATTTCATTATCTAAAGTCTTGTCTAAAAGGGGACGCGGCACGTGTGGTCCAGGCGATAGAAGCCACCGAACGCAATTACGAGATCGCGTGGGATCTACTGAGAAAACGATATGAAAACTTAAGATTAATAGTAAACGGGCACATTAGGGCAATATTCGATATAAATGTGATTCAAAAAGAAAATTACACATTGCTTAGAGATTTAACGGACACGTTGGTACGAAACTTGCGTTGTCTAGAGTCACTAAAACTTCCAGTCCAACATTGGGACGCACTTTTGATTTACATCGCTGTATCGAAATTAGATTCCGCAACGAAGCGTGATTGGGAAACAACACAAAGCATGCACAAATTACCTACATATGATGAGTTTGTCACTTTTCTTAACGATAGAATTCATTTACTTGAATCAATTCAAATGAAATCCGCGGAAAAACGCGTTAATGATCAAAACAGCTGTAACCGACGAGAAAAATCGAATGCGTTCACGACAACACATATTCCATATAAATGTTTTATATGCGAAAATAACCACAGCGTTTTTCAATGCGACTTGTTTAAGAGGAAACATATTTATGAAAGGGTCGATTTGGTTAAACGAAAAGGGCTTTGTTTTAATTGTTTGCGATCAGGTCACACATCTTCTGAATGTAAAGGTAAAGCTTGTCAAAAATGTAATAAGAAACATCATACTATGCTTCATAAAGACAAAACAGAGACACAGGGAAGAGATTCAGTGCCTACAAACAAACGCGAAGACCGTTGGGAAAGTAGTACTGTATCGTGCACGAGTCACACATTAAACGAGACATCAATTCAAAGTTTGTTATCAACCGCATGTATACGAACTTATGATAAAGACGGCAAGGAATTGATACTTCGAGCGCTGCTGGACAGTGGATCGTAAAGTAATTTCATAACACGGAGAGCTGCTGATCATTTGGGGTTAGAGAAACAAGAAGTACAATCTTTTGTAGGTGGATTAGGCGCTCACCAAACAAAAATCACAAGCGCAGTTGATTTAAATATAAAATCTTTGCACTCGAATTACCAAGAAAAGGTAAATTGTTTAATTATTGATAAAATAGCTGAAAACATTCCGATGGCAACGTTTAATAAGTTAAAATTACCAATTCCCGATGGTATATCACTAGCTGACGTTGATTTTAACAAAAGTAGAAGCGTAGATTTGTTGCTGGGATCGCCAGTGTTTTGGTCTTGCTTGCTAAATAAACAAATACACCTGGGAAAAAATATGCCAATCTTACATCAAACGAAGTTGGGTTACGTATTAGCAGGCACAGGTTATGTTGATTATCGTAAACAGAAAACGAATACTTTCTGCGCATTAACGGATCAGCTGGCTAGATTTTGGGAACAAGAAGAGTTTCCAGAACGAACTATGAACGATGAAGAATCAGCTTGTGAAAGAATTTTCGAACAAACCACAAAACGAGAGATGGATGGGCGATTTGTAGTAGACATACCATTCCGAGAGAACCTTAAACAGTTGGGGGAATCAAGGATGAACGCGCAACAGAGGTTACAATCGTTGGAACGAAGATTTTCTCGAGATGAGAATTTAAGCGTAGAGTATAAGTCATTTATCACTGAATACCAAGATTTAGGTCATTTATCTCCATGTATAGAAACGGAGAATGAAACAGGTACATATTATCTGGCACATCATGCTGTTTTAAAACAATCCAGTAGTACAACGAAATTACGAGCTGTATTTGATGGGTCAGCGACAACTGACACAGGGCTAAGTTTAAATGATGTACAAATGAAAGGGCCTATCGTTCAAAGTGATCTGTTTGATATACTGATACGATTTCGAAAACATAAGTATGTACCAGATGTTGAGAAAATGTACCGACAAGTACTTGTTAATCCAAGTCAACGAAAATATCAGCGCATTTTATGGCGAAACAATGCCGATGAAGAGATAAAATGCTATGAACTTAGCACGGTAACATACGGATTGACATCTTCCTCGTATTTAGCGACCCGAAGCCTAAAACAACTTGCCATCGAAAATCAGCATCAATATCCTTCAGCTTCTAAGGCCATACAAGAAGACTTTTACGTGGATGATCTTTTAACAGGAGTCGATTCCTTAGATGAAGCATTAAAAATGAAAATAGAGATTACGTATATTTTGCAGACTGCAAAATTCAACCTGCGAAAATGGATATCTAACGACAAGCAAATTTTAAACTCAATACAAGACTATGAACTCGAAACACAACCCTTAACAACAGTAAACTTAGGTGATAACGAATCAAGTCGAACATTAGGATTATTTTGGCAGCCGCACAAAGATCACCTTCATTATTATGTTTCTTCCGAGAGGTACAAAGCAATAACAAAGCGAAGCGTGTTGTCCATGATCAGTAAGATTTATGATCCCTTACATTTATTAGGTCCGATTCATATTCGCGCTAAAGTATACATGCAAGCACTGTGGAAATGTCATCTTGGTTGGGATGATCCTATTATAGGCGATTTGTTGGATGAGTGGTTAGATTACGTATCGCAATTAAAGGAGATAGAAAGAATAATTATTCCAAGACGAGTACTAATTAATAAACACACCTTTGTGGAATTGCATGGATTTTCGGATGCTTCACTAAAGGCCTACGCGGCATGCATATACGTGAAATCAAAAAACAATGATGGTGAAGTATCAATTAATATATTATGCGCAAAATCAGGAGTATCACCTTTACGAAGCATATCACTGCCTAGATTAGAACTTTGCGGAGCATTATTATTAGCTAAACTGATGCATCGTGTAAAGGCAACATTAAACTTGACAATTGAAAGAGAATTTTATTGGTGTGATTCGACAATCGTTTTGTCTTGGATTGCGGGTGATACACGCAAATGGAAAACTTATGTCGCGAATAGAGTTTCTCAAATACAAGCGTTGAGCAATACATTATTTTGGCATCATGTTTCAACGAATGATAACGCAGCTGATATCTTAACTAGAGGTTGTGATGCAGAGTTCTTGAAGAATAATAATTTATGGTGGAATGGACCGGAATGGTTAAAGGACGACGTATGTTTTGCGGATCTCCAGAATTGTTCTGATAGCGACAATAATGAATTATTGTCTGAAACGATTGAACGTACTTGCATGATTGCGACTGACAACAAAATCGAAAACGATCTTTTCAAGAAATTTTCTAATTTCAGAAAATTACGACGAATTACTGCGTATATGCTCAGATTTATACATAATGCTAAGAAGAAAGATGACAGGCGAACTTGTTTTTTGACAGCGAATGAATTAAAAGACGCAGAAAACATATTGTTAAGACTAGCACAACACGAAGTTTACTCCGACGAAATTAAGCTGATTAAGAAAAACGAAACTTCTAAAAAATTATTACTACTTAGTCCATTTGTTGATGATGACGGATTGTTACGAGTTGGAGGTAGATTAAAAAATGCTGTGTTACCTTTTGAAAACAAACATCAAATTATTTTGCCTCAAAGACATATTGTTTCAAGACTTATAGCCGAAGATATACATGTCAAAAATTTTCATTGTGGACCGCAACTTATGCTTGGTTTAATGCGCGAAAAATATTGGCCAGTAGGAGGCAGAAATTTAATGAGATCAATTACGAGAAAGTGCATGAAGTGTTCAAGATTAAATCCTCAACCTTTAACGCCTCTTATGGGAGAATTACCATTAGAAAGAGTGGCTCTTTCGTTTGCATTTGAACATGTTGGTATCGATTACGCGGGTCCATTCATGATTAAAGATAAGCGGACTAGAGGTTGCAAACAAGTAAAGGCTTACATCTGCGTATTTATTTGTTTTTCCACGAAGGCTATACATTTGGAGCTCGCGTCAGATTTAACAGCTGAGTCTTTCATATCAGTTTTTCGAAGATTTATAAGTAGACGCGGGAGGCCTAATACTATATTTTCCGACAACGCTACGAACTTTATTGGAGCTAGGAATAAATTATTAAAATTCAACAATAACGACTATGAAAAAATTTATGACTTTCTTAGCGAAGAAACTATTTCTTGGAAAACGATACCACCTAGATCTCCACATTTCGGAGGATTGTGGGAGGCAGCCGTGAAGTCAGTGAAGTTTCATTTAATTCGAGTTGCTTCTGTTTTACACTTAGTATTTGAAGAGTTTTATACATTATTAACACAAATTGAAGCGATACTTAATTCCCGTCCATTGTATCCTATGAGTTCCGATCCTGATGACTTATGCCCATTGACTCCTGGACATTTCCTTATTGGAAGACCTCTTACTTCATTGATCGACGAAAAATTAATCGACCTCAACCCACATCGATTATCTCGATATCAGCGGGTGCAGCAATTGGTTCAACATTTCTGGAAAAGGTGGAGTAGAGAGTATCTCTCTGAATTACAAAGGAGAGCGAAGTGGCAGCGTCCGCAGATACCAACGAGGGTCGGCGATTTGGTAGTGGTGCAAGAAGACAATCTACCGCCGTGCAAATGGTTGATGGGACGAGTCGTGAGTGTTGTGTGCGGGAGCGATTCCGTTCCAAGAGTCGCGGAAATTCGAACGGGAACGGGTACCATCAAACGAGCAATTCATCGTTTGTGTAAAATACCTAATGACACTAGTTCTGAATGACTAACAAGAGTATTTAATTCAAATTTTTTTGTTTGTATTTTTATTTTGTACACATATTTTTGTATTGAAATAAATATTTCAAGGGGGGTGGATGTTCGGTCGTTGTTTGAGGATCGTTCGTTTAGTTTCGATGAGGTCATTTTTAACGTTGTGACGAGGTTCGTATGAAGCCGAGTCTTGCCGAGGTTTTGTATTCGATCGATATTTTTCGGTATTAAGTGAGAAGAAGTCAAGTCAAGACGTGTGTAAGAAAGGTTAGGTTTTCAAGACGAGTAACGACGAGCACATCCTCCCTGAAATTAAAAGAGTGAACCAGAGCGTTTTATTCAAGAAACCTTTATACAAAACAACAATCGTAAAGGCCACCTCCTCCTGCTTCTCTTACATGAGTATTCTCTCACTAGTTTATCTAAAACGTCAACACCACTTTTTGTTTTATTGTATGTTAAAATCATTTCTGGCTTGAATTTATTTTCTGCAGTGGATATATCATGCTGATGATGTAAAGATGACAGCACACTAAAGGAGGACACTAAAGTCATTTCTTTGGTAAACAAAAAATCAGACGAATACAGTGCTAGTTTTTTCACGTCCAATAATTGCTTTGGAATATCTTTACGAGTCTTTCTCAAGGTGCCAACCAACGTGAGTTTTTTTCTGAGTAATTCTTGTGCTAAAGGAATGCTTGTAAAGAAGTTGTCAGTCGTAATATTACGCCCACTTCCATGCCAGTGATGTGGTAAGGTCTTGACAACTCTTGAACCTTGATTTTTTTCACTTATATCTCCTACTTTTCCCATATACACTTCGAAGTTACAACAAAAAAATGTCTTTGCGTCGCAAAGTGCCCAAATTTTTATCCCGTACTTGCCGGGTTTGCTAGGTATGTAGACTCGAAAAGGACATCGCCCTCTAAAGGATACTAACTGTTCATCAATAGTTCCCCAAGGTGAAGGATAGTAACTATCTCTACAATTTTGAGCAAAAATATCAGACATCTCACGAATAGGAGCTAATTTATCTTTTTTCTTTCTTTCAGGTCCGGTACTAAGATCGTCGAACCTAATATGTCTCTTAATAGATAAAAATCTGTTTCTACTAATTATTTCCTGATAGATAGGTCTGTTGAATGCTTTGTTGGTAACTGACCATAAGCTATGAGGATTTTCTTTATTTTCTCTAAAACGACCAGCTAGAACAAGAATACCTATGAATCCAAACATTTCAGTGACTTCGACGTCATTCCATGTCATCCTATTCGGATTTTCTGCATTTTGTTGTTCTTCATTGTAGACATCCACAAATTCTCTGGCTCGTTTATTTGTATGTTTCACAATAAGATCTATGATATTGTCTGATATAAAAAGTCTGAATGTATCCAATATAGAAGAAACATTCTTGCTTCTTCCGGTAAGATATTTAACTTTACGAATGAATTCGGTGACTCTCATTTTTCCCAATTTCGGCGCTATGTATCTCCAATTACATACGGACTCATCTTGAACTTCATCGTCGCTAGATTCACTAGTGCTTTGCGAGTCGTTGTCAACATCGATTTCGTCAGTTTTTTCGGTACACACTTCAATGGCGTCCTCAGTTTCCGACACGTCACTAAAAGCTTCGTCTAGCAGTAACTCGCGATAATTTTCATCATCTGAATCATTCAGAAGAGCGTTCAAAAGCTCTACAACCGTGAGAGTTTCCTTGTATGTATGTAGGAAAGCGGAGGGTACGCTAAAGCATACGGCACCTAGGCCCCAACGGGCCCCTTGTACATCCTCCTACACTCTCACTGGCTACATCAACCAGCCTAAGGATTTTCCGAAGGCTAGGATACAGCTCAGAGGTGTGTTCCTGATGCCATCTGTGCTCGGCCATTCCTCTCCAAAGTCTCTCATTCTGAGGTCTTGTAGAGTGGGACATTCACACAAGATGTGTCTAACAGTCTCCTCGCTCTCTTGACAAAAGCGACAGAGGGGATTAGTAGCAAGCTTAAGGTTGTAGAGATGCTTGTTTACCTTACAGTGACCCGTGATGAGTCCCGTTAAAATACGTAGGGCGCTTCTACCGAATCTTACGAAAGACAAAGCTGTCTTAGCTGAAGGATAACACAATAATTCTTTAGACAGATAGCAGCCTTTTGTCCTATCCCACCAGCCTGTGAATTTCCTGTGGGTGAAATCTTTAATAAGCTCAATTTGAGTTGATACGGACGGAGCGATTAACGGTTCAGGTGAACAGATAGCTCGCTTGACAGTTCTTTTGGCAAGCCTATCAGCGTGCTTATTACCTGAACAGATCGAGTATCCTTTTATCCATTGAAGTGAAACACAGTTGTGTGCTACGGCCTTCTCCAATGTTAGGTGACAGTCCATGATAAGTCCTGAGGTAATAGTTATTCTACTCAGGGTTGAAATGGATTCTCTACTGTCAGTATAAATTGTGAAAGATTTACCTTGCAAGTTGGATCTGACAATAAAGTCAGCGGCAAGTAGAATGGCGATTAATTCTGCCTGTATGACGGTGGTACCTTTACCTAAAGGAGTAGATATGTGGAGTTGAAGATCGTACGAGAAAACTCCAGCTCCAGCTCCTTTCCGACTAACCGAACCATCAGTGTAGATTTTGTTACTTTTATTTACTTCTACTTCTGTGGAACTTGGGTAGGTGAGATAACTTTTAGTAAAAATGTGTTGTAGGGGTATGAAGTCCGTCTTACGTTCCAGTCTTACGACCATTTCATTCCAGAGTACGGCATTTTTACTGTTTCTCTCACCCATAAAGATTCCTGCTGTACGCAGTCGAAACATGGTCACCAGTGCCACTTCTTGTATGAACAAATGAATTGGTGGTAGGTTCAACATGTTTTCCATGGCTGCGGTGGGGGTAGATCGCAGCGCACTCGGCAAGCTCAAACATGAAGCAAGGATAGCCTTTAATAGAGCTAAAAACTCAAAATTAGATTCCGACTGGAAACTTTACAGAGGTATGTTAGCGGAATTTAAAAAAAAAGCGTTCGTCATAGGAAGCGAGAAACGTGGAGGAAATTCTGTGAAGAAGTTTCTTCCTGCAGCGAAATGTCTCGCCTAAATCGGGTACTTTCATCTGACCCTGAACGACGAATTGGCTTATTAAAAAAGGCTGACGGTTCTTTTACCGAAAACCTTTTAGAGAGTCTTCATCTATTAATGGAGGTGCATTTTGCAGGTTCCAGAAGTCCCATGTGTTCACTTCAGGGCACCAACCATGAACCTATTCCAGATGATTGGATCTTAGCCGAAGAAATTTGCAGGGAGGAAAAGTTACGGTGGGCAATTAATAGTTTTTCGCCGTTCAAAACACCAGGACCAGATGGTATTATACCAGCCCTTCTACAATGGGGCTTGGAGGATCTTGTACCCCACCTGGTGAGAATTTTCCAGGCCTGCCTGGCGCTACACTATATACCCAATCGGTGGCGTGAAGTTACGGTGAACTTCATACCTAAACCGGGTAAGTTAGATTATTTCACACCGAAATCTCGAAACCTTGGAGAGGCTGTATGATCGCTATATTAGGGATTTCTGTCTTCCAAATGCACCAGTAAATCCTAATCAGCATGCCTACACTCAGGGCAAGTCCACACTAACAGCTTTTCACTCGGTGACCAGCTTTGTTGGTGGGGCGCTGGACTCAAATGAGTCCGCCCTTGGTGTGTTCATAGATATAGAGGGAGCTTTTGATAAAACAACTTTCTCTGGTATTAACGATGCCTTGCTTGAGCATAAAGTTCCACCGACTCTTTGCGGTTGGATTGAGAACGCTCTCAAACATAGGATAGTTAAGATTAGGGCTGGCAATGTCAGTCTTCATGGAGGAGTTACTCGAGGCTGTCCACAAGGAGGTGTACTTTCCCCATTGTTGTGGAATCTCACCCTGGATAGCCTCTTGAAATCCCTCGCTAAAGCCAACTTCACAACAGTAGGTTATGCAGATGATCTAACCATCCTTGTCAAAGGTAAGCACATAAATGTACTTTTTGATAGGATGCAGGTGGCTCTCAAATTGATTGAGTCTTGGTGTGACCGACAAGGGCTCTCTGTAAATCCTCGGAAGACAGAGTTGATTCTTTTCACACGATTGAGGAAGGTTGGCAAGCCCAGTTTGCCATCCCTTGTTAATACTCCATTAGTTTTGTCAAAAGAAGTCAAATATCTGGGCATTATACTTGACAACAAAATGACATGGAAGGCTCACCTAGACAATAGAGTAAAGAAAGCGTATGTTGCATTCAGCCAGTGCCGGAGGACTATAGGTAAGACATGGGGCTGTCACCTAAAACTGCCCTCTGGATCTACACAGCTGTAATTCGACCTATGCTTACATATGGTGCAGTAGTCTGGTGGTCAAAAACCTTAAAATTTATTTCCACTGCTGCACTAAATAAAGTACAGAGAGTTTTCTTATTAGAAGACATAATGAGAACTTGTCCACAAGAACACGAGACCACACAAGACAATAATGTTTTTAGTCAGTATCTTGTAGGTAATAACCATAACACCAACACCCAGAATCGGGTCAACAGTGACCCAATGTAAAGTAATTGCAAATTGCATTTTTGTTAATTTTTAATTTGATGTAAAATATAGGAAAAACTGTTTGTGAATACTAAATAGTAGAATTCATAAGAGGAAATCGCAAGAAAAATAATTATGAAAAAATGCTAGCCTGAAAACATGTTTTCGGATCACGAATGACCCTCTTTCGGGACGGCGAGGGTTAAAATAAAGTAAAGTATATTAGATAATTACGCTGTAAAATGATCTACAGAAAGTTATTGGAACGAAGAATATTTCTAATTTTCAATTCACTGAGTTCCTTTGTTGTCTTTGTAGACGATGTGTCGCGTCACGTTTGTAGTGACGGCGAGACGACCGTTGTATTTAATCTATGGATTTATAGAAACAGCACTTTTCGTTTCTTTTTTCTTTATAGGTATTATCTTTAAAGGTTAGAAATGTGTTAATTCATTAATAAATTCGATGTGTTGTCCAATGATGGTAATAGTTTGTCAAAATTAATTTTTTCAAATTTTTTTAGCGTGAATTAAGTGAGAGTTACACAGGTTACGCGACGCCGATGCAGGGTGACGGACGTGGGATAGTCGCCCTCGAACAACTCAAGAAACCTGCTTCAGAACCGAAGATACATACCATAGCTATTTTGTATTGTATAAACACAAATTACAACAAATTGTATTTGCATGTTTAACATTTAGAACAATGTAAACAATGTTTATCAACAAATTAATTTTATACCATGGATAATAAACTTGGTATGCATCTTCGACACTGCGCCAGACATGAGGACTCTCTGAGGACGATTGTCGCTCGCTCGTTACTCCGCACCGGCGTCCCTTAGCCTGCCTAATTCTGGTTTCTTTCAAACACTGTACTCGCTCCAAAAAATCGGAGGAACATTTTATTTTGAAAAACTATTACTGGACCTCGACATACCGATTTATGGCGCACAATTCAGTGCAAAAAACGTTGAAATCCGTCCATCCATTTTCAAAATAACAGCATCTCCTTAAACCACGGAAATTCGCGAAACTGTAGAAAATATGAAAAAAATAAAATATGCCTTGTGTGCAAAACATATTAAAATCTATATCTAAAATCAATATCTATATATAAAAATTATAGAGTGACGGTTTTATGTTTAACTCGCTATAAAAGAAAAACTGAGGAGCCAAAAATTTTCAAACTCAGTGATTAAAGGATCACCGAGTGCAGTAAACTTTGTTATAATTACTGAGATGATTTTGACACATTGTTTCATCAATCGGTTGTAAAGATATCGATCTCTAAACAGACGGCAAGCAATTTTATGCGTGTATCTACTGGATACATGCGCGCCTAACGGAAGGTTAAATAAAATTCTTTATATTTGAAAGGTCAACCTTTTGCTAATATATAAGCAGGGGTCTTCCCCATTTTGTCGCCCTTCAATTTCAAGAATGGTGAATAACGCTAATACCTGTTTTCTTCCTACACTTTGAAGCTTGCTGTGGAATGCATACAAAAGAAAAGAATATAATTAGATGACAAGAATATAATTTTAAACATAAGTCTGTCATGATGACTTCTATTTTTTGTCCAAATTTTCATTATTATTGACATCAAAAGTTACAACGTTTAAAATATAACGCAGCTTCTTCTGCAACGCCATGTTTAATGTCGTTGACTGTTGCTAGAGAAGAAAAATGCCATTAATTCTTGAAGAAATTATTCAGGTAAAGCTTTGGTGGAAGATGGACGCACCACACCCGTGGTGATTGATATATTGTAATGACCGTGTTATAAAATCAACATATCACAACAGTTGAGAAAACTAATCTGGAATCGTATCTAAGTATGTTGGATGAACGTAAGTGAATTCATAGTATGGAAACGATATGAAGAAGCAGAGTAGAGATCTCAGAAACCAGCGTGTTCCGGTCAGTGGACCGGCATAAAACGTGCTGTTCTCAGATGAGTCAAGGCTCCAGTTGTACTCTCAAGCAAAAGAGCGTTGTACGTAGTGCAGCTTCTCAGAAAGGTTACGATGTCAGGCAGGATCTGTAATTATTTGGGTCGGAATCTGGTTCGAAGCACGTGCGGAGCATTGCTTTATCAACGGCAATTTAATCAAGGCTGGGTATATTGAAGAAAGTTTAGATGAACATATACTTCCGTTTCACCCATATATTGGTGACAAATTTTGGTTCATGCACGATAATGCACGTTCCCATACAGCCTACATAATGTCTCAAAGCGAAATATGTAGATATCGACAGAATGGATCAGGCACGTAGCTCTGTATTTGCCCCTTAGACGAGTGGAACCAAATTCTATAAAATTATATTATTAATCCGATTCTATTTTGCTTGATTTACTTGTCACAGTGTAACTAATTTCATCGATATTCTTGAATTAATTGTTTTAATTTCTAAAGACGTTACCAAGCAAGTTACGTTATCTTCTAGAACTTGTAACTTTGGCGTAACAAATTGTACTTGTAACAATACGAACTTGTATAGAAAACGAAAGTAAACAAAAAAAAGATTATGTTTAAAATTAATTTCTATAACCGATGCACTCCACAGAAACCTTTACATTCTAGGTCGACAATACACATTAACTATCCACTATCCATCAGTGATGAAATTCAAGATCACCAAAATGAGAAGGGCGCATACTGAAATATTGGCAGTGGGTTTACCATTTAAATAAACAAACCTTATTCAAATCGAACAATACGTTCAAAAATTATTGTGATTTTAAATTAATAATCATTTTAAGTGATGAATTTTTTATGACGCGGTGTGTATTAAGTTAAATTAAGTTATGTTACTGAGAATCTATTTGCTTGCTTAAAAACTCCAAAATTAAAAATGGTTAAAGTTACAGAACGTGTCTTGATGCAATGAATTCTATCGTCGACATTCAACCACATTTAAAAAACATTTGTGCCATAATAACAAAAAAAAAGGAAAGTAGAGACGTTTTCAGTAATGCTAGAAATATGAATCTTGATCATTATAGTTATTTTATTAATTTACTTATAAGAGTGAAATTTTACTAAATTTTAAAAACCTGTAATTAAATTTTTTAAATTTATTTTTTTTTTAATTTTCTTTGCATAATTTTTTTATACTGTAGTAAAGTCTCGATGATCCAAATCGTAGTAATCTGATCATCTCAACCTTACGCTCAAAAAACACTTTTATTTTTTATTTAATATCAATGAATTCATTGAACACGAGTTCAATGAATTCTGCAGAATTCATACCTTGTCCTGATCGCAATAGTGTGTTATTCATTAATCATCGACTATAAGTCGTCGACTATGAGGCCTCCGATAAGAAACTCTTTTAAAATTTTATTTATTTAGAATAGCTGACAACTAATTCCAATTAGCGGGAATGTCGTTGTTTTTCAAATTTCTCTTTAATAAGTGGCAGTTTCAGTTAACCCCTATTAAACACTATTAAATAGTTAAGTGTAATTGAATTACCATAATTTTTATTCATTAGCCCTCTATACACGAAAAGCTTAAGCACCACTCTCTTCGATATTATTTAGAAGGTTTGAGAACGAGCTAAAAAATAAAATGAAAAGACTTATATTAGCCTACCAACCACACAAGACAAGCTCTCGTAAGGGTGGGCTCTTTATATTATATATACTCAAAGGTACCGGGGTACTAATTCCGTATTTAATATCTTATAACTTGTTTATTTATTATTCTTTGTACGCAAATCTGCGTGACATCTTGAAGTATATCATTGTCAAAATATTTTTGCATTTTTTAATTTTTGTTCGGTCAATATCATGTTGAAAAATTTTAAATCTCTTAATGCGTGACCCAAGTATTAAGACATAAACAGAATATAGAAATACTGTTTTATTGGCAACGATAAACAAATACTTTAGTAAACAATATTGACGTGAACAAATAAAAAAAGTAATAACAAATTTATTAATTAGCTCTATTATTACACAAATCACACATTGGTTTGGATATAAAATGTTCGGCATAAATGGGTTTTGTGCAAGAACTGCACGCTTTTCATATTTTTCGTTGTCTTTTGAAATTTGACCGACAGACATAACAGTATCCAACACACTGGATACGTCCAGATTCATTCCTATTTACTACATCTCGTGTTGTATTGACTGCTTCTGTAATTTGACGACCTAAAGGCAATTCAATTAAGTTGCGTGTAAAATTATTTCCAATTACTTTAGGAATATTCCTTCGAGTAATAATAGCAGGCACACATAACTCATTCGCAAGAGTTTTGAGATATTTTCTTCTCTGATCGGTTGATTTATGTTGTGGGTTGTGTTCCTGATAGATAATATACGACGCCAAACCTGCAATATCAATCATATTGAAAAAGAAAGCCAAGGGCCAACGGTTTGTACGTCGTTTCACAGTATATGCCGCCAACATTTTATCCATCACATCCCATATATTTTTACCCATAACTCCCCCTTTAGTTTTCCGCTGTTACGTTTCCTCCAGAGTTCTTGTATTTTGCCACCAAGTCTAATACAGTTCGTTCCCCAATATTTTTTTGTCGTATACCATCTGACGGTTTTCCTGTATAAATTTGGCCTTGTAGAGGGTAACCATTCGACGCAGCGCATGCCCAAAATACTTTTATTCCATACTTCGCCAGTTTTGATGGAATATACTGCGTAAATTTTGTGTGCCCTCGATAAGGAAACAGTTGTTCATCAACCGTTACGCATTCTTTTGGCATAATATTCGTCCAAATTCTTATTTAGCATCATCCAAATGTCACGGATAGGAGCAGCTTCCGATCCCGAAACATCGCTGCTCGAATAAGTGGCAAAGAATCGCATTTCCACATTTCGGTAATATGTTCGTTGTTCGACTTATGAACGCCAGCAATTATGAGAATCCCCAAAAACGCATCCAATTCTTCTTGAGTAAATGGCTTAAAAACTTGAGGTTGCCTTTTAGTATAACCTTGATATTTTTCTAAAACATTTGCGTTATAATTTTCCGTTGTCAGTTGGCCTTTTGCATTACTTTCTCGAAGAATTGTGGAACAGATGTCATTGGAGATGATAGTTCTAAATAATTCCTTTGGTGTATACGTAGAAGTTACTGCCGTTACACCCATTTTACTTCTCAAAATATTGCGGCTAATTGTTTGGGCCTGCCGTTGTGGTACAGTATTCCATACAGTGCCATCTTTGCTTGTCAAAATAGTAGATTTTGAAGAGCACTCTAATTCCACTTCGTGTTCATCATTTTGACGTATCACATTGTTCAATAAACGGTTGCTCTTCAATATCGGACGCTTCTAAATCTAAATTTTCGGGAACATATTCCTCTTCATCTGAAGGAATAAAAAGCTCCTCATCAGATGACTCGTCTAAAGACGCTCTAAGCTCGTCAGGTGTTAACCTTCAGTGGATATAATGATTATATTTATTATTTTATATTTACTATTTTCTTACCTTTTCCTTTGACATCTTGGCTTACGCAATCCAACGATAGTATCTGTCATTTTTTTATCAACACCACAATACTATTATATAGCAAAATATTATAAACATTAATTTATACTATATTTATAATTGTTTCTTTTAACTACAGTTATTTACGATGCACCATGTCTCAGATGTTACGATAGAATAGTGTAACCTGATGTGACGAGTATTCGTTTCACGCGTATATCAGAATCAAGATCGAGCATGTTTATAAACATGTCTAAATACATAAATGGTTACTTATGATATGTTAACACATGTGTTTTTAAATTGATTGGATTCTATATGTCATACAAAACGATTTCAATATCAAACATTAACATTATCGGTATGTAGTACCTGGGTACTCTTCTCGTCAATTAGCCGGTGTTTTATTTCTCAGTCACATAAAGGTTAAGCCCGACCCCTCATACCTAAAAAACATCAAATATTTCGTCTTCTAGATCTGTTTATTTACATTTCGTAGGAGAAATACGAATACATGTATTTTATTCTTAAATGTGAATAGAATAAGAAGAAACTAGATAAAGACGGAGAGATTTAAGATTTTCGATATTGAGGTTTTATAAGTTTAGTGTAAGGCAAGAATCAATTGCATAATATTTTGGTGATTCAGAGTAACTATATAAGTAATTTTATTTGAAACCATAGATTTCTACAAGCTCGAGATAAAACATGTAATAACTAAAATTTAAAAATGGACCCCCCGCCATCAATCACTACTTACAAGATCTATTATAATTTCAACTCTTAAAAGTTGTTAAAGTCTTCGATGAACTTAATTTATATTACTTCAAAGCTTTGTTTTTTATACTAGCAAGTGTCAGGAAACCCTTTCCGAAAATTTCGTGTCTTAGGCAGTTTCTAGTCGCATTCCCCAAAGTATGTTCTTTGACCCGTCATTGCAAAGTAGATCAGTTTGATCCTAAGCTTACCCAATGTGAAAGAGGTAATATGAAGGGTATATATTTTAGGATCATCTTTGCTTAGACACGAAACCTCTATAGTTTCTTCTGGGATAGAGTTAACTTTCGCTTGACTATGTTTGGAAGTTCTTTCCAGCACAAGACTACTTTTGAGGGTTTTTCATAGTTCACTTTAAGGTTTATGTGACCCGATACCCATAGAGTAACTTCTTGGTGGACTGTGGTAAGGCACATAAAGCTACCCTCCTTTTGCATGGTATAGAGATGGTGTGATGTATGGTCGATTAAGACTCCAAAATCAGTCAAGAGCTCATTGCACATTTTGTATTAAGACCTACTGGATTAGATATGTAGCAATACAGTAATTTGTTTTCAATTGGATAATATACAATTTCCTATATAAGAAACCCCAGACTTTGTACAAATTGAAATCGGTACCAAATATGATCGTCATGAGCCCAAACAAATGTCCGTCTTTCTAAACTTGAAAGACGCAGATTGTCTAATGTTGGACGGAAGGCGGACATAGTAAACACCCTGAAATCGGCAGCTAATTAAAGTTTTTTACATCCAAACCATGATCTGATTAAATCCAAAGATCATTCGATAATTTCTATTATTGATAGCGAGATGATTTTGAGGATTCTTCCTTCAAACAGAATAAATTAAATAAGAGACGAAAAATAGACGGTTTTTCCTTAATTAAATAAAATTAAGGTTTTTGAAGATAAATTACGGCATATGAAGGTTTCGAATACTAAGTGGAGAAATAGAAGTAAGACTCTTTCCAATAAAACACGTTTCTTGTGTTAAAGAAACAAATAAAACACCTAAATAAACAATTTTCAAATTTTTCGTTTCAAAATGCTTATGATACGTCAAGCAGTAATCTAAGCAGTAATCGTATGAAGAAGCAGATTTTAATATTGGCGTATAGTCATGGCAGGGGACTAACGTAAATTCTACGAAGATATGAAGACTATTTTTAAACCAAATGCCAACTGGATGCCGTTGTCCAAGCCATAAAAGAGCTTAATGGGGGGTGTTACTTACTTATTGAGATCATATTGCAGTTATAGCAGGAATAAACGATTCCAACGCATCTTATCTTCGAACGACCATATGAAGTAAAGGTAAGAGAACAACTCATGCATGACGAAACCGTTTTCCAATTATGGGTGGACGGATCTCGAAGGAAAACAGGATGTGGTGCTTCGGTTTATTCCGTCGAACCAACAATAAAAGTTTCTAAACCACTGGGAATGTGGCCCACGGCGCTTCAAGCGAAGCTGATAGTCATTTCTCTGCCGGCTATGAAAATATCCAAAAAAAAATTGTAAGAGAAATATTAATATATTCTGAGTATCGCTGTTCATCCTCGTTGCTTGAAGACTACCATAACAATTTTTGTGATCTGCATTTGATCATAGGTCTAATCGCTGGACACTGCTACTTATAGAGGCACCTACGGAACATGAGATTAACTGACACATATCTGCAGAGGGTGTGGTAAGGAGGAAGAATCGACGGAACAATTATTATGCGATTGCGTGGCCCTCCAAGCATTAATGTTTTCCATTTTTGGAGATATCCAGATTTGCATGAGTGGGATCAGGACAGCACAAACAGGCGAAATTCTAACATTTGTCTCCAGAGTAAAATGGCTGGAAGGACCCTAGAGCTGACCAAAGAAAGCTTGTAAGTATCAGGGATATGCTGATGTCAATATGCCGTGGGCGCTAATAAACCCTGCCTTCCCGCAAATCCAGAATCTAGCAGTGCGCAGAGTACACAAATCTTATTTTAGTTTCTGCACCGTATTGAATGACCTAACTGAAGAGTTTAACAAAGTATTGTGAGTGATTTCATTAATCCAAAGATTGGACATTGATTCTGCTCTGGAAAAGCATCACTTCACCCAGCACGGTTAAATGTGAATAGGATTGGCAAAGCTTTGCAAGTGAAGTTTCTCCGTATCATGAAAACCTTATTAGTTTACGATGTGAACCAGATGTGAACAGACTGCATTTTGTGTGGGGTAGAAGGAGATCTCGAGGAGACATGTGCAAAGTCTCCTAAAATGTCTGCGGGTTTGGGTGAGAACAGTAACATGACGACTAAATCTTCTGCAGGTTTGTCTTTTCGAAGTATAGGGATGGCCCATGGTCGAAATTAGCACAGGTTAAAATATTTCAGGTTAATATTCAGTCGATTTTCAATAAGTTTAATAAATTGGCGTTATTAACTACCGAACATACTATTACTTTTGTGTATTAGCGAGTATTGGGCGGTCTCTGGTGCTAAGAATGTCATTAATTTGCCAGAGAACAATGTACTATATTGTCTACCTCATTCTTGCGAGGTCTGTTTTAGACACTCAAATAAATATTATGTTTGTGTTTGTAATTAATTGTTAAATTGCTGTTTTGATGTTTTTATGGTAATATAGCTGTTCGTTTAACCTGTTTTGTGGAATACGATATTCAATTTACGAGTGCTGATAAGAAGGGTTCCATACGAGCCGATTCTATTGCAGGGAGAAGATTTTTACAAGAGACTTAGTTATTCGACTGGAATTCCTTTTTTATTGAAAATTGAAACGATGTAGATGCATCTTATATAAGTGAATTTTTGACACTTTCAAATATTTTTATGATCTCTGTTGCCCATATATAAAGAGGGAAACTCTGTATGATGACACCTCCATTGCCATTGCTGCTCAGGATCAGGAGGAGCTTGCCGATAAAAACTGATTTAGATGAAACTGACAATTTGAAACACATTTGGCCGATATGCCAGATATCCGGCTGAAGGTGATGCCGGATATATATAGCTTTTCATAAAATCTACTATCCGTTCTATCACTAATGTCCACAAAGACTACTGCCTTAAAGACCTTTTTTGATACTTCAGTAACCTTTAAAGTTTCTAATCGATTTTAAGAGCCTATTTTATGTTGGAAAAATTAAGGATATTCGACATAACAAGAAAGTTTTAAGGAAACAACCTTTGTGGACAACTGTATAGCATTGAACCCGTGGTTCCATGTTTACAAAAGTGATTTTAAACGATTTCTCATGATAATTGCTTAATTTAATGTTTCCAAGGCAAACCAACTTGAAAAAATTTAAAAAAATGTTTAATAATTTCTTAATTTTGACTTCCCACATCTTAGCAGTTTATGAGTTAAGATTAAAAATTTGTACACCAATTATTATCATTTTATCTCTATTATTTGCACTTAAAATTATGCCCCGACTTACAGAAACATCCTGTATAAGATAATTATTAACTTTAAAAAAAATCAATCATTACCTTAAATATTCCCCAGTAACATTCATTAAAGTTGGATCTGTAGCGGCAAAAATAACAGTTTGAGCACCTTGTTTAGGTGTTTTTAAAAACAGCCAAACCCAAGGGTACGTTGAAACTTTTGCCATAAATCCAGCTCCAAAAGGAGAATTTTTTAAATGTTTAGTATTTCTGACAATTCCAGGATTAACACAATTTATTGTCACTCGGGTATCTAAAATATAAAAAACATAAACACTCCAATAAAATCATTTTTAACAAAGATTACCTTTTAATATCTTTCCAACATGTCTTGTAAACAAAACCAACGCTAATTTACTTTGACTAAAAGCATCCCTTTCGAGAAACCTTTTTTCCAAATTCATATCGTTCAAATTAATTCGCCCCGAAGAATGTGCAACTGAAGTTAAATTAATTATTCTTCCATTATCAGATTTTTTTAATAAAGGTAACAACATATGCGTTAATAAAAACGGTCCTAAATAATTTGTGGCTAGTGTTAATTCAAAACCTTCCGGAGTCCATTTAAAGGGGTGAAAAACAATCCCAGCGTTATTAATAAGCACGTCGATCTTTTTGTAGTTTTGTTTCATTAAAACGGAAAATCGTCGGATAGCGCTCATATCGGATACATCTAATAGTTTTACATCAATTTTCGCTTGTCGACAGTACCTTTTTATTTTTGCACTCGCTTTTTGGCCATTCTCAAAATTGCGACATGTTAAAATGATGGTTGCACCTCGGGCGGCCAATTCTTTCGCAGTTTCAAAACCGATTCCACCAGAGGCACCGGTAATTAATACAATTTTTCCATCCATACGAGTTTTTGATGGACACTGAGGGCCACCCATATAATTTCTATTAAAAAAATTAATTAATAGCAAATAGTGACAAAAAATTAAAACTTACCGAATTACTGAAATGACTACTATAAAAAAAGATATAACGTAAGGCCACCAACTATTATTGAGATTTTCAACGAATTCAGGGTTCATTTTATAATAAAACTCAAAGGATATAGGAAAAGTGAATGGAGAAGTATTAAAATAACGAGTTCGGATTTAAAACGTCTGTGAACTGACAAGTTATTAAATACTCTTCGCTTGTTTCTAAATCAATTTAAATTGAATGTAAACGGTAACCCGGATACGCATCCGGTTGGAATAGTTTTTAAAAAATTAGATTTTATTGCTAAATTATATCTAATTTAATCCTAATGAAAGTAATGCATTTTTTTATTTATAGGGATAGTTTATTATTATAATAATGCTTTCTTTAACAATTAACAACTTCTTATTTAATTTGAAGACTAATTAAAAAAAATTAATAACTCAATCCAACCCAGCGCTAATAGGTTTAAATCTGAAAATACATTTTTATAAAAATGTGAACTTGAAGTGTCGATGCTAGTATCGGATCTAAAACAATTCTCCTCCAAGATCATCATGCCCATTTAAATTAACCAGACTGACCAATTAAATTTGGATTCAATTTTACCAATTACCATATAAGTTACAGCTCATTTATTTTCAGTACCATAGTAAACCAAGTCCGTTCTCTCTCACACCTCACTGTTTCTTTTACGAATAAAAGGACCGATGTTGAAATCACGCTAATTTCTATGAATGTGTGCGTGATATCAACTATAAGGAGACAAAGACAGCTTATTGATATGTGAGAGTAGTTGTGTGATATCATACTACGATACGCAATAGTCGGAAAACTATACCCAACCTTATTAAAGGCAGCCCAAGTCTACTGGGTATCAAGGAGTTACGAGAAGATTTACGTTGAGGACACATCACATATATCGGCAAGACAAGGTACTTACAAGAACTATAGATACGAAGAATAATGAAAAAGCCATAGAAATATATCGACAGAAGAGCAACAAAAATAGCGAAGGTAGTTGGAAACTCAGCAGCATATGAAAGATGCTAGTTAACTCCATGAAACTTTCTTCAACTGCATTTGACAAAAAAAATCATTAACTATTAGTTGCTGCTGACATTAGCAATAGACGCCCCAACGAAGAAATAGCAGCTGTGTAGAATCCACCTTTTAAATTAAAAAGCCAATTTTGCGCAATAACCACAGCAGATCAGCGCTACACCATACCACAAAAACATCTGGTTTTAATGATTTCATAAAGCGCATCATTCTAGGTATATTTCTCTCTAAAAGGTTGGCCTAGTCCAACAAACTTTCTTTAATATTTTTTCAAGATAATAATGATTGCTGTCACTGGTGCCTTTACAAGGTGGACCTTTGTTAAATTATAGTCCTAACAACCAATATCCCAAAGCAAACTTAACGTTATAAACAAAACAGAAATAAAATGCTCTAAGCTAATAACAAAGTTGCGCCATCCAAACACAATATTCAAAATGACAAGTTATATGAAAGGACAACCATCACGCTAATAATGGATAGACACAAAATGTCAAATTCTCCCACATCCAAAATATGCTCATATTATTTCGTTTATTTCGTATATTCTTAAGACATTTGTTGCAGTAGAATATACTACTGAAAATATTTAAATACAGCTGATAATTTTTGATATAATACAAAGTTGTATTTTATTAAATTTAAACTATAGCTGATTATGATGTTACTATAAAAAGCATATTTTTAGCTATCCAATGATAAATTAAAAATATAACGATTATATTTGCGGAATATAATCGTTTATTTCCATTTTAAAATATTAAACGATAATGATAACATTTTTATTGTAGTAGGCGAGGAAAACGTTAACTGCCGCTTCGTTTCTATAATAACGTGACTTTACTTGTAATTTCATTCATGATTTTTTCGTCATGAGAGGGGACAAGACTCTGCCAACGACGTAGGTCTTCAGATGCTCGCCTAATGCTAAATCTTTCTAGTTCTAGGTCTAGTGTTAGTTCTAGTTTTACTTGCCATTCAGTGCTTGATTGTTGTAAATTTTTGCCTAGTCTGAATTAGATTGTTAGCCTGAATCCAGATTGAGATGCAGGCTTGTGACTCAGATATGCGGTGATGCAAAGCTTGATAGTTTTCAGAACATTAAAGTCCAAAGCTAAACACCGAACACTAATATTAGCATCCTCAGCGAGTCCCTCCAGAATTCTTTCTTTGATAACGCCATTGAGATGAGGAGCACGATCAGGATCAGCAATATAAGCGACAAACTGTTCGGTCTATCATAAACTTCTTTCCAACCCAATAAACCATCCCAATTAAAGTCGGCCCGGGCTTCACAGCATATTCTTTCAAACCAACGTTAAGAGATTTCGAATACAATTACATCAACGCCTACCACAGTAATAGAAAATCTGTGTTTCAGATGAGAACATCAATTTTCAAGACTGATCAGTGTATTACCAGAAAAGAAATCAATATGATTTGCGTGATCAATAAAATGTTCTGCTAACTGTAAAACGGTGATGGTGAGGAATTTACCACTTGCCCATTGCCGATGGACATGAATGTTACATCAAAACACACCTTCTTCCGATTAATAAATATAGCAAAAAATATGATTTTTTTCAAGAATTTTGGCAGTCAATACGAGACATTTTTTAAACGAGACACTTTTTCTATATATTTTTTTGAATCAGTCTTAATTTTTTGAACCAAAGAATCTCGTGGTACCATTTTCTGCACTTCACTTCGGGACACCCGGTATGTTCCAATGTTTCTTATTTCTCCCTGCACAGCCTAAACCACCTCTCCTCAGCGGTCACCCAGTATCTATTAGATCTCTCATCGTTTCCACATCAGAATCTAGCCACCAACTTCTTCCTTTCCTCATCTTTCACCTATACCCTTCGTTATACCTTTCTTCTTTTGTTTGTATTCTTCTTTCCTGTCTCTGGACATCTCGATCCCTATCTCTCAACTCCCTCCACATCTCCCTACCCATCCTTCGACTACCATTTATCTTAGTTACCTTTCTTTCTCTCTCTAATTTCCCTCCAACACTCCCCCAAGATCCCACAGTTAGGTTTCCCTTCTATTCCATGTTCATATTTTACTGCCCATCTGCCCGCCTCCACTCTGACCTTATCTAGTTTTACCTCTTCCATCGCTCTATACCCCGGTGTTTCTCTCGCCACCCCAAGTACCCACTCCAAAATATACCTAGCACGTCCTCCAGCATTCCCTGCTTCTTCCACCTCCATTCAGCTTTCTGCTATTTTTCTCCCGCCCTTACAAAACTTCATCATCTTCTTCTTCCTTACATTCACTTCCAACCCCTTCTCAATAAAATATCTTTCTAAGGTCTTTATCATATCCTTCGCCGTGGCCATGATGTAATCCGGTCATCCGCATACGCTAGCATATGCACCTTTCTATCTCCCACCGTAACCCTTCACAATAAAGTTATGTGTAGTTGAATGCAAATTTTGAAATATTATACAACAAGACGATCGAAAATACCCGATAATACGAGACGTATTGCTTGAAATACCACGAGACCGAAGGACGAGTGGTATTTCAAAAAGGCAATACGTCGAGATTTGGGTATTTTCGATTGTCGAGTTGTATACGGGTAGACTATTTCATGAATAGAAAATATACTTTTGGAATTTTAATTAGCAAAATTTGCGCTGTTTATTAATAAATTGCTTTGATTGTTATGGAAACTCATGGATATCCTGAAATTGTCTGAATGTCATACGAGCGTATATACGAACCTTTGTATTACAGCGATTATATAAATGTTCGTATAATCGTTCTCCGTGGTGACGGCTAAATAACTGCTGAAATACTCGCAATTGACGAAAAATCGCGAATTCTTATTGGTTCTTCACCTTATGAATAGAATAGTATAAATATTATACAAAAAGACGATCGAAAATACCCAATAATACAAGACGCATTGCCTGAAATACCACGAGACCGAAGGTCGAGGTTCCGAAGGTATTTTAAAAAGGCAATATGTCGAGATTCGGGTATTTTCGAGTGTCGAGTTGTATACGGGTAGACTATTTCATGAATAAAAATATATTCTTATATATTTTTTGAATTTTAAAAAGAAAATTTGCGCTGCTTATTAATAAATTGCAGTGATTGTTATGAAAACTCCATGGATACCTTGAAATCATTTAAATGTCATACGAGCGATTATACGAACCTTTGCACAGAAGCGAATTAGTTAAAAATTATGGTCAAAAAGATATTTTCATTTATTAGCTGTAAAAATTGGCTGAAATTTAAGAAAAATCTACACAATTAACAAATATGAAGTACTTCATGATATACTTAAAAGTTGTAACACATATGTAGTGAAACTTCTAGTACGCAGAATCCCGAACTTAACTTCCCTAACTCCTTTAGACGTGCATATACAGAAAATAGCAAGGATTAACATTTATAAGTTTAAGTAATATTCTTTAAGCTGTTCCAAAATGTTTTAAAAACGGGCTGCGGAAGATACTAGAGTTACTAATATTGCGCTATCAATACCGTCAAATACGATGGCAGTTCTGGTTTGAAAGCGAAAATTGGCTGCTTCATGCAAATATTTGCATGTTCCCAGATGAATCAAATACACCAAATGGAGTCAATAACTGCTCTAGCTAATTACTGTAAGAGTGAGAACAGTCTTTTTGATCTAGGTCCCAGATCACTCTATTTAATCAAGCGGCAGATGAGCTAGCACGAGAAGGCAGCATTAATGTATTTGTCGGATTAGAGCCCGCAGTTGATGTATCATTTTCCACGGCCAAACACAAGATTGGACTATGGGTTAAAGACAGACTTCACCAAATGTCGACCAGTTCTCCTGGAATGGGATGTGCGAAATTATTTAACATCGTTACTGTCAAACCCGGTAACAGTTTAGAAATTACGCGTGCTGGTATTAGAGTTCAAATGGGTGTGTTTACTGAGCACTGTCGATTAAAGACACATCTCAAGTTGATTAAATGGTAGAGCATGCTACTGCCCTGCTGTCCTTTATTACATCTGCTGCATCTAATTTACTTTATGACCTAAGTATCATTTGTGCAGCATATGTAACATCTTCAAGAAAAAAATCAAAAATAAGCTCTTCTGATTTTCTTCTTTTGGTTCGTTCGTTACAGCTTGGAAGGAAACTTCTAGTCTTCATATTCTTCCTTTCTTGAAGCTGATTTTTGTATATCTAGTGTTCCATAAGAATAATTGTAATTTTGGTTCAAAACGTTTTTGTGGGCACTATGTAGTATCAATTTTTGTGGTAAAAAGGTTTCCTTGATATCTATTTTGTATCTACAGATGCGTTTCCCAAACAAAAACACATAGTAATCTTATAATTTTTTTTCACATTTTGTGTACACAGTGTAATAAAACCTTATTAAAAAAGCCACAAAATAGCGCAAGAAATTTTAATAAAATCTACAATAGTATGTATACAATATGTCTTTTGAACAATATTAAACAAATTATGTTTTGCTTATCTAAACATGGCAAAGATAAATATTTTCTCAATTTAACATATGATGTAGTCAAACAATATTATAAAAAACTAATTATGGAATTTTCGCATTGTATACATTATAAAATACTACTTATCACCAGCAATAGTTTTCACGATAAATTTTAAAAATATATTGAAATAAAGTAAAGGAAAAAATTATTCAAAAACCACAATTTTTATCGACGTTCCATTTGCGTAATACCTGTTTCAACTAAATTATTTCAGCGACGATTATTACAATAATTATAAAGAAGGTGTTTCAAGACACGCTAATGTTTACTTAATCGAATAGTAGTGATTGCATTTTGAATCTAACTACTTAACTTTTTCAATTATGACCAAGATTTTTAAAAAATTCGCCAATTTGCTTTGTATTACAGCGATTATACTAATAGTTTGATTATAATTAATATAAGTAAATTAATTAATATTAAAATAATTATAATAATAATTATATAATAATAATTATAATAATTAATATTAGTATAATTAATTATTATTGATTATACTAATAGTATAATCGTTCTCCATGGTGACGGCCAAATAACCGCTGAAATACTCGCAATTGACAGAAAATCGCTGATTCTTATTTATTGTTCACGTTATGAATGGAATAGTTATGTTTATAGTTTACACTTTCCCTGGTTTACCTTACTTTGATTTTTGATGCATAATTGAAATTTGTAATAACAAGTTGGTATGTACAATGTTGACGGAAAGACCTGGAAATGTAGGTCTAATAAAGATATTTTTCTATCTATTATTATTTTTATTGTGTAATCATACTAATCATATAGAAATTTATTATATGGGGTATTAGTAACAACTGTATACCGTACAAAGATCCGGTTTCAAGAGGCAGAGAACCGAGGCTCTTCTATAACAACACCTCACAGGACAGCAAATCGACAAAAAAATAAATCAGTAGATGTGGATGATTTTGATAAGAATGCAGTACGTCGCAAAATATATGATTGTTATCAGAAATGTAAATAAAATATAAAATATTTAGAGGATTTAATGTGGTAAAGGTTTATTATATGTTTCTTTTTATAGGTCTGCCCATTACATTGCGCAGCCTTGTAAAAGATCTCCAAGATGATGGCATATATGAGTCCTCCACAATGAGCTTAAAGAGATTGCTACCAACAATAGGTTTTACCTATCAAATGGATGACCAAAGAAAAGGTTTGCTGGAACAGCCACATATAGCAACCCTAAGAGCAACATTTTTGCGAAAATTTATAGAAAAAAAAAGAAATTGCTGTTCGATCCTGTGTATGTCGATGAAACCTGGATTTTTGGAAAAGGCTCTCCACGAAAAAGTTGGCATGATGATGACAGTATATCTGTTAGGAATAAAACTATTGGAGGAGGAAAAAGGTATGTCTAAGAATAAATTAATGTTTTTTATATTTTAACATGAATAATTTATAGCTATATAATTCTTCATGCTGGAAACTCTCAAGGATTTATAAAGGGTGCAGAGCTATTATTTTCTTCCACATGTAAAACAGCGGATTATCATGACAATATGAATGCTGACCTTTTTAAAAAGTGGTTTACAGAGCAGTTGCTTCCTAATTTAGAAAGGCCAAGTCTGATAATCCTTGATAATGCATCATATCATTCCAGATTGAAGGAAAAACTGCTCACCTTAACATGGTGCAACAACGAATTAATTGAATATTTAAACGTTAAAAATTCACTCGCCAAAACTCACCCAACAACAAAAACATATGAAATTGATGAAGTTGTCAATGAATGGGGCCACAAAATTATACGATTACCATCATTGTCAATTCAATGCTATTGAATTGGTTTGGACGAATAACAAACATATTGGCAGAGATGGATATGGGGATGAAAAAGTTTTGTCAATGTGGAATGAAGCTTTATGTAAAGTTACAGCAGAAGATTGGGCAAACTGTATAGGGCACACAGAAGAAGAAATAGTAGGATGGTAGAATCGAGAACGAAAGAGTGAGGAGGAACCCCTTACGATAAAGTTAGAAGAGCACGTACATAATATAATATATAAATACTATTTTTTTTACTTTTAACAGATTATTTTAAATAAATAGTTTCAGAAAGCAATACATTGTTTTTTTATGTAAGATTTGTTATAATATTTGACGTATAGGGTGGGCAAATTTTGGTGTTATTATAGGGTATCTCTGAAACTATAAGAAATATCAAAAAAATAAGTGCCATATCCCGGTCTCTTTTTTCGAGAAATATTCAATGCCTCAAAGACAAAACCGCTATCTTCTTTTGTTTTTAAGTTATAGCCAAAAAGCCATATTTTCGCCATTTCAAAAAATGCTTTTATTTCTTTTATTTTTGAAATTGAAGAAACGCGGTTAATACATTCTTAAGACACTTTTTTGAGTAGAATTTTTTACATCTAACACTCTGTGTAAACAAAGGTTTAGTACAATGTTTTCTACAAATGTGAATAAATTAACTTTAAAAAATGCTGTTTATTATTATGAAAAGCTTCTTACAGAAAATAACTTGATAGCAGAACAACATTCTTCCACAATTAGCGAAGAATCTGTATTATTAGCAGAACAACTATATATACTTTACAAAATCTAATTGGAGGCGAGAAACAATTTGTTATGGTGGAAGAACTAACAATGAATGAAGAAGGTGGCAATAGTAAATTTCAACAAATCGCCGATAAGGAATCTGATGATGTGAATAATTTTAAAGAAATTAAAGAAGATGAAGAACATAATTAAGAATCCGATGAGAATAAATCAGAAAAGGAGCATTTCATTCCAATAGATTATAAAATACAAATATACAACACTGCAAATTCTCATCCAAATTGGAGTTTAAAAACTCTTCGTAAAAACTAATGTCGGCAATTAAAAAATTTAAAAGTTAATTTAAAGGTTTGGGAGCATCAAATTAAGAGTGGCGGAACAATTTTTGATAAATTTACAATCATCGATTCATGGACGTACGATCGATTTAGAGAAGCTCGTCAAGTGAATCAGCAAGTAATCACAAAAAATTTACAACTATGGTAATTATCTGCTGCAAGTCAATTTTCCAACTTTGAATTTAAAGCATCCAATTCGTGGGTCGAGAAGTTCAAACGGATACACAGAATTCGTCAACGAAAAACAACAAAATATGTATCTGAAAAAGAAACTGCATCTATGGAGGAAATTTTAACTTCTGCTAAAAGTTTTCGCACACAGACTCGTAATACAATAATAAACTTTGATCCAAATTATGTTATTAATACAGATCAAACAGGTATTTACAATTATTCTTACATTTAAATTTAGCTATATACTATAAGAATATTTATTAAACAACATTTTAAAATTATTTATTAGGATGCCAATACCAGACTACTTTTAATAGAACCCTTGCAATGAAAGGATCAAAAACAATTCTTGTTCAAAAACAAAACATGAATAAGATAACGCACTCGTATACAGCTCAATACAGCATCACGTTAGCTGGAGAATTGTTACCTGAAGTGTTTATATGTTTGCAAGAAACAGGAGATTTATTCGGACCCCGTGTGTAAAAATTGGTGGACGAATCCGTCAAAAAATATAACATCATTGTAACATCATCAAAATCAGGGAAATCGTCTAAACTATATAAAGACTTTTTAAAAAAACTATAAAGCCTTATGTACAAGATCATAAATTTTGCTTGCTTGTTGATTCATGGGGAGGGCAAACCAACCCCGAAATATATGACCAAATTTTTGTTAACGATGATGGTTTGTCAACATGTAGTATTAAATTTATACCGCCAAAATGTACACCATTAGTGCAACCCTGCGACGTGTACTTCTATAGACAGGTAAAAAACTTTATTAAGAAAATTCAAAATTGCTCGGTTTTGATTGAGCAAAATCGTGAGATTAATTCTCGTGAAGATTGTATTAAAATATATTCTATCATTCATCAGCAGCTATCATGTTCATTTTTTTTAATATGATTCAATACGCATGGTTTGCTTCTCAACTTTGCGATAATAGAGAAGTGTTTATGAATGTCAATCAGGTATGATTTTCACTAGATAATTTAAAAAAACCTTGCGCTTTTACCAACCCGCTTTTATACAGTGTGCTAAATGTCGATGATGATTATCACCCTGGTTCTTGTACTGATTAATAACTGTTATTAACAGTTTTTATTAGATTTATTGTTATATTTACAGTGTGCCCTAGGATTGATCCTGAAGAGCATATATATATTTAATTATTTTCGTATTGTTCCTCTGTATTTTATTTGTATTGTTAATATATTTCATATAACATTTATTAATTGCTGGCGCTTCCCACCAACCATTAGATTTAGTTAAGTATATGTGTATGTAGTTGTTCTGCCAACAGCATAGATTCTTCACTAATTGTGAAAGAAAGTTGTTCTGTAATCAGGTTATTTTCTGTAAGAAACTCTTCATAATAATAAACAGCAATTTAACAACAAATCAAGTTAATTTCAATTCAAATTTAATTCTACGTGAATAGATTTCACTATAATTATCTATGTACTTATAATATAACGCTTTAAATAACATTTAATACTTTTCCTAATCATTTATTGATAATTAACAAAAAAAAGTAGGATCTAAATTTTTAAAATATTTTAAAATATTTTTTATATAAATATTTTTTAACAGGTATTTTAAAAAGACATTGTAACAATTTTTTGTTTATACAATGTGTTAAATGATGTGAAACTTACTGATTTACCTTTTTTTCATAAAATAAAATATTAATTAAAAAAAATTGCTTGTAGTGCGATCTGAACCTGAGAATTTAAGGCTACGTTCACAGTCCCTTGACTAACGAACGAAACATAAAAAATCAAATATTTATTATATTTCTACTGCTGCAAAATATTTTGAGTACTTTGAAGTCGATTTTCTCGAGTATTTTTGAGCATTGCATCGTACTGCTTCAGGAAAGTGATGTCCGAGTACTCATCTTCAATCCTTGCAAATATGAACAAAATCGGTGATGCCGAAGCAGTAAGGTCTCCTTGTAAGTAAAACAGTAAAATTAACAAATTATTTTTTACAACTAAGGTGAAATATCGTCCCTATTTTTAACACCTATGTCTTACTAAACCATTTTAATCAATAAAAAGACATTAAAAGTTTAAAGACTCTAATATATCCTAATTTGATCATTTCATTTAAAGATAATGTGGAACTTATTAATCGGAAATCTCATGTTGACAAAAAAAAAGAATGAAATGACAAGTAACCTCTCGTTACCATAGTAACTGGCATATGAGGTTTTCCACGCCTACTATTATAAAAATTTTCATATTTTTCCTTTAATATCTTAAAATTGAAAAATAACGCTTATTTTCCGCAATAACACCATAGATGCGATACATCATTGGAAAGCTAAAAATGTGCTCTTTCTAGTAACACCATAATCAACTATTGATTGTGTTTAAAAAAACAACTTTGTGTTATATTTCAAAAATTATCAACTTTATTTAACCCTCCGTCCGTCGGGCGCGCTTTCTTAACACTTTCGATCGGGTGTGGTCTGTGGAGTCCAAAATAGAAAAAACTCTAAAGGACGCCAACATGTCCTCCAGTGCTAATTTCTCATAAATATGTTTTATATGATGCTTGTACTATATAATAGCCTAATACAGAGCCAATTCCAAACTCACGTTTTATGTTAATTTGATTTAAAGAAAATGCTTACAATTTACTCACATATTTTTCAAAATTTGGAAACAACGCCTAAATAAAGGAAAAGAAAATCGATCTATAATAATATTTATTTAAAAATGTATAAAGTGTTATAAAAAAATGTCTTAACTAAAGAATAATATTCTATGCACAAACTGGAGGGCTTCAAACTGTGGTCTCCATATTTCCCAAACAATCGTTGCAGCATGCTATTATGTGCTCCATGCACAACCAACATTTACAAATTTTTCAAAAACAACGAGTTTTTCGTCTTTTGCAGTTTTTACAGTTTCCTCTTTTCCCTGGTTGTGGCTCTGGAATAATCTCCTCTTCAATACCTGAGAGCCTCAAGGCAGAAATACGCACACTTTTTTCAAGTGCTTATCAACGGCTCTTCTTTGCATGTTATTTTTCACTAACTCCATACCAAGATTTTTTTGAAACAGTCTGCGAGTTTTATTAAATTCACCATCTGGTATGTTGCCTTTGTAGATAACAAAAGCGTTAATTGATGCTATATTGAGGAGGTTATAGAAAATTACCATTGGCCAACGCTTTGTGTTTCTTGCAACATTGTATGATGTGATCATTCGATCAACAACATCTACTCCACTTTTTGTGCTATTATAGAAAGTAATTATTTCGGGCTTTTTCCGATCACCGGTAGCTTCATCGATATGATCGTCTCGGTACATTGTTGAAACTACAAGCACATTCTTTCCTTTTTTGGATTTATATGAAACTGCAGTCATATCATTACTAAATGCGAATAACGAAGAATATACTTTCCTGTTTTTAACTTTTTATTATTTTATCAAATCATATCAGAAAATTGTGTGATACTACTTACTTATTTGTAAGTATGCTATTTGTAGATTGCTAACTAGATATTTGATATTAGTTATAAACAATTTTTTATGCACTTTTCTATTTGTAAAATAAATAACACATAACACAACGCCTCAAAATGGGGTTCAATAGTAAACTGGCGTGTCAACGATACGGTAACCGTATACAGTAGGGCCCCGACATTCGCGGCTTCAAATTACACGGATTCGCATATTCGCGTTTTAAATTTTGCTGCCTTTTTCAACATTCACGACTCGATTATTCGCGAATACATAGCAAGTATGTATGTCATTTTTTAAAAATTTAAAACGAAGTTTACCGTAGGTTTACTGTACAAGCAACCAGCTTCACATATGCGTTTCTCTGGGAATCCCTCATTTATGATCGATTTTAATGTTTGTGTTAGGTGCTTATTTTTGTGTTCTGTATTTCGTTCAGGTTAGTGTTTCGCCCGTTTTTTTACTATAATTTTATAAACAATAAATTAATCTCACAACAGTACTCAAAATGGGTACAAAAAGGCCTGCGATGGAAATAAATTTAATTGCCAAACGTGCAAAGTCAGTTATGACTCTAGAAAGAAAAATTCAAGTTCTTGATATGCTCCGGGAAGGGAAAAGAGCTACCGAAGTAGGCCGGGTCTTCGGTGTCAATGAATCTACGATAAGATCTATAAAGAAACAAGAAGAGGTAATTAGAAATAGCGTAAAAAGTGGCATACCGTCATCATTAAAGGTAACGTCACAAGTTCGTGATGTTAATATTGAAAAAATGGAGAAGTCTCTTTATCTTTGGATTGAGGACCATGGTCGCAAAAATATACCATTAACTAGGGCTAGATTAATGGCTAAAGCCAAGGAACTTTATCAACATTTTTCGTGTGGAATGGACTGTGCTGAAGACGATTGTAAATTTAAAGCCAGCAGAGGATGGTTCGAAAGATTCAAAACTCGTTTTAATCTCCATAACATTAAGTTGTGTGGAGAATCAGCTTCAGCAGATCATCAACAGGCTGCAAAATTTCCTGATGAAATAATAAAATTAATAGAAGAAAAAGGTTACCGTCCTGAACAAATATTTAATGCGGACGAAACCGGGCTTTATTGGAAACAAATGCCCACACGAACATACATTTCAAAAAATGAAAAGACAGCACCTGGTTTTAAATCGGCTAAGGATAGAGTTACAGTTTTATTTTGTGCAAATGCACGCGGAGACTTTATTACAAAACCAATGTTAATATATCGAGCAGCTAATCCACGAGCTTTAAAGAACAAGGACAAAGAAGCTCTTCCGGTCTATTGGCGAGCTAATTCAAAAGCTTGAATGACTTCTCAGCTATTTATAGAGTGGTTTAAAGAGTGCTTTGTTAAAGAAGTGGAGCGTTACCTAAAATCTAAAAATTTAGCATTTCACGTTTTATTGATATTGGATAACGCCCCATCTCATCCAGTAGATGCTCTCAAATTAGCTCATCCATGTGTCGAGGTGGTATTTCTTCCGCCCAACACAACATCCTTATTACAACCTTTAGATCAAGGTGTTATAAAAGCTTTTAAAAGTCATTATATCCGGCACATGTTCGATTTTGTACATGAGAAAATACAAAATGATAGTGTTTTCTCAATAAAAGATGTGTGGAAATTATACAATATTGACCATGCGATTACATCTATAAAACTTGCTTTAAATGACATTAAAGTATCAACCGTAAGTAATGCATGGAAAAAACTGTTGAAAAAAGACACTGCGCAAAGTGTAAGTGAAATTGATGAGGCAATAAAGAGAGCTGTTCTTTCTGCACGGTTGCTACCGGGAGATGATTTTCATACCATTGTACCAGCTGATATCGAATCTCTCGTCAATGATCAAGAGGAAGAGTTGTCCAGTGCAGACTTAGAAGCGCTACTAATAGAAAATGTTTCAGGAACGGATGAAGAAGATAATAGTAATTCCCTATGTAATAAATTAACGTTGAAGGAACTTAACTTATTTATACAAGAAGCAAATAATCTTGCTGAAAAAATAGTAGAATATGATCCATCAACGGAACGAAGCACAAAATTTAAAAATGGTCTGAATACTCTTCTTGCTCCTTACAAAGAGCTTCAAAAGGATATGCAACACAAAGCATTGCAACCTACTATCCTTTCATTTTTTAAACCATCGTGTTCTAAAGCAATTATTATTGATGAGTAGAAATGTTAACTTTTATTTCTTTTTTTAGTTTATTTTGTTGCAGTTTGTTATTGCTATCGAGTTTAGGTTTTTTTATATTTTAAACAATTGTAATTATTTTAATATCTGTATTAGTTCCGAATACAAAAGTTTTAAGACCAGTCGTTTTATTTTGCAATTTTAAGCGTTTTATTTAGTATGTATAATTTATTAATTTTTGAAATTTTTAATTTTTAAAATTAAATTAAATGAAACTTTTGGCGTCGGTGACCATTTGGCGGTTAACGTGTTAAAAGAACATAGAAGTAGTAGTTTATCCTTCATAATATCTAGTGCTTCAATATTCGCGGATTCAACATTCGCGGCGTATTTTTAGAACCTAACCCTCGCGATTACATATTCGCGATTACATCTGCGAATATTATTACACATTTGATGGGGAAGGGTCTGTCAGGACAAAATATTATGTAGCGACTATTTGGAATTTTGAAAAACAGTTTTTTATAGCGAAAACAGTTGATATTCAGATACTTGAAAGGTACTGTGACCGTAGAAATTTTGAGCAAAATAATTTTAAAAATATTTCATATAATCATTTTGTCGTGGACTCGTAGACCACACCCGACAGATGGAGGGTTAAAATTTTTTAACGACATTACATTCTACTCAAAAAAGTGTCTTAAGAATGTATTAACCACGTTTCTTCAATTTCAAAAATAAGTGAAATAGGAGCATTTTTTGAAATGGCGAAAATATGACTTTTTGGCTATAACTTAAAAACAAAAAAAGATAGAGATTTTGTCTTTGCGGGATTGAATATTTCTCGAAAAAAGAGACCAGGACATGGCACCTATTTTTTTCGTATCTCTTATAGTTTCAGAGATACCCTATAATAACACCAAAATTTGCCCACCCTGTACAATTAAAATAAAATCATTTTTATTTTTTATAATTAAATACACATATAAGCTGCGTATAATTGGTTGCCTATCATCAAAAAAAATATGGTTTAAGTTAGGTGCTACGTCCAAATCTTATTTCGTACGCTTTTAGACGATGAGTCACCTCCACTTCTCGTGGTACAGACTATACTCGTATTATTTATCATGGTAAATGTTTCAAAAAAATAGAAATCTGTAATGATGATAATAAGATAATAATATTTCCTAATAGATGTCGCCTTATGTATTATACAGCCAACTGTCAATTGGTTCGTGTCGAAAATATGGCCAAAACGGTTATGATTCTCAACGTAATGTTGTGCTGAGTTAATTCGGGCGGAAATAGTTGTAAAAATTGCGTTGTACGCGGTGTGATTCGTCGTAAAGGTGCATGGAAAACGTTTGAGGTAAGAGAGTAATCGATTATTAAAGTAATTTTTTTATTAATTTCGATTTCTCATAAAACCGTTTCATAATTTCCTTTTTCCCCCTTTCAACGACGACGACTTCATTTCTAACCTTACTTTTTATCAACACAAAATACCTGTTTCTCGCGTATGTTAAACATTTAATTAACGGCCTTGACGCGATTTATATTTATTAATGTTAACAACTAAATAATGCCAACAATTTAGAGAGATTTATCTGTTGGGGAAAAAAGTTTAAAGATTATGTATGTCGAGTTATTTCCGGTCTCGGTTAATTATTTTTTATGCAAAATTGGTCGCGCACGATCAACGTTTGTTGCATAACATTTAATGAAATTGGTTTGGTATTTTTTTTATCCAATTTAATTACCCATTCATTCTCGCGGCATTTGAAATTCGCGACGACCACGCGAGCAACAATATGAATCTTGTTTTTTTTATATACCTCTCTAACCTTGGCATTGAACCTTTCTGCATTCAAGGTAGACTGGTGTATGTATGTTGAGTGAGGCCATGAATTCATATGATGCACAATCGGGAACCTTGAGTTTCTACGTCTTAAAATATATTCATTTTTTTTTTTGTTTCAAAACGATAGCGTAAACAATTCACTAACTAAATTGATTTTCATTTTTTTCTTTTTGTCACTTTTTCATTTGGATTACGATTTCGAAATGAAATGTTTTCAATTTTGGAACTGATGTTATTTTGAATGGTTTTAAATTTAAACTCTTAAGGACTTCCATTGACATTTTGAATTGTTTTTTTCTCTCTCAGACGACGTTTTATGTAACGATGTTTTTGTGAATTGTTTGGATACATTACTGAACTTTTCAATATGTACAGGTGACCAAATTTGGGTGTTATCATATTCTGCCTCAGAAACTTCGACAAATTCAATCCCGCTAAGACCAAATTCGATCTTCTTTTCTTTTTAAGTTGTAAACAAAAAGTCAAATTAAAAAAATACTCGTATTCTGTTTGTTCAAAAATAGTGAAATAGTACACTTAGCAGCAGAAGTCTGCGTACAAAAAACTTCTAACACTTTAACTGAAAAAATAAGGGTCATGATCTAATGTGATAAACTTCAATTTTTTTTATTTTGTGTATTAACTATATATAATTCTATTAACAAAATATGCATCAATAAAACAGAAATATTAGTTACAAAAAAAATTAAAATTAAAAATTCTCCAAATAATGCGTATGCAAAAATCTGCGTACAAATAAAGACGCCTTCTCCAAAATATACTTATTTGCTTAAATACGTAGTTGGCGATGTACGCTTTCCGATTTAAATAAAAGATAAACGGTGTCAATTATATTAGCAGAGGCTTAGAAGCTAAAAGTTAGAATGGACACGAAAGGAAAGGAAATTGAATTGGGAGAGAGAAAAATTATTGTAAAGTTATGGAAAGAGGGAAAATCTTTTCGAAAAATAGGAGAGACTGTCGGCAGGTCACACTCTTCCATTCAAAGAGTAATTAATAATTGAAGACATAAGTGGATAAAGGTGTCATGTCTCATTTTTTCAAAAAATGACTTTATGCATTTGTGGGCACCCCCTGATATTGATCTAACCTTTAATAAACAGGGATTCCTTATTTCCGATATTTTCTGGTAGTTTTCAGATGATAAAGGTGTCATGTCGCACATGCTACATATATTATCTAGTGGAGAAAGGTGTTATGTTACGTTTTTGTTACCTTTATTTTATGACACCTTTATCAGCTCAAAATTTGAAGGGTTCAGGTTAGCTGTGAAGTATCATGTCATATTTTGAGGTTATGTTCCTCTTGCGTAACATTATTTTTAGACAGTGTTTATAGAGTGTTTCATTTAAAAAGCGATTTTTATTAGCAAATATAAGTAAACCATTATGGAATCTAGGGGTAAACGGATGCTGGAGTTAGTACAAGCGATAAATAATCAAAACTCGGATGTCAACTTGCAGCAGAATATTAAGAAAAAATTATTAAATACAGAATTGAAACTAAAAGAAATCGAAGCAGAAAAGGAAGATATAGACTCTTCTAACAGACAAGAAACAAGTAATGCTATTCATGATATTGCTGAAGGCCCAGAAATTAAAAAATTGAAGATATTTGAATTGCAGCCTAAGGTTTCCAAAAAAAGAACCCGTAATCCAGAAAAATGGAAACGGAAAAAAACTGCTCTATTAAGGCAAAAGGGTCAAGAATATGTATCACAAACTGGAAGAGTTATGGAAAAAAAGACAATAAAGGAAGGAGTACTCTGCAAACAGAAATGTCGCATAAATTGTTCTGATAAATTCAACATTGTAGACAGAAAAGCAATTTTGAAGAAATTTTACAGCTTAGATGTAAATAGTAAGAGTATCCTGATTTTCAAGAGCGTCGAAATTAAGCCAGTTCTTCGTCACCGATTAGGCAGAAAGACATCAAAAAATTACTCATTTAAATATGCAATTATGATAAGCAGCTGATACCAGTGTGTAAAGATGCTTTATGCTCTCTATATAAAATAGGAAGAAAAAAAATTGAAATAACACAAAAACAGTTAAAACTTGGCCAGTCTGCTCCTTCTCCAGATAAGCGAGGGCATCATATAAATCGCCCTCATAAGATAGGTGAGGATGTTATCAACTACATCATTAATCATGTTAATATGTTTCCTGCTGAACAATCACATTACTCCCGTAACAAAAATCATAACAAAAAATATCTGTCCTCTTTACTTAATGTGAATCAACTTTACCAGGTTTATATACAGCATTGCAAGGAGAACAAACTGGATGATAAATACATGGTCAAAATTTCATTCTATAGACATATTTTTGAAACAAAGTTTAATTTGTCTTTTGGTCACCCAGAAAGTGACACTTGCAGCATATGTGATGCTGGAGAAAATTCAGTTGAACACAAAAACAACTGGGAATATGCCTTTTATTCCCAAAAAGTAGACAGGCAAATACCAACAAGTGATAGAACAAAATGTTACATAACCATGGATTTACAACAAACTATGCCATTACCCAAATTATCAACATCAAAGGCTTTCTACTTGAGACAAATGTGGCTTTACAACTTTGGTATTCACTGCATCACTCATTCAGACCACAAGTCATATTTTTTTAATTGGACAGAAGATATTGCCAATAGAGGCAGTAACGAAATTGGAAGTTGTTTATTAAGGTTCTGCAAATTACTCAAAAAAGAACACCCTGATGTCGATCACTTGATAATTTGGTCTGATTCATGTGCAGGGCAAAATAAGAATTTCTCCATCCTTTGTCTTTACCAGTATTTTATTCTAAACAAGATTTTCAGAGTCATAGATCATAAATTTCCTGAGGTTGGCCACAGCTACCTCGACTCAGATCGAGATTTTGGTCGTATTGAGAAAGAACTCAGAAAGCATCAAAATATTTTTATTCCGGACCAATATCGGGAGATTATCAGATCTGCAAGTACTAGACATAGTTTATGTTTAAATATGGAAAATTTTTTTTATAATTTAGAAGAACTTCCAATGAAACTTCATTTATATAAAAAAACTAAGAACACTATTAACGGGAAGATTAATCTACGAGACAGTGTCAAATGGATTAGAGTAGACAGTTGTGGAGTTTATTTATATAAAACAAATTTAGACTCTCATTCACCGTTTCTGCAGGTTGATTTACATAAGAAAGGTGCAAGGAAAATTCAAACTGGGGAAGTTACTCTAAGCGTATTACCTAAATGTGGGGGTTTAACTACCGAAAAAATTGCCAACTTGAAAGAAAAAATAATGTTCGTTGAAGAGGATTACAGATGGTACTATAAAGATGTGTTGGAACAAACTAGTCTAAATCCCAAGCAGAAAAGGAGAACATCATATTAGTTGCTTATCTATACCTATTTACTTTAAATTTTTTATTTGTTTCATATTTTAAGTTCATAAGCAGTTTATAAATTTCTATAAATAAAATAGTTTAAACTATAAATTGAAGTGTTTTTCATTCTGTCATCTTGCTTTTTTTCTATATCTTCAAAAATATATAGATTTAGATGTTACATGACACCTTCATTCATGATAAAAAAAATAACATTTCAAGCTGAGAGTTGGTGGATAAAGGTGTTATGTACACTATATCTTAATTTTTCCAGAAAAGGATGTTTTTCTTTAATAAGAAAGTACGTGATAGGAAATATTCTATTTATTACTATTTTTTGAGGTTACAATAAATTGAATCCAGAACTTCACAAGAAAGTTCCAGTTTAAGATGTGTTATGCTAGTTTACTCAAAAGTTTAAAAATGTGACATGACACCTTTATCCACTTATGTCTTCAATTATAAAGACACTGAAGATTACCTCTCACGTCCGCGATCCGGTAGACCACCCCTTTTAACAAACCGAGAGAAGCGAAACATTGTACAGCAGGCTGACGGCAAAAAAAAATAGTAGAAAATGTACAAGAAGAATTTCATAAAACTATCAGCAAAGATACGGTGAGAAGGACGTTAAAAAAAGCTAACTATCACAGTCGCGTTGCACGAAAAAAGCCATTTGTGTCAGAGGTCAATCGTCAGAAGCGGATCGCCTTTGCAAAACAACTCTTAGACAAGCCCATTGAATTCTGGGAGAAAGTTCTCTTTACAGATGAGAGCAAATTTTGCATTTTCGGCATTAAAGGTAAACAACTTGTATGGAGAAAACCTAATACTGCCCTTAATCCCGAAAATTTGAAAGCGACTGTAAAACACGGAGGTGGTGGAGCTATGGTTTGGGGGTGTATGTGCACCAAAGGGGTGGGAAGGTTGGTTTTCATAACATCGACAATGGACCATAAAATGTATATACACATTTTAAAAGAAAATTTGAAGCCTAGCATCGAAAACTTGGGCTTGGGGCCCGAATACTTTTTTCAACAAGATAATGACCCCAAACATTGTGCCCACAACACTAAGCTTTGGCTACTATACAATACCCCAAAGCAACTTAAAACACCTCCACAATTGCCGGACTTGAATCCCATCGAACTCCTCTGGGATTTACTGGAACGCAGGATTCGGCAACACAACATAACGTCGAAGGAAACGTTAAAAAATGTTATGATTGAGGAATGGGCCAAAATCAGTTCGGACGAAACGAAGAAATTAGTGCACTCCATGCCTAAACGTTTAAGGGAGGTCATTAAACGTAAAGGTTATCCGACCTCATATTAATATAGAAACAATGATCTCATTTATGAATTTTTTATAAATACTGTCCTGACTTGTACGCAGATTTTTGCATACCCTACATTTGTAGAATTTTTAGTTTTGATTTTTTTCTGTAACTACTGTTTCTGTTTTGTTGAAGCATATTTTGTTAATAGAATTATATGTAGTTAATATACAAAATAAAAAAAAATCAAGTTTATCACATTAGATTATGACTCTTATTTTTTCAATTAAAGTATTACAAGTTTTTTGTACGCAGACTTCTGCTGCTGAGTGTATATTACGATACAAATGAGGAAACTAAGGTTTTTCACTCACGCGTATGTCAGATTAATAGACATACAAGTAAGTGGAAAATATTGGTTAAATATAGTGGTGTATAGCGTTTTGTTCAATCCTACTATTTAGAGAAAATTCGGTCTTAAAATTCGTTAATTCTTGGCTAATGTCATGTCGATATGTCGGAGACGACTCTTTTTGACATTGTTATCCTCGTAATTGATTGATAAACAACCAATTGTGTCAAATTGTTAATTGTCATCATTACCAAATTAATTAAGGTTAATAATTTATACAAGTGAAATACTTCATTTAATTTTCCCTGTGTGCTCTCTACCGTTTTTTAGTTCACATCCGTTAAGTTTAAACAAAGAGTTGTACCTTTAAAGGTTTAAATTTCGCTAATAGTGGATGAAGAAAATTAGAGTGAGTGAAAAATATTTTCACTCACCCGTTGCTATGAATGTTAGCAGAGTGAGTGAAAATAACAACTTTCAACACTCGTATCTACGCTAGAAACTGGCAATTTCAAAGGTAGGATTGAACAAATAAATTTCTTAAAAAGCGTTCTAAATCGTCGTGTACTGGTCACATACAACCACACCTGTTAAGTAATAACGTCACAATTCATTGGACTTGTATTACATTACTTGACATGGGCGATTGGATTCAACGAGTCGGACGGCTTGTTAGAACAAAATTGTCATATTGTATTTTTTATTAAATTTTTTATTATTTTATAAATCGGTACCGGTTTCGGAAATTTACTCCTTCATCAGCCGAGAAAACTAAGATAATAAAATAATAAATATACACCCTGTATAGTAGAGGCGTAAATTGCAATCAGTCTTGAAAATAACAATAGAAAAAACTTCAGAAGATGAATCTGTTGCATCTCTCAACGTCAAGACGCTGGGGAAGAGAAAGAAGAGGAAGAGATATTAGCTGCGCCTGACGTTTTTCTATTTTAAATTTCCTATGAAATCTTTTATATACAGGTGTCTCACGTAACTGGTTCATTAGAACTTTTTTAGGTTCCACTATTCGTAGAGGCTTGAAATTCTGGTAACATGGGTTGTTCATTCCGATCTATTAATTTAAAATATTTTCAAGATGGCCACCCCTTCCGGCCTACCGAAAGTAGACCTCAACTTCCTATTCCTAGACCTAACTTCGTTATTTTAAATGGAATGCTATAGTTTTTATTAAACCATCCAACTATACGCAAGAAAATATGTTGACTGTGATAACAGTTGTTGGTACCTAACATTTTTTGAGTTATTCTGATTTTAAGTGTTTTTTGACAAATATCATCATGGTCTTTAAAAGCACATATCTCAACCAACGTTAATTCAAAAACGTTTTGCATTGGCACGATAAGTCTTCATATCTTGTCAAATGGATTGTCACCTGTTGTATCAGTGTACCTTATACAGTGTGGTCAAAAATTGAATTACCGTTTCGCTGTATTCAATTGCGATAGAGTCGAAAATTTTAACCGGAACGCCCCATATCTATTTAGCCTGTCAAAACGAGAATTTAATTCTCTACAAATTATCTATAAACATTGCTATACCTATTTATTATAGTTTTCTTCATATTGAGTATTTTATCAAAATCCTACACAAAATGCTGGAAACCGTTCGTGTTTTTATTAAAAGGCTATGACATTTTGACAGTTAATCCTTTAATTTATTTAAATTATCATTGGTATTTTTTCTAGAATGATCTGGGATTGAATAAACTTTAGTTTGTTAGCTCTTATTTACCAAAAATAACCAGCAGAAGAACGCATAAATGAAACAATGAAAAACAACATTATGGGGTAATATTCCACGTAATGATGGGCGAGATATTCCTAAAGAGTTCACTTTATTTATTAACGGTGCTTTCTTGGAAAATATTCATCTAAATCGATCGAAGCACCTCTTACCGAAGAATTTGGTAAAGTAATAAAATATGACAAAACCTTTATTTCATTATCTTAAGCTACTGGTGATAGAAATTTATGGTTTCTTGTTATTTTGATCTTTCCAAAACTAAGAAACAGATCCTATTCAAAACTTTATTACATCCGCCATGAATATAAGACGAACTTAAAATGTTGGCGTTGGAATAAATCGCCATGATATTCAAAGACTTTAACAGAAGTAAGTGATGACACAACTAAGTAAACTAAGTTTCCAAAACTCCATGACTGTCTAATGTAAAAACAAGAAGCTTTCCAGCATTGCATGCGTCCATTAATGTCCAAATATGAGGGCAACTAGAACAAATGGGCACAGGAAAGTTTCTAGATGGTTTGTAGAGAATTAAATTCCCTTAATTTATTTTTATAATTTTAAGTTTTTGACTCTTTTATGTTTTGATTTTAATTTTTGTCATTAAATTGTTTCATTTATTCGGTTTTCTTTTGATTATATTTGGTAAATAATAGCTAGCAATCTAAAGTTTATTCAATCGCAGTTCATTGTAGAAATAATACTAATAATAATTTAAATAAATTAAACAAAAAACTGTCAAAATGTTATAGCTTTCTAACAAAAACGCAGACGGTTTCTAGCATTTTACGTATGATTTTGATAAATTCCTCAATAGCAAGAAAACTATAATAAATAGGTATAGGAGTGTTTATACATAATTTGTAGAGAACTAAATTCCCTTTCTGATCGGGTATGAAAATATGGAGCGTTCCATTTAAAATTTTCGACTTTCACGCAATTGAATACAGAGAAACGGTAACTCAATTTTTGACCAGGCTGTGTAAGATATACTGATACAACAAGTGCACCAATGCAAGTATACCAATTCAAAACGTTTTCGAATTAACGTTGGCTGAGATATGTGCTTTTAAAGAGCATAGTGATATTTGCCAAAAAACAATTAAAATCAAAATAACTCGAAAACATAAAACGCTAGGTACCAACAACTGTTATCAAAATTAACGTATTTTTTTACGCATAATTGAATGGTGTAATAAAAACTATAGCATTCCATTTAAAATAACGAAGTTGAGGTCTACTTCCGGTAGACCGGAAGTGATGGCCATCTTGAAAATATTTTAGATTAATAGATTGGAATGAAAAACCCATGTTACCAAAATTTCAAGCCTCTACGAATAGTGGAACCTAAAAAAGTTCTAATGAATCAGTTGCGTGAGACACTCTGTATAATACTTATGATACTTTGTTGTATTAAAAAGGTCGTTAAAAATTTTTTAAAAATCTTTAAAATTTGAAAACGTAAAAGGGTAAAATGTTGAAAAAGTACCAAAAGTTCGTTAAAAATGTGGTTATATTTTATGTTAAATTTTCTATTAAAAATACGTAGAAGCTGAAAATAAAGAATAATATAAAGTTAAAAGTAAAGGAAAAGAAAGATAAACTTACATTGATAAGGTGATGGTCTAATTAAAAAAGAGAAAAATTGAGTAGAAGAAACTAAAATGCGTGCATGACCATGTTGGCGGAGCGAGAAGACGAAAGTGTTACAAACAAGTTGCATGAAATTAAATTTAAAAAATTAATGATTTACTGAAATATACAGGGTGAGCCAATAGTGCAGGGATGGGGGATTGTGGCTTTACTGTTGAAAATTAAAGAAAAATGTTTTTATATCAACAAACATTACAATCATAGCTGCTGCATCAGCTAAAATTATTTTCAACTATACAGGTGGTTCACTATTCCAAGAACGTACTCAACTCAATTTGTTTAATAGAAACATATGTATCTTTTTATACAGGGTTTTGCAGTGTGTCAGACATCCATAGCTCCTATACCAATTAAGTTTGGAATTTCTTTCAAACGCAGGTTTGTACTATATACAATGTGTGTGAATGTCTTTGAAATGCGTATATAACGGAAGACCACAGATTCCTTGACTCAAAATAGGTCGATTTATGTTGACCTGCATTCACTGAGATGTCAGTTCCTAAGTTCAATTAACGTCGTTTTAGGTAACATTTTAAAAACAGAAATGATCGAAAAGTCATGTCTTCAGCAATAATTACTCCATATTTTTGTTTGCTCAGTAGGCAATGACTACATAATTAAAATTTCTGAATAGCCCATTGAGTTCTGGAACTTTTTTGTCCTTTATAAAATTTTGATTACATTGGTGGTTAAACCAGAAAATTCGATTTTTTGAATATTTGCAAGCCTTTTTTATGTCGTTGCAATTATTAATTTATCGTAATTGGTGCAAATTTCTCTGGGAGGCATTGAAATGAACAGCCCTTTCCTCTACAGTTGATTACGAACAAGAATTACTAGGAAAAAATAACTAGTATTCAATTCCTTACTTAAGTGCCAAACACCTTGAGATTTTGTAGTCAAAATGATGTAAATAAGGATTGCAGATACTCAAATATTCCTTTTTTCTGGCTTAAATACTTATGTAATCAAAATTTTATATACCAAAAAGTATTCGCTTAACACATAGCTTTTCCATCATTTCCGTATTTTTAAAATTCTATCCAAAACCATAAAAAGACGTTCATTGAGTCTAGGAACTCACTTCTCAAAAAACGTAATCGAGTTATAAAGAATAAACGAATTTTTTTGCTAACTTTGAAGTCCTCTGGCGGCTAAACCAAGTAACTTTAGATTTAGATAAGTTAACTTAAATTAACCTATTTTGAGCAAAGAAATCTGTGGTATTCGATTGTACACGCATTTCAGAGACATCTTGTCTATGAGTGCATTTCTGGAAAATATTTTCGCATGTACGGGGTGATCCAAAAAAGTGTGACGACACAAAATATATTTTTTATATGGAACACCCTATATATTTTTTACATATGCTGATTATCTGCCTTAAATGTTATAACTGCATATCTTGTTTTCTAATTATGCGTGCAAGGTTACCAATGTTATTAACCATTTTGTGAAAATTTATGCAGTTACTTTCAAATTCCTTATCAGCACTATTATTAAATATTGAAGATTGCAATTTAACACAACGATAAACAAAGTTTGGGTCTTCCGAACACCAATACAACCAATACAATAGTATTTTGCTATTGGATTATATTATACAGGACTGTTACCAGAACCGGTTAATTTATGCAATGTTTAAGGGCTACTGCTTCGACAGGTTTTATTAATTACCTTTGATTTAAGCATGGAGTATATTTAACACTTGTACTTTTTGAGATAATTAGACTGTTTTAAAAATATCGACATAATCATGATTTTTATTACAAAAAATGAGCTATGAAAAGACAATTTTAAACAAAAGCAAGTGAGTTCATTTCGAAAAGATGAAATAGTGTACATCTGTACACTATTCATACTTCGTATATTATACTTCTCTGTAGTTAAAAAAAATAGAATTTTCAGGATGGGTATTAGACATAGTACATCGCTCATCTATTCAACGGATAAGCGATGTTTCGTAAGAATAACTATGTTAACCGCCTTAATCTTCATTATAACGACACTGTCAACACTGATCTTATACCAGAAGTACCACTAACATCGATGGTTCTAGCATATCTGGGCAAGGATTGTAGGAACCATTAACGGGGAATTTTTTTGAATTTCATAAAAAATCAAGCCAGCACTTTTAGAAGATGTTTAAGTGACGTTTGACAAAGAATGTGAATCTCAGCACGATGGTGCACCTCCTCATTTTGATATGATCTTTACAACATATTTAAATAGAATTTTTCTCATTTCTTGTGAAATTATTAGATTTATGCGGACATTTTTGAAATAGTCTAATTATCTCAAAAAGTACACGTGTTAGATGTATAACAAAAATGAAAGTGTTTCATTTAAAATAACAAAGTTAAGATCCCCCCCAAACATCGCGTAAATTAATCGGTTCTGGTAACCAATATTATCCAATAGTATTAGTGGTGGTCGAAAGGTTCAAGCTTTGTGTTTCGATATCCAAATTGTCTTCAATATTTAATAATAGTAATGATGAATTTTAAGTAATTACAAAAATTTTCACAAAATGGTTAATATCTTTTGTAACTGTAAACTTGCGGTAAAAATTTGAAAACATGATATGCAGCTATAGCATTTAAGACAGCTAATCAACATATGTAAAAAAATACAGGATGTTCCATTTAAAAGAATATACAGTTTGTGTCGTCACAGTTTCTTGGACCATCCCCGTATATCCGAAAATATTTACCAGAAATACACTGGTATATACAGGGTTCTTCACCTCAGCTCCCGTCTTCCATACATCAGTTATTAAGTAAGTTAATAGTTTTATATTTTGCAGGCTTGTACTGTATCACAAACCGCATTTCAGGAAATTATTTTTGGTTATACAGGCTGTAACAAAAAGCGTGACCCCATAATAAAATATTAAATATAAAATTAAATATTAAATATAAAATTAAATATTAAATATATAAATATATTTATATATTTAAAATATTATATTTTTTTAATTGCACGATATATATTTTTTTACATTTTTGGGTGTCTTATGGGTCCCTACACTCCGCTAAAACTTTTTGAAATCGACTTAATGATAGCAGCACAAAAAAAGGAAAACAAAAAAATGGTATTTGCGTCGCCGGTTTTAAAAAATAATTAAAATTACAAACAGGATGGTCAAAATCTAGTCTCAAAACATTCAAACTTTAAAGCATATTAGCTTTCTTATTTTAAATTGAACCCTCTACATGTTCTTACATCAATCGATGAAGAATTAAAAAATTTAATAAAGCCTTGGATAATATACTGGGTGTTCATCAGATTGTTACTTTACGCAATGTTTTGGGAACCATAACTTTGTTCTTGTAAATAGTACTTGTAATAAATTCGTGTACTTTTTGAGATAATTCGACTGTTTTAAAAATGTCGGCACACGCTGGGCAAAATACCGATTCCAGTTGGACAAAATTATTTCATGAGTTTAATAACAGCAAGAAGGCTAGAAAAACTTGAAAATAATAAGACAACAAGATCATCGATGATGATCAGAACACGGCGAGTTTAGCTTATGAACTCTTCTAAAATTCCCCCCACTCCGGGCTTGATCTTTAGAGGCGTCTGTGGCTGTCTCTTTGTTGCTCTTTGTATCGCATAAGTTGTTTCTTATGATGGGGACGTCGCCGCGCTCTGATGATACTCTATTGCATAATCCATAACCAGTTTCGATTTCTTTGGAATAATGCGAAAAATTTTTAAAATGTCTGTATTTTGGGTTTTCGTTACAACTTATGTAACTTAAATAAATACTGTGTGTAATGAACAAGAAAAGCATAATCCATAACCAGTTACAACCTAGATATAGGAAGATTGCAGAAATACAGCAAAAATATGAGGATTCTGGAGATATGACCAAAAATCTCCAAAATGTCCTCATTTAGGAGTCTTATTACAAAAATTAAGTAATATTCAAAAATTAAAATCCATGGCGAAGACTTATGTATAAAAATTATTCGTTATGGCCTAAAGATTATAAGTCGTTAGAATTTGGCTATTACATTTTTGCAGTAATAACGCTATTATCTCTGAAATATCAGAATTGATGATTATTGCAAAACTTTCTCATAACTCGTAATTCAAAGTGGATGGTCACAGACTTTATTCTCCAAAATTTTGAATATAAAAAAGAACATAAAGAATTTGCAGAAATACAGTATCAATCATATCCTTATTGCTTGTCTCCTATGCTCCTGCGGAAAGTTGCACAATAAATTCTTACACGCTACTGTTTACTATAATAATAATTAATTGTTATGAAATTAGATTTCCAGAAGCCTGCCTTAAGAAAAAGTTTTTTTGTTTGCAAACCTTAAATTCTGACAATGTTTTCTTGACTTTTCTCCAACTAGAATCGGAATACAGCTCAGCGTGAGCTGAAATGCTTCCTGTACCAGCCATAAATAACAACAAAACCCCCTCAGATATCAAGCTTTGCGTAAATTATCTTGTTTCTTGCAATTTTACTTCTCTATCTTGATTTTTGAAAAATTGATAATTCTGACTCCAGAATCCTAATTAGCATCCCAAAAGGTCTCACTACCGCCAAGTTTTATCAAAAAAATATTATCAGTTTTAATTGAAGAATTTTAGATATATCTCAAATTATGGTTCACTATGGTCCTTATTGGAATTAGTTAGTATAATAGAGAAATAATTAGGATATAATTATCATAATAGAGAAATTCTGAAAATTTGAAGTCAATATCATGTAATGAAAAGAAGTTACGCGTTAAAGTGTAAAGAATTTTACCATTTCCGTGATGCAAAATCACACTCTCTTATATTTGAATGGACGTCAATCAGACGATTTCAGTGCTTGAAACTTGTTCTCATAATTTAGCTAAACAAGTTGGTTTAACAGATAAAAATTTCATCATATAAACGGGAAAAATATTTTGTATAGTTTTCATAACATTTTCGAAGCATTATATATATCTTTCAATTGGTAAGATAATTTTTGTAATGGATACTTATATTGTTTTCGTCACTAATCTACTCTCCATAACAATCTTTGAAATTTTTTATTTGAAACATTTTGTTATATTTATGTTATCATTAAAATGACTTTTACGCATAATAAAAAATCTATTTCCAACCAGGAGAGAATACCATAAGTGGCATCAATTAGGTTGGAATTATAATGGGGGTCATAATAAATGGCAGTTGTTTTTGTATCCATATCTGTTACTTAGCCACAAATTCATAAGATTAGACGTTTTTTTCGTCATAACAAAAATTGCTTCAATTTTTTAAATAACACTTTTATTTAAAACTTTTGTCTATAAAATTAATAGTTATGAGTTATAAGGTCGTGTCAATTTAAATGCTTCACTTGGTATAAAGACTGCGTCAGCCGCTCTATTTGCATTGAACCGTTTTCAAAGTTACTTCTTATACAAATTGTTCGCTATAATTTTTTTTTTGTGGAATTAGGTTTACTGAAGCCTAGAGAAAAATTTCCTTTATAAATAAGCAATGAAAAAGATAATTTTAAACAAATGCAAATTATAGATGAAAAAGTATAACAAAAATTTGATAATTTTATTTAATTAAACTTAAAAAAAAATAAATACAAAAACGTCGACTCTTAAAAAAAAAAATAGTGGTACCTATATTTTATATTTCAAAAATTATCAGGTATACTTTAAATATTTAACGGCAATATATTCAATTCAAAAAATATTTGACACATATATTCATTGTATTTTTCAAAGAATTTTTTTGAAATCACAACTTAAAAACAAAAGAAAAGTGATTTGTTCTTTTCTGAATTAGATTTGTCTCAAAAAAAAGATAAATCGCTCCTACCATTGTCGTATCTCTTACAGTTTCTGAGTGTGCCTATAATAGTAGCAGAAATTCCCAATCATCATAAACTTCAAGACTTGTTGCGTTGCTGCGATCGAATTACTACGTTTAATTAAATTCAATTTCATCAACGTTAAAGTTAAAGTTTAAGCAGTAAACATCATTATAAATTTCTTAATTAGAAAAAAATAAGTATTCGACAAGACTTTTTTTGCAATCGTTACAAAAAGTATAACAAAAATTTGATAATTTTATTTAATTAAACTTAAAAAAAAATAAATACAAAAACGTCCACTCTTAAAAAAAAAATAGTGGTACCTATATTTTATATTTCAAAAATTATCAGGTATACTTTAAATATTTAACGGCAATATATTCAATTCAAAAAATATGTGTCAACATTGTATTTTTCAAAGAATTTTTTTGAAATCACAACTTAAAAACAAAAGAAAAGAGATTTGTTCTTTTCTGAATTAGATTTGTCTCAAAAAAAAGATAAATCGCTCCTACCATTGTCGTATCTCTTACAGTTTCTGAGTGTGCCTTATAGGCACACTCAGAAATTCGTAAATTAAATTTATATTATATTATTTATATTATATATATTATATTATATTTATATTATATTATTTATATTATTTAAATTAGTAGCAAAAATTCCCAATCATCATAAACTTGAAGACTTGTTGCGTTGCTGCGATCGAATTACTACGTTTAATTAAATTCAATTTCATCAACGTTAAAGTTAAAGTTTAAGCAGTAAACATCATTATAAATTTCTTAATTAGAAAAAAATAAGTATTCGACAAGACTTTTTTTGCAATCGTTAATTATATTATCAGTTTGTTATTTTAAAAGTGGAATTATACAATTTTGAACTTTAAGCGTAACGTATCAGTTTTAAACTATTTTTTTTTACAATAACACATTAAAATTTCTCAAACAAAAACAGTTTATAATTTGATATTAATAAAACAAACTGTAGTAGTAAGATGTTTTTTTGCGAAATATGATAAAGAAGTAAATGAGGAAGTTTTTGTAGATAATATACAGGTGTCTTAAAATTAAGTAGACACAAATAACTTAATTAATATTATGTTAAAAATTTTATATAGTGTTGATGATTAAAGTAAGATAGCTTGCGAAATGTGCTAACATACAAGAGTTTTGGTGTTTTCTGATACAATAAATAATAACAATAATGACTCATTGCCAGTCAAAATGTAATAGAGAAAAATTTTTTTTTCTTAATGAAGTATCATATATTTTTTTTAGAAATACGATATGAATTGAAATACAAATTTAAGAAAGCACAGGTGCTTCGTTAGAGAAACTCAACTTAGTTTCATCTTTTTGACTAACCTTGTATGCTTAATTTGTATGTTATTATTATAGAGTTAAAAAAACAAAAACTTTTGTATCTTAAAGCGACCCTGTATACAGGGTCAATTTTATACTAATTACTATAATAGATGATCCCATCCAAAGATACTAGATTAAATATACAGCGAGTATATGATATGTTGGCTGAGAAATAGGGTTTTAAAGAGCCTTGTAAAATTTAACAAAAATAATCTTAAAATCATAAAAACTTGAAAACAATAACGGTGACTTTTATCAAAGTAAATGTTGAGGATAGAAAAAGGTTTATGTTTATGTTTTAAGGTCTATGTTGTAACTAAAAATGACGGCTATTTTGAAATAATTTTACACCGAAAACTTAAGATAACCCTTAGTACCAAAATTACAGAATATTTTCACATATTTGGCAGTGTGGTTCCTAAGTACAATTAACTGTATAATCTAGTTCATAGCAAGAAATCTGCAGGAATTCAGATTTACCTACCAGATTTTACAAACCATATTAATATCCAGAGTCTTGATTGGTATTTATAACCTTACGCTACCATTAAATCTTCAATATTATTACAAAATGAATATACGTGTAGTGAAGGAATTAGTTCTTTTTTCTGGAAGAAAAATCAATACGTAACTAAACTTCTTGCTTCCCATGATGATTCATACCAACGAAGATCTGTTATACTTTGGAACACAAAAAGCTAAATACTTTTATCAACATTTGGACAACATCTAAACTATGGCATTTTATACAAAATGTAGCACTAACTTTACTAGATTAATAAAATAAATCAAACTAATATCTCTGGATGTTATAAAGAAAACTGCAAAGGGAAAAAGGAAACTCCAATCACAGAAATTTGGCCAACTTTTTCTTTGGTTTACGGATTAAAGTAACGATAACATTTCTGACAATATATTTTTCGATCTTTTGAATAGAAATTCTTATTATTTTTTAAGATAATCCCCTCTTGTAAGATGTAAACTAAAATATTTTAGGGAGGTAAGTTCACTAATGTTTTAGTTTTTTCTGTCAAATATAAAGTCATTAGTAGTTGTTCATCAAAATGCCAAATATATTTTTCTTATTGCTTAACCTGCTCAATTATTTAGTTCAGCAATGTGTTAATATTTCTGAATATGATCTTAATCCTTTACACTTTTTCGATACGTATATCCAGTAAAGTACTATAATGCATCATACCTTAAATCGATATTTAAATTAAAAAGTATTTTTTATCTGTACTTGTATTGGTAATTTATTATGAATTGCAGCTTTACATGTTTCGAGCTATTATGGTCATCTTCAGAAGCCTTGTTAAAAAATTAAAATAATGAACATTCCAAATATTAAATAAAATTAATTACACATTTGTTACACATAAAACTAAACACATTGAAATAAGTAAAATTGAACGTTAAAACTGTGAAATGGACGAACAAGACAACTGTATCAAACAAAAATGCGAAAGAATGACTGGAATCGATATCTTGATATTCTTTTTCTTTTTTTGTAGCTGTTGATTATCAGTTAGTAGACGAGATGAGCACATTTTGCGTAAAAAAATATCAGCAACCATTTCCAATGTTGAAGTCGAATCCTCTTCAATATAATCTTTACCTAGCAAATAGTGTCATAGATTTTTAGGTCATATTATATTTCTATATGGGGTTCCAATGTTGACACCTACTTTAGAATCGCCTATACATTACTTAATTTATTCGTTCAACTTTCTTGCCTTCTTGAAAATTTAACAATGACGTTTTGCTTTGATATCTTTGAAAAAATTACCTCTTATGTTTTTAGTGATAAACCAAATGTTAACGTTGTTTCTCGCGAGTACTTATGTTGTCCTTATATTATTTAATCTACTCTACTTTTTGTTTGAAGAAATGAATTCATATCAAATTGAAGATTGAACCTTCATCTTTCAAATACTGTATAACTCGTTATTTCTATTTGAAATCGAATCCACCTAAGAAATGTTAAAGGATGTATTTGACGTTTTAGTAGAATCACGAAAAAATGATAAAATTTGTAAGATCGTAGAGTCCGTATTTTTGAAAATGAAGAAATGATTTGCATATCAAATTTAAGATAGAACCTTCCTCTTTAAATTGATGTATAACTGGTTGTTTCAATTTGAAATCAATTCCATCTAAGGAATGTTAAAGGATGATGTGTCTTATTTTTGAAATGACTTTTATGTCAAACTGAAGGTTGAACCTTCCTCTTTCAAATGATGTATAAGTCGTTGTATCAATTTGAAATGAATTCCACCTAAGAAATATTAAGGGGTTAAACCACTCTAGATCGTCGAAAATTAAAGTAATTTTTCGATTTTTTTTTCCGAGAAAATAATGAAAATTTTGAAAAATGTTTGTATGTCTTTATTGGATACATTTTGGAATATAAAGAATATTTTTTTAATTAAATGAAATGAAAAATGGTCTTAAACTGATCTTAAAAATACGCACTAAATTGTTTATAGTTAAAGATCACATCAAGAAAACCGTACGTCTTTCTCTAGATAATGCTTCTTGGAAGGTGCAGTGAAAATATAAAGAAAATCGGTAAAAAATTATGCGAGTTATGTTTCCAGCCATTTTAAAAAAAGGAGTTTAAAGAAAAACACGTTTAAACTTTTGAGTGGTCAAAAAATGAAGAAGTTTTGATATAGTATCAATCTGCCGTACAATTGACCTTCTAACTTAAAATTTTCTTCTTCTTTTGTCATGGATTGTGTGAACGACTTAGCTATTTTAGCTGCATCGGATAAAGACTTTTCGGCTTGTTGCACTCAGCGTGTGTCAACTTCGATGCAGAAATTGTTACAATTTGCTCCAATTTTAATGTCTAAAACCTTCATTATTTCCATTATAAGTAACATCCCATCATTAACATACATACTGAAATGTGAGTATTCACCCTAGATTTTGTTTTGGCGGCTATTGCCCAAACTATAAAAAACAGTACCTACCTTCGGATTCCAATTCATCAGTCAATCAAACAAACGGTTCAATGGTCGTAAGCTTGATGATTTTGGTCTTTTTTCGTATTCGCTGCTTCGCTTTTGACCTTTCCGATCTCGACTTGTTTGGTGTTCACTCATGTTTGTTTTATGCTTAGCATTATATACTCACATAAGCAATAGTAGGGATTATCACACCGAAAGTCAGCCCGAAAGCCTAATTACTGCAAAAATTAATCTTATTTAAATTGCCTGCGCGTTTGACAAAAGCGCGAGTAAAAATATTTAAGCGAAAAAAAAAATTCATTTTTTGAAAATTCTAGAGTGATCTAACCCCTTAATGGATGGTGAGTTTTTGATGTTTTAGTAGAATCACAAAAAAATGGTACAATTTTAAAGTGGAGGTCGTATTTTTGAAAATGAAGAAATGACTTGTATGTCAGATTGAAGGTTGAACCTTCTTCTTTCAAACGATATATAACTCGTTGTTTCATTTGAAATCAATTCCACATAAGAAATATTAGAGGAATGTAAAGGATGTGTTTTTGACGTTCTTGTAGAATCACCAAGTAGTATTTTTGAAAATGAAGAAATTATGTCGTTGTATCAATTTGAAATCAGTTCCATCTAGAAAATGTTAAAGCATGATTTGTTTTTAACGTTTTAGTAGAAAGACAGAAAAAATAAAATTTGGAAGATCTTGAAGCATTTATAAACACAACCCAACTCGGCCCAATTCAAGTAAACCTAATATTTCGTCAGATTTAGCATCAACAGTCCAAGCATTATACTATTTCACAAGATCAGTTTTGCTTCGAAATCACTTCATACCAGCTTCTGAAAAATATTAGGAAGAAGTTCTGAGGAGGTCCGAAATGTCAAACATTTTTTCAAAAAACACGGCCAAATGCAATATTAGCTGCAGTTTTACTGTTAGTTCTAGTTTTTAGTGTAATATAAAGTTTGTTTCTATATGAATTTTTTAATCGTTACTTTCTTAGTGCAGTCCTACATGTATTGTTGGCCATCTTAAAAATGCGCAATAGCTTACCTGCAGATTTCTGGTATCATGAATTTTTACCATATATAGGTGTTTCGGTGACTTGGGGCACAAATTAAACTACACATACTAGAGTGGAAATGATGATGATTCGTGTAAAAGCTTTGGGTCTAAACCATTAAATGGCGAAGTTATAGGTCATCAAAGTCAAAAAATTTTAACAGATATTTCTAAATATTTTCAATACTGTTAAAGGTAGAGCGTTGAAATTTGGTAATGTGTAAACCATTTCTAATGGTCTAATGGTTGAATCATTAGTCAGGGAGTGAGGTAAATTGATCTACGGAAATCATACTATACAGAGTGTTCCCAAAAATTTAGATGCTCAGAACTTTTTTATTCGCTCATAAACCTGCATTTATTTTTGCACTTTCCAATAGAAAATTTATTTTCGAAACTTTTATGACCTTTACGAAATTTATGTAAAATTCACCGTTGTTGAGTTAAATCCAAAAATGTTGGACCTCGACAATAACAGAAAAAAAATCTAAGCCAGCCATGATAATTGAACAACGTATTCAGTTACTAACTCGTTAACAATCGTTTAACAATTATTCGTTTGTATAAAAACTTAAAGGGTTCAATATAGTATCCGCTTTTAAAAGCACTTTTTACTGTAATTATTACCCCGGTCTAACATTTTTGGATTGAACTCAAAAACAGTGAATATTCAGGTTTTGTTCAACTGATTAATTGTTAAACGATTGTTAGTGAGTTGATTGGCTTAATTTGTCGTACAATTGTTATGGCCGATTTAGAGTTTTTTTATTACCATTATTGCCGGGGTCTAATAATTTTGGATTTAACTCAAGAACGGTAGATTTTATCTAAATTTCGTAAAAGTAATAAAAGTTTCTAAAATAAATTTTCTATTGGAAGATGCAACAATAAGTGTAGGTTTAAGAGCAAATAAAAAATATCTGAGCATATAAATTTAGGAACACCCTATACAGGGTGTGTAAGTATTGTTACAGTGGATTGATTTAACTCACAAACTGTCTAATGATTCTACTTAATATTGCACTCTGTACCAGATTTCAGCGCTCTACTTTAAACAGTACAGAAAATATTTTGAAAAATCAGTTAAAATTTCTTAACCTTGATGACCTATAACTCCGCCATTTATTGGTTTAAACCAAACATTTTTATACGAATCTTCATCATTCTCACGTATACTAGGGATGAAAATGATGATAATTCATTTAAAAAATATAGACATAGATCTAAAATGGCAAACATACAGGACATCAAAGTTAGAATACTTAAAGACATGTTTTTAAATATCTTAAAAGCTTCAAAATTTGGTGCAGTATAAACAAATATTAAGTTGAATCGGGCTGCCAGAACAATGATATACAGGGGTGTTTCAGAAATTTGTTTGCTCATAATTTTTTTTTTTCGATTGTAACCCTACATTTACTTTTGAAGCTTTTATCTAATAATATTGGTAATAGTTTTCGAGGTAAATGTAGAAATGTTAGGATCCAATTTTAATCGTAGTACTAAATAAAGCCAAAATTTAAATTGGCTACAAAAAAATGGCAAAACAAATTCGATTTTTTGATTAGGTAGAGTAGACTTCAACTATATTTACTTCTTTGAATAAATTGGAAGCAGTTATCAAATTTAATGGTTTATGAATATGTATGATGTATTCAAATAGTTAAGTGAATTTCTTTTTTTAGAATATAAATCTGAGTTGGCGTTAGTTTTAAAAAGTTATTTCTCGTTTGTTCTCGCATCGGACGCCAAATTACTTTCACTACTTTTTTGCACCAGCTGGGCCCGTGCTGCTAGTCGAGGGAAGCGCACGCGCGGTTTCGTCAACACCGTGCGGCCGCAGTTATGGCCCGGGGGCGGCGGCAGCGGCAGCAAACTTTTTTGGGGGTCCGGGAGGAGGGGAGCTTATGGCCGGCTGTGTCAAGTTCAAGGCCGTCTGGATTTAGCGCGTCTATTTCAGGGGCGCCCGCTCTCCGGGCCTCCGACAATACCCGACATCGATCGGCCGACTGTTTTGGGCCCTCGTATTCCTAAACAACACTCCCCCTATTATCGTTTTTCATGGTTTTTCTTTAATTTTTTTAAGATTTATCAATAGAAAGGTAATCTAACACAGTAACCCACTTATCTAAAAAAAATCATGTAATGGTCGTTTCAAACAGTTCCCTTAGGCTAACGTCGTAAATTTGAAAACGTCCATTATCTCACCACGTCGATGGTACACAATAACAAATTGCTGATGGAGGAAAAACTGGTTTTATTTGCAATAAAAAAAGTTGAAAAATGGGCGTCGATTTCGAAGCTGGCTAATTTGGACGGTAATTACCTGCTAATTTCCTGCTGTCCCGGCCGGATGTGTTCTACCTTCCCCCCAAAATTTCATGGGGGCCAAAACACAATGGGTTTGTTGTATTTTTACTCTTTTCGCACGACTGAAACCCAGACACAACAAAAACTGATTTTTATTTTTTTAAATAAACAAAAATATAACACTTGTTATTTAACAATGATCCTCGCAAATATGACACAAAAATAGTCTATAAAAATTCTCATTTATCATCAAGTTATCTGTTGGCATGAACCCTTACGACCTCGAGGCGTATAATTGTTTACAGACTGTCGCTTTCACTAGCATCCAATCTAATTTACTTCGAGCGTTAATTGCACTGAAATTAAAATTTGAAATAAAATCGTGCTGTCATTAGATGGTTTAACGGAATGAATTTTTTTCGTTGTTAATTAAGCACGCGTCAAACAGAGCGGCGTTAGTTCATAAACGTGCATATACGCAAAGAGTAATTGCAGTCAAGGTTAAGGCCGAGTGATTCTGTTCCCTCGTTCGTTGTAATCGTAATTGCATAATTGCTGACGTGTTGGTGTTCGCCATATGTGTACACGCGACGTTTATTTCTATCTCGTCACATCGTAAGTCAATTTGTTTAAATGGAATTTTTTATCGGTTTACAGAAAATTATTTCTGAAAAGAAATCTTTTAAAAAAGAGTTAATTATTATTTACTCCTTTGGATTGAGGTAAAATAAAAATTCTTGAACGACGGGATATCTTTACCTGAGATAATATATAATTTTGAGCAAATCTCGGTAGCAAAGATCGTTTAAACCTTAATGTACATTGCTACTTAAGGTTGTGCAGCCTCTGGAAACAAACAAGTTTTTATTGGTCGAAATTCTGCTTAGTTGCTGAGGCGAAACTGCCGTAGCATCTTTCGTAAAGGTTTCATTATCTCGTGTAGGTGTGGATTTTATTAAACCAACACCGAATTCACATTAACATCCACCAAAAATTTCTTCTCTTTCATTTCAATATCGAAAGATACCGAATTTATATTTAAAAAAAATTAAAAATAAACATAAGTATTAATACATTTCGATAACTTTTTATGAGTCCAAAATCAAAAGAACTCTGTTCCACGACTCCTTTTTTCATTTTTTACATTGACCTGAACTGATAAGACAATAACCATGATAATTTGGCACGCGAAGTAGGTGTGCCTAAGAAAATAATAACAAAGCGAGGTTATCTCAAACTTTTTCTTGAACGGATCTTATCTCTAAAACATGCTTTAATCAGCCAACTTTCACATGTATTATTGCTCGCCCAAAAACTGGTAAATTTTGGTGACCTGTGATCTATCTTGGCCTTAATGTATCGTATGATTCGACAATTTTTGGTTATCTTAGTAATAAATTACACGAAATTGATTGATATCTCATTTTACTTTTAAGTGATTCTTCTTAATTCAATTTGCTATGAATTTTCCAAACATTACGAAAATTGTCGCCACCTGCTTGCTATAAATTGGCGTATAAATAATGTTTCTTACACTTAATAAGCTTAGACTTTCAACGTAATTCAGTCAGTTAGAGAAATGAATTACGACAGGTTAAATTTATACGAATTACCACATTTATCTCAGTTTCTCCCGGCATTATTAAGTTCTCAAATATACAAAGTAAATGTTACGAATGACATAAATATTTGAAATATTTTAGAATTTATATCACATAAATCTGAATTAATGTTTTAGTGCATGTAACAATAATAAATTGAAGATATGATGTTGCAAAAACTATGTTTCTTTTAGTTGTCATTTCAATCTATAATTATTGTAGGACTCGATTTCTTTGTTTTCGTAGAGAAGAATATTGATTCTAAGTTTTCTGTACTTAGGAAAATAAATAATTATATCTCAATTTTGTTAAATTTTATATTATGTACTGGTAAATACCACGATCTGAAGAGACGATGACTTTAACAGTAATATTAATTATTGATCAAATTTGAGATCATGGTATAAACGTACTATAGCAATAACAAAGTTGATTATCACAAAGAATGGCACGAAGATATATCGAAAAAGAGGTTATGAATTGATGAACTTAGATGAATATCGATGATGATCACTGAGGCCTCTAAGATATCATCTCTTGGTGGACGATAGGTAATTGCCATCATCTTTGTTAGGTGGAATAAAGTTCAATTGTTTATTCGCAATTTAATATTGCATTGTACAAATTCAATATAAGGTAGTTCGTCAGTGACATTTTCTGCATCTTTGACAAAGCTAATGATCTTATTAGGTATGTTATATAAAAGCTTAACTTAACGTTTAAGCTTTTCAAAATACCAACTTATACTTGTACTTTAATTCTACAAATTTCTACTTTGGAATTCTCTATCACTCAAGAGTTTTGACTTGGTTTTAAAAGGTTTTTGTATTAATTTAAATTGATTCTAATAAATCTTTAGATACACCTAATTATTAAACTGTTTGGTTTATTGAGATCTGGATGAAACTCTTAAGTGATTAAACATTGACTCTGTTTTGGTCTATATGAACACATGACTGACGTTGAACCATCCGATATTGTAACCAAATCAACGCCTAAACCAAGTTCTCTACGGAAATGTGACGCCGGCGTCTTTGAACTAACATTTATATCAGCTATATTATAGCTAACCCTTGTTATCCGCGGATTTGCTTATCCGCGGTGTTCCTTCCTTATTATCCGTGGTAGCAGGTCTTGGTATCCGCAATTGTCAACTCATCCCGGGTCTTCGATGTTTGTCGGATTGGCGATCCCGGGAAATCCTGCGGCTGCCTGTTACTTTGAAGCAGTATTAGCTGAACTGAACACAGTTATAGAAGACGGACTACATTTCGACAAGGAAAACGGGCTCCTTATGTATTTAAATGCAGCTGGAGAGATTTTATTAAAACCGATGGTTGTTCATCAATTCGAAAATCCGCGCGCCTTTAGAGGCAAAGCCAAAACCTGATTACTGGTTCATTGGAGAGCGAATAAGAGGGCATGGGTTACGTATGGTTTCAGATTGGTTTGAAAATTGTTTTACGTGTGCAGTAGAACAATACCCTATGTGAAAAAATTTGGACAACAAGGCGCTATTGGTAATTGATAATGCTCCAGGCTACCCACAATAACCATTCACAACAGTTAATCCCAACATAAGGGTAGTTTGCCTTCCTCCTAATACCACCTGCTTAATCCAACTCTAATAATTAGGGTGATTTAAATACCTTTAAAAAAACTAAAGGGAAGTTTAAATCAAATTGCGGAAAAAATAGACAGCAATCCTGATCTAACTTTTAGTTGCCGGTGCCACCTCCATCATTAAGAAAGCTTGTGATCAACAAATCACCCTCAACCCAAAACGAAAAATAGAAATCTTACAAATTGTTCACCGTATTCTTAGAGAGGGGTTGGTACACTTAACGGAAGAGGTCATTGAAAATCTTGTGAAGACCCATTTTGAGGAGTTGTCGGAAAAAGACTTGGAAGACATTATTAACTCCCACGACAAAAGTGACGAAGAGGATGAAAATACTCCTACTGAGAAGAAGCCACTTACTTTAGCAAAAGTTAGAATTATTTTAGAACATGCCAATAATTTAATGGAGGAAGTACGCACAGAACGAATATCAATATTTATAGTGATTTGCGAGCAATTTTGGCTCCCTACGAAAAATTAAAAAAAAACATCGAACAGAAAATCGTCAACCTGACCTACCTAACCAGCAACCTAAGTAATAGTAAAAAATCTGATTATTAATAACATTTTAATTATTATGTTTTGATACAAAAAGTGTATTGTTAAGCTTATTTAAAAAAGAGACAACACACAAGAATTAGTGTTAGTAAGGTTTTACTAACACTAATTAATAATACTAGGTGTAACAATTTTGAGAATTTATTTTAATTCGTTAGAATTTATATTATTTTCTGTGATAACTTTTGATTAAAAATTAAAGTGTATATACTTGTTTTTATATTAAAATGTTTTCAAACAGAAATTACACCTTTTATTTCATTAAATAACTTCAACTAAAATTGAATTTTTGTATAAAATTGATTTGGGTATAGACCAAGCTGCACCGAACACCCTTTTTCCCATAAAGCTTAAGACTTTTTATCCGCGATTTTCTATGGGAGGTGTTTTTGAGACATCGAACCCCCGCGGATAACGGCGGATGTATACTTATATTTTGTGGACTAGTAAAATGACACCGAAATGAGACTTTAGGTAATTTTAACCGGTGACATATTTAAAAGAAATTATTGTTTTGAACGTTCTGAAAATGAAACGCATAGTAGAGAAATTAAAGGCAGAAGGAAATAAAGTTTTTTTCAAAGGGGTTTGAAAGCAAATGAAAAAATTATTTTGATTCACATACAGTTCATATAATTCCTTTGTTTTATTAGTTTATTATAATGCATTATATGTGCAAATATAAAGTAATCTTAAGTACCATAATAATAAATAGTGTATATATGTTAGTATAATAGATGGCGGGTGAATAAACATTATTATTTTATGAATATACGTATTAACATAATGAATAAATTATTAGATTTTAAAGTTGTATAATAGTTACAGTTAGTTATATTATTATGTAGAAATAGATGAATTTTACGAAATATTAAATTTGATTAATTTAAAACATTTTAAAAAGTTAAAAAGAACTACGAATTCCATATGTGACTGTAAGTTATGCTTGATTCCCCGGTTATAATACATAATAGTTGCCCCACGATTATCGTATAAACGTCACGTCTAAGCGAAGAACACAGACAAGTGAGTGAAATTGTAATAAAATTGCATAATGAAGCTAGTATTACAGTACTTATTATTCAATACTATAAATATAATGTTGGCTGTAATGAGCGAGATTCGCAAGATAGGACATTGACTTTAAGAAAATTGTGATTTTAAGTTGAAATATATTTGGTTAAATTTGAAGAAAAAAACCGAGTTACATTTAACTTTACATATAATAATGAAAATTTGCCTCTCTTACAAAACTTCACCAATTTTGTACGTTCTCTCGATATACATTATTTTAATTACAACACACAAATTATGTTGGGAGAAATCACCAAAATTGTAAGTTTACGATGAAACATCAAAAAATCCCTAGAATTTAAGCAATATGTGCTTTATCGATATAACACAAGCTTTTGAAAGAATCCCTTGGAAATATTGAGAACACAACTTAATATATGACATGGACACTTAGTATAAACCAAATATGTATGGTAATAAAAAATGTATGAAACCAAAGCGATTAAACAGGTGACTCACTTAATCTTTTTATATTTAATCTGTAATGGAAAAACAATAACAAACATTTTTAGAACAGCTGGACCGTGCATTCCTTATTACAGTTTCTGAAGACAACTCCAAAGTTACTACATTATATTAACACTAAACCAAAGAATCATAATAGCTTAATAACATCTGAGGAACTGATAAAATGTTAGCTGGAGTGCAACTGCAATATTCTCTAACATTCATCATACTGAAAGCATAATCAAGTTGTATGATAACAGTCGAGATGAATACGCTAAGAAATATACGAAACAAAACTCAATGCACAAAACGTATGAAGATATCAAGAGAACAATGCAGATTACAGGTGATAGCTAGATAAAAGAACAGTCTTATTGAAATGCAAAAATTACCAACCCAGTAGGAAAAAATTACAGGAAAAATTGCCAAAATGATCGTAAGAATTTTGTACCACATCATTTAAAAAAAAAGCTCAATATTAATATTCGTTCGAAATATTACTTTTAATTGTAAATCATAATTTTTCTACTTATATTAATTAAAAAATAAAAAAGGAAACGTGAATGACCCAAAACAATATTTATGTTTGTTTTTTTTTTAATTTTACAAAATAATACATGATACTTTTTGATGACCTTATTACTGTTTAGAAATGACCTTCCACACTACAATTCCGTCGACAGTTAATATTGATTAGTGTAAGTACAAAGAGTTTCAAGGCCGTTGTTGTTTAAATTAAAATTAGAATTATCATTAGGACTAATACTAAAACTAACGCTAGATGCTTCTAAAACTAACACTTTTCAGGAATTGATTCGAAGTAGTTTTTCGAATTAGTTTTAGTTCTGGTATTAATTCTGTTTTTAGTTTCATTTAATCTGACAAAAGAAAACATTTAAAAAAATACACATGGGACTAAAAAATGTTGCAGATAAAATTTGTTCGGTTTGAGGGGGTCTGGTTCAATGGCACCACAGATAACCCCCTCTTTTATCCCTCGACGGCGGAACGGAGAATAACTTACAAATTTAAATACGAACCCACCCTTTTTAGAGCAGAATCGGATTCCCTGGGAAAAGTTACATTAATTTTATCTAAGCTGTTCATGTTTTTCCTTGCTTACAAGGTGTTTAGATATAAATTTTATATCTTTTGTTTGTTTGGAGAATAAATTTAGCTTGAGTTTTTCTTAAAGCTTTCTTAAAGCTTGAGGCCCCTTCAAACCTTGCGAAGTGTTAAATCGTCATATCGAGCAATTAATTTAATTCAGTAAAAAAATTGTCATAGCACCTTGTGGGCGAGGAAACCATAAAAATCTGTTCTAAGAAAGTATGATACTAGGAATATATAGGTAAGCTATTGCGCATCTTTCAGATGGCAGATAATGTATAACGTCACTAAGAGAGTGACGGTTAAAAGATTCATATAAAACAAACTTAATATTGTTTGAAATTATTCTAGTTTTGTGAAGTAGTATATTAGATTGGGGCGAGTTGGATTTGGGATGAGTTGGGTTATGTTGTATTTATAAATGCAATAGAGGCAGTAATTGAAGAGGGTTAACACAGGGTTCTATCTTGAGGCTATTATTGTAGAATGTCTTTTTCAATCAAATTGTGGCACAAGAGCGAGATAACATAGATGTAAAATTGATCGCTTATGCTAACGATCTTGTAATCATAGTTAGTGGTTGGGAAATTGAAGATATGAACAAACTGCACAGCTGACGTTGGGAAATATAGTGAGTAAGATGGAGGAAGTGAATCTAGAAATCGCTTCTAAGGAGACGAAGTGTCCTAATGACAAGCAGAAAAAATGCGAAAGAAACTACAGGAAGAGTCAAAGATCATGTAGTCGAATCAAAAAGCTCATTAAACTATTTGGCTGTAATGATTGGAAAAACTTAAAATAGGGGGCACAGATAGAGTATATAGAAAATAAGACGTATAGAACTGTCAATGCTTTAAATCCAATCATGGTTTCAACAAACGGACCAAGGGCAGAAAAGAGCTGATGTGTTTAGATCGAAGGAACACCAAAGATCAAACCGATGAGTGTTAGATGAGTGCCTGAGTTGTCAGGTCAAGGGAGGCCCGAAGGATTGGCCTTGTATGACCAGTTGATAGATATAGGAGAACTGGATGACAGGCCCAGTTCTCAGAAAGATAATATGAAAAATAAATCTCAAAAATAAAGAATAGCATCCACTTTTGAAATACTCTATATATTAAATTCTATAGGGATTATCATCACAAACACAGCAATACAACACTTATACAATTTACATCAAACATTTGATATTAAATATATGTTAACATACAAATTAAACCAAAACATTTTGGAAATATTCTTTGATTTAATATTACCAAAAGGAGGACTTCATGACTATCCAAACCCTTTAGAATTTAAATTCAACCTACTTGCTGGGAAAAGATTATGGTGCACTTTCTGAATCTGGAAATATTCAAGAGGATTATTCTCCAACGTTAGAAATTGCTGCTGATAGGTACTCTTTTAAGCAAAACGTGTTTATCTCGGCTAGTAACTGATAAACAGCTACCAAAGAAAGGAATGAAACGAAAATAGCGATTTAAAGTATCATGCATTACAGTAATTTTCTGGATATATGTGTCATAAGTAAGATAAAATCCTACTGTTACATGGACAAATAAAGTTTCGGAAGGTAGTTATGTTTAGGGCTGGGTTAAAGTATCGATATATCGATACAGCAGCGCGTATCGTATAGCCGATACGCAAATCAGTGTTATATCGACATATTAATACAAAGAAAATATCGAGGTCAATACAAAGAATGATCTTCAATTATCAATATTTAGCGTTCTAATAGCGATAACTTCTGTAAAGAGAATATATTCTTTAGTTATTAGAATCTAATTATCTGCCAACAGCATTCAGATTTCTGTTAGCAGTTTTCAGACATTTGTCAATAGTTATATTCTTCTTCAAACAACATCCAGACTCCTTTCAGAAGTATGTAGCTTTTGTTAGCAATATTCAGTCTTTTTATAGGAATTACCCTGTAAAGAGAATATAGTCTTCAATTACCAGGAGCTAGTTTTCTGTCAACAGTATCTAACAGTTTCTAGACTTTTGCCAGTAGTTATAAGCATCTACAAGCAATTTCCACAGTTCTTTTAGAAGTATTTATCGTTTAAGAAGTAATATTCAAATTTTTATAGCAGCATCTTTTGTAAAAAAAACATTCATAGTCTTCAATTATCAGTGTCTACTTTTCTGCTAACAGTGTGTAGGCTTCTGTAAGCACTTTGTAACTAAAAAGTTAGTTACAATATCGATGTGAGTAACGACACAATATCGGCATATGTATGTTGTAGATACATATCGATACAATGTGTGTATTGAACATCGATAGGCTTCATACTGTATCGCGCACCCCTGGTTATATTTATAAAAATTTCGTAAATGCCACCAAAACTACTCTCTTTGTGACGTCATACGCAAAACCATCGCATTTTCGATTTATTGAACATCTTACCTTATATTCTTAGTATTATGCCAAAAAAGGCGGGTTCATATTTTAAATTTGTAAGTTATTTTCTGTTCCTCCATCAGGGGATGAGAGAGGGAATCATATTTACCACCACTTAATGTCCCCCTTCAAACCCAACAAATTAAATCAAAAACCTTATTTAATTCGATGCGTAGTTTTTGATATATTCCGTTTTGTCAGCTTAATTGGAATACCTGGTATAATGAGGTTAGTACATTTTAATCAATTATTACTCGGAACCCGGTTCGTCAAATTAGTACCGGATGCCCGTATAGAATATATTATTGTGGGGTTCTGAAGACGTTACTAATCGGAGTTGAGGAGAAACTTATATCTATTGACAGCGAACATGGAGGTTATAGTGATAAAACAGCTGACGACTTCTTTGGTTTTAATGAACTCCAGCATCTAAACCCTTTATAAATATCTGTCAACCTGCCACTGGAAAGGACGCAGTGAAAAAATAAAAAAATGTGTTAGAGCAACAAAACTACTTTTTAAAAGTATCCAAACAAATTCGGTATTTGTGTTCTGAGTACTTTTTGGCAAGAAAAGTTCTTGGCACTTAGTACTCGTTCCTCAATTATGACATATATCCGATACTCGAGTACATTTTCTCAATACCTGGCACAACTCTGAAACTCTGGAAAAAATATTAATTCTAGTGATAGTTGTAATGTTAATTCTAATTTTAGTTCAATATTGAGTCTATTCCATATTACCATATCGTGCAGATCAAGATGGGTAACTAACACTGACTATTTATGTAATTAAAAGTAAGAATAATGTTTTATTACACTTTCCTTCTTTTTAATTAAGTAAATTGAGAAAGAATTTTCTATATATATACGTTTTAAAGCAGAAAATAAGTATAAGATTACAGTGCCAAGTTTAAAACAAACTACTTGAAGTTACGATTGAATCATAGATATTGGATATCTAAGCAATCGTCTTGAGAGTGCAACGAATAGAAAACGCTTGATTAGGCAAATTTAATTATCGAATCGGTCCAGCCTTAGATAAAATCACTGCGAGACCGCTTCCATCCGAGCGAATAAAACTTGCGGGCGCAAGAAAGTACTTTTCACTCGACCTACTATCTTTGAACTTCTGCACTATATACACGAAGTTTAGAAAGTTAACCGAGCGCCTTCACTCTAAATAAAAAAAAAATCTGATAATAGAAACGATTATTCGTTTCGTTTTCGGTTGCTAAAAATAGGAGTTATTAATTTTTACATTACAAATTTATCTCGGTTTATTGTATGCGGAATTTCCATCAATTTTCTTCTTGGACGTGTTTAATTTGTTTGTTTATGTATTGAATGGTTGGGCAAAAACAAATAAAAAAATTTTTTGAAAGTTTTTTTTTGAAGTGTAAGTAAGTAACATCATCGTGTTTGAAGTGATCGATCAGGTTTTTTGTGTCTTTCTTCGTCTGACGGTGAGAGATGTCTCATGTATAATTTTTTTTTATTCGTTGTTTCTATTTCCCGTGGCGGGCACGGCATCGGGAGGGCCGTTGCCGAAATTCGCCGACGAATTTTGTTACTGCACGTCCTTCACTCGGCGAGCACGTGGTTCATTTCGCTTGGTAACCGTCTGATTTCAGTCAGTTGTAGCCTTCAGCTCAGTCAGTAGCCTTCGTTTCTCGCTCCGTGTCCCGTACAGTTACATAAAAGGGGCTTTCGCCAGACGAAAATTTGTTCGCGATTTGTTATGGTCATGTGACACGCATCGCGTTTTCCACGAAGTGACACTTTCGTTTCGCCGACAACGTTTCAATTCGAAACTATCCCCCCGCAACTTTTATTATTTCATTTCACGGATTTTCTTTTTACGTCGATGTGCTCATACATGAAAATGGACACGTGGATGCAAGATGTGGTACGTAAAATTAAATTTTAATTAATTTTATCGCTTTTTCTTGGGAAGCTATTGCTTTTTGTTTATCAAAAAAATTTTTGGAGGGAAAATGGAAATCTTCGTTTCCGAGTTGCTAAGCGAATTGCGGCCTCCAAACGGGATGTTTTTAGAATCGACGATCGTGTATGGTTAATGTTACTCGGTTATGTTTTATTTTCGGTTTCTGCCGTACAGCCGTGACCTAAGTCATTCTTCGCAACGCGATCTCTGGCCAAAAAATTGCTGTTAAAATAAAAATAACGTTCCCTCTCTGCGTGGCGGTGCATCTGCGGATAAATATTTAGACTGGTTCTTTTATTTTTAAAACTTTCCTACGGGCAAGTGTTAATTTTTGTTTAAAACGAACCAAAAATCATTTTAGACTTTATACAGGGTGGTTCGGTGATTTGGAGAACTATTTTAACCACATATACCCAAGTGAAAATGGTGCTGCTTCAAGCAAACAAATTGGTCAAAATTGTCCTTAAATTGCAAAGATATATGCCATTAAAATTAAAAAATTTTAACACATTTTTCTATGTATCAAACCCTATTTATAGTAAACTTTGAAATTTGGTACAATAAAATATCAATTAAAATCAATGAGCAATTTATGAGTTGAATCAGTCTGCTAGAACAAGGATATACAGGCATAGATAATCTTTCATTAAATCTAAAAATTGATTTAACAAAATTTACTCTTGGAAATGTTGAGTACCTAATAATTATGACGATTCAGTTCGATTTTCACATGTTATTATTATTTTTTGTAGCGTGGGTTGATTTGATTCGGAATTTAACATTTTTGTATTTCACCCGGAAACGGTGATATTTATAGAATACATCGTACCATAATATATGTTCTTAATAACAAAATTGTTTTTACAACAACATATAAATGTTTAGTGTCCGATTGTAATTTCGGTTTCGATTTCAGCCAGTTTCGGCCTAAAATAGGGATTTCGGCGAAGTTCGATTTCAGCTGTATTTTGGCCGAAACCGAAACTACGGCCATAAAGATTTATTGCTATTTCTTTGAACCAAAACTTCAGCGGTATGTCAACATATACTCTTATTGGCGTTCTAGATCGCATCTTATCTTGCAAAATATTATATGCCACAAGGTCAGATATTCTTATGTTCGGATATCATAACATGATCTATCAGTATCATAGCACTGTAAACTGTACAACTAAAAATAGAGGCAACACTAATGCTAGAGCTAACTCTAGACCTAGTACTAGAAACATTAAGGTTTAGCCGTCTTAAGAAAGGTGAAAATTTCCCAAACCACAAGGTGAGAAATTCATACCGATGTTAGAACCAAACTGATCCATCCAAAGGATAAATCATCAAGAGGCGGGGGACGACCAACATACAAATTCACGAAGTGGCAATATATGTCACTAACATTTTGTGCATACGTACGAAAATTAACAGAGTTGAGTTCATTTAGTATGTAAAACATCTCTAGAAAGAAGCGTTTGTTGTAAGATGGCTTAATATAGACGAATTATCAAAACAAAAAGTATGCCCCAAAAGTATGGTAAGGTGGTGTTCTACAAGCGCCGTAGCATTCGACTTCTTAAATTTACAATCCCTACGGTGCTGGTCCAGTCTTTTTTAAGATATTGGCTGGTCATACCCACGTAAGAGCCGGAACAACCATAACAGTCGATGTGATCTATAACATCGACAATATAACTCGATCGGTTAGATTTGAGACCATCAATTCTTTATATTGGACAAAATGCCTCATAAAGATTTGGTGATATATTTGGCAAATTGTAGAGTTCTATTACTGAAAACCCTAATGAGATTCTCAGTCAAGCACGGAATAAACGGTAGCTTGAAAACCGTCTGTCTGGGGGTTCATCTAAATCAGGAGCTCCCCGAGGAGAGACAAGAAGCGTGTTATTTGAGAAAAGGATCCTGTTATCTAACGGAGCAAGATAGCTAAAAGATATCAGATAGCTACTTTAGGTTCTTTAACCTAAACGTCTCATTACAGATGCGGACAACCCGGTTTTTCATACCCTTCATCAACGTGTTAATCTTCATATTCATGTAATGACAGGAGAAAAACCTGCCTGAGTCAAAGAAAGCGACAGAGTTGTTTTTCTCCTCCTTATAGGTGAACTGTATGTGAGTATTATGAGCATTGAAAATCGTCAAAGTGACATGTTGACAGTCTGATGGTAAAGCGCAAATGATGTCGTCGACATACTTAAACAGAAAGAAACCTTTAATGAGAGAGCCGATATAAAAATATCGAGCAAGTAATCCATTACCATGGTTGCTAGGATTGAAGAGTATGAGGGGATACCAAGTGCCAGTCCTCCCTGATCTTCTCGATAACCATACTTAGTGGTATATTGGTGAAAAGCGACACTACATCCAAAGATGCCAGAATTAAACCTGGGAGTAAAACCAAGCCTATAACTCTTGTAGCGAATCTGAAAGAATCCCTGATGTTGTACTCAGTCCGCTCTGAGAAGGTCTTGGTAAGGGTTTCAGTTTCAAAAAAAAAGACAGACATGGCATAAGTTGGTTCTTGTGGAGCTTTGGCAGGCCATAATACTTTGAAATGGTGCTATTGTGGCTGATCAATGTTCTGTAAACTTCTTTTGAAATGAGACCAAAAAATCGTTGCAAATTGAATTAGATTTTTTTCTAGACAAAAGAGGTTGGTTATATTTTAACATTTTATAAGTGTGTGAGTGTCATCCAAAAGTTGGAGGGATTTGGAAATGTATTGGGACTTGTTCATTACCACTCTAACTTGGTCCTTGTCCGCAGGCATCACGACAGCGGGATCATCTCGCGAAACAGGTTGGTCTCATGATAAAGTTTGCCTATCAAGGAGTTAACTCGACAGGGGAACCCCTATTAGAAATAAAATTTTTCACCATGTTGATAGAGCGGGCTCCATTAATATTGGACCTCTCTGGGGGTTAAAGTCTGTGAATGGACTCCAACTCGCTGAGTAATAGGAGGAGCCAAGGACATACTTTGCAACTTGAACCGGAACATACTGTATATATAACTTATACAAATTTCTTCATTTCAAAGAAAAGTTTTGGTTTTGGCCAAAACTGCGACTATAGCCGAATTTCGGTTTCGGCTTAAAATTGAGTTTCGGTCGGACACTATAAATATTTATACAGATACATCGAATATTTTACAAATAATGGTGGCGATCCATGCTGACTCTTAAATTTTTCTTGTTTCAAAAAATAGTAACAATTTTGCCATTTTTTTAATTACTTTAAATGGTCGTTCAAATCTAAGGAATCCCGATGTAAAAGGGAAACGTAACGTATTATCAGATATCCTTTATAGAATCACTATAACCTGTTTGAATTCTGACTATTCATTATAGATATCAGTCAAAGAGAAACAAGTTTCAGATATATGATTGAAACATCTTATTAGTAAACAATTATCAAAACATAACAAACGATATCCTCTTTGTAGAAGAAAAATGACAAATTATAATTCAAGAAAAATATTGGTGTAAAACATGCATACAATGCCAAAAGACTAAGGTGTATCGCTATATAAAATCACCAACAGATCATATATCTACTAGGTCCTTTACCTACTGCAATAGGTTGTTCTTACATACAGTAATAGACAGATTTACTAGATGGAATCGTATCTGGAATCGAATATGCTTCCGGCATATTCGATTCCAGATACGCCATCTGAAACTGTAACTATTGAATCAATATTTTTCGAGATTCTGGGAATTCCTCATACAATTAACACATAGATTCATTTCAACAGATTCACACCACTTCTTATCATTCCCAAGTAATGGAATTTTGGAAAGATTCCACAGAACCTTCAAAAATGCCATTACCGCCCAAGGATGCAGCTATGGGTGGAACACCAATCTTCCTTTAATTTTACTGGGCTTAAGATCTTGTTTAAAGGAAGATTTCGATTGCTCTCCCGCTGAACTAATTTATTTGCAGCTTTTGCACCTACCAGGTGAATTCTTTATGACCTCACAACATAACATAGTAACAACACCTTTACTACAAATTTAAGAGAAACTGGACTTGGAAACAAACCTATTCAAAAAAAAATTTATTCGATATTGAAACCTTTCATTCACAAAGATTTGCCGATATCTAATTTTTTTTAAACAACAAAACTTCAAATCTTTATTAGGTTTGAAGGGCCTTACAAAGTGTTGAAACGTTTTAAGAAAAATTATGTTATCAATAAAAATAACAGAATTGGTAGTCAATATAGACAGCCTCGTACCGGATTTTTTAATTAACAATGCTTACTCTTCAATTAATGTCATTAATCTATCACAAATTACTAAAAGAAAGCATTTACGAGTTTCTGTGTTAAACTTAAATTATACTTAAATACATTTCCTTTTTAGCTACTAACTTTGAGTGGTCTTTGCAACTTTTGGAGCGTTCCTACATTTGCAAATTCCGTTCCAAAAATTACAATATTTATAGTAGCCATATTATTATTTGTTTTACGTAACTTTGCCTAAAAATAAGAACATTATTTTGACTTTTTGTTCTTTGGAGTCAATTTTATTAATAAAAGGAGCTATAAGGACAATGCGCCTCTCATACCTTCCAATTTAATAAGAAAAACAAAATCTGATTTAAATAAATCTTGATATACGAAAGGTTTAGTAGGAGAATGAGATGATGTTCGGTGTCAAAAGAATCTTCAGATTTAATAATAATTCTCTTGGTAAACGCGGTGGTTGACCGTATACAAGTTTGGTAGAAGAATATCCAAGATCTTCTTTGATAGTAAATCTCAGTCTAAGAAGTATTGTTGGAAGCTCTTCATACCACCGGTTGTGTTTACATTTAGCTGTTAATGATTTGAGAGATTTTTAAAAGCTCTCTAAAATATCATTGCTCAGCAAGTGGGTGAAAAGATGAAGTATGAATTTATTTTAATCTTAAATTACATCGATTGGTAAATTTACAATAACTAAACTATATTTTTACTTATCACTACCTATTCTAGGAATTTTGAATTGTGCGTCGGCCTGAGCGAACCAAATTTCTGTTTTGTTGACCCAGAAAGGAGGTGATTTTACGTCTGAAATATTTTCTATTGAATTGTCGCTCATAGATTGATCATGTTGCTGCACTTTAAATAAATAAATGTAGAAAATATATTAATTAATAAACTCTGACTATTTTATGAGAGAAAAGAATAACCAACAGCTTCTACACAAATATAAATACAACGATTAAACCTTGGGCTATTTCTTCAAACAAATGTAGGAACGACAGCTGTCTACTCACAAGTTCTATCTTGTTTTACAAATGATGAATTTCTCAGAGAATTTCATTTGAAAGTTAATGATGATGATGTTGTGGAACCTTTGTGCTTTTTAGTTCTTTAGCTGCCTTTAGTGCGAGGGAGAATTGGGTATTTCGTTCTGATTGGCTGATGGCGAAGGTCACATGGTCGAAATCAGCCAATCCGAACGAAATACCCGATACACAAATACCCAATTCTCCCTCGCACTAAAGGCAGCTTAATTGTTGCAGATATCCGAACAAGAAGTAATTTAAAATCACTTTATGTGTGTTGGGGTTACCAATTTATGGAATACATTGTTCCATAATATATCTTTCCCCATTCACTTCTCATTAAAGCGGGGAACCTGCGTAACTATTTTTAAAGTTAGAATTGTCAGTTTGACCAGATTTGGCATAGTAATTATTTTTGATTGTGTTGTGTTGCGTCGTCCTGGGACGCCTGTTTTTGCAATGAAATGCATAGTGTACCCATCATATATGTACCCAGTGCCAGTCTGAGATGCGCACCACTTTTTGTGGCATTAAATTTTGTATGAAAAGGGGCACACTCGGTCATTCAACCCAGCCCTGGGATACCAAATATCTTAGAACGACTCTGGTTCAAATATACAGGGTTGGGTTGGGTATCCGACGATTTTTTTTTGAAGACCTCTACAATGAATAGTTTCTGATATAGAGTACTTTACAAACTGATTTGAAAATCGTGTATGTTTGAATTGTAGTAAAACTGGAACTAACACTATACCTAGAAGTGTCTGAAGACGCACGGCTAAACCAAATCTTTCCACTTCTAGGTCTAGTGTTAGTTCTAATTTCATATCATAAGATGTAACTTTAGATCTAGAACTAGAAACATTCGGGTTTAGTTGTACATCTCTCAAGACAGCTAAACCCGAATGATTTTAGTTGTAGGTCTAGTGTTAATTCCAGTTTTGCTTCAATTCAGATATACAGGTTTGGGTTGACTTGGGTTTAGCCGTGGGTTATGTTTTCGAAACTAAACTAATTTCAGGGCTGTAGACGAGAGTATCCAAAACTAATTACGCAATCTAACTAAACGTTTAGAGTTGCCTATCTATATAACATTTAGTAGTTTATAAACTATTATTTAAACAATATTTTTCATAAAAATTGCAGCATGGTGTCAGACCTGCGGAGTTATGTTATGGGAGGCAAATATCTCCGCTAAGAATGTTAAAACATTTATGTAGTGGCAAAGATACTAATGAACCAAATTGATAATGTAGAAATTTGTATGATAGAAGCACAGAACATATAACAGAAATATTATGATAAAATGGCAAATGGTTATTTACAAAGAAGGGACCAGAAATTATGACCAGTTAGAACGAATAAATTACAATTTGCAATAGCGAGGTTAAAAGAAAATATCAAATACCAACTCCATGCTAGCAGAACTAATTGGAAGAAGAAAAAAATCCTTGTATATATATCTTTATTAAAACCTTACTCTGAAAAACCTGACATAGTTGAGATGCATGTAACTTCATAGGGGGAAGAAGAGATAGGAATGAACATTTTTTGCCACAGAAGCTTATTTATTGGAGAATTTCCTGGATTATTTTCAAGTCGACCTAGAAGAATCAATTTGGTCCAACATGATATTACTCTTAAAAACGAAAGGATTACCTGAACCAAACCATATCCACAATCTCCAAGAGTACGAGAAATTATAGACGAAGAAATAGATAAAATTCTTAACTTTGCCGTCATTAAACTAAATGACAGTTTATTCTACTTGATATTGATTTCTAGTGTACCAAATTCCAAAGTTTTATCATAAATAATATTTAACATATTTAAAAAAATTTCTTAAAATTTTGTAACTTTGACAGCATCGACAATTCATGAATCATCATCCTGTATTTTCCTCGTTAACATAAATGTCTAGACATAATTTACCTTCATTAATAACATCTCGTTAAATTATCTTATTAGAAAATCCATTAAGTTATAATTTTCTTGTAGTTGTTTTTGTTTGTTTTTTCTGTATTTTCCACATATCTAGGTTATTAAAAATAGATATCTACAAGACCAAGACGTATTTGAGACAACCATTAGTTTGTGTTATTTATTGGAAAATATCAGTAAAGTTTTAAACTACCTCAAATGATTAGAAAACGACATTTTTATTCAGGTACTATTAGTTTCCATGCGATCATTTCGGTTGTTTACATTGTTGAATAAGCGGAATATTCTTTATGTATTTATGAAAATGCGATGTGAGATCATCGTTAGAAATTCCGAATCGCGTTTGAAAATTGGAGAAATAAACAGTACGTTTTAAGGATAAAAAACGTATCAGGATATCTTTCCCGTCATTTTTTGAGTGAATGATTTGAATAAAAAAAATTATTTCTTAATTTTTATGATAAACGCCAATCTTTTACAGTACGATAAAACGTTCTACGTTTTGTATCCGACCTTGAAAATATTTTTAAACATGACCCTGATGGTTTTTCTAAAATCTTATATCTCCCGCTTGTTGAGCCTTTAAAACGCCATTTAAAAGCGCGTTTCGCTTATACAAATATACACTGGATAAATATAGACGTTCGATTGACCTAGGTTAGTTTGGTTAACTTTTTTTTCTCATTTTTCGCACGTATATTGTTTTATTGTTAGATTAGATAAGAGAGTGGATTTTTTCGTTTTATTGCACTTGTTTATAATAAAAAAGATTGAAAAAAGTATGTATTATAACCGCTGTAAAAGGAAATATTTTATGTATGTAGTTAACGTAATAGTCTTCCTGATTCCATTAGAATACAGTTTCTTTTGTTCGTGATCGAATTTCAAACTGTTTCTCCCTAGTCCATATTTGCTCTCTCTTTCCTCGGTAACGCGTTGCGTGGGCGTGACGAAATCTAGATTCAGTGCCAAGGTCTCGATCGCCTCGCGATGTCTACCGCAGACGACGGCGAGACAAGGAAGAGAAAAAGGTTCCTTCATAGGAAAGACGAAAAGAGATTTTTGGTCCCAGAATATCATCATCTCTCGCTGTTTTCCTGTTCCTTTCTCGTCTCTCCCACCACTTCCTGGCAGAAGCTTTGCAGACAACTATGACGTCACTGTATACTTTCGGCATTCCTTCTCAACAATTTGTCTTCTGCGACCATTCCAATTCGCATTTGAAGATTAGACAAAGACATTTCTATTAAATGTCTTTCTTATGTAAGGAAAGATGAAATGTGTTATGTGTTATGTAAGGAAGGTAATTGAATCGAATGTAATTTAATGAGAAAAGCTCTGAATTGAAATGTAATACAATATACTTCATAACGTTAATGCTGACTGTTATCAATTTAAGTTATAAGACAATGAAAAAAAAAGGAAGGCATTCAGTAATGCATAAAATGTTAAATTAGTTGGTAACCTTTAAGCTCAAAAACTGTAATAGTGAGGTTAATATGGGTTAGCATTGACTTTTTATATGGCTAATCTATTAAAAATTTTAAAAGTTTTAGTAAACTTTTTGTCTATATTAGCAATAATTACCTTTGTGTAAATGGCTGAATCTTTAGTTGTTTAGTGTAAATATTATAACTTATGTTTTATAAACAAACACATAAGTTTATTATTAATAGCTAAATACATCTAATAACATCGCTAATTTTTACATTTTTCCTGAAAACATAGTCTTGCAGACGTGTAAATTACACAAAATATAAGTAAAAAAACTATGGTCAAGAGCATCGTATAACAGCTCTTTACAGATAGAGAATTGAGAAAAGCCAAACACACGATAGGACATCAATTGAGATTATCGTCTTTCGTACAAGTGCCGATCGTATAGTGCTACTTCAAAGGAATGTTCTTAATGTCATCCTTAATATTTCAAAAAGATTCCAATAATAGCTGTCTGCCAAATGCTTGTGATGTGAAAAATTATTGGTCTCAACTTTTCGATATTTAGTTGAAGGACCCTGATATAGGTCCACTGTCCCTATCCCTTGCGTTCGATACACATATCTTTTATTTTTAAATTGTAACAATATCTCTCGACATAAAACACGCAAAGGATTATATAGCCGCAAGCTCGGTAGATTACAGCTGAATACAACACAATAATATCATCAAGATTTCTCTTTACTGCTTTTGGTAACAATTTATTTCGCTTGGAGAATTTGATTACACATACTTGATATCCCAGACAAGATACGAGTTATAAACGTTGCATCATTACCTTATGCGTGAATAGGCTTAATGAATAAGTGCAGGTTCAACTTAATTAATATAATAGAAATAGATGTACCGAACCGGTATTCACATTCCTGTAATATGTGAGGTGTGGTACGGCTGGTAAAGTTAATTGAATGTTGTAGGGATTTTTTGTTATTTCTTAGGTTGCTCTTTTCTGTTAATCAATTTTCGCATAGTTAGTTCTGTTTAGTAGAGGCTGGAAAGGACTTCCAGAGTAGCGTCAGCCGAAGAGCATTTAGGCTGCGTAAAGGGAATCTGAAGTTGCTCTCAGATTTCCTGGCTGGCCATATGACCCTAAAATAACAATTCTTCAATATTGGACATGCCAATCTTATCGTCTTTGTAATGATTAGTCGAAGATTGCTAAATATATTCTGTTAAAGGAAAAAAAACTTCGGAGCAGGGTTCTAAGGTTCATCAAGAATTTAGATTTATTCCAAATGTTTGGAAGGCGTCAGTACAATATATCTGATGATGAAAGAGACCGTTCAGCCCAGTTTAATACACCACTAAAGAGAAGCTCATGATGATATTACTACTATTACCACACATACAGGGTGATTCAAAAAAGCGCAGATAGACTTCTAGAGTAGATACATGAAAAATTAAGATGAGTAGTCTTAATATTTCATATAATATAATATTTCAGTATTTTTGTGTAAAGTGATCAATCATTCAAATGTTTAGGAAATTTTGGTGTATTTGACTTTCTCGTTGAGTTTAGTTTTCAAAACTGTGCAAAATATACTACCTAGTGCAAGGACCAGACGTAGTTCTTAGTACGGCTGCAGAATGTTAAAAGAAGTTATCTGTTATGCTGTTTCGTTGCATAATTCAAACAGATGGGTTGTGAAAAGTCAACTGTGAGTATTTCCATTTTTCATTCATTAGAGCACTACTTTGAAAATTTTCTGTTACATGTACAATGAAATATCACATTTTATTAAGACTTCTACAAAACCCTCTTGAAAAGGATATCCGTGCTTACTGACAGTGATGCTTAAAATAAAAATAGCGTCTTAATCCAAACGTTGATCCTGAAAAATAATTTGTTAACATTGGACACCACTACCCTAAATCCGGACATAGTTTTTTGCCTTACGATCGCAATTTTGCTCTTGTTGAAATACAGAAAAGAAACGGCAAATGGTGATATTGCCCGAAGATTGGATGCAAACGGTAAAAAATACATCCAATAAGTTTGATGTAGTTCATCTAACGCAGGAGATGATATTTGAATATAAGACTTACTTTGTAATCCGTTTCTAGAAAACCTTAAGAAGTGGACATAAGGCAAAGTTTACCATTTCGTAGTAGAATAATAATAAAGTTCGATTCAGCCCGTGCCAATACGAAAGAAAGTAAAATAGCGAAGCTATTAAACCTCGGTAAACAAGATGTTCCGGCGAATGGCAAGTGGTACTATAAAACAATTTGTTCTTTACAAACCCTTTCTGAAGAAAATACAATAGTATCTATAAACGTAAATAGGTCCTGTTTTGTAAGAGTGATAACGATTTGAAAGTTTTTTTTAAGTTGATATATAGTTTAATTAACAATTATAGTCTGTACCAAGAGAAGTGGATGTGACTCATCGCCTAATAGTGTACGGAACAGACGTACGCACTAGAAATCATTCCATTCTAACACATGTCAACCTGCGGACATAATATTTGTAACGTATGCGCAAAATTCTTGCGGAAATCGATGAGTCACATTCACTTCTCGTGGTACTGACTATACCAATCTTATTGTAACTTTTGCATACCATTTTTATTCAATAAATATAAAAATCTGATAGTACGTCTCAAAAACTAGGTAGCTCTATTTCAAAATTATACTTTTTTTTTTCAAATTTTCTAATATTAATATAACCTAAATCCAAATTGGAATTATATTTTTCTTTTAAAACAGTTTTTTTATGATCCCTAGAAATTTACTAAAACGAGCTACATCGTTTTTGTACCCAGCTCTTGAGTTGAAATTTTTGGGTCCTTACTGTAGACGGTCTACACGAAAATTCTGCTTGTTGATTAACTGTAAACAAATGACTATCGGGAAGTGAATGTGGGCTCATAATGTTTATTTTGAAGTACTAAGCTTTTACATACTAATGTTAAAAAATATTTTATTGAATTTATTCCATAATTTTGCCGCTCAATGTATACCGAAGTATAGAAACGTAAGTTTTTTTTGAAAATTGCTGTCAGGTCTAGATATACCTTCACATAATATTTTCTTAAAATTATGAAATATTACTGAGGACGTGAAAAGGATAGGTGCTCGAAATATGTGGAAATCGATGCAGAAAGATGGAGTACTCGACAAGGACGCACACAGAACATGCAGTATTTACTTGGACAGTCAACAATTTTGTTGGAACTGAAAACGTAGATGATACTCGAGGATTTCGTAAAGAAAAAACGGATTAATAGACCTCGGACTATCACATGATTGGAGGATTGAAACCTGGCGGGGCTATGTGAGGTGAACCGTCTAAATCAATGATTAAGAGGGCGCTGAAGAGTGTCCTACACTCTTCGTCGAGTAAGCCATTCGTTTCAGCTCAGATTAGAAAGGCACACAGAGTGGACGAAAATTTACATCATCTGGATCCGGCAACGCTGACAAAAGGTCTTTGTAGAGCAACGAGAATACAGCCGTCCTAAACTATTCATAAGAAAAACCAAGTGATATGAGACATACAAAAGTATCAGAACTTCAAGAAATCAATATATTTTCAGTGCATTAAACAAAGTCAACATAATAAACAAAAACAAACCATGCGTTCACCAAGTATTCAATTACATTTAGACAACAACAACAATAATAAACAAAAAAAATGTAACATAGTACCATGAAGAAAAGAGTATTTGATTATACATTAAAAACTACTTTTGAACATTACCGCCCACCTTGCCGGACAGGACACTAACCTAAAAAACATGAAAAAAACTGAGGAATAAAGAAGAAACAAAATGGTTATGGTAATTACACAGTGAAAACAAGAAACGAATTAAATTTTAACAGTTTGCTAACAGCGAGAGTTTGACAATTGGTCTCTTTAGAGTCGTGCTTGGTGTCTTGATTGTAGCAACTCCACAGAATCCATCGACGCCTGGACGAAGTTTTCTGTGCGTTCAATTTATCTCTTTTATCGCCTATTAAAACAAGCTGGCCTTCTTGAGGTAAATTACGTGATAAATATAAATTGTTTGCAGTTTAAATCGATTATAAATAGTATTTTTCCCACTTTTGCCAAAATTTATCAGTCAATCGTCTGTCGAATGTTGCCACCGTGGTAATAAAGGTTTGTTATCTTTATTAATACTTGATTTTGGAACAACGGTGAGGTGGCCGCTTTTTAAAAAATGTGCGTGGGCCAACACTTCATAAGAGTTTGGATCATCTGGTATCGATTTTTTTCATTTTGAATCAAAATAATCGAAAATTCTTTATAGCCGGAGGGTTGAACTTCCATTAAGTTCAATTGTTATTCAATACTTGGGCTACATTTTTCCCTTCCGAAGATGCTGCAGAAAAACGTTTGAACGTAGCGATGAAACCAGCTGTTATGTCATTTATTAATATCTCGAAGTGAATATCAGAGATACTCAAACACACAAATCTAATCAAATAAATTTTATATCGCTAAGCACCTCTTCCACAAAAAGTGCAGAGTAAAATGGGCCCGCATAATCGACACCGGAATGATGAAATGGCTTTGAAAGATTGTATTCGAGCTGGTGGCAATTGTCCCATAAGTGGACTGGAATTAATTTAATTTCTCGCACTGATCATACAACGATGTATGAATAAGTCTCGCATTGAAACACGTCCTCCCACAATTCAGAATCGCCGTCGAAATGATGCAAAAGTGATCTGTTTCCACCATGTAATGTTAATCGATGATAACTGTCGATGATAAGAGTTGTGATAGTATACTGTTTTGCAAGATAATTGGGTGTTTTTCATTCCAATCTAAACCAGCAAACCGATATCGGCCTGAAAGTCTTAGCAGTCCTTCACCGTCAATAAGTGGAGATAAATGGTACAATGGATTTGACTTAGAGATCTGTTGTTTTGACTGTAATAAATGAATTTCTTCTTGAAAGTGAATCAGCGTTAATTTAGTTTTTGGTAAGAATAACTGGAAGGAACATTAAGGTATTAATACCGTTAAAGATATGCTTACACCATGCTGAGATTCGAAGAAGTTTGATGAGCGAAATATATTCTTCTTTCAACTTCCATCACTTTTCTATAGTTATGGTAGTCAAATTTGATATTAGAACGGTCTGTTCCTCCAACTTTGTATCGAAGTCTGAAGTTGATTGAGTTGTTTTCCAATAAATGGATGGTGATAGAAGCCATGACGGTCCAAACCACTACAATTCTTCATGCTGAAGTTGACTCAACGATACGCCGCGCAAGAGTACATAGCTTGGGTTTTCCTTGGTCGTAACGTGAAACACGGTCCGACATAGTGTTGTGATACTTGAGCGCTGCAAGGCGATGCCTGTGGGAAATAAGTTGAAGAATATTTCGGTCAATTTCGCCAATGAGAAGTTCCAACAGCACCAGACGGTATGAATGAAGATTGACTACCTAGATGACACGCTGTCCAACAACAACAAGATTGCAAGATTGATTGCTTGCCACGATAGTTATGTTGATATTTTTGAGTTATGATTTATTTTTGAAAACTGAATTATTATATAATTTTGATAGAGTGAACATGCCCAAGTTTATAATAAGAAATCGATTTACACAACCAACTTCACACTGCAGTTATAGAAACAATATTGAGTTTAAATTTAACGTTACCAACAATAATACAAAAACCGCTTTGGGACTATTTTCTTTCAATCACTAATTGAATATTAAATGTATTCAAAGCAAATTTATATAAAATAAGCTATAATAAAAATAAAGCTAGATCAATGTGAAAATTTTCAAGGATTTTTTCTACATTTTGTATAAACTGATGCTAAAAATATGCCGTCTTTTCCTTCAGTTCGAGTGATCCACGTACATTTTGGAGATCGTTGTAAAATTCATATTGCGTTGAATTCTTTATATTGCATAAACTGTTTTCCTTTCGAATCTCTCGCATCAAGTGTCTTTAACAATTTGTCATCTGCATCGTATATTGCATATTTAAATTTTACGTTATACATTTATATGTTTTTAATGTTTTGTTACATAACAATTCTAGGAAAAGAATTATAAGAAAATGTTGGAAAAAATGCGTTAAGCTTATTGTTGTTACTAAAACGTCATTTATTTTCTTTTAAACGATACGTTTAAATGTTTGATGATTCACCGTATGACCTTGCGACATCGTCGTTATGTAAGCCAATACAAGCCTGAAAGCGAAGAATTCGAATCATTTTCTGAGTACTCGAGTGAGAAAATCGCTGAAAGTAACGTTGCCGTTTGAGCACGCGAACTGTTCGAATTATTTTCCGGGGGCGAGGTCGTTTGTAATATAACCACGTAGTAGAGCTTCCAATGTGATTTATGATTGCCCGTGTTTTTGTATCGCTATAATGTGAAAAATGCCTCGCCTGCCGTCGATTTCCCTTTCGCACTTTTTTATTATTCGATTTTGTTCCGTTGTGTGCCGAGTATGAAAGCAAAAAAAAGTAAATTTGCCGTCCGGGAATTGGGCGAGTGGCGAGAGTAGACTGACCTAATGTGTCGGCTGTAAAATGGTGATAAAAGAAGTCGTTAAGTAACGGGGGGCTTAGCCGAAATTGGCCCGCATAATGTCGTCTTCCATGTGCAAGGTCATTCTCGTCTGGAAGTCGTTAAATTCACATCTCAAGTCCCATGGGAGTTAGCGTTTTAGTTTCAAGTTATCCAACTGAATTTTTTGCATTCATTTTTGAGACGTCTGAAATAATCTAAGAATATATTAAATAGTTTAACATTTTAAAGTTGTCAGGTCAATAAGTCATCTTTTAGCAGGCGCGTCCACCCGAAAGTAAACACCTGGCCCGACAAAAATGTTTCCAAGCGTAGACTTTGCCAAATTTTACATTCAAATCAAATGCAATTTGATTACCTAATCTCGCTCCTCCGTTCACTTTCTTGCAAGTCACTGCCTGATTCCCCGGTTTCCAGGTGAGCGAGATGCAAATTCCTCTATCGTAATTTATTAACGGAAACAGCTGATTTATAATAATAGGTGTTTTTGAAATGGGAGCCACGCTAACCTTGAACGTCTAAAAAAAGTCTTTATTTCTCAAACCGAGTAACCTTAACAATATAAAAACATAAAAATTGGTCAGTAATTTATCATTAAATAACCGTCGGTTAAATAACGGTATAATAATTTTTTTGACGTAAACGTTACGGTATCTCAGCGAAGTTTTATGTTGGGGTAGGCAAAGGATTAAAGCGCCTCCAATCTCCAAATGAGATTAATTTATGACGAGATAAGGAGTATTTTTAAACATCCAACATGATATGATCGTCACAAATATTATACGGTGGAATTTTTTGTTCTGTTATAAATTTTAATTTTCAACTTTGAGCTTCATTATAATTAAGGATAGCTTTTTATACCACATTAAATTTTCGATTTTACGAATTAATACGGGGACTGCAACGTCCATTATAGTCAAAAATCTGTTGAATAAATTTGGGGTATCTACACCGTTTTCATTAGTCTACGTGCTAAATTGGGTATTTATCCGACTATTCACCCCGTTCTAAGGTAAATACCCAACCAGTATATTCTTAACCAATTAAAAATTGATAGTGCCAAAAGTTGGGAGTAATAATCTGTTAAAAACTGTTATAATATTTTTAAGAACTATGTAGCTGTTAGACGAAATGATGTTTATACTTAATAGTATGGGAAATCATTCTTATATAAATAAAATAAAGTTTAGATATGAGTTATCAAATTTTCAACATAGAGAGGATATACTTTAAAAAACTATTTAAAGGGATGGCCACGAACTGACAGTTCAGTTAACTGAAAGTTTCTAGTTATAAGTCTAGTGTTAGTTCTAGTTTTAGGTCGATACACGTATACAGCAATCTAAGACTGAATAACAACAAGAAATACAGCTAATACCAAACGTCTCCGAAAACGGAACCCAATCCAACCCAACCTAGCTTTAGAACTAACACTAGACTTAGAACTAGAAATAGAACACAAGTAAAATGTAAATATAATTACCGTCAAACTTTAAAGAAAATGAAATATGATTCCATCGGAAATTAGGAAAACTATGTTTCAAAATATAGTGTGGTCTATCAAATTCGAGGTTATGTGTTGTCTTAAGTGGTTATTTCTTTCTTGTATTAGTCTTCTCAGTTTCCTTTCTTTCCTATTTTTGTTGGACATGGTAATTATTTTGATATCTTCATTGAATTTGTTAAGAATCTCTTCATGTTCCAAATAGTGTAGTTCCGCTTGTAAAGTTCTGTGAATCAGTTTTAAAAAGGTTTCTCTAATGTAAGTTTCATTTTATCAAATGATATACCTTTATTTTGAATGATTGTGGTGTTACTTTATGTCGTATGGCTTGGTGTAGAAAGGATATGTGGTCATACTTGTTTTTTTCTTTTTCTTCTTCGAAGAAATCAAAATAATTACCACGTTCAACAAAAAAAAAGGATAAAAAAGAAAACTGAGAAGACTAATACAAGAAAGGAATAACCAGTTAACAGGTTAACAGATACATATAACCTCGCATTTGATAGACCACATTATATTTTGCAACATGACAATAGTTTTATAAGTCTAGTGTTAACAGTAAAGCTTTTAGGTTTACGAAGAACGAAAGCGCTTTTAGGTTACGAAAAAAAGGTTTAGCTGTAGCTCTCTTAAGATAAAACCTAATCCAACCCACCCAAACCTAACTTCAGAACCAGTATTGCTAAATATCTGGGTATTAACTTTCAAGGGAATAATATTTACCCAAGATGGGTTAACGTTAAAAGATAATGGGTTGAAGTTGGTTCCGTCTTAAGAGAGGTACGGTTAAACTTAAATGTTTTTCGTTCTAGGTCTACTATTAGCTGTAGCGCTAGTGTTTTGTCTATTTTTAGTAGGTATTCAGTCTTAAATTGTTGTATACCTGTATCAAACTTAAATTAGAACTAACACTAGACCTACTATAAGAAAGATTCTGAATCTAAACTTTCTAGTAGAGATGTGCCCGTGAATGAGTTTTTAGGCCCGCTCACGATCGAGACCCAAGCGGGTTATGCACGCCACTCACGTTAATATAATACCTGAATCACGTGACTCACGGGTGACTCACATCAATTCAATTGACTCACGCTCGATCAGGCGGTCAAATGTATGAATCATGTTTGATTATTAATTAATCGTGTTTGACAGAATGGCAGAATTAACAAAGTGTTATTTATCATGTTTCGAAACAAATAAAATTTACAGAATACCTAAAACGTTTAGGTAATATATGAAATATTATTAATTTTATCCTTTGCCTAGGTGTTATATAAATTGTATTAAATTATAAATATCGAAGAAGCAGGCAGTAATGTAAAGTTACGGTAATTTAAAATTTGGGTAAATTACTGTTGTTAATAACGCTTTTTTTGATAATAAATCTTGATAATAAATTTTTTGATAAAAATAATTTTTTTTAAGTTAAAAGTAGTTTATAATATAAAGTAATTTACTTTGTAAGTTATTTACAAAGTAAATTACAAATTCACATCACTGCAAGCAGGTAGTCTGTGTAAAAGGCGCGAATAGGGAACCAGAACATAACGAACCCTCAAAGGAATTGAAAATCGGTTCATTATAACCGAAGTTCGTTATAGGCAAAAAATTCAAAAAATCAAGAATTACCTTTTACCAACCTCCAGTTAAACTTACTAACGATTTTAAGCATTCCCATTGGCTATGAGCCGATTTTTAACTGTTAGATAAATTTATCAAGAGGTGGTAAAAATTGCCCTAAATGTAGTAGCAAGTATTTAACATGTCATTTTAATGGTTATTAAACTGAATGAAATTAAGCTATTTGGGAAGAAATTGAAAGAAATATAGCTCATTTGCAAGAAATCTGTCTGATATCATGGCATCAAGTTGGGTTGGGTTGGGTACAGCTTCAACTTCATACCATCCCTCATTTCGAGTTGAAGTTCAAGTCGACCCAACTTGATACCATCTCTTATATTGAATTGAACTTAAAAGATTTGTTATTTTGGATTTAACTTTTTGTTATTCATATGGCATGAAGTTGAAGCTTAATTCAACTCAACTATCATGGAATATTTCCAAAAGTTCAAAGTTACTCCAAATTTTGGGTATGCGCTCATATTGAATGGTATGAAGTTGAAGTTTAACTCAACCCATCCACAAAAGAAATTTAGATTTGATTTTTTGTTATATGAGGATGAAGTTGAAGAGATTTAGTTGAGAAAAATGTTCAAAATTCTTTAGATTGGGTTAAGTTTCAACTTAATATCATTCGATATGAGGAATGATATGGGTTGGGTTAGGTTGTAATGCACCAAAAACAATTTTCTAATGTACAGCTAAACCCGTATGTGTAAGTTCTATGTCTACTATTAATTTTAGCGATAGTGGTTTTCAAACGATTTAAAAAAATTGTTTATTAATACCGAACGATGACCAGACCGGAGCTCCGTTAAAATATATGCGGCTACGGATTCTTAAAACATCAAACAACAAGAAAAATAAAAAATTTAATCCGGTCACGCCGGGTTCCATCGAAAACACGTTCACGATCACGCACGTTCACGTGAGTGGTACAAAAATTGATGGCCGCTCACACATGACCCATCGTGACCAGGCGGGACTCACGTAATTTGCATATCTCTACTTTTTAGGACAAGGTCTAGTGTTAGTTCTAGTTTTAATTCTTATTTAGCTCTAGTTTGTTGTAAATTCTTTTGGACTTAAAAGTATAACCTAAATTTAACTTCAATTTAATTAAACTTCAAAATCAGTATTGGCCCAAAAATGATCGCAACATCTTAGGAAGAAATTTTCAAAATTTAGTAACTTTCTTTCATTGCCAAAGATAGATTATGTGTATTTATGGTATTCAATACAGATTGGGAATGTTTTAATACTCATAGATAATAAACCTAAACTCCATGATTGTGCATCATTATCAGCTAAGCTACAGGTTTCCAAGATTTTTCTTAGTCGGACCAATTTAATATTACCGAAATTTTTGGCTAGCCAAAAAAATCTGGATATATATATATCTTATTTGTAATACTTGATCTTGGTAACAAAATGTTAATTTTATATATTTTTCGCCAAATATAAAAATTGAAATTCTGTTGGAAAATATATATAATTTTAAAATGCGTTCAAAAAATCCAATTTAAGAAACGCGCAGTGTCTTACAATATCTGCTGAAAAATTTAATCAAAGAAAACTTGAAACACAACGTATTTACGCAGTACAGCAAGAAAATTTCATCGTTTGTAGGATTATAACGCTGGATCTTATACATATAACATAGACTCAAAGAAATACAGAAATTCTAAAAGGAAACAAAAAAGGAAATTCTAAAGGCATAAAGAGAAAATCTCTGAACAGCCCAAAGCACATAGATCAACCATCCGCAGTCTTTATAACAATGTTGACAAGCCATTGGAATCAGTACACGGCATTTTAAAAGAACGGGTTGTACAGAGAGTTTCAAGTATATTGAAGCTTGTTTTGACCGATAAAAATAAGGCGCATCAATTCGAATTTGTACTTTGTATGTTACCTTGTATGTTCAAGAAGTGTGAGAGTTTGTTCATGAAAAATGGTTTTACATAACTAAAGCTATATAAACTGCCTTTTTTTCGAAAAAGGTAGCATCGAACATGTAAGAGTAAAAGATTCTTAACAGAAGTCATGTTTTTAGGTGCAGTTGCTCCAAGATATGATTATAACAAAGAATCTGAATTTAATGGTAAATAGGCGTATGGTAAAATGTAATTCTAAAAATCTTATATGGGGTATTAGTAACAGCACCTGTTGAAGTTGCTCGTCAACTTTATTTTTGATATGATTACTAAAAAAGTTCTGAAAAGGCATGTTCTTGATTTAGGCTTTTTTATTGCAATTCAGTCTATATATATATATATATATATATATTTCAATCTATATATATTTACATAAAAAGTAGACACTGTATTTAAGGTACTGCAGAAATGTATGGAATTCCCCATGCTTCATAAAGAATTCACCAATTACAAAATCCCTCACAAAAAAAAGAAAGGAAAATTACGGTCTACTGGTCAATTACAAAAAAAATTAATTTGTTCAAAAGAAGCAGTTGAAACTGCACGGATGGTATTAAATAATTTATCATTTAAAAAAATATAGAAAATAAACTCTTCATTATAGAAGAATATAATGAGAAAATAATCTTCTATATAATTATAGAAGGACTTAGAACCCATAAATTCAATAAAACCATTAACAACTATTTATGGAAGAAGAAAATTTTCAAGTTTTGATTAAAGTATTTTTTAAGTACAACAATTTTTGACATTAATGTATAGAGGCGCGCAAAATTATTATAATTATTTTACAAAATTTAGATATCATACTTTTTTAAAAGTTACGATTTTTTATGTAAATTACTCTTATTAATTGAGTACCTTCATTTATAATAACTATATAAACAATTTTCGATAATTTTATGATTGTTGAAGTTTTTTGAAAGTTTTGATATAATAATATTAATACGTGCTCCGTTATATCGACATTTTACCACATTAAGAAATAAATAATTTTATATTTTATCTATCACCATTAATTTGTATTGTGTTTACCCAGTTATTTATTGCAGTTATCACATTGCATGTTTATTATTTAGATATTTCAGTATATTGTAATAATGAAAGAATTTACGACATTTAAGACTTTATTCTTTAATCATTTTACATTGCAACATGGTTTCCCACATTAAAACCACAATCAACGTGCTTAACCCACGTGACGTGGCAACATTTTTAAATTCTTATAGCTGATGCAGGTGATTAGCTTGATCATAGCCATCCCACAAGCAATTTGATGTAATTACGCGAATCGTAGACTCTTTCTATAACATATACTGTACAAGATAATGTATAAAGTACTAATTCTGTAACCACAAAATCGCAACCTAACAAAGTAGATTAAAATCGAAAAGTTTTCAATTGCCAGTTAAAAATTTCCATATATAGTCATACTACATATAGCTCGTTTATTTTCTATAATATTAAGATAATTTTTTTAAAGTTTTAGTTGGTATAAATTTTATGTTGTTTTCTTGAATTTCAGTAACTAAATAGTTGAGGTTAAAATATTAGTAAATTACTTTTCCAATCAACTAATTTCCTAATTTTTCGAGGTTCATGAGAAAAAGCCAATTTTTAAAAATTTAAATTTTGTTTTGAATTATGAAAGCTGAAACAAACGTTAGTGTAAAAATTACTAACTATTAACATTAGTTACACTATCAATAGCTATTCAAAAGAAGCTTTGCCATCTGGAGTTGTAATAAATTTTTCCTCAGTTTAGAAGTTGTTTTCTACCTCGCCGTTTCCACCTTATTATTATTATTACATTAACTATTCAGCAATTTATTTTTCATTGGAGAATGAATCAACTGAAAGTTTACCAACCAATGGAGAGTGTCTCCATTCCTTTGGGTATGAATATAACATTTTATCTCTGATAGAGTACCTCAGTCCATCAATATTTATCAGTATATTTATCTCTCCTGAACTTTTAGTATTTAAGCTACCACCATAGGTAATTTTTCCACATTTATACCTTTCTTGAATATGTAATTCTTATGGCTTGAAATTTATATGTGGTTTTAGGCAGTGATGGGACTTTGCGCGTAGATTTTGAGTATCTATTTTTACACGTAGAAAATTTGTATTACATGCAATGTAGATGTTGTGTCAGATGTTAGAACTCTTAGTTGCAGGTAATGGACAACTAAATTTAGTTAGTGAAGTTTCCCATTCTAACGAAAGCGTGCACAGTAGTATTTTATTACCAAGTATTACCTCCTCATGTAGTGAAGAAACTGCTATTTCTATACATAAAAATCCAACTTGCTTAACTACCATGATTGCAATGATACCAACACATTTCAAAAATACTTGAATATAAGAAAAACTAAAGGTAATACAGCTATTTTCAAACTTTGTTAACATGCTGAATACTCATGAAGAAACGGAATTATTACTATTATTATAAGCCTGCAAAATTAATTTGCTTTTATTAAAGAATTTGAATGCTGAAGAGAGTTAAGATGATTTTAAACGTCAAAATATTTTCCAAATTCGTTTGGAAAAGGAAATTTTGCTTCTTGAAAATAGGCTGAAAAAAAGCTGCTTGTGTTTTGCAACACAGCAAACGTATACCATCCAGTGCTTTTCAACTTATCAGCTTATCGATATCAGACTGCTGTCAATGCTTGCATCGTCTGCTCAACTGAAAAGAGTTTTTTCTAAATGGTCACTGATACATACCCCTCTATGAAACAGGTTAAGCTTTGAAAGGTTGAAGGAATTAATGGTCATTATTGACATGACCGGAAAATCACCACAATTACACGATGTAAACACCTTGTCTAATGAAAATTATTACTTTTATTAGCTTTCATACACGTTCTACATTTTCCATATTATATCAACATAATTCACGTCTGCATTTAATACTCAATGTGGAAAAAAGAAGTGTAGCAAATTATCGTTTTATACGTGTAAAATATCCCGTATTATACATGAAATATTTTACGCCCTCATCATTGGTGTTAGGTCACAATCCACACACTGCAGTTAGCAGTGTGGTACGATTTTGCTTCAGACATTATTCAAAATGTTCAAGTACGTACGAAACTTTGTAATAGACCAAACAAAATGGTAATCTTTGCGACACCCATTTAATGATAAGTGTTCAGTTATAATTAGTTTTGTATTTTAATTAGCGGCAATGATCAATAATAGCTCAATGACATATTTGGCCAGCTTCCAAGTTCAAAGTATTCCGATAATTAAAAGAAAAACTGCTCTTAACTATCATGTGATATTTCGTCCACAATAAAACCATGTATGCTATATAACACAATTGCGTTTGGATTTGTACCCAACATCCACAGCAATTGAAAATTTAAGTTGATTTAATAAATAGGTAGTATTATCCTTGCCGGTTTTCACAACAAGCTGACATTTTCTTCTGACTTTTCTTCACTTTTTTTTCCACATCGCTTTTTACTTTAAAAGTGATCAGTCTTCAAAGTCTTCAAAGTGTTCAAGCATTTTAAAAATAGAATTTGACTTCAGATAATCATCGTATGATGATTATCTGATGATTACAGTAATTTGTACCTATTTGAAATATTCGCTAATTTACGTACTTTAAAAATAAAATGGAATTCAGTAACCATATCAACAGTTAAGAACCATATTAGTAAAAAATCATTTAAAATGCTTAAAGCGATATTTAATGACACGCATAAATACGTAATGCACAATACGGTTCTTTCCCATTTGATTTACATTATTCATCGAAAAAAGCTTTTTTTGCCATTAACTACATCATTTTTCATTTAGCAGGGCCGTAAATAATTAAATAATATCCATCTTCGAAAGAACACGGTTATTTAGCGCATAAATTAGCGGGTTCATAAAGTTTATGGTCCAAAACAAAATCTGTTTACCTCGCCTTGTTTGCTTTATCTGAATCGGAAAATAAAAAGTGTAATTGTTGAAAACCGAGCACAATCTCGGGAATTGTATAAAGTTGAAAAGAATGCGCCCAAAAACTCCGGCTACTGCATCCGGTTGTCGCGGCGCAATCCGACCGAAAACTTAATTTACCCACTGCCGCCGCCCACGTTGAAATAAATTTCCATAAAGAACAAAGTGCATTAACGTTTTTATTTTCGGCACCCTGTTAATGTGCTAATTCTACCAACGCTCGATCCCCAGACCGTAATAAACCATTAAAACCAACCAAAATGAACTTAAAAATTCCATTTACAAACAACAATAATAACTGAAATTGATATTTTTACTTTCGCCGTAAGTGTTACTTTGGATTGGGTTTGTATCATACAGCTTACTCTATTTATTATTAAATGGTTAGTGAATAAATGTGATAATGAAATTTGAATAGTAGCCTTGCACTTGAACTATTTTAGAAAACAACTAAAACAATTTGTATAGTTGACTGCGATAGTCGGAAATACACGAAGGCGATGCCTCGAGCTTCAGTCAAGGCCAACTGGATGGTTTTGTTCTGGATGGTGACATGACATTGCACTACAAGTGGACCCCAAAAAAATGGCACTAATAAACTGTTATTATTTTTTTATTACTATTTTTACGAGCACACCCTCTTTTATTGTAATAAAAAATAATTCGAACAAAATTCCAATATAAGAGTTGGTTTTTTATTGAATTGGATTGCTTGGATTTAACATTAATTAAACCAGAATGTTCAATCTAATAGTGGATAAGTGTTTTAATACATAAATCATGAGAAATTAATAAAGAAAAATAAAGGAAATTGATAATATACTAATAAGAACTAAATAAACTATACTCTGTTTTTAAACTAGGAGGAGTGAATCCGAAAGTCAGATTAACACTAGGAAATATCACCAGAAAATATCCCTAGATATTTTTAGCGGTAAATTTAAATTAACGATTATTATTATTTATTTTATTGCTTTATTGTATTTATTTATCGTTTAATTGTTATCATCAACTCTAAACATACAAGTTAACAATGAAGTTATGAGTGTATTTATTTTAAAACATAGTTTTACAAAAGTATATAATATAAAACTAATTGCAAAACGGAAAGCTCAAGTATTCCAATTTTGTGGTCTAAATATCATCCTCGTCTGAAGTCTCAGCCATGCTGGTATCACTATCGCCATCTACACAAATTAATAATGGTTCGACAACTTTGTCTATAATTCCGTCCAAATCATTCATTTTCTCGTCCTCTTTGATTACGTGATGGATACAATTTTTCAATAATTGTTAATGTTTAGCTTACCAGCAGCCTCCACAATTTTATCAACAATAGCAGTCATTTTCATTGGGCTTTCGCCAGTAATGTATTGCTTGTAAAGATTTAGAATACTTTGCTTTTCAAGCAAAGCCAAGTGTCCCAAATCCAACAATTTACGTTTTTTCGGAAGCGAAACTTGTTGTGAACTAGTATTAGGCTCATGAACCATATTTTGTTCTAAAAAGAACAGATTTCACTCGATTAAATTGAAGTATTACACGCAAAAAGGTTTAAGAACACAAAATTGACAATAGCGATACGAATCGTCCGAATATACACTCAGCAGCAGAAGTCTGCGTACAAAAAACTTGTAATACTTTAATTGAAAAAATAAGAGTCATAATCTAATGTGATAAACTTGATTTTTTTTTATTTTGTATATTAACTACATATAATTCTATTAACAAAATATACTTCAACAAAACAGAAACAGTAGTTACAGAAAAAATCAAAACTAAAAATTCTACAAATAACGGGTATGCAAAAATCTGCGTACAAGTCAGGACAGTATCTATAAAAAATTCATAAATGAGATCATTGTTTCTATATTAATATGAGGTCGGATAACCTTTACGTTTAATGACCTCCCTTAAACGTTTAGGCATGGAGTGCACTAATTTCTTCGTTTCGTCCGAACTGATTTTGGCCCATTCCTCAATCATAACATTTTTTAACGTTTCCTTCGACGTTATGTTGTGTTGCCGAATCCTGCGTTCCAGTAAATCCCAGAGGTGTTCGATGGGATTCAAGTCCGGCGATTGTGGAGGTGTTTTAAGTTACTTTGGGGTATTGTATAGTAGCCAAAGCTTAGTGTTGTGGGCGCAATGTTTGGGGTCATTATCTTGTTGAAAAAAGTATTCGGGCCCCAAGCCCAAGTTTTCGATGCTAGGCTTCAAATTTTCTTTTAAAATGTCTATATACATTTTATAGTCCATTGTCGATGTTATGAAAACCAACCTTCCCACTCCTTTGGTGCACATACACCCCCAAACCATAACTCCACCACCTCCGTGTTTTACAGTCGCTTTCAAATTTTCGGGATTAAGGGCAGTATTAGGTTTTCTCCATACAAGTTGTTTACCCTTAATGCCGAAAATGCAAAATTTGCTCTCATCTGTAAAGAGAACTTTCTCCCAGAATTCAATGGGCTTGTCTAAGAGTTTTTTTGCAAAGGCGATCCGCTTCTGACGATTGACCTCTGACACAAATGGCTTTTTTCGTGCAACGCTGATAGTTTTATGAAATTCTTCTTGTACATTTTCTACTATTTTTTTTTGCCGTCAGCCTAGGTTCTTTTCTAACCTGCTGTACAATTTTTCGCTTCTCTCGGTTTGTTAAAAGGGGTGGTCTACCAGATCGCGGACGTGAGAGGTAACCTTCAGTGTCTTTATAATTATTAATTACTCTTTGAATGGAAGAATGTGACCTGCCGACAGTTTCTCCTATTTTTCGAAAAGATTTTCCCTCTTTCCATAACTTTACAATAATTTTTCTCTCTCCCAATTCAATTTCCTTTCCTTTCGTGTCCATTCTAACTTTTAGCTTCTAAGCCTCTGCTAATATAATTGACACCGATTATCTTTTATTTAAATCGGAAAGCGTACATCGCCAACTACGAATTTAAGTAAATAAGTATATTTTGGAGAAGGCGTCTTTATTTGTACGCAGATTTTTGCATACGCATTATTTGGAGAATTTTTAATTTTAATTTTTTTTGTAACTAATATTTCTGTTTTATTGATGCATATTTTGTTAATAGAATTATATGTAGTTAATGCACAAAATAAAAAAAAATTGAAGTTTATCGCGTTAGATCATGACCCTTATTTTTTCAGTTAAAGTGTTAGAAGTTTTTTGTACGCAGACTTCTGCTGCTAGGTGTATAACTTAACCTCCAAACTAAAAATCGTTGTCAACAAGAAATAAAAATTGCCTGTGTGTAAACCTTCCTCGCTTTTAACCAATCACGTACAAGGTCAATCTGGTGAGAAATTTAAAATGCTCCTCCTAGTTTAAAAACAGAGTATAGTTAGTCTATATTTCTAGTTCCAGAGTTCCTGGAACTAAAAATACTTGAGTGTCAATTTTAGTTTTAATTATTATTTAATGCTAGATTATTGTATACTTTCAGTGACCTATAAATAGAACTAACACTAGGCCTAGAATTAGAACTAGTTCAAATGTTAGCTAGTGATAGTTATTAGTTATTCATCCTTAGATGGTTGTATATCTTTCATTCAACTAAAACTAGAACTAAAACTAGACCTAGAACTAGAAAATTTCATGCCTAGCTTTACGTCTCTTTAGACGCCCCACCCTACCCAAACCAACCCAACCCAGCTTTAGAACTAATACTTGACTTAGAACTAGAAACATTTAAATCCTAATGCTTCTAGTTCTAGGTTTAGTGTTAATACTAAACCTAGGTTGGAGGTAAAATATTAGTTATACTTTTGGTTCCAGAAGAAGTTACAACAATCAAGCACTTAAAACCAGAACTAACACTAGACTTAGTACTAAGCCGTGCTAAACCTGAATCTTTCTAGTGCTAGGTCTAGTGTTAGTTCTGGTTTTAATTTCATACAGGTATACAACAATTTAAGATTGAATAACAACTAAAAGTAGTTGAAAGTAAGTGGACAATAGTGAAGTGGTGGACCATAGTAGAAATGATCAATAAAACTGATAGTAAGATCATATACAGATTATTTAACTTATGCATAAAACAGAAATTTTGCAAGTTCAATAATCTGTTATATACATACTAAAGAGGGCTCCCCATGGGTTCATCATTAAGCGGGCTTGCAGATATTTTTTTAAACAAAATGGAAAATGAAATAATCATGAACAACAATAACCCATACAAAGACCATATTTTGTTTTGGCAACGATATGTGGTAACACTATTATCAACGGCTTACACATTTACATCAATAGCATCTTTTATGTCGTCTGCATGACAACATAAAAGTTACAATAAAAACGGAAAAAAGAAATTTAAATTAATTTCCCAGACATCCTTAAACAAAAAGATATGACAAACAACAAGTATCAATATGGGATTTACAGAAAAAAGACACAAACTGATACTGTCATCCCCAATGACTCCACCACTGTTACACCTAAAAAATAGCTGCTTGCAATCCTATATCTATAGAGCTCTTAACTCGAACTTTAAAGAAAATAAACTCAAAAAGAAAATAAACATAATCAAACAAACAGCATTAAACAATGGTTTCAAGACAGACATAATCGACAAAATGAAGGATAAACAAATATCTAAACATCTCAGTGGTTAGTCAACAATCAACATACCATAAGTTAACAATAACAACAAGATGTACAGACCACTAGAATTTCAAGGGAATATCAACAACAAAATAAAATAGGTCTTTAATAAGCATAATCTCATGTCATCGTATTCACATCTAAAAGTAATAATACATTGGGACAAATTTTGATTAATAACAAAGACAAAGTGGATAAGATGGGTAACAATGGTGTTTATAGATTAGAATGTGGAAGAGACTGGAAGAGCATTGAAAATCAGGATAAAGGAGCACAAAAACCAATCCAAGTCCAATTTTGAAAAACATTTCACTTTCGAGAAGGATCATCATTTTGATGAAAGAGATAACTCGTACATAATTCACTATAGGAACAAAAGCAATTTACTAGAAACATTAGAAAATTGTGAGATCAACGAAGTTACACATAATGTGCTTAATGTCCAAATTTTGACTACAGACCCACCTTTATATACATGCCTAAAAATTACCTCACTTAAAAACTTCCTTCCCTTTCCCAGATGTACGAGGAGTTCAAGATATTATAGCAACTTGAATATCACAACATACTGGGTTCTTTGGCTACACTTCTTTCCCCACCCTTTATCTCCTATATTGTTTTTGTTCCTAGAACTAGATTGTTAAATACTTTTATACAGCTAAATCCGATTATCTAGTAGAGGCTGGAAAGAACATCCACGTCAGTCACAGACGAAGCGCTTAATAATTATGTTTCAAAAGAAAATTAAAGAGATCTTATGCTTCGTATAGGTAGTCTGAAGTCTCTGGTTTGCTGGTTGCATATGCTGCACAACTTTCCTAAAATAATATCTCCTCAACATTGGACAAGCTGATCGACTTTGGATCAAACTTATTGATTTTGGTATATAAGTCAGAGATTGCTGAACATATTCTGTGAGGCTACGTCATTAGAGGTAGCTGAAAACACAAAATTTTACCTGATACTGATACCAAGGGACAATACCTTGGAGTAATACCAAAAATTATAGAGTACACAAGGTACGACGTTTCGTATCAACACATTAGATGTAAGGTTGCGATTTTTTATGATCTTGAACGATGTAGATCTTTAAATGGGAATGAACATATGTCACATTCGTAAGTAAGATTTCTTATTGTCAGGACACTTAAATTGAAATATTGTTATCTCTTTTCAAAACTGAAGTAGCTCTAGTTTATTCTTTAATCTTTGGCAATACTAAAGTTCATCAAAGACCTACATTTGATCTAGTGATGAATGGCTACTCAACTCAGTTTAAAAAGTCATGATTATTACTGTATGATCGTTACTGTGGTGTACGTGTCCAAACAATTTTTATAACAAGAAATCGATTTATACAACCAATTTTGCACTGCAATTATAGAAACAATATCTATTTAGTTTAAATTTAACATTGCCAAAAATAATGCAAGACACACTCTAGGATTAATCATCATTCTACACTCTAGGATTTCCAATCAGTAATTGGAAAGACATCTCATCGATCACTATATAGTTATTCCATACCCAACGCAACCTAGCTTCAGAATTAATACCAGACCTAGAACTAGAAACGTTAGGGTTTATCCGTCTTAAGAGACGTAGGGCTAAACACTAATGTTTCTAGTTCTAGGTCTAATGTTACTTCTAAAGCTGGGTTGTAGGTCTAGTACAAGTTATACTTTTAGTTCCTGAAGAATTTCTGAGTCTTCAGATGTATGGCTAAACTGGAATCTTTCTAGTTCTAGATGTACTGTTAGTTCTAGTTTTAGTTCGATACAAGTATGCAAACATCTAAAATCGAATCACAGCTAAAAATGGAGCTAATATCAACATTAAAACTAACGCTGGACCTAGAACTAAAACATTTAGCTGCATTTCTCTTAGGATTTTTATACCCAAATACTTCTAGTTCCAAGTTTAATGGAAGTAAAACATACTTTTATGGTTTTTATGGTTACATATCATACATTGAATTGAAAAATTTTCAGTTTAGAAAAATCTAATTTTTACCATTCTCATGGGAATAATTTTTACACATGTAAGTTTGCCAAGTTATTAATCGCTTTGTGAATATTTTTGAATAATCATGTGGTCACCTAACACTAAACCTACCGGTTGTATAGACCGTTTTCACACATTTGCAAAAATTTATACGTTATATAAACTACGTTATAAATTAACGTTATAATACCGTATTCAAACTATATGATAATTCTTAGAATATGCACACAATATTTTCTTCACTGTTTATACTTAGTTATTTTTTCTCTCTTCCAAGAAAAATTTTTTCTGTGACTTATCTACCGCCATTGGTCAATTCTAATAATCTGCAAACCAGTTATCTCAGTGTCGGATGGAATTGAAGAGTAGACAACAACAACAACATTGAGTACTGTCTCAAGTAACTTCTTATTAGTTTCTTATGCATTTTTCTACAATTGTTTATTTGAAGGCGGTGGAGTAATGTATCAAAACTTCAATGTAGTACACTTTTTAATCTTTACATAATATTCGGTTGTAGATATATTTTTTTAAAATATCAAAATGTTTCAAAATTACAAAGTACATAAGAAATGTAAGGGACATAGAAGAGTGTTCAGTACGTGGTTAACACGATATTTTTTTCTAAGGACTTAAAAAGAACTTGAAAAAAGCTAAAGAACTAGTTATAACAAGTGAATTAGAGTTAAAAAGCAATTAAGAAGAAAATATTATAAAACACCGACTAACCCATCATATTCATCAACTCATGGAAACTATAGCTGATGAATAGTTTGGGGAGAAATAAAGGGAAGTCCCAAACATGGTAAGCTACCAGTGCGTAGTGTTTTTAGGGAAATGTGAAGGCCAACAGGATATGCTAATACGACATATAATGAAAGGAGAAATGAGGACAGCATTTTCTTTTGTCATTGATCGGCGTATAATGCATCATATCATAAAATATACAATAGTAGAAGCGTAAATCAGCTTCGGTTTAGCTGCGTTTCTGAAGGACTTATTTATGGCACAATTATGCTTCATTAAATTTGCTTCAAAATGATCTATATCATGACGATATCTCAGTCCATTCTTAAGATACAATATTCTAAAGTTAGTAATTTAAAGTCCAGTTTATTTAGCCATCCTGTATACAATCAGAACAAATCATAAGAACAAAATAATAAATTCGATGTTTTTTTTTCTATTTATTTCATTTTTAAATGTAAATTTATAATAGTATATTTGTGGCATTTCTAAATATGCAAAAAACTTTCGTTTTCGAATGTAAAAAAGAATATACCAGTTGCAAAACTGGGCTTTTGTATTGGCAATAGATTTAACTTGTTAACAAGTGTACAAATGAATATAAGAACTTAGACCTTATTCCTTTATCTCCTATCATTACTTTTCCTTAAGTTGAACTATGTCTATTTGGTCATTAGAAAATTATTTATGTAAACAGGTATAGTTTAGACAGTAAATTCCCACGTTTATAGGCATAGGGTTAATACATCAGTACATTAAAATATGGTACGGCTCAATCCAATAAAATCTAATTGTTATTACTTGATCGTTGTTTAGTATTAGACTGTTAAATATGTTTCATCGACTAAAATGAGAACTAACATTAGAACTAAAAATATTTGCGTTTATTTTACGTCTTCTAAGATGGCTAAACCCAAATGTTTCTAGTTCTAATTCTAGTGTTGTTTCTAGTTTTAATTTAATTCACACCTAAGAAGGGACAGTGGGTGCATGCACTCTCCAAAAAAGTATACATATGATTAACTTTATTTGGTCTCTCCAAACGAAAGAAAGGTCTGCATTCTGAAATAATTGAAAACGTGTATATCTGAATTAACAGGTTAATTAGGTTCAATTAATTATTTGAACAATAAACTCCGATTCTAGAACGAAAGTTAATTCCATTCTCCCTGTAATGTTACCCTCCAATGTTGAGTATGGTGAGAGACCAACTTAAAGTTGGGGAAAATATTAGATTGGTATTGAAAAAAGTAACTAGATGTACTTTTTCACTACCCACCTAATTTAACAAATGAAATTTAAATGATAACTAAATTAAACTTGCACAGTTAAAAACTAAATTATGTCTTCTTTTAACGTATAAATTATTTTATAACACACACAAATTCTTAATAAACATTGTAAGAGGAAAAATCTGCTTCAAATTTCGTCCGATAGATTTGGTTCCGGAAAAGTTAAAACGATATTGCTTCTTGGTACCATCTGGTATTTGCATCCGCCCATGTAAAAGTGGGTGATTGGGGATTTAAAGAGTTGACAGAGGGACACTTTGCCAATGTATTTCATCATTTTCTTTCCTAAAAATTTTACCATTATCTAATCGTCGGTTGTGATATCTTCTATAGGTTTACTGATTTCTTCCATACATTTTTCTAAATCTTCTTGTTCTCTTATTTTTTCTTTAATATTATCATCATCGTCTTCATAAATTGGTTCAGATAATCCACTCTCACTGTTATCATTTTCTATTAAATTATTGTCGTTCACGGTTGTAATACTTGTTATGATCTCTTCTTGTTTTTGTTGATTTGACTCCCTTGATGATGATTTGAATGTTTCCTTATTCGATTCTTGGCTTTCTTTGATTCTAAAGGTGCTAAGCAAGAACAGTTTCTAACAATAGTTCCTCAAAAGTGCAGTGTCTATGATTTGCTGTTGGCGTGCTTGAAGATGGACCAGGCGGATCATTTTCATGATTATTTACTGAACCATCTGGCAGTTCAGTGTAATTGCATTTTGAAACCATTAGAGATAACTTCAGAAGATATTTGCGACCACACTTGTCCCTCCAGCTGACTGATTTTTTCTTAGGAATTTTCCGTTCCTCATTGTGCTTCTGTCATTCTAATAGCACTCTGTTCCATTTTCCTTTTAACGATATAAACACGCTTAAGTCTAGAGGTTGCAGCAAATGTAAATAATGTGGAGGTAAATTTAAAATTATAACATCATTTTCTTTAGCTATTTGAAATAACCTTGAATCCATGTATGATGCATACCCATCATAAATAACAACATCGGTCTATTAGGTCCAAAATCTGTTAATAACGGATCTTTAAAGTAGGAAACAAAAAGATCGGATTCCATCTACCCATTTTTTGTTACGGCATATCTTGTGATAACCTTCACATTTAGCGGTGGTGCCTTTTAATTCCTGGCACTTATCGTCATTAATACACTTATATTTTCCCTGCCAGATCTGGAAGAGGGCACTTCTCTGTTGCCCGCGATTTTTGTTCTTGATGGGTCTAAGGGAAAGTTTGTTTCATCAAGATTCTAAATCTGGTGTGGTTTGTTTTCTAATTGATGTTCACTTAACTGGTTTTGTTGAAAATATTGATTAATTTTAAACGGGTCTAAACATTTCTTGCATGCAAATTCTACAGATTGTACATAATAAATGTATAAATGTACTACAGATTATGATTTTTTATTGACAATTTACATGTCTTGGCAATTCTCAAGAATCAATCTTCCCCAAGACGATTATTTTTAAAGACTCTCAACAATGTTGAAAATTTCATGTCGAGTTAACCCCCAATCTGATTTTTCTGAGGAATTGCAATACAATCTGGAGGAATTGCAGTATTTCTATCCATAGTTTTATTTTCTGTACCCCTCATTTCTCGTCTATGGTACTTTAAAGTAATTTGAGGAATGTGGTACTTTTTGGATGCTTTATATCGAGTGATCCCCTTTAAATCTCATCAAGTCATCTTAAAGATTCTTTAGTATATCCGGTTGCTTTATTAAACTTTCTTGCGTAAATTCGAACCATGTTTGATTGATTTATGTCTAAAGACATATAATACAATCACGAAACCGGTTTAACAAAGAACGAGGGGTAGTAAAAAGTTTGTAGTATACTACACACTTACCCTACAAATTACTACACACTTGCACCTGTTGCTTTTTATGAAAGGGAAAGTGTTGAGTATGCTATAAAACTAACCTCAATTAAAACTGTTGAAAAATATCGAAGAAAATACAAAATACATTACCTCAAAACACATCCACAACCACCTAAGTTTATTTATAAACTTCTTTGATTTGGATTTTATCGGATTAAAAAAAACTGTCACTAGATATCACCACCAAAAATGACTTATTTATTAAAATAATTATAACTTACATATTCACTCCAAATACACACTTAACCCACTTCACCTACATCTTTTTATTGAACTATAATTAGTATTAACACTAAACCCACAATTAGAAACGTTTCAGGTTTTTGTGATGCTAGAGAGGTAGAAGCAAAGACAGTACTTAAGAACAACATACAGTGTATATGTTGTTAACATTATGTGTCAAATCAAAAAAATTTTGTCTTCCTTCCTCGTATTACTTCGTTATATTGAAGTTAACTGCCCGATTTTAGAATGATTTCAAAGCATTATTCCGAAAATTGTATTTTCTCATCAGCTATTTTTATTTCCTCTAACAAATTATTTTCGCCAAGAAAACAGGTTGCCCGACGACAGCGTTCGTGAATCATTTAGAAGGATTCGAGTTAATTTCCTCTTCCCAATGTAGCAGAGAGAGACGTAGGCGTTCTTTGACATTTGGGACCGTCCCGAAATTGCGATTATCGCGAGAGTCGTTAAGGAAAGTGAAAAGCCACGTCGTGTGCGACTAAAAACGCCATTTGCTCACGTGCGGGCGTTTAACGTCGTCTACTAAAAACATACATTTGTCAAAAATCTTCCATCGATCCGAACAAAAGTGTAAAAAGAAGTTCGTTGTTTGCTTTCGAAACGCGATGTTTTATTGATGATACATTTATCACAAACGGGTTGATTTAAATCAAAAAGAATCTTACATAACGGTTCGATTTAAAATAAATATTAGGCGTCATTAAACAAGATGGTAATGTACATACAATTCAAATGGGAGTGTAATTATGGTAATTGATTTTTGCGTGTTACCTAATACATAATAAACATTGAAGTTGTAATGTTGGTGAGAAAGTTAAAATGAATATACTTTTAAGATCGTTGGGGGTGTTCTTAGGAACAAAACAAATATTTAGCCACAGTCAACAAGGTGTAACCTCGAATACGTCTTGTTTCTTGCAAACATTTAACCAATTAGCGAGTGATGATTTTTTGGAGAGTGTCATGTTTCAAACATCAACTATTCAGTAATCTATTCGTCAACATGCCAATTTTTAGCGACAAGTAGATAATGGAAATAGTATTTTTCGTTCATATTTACAATTAGCTTTTAAAATTCTTGGCGTGGGCGGCCCCTCCAAAAACTGAGACATACATCATTCGGATGCCAGAAGACTGTACGCGGCGCCGTATATTTTTATGTTACGGTAGGTTAGCATCTGGCGATGTAAAAATATTTATCTAACGGCCAGCGACGCCTAAAAACTCATAATTCGGCACTAAAATCGAGTCGGTTCGTACCAGTTTGCGACCGAACTAAACAAGTTCGTAAAATCTCCTTCATTTGGTAAATTTTATTCTCGAAATTCTTATCTCATTAATTCATCTCAAAAAATGCATCGTTTAACACAATTATGTAACAAAACTCAAAACCTAATCTTATCTTTTCAAAAAATATATCCAACGGATAAAAGTACTCATAAGGGGGGCCCGGAGATTGTTGTAAACTGAGACAGAGCACAAAATCCGATTTCACCTTTCTTATTTCGTCCGCTTTCTCCTCACCGCAAATCGCGAACCAAACGTTGTCGTCGCAGAAATTTTCGTCACATCCATGACGTCACCAGAATCTAAGTTCTTGTTCATTTTGAAACTTCGCAGGTGTCTATGATGTCCGACAATGGGGTCGACGTGTCGAGCGGAATGGCGCACATCAAGAAGGAGATGGACGGCTCGTTTGCGGAGTGCTCCCCGTCCAACAGCGACATGTACTCGCCTACGACGACGGTGATGCACGATCAGGGAGTGAGTACCAGAGCGCGCCCCCTTCATAGTATCTCTCGATCCGGCGCCCGAACGCCCTATGTTCTTTGCAGATCGAGTTCACCGACAACAAGGTGCAGTATGAGAAGCTGAAGTCTCCGGGGAGTCCAGATAGACAGTACTGTTCCTCTACTACCCAACCACATACCGACTCAGGGATTGGAATTGTTGAGGTATGTATAAAAACACAAAAACAATACGTTGAATTAAATAAAGTACCTATATGGAAATTATAAGTTATCTTTTCTAATAATTTTTAAGTATTTTATGAAATTTATTAAAATAGTTTTTGTTAGAATGAAAAACAATCCAAATTAATTCAATTTGTTTATGGATATAAGTAATACACGTTGTGGTAGTAACATCTTTTCTTGGTGGGTGGAGTAATAGTTACTATGTAAGATTAATTACATCCTGGATTGTAATTCCAAGCTTGATAGCGACAATTAACTGCATCATCTCCCTTGGCTAAGTTTCTTCATCAAGTCCACGATCTCCTCCTTCAACTCATCACATCTGTTCACGAGATGTTCTTCTCCTTACAAGGTTCTTTTTTATTTCCCATTTAGATGTAATTTTCCCTTTTTGTATTAACACATTTCGCCCCATTCCAATCCCCTCTAACATTGTATTTATTTATTCATTTTCTGCCTTGTTTCTACTTCTGTGCTTACCCTAACACATCCTTATATATATATATATATATATATATATATATACAGGGTGTTCCCGTGACTCGGGGCATAAAATTAACCACATATACTAGAGCAAAAATGATGATGATTCGTGAAAAAAAATTATTATAAAAGTCTTCAAATGGCCAAGATATGGGCCATCAAAGTTCAGAAATTTTAACACATTTTTCTAAATATTTTCAAATTTTTTTCCTGTATACAGGGTGTTCCCGTGACTCGGGGCATAAAATTAACCACATATACTAGAGCAAAAATGATGATGATTCGTGAAAAAAAATTATTATAAAAGTCTTCAAATGGCCAAGATATGGGCCATCAAAGTTCAGAAATTTTAAGACATTTTTCTAAATATTTTCAAAACCATTAATGGTAGAGGGTTGAAATTTGGTACAGAGTAAACAAACATCATGCAAAATCATTGAACCAATTTTGACTTTGGCCGGATGACGGCAACCATGTTATACAGGGTGTTCCTAAAATTTGTTTGCTCAGAACTTTTTTGTTTGTTCGTAACCCTACATTTATTTTTGTAGTTTTTAATAGAAAATTTATTTTCGAAACTTTTTTCACTCTTTGAAAATTTTGATAACAATAACCGTTTGCGAGTTAAACGCGAAAATATTAAGCTTCGATTTCAATGGTAACACTAAACACAATAATTTTCGAAAAAGTTGGCCATGGCAATTAAAAAAAAAACAAATTGAGCCGTCAACTTGCTTATGTAGTTTAAACATAAAGTTGTTTGTTAATGAAGTTTTTATTAATTTTGCGTGTTCAAAATGGACAATTACACATTTAGTGAACAAACTGACATGATTTTGACATTGGGAGAATGTCATGGAAACGCCGTAGCAGCCGCTAACCGTTATCGGGAGAAATTTCCGAACCGCAGAGCGCCCAATCGAAAAACATTTTTAAGAATTGAAACCCGTTTAAGGGAAAATGGGACGTTTAAGCCGAATTTTAGTAACAACGGTAAAGTCAGATCAGTCCGAACAACCGAACTAGAAGAAGATATTCTAGACTACGTACAAGAAAATCCTACAGCTAGTACTTTGGATATGGCGAGGCATTTTTTAACGTCAAAAACAACTATCTGGCGTGTTCTTCACGAGCAACAGCTTTATCCATATCATAGTTATAAAGTTCAGGAAGTTCGACAGGCTGATTACCCACTACGACTGCAATATTGTCAAATAATGCAGCACAAAATCCAAATTGATGATCAATTTTTGGAAAAAATACTTTTTGCAGATGAATCGACATTTTCTAAAGATGGAATCATCAATTTGAGAAATTCACATAGTTGGGCGGACGAAAATCCAAGATTTAAGAAAGCTTGGAAATCGCAATGGAGGTTTTCTCTTAACGTTTGGGCTGGCATTGTGGGCGATGTCATTATAGGACCCGTTTTCTTGCCGTCAAGGCTGGATGGCCATACATACAGGGGACATTTAGAGCAATTAAATGATTTTTTAGATGACGTTCCTTTAAACACAAGACAAGAAATGTGGTATATGCATGATGGTGCTCCTGCGCATAGTACACATGCTGTCCAAGAATTTCTATGTGAACGGTTTCCGGAACGGTGGATTGGACGAGGAGTGGATGCACCGATAAGTTGGCCCCCCCGATCGCCGGATCTTACACCTCTAGATTTTTATTTATGGGGACGCATTAAATCGCTTGTGTACTGCGTTGAAATAACTTCAGTTGATCAACTGAGGTTACGAATTGTTGATTCATTTGATCAACTTCGAACTGAAATCAACGTCCTCAGCAGAGTGCGCTTTAATTTAAGACGGCGATATCAGGCGTGCATTGAAGCCGGCGGGAGTGTTTTTGAACATCTGCTTTAGTATTTTTTTTGTTCTGTTTTATTTATTACCATTTGTTTATAATTTTATTGTTCTTGTTCATATTTTTGTTAGAATTTTTATTATGTTCTTGTTTGTTGTTACCGCGAAAATTAAATTTATTGTTTTGGAAATTACATTCTTTTATTCAATTAAAATAAATTAACACTGGATTTAACTAAATCTACACTGAGAAATTTATGCAAATAATGGTTATTAGATCAGTTCGTTTTTCAATTGTCATCGCCTTCTCAGATCTTGCGGAATATGTTTTATTTGTTACGATTGAAATCAAAGCTTAACAGTTTCGCGTATAACTCGAAAACAGTCAATGTTATCAAAATTTTCAAAGAGTGAAAAAAGTTTCGAAAATAAATTTTCTATTAAAAACTACAAAAATAAATGTAGGGTTACGAACAAACAAAAAAGTTCTGAGCAAACAAATTTTAGGAACACCTGTATAACATGGTTGCCGTCGTCCGATCAAAGTCAAAATTGGTTCAATGATTTTACATGATGTTTGTTTACTCTGTACCAAATTTCAACCCTCTACCATTAATGGTTTTGAAAATATTTAGAAAAATGTGTTAAAATTTCTGAACTTTGATGGCCCATATCTTGGCCATTTGAAGACTTTTATAATAATTTTTTTTCACGAATCATCATCATTTTTGCTCTAGTATATGTGGTTAATTTTATGCCCCGAGTCACGGGAACACCCTGTATATATATAGATCCGGCGATCGGGGGGGCCAACTTATCGGTGCATCCACTCCTCGTCCAATCCACCGTTCCGGAAACCGTTCACATAGAAATTCTTGGACAGCATGTGTACTATGCGCAGGAGCACCATCATGCATATACCACATTTCTTGTCTTGTGTTTAAAGGAACGTCATCTAAAAAATCATTTAATTGCTCTAAATGTCCCCTGTATGTATGACCATCCAGCCTTGACGGCAAGAAAACGGGTCCTATAATGACATCGCCCACAATGCCAGCCCAAACGTTAAGAGAAAACCTCCATTGCGATTTCCAAGCTTTCTTAAATCTTGGATTTTCGTCCGCCTAACTATGTGAATTTCTCAAATTGATGATTCCATCTTTAGAAAATGTCGATTCATCTGCAAAAAGTATTTTTTCTAAAAATTGATCATCAATTTGGATTTTGTGCTGCATTATTTGACAATATTGCAGTCGTAGTGGGTAATCAGCCTGTCGAACTTCCTGAACTTTATAACTATGATATGGATAAAGCTGTTGCTCGTGAAGAACACGCCAGATAGTTGTTTTTGACGTTAAAAAATGCCTCGCCATATCCAAAGTACTAGCTGTAAGATTTTCTTGTACGTAGTCTAGAATATCTTCTTCTAGTTCGGTTGTTCGGACTGATCTGACTTTACCGTTGTTACTAAAATTCGGCTTAAACGTCCCATTTTCCCTTAAACGGGTTTCAATTCTTAAAAATGTTTTTCGATTGGGCGCTCTGCGGTTCGGAAATTTCTCCCGATAACGGTTAGCGGCTGCTACGGCGTTTCCATGACATTCTCCCAATGTCAAAATCATGTCAGTTTGTTCACTAAATGTGTAATTGTCCATTTTGAACACGCAAAATTAATAAAAACTTCATTAACAAACAACTTTATGTTTAAACTACATAAGCAAGTTGACGGCTCAATTTGTTTTTTTTTTAATTGCCATGGCCAACTATTTCGAAAATTATTATGTTTAGTGTTACCATTGAAATCGAAGCTTAATATTTTCGCGTTTAACTCGCAAACGGTTAATGTTATCAAAATTTTCAAAGAGTGAAAAAAGTTTCGAAAATAAATTTTCTATTAAAAACTACAAATAAAATGTAGGGTTACGAACAAACAAAAAAGTTCTGAGCAAACAAATTTTAGGAACACCTGTATAACATGGTTGCCGTCGTCCGATCAAAGTCAAAATTGGTTCAATGATTTTACATGATGTTTGTTTACTCTGTACCAAATTTCAACCCTCTACCATAAATGGTTTTGAAAATATTTAGAAAAATGTGTTAAAATTTCTGAACTTTGATGGCCCATATCTTGGCCATTTAAAGACTTTTATAATAATTTTTTTCGCGAATCGTCATCATTTTTGCTCTAGTATATGTGGTTAATTTTATGCCCCGAGTCACGGGAACACCCTGTATATCCCTTAGCTTCTTCTTCATATTAACACCTTACATTCGTTTCTTAGTTATTTATTCAATTCCAAATCATTTCAATCATCTTATATAATCTCCCGCCTTTATCCAAATTTTATATTACTTGATCTGATGTCGTAGATTGCAAGTTCCCGATGTTAGTCAATTGCAAATATTATTACAGCATCTTTTACCGCAAGTACAAATCGTTTGGAAAAAAAGTTATTTTTCCTTTTTGTATTAACACATTTCGCCCCAATCCAATCTCCTCTAAAATTGTATTTATTTATTTTCTGCCTTGTTTCTTCTTCTGTGCTTACCCTAACACATCATCCTTCTATATATATATCCCTTAGTTTCTTCTTCATACTAAGACCTTACATTCGTTTCTTAGTTATTTATTCAATTCCAAATCATTTCAATCATCTTATACAATCTCCCGCCTTTATCCAAATTTTGTATTACTTGATCTGATGTCGTAGACGGCAAGTTTCCAATGTTAGTCAATTCAAAATATTATTACAGAATCTTTCACCATAAGTACAAATCGTTTGGAAAAAAAGTTATTTTTCCTTTTTGTATTAACACATTTCGCCCAATTCCAATCTCCTCTAACATTGTATTTATTCATTTTTTGCCTTGTTTCTACATCTATGGTTACCCTAACACATCCTTTTATATATATCCTTTAGTTTTTTCTTCATACTAACACCTTACATTCGTTTCTTAGTTATTTATTCAATTCCAAATCATTTCAATCATCTTATACAATCTCCCGCCTTTATCCAAATTTTGTATTACTTGATCTGATGTCGTAGACTGCAAGTTCCCGATGTTAGTCAATTGAAAATATTATTACAGAATCTTTCACCGCAAGTACAAATCGTTTGGAAAAAAGGTTATTTTTCCTTTTTATATTAACACATTTCGGCCATTCCAATCTCCTCTAACATTGTATTTATTCATATTCCGCCTTGTTTTTACTTCTGTGCTTACCCCAACACATCCTTCTATATATATCCCTTAGTTTCTTTTTCATACTAACACCTTACATTCGTTTCTTAGTTATTTATTCAATTCCAAATCATTTCAACCTTCTTATGTAATCTCCCGCCTTTATCGTAATTTTGTATTACTTGATCTGATATCGTAGACTGCAAGTTCCTGATGTTAGTCAATTCAAAATATTATTACAGAATCTTTCACCACAAGTACAAATCGTTTGGAAAAAAAGTTATTTTTCCTTTTTGTATTAACACATTTCGTCCCATTCCAATCTCCTCTAACATTGTATTTATTCATTTTCTGCCTTGTTTTTACTTCCGTGCCTACACTAACACATCCTTCTATGTATATCCCTTAGTTTCTTCGTGATACTAATATCTTGCATTCGTTTCTTAGTTATTCATTCAATTCCAAATCATTTCAACCTTCTTATGTAATCTCCTGCCTTTATCGTAATTTTGTATTACTTGATCTGATGTCGTAGACTGCAAGTTCCTGATGTTAGTCAATTGAAAATATTATTACAGAATCTTTCACCGCAAGTACAAATCGTTTGGAAAAAAAGTTATTTTTCCTTTTTGTATTAACACATATCGTCCCATTCCAATCTCCTCTAACATTGTATTTATTCATTTTCTGCCTTGTTTCTACTTCCGTGCCTACACTAACACATCCTTCTATGTATATCCCTTAGTTTCTTCGTCATACTAACATCTTGCATTCGTTTCTTAGTTATTCATTCAATTCCAAATCATTTCAACCTTCTTATGTAATCTCCTGCCTTTATCGTAATTTTGTATTACTTGATCTGATGTCGTAGACTGCAAGTTCCTGATGTTAGTCAATTGAAAATATTATTACAGAATCTTTCACCGCAAGTACAAATCGTTTGGAAAAAAAGTTATTTTTCCTTTTTGTATTAACATATTTCGCCCCATTCCAATCTCCTCTAACATTGTATTTATTCATTTTCTGCCTTGTTTCTACTTCCGTGCCTACACTAACACATCCTTCTATGTATATCGCTTAGTTTCTTCGTCATACTAACATCTTGCATTCGCTTCATAGTTATTCATTCAATTCCAAATCATTTCAATCATCTTATACAATCTCCCGCCTTTATCCTAATTTTGTATTACTTGATCTGATTTCGTAGACTGCAAGTTCCCGATGTTAGTCAATTGAAAATATTATTACAGCATCTTTTACCGCAAGTACAAATCGTTTGAATTTTTTTTTTTATTAGAAATAAAATATTTGGTCCATAAATCAATCCAACATGAGACTATAAACACAGTCTTCATATCAGCAGTGTCATGATCAAATAATCTTAGCTTATTTCATCGATAATTCTTAACATTATAATCCTCATCATTTCATTTAAATTGCGTAATTCCCCACTTTTACACTCCTTTCAGTAAGTACGGACTCAAGAAATCACAACCGTGGTGTTACTCATATTAACTTAAAAATTAAAGGGAATTGATTAATTGAAGATACTAATACTAACATTTTGACTATAATTAATCGTCCACTTGATGGAAACAACATCACAGGATATAAGATAAGGGTAGTGCTTTGGAGATCACATATAAAGTATTATATGTTATTGTAGCCCTGTTTTGGTTCGTGATTTCGAAGTTTCGAATCGAAAAAAGATAAAAAGATAGAAGCAATACATACAAAGACCGAAAAAGCCAATCATAAAGAAGACGAAGATATATTTAATAATATAAAGACAGAATTTAAATCCGACTAAAGAAATGTTGATACAATGCAATAAAGATTGAGGCATGAAATTCAATTTGCAAGATATTTACAATACGAAATATAACTGGGTTAATCTTGTGTCTTCTTGTCGAAAACAAAGATTTTAACATAACACATAAACACATTAAACAGCGAAGTTCTTTTCCTAAACATTTGATTACAAACACAGACAGCTTTATATATTCATATGCTAATGAAACCTGTTTATGACTGTTATGGTTGGTAAAATATATGTTGGAATTTGCGAAAGAAAACGGTAATATAATCAAATAAAACATTTAGTTAATTAATGTTTCGTCTTTGGTCGAAATTTCAAAACAAAAATATGAAGGATGTTTGAAATTCCGGTTGATTGTATTTAAAGCACCTTTTGATTTTACTGAATTTATACGAAGACTATAGGCAACCTCTTTTGCATTAAAATCGTCTGGTTCAAAGCGTATTGCTTCATTTTTTAATAAGGTCCGTTGAGTATTTGTTATAAAGTTGTAAATCTTGAACAAATTGAATTTGATACGGTGATGTCATTGGAGGAAAAATATAAAATGAATATAATAATAATATTTATACAGGGTGTATCAGATATATTCGAAAAAATTCAATAAAAACAAAACATAGTATATTTCATATTCTAGTACTCTAAGTTTAGAACTTTTAACGAATCATATCTTAAAAAAGACAAACAATGGGACATTGCTGATATACCATGTATTAATAATTATTTAAATATTAAGCAAGTGGATTAAATTCAAGACATAACGAGCTTATGTTAAGTTGAATTGAACTAAACTTATTATTTTTTGATTTTAATCCACAAAAAACGAGATTAGTTTAACCTAATCCACCATAAACACGTTGTTTAAAGATGTTTATATTTTATATTTGTGTTGTATATTTGTGGATTAAATTCAAGACATAACGAGTTTCCGTTGGCTTGAGATAAACTAAATTCATTATTTGTGGATTTAGAGTTTTGGGAGAAAAATAATCTATACACTTAGGTTCCGTTTATTCACCTATAGTTAAATTAAACTGTCGGATAATTTACCGAAGCAACTACAGATATGCGCCTGAGTGACTTTCTATGCCCACTCACGATCTAGACACATGCGGGTCACGCACGTCACTGACATGAATATTATACATGAATCATGTGATTCACGCGACTCACGTAAATCACTGCCTGATCACCGTAATTGTTCTAAATTCTGTTTCTAAATCAAGAAATAAATTTTTAAAATCATCTGAAGGGATGGTTAGACCACCAAGTGACAATCCCTCCAACCATGAAGACGCACAATATATGTGATCACATTTCCTCTTATGAAAATAAACTCCTAATTCAACCTCCTAAATAAGAATCGAGGACTTTCGTCCGTCCTCTTCAGCCTGGATCGTTGTACTATTCCCACTTTTCAAATTATTTTCATCTGCATTATAATCATTAGATAATGATGAAGTATGTGATGATGTTTGTTTATCAAGAACAATCTCTACACTGCGAAATATTTTTCCGACAATAAACTCATCTAGTTTTTCTTCTTTCGTATTAGTGTTCTGAGATAATAATGCTGGTTTACCTAATACAATAATACGCAATTTTTGCAGACCGCTTAGCGAAGTGGGGTTATCATTTAATCTCATAACATCTTGGTTTTTCATTTATTGAATTAGTTAGTATTTCAAAATATTTGCCATACCTACATTTTAACAGAATACTGTAATTAAGTATGTATGTATTCATGACATCACACCAGTTGTTTACAATGCCGATAAAATTGTGAAGTGCTAGAGCTGCTTTACTGTTAGTGTAATAATGCCTTAAAGCCATGGCGGTAGAATGTGACTAAAGTTTTGAAGCTAATTTAACATTTTGCCTTCAGCACCTTCACAAGAAATGTGTTCTGGAATTAGTTTTAAACAACTGCTTTTTCTGTATTACATTCAGTTATTAGTTATTTAAGCTAATTATTATTTATGACGATATCTTCAACTTGAAATTCTGAATTTAACAATCATTTTCTGACTAATTTTAGAAGATTTGGGGCATCAGCAAAAAAATAAATTCTTTTCTAGTCATTGAATATACTTAATAATAATACTTAATTCTCGCTACAATCCAATGGTTGAGAGTCCACAGTCTGATACACAAGCTACTACTTGAAAACCAATCCCGTGCAATTTATGAATTAATTGGTCTAGCAGATGTGAAGTCATTCTGACATCAAAGTCGGCAAATATAGGCTATTTCCGTAACCCAAAGGTTCCCCTGGCGTTCAAAATCTGCATCTGGGAACACGGACCAATTATTTGGTCAGCCTTAATATCGCATTCATGCAATCCTCCCACCTTCATTTCATCAAACGACAAAACTACAAGTTTTTCTTGCCCGTTACATATTGCATATATGTATGTAGTTTCTATAATAAGTTCAATATATTCTGTTTGACAAAAAGCAATACAGTTGCGTCGATTATTTACTTCACATTAAGCGTCATCCTCAGGAATCGATTGTACTAACGTAGATTTCAATGTTCTCAGTACCATGCACTACATTGCTTTGGGTTGTACACAACCTTATAGTGGGTACAGTTTCTCTATTTAAAAGCAATCTTGGTTTCAAATGTAATAATTATGCACGAAGGTCATGCTCAAAATCATCTGGTCAGAAATTTAATGAAAAAACTCGTGCATTACTAGCTTTAGTGCCCTTATTACATTCCTGAAGCCAAAGTCTATGTATATTTTCGTCCTTCAGAATAGAAAACAATGATACATTTAACCCAATGATACTTAATACATGGTAAGATGAGCGATAATTTATAATTGCGCAAGAAATAGGCATCTAAAATTACAAATTTATGCAATTTTAAAACAAATGCTTATTTTCACATGTAAACTTAGTTTGATATAGAAAAATTATTGACAAACAGTCACCAGTGTATATTCACATATAATATTTAAATTAAATGTTGTGTTTTTGTATTTTTCGTTAATACGAACCTGAACAAGTTCGATATACCAGTCTATCCGGCGTTTGGTAAAATATTATTTTTAAAGAAAAATTAGAAGCGAAAATCCAAAAAAATCCAAATTAAGATCGAAAATCTAATTGGGTCTTTTCACGCCAGGTTCCGAAGAAATCAAAGTTTCTTGTATGTAATTTGTACATCTCCAATAGCTACTGGTCTAATACCAAATAGCCATGGATAATATCCATTAGTTATATATAACTAAAGGTGAATAAACTGGATCTTTGTCCTATATAATGTGTAAAAAACGGAGTTCCAAGCTAAAACCAATAGTGTGGATTTTATTATCATCTGGTACTTCGTAAGAACGGGACATATCAATCACATGGCTTGTTTTACAACTTCTATTCTTCGTAAACAGAGACCTCTACTAGTTTCCTTACTTTTCCCTCTCTCTCTCTCTCTACATTTAAATTTATAATGTCAATAATACTTACGCAGAAATTACCCCTTCTTAATGTCCCCGCACAAAATATATTAACTACTTGCGATAGTTTAGGGTCAACACCTCCAGAATACATGATTTAGCCACTGGAAAAGCAGATTTATATGTATACATGATTTTATAACAAAACACTCCCAATGAAATTTGCAGTTTACTACTAATTTGTATTAACAGTTGTAAGACAGATGATCAAGAAAATCTTTTGCGACGGTTACAGTGTGAATAAAAGTTGAAAATGTGAATAAAAATGTTTATGGCCTTAGTGGAACTAAAATTCTTTAAGAAAGTGGAAATTTTCTTTACTGTTGGAAATTAATGAAAAATTCAAGTAGAACAGGAAGATTAAACATAATAAAATTGGCGACTGAGCACATGAAGGAGTTTAAGAAGTGATGGTCTACATTTTGGATGTAGACCATCCAATGCGTCACTTTATTGTTACTGATTGTGAACCAAAGAAAGTAAAAGCTTCTCAGTATATTAGTGGGTTATTTCAGCGCACTTTTATACTGAGAAACGTATACTGTTATCTTGGCTCTATCAAACCGATATGCGTACAGTACAAGTAAAGTGCCAACTAATGATAAAAAATCGCAGACTTTAAAAATATGTACGTTATACAGGGTGTTTCAGTGACTCGGGCATAAGTTAAACCACATATACTAGAATGAAAATGATGATGATCCGTGTAAAAACTTTTGGTCTAAACCAATAAATGGCGGAGTTATATTAAGGTCTATTATATATCAAGGTCAAGAAATTTTAACTGATTTTTCTAAATATTTTCAATACTGTTAAAGGTAGACCGCTGGAATTTGGTACAGTGTAAACCAGTAGCAAATAGAATCATTAATCAGGGTGAGAGTTAAATCGATCCACGGGAACCATACTATACAGGCACGGTAATTATTGCCCCGGTCTAACATTTTTTGATTGAACTCAAAAACATGAATTTTAAGGTTTTGTTTAACTGATTAATTGTTAAAGGATTGTTAGTGATTTGATGGCTTAATTTGTCGTACAATTGTCATGGCCGACTTAAAGTTTTTTTTATTACCGTTATAGCCGGGGTCTAACAATTTTGGATTTAAGTCAAAAACGGTAAATTTTGTAAATGTATTAAAAGTTTCTAAAATAAATATTCTATTGAAACGTGCAAAAATGAGTGTAAGTTTACGACCAAATAAGAAAGGTCTGAGCATATAAATTTTAGAAACACCCTGTATAGCATTGTTCCTGTGGATCGATTTAACTTACAAACATATCTATGTAATGATTTTACTTGATATTGGTTTACACTGTACCAAATTTCAGCGCTCTACTTTAAACAGTACAGAAAATATTTAGAAAAATCCGCTAAAATTTCTTCACTTTGATGACCTATAACTACGTCATTTATTGGTTTACACCAAAAATATTTACACGAATCATCATCATTTTCACTCTAATATATGTGGTTTAATTTGTGCCCCGAGTCACCGAAGCACCCTGTATACGAGAACAGCATATGCAATTTTACTTTGCTATTATGTATTGGGCTACAACTACAAGGGAACTTACAGACAGCGAAGGAGAAGATGACCGAACAAAACAGAATATGTTGTTTGTTTTGAAAAGTCAAGTTCTTAGCCAGTCAAGAGTGCAAACAGATGAAAAGATGTAAAAACAGGATGTGAACTTTTTCAAGTTTCTTGTAGGTCCTAAAACAGTTTAAATACAATAAATTATTATTGGTGTCTGTTTGACATTGAGCGGGGTTTTTATTTCCCCTGCAAGATTTGATTTTTGCTGGATAACCTCTTTTTACAAATGCCGATTCATTTAAAGATTCAATTTGAGAAATAACGAGTTTAGTTCATCCAACTCAACATAATTTATTGTAATAAATAACGAGTTGATCTAAACTCGTTATTTCTTGAATTTAATCCACAAATTACGAGTTTAGATAAATCCAGGGCGACATAAACTCGTTATGTCTTGAATTTAGACCACAAATAACGGGTTTAGGTCAACCAAACCCAACATAAAGTTATTTTGTAATAATAAGTAATTTTTGTATTCAAAATGTTACAATATAACGACCAAATACAATATTATTCTACCCCTTCCCGCATTCGTCCCTGTCTCCCTACTTTTTCTCGCTGTCCCCACCTCCCTCATCCATCACCTTCGTTCTCTCCTCCCAAAACCTGCCCCTCTCCTCATCCTCAATCCAAGAAAGAGATAATCTATTGTCTCTTTCTTCACACTAAACCTGGCTACTATCCTCTTTCCCTCCTTGTCTTTCCCCCTCAACTGGTACTTTGACATATCCCTCGTTAAAACTTCCCTATATTTTGGGTTATGCCCACTTTCGCCTATCGCTGTCCTTCTCTCTTGCGTCTGTATATCCTTATCTCTGGTGTTTATTCTCCCACATCTCCATCCCCTTTCTTCTTCTGCTGTTTATTTCTACCTTCGAATAACTCGTTCTTCCGTAATATACCCTTCTTTTTCCCATACTATATCCAATCCGCCCTCCCTAACTTTCTTCCAACACTCCCCCAGGATCTTGCAGTATGGTCCATCCTGCCCGCTTCCACCCGTATTTCAGCTATCTTCACTTCCCCTCTTACAATATATTCTAGTGCATCCCTCGCCAGTCTCAGAACCCATCTCCAGTACCTATTTTGAACGTCCTCCAGGATATCTTGTCTCTTCCACCCGTGCATTATTGTACTCTTCACTAACCCATCAAACATAATTTTTCTCTTTCTGAAGTCTCTTCCAAATACTCTTTCGCTCCATCTCCAGACCTATCCCATCATTCTATTCACTCTTTTAGCCATTTCCTTCACATGCGCAACGTCCTTGCCATCCTTCCCGAACCTGTATCCCAGATATGTGAATTCTCTTACCTCCTCAACCACCTTTCCTTTCCACATCCATTCCTCTCTCTTTCTTCTCTCCACTGCAGAACTTCATCATTTTCCTCTTTGACACATTCATCTCTAAACCCTTCGCCCTAAAGCATCTCTCCCATACCCTCACCATCTCTTATTTCCTTTCTCCCTCTTACAACCACTTCTCCCATCTGCCCTTTCTCCAGTCTGTCTTCCAAATCATATACAGGGCAAAAAGGCTGGCGCTTAGTGGGTTGAACTAAACTCATTATTTCTAACGAATATAGTTTAACTCAACTCAATAGAAGCTTGTTATGTTGTATATTTGTGGATTAAATTCAAGAAATAATGAGTTTAGGTCAAGCCAACCCAACATACACTCATTATGTCTTGAATTTAATCCAGAAATAAGCAGTTTAATTCAACCCAACCCAACATAAACTTGTTATGCCTTGAATTTGTGGATTAATTTCGTTAGTTTATATTTGTGGATTAAATTTAAGAAACAACAAGTTTAGTACAAGCTAACTCAACATAAACTCGTTGTCTTGAACCGAATCCACAAATAACGAGTTTAGTTCCACTCAAATAACAAATAACTTAAACTCGTTATTTGTGAATTAAATTCAAGTAAACGAATTTATGTTGGGTTGGATTGAACTAATCTCGTTGTTTCTTGCATTTAATCTACAAATAACAAGTTTAATTCAGCCGAATCCAATATAAATTCGTTATGCCTTGAATTCAATCCACTTCTTTAGTGTTTAAGAAATTATTAATATAAAAAAAAATTATTACGTATATTTATCATTTCTTATTATTTTTTAACTGTTTTATATTTGCCTCCTAACGTGAAGCAAAAATTTCGTACTTCAGTGCTTATTATTCAGTATCGTTCAGTCTTCTTTTTGCATCCTTACGTTCTTGCACGTTTTATAATTGATTTCTTTCATTTCTACCATTGTCATTATTTTTCTTTTACTGAGATATTTTGAGGCATAAAATTTCTTGAGTAACCTAGAATGTATTATAGAATAACTTCATTACACCTGGCGAATTTTCTCAGTTTGACGATGCAATTTTTGACCAGCGTATAGGCTAAATTGTCGTTAGGGCTGTCCACAAAAAATATACGGATGCCTAATTCCCTCCCTTTTCATGGTTTAAATCAGTGCAGAAGATTTTGGTAACAGTTTCAACCAAAAATGAAGTGTGAATTCGAAGCATGCTTGGTTGTATCCAAGCATATTCCAAATACAGATTTCAGGATGGCTGTTTAAAACCTCTTTTATGGATTCATCGGAGGTATTAACAAAAGCGCATAGAGGGCTATCTCTACGGTTGCATTGTCTCCTCGAAATTGCACATCAAACCATGGAGAATAATAATTATTGATTTTGCTTTCCAATAAGCATTTCGGTATGAATGGAGTGTATGGTTAACAACCACTCCATTCCTGAGATATTGATTGAGTATTTTTTCCATCTCTTTCTCCATTAATATATTGTTTATACTCAAAGATAAATCAAAAAAATATATATGTTTTAAATTCAAAACAGATCAATTTAATCATCCTTATCTAATAGAAATCTATAAAGAAATTCGAAAAACTTTCTCTTCACTTGAAACGAATACGAAATACCTAATTAATTTTTGAAGCAATGAAAATTTGCTAAGATTTCATTTATAGATTTCGCTTTCAATTCAATTCCTATGTATTCCCAAAACCCAGTTCACCAAGGTCGTAATGGTTTAATCTGATTAAATCTTCTACGTGACGAATCGGGTCTAGACGCGGTAATCACACCCGGATGGGTTTTATGTAGATCGCTCGAATACATCCATCGCAAATGAGATTCGATTTCGGGAGTAGATCTGCGTTCGGGGAAGTATAAATTACATACGGGATTTTCCTTTTTGTAGGATGGGATGAAGGAGGAGGATTCTCCGCGGAGACTTTGCCTGGTTTGCGGGGACGTCGCCTCCGGATTTCATTATGGTGTCGCTTCCTGCGAGGCTTGCAAAGCGTTTTTTAAGCGTACTATTCAGGGTATGTATCAGATAAGAAAAAAGGAATATGTTTAATTGGGTTAATAAGAAGGGAAAGTTATTGAAAAATGCCTGCCATAAAGTGGCAGGGTTAAACGCGGTGGAAAATGGAAAATATTTTTGATCGAAACGGCATCATCTGACCGCAACCGTCGTAAACTTAACGATCGCGTTTAAAAAACAAAAATTTAATCGGTATGCGCTCGTTAAGCGACACTTTACGACATAATTTAGCGGTGATAATAAAACGTGGTGGAAGTTATCCCGCGTTCCTTTGGGTAAAACGTAAAATTTTATTAGTTGTTTTTGGGGAGAAAAACGTAAAATGTTACTTTTAACTCCTACGGCTTAAGCTTGGAGGGTGTTCATTAAAATTACAATTTGATTAGTCTATTAAAAGATCTACACAAAATAACCTTTGAAATTGCTTTTATTATTAATCCATAGGAAACATAGAGTATACATGTCCAGCTTCCGGTGAATGTGAAATAAATAAACGAAGAAGAAAAGCTTGTCAAGCATGCAGATTTACAAAATGTTTAAGATCGGGAATGCTAAAAGAAGGAGTACGATTAGATAGGGTACGAGGCGGGCGGCAAAAATATAGAAGAAACCCAGAGAGTCCATATCAAGTACAAGTAGTTTCCGCACAACAACGCGCTACGGTTTGTCTCGATGGTAAGTTCCTCAAATCCCATCATTTCATACAATAATCTCGTCCGTATATAACTATTAACATCTAGTTTTAACTTTTATCTTCAGATATTAAGATGTTAGAAGCATTGGTTGGCTGCGAACCCGAAATATTAGAATCGAACACAACGCTAGAAAATAACAAATACAAAACGTTATCGATATTGAGCGATCTGTACGACAAAGAATTAGTCGGAATTATTGGCTGGGCCAAACAGATTCCAGGATTCACAGATTTATCACTAAACGATCAAATGCGATTACTGCAATCTACTTGGGCCGAAATTCTCACATTGACGTTAGCATACAGAAGTTTACCGCTTTCTGGGCAGAGAAAATTAAAATTTGCTAGTGATTTTAGTTTAGAGGAGAAACAAGCGAAAGAATGCGGAGCTTTGGAATTATATCAAACGGTATGAAACATATTAATAAATAAAGATAATTTTTTATTTTGATTATTTTTAGTGTTGTCACGTTTGTGAAAGATTGGAAGTTCTTTCAATACAAAAAGAAGAATACTACCTCTTAAAAGCTCTAGTATTGGCTAATTCCGATGTAAAACTTGAGGAATGTCACAATTTAAAAAGGTTTCGAGATGCGATACTTTCAGCACTAGTTGATGTTGCCAATATACTCAGGTATTTGTAAATAAAGTTAAATCTTGATATAAGGGGTTTATATGGGGTAGGAAGTTGCAATTACTAGTTCGTAGTTAAGTTAATACAAGGTTTGTAAAGCGTATTGTATAAGGTTGGCCAGACTTCACCTGAAAAATTAGGATAAAGTAAACGCAAAAAAGTTTTAAATTCGAATCATCTTCCTATTCGCTTAAAGACTCCTCTTCCCCGCCTTTATTTCGGGTTTCCATTTTACAAAAATAAACCTTAACTCAAGAAGAAGAGTTGGAGAAAAACTTCTTACATGAATATTGTTTGTAATGAACAAAAAAACATAATCATTCAATCCATAATCAGTTACAACCTAGATGTTTTGGAAATCTGCAAAACATCATACCGCTAATCCATAACAAGTCGAAACATAGATATTAGGAGCAATGGTAGTATCAAACTCTTCAAAAAAGCATCAAAAAATCGATGGAGAAAAATCTTACATATGAAAATTATTCGTTATGGACAAAACTAGAGCTTTTAAATTGTTTTGTAAAAACGCCAAAATGTCTAAAATATCATAATTGTTGATTTTTGTTGCAAAAATTAAAATGGATGATCAAAGACCTCATTCCCTAAAATTGTTCATGATGATGTGAAAAAGGATAAACCATAACTACTTACAATCTGAACATAAAAAGTTTGGAGGAATTTAACAAATACCTTCAAACTCTCATAATTTCGGGATTTTCAAAAGCTAAAATAGATGAAAAGATATTTTTTGCACAAACATTGTTTGTAATGAACCACAAAAGCTAATCCGTAAATATGAAGATTTTGGAGAAATTATCAAAAATCTCCGAAATGTCATTATTTACGAGTTTTATAAAAATTAATTGAAACTTAAAAATTAAAATCTTATGCATAAAAAGTTTTCGTTATAGTCGATGCACAATCCATAACTTAATGCCTTAGAATTTGGCATTTACAGTTTTGCAGTAATAGTACCAAAATCTCTAAAATAAAAAATCTAAACAGATGGTCAGAAACTTTATTTACTAAAATTGTCTATAATGATGTGCTAAAACATAATCCATAACTAATTACACCTGAACATAAAGAATTTCGGAAAATATAGCAAATGTCTTACCATAAATCAAAACATGAAACAGAAAGAAAGATAATTTTTGCATAAACATTGTTTACAATGAACCATAAAAGCTAATCCATCACCAGATAATGGTGGGTTCATGCAACATGTTTTAGTTTTAGTCTTAAACGTTTACGTTACCTTTAGTTGTAAGGAAATGTATTGGTTCATGCAATATTTAAGCACAACATATAAAAGCAAAATTTTCTGACATATAAACAGCCGTGCCAAATTAAAAATACAAAAAGAAATGTATGGGATCAGGAGTGAAACAGTTTTGTTTTTTAGAAATATTTTGTTTCTAATATTATTTAATGGTGATCATGATTTAATATGAATAAAAAGAAAATTGTTATCTCTGCTAGTGCAATGTGTTTGAATGCAGCATTATTAATCGCATAAAAATTGAAGTATAAAAGACGACGGCGTTTTGGTAGAAGGCCCACCAATAAGAATCGAGAATTAGAGGGGAATTATGCCATCTTATTAGAAATATGTTAAAAAAAAGGAAGAGGACGATTTACAATTTTTTAAATATGTTCGCATGTCATTCGAAGAGTTTAAACAATTGTTAAAACTGGTTACACCTTTTTTATCAAAAACACCAAATAAAGGTGCAATTTCACCATCTGAAAGGTTGGTAATAACCCTGCAGCAAGCTTTTATTTAAACCGTGTGCATTAGCTTTTCTAGTTCAATCCCGGGATTGTTCCTATAATAACCAATTTTTCCGAATCTGGGATTAATATATCGTTGATCAATGATGGTCAGAAAATAATGAAAATCTCCAAGAAAAAACGAAGTTCATTAATGTCATCATTAATGACAGTGAGTTTCAAATTATGAGAAGTTAGTTTGACTTTTAGATCGGGTCTTATTTGTCATCGAGACATAAATCTTAATAAAGCAGATATTGCTTCCAAAAGACTTGATACTGTCCATAGAAAACTTAATACTGCTTATAGAGGACCTGATACTGCTTAAAAAAGATTTGAAATGTGTCAAGAATACTTCATAGAAATGCTTCCAGAAAACTTGACATTGCCTTTGGAAGACTAAAAATGCTTCCAGAAAATTTCATACTACTTTTCGAAGACTTTCAAAAGACTTGATATTGCCTCGAAACGACTTAATACTGCTCCTGGACGACTTGAAATGCTTCCAGAAGACTTGATACTGCATTCAAGAGATTTGATGTCGCTTCCAGCAGAGATGGATTGCTTCTAGAAGGCTTGATACTGCTCTTTGAAGACTTAATACTGTTTTTCTTTTGCTTACAAAAGACTTGCACTGCTTCCAAAAGATTTGATAGGCTCATAGCAGACGTAATACTGTTTCTAAAGAAACTGATATTGCTTCCAAAAGACTTGTCAAAATAGAAAGAAGAAATGTTCAAAATACTTGTAATGCTTTAAAAGATTTAAAACTTCTAGAAGACTTGAAGTTCTTCCAGAAAACTTGATATTGCTTTTGGAAGACTTGAAATGCTTGATGAAAAAACTTGATATGTTTCTAGAATGCTTGAACTTCTTCCAGAAAAGTCTATATAGCTTCTGAAAGCCTTGTTGCTGCTTTTGGAAGAATTGAAATGCTTCCAAAAGACTTGATATTGGTTCCAAAAGACTTGATATTGGTTCCAGAAGACTTGATATTGTTTTTAAAACTTCTTTCAAAAAAAACATTTTCATTGCAAAAACAACACGATATTGTTGATAAACTATTTGAGTTATCTTAACTGGCAGATTGATCTAGGCAATTTTGAACTGTGGATTTTTTTTAACTCTTTGGATACTATTGCATAAAAATTATTTTAATAGCTACATCCAATGTGGAAGCAACCAATACAAAGTTTGGCGATAAACATACGTAAAAGGAAACTAAAACATTCTAATTTTTAAACAAAACTGTTCTTTCAAAAAACACCCCATGTTTTAAATCACCTTTTGAACTGTTTGAACATTTTAAAACGTATCATACAGTTTTAGAAATGTTTGTTTTAAACACTTTATTTAAAATATAACAACCCTGATTGAAATTATTATTATAATTGAGGCGCTGATGCATTTTTCATTAATTTGAATGTTTACGATTTGTTCTATCTAACAATTATATTAAAAGTTTGCCCTTCTTTCCCTTCAAAAATTGAATATCACTCAAAACCGATGTTTGATTTTAAACAACATCTAAGAGTACAAACGGCAAACACAACACGTCTAACCACCGGTTTCATTTCGAATTAATAAATAAATTTGTTAAATTTGTCTTTGGTAATGATAGAAAATATCAAAGTATTAAAAACTATTAGATAACGTTAGGTAGTTTATTAAAAAGACCGAAAACTATCGGATTTGAGTTGATTTTTTACCTCATAACAAAAAAAAAGATTATTAAAAAACATTTATTTGGTTGAATTCGACCTTATGCAAAATATCAAAAACAGAGATTTCTCAAAATCATGCTTTGTTAAATTCGCCCTTTTTGTTCTCAACGCCTCAATTGTAATATAATAAAATAAAAAGTTAACCAACTTAACCTTTATTTATAAAATAAAATGAAACACTGCCATTAAAGGCACGAGTGAGAAAAGTGCGCATGCGTTAAGTTGCGGCCGAGGGTTTTAGCTTTAAGAAGTTAAAAGTTGGGTAACTCTTGTGACTAGTAAAAAACCGTTTTAGTCATAAGATGTTGCATGAACAGTACTACAATAACACAATACCTTAACTTTTCACTCTTATGACTATAACTACGACTAAGACTAAAACACGTTGCATGAACCCACCATAAGACGTAGATATGAGGATTTTGGAGAAATTGTAAATCTTCATAATGCCGTTATTTACGAGTCTTATTTCTAATTAATTGAAACTCAAAAAAGAAAATCGATGGAAAAATGTGTTATGCATGAAAAGTTTTAGTTCTGGTTTAAAGATTCATAATCCATAGTTTTTTAGAATTTGACCATTACAGTTTTGCAGTAATAAGACCATAATTTCTAAAGTATCGTAATTGATGATTATTATTACAAAATTCTTTCATATCTCAAAAATCAAAATTGATATGCATAAACCTCATCTACTAAAATTGTTTATAATGATGTGGAAAAGCATAATCCATAATTAATTACAACCTGAACAAAAAGAATTTCGAAAAATATAGCAAATGTCTTCAAAATATCATAATTTCGGATTTTCAGCCCAAAAATCACCCACAAATCAAAAACTAAAATAGACAAAAATATAATGGTTGCATAAACAGTGTTTATAATGATATATAAATGCTAATCCATAACCAAACAAAACGTAGTATATGATAACTCTGGGGGAATTGTTAAAAATCTCCAAAATGTCATTATTTATTATTTATATATTATTAAAAGTCTCAACAATCTTACTATAAGAATTAATTGAAACTAAAAAAAGAAAATCGTTGGAGAAAAGTCTTATGCTCCTTAATCCATAACTCCTTAGAATTTGAAGCGGTTTTGCAGTAATAAGGCCAAAATTTCTAAAGTATCGTAATTGATGATTATTATTCCTTCATATCTCAAAAATCAAATCTGATGGCCAGAAACCTCTAATCTAATAGAATTGTTTATAATGATGTGAAAAAGCATGATCCATAACTAATTACAACCTTATGCATGAACATTTTTCAATATAGTCTAAAAATTCATAATCCACAACTCCTTAAGATTTGGCTTTTAGAGATTTGCAGTAATAAAACCAAAATTAATAAACATTATAACCAAAATTAATCTCTAAAATATAATAATTGGTGATTTTTTATTCAAAACTCTTTTATATCTCAAAATCAAAATATATGGTCAAAAATTTTAACCACTAAAATTGTTTATAATGATGTGGAAAAGCTATAGAAAAGCTAAAAGCTAAGATAATCCATAATTAATTACATCCTGAACATAAAAAATTTAGAAAATATAGCAAATATCTTCAAAATATCATAATTTTGGATTTTTAGCACAAAAATCAACCATAAATCAAAAATTGAAACAGAAAGAAAGATAAATTTTACATAAACATTGTTTATAATGAACCATAAATGCTAATCCATTACCCAACAAAATGTAGATATGAGGATCTGGGAGAAATTGCCAAAACTTTCCAAACTATCATTATTTACGAGTCTTGCCATAAGAATTAATTGAAACTCAAAAAAGAAAATCGATGGAGAAAACTCTTGTGCATGAAAATGTTTTATTGTGGTTTAAAGATTCATAAAATTTGATTATTGCAGAAATAAGGTCAAAATTTCTAAAGTATCGTAATGATGATTATTATTGTAAAATTTTTTCATATCTCAAAATGAATGGTCAAAGATATTATTCGCTAAATTGTTCATAATGATGTAGAAAAGCATAATCCAGCAAATGTCTTCAAAATATTATAATTTCGGATTTTTAGCACAAAAACAACTATAAATCAAAAAATGAAACAGAAAGATAATTTTTGCATAAACATTGTTTATAGTAAACCATAAATGCTGGTCCATAACCAGATAAAACGTAGATATGAGGATTTTGCAGAATTTTTTAGGTTTTTAGTATAAGTAGCCATAACTCAAAAATTAAAAGCTAGGGAACAATTATTTGATTGATGTAAATTGTTTATAATGAAGTAAGACTCATATCCAGATATTGCTGAATTATGATTATATTCACACTGAAAATATCTTTTGAAAGAAAGTATAATGCTTTTTTCAAATAAGAATAAAAATGTTCAGATCGGTTGACTTATACAGGAGATGTTAATGTATAAATATTTGAAAACGCATTGGCTTTCCCTTCTTTTATTATGCTAGATATGAAAAATGTTGCAAAGCAAAAATGATGCTAAATAAATATTTGAAAACACATTGGCTTTCCCTTCTTTTATTATGATAGATACGAAAAATGTTGTAAAGCAAAAGTGTAATCACTTTTGCCTTAACTTTTGAAATTATTTTGAATTCGAATCTTCAAAATAATTTCTAGATATTTCTCTTGGCCACTTTACCAAAAGGATTTTCTTCCTCAATCTTTAGGTCTTACCGTTGTGGAGATACAAGTGCTCCATAGCCTTAACCCTTTCAGCGCTATGAACCCATACATGCGTTCTCGCACAACCATTCGTTTTTGGCTATGAACCCACATATGCGTTTTCATATAACCATTCTTTTTAGGCTATGAACCCATATATGCGTTTTCGCGCAACCATTCAGTTTAGGTTATGAACCCACATATGCGTTCTCGCGCAACCATTCAATCGAAACGAGAATCGATAAACGAATACACTTAGCAGCAGAAGTCTGCGTACAAAAAACTTCTAATACTTTAACTGAAAAAATAAGGGTCATGATCTAATGTGATAAACTTCAATTTTTTTTATTTTGTGTATTAACTACATATAATTCTATTATCAAAATATACATCAATAAAACAGAAATATTAGTTAGAAAAAAAATTAAAATTAAAAATTCTCCAAATAATGCGTATGCAAAAATCTGCGTACAAATAAAGACGCCTTCTCCAAAATATACTTATTTACTTAAATACGTAGTTGGCGATGTACGCTTTCCGATTTAAATAAAAGATAATCGGTGTCAATTATATTAGCAGAGGCTTAGAAGCTAAAAGTTAGAATGGACACGAAAGGAAAGGAAATTGAATTGGGAGAGAGAAAAATTATTGTAAAGTTATGGAAAGAGGGAAAATCTTTTCGAAAAATAGGAGAAACTGTCGGCAGGTCACACTCTTCATTCAAAGAGTAATTAATAATTATAAAGACACTGAAGATTACCTCTCACGTCCGCGATCTGGTAGATCACCCCTTTTAACAAACCGAGAGAAGCGAAAAATTGTACAGCAGGTTAGAAAAGAACCTAGGCTGACGGCAAAAAAATAGTAGAAAATGTACAAGAAGAATTTCATAAAACTATCAGCAAAGATACGGTGAGAAGGACGTTAAAAAAAGCTAACTATCACAGTCGCGTTGCATGAAAAATGCCATTTGTGTCAGAGGTCAATCGTCAGAAGCGGATCGCCTTTGCAAAAAAACTCTTAGACAAGCGCATTGAATTCTGGGAGAAAGTTCTCTTTACAGATGAGAGCAAATTTTGCATTTTCGGCATTAAGGGTAAACAACTTGTATGGAGAAAACCTAATACTGCCCTTAATCCCGAAAATTTGAAAGCGACTGTAAAACACGGAGGTGGTGGAGTTATGGTTTGGGGGTGTATGTGCACCAAAGGGGTGGGAAGGTTGGTTTTCATAACATCGACAATGGACCATAAAATGTATATAGACATTTTAAAAGAAAATTTGAAGCCTAGCATCGAAAACTTGGGCTTGGGGCCCGAATACTTTTTTCAACAAGATAATGACCCCAAACATTGCGCCCACAACACTAAGCTTTGGCTACTATACAATACCCCAAAGCAACCTAAAACACCATCGCCGGACTTGAATCCCATCGAACACCTCTGGGATTTACTGGAACGCAGGATTCGGCAACACAACATAACGTCGAAGGAAACGTTAAAAAATGTTATGATTGAGGAATGGGCCAAAATCAGTTCGGACGAAACGAAGAAATTAGTGCACTCCATGCCTAAACGTTTAAGGGAGGTGATTAAACGTAAAGGTTATCCGACCTCATATTAATATAGAAACAATGATCTCATTTATGTTTTTTTTATAAATACTGTCCTGACTTGTACGCAGATTTTTGCATACCCGTTATTTGTAGAATTTTTAGTTTTGATATTTTTCTGTAATTACTGTTTCTGTTTTGTTGAAGCATATTTTGTTAATAGAATTATATGTAGTTAATATACAAAATAAAAAAAAATCAAGTTTATAACATTAGATTATGACTCTTATTTTTTTAAATAAAAGTATTACAAGTTTTTTGTACGCAGACTTCTGCTGCTGAGTGTATATGTAAACGAACATATCGCTACCTAATACTTTTGAAGGTTATAAGTACTGCTACTTTACTTTTTCGTTTTAAAATTTAATTTTAAATTACCCTTAAAATGTCTGAAAATGAGTTTGAACACATTAGTAACAGTGATAGTGGCATGCCCTATGAACATGACATTGAAACAGTTGAAATTAAAACACTTAAAAGAAAAAGGATGCGGAATTCGTCTTCGGATTCCGCCGAGATCTATAAGAAGACCAAGAAATTAAGAATAAACAGTGACACAAGCGGTGAGAATCAACACAATAGGTTGGATGTTAGAACAAAAATAATCAAACCTTTTTTTGTAGCTTCTGAAATAGAAGAGAGAGTTCCATTGAATAAGCGAAGCAGAAAACATCTTCAAATATTTAGCACATCTTCTGAAGAGGACGAAGATCTACAGGAAAATGTTAATTCGATATCTAATTATACGACAGAAAACTATTCATGGTTTAAGAAATATTTTGCACCAAAATTATATGATTTTGATGAATCAAATTCGGGGATAAGGGGACACTTATCGGAAATGTCCACTGCTTTGGATGCGTTTAAAATATTTTGCTCAGAAGAATTAATTACTGGAATTTGCGAGAAAACAAATAATTTTCATAAAAATCTGGCGCAAACTAAAATTCATGCAGTTCATTCACGCGTAAATAACTGGACAGATACTTCACCTTCGGAAATGTATTTATTTATTGCTATTACTATGCTAATGTCCAGAATTAAAAAAACATCTATAAGAGAATATTGGTCTACTGATAAAGTTACAAAAACTGAATTTTTTTCAAAACTAATGAGCAGAGTTAGGTATGAATCATTGCTGAAAATGCTACATTTTAATGATGACAATAATATGAGCTCGAATGATGCGTTGATAAAAATAAGACCAGTGGTTACTAAACTTAGAAACTCATTTTCTAAATCATTTTATCCATATAAATATTTATTAGACTCTTCTTTAAACAATATATCCCAACAAAGAGGAGTAGATTTGGCATTAAGTCATTCATTATTTGTGATTGTAAAACCGGCTATATACTAGACTTCATAATTTATTCTGGAAAAAATAGTGATGTCACTGAGGAAGTTCCATCAATTGGACAATCTGGAAACATTACTTTGACACTTTTGAAATCATACCTAGGAAAAGGACATACACTTATCACTGACAATTGGTGCACTAGTCCGCACTTATACAATCTATTACATGAAAAGGAAAAAACAAATGCCTTTGGAACTGTGCGACAAAATAGGAAAGATATGCCAAGAATGGAAGAAAAATTAAAAGGCGGAGAATGTGTAAGTCGATCGACACACAATCTATTGGCGTTAAAATGGCGGGATAAAAAAGATGTATGGATGCTATCCACCTCACATTCTAATGATTTCGTTGAAACAAAAAAAATTTATTATCAAACTGGCGAACAAAAGCGAAAACCAAAGTGTGTAGCAGTCTACAATGCCTTGATGGGCGCAGTTAATAAAATCGATATGACTTTGAGTTCGCTTCACTGCGTTCGCAAAAGCACAAGGTGGTATAAAAAATATTTCTTCCATCTCTTAGACCTCGCCATATATAATGCGTATATTCTCCATAAAGATACAAATGAAAAAATTGTAACATTTAAAAAATTCCACTTGCGACTTATAAAAGATATTTTGAGTGAATACCTACCAGATAGAGTAGAGACTAAAGGAGGAAGAAGTCATTCGGACGACCTCCCATTCCAATTAACAGAGAGGCATTTCCTTAGTTCCTGCGTAACTAATGAAAATAGAAAACATTCTTCACGACGCAGATGCGTTGTTTGTACAAAAAATAATCGAAGAACTGACTCGCGTTACGAGTGCAAGAAATGTAACGTTGGCTTGTGCATTGAACCATGTTTTGAGCATTATCACACAATACAAAATTTTTAAATTTAAAAGGTGCAATTTACTACTATTATATTGTTAGTATCATGAAATAAATGATTATTAAGGGTTTGAGGTCACCACATAATTTATTTTAATTATTTTTTCGTACGGAGTTGACAGTCCACGGCGTACGCTTAACGCCGACAACGTCTGCTCTTTTATATATCTCAAAACCCAAACGAGATATATCAAAACGAATACTTTTTTTGAGAAATAGATACTTTAATAAATTCAGATAGTTTTATAAAAACTTCGAAAAATAGAAAAATTTCGCTTTTGTTGAAAAAAATGTATCTCAAGAATTGAGCATGATATCTCAAAATGAATACTTTTATTGAAAAGCAAGTACTCTAATTAATAAATGATGATAGTTTCACAAAAATTACTAAAACTACTCAGTCTAAAAGACAGTCTAAAAGACGTCCGTGCGGGGTAACGGGCGAGCAACAATAAGTCCTCAAAAAACCCGAGAAACCAGGATTACTGCGGTGATTGAATGTCTGGCGTAGTGTCAAAGATGCATACCAAGTTTATTATCCATGGTCTAAAATTAATTTGTTGATAAACATTGTTTACATTCAGACATTCAGTCACAATGGCCATCCTGGTTTCTCGAGTTGTTGGAGGGCGACTATCACTCAGTTTTCTTGCAAACACTTTACTCACTCTAAAAAAATCAGAAAAATTTAATTTTAAAAAGCTATTACCGTCATTCGACATACAAAATTATTCTACATAATTCAGTGCAAAGCTCATTGAAAACCGTCTTTTTAACAGCATCTTTTTAAACCGCGAAAATTCGAGAAACTATACAAAATATGAAAAAAAATAAAATATGCCTTGCGTGCAGAACATATTAGACCAGCCATGTCCAACCCAAATTACTCTTCGGGTCAAAATTTAGGAATGTACAAGGCACTGGGCCGCCACCCACCTGAACAAGAAAATTTCAATTCTAGCGCACACTCGCGCACAAATGAGATACGTATACACAAACTAGCATGTACACAGATATACACAATAATATATAGGTATTTCAGTAAATTACAACAGATATTTAATGTGAAACTTGTTTATTTATTTTATTTGAAATTTTTTTAATATCAACTTCTAATTTTGTTGTGACACGACGTAACTGATTCGTCAAATTTGCGTCGGTGAGCCTGTTACGGTCTTTGGTTTTGACTCATTTTAATCTAGAAAAAAATGACTCACAGAGACATGTTGTGCCGTTTGCTGCCACAATACACATAGCTAATTTTTTCAAATTATGAAATTTATCTTCCTGGATATATTTTCCATAAAAGTCGACTATATTGATGTCCTCAAACCTTAATTTCATTTCTGAGTTGGACTGCAGATCGATAAGTTTCAGTTGTAAATAACCTGGAGCTGAATTCACATCAATATTAAATGGACAATTAAAAATATTGAACATTTGTTCAAATTTTTCTAGGTAGGCAAATCTTTTTTCAAATTCCTCAAGCAAATCTTTAATATTATGCGAATATTCGGAAATAGGTTTATTTTCCATTTCGAAATCATTTAAGTGAGGGAAATGGGTGGCATTATTCGATTTCAGTTGATTTTGAAAATATTTTAATTTAGCAATGAATGTCTTTATGTCTTGACAGCAATTTGTAATTAATTTATTTTCTCCTTGAAGATTCTGATTTAGTTCATTTAATTTAGTTGTGATATCTATTAAGAAACACAAATCCAACAACCATTTTTCATCGTATAATTGTGGAACGTCTTCGCCGTTCTTATTCATGATAATTCTAATTTCTTCCCTGAGGTTCCAAAATCTTAATAAACATTTTCCACGACTCAACCACCGTATTTTGGCGTAATATATTATGTCACAGTACTCGGACTCCAGTTCGCGTTTTTTTAAATCTAATTGTCGATCTTCCGCGCTTTTTAGAACAGCATCTTTAATATCTTTGCCCGTTGTTGTATCCTTCAGACTCACAAAATCAAGGAGTTCTTCTGTTACTTTCAGCTTATTATCAACTCTGCGAATAAATATAGCAAGTTGTGATGTATCCTTGATATCGGTTGTTTCATCCAAAGCTAATGAGTAGTACACAAATTGTTTGGTATGTTCATTGAGGTTTAGGGAAATTTCATTGGAAATATCATCAACTCTACGTGCAACAGTTTGATGAGACAGACTTATTTGTTTATAAATATGAACTTTTTCCGGGCTAATATCTTCAGCTCCAGCAATTAAATATTCTTTGATGTATTCTCCATCCGAGAAAGGTTTCATTTTTTTAGCAATAATTTGAGAAATTTTTAAACTTGTACTGACAATGTCGTTTGATTGTTGATTTTGTTTTTGAAACACATTTTGTTGAGACTTTAAGTAAGTGTAATTTGGCCTTGCGTTCACCACCAGAAAGTACAGAAAGTTCCGTATGATTTTCATAATGTCTTCGTATGTTATAAGTTTTAGCAGTAATCGTTTCACGACAAACTAAGCATACAGCATTATTTTTTACTTGCAAGAAAAAGTAGTCATCTTCCCAATTATTTTTAAATTATCTGTTTTCATCTTCTAGTTTTCTTTTCTTCCTACACGACATCGCACGTCAATATTATGGACAATTTTATTTATTCTGGTATAATTAAAGAAACGAATAAATTTTTGTAGGACTGCAAATTAAAATAAAATATTACTTACTTTTATTTTCACAACCTTTTTAAAACAATAAGTTTATCAACTCTGTGATTAATCAACTCTCTACGAAAAACTCGCATAAACTGAAGGTACTAGAAAATTTTATGATTCAATCCACTTTTGAGCGAAACAGGGGAATACCCGACAAAACGGACAAATTCGCAGCTACGTATCTCCGAATCTACGTAAGTCGGGTTTACGTGGGTCGGGGTATTTACTGTATTCGTAAACGCCATACATCGGGATTCGCTATTGTGCAAATTATTCTTTTAACATCGTCATTGCCGCCACCTCGGCGGCGGTGTCAAAAAAATTAAGATGAAAGGTTCTTCCCAATGTATTAAGCTATGTGTTTACTAAATTTGGTGAAATTCGGCCAAGGAATAACTGAGTAAAATCGGTATATAGGTACCCACATACATACAAGATTCCATTTTTATATATTAAGACATAGGAGTTTTATAAAACGTCATTCGACCAAGTAATAAAAATTATTTGTATTATCGATTATTAAAATTTAAATATTAATTTGTGCGATTTCAGTTCTTTGTTATCGGGCCGCAGGTGGCCCGTGGGCCGCCAGTTGGACATGACTGTATTAGACTATCACTTTTTAAAATGCCAAATTTTTTCGTCTCATAGTTTTTGATTAAAATAAAATTCGACATGTACGGAAATCTCAAAAATTGGGTGTCTTTTATGTTTAACTCGCTATAAAAAAATAACTGAGAAGCAAAAAATTTTCAAATTCATGTTAATATAGCAGAAATGATCACTTATTATAACAAAGTTTAGTGCATATTTTTTCGTTGAGCCGTTGCGAAGATGTCGATCTTTAAAGAGAAAGTAAGCGATTTTAAGCATGTATCTGCTGGACACATGCGCGCCTAACGGAGGATTAAAATCACTGTAAGAAGTTTTGTTTACTAACATACTTAACGAAACCGAGAACATGCACAAATCGGCCGATTATCTGAATGCTTGGGAATAACCAGCCGAATCGATAGTCCGATCTGTGCACGTTTTCGATTTCGCTAAGAATGTTGGTAAATTAACCGGGTCTTGCGTTGGTTTAAACTGGCGAATATAAATAATGCGCCCTCTATATATACAATTTCTTTGCATTCTGCTATATCTGGTCAACCTGGTACATTACGCCTTACAAACAATACCTGTAATAAATGTGCGAAATAACAGCTAAAATTAACATTCATATCTACAGGTATTTGGGCTTAACTGTGTTTGTTTGAAAATTAGGAAAATATTTTGTTTGTTCTAAAACGAAATTCTTATATCGAGATTTTATTGCAAATTGTTTTTTTATATTGTTTTATTGTTTTTTTAAGGTGTAATAACTCAGTAAATCAAGTACAACAACTTTTATTGTGTATGCCTGCATTAAGGCAAGCAGATCATGTGATTAGAAAGTTTTGGTCGAATGTGCATCAGCAAGAATCGTCGGTGCCGATGAATAAGCTTTTTTTGGAAATGCTAGAGGCTTATAGTCGGTAGCCTTAGTGATAAATAAAGTGGGAAAATATGACGTCGTTAAGTGTCGTTATGTGGAATGGAAGTTTTTATTTTTTTTAGGAACCAGTGATAGATATCTTAGAATTCCTCTCAATTACTTTATTTGTATATAAGCCGAATTAAGTAGATACGTACGAGAAGATGTTTTATTAATTAAGTTGCTTCTTCAACTTATTTCGTTTTGTTAGTGCGTAATCGACGTGCATTTTTATTTGACTATATTGTTGTTCTATACCTCATTTTCTCTTTATATTTATGATTCAGTTTATTTAGTTTTTATTTTCAGCCTTTATATAAATTTACCCCAATATCCTTTGCTTTTTAACCTGTTGTTTCTAATATTTTGATGACGATGGACAAAGAAATGTGATGGTAGCAGAAGAAACCACGTTGTTCTCTGCTTGTGTTAATATTTTTGCCATTATATTATTGTATGTTAATATACGAAAAGAAGGAACATGATACGTTATAATAAGATTAATTTTATCAGTACGTAAATTAAGGTATGAATAGAAAAAATGAAAATTGTAATTTTTACCGAAGCCAGTAGTTTTTTGAAGCACAATGATGTACTTACAACAAATCTCATATATCTCGGTTTTAAGATATTTTATCATTTGTACGAGTACGATTTTATTAAAGATTAAAGAAACGAAAAGGTCTAAAATTTTACACGTTCATGTTGTAGAAATATTGTTGTTTAAAAATAAAATTATAAAACAAAATAAAATTTTCAGTCTGTTTATAAATCTTTCAAACCAATAATTAAATTATAATTACACGTTAATTTAACTGAACACCAAATCCTGAGAGTAAACAAAATACTTACATATTTACATACAAACGAAATTTCAATTCCTAACTAATATTATAAAAAAAGTACAATGGTCACATAAACCTCCGATTACGTCTCATTTCCGGATTGGTACAACAGTAGCTTTTTGGATCTCCATAAACACCGTCTTTGGATCCCATTGCATTTGGCGATGTACCCGAAGTGTTCGCAAAACTGGTACCACATATAGAGTTAAATTGTGGTTGCTGCGCCATATTGTGAGGACAATTCGGGCGATTACAAGGACATACAAGTTGTGCGTTTGTTCCAGGTATTGCACGAGGAGGCGTTCCTAAGTTTCTTTGTGCTGCTTGAGTTGAATTTGGCGATAAAAGTGATCTTACTGGTGTTACATTTACATGAATTACTGGTTGTACAAAAAGGCTGTATACTGAAATAAAAAAATAAATTTGTTAATTTTATAGAAAGAGCACGATCCAATAATATACAGGGGGTGAGTCAATAGTGCGAGGACGCAAGATTGTGGCCTTACTGTAGAAAATAAAGAAAATGTTTTTGTGTCATCATAGATTATATTATAATCAAAGCTACATCGACTAAAATTATTTTCAACTATACAGGGTGTTTCACAATTCCAGAACCCTAGTCAACTTCATTTTTTTAAATGAAACCCTATACATCTTTTTAGATATGTTGATTACCTGTCTTAAATGCTATAAATGCGTATCTTGTTTTCAAATTTTGAATGCAAGGTTGTCAAGTTATTAATCATTTTGTGCAAATTTTAGAAAAATCTTGTGGTGACTTAAAGTTCATTATCACCATTACTATTAAATATTGTAGATTGCAATTTGGCATATCCATAAACAAAGCTTTGGTCTTTGAAACCCCACTAATACAATTCGATAATATTATACAGGATGGTTACCAAAACCGGTTAATACATGAAATGTTTGACGGACCATAACTTTGTTATTTTAAATGGAACACCCCATATTTCTTCAGTGCCTCAGAAGGCTCTATTAATCATCTTTCATTTTTGTTAAGTATATGGTATATCTAACATGTGTACTTTTTGAGATAATTACACTATTTTAGAAATGTCGGCATAAACTTGATTTTTCACAAGAAATAAACTATGAAGAAGACAAATGCAAGTAAGTTTATTTCGTAAAAGATGGAAAAGTATGGATGTGTGCATAGACAATAGTAGTAAGAAAACAACTTTTCAAAAATTCTATTTTTAAAAAGATTATCCATTGACGATTGCCTCGAAGAAAAACGATGTGATCAAATAAGATTCTAGAATCCTTGTCCAGATAGTTTAGCAACATTGTTGTTAGTGGGCTACTTCTCATATAAATTTACTGTTGACCATATCGTAGTAGTGAAGATTAAGGCGTTTAACATAGTTATTTTTACAAAACATTGCTTATTTGCTGTATAGAAGATTATCGTAAAAATTACATTCCTGTTGATCTTTTTCTAATACCCATTTCGAAAATTCTAGTCTTTTTGAACTGAATATGAACACATGTATACTTCTTCATCTTTTACAAAATAGACGCACTTGCATTTGTTTAAAAATGTCTTCTTCATAGTTTATTTCTTGTGAAAAAATCAAGTTTATGCCGACATTTTTGAAATAGTGTAATTATCTCAAAAAGTACACATGTTAGATATACCATATGCTTAACAAAAATGAAAGGTAATTAATAGCCTTCTTATGCATTGAACAAATATAGGGTGTTCCATTTAAAATAACAAAATTATGGTACCTCAAACATTCCATAAATTAACCGGTTCTAGTAACCATCCTGTATAATATTACCCAATAGTATTAGCGTTCGAAAGACCCAAGCTTTGTTTATCGATATGCCAAATTACAATCTTCTGTTATATGGAAAATAACTGAGAACTAAGGGGACGGCGTTTTGTTTTAAACTACACTTTATTATCGTTTTCTAATATTTATCATCAATACAAGTCCGTTTCGTTACTTATTCGTAAACACCCGTTGTCGATCGTAGCTTCTCTACAACTTAACTTCTTTTACCCGACTCTCCCCCCCCCAACGCACTCTGTCGTAAGATGCGAGATGCGCCTTCACAGATGGCGTTAGCTCTCACATTCGGCTTCGCTACTGCTGGAGTCGTCCTCGACTTCATTCGGGTCGTAAGGTGAACGCCATGCCCTTAGGTGGTCAGCTGAATAGATTTGGTTGAATTTTCTTCTAGAGTTTTCAGCTTCTTCTATGTCTACGATTCTGTATCTATCGTTCGGAAATACTTCAGCTATCTGGTACGGTCCTTTATAATGTGGTTTTAATTTTCTCGGTTCTCCCGTAGCAACGGGATCTTTCTGGATCAGAACCAGATCTTCAACGTAATATTTCGTAGGTTTCCTTCTATTATTGTCGAAGTATGCTTTCTGTTTCACTTGTTCGTCTTTGATTCTTTCCAAAGCTTCTAATCTTAAAATCGTTCGATCAATCATATCTTCGTCTTCTAGGGCCAAAGTCAATTTATTTTTAAAGATATTTCTAGGTTGGAAACCAAATAAAAGATCATGAGGTGTTTCTTTCGTGGTTTTATTGCTAACAGAATTCATTGCGTATTGGATCAGTTTTAACCTCAGGTCCCAATCTTTTCCATCTGGATTCTTACAAGTGGTAGTAATAGCATTGGTAATGGTTTTATTGAAACGTTCAACTTGCCCATTTGCCCGTGGTGTGGCTACAGCAGTTTTTATATGTATAATATCGTGTTCTTCGCAGAAATTTCCAAATTGTTTCGCCGTAAATGCTGTCCCTCTGTCGGATATCAGCCGTTTAGGTGGTCCAAAAATCGAGAAAATTGTTTCCAACGTTTTGATAACATACTTAGTGCTTGTGTTTCGTACGGCTTCCAAATATGTATACTTTGTAAAATTATCTACATAAACAATGATGTGTGTGTTCCCCTTGCTACTTCTAGGTCAATATTTACGGTATGGAACGGTATCGGTATTCTTTCAATAATATGGAGTTCTCCCTCTTGTTTTCCGCTTTTCATTTTGAAATGAAAAGACTCGACTTGATATAATTTGTAATCTTCTTTCGCATTTTTGAGAACCAGTAATATTTCTTTATAATCTCCAATGTCCTTTCAATTCCATAGTGTCCCATCTCATCATGGCCTGATTTTATTACTCGCCAAATAATTTCCCTTGGAACTACCCATTTTAGTTTATTGTCAACCACTCTGTACAGTGCATTCTTTTTGAAAATAAAATATTTATGAATTTGTCGTTCTTCATTGGTATTTGGTTTCTTCATTAGAGTATTTCTAATATCCGCAATTTTCGTATCTTGTAGTTGCATAGTCAACAGCCAGTCAAAATTTTCCGGTTTAATGTTTAAGAAATCCAAGCTCACCGGTTCTGTGAATCTGGGAATCTCGTGTGATGATCGACTTAAGACATCTACGTGCTTCATGCTTTCGCCCGGTCGATGTACGACATCAAAATCATATTCTTGCAGTTTAAGGATCCATCTAGCAATTCGCGGCGATAGATCCTTCTTCTTCATCATTGTTTTGAGAGAGTTACAATCGGTAACCAACGTAAATTTGTTGCCCAAAACATACATCCTGAATCTTTCAATAGCTTCAGTAGCTGCCAATGCTTCCAATTCAAAGCTATGATACTTGCTTTCTAGTTCTGTCGTCTGTCTGCTGTAATACATTATTGGTTGTAAAACTCCCTTCAGCACTCGTTGTAAAAGAATTCCTGCCAACCCATCCTCGCATCTGAGTGTACTTCTAGGTCGGCTTCATGGTCGTATAATGTTAATATCGGCTTGTGTATTAACCGAGTCTTCAATTCTTGAAATGCCTGTTCATGTTCTTCGCTCCAAGTCCATTCGGCTTCTTTTCTAGTTAATAAGGTAAGCGGTTTTGCAATTAAGGCATAGTTTTGCACAAACTTTCTGAAAAATCCGGTTAGACCCAAGAACTGTCTAACCTCACGTGCGGTTTGGGGCTTCTTGAAATCCCGTACAGCTTCAATTTTCTCGTTCCAGGACGTATTCCATTCCCGGTCACTTCCAAACCCAAATAATTAACTCTCTCTTGTAGGAACCGACATTTTTTCTTGTTCAGTGTTAATCCCTCTTCTTTAAATACGCGCAACACTTGCTGCAACTTTTCTGTACCTTCTTTTACAGTTTTGCTCGGGATAAGCACATCATCCATGTACACTGAAATATACCCAGTTTTTAGTTTATTAGTCACATGAGTTATTAATCTCGAGAAAACACTCGGCGCGTTAACTAGTCCAAATGGCATGCGCGTAAATTCATATTGTCCGTCCGTGGTTACAAAAGCAGTAAACTTTCGACACTTTTCCGCGATAGGAATTTGGTAATACCCACTTGACAAGTCTATTATAGTAAAATATTTATTTCCCGATAATCTCTCAACTTGCTCGTCAATGTTCATCATCGGCACATACATTTTCTTTGTTATTTGGTTTAAGCGTCTATAGTCTACACAATCAAATGGTTCATCACCATTTGATTTTTTTACCAAAACCGTCGGACTTGCGTAATCCGACGTCGATTCGCGAATAATACCGGCATCCAAAAGTTCACGAACCATTTTACTAACGATTTCGCGTAAGGTGTACGATATGGTCGGCATGTTATTGGTTCGCTGTTGATTAGTTCAATGATCATTTCTGTTGATTCAGTTTGCCCGATTTCGTTGAAGTTTTTGGCAAATATATCGTCATTTTGAAACAAAATTCATTCAATTCTTCTCTTTCTTCTCCAGTTAGGTTCCCATTCATGTAGTCTTCTTCTTCTCTTGGTTTGCTGGTTTCAGTCGTTTGTTCACTCTCTTCTTCATCCTCACTTCTTCTGTAATCATCTTCATTCTTTTCATCGTCTTCATCCTCTTCGGTTACCTCAAAATTTTCATTTTCTTCGTTTATTCCGTTTTCTTGGACCTTATTTTCGTTAGCAATGGTTTGTAAAGTACGTTGAATTCTTAATGTGTGACCATGTTTAATTATTGAGATGTTTGGATCTCAATAATCATCGCATCATCTTGACATTCATCTGGCACAATGTACATTTCTACATCAACAACAATATCATCGATCTTTAAAGTTATTTGACGTTTACCAAATGTGCAACTCTTCATTCCGCCAAATCCTTTCAATTGAATTGCGCAAGGAATGTACTCTAAATTTAAATTGTGTGCGTCGCGTTTTCTCATTGTTACTGCTTCACTGCCGAGATCTATGAATCCTCTTACTTCTTTTCCATCGACGTTAACCATTTTACGGTACTCGTCGGGAAATTCTAATTTTGCAATTTTATTCACAGTTTTTGTTTCTTTGCAATCTTTTACAACGTGTCCTACCATGTTGCAGTTGAAACATCTAGGTTTTCTCTGTGGCATTGGACATTTCACCGAAAGATGCCCAATTTCATTGCAATTGTAGCACTTCTTTTCTTTCTGTGTCTCGTTTCTATCCTTCTGATATTCATGTTTTTCGATTGGTTTTGACGTTTGGTATGGAGTTATGTTTGTGGGTGAATGTTGGCGTTTTCATCACACTTTCATACTGTTTAATTTTTATAAGGACATCACGCACAGCATCAACAGCATTCAACGCTAATGATTTATATTAATCTTTATTTATTAAGCCTTTATCATGTATACCAATAATAATATATTTGATAACCGCTTTCTCACTTATGGTCCCTTTACTTGCGATTGCTTTCATCTTGTACACATAATGCTCATATGATTCAGAAAACTTTTTCTTTCTTTTTTCCAATTCGTAATGTATGTCCGCGTCATCAATTAAAGTGGGAAAATCTTTACATAATAGGGTTTTAAAAGATGACCAATTAGAAATAAGTGACTGGTATCCATCATACCAAAGTTATGCGGGGCCTGCCAATTTAGATATTCCGTTAAAAAGCAAAATTTGATCGTTCCACCCAAAGACGGTGGCTGTCGATTCTAATTTATTTACCCATTGTGGTGCGGTAAGCGAACAAGGTAAATCGGGATTGAATTCCGGTAAAATCGATATATTACTCACGTGTGATGACGTCACGCCAGTACCACGTTGTGTATTCATATTCGCACTCATTTGATTTAGGTTTCTTTCCAGTTCGAGCAGCTCTCGCTCACGTCTCAACAAGTCTCGCTCTCTTTCTAGCATTCGTCGTTCGCACATTAAAGATTGCATCATACTTGCATCACCCGTTTGGTCCATCGTTACGAAACATTCCCTCTCAAGGTTGCGCGTCGAACTTGCATGTTCTTTCCTGTTTTCTTCGAGACAGGCATTGTCCATTTCGTTGAACTCGGCACTGGTCATTTTCTAAACTTCTGTATCCCTCCGCTGCTTTGTTATATGGAAAATAACTGAGAACTAAGGGGACGGCGTTTTGTTTTAAACTACACTTTATTATCGTTTTCTAATATTTATAATAAATACAAGTCCGTTTTGTTACTTATTCGTAAACACCCGTTCTCGTTCGTAGCTTCTCTACAACGTAACTTGTTCTACCCGACTCCCCTCCCCAACGCACTCTGTCGTAAGATGCGAGATGCGCCTTCACAGATGGCGTTAGCTCTCACACTTCAATATTTAATAATAATGCTGATAACGAAATTTAAGTGATCACATGATTCTTCAAAAATTTTCACAAAATGATTAATAACTTGGCAACCTTGCATTCAAAATTTGAAAACAAGATATGCACTTATAGCATTTAAGACAATTAATCTGCATATGTGAAAAGATACATAGGGTTCCATTTAAAAAAATGAAGTTGAATACGGGCCTGGAATAGTGAAACACCCTGTATAGCTGAAAATAATTTTAATCGATGCAGCTGTGACAGTAATGTATGATGACATAAAAACATTATTTTTATTTTCAACGGTAAAGCCACAATCTTCCGTTCCCGCACTATTGACTCACCCTATATAACTTTTTATTAATTTTTGTTATGTTATAGGATTTATAAGCATTTATCACACGCCTTAAGCTCACGAACGTTCAAATTGGATTAGAACAGTACCTATTTATCGACAACACTACATTTCAGAGAAACAAGCAATGGACTTTAGACAACAGCTTGAAAGCATAAACAGGATGCATTAAATCTATGAACAAGTTATTACGTTCGAAATTGAACAATGGTTCGACAAAAGATAACCATGGGACTTTGTAACTTTAATAATGATAATATTTTAGCTGATTAAGGTTTAAAATTTACTTCTACTCAGTTATTAGCTTATTTATTAACCTTTGATATCATATTATTAACATGGAGTCGCAATATACTTCTTGTTATAACGTCACAGCTCATATTTCTATTAACGGGTCGTAACATTTTATTTTAGGTAAGTAAACGTTATTTGTAGTACGTTTTGTAAGTCCCGTTCAAATTGAAGCATTGGGTTGGGTTATGATGTTGACTTTTAAAATAAGTTTATGCTAAATATGCACAATGTTATACAGGGTGAATGAGACCAGCCGTATCATATTTTTTTTAAAGAACGGTGAGTTGATATAAAATATTTATTATAAAAGTCATATTAACGAATCATATTAGTCATATTATTATTTCTGGAAAAAGTCAACATAACGAGTATTTTTGTCAACAATGCCCAGGATTTCAAAATGTTAAATGGCACCATACTGTGAGCGTCAAAAGAAAGTAAACACTAGCTTTTTACTTCTAAAAACCCTTTTTACTACGATTCTGTTAACTTACAATAAAAATTTATATACCAAAATTTACGACTTTATTTGTGAGCAATCCTATCGTAAAAAATAGTTAAGCAAAAAACCCCACAAATATGGTAAATCCCCTTTAGAGTAAAAATACCCCGATTTTTACGCGTCAAAAGAAAGTAAACAGCCGGTCCGGTTGTTGTAAATTCATTTTAGATTTAGGGGAAGTACCACAATTTTCGTATAAATACTTATAAACCCCTCCCAGGACAACTTTAGAACATTTTAGAAGAAACAGCAAGTGGTTGAACGTCGAAATTAATTATAAATACCAAAAATCATCATGGGAAAACAAACAAGTATAGAAACGCGTAAAATTATATTAAGTTTAAATAAAAAAGGTAAATCCTTACGCGAAATAGCTAAAATAATGGGACGAAATCACTGCACAATAAAAAAATTTTTGGATAAATACGCAAAACATCATACTATAGCCGATTTACAACGCGTTGGATGACCAAAGCGCCTTACAGAAGCACAGGCTAGAGCAGTGGTAAGAGAAGTGAAGAATAATCCATGTTCAAGTGCGGTTAAAATAGCAAACGACATATCGCAGATAGCAAACACAACCATAAGTTCCAGTACCATACGAAGAACACTCCATAGAAGTGGCTTGCATGGAAGAACACCCCGTAAAAAGCCTTACATATCGAAAATAAATAAACAGAAACGTCTTGATTTCGCAAAAAATATCAGAACGAAGCTCCAGATTTTTGGAAAAATATATTATTTAGTGATGAAAGTAAATTTGAAATTTTTGGTAAAAGAAAACCACCAAACATATGGCGGCCAAAAAATGAGGCCTTCAATGAGAAATTTGTTACCAATACCATCAAACACGGTGGAGGCTCGGTTATGGTCTGCCGGCGTCAGGGGTCGGTAATCTAGTTTTTATTGAATCAACAATGAATAAAATGGACTATTTAACCATTTTAAAGAACAATATTTCCCCGAGTATTAATGAATTGGGCTTATCAGAGAACTGGATCTTCCAACAGGATAACGATCCAAAGCACACTTCCAAAATTGTGAAGGAATGGATGCTATACCGAGTCCCTAAAACCCTTGATCATCCACCGCAGTCCCCAGACCTTAATCTTATAGAACATCTGTGGGATCACCTTGACAGGAAGATCAGAGAAAGGATAATTTCAAATAAAGACGACCTTAAAAAAGCTTTAACTGAAGAATGGATGAAAATCCCTCAAAATATTACAAAAAACTTGGTGGAATCCATGCCAAGGAGATTAAGGGAGGTGTTGAAGGCCAAAGGAGCTCAAACCAAGTATTAAAAGTTAATATTATATTTATTTTTGTACTTAATACCTATTAGTTCCGAATTCTGTTTACTTTCTTTTGACGCGTAAATTCGGTAGATATTTACAATAATCTGAATTATTACGGGTAATAATTTGTTTTTTTTTCATGTTTCTATTGATTCAAATATAGTATAGATGAGTTGTGAAGACTGCAATAAAACTTTTTGATTTTCGTTATTAACTGCATTTTTATTAACCTTTTAATAGAAAAACAACAGCTGTTTACTTTTTTTTGACGCTCACAGTAAATCGAAAAACGTATTGTTGGAAAGATCGTTAAAAAGAAGAAAGTTTTATACGAAAAATTATTTTATTACTACCACCCCTTTTAAGTAATATTCCACTAAAATTATTACATTTAAAATTCGTTGTTGACGAACAAAATTGAAGTCGGCTTTTAAAATCTAGTTACCGAATTAAACACTGTTACAAGTGTTCAAAATGTCTTCCGTTTACTTTTAAATACAGTTGAGCTCTTGTCCAGTCCAGCTCCGAATTCTCAGCGTCATATCGCCAAAGGAAAATATCTAGAGGCGTACAATCTGATGATCTTGGCGGGCATACCACTGTACTTCCTTTGCCAATCCATCTATTAGAAAATAGTTGATTGATTTATGGTGTTCCTGGCAACAAAGGAAAAATGTGCTGGGCAGTCATTTTGCTGAAACCGCATTCTTGCTCGCATTAAAAGAGGAACATTTTTCAGTAAGCCTATCAAGTCGTTACTTAAAAACTCGACATATCGTATTCCATTCAGAGTTCCTTCGACTAAATAAAGGCCTATGATAGATCCACCAAGAATACCACATCACGTATTAACACTCCAAAGGTGTTGATTGCTAATAGTTTGTAGCTAGTGAGGATTTGTTTGTGACCAGTAATGCGCATTGTGAATATTGACTTCTCTAGTGCTTTTAAAACTAGCTTCGTCAGTCCATAAAACTCTCCTAGGGATGTGGGAACGTTTATTTAGTAACCAGTTACTAAGATACAGGTGTCTCACGTAACTGGTTCATTAGAACTTTTTTAGGTTCCACTATTCGTAGAGGCTTGAAACTTTGGTAACATGGGTTGTTTATTCCGATCTATTAATCTAAAATATTTTCAAGATGGCCACCACGTTCGGTCTACCGGAAGTAGACCTCAACTTCGTTATTTTAAATGGAATGCTATAGTTTTTATTACACCATTCAATTATAAGTAAAAAAAAATATGTTGACTTTGATAATAGTTGTTGGTACCTACCGTTTTTTGTTTTCGAGTTATTTTGATTTTAACTGCTTTTTGTCAAATATCACCATACCCTTTACAAGCCCATATCTTAGCCAACGTTAATTCAAAAACGTTTTGCATTGGTACGATAACTCTTCAATATGCTGTTAAATAGATTGTCATTTGTTATGTCAATGTACCTTATACAGCGTGGTCAAAAATTGAATTACCGTTTCGCTGTATTCAATTGCGAGAAAGTCGAAAATTTTAAATGGAACGCCCCATATCTTTTTAGCCTATCTAAAGGGGAATTTAATTCTCTACAAATTATCTATAAACATTGCTATACCTATTTATTATAGTTTTCTTCATATTGAATATTTTATCAAAATCCTACATAAAATTCTGGAAGTCGTTCATGTTTTTATTAGAAGGCTATGACATTTTGACAGTTTATCGTTTAATTTATTTAAATTACCATTGGTATTATTTCTAGAATGATCTGCGATTGAATAAACTTTAGTTTGTTAGCTTTTATTTGCCAAAAATAACCAGCAGAAGAACGCATAAATGAAACAATAAAAAACAATAATATCTCGTAATATTCGACGTAATGATGGGCGAGATATTCCTAGAGAGTTCAGTTTATTTATTTACGGTGCTTCCTTGTAAAATATTCATCTAAATCGGCCGAAGCACCTCTTACCTAAGAAATTGGTAAAGCAATAAAATATGACAAAATATTTATTCTATTATCTTAAGTTGCTGGTGATAGAAATTTATGGTTTCTTATTATATTGATCTTTCCAAAACTAAGATACGTCTCTTATCCTATCCAAAACTTTATTACATCTGCCATGAATATAAGATGAATTTAAAATGTTGGCGTGGGAATAATTCGCCATGATATTCAAAGACATTAACATCAGTAAGTGATGACAACTAAATAATGATAATAATAACATAAATATGGTTGAAAAGCTATCAAAACTCCATGGCTTTTTAACATAAAAACAAGAACCTTTCAAAGACATTAACATCAGTAAGTGATGACAACTAAATAATGATAATAATAACATAAATATGGTTGAAAAGCTATCAAAACTCCATGGCTTTTTAACATAAAAACAAGAACCTTTCAAAGACATTAACATCAGTAAGTGATGACAACTAAATAATGATAATAATAACATAAATATGGTTGAAAAGCTATCAAAACTCCATGGCTTTTTAACATAAAAACAAGAACCTTTCCAGCAATTAATGGACGCATTGCATGCGTCCATTAATTTCCAAATATGAGGGCAACTAAAACAAATAGGCACAGGAAAGTATCTAAATAGTTTATAGAGAATTAAATTCCCATAATTTATTTTTATAATTTTAAGTTTTTCATTCTTTCATTATGATTTTAATTTTTTATCATTAAATTGTTGTTTTTCATTGTTTCATTTATTCGGTTTTCTTTTGGTTATTTTTGGTAAATAACAGCTAGCAATCTAAAGTTTATTCAATCACAGTTCATTGTAGAAATAATACTAATAATAATTTAAATAAATTAAACAAAAAACTGTCAAAATATCATGGCCTTCTAACAAAAACACAAACGGTTTCTAGCATTTTACCTATGATTTTGATAAATTCCTCAATAGCAAGAAAACTATAATAAATAGGTATAGGAATATTTATAGATAATTTGTAGAGAATTAAATTCCCTTTCTGATAGGGTATGAAAATATGGGGCGTTCCATTTAAAATTTTCGACTTTCACGCAATTGAATACAGAGAAACGGTAACTCAATTTTTGACCAGCCTGTATAAGATATACTGATACAACAAATGACAATCTATTTAGCAACATATGAAGGGTTATCGTAAAAAAAGGAAAACGTTTTTCAGTTAACGTTGGCTGAGATATGGGCTTGTAAAGAGCATGGTGATATTTGACAAAAAACACTTAAAATCAAAATAACTCGAAAACAAACAACGGTAGGCACCAACAACTGTTGTCAAAGTCAACATATTTTTTTATTTATAATTAAATGGTGTAATAAAAACTATAGCATTTCATTTAAAATAACGAAGTTGAGGTCTACTTATGGTAGACCGGAAGTGGTGGCCATCTTGAAAATATTTTAGATTAATATATCGGAATGAACAACCCATGTTACCAAAATTTCAGGCCTCTACGAATAGTGGAACCTAAAAAAGTTCTAATGAACCAGTTACGTGAGACACCTGTATATTATATGCATGTGGCATGGATGGAATTTGTGAATCTCTTGCAAGTTCTCTCGTTGAAATATGCGGATAAACAATTACTGCAGCGAGAATATCAGGTTCCTTGTCATTACGTACATGTCTTGTAATTCTATTTCGGCGATTGTTCGTTGGTTGCACCTGCCCTACTAATACGTGCTGAAAATCTCCGAAAATCATTGAAGGATTGATGGGCAGGCTGAAGATATCTTAACGCATACATTTTTTCAGCTGCTCTGTAATTTTGTCTGCATGCTCCCAAAACCATTAACATGTCGAAACCTTCTAAATTTCAAAATGGTACAGTTTCACTAATTTAAGTTAATTCACTTTCTACCGAAATTCACTTTTAACTGCGGTCCACAAACAGATATCACTAACCGGCAACAAATTATCAATTTAAACAATGGATGATTTGATGATAGATTAATACAACAAATGAAAGTAGTAATATTATAATGCGTGTATAACATTGTTGAATTCGGTAACTAGATTTTAAAAGTCGACTTTTCAATTTTGTTTGTTAACAACGAATTTCAAATGTAATAACTTTAATCGAATATTACTTAAAAGGGGTGGTAGTAGTACAATAACTTTTCCTATTAAACTTTCTTCTTTTTTAACGATCTATTCGATAATACGTTTTTCAACTTATGTTCCCATTTAAAATTTTGGAGTTCTGGGCATTGTTAACAACATTACTCGTGATGTTGACTTTTTTGAGAAATAATAATATCGCCATTCGATTCTTTAGTATGACTTTTATAATAAATATTTTTATCCCAACTCTCTACGACTCACCGTTCTTTAAAAAAATTCTGATAGGGGTGGTCTCAATCCAAGGGACAGTAATGATATGATAATAATAATATAAAATTTATTACAAAAGTTTCTAATACAGTTTTTCTTTCAAATACAGTAAAGCTCCCTAATTTGTGCACCCCAAAATCCGAACTCTCTTGTAATTCGATCAAAACTAAAAAATGTAAAATTTGTATTACGTCACTTGCTATCCGAATTGGTGAGATTCGCTAATTGGCATTAACATATTTTTGTTCTATTTGTAGAACAAGACTATATTTCCAAAAGAACATTTCGCAACCATACGCTGATTTGATCATTGCCAATGTTTGTCACCTTGTGTTTGTCAACTGTGAGCAAAATGTTAGAGAAATGTGATTATATCATCAAATAAGGAAAACTTGATGACGATCGATTAGAAGAAATTGATATTATGTTGCAGTAAAAAAGAGATTTTTCTTCATGATGACGATGGGACAAGCGAAAACAAACTAAAAGTGAAACATGAAGAAGAAGCAACTAAAAGCTTTAGTACATCATATGTATTGCAAAATAAATTGCAGTTAACATTATTATCTGCAGAGCGCGGCGATTTTAGCTTACACGTCCTTTACCATAAGAAACACTTATCCACTTATGCGACACAGGGTCATTTTTATCACATCCTGGAAGCGCTTAAAATCACCTCAGATGTTTCTAAACATGGAGCCCGGAATGGGGCGAATTTTGGAGCCGTTAAGCTAAACTTGCTGCGTTCTGTTTATCTGATACAATAAACAACAAACAATATATAGGTGTCTCTGAATGCTCTGAAACAACGAAAGACTACAGATTCCTTGGCTCAAAATAGGCCGATTTAAGTTAATTTATCTATATCCAAAGTTCCTTCATTTTGCCGCTGGAGGACTTCAAAGTTTGCAAAAAAAAATTCGTTTATTCTTTATAACTCGAAAACGAGTTAATCAATCTAAACCATTTTTGAGATGTGAGTTCCTAGGTTCAGTTAAAGTTTTTTTATGGTTTTAGGTAAAAATTTAAAACCACAGAAATCATGGAAAAGCCATGTCATCAACAGTTATTTACTGCATTTAGTTCTGGCACTTTTTTGTCCCGTATCAGATTTTGATTACATTAGTGGTTAAATCGAAGAAATGGATTTTTTTAATATCTGCAAGCCTTTTTTACGTCATTGCAATTACAAAATCTTATCGTAATTGGTACTGATTTCTCTGGGGGACATTGAAACCAAAAGTCCTCGCGTCTACAGTTGATTATGAACAAAAATTACGAGAAAAAATTTCCCTACTATTCAATCCCTTAGTAACAAACACATTACGATTTTGTAGTCAAAATGACATAAATAAAGGTTGCAGATACTCAAAAATTCTTCTTTTCTGGATTAACTACTTATATAATCAAAATCTTATGACAAAAAAGTTTAAGAACTAAATGGGCTATTTAGAAATTATAATTATGTAATCGTCGCCCACTCAGAAAAAACAAAAAAAAAACATTCCATCATTTCCATGTCTTTAAAATGTAGGAAATCATTCCTCAAAAATGGTTTAGATTCATCAACACATTTCTCGAGTTATAAAGAATAAAATTTTTTTGCTAACTTTGAAGTCCTCTAGCGGCGAAACGAAACAACTTTGGGTATAGATAAGTTAACTTAAATCGGCCTGTTTTAAGCCAAGAAATCTATGATATTCCGTTGTATACTCATTTCAGAGACAGCCTGTATAAATATGTCAATAAGATGTTTTTTAAAAATATTTAAATAGAAACTTCAACAATCTGCATGTTATCATCATCTGAATTAAGCTGATTTTAAATGATTGGAATTAGCGAAGCTTTACTGTATATTCATATATGGAAAGACGTTCATTCATGGTAAGGTTATAATGTTTTGAACCGAGTCAATGAATTCAATCACTCCCATTTGCATATTTTATAAGAATAATATAAATAATAAATTCTATAGGTATACTTTTAAAAATATTTTAAGCCTTCAATCATTAAAAAATTCCAAATAATACCGAAGTTATGAGAATTAGAAGAAGATCGCGTCGGAGATAGTTAAAACATTTCTTTCATAATGTGTATTTTTTTCAATATATGTTTACCTGAAACAATAATATAAGCTCTTTGGCTTTACTTATGTGAGGTACTTTATATACAGAGTGTTCAGAAATTGCCGGATAATCTATACGTACTGCCATTCTTCGCTCGACTTTGAATCGATTTTTTTAATGTTAAAATGTTGTATCATGTTTCGGGAGCACTTAAAAGAAACGTAAGAATGTGTGAACGTAAGAATTTCGGACATGTGCCGACCTACAAATCGAGAACAAGTTATTTCAAATTATTAATCAAATTGTGAGGTTCTTATTAGCATTATACAACAGCTTATGCTTTGTTTCAAGTAGCATCAACACGTAAGGGCATAATAATTTTGGATTAATTAATTGGACAGCTAATGTTGAAATCTAATAATGGAATCCGATTACCGAAGTTATTTGACATGTTTTAATTAAAAACATGTTGATATCCACCCGATCATTTTTGAAATAACCACAACCAATTTAACTGCAATTTTCCGCGAAACTACGAAATATTGATAAAATAAAACGTAGCCCTAACACGCCTACTACATCACATCACCTAACTACTAGTTCAAATTTGATTTTTTTTTTGCCAAATGGTTTTTGAGAAAAAAATCGTAAAGTCGAGCTTTTTCATTATATCTGAATGAAATTAAGATACATTATAAAGAATTAAATTACGCATCAAACAAAACTAGTGCCAATTTTCTTTATGGAGTAGTTTCTTTGTTATTGACCTTCAAAGTGAGGGGCGAATTGAAAAGATTTTTTTCAATCCGATATTAGCTTTTTTCGTTCTATTATAATTTCGTTTTATGACATACAGATTTTAATTGGAAAAAATGGAATTTGAATTCAAAAATGTATCGTCAATTATACCTCACTGGGACACACTTAATAATGAAAGATAGAAAGTTGCGGTTTTCACGAACCTGAGCTACTTTTAAAAAAACCTAAGTTGAAATATTAAAAGTATCTTAAACAAAGGACAAAATACTTTTGGTGGAATGATATTTGAAATACAAATTCAAACAATTAAAATATACACCTACGCACAGTGGTCAATTTTACGAATTTAGTAGGACAATATGCACAATTCGAAAACCCAGAGTTGCTATAGCAATGAAATTTAGCATGTGGATTGTAGTAACAAAATCTAAGATTTATACCAAGTTTGAGTGATATTCGTCAACCGGAAGTGGTACTTTATTTGATACCATATTAAACTTGTTTTATATAAACGTGTTATTTAAAGCGAGTTAAACTAATTAAACACTCGCATAACACAAGTATAAGCGATTAAAATTATGAGAAATATCCATATCGTAAATATCATCCAAACGATATAACCGGAAGTGGCCCTTTATCTAAACACCATCATTAATTTTTGATATATAGAGATATTTTAAAGAAAAGTACATGAAAATGTATATAAGTCAAATTACATAACCGGAAGTAAACGGCCTTATTCTTTAGTTCATATTTAAACCTGCTGTGCGATTAAATGCAATAAAAGTATTCTAATGGATTGATTTTGAGTAAATCGTGAATTTGTACGGATGCATGTCTATTTCTGTGTTTATTAGTACCAGTTTTTCAACAGACTTAATCGACAGTTTATTACAACAAACTTCAAATGTGAAAACACATATTTAAAACTAAGAAAGAATGCTAGAAGCTGAGCTTCATAATGTTAAAATACTAATGAGATAATAAAATTAATAGCTGAAAAAACAGTTTAACAGTTAACATTTTATAATGGATTTTATTGTGATCAATAATTTTGTGAAATAAATATCGTAATTTAAAAAAAAATTGTAAGAACCATCAAAATCAAATTCAAATGAGGTTTGATTTTATTATGATTTTTTCAGAATAAATCAAACTGAATACAACATTAACATTTTTTAAACATTTCTTTTTAATTATTTATATTTCTAATTCCAGGGTATAATAAATCTTTATGCAGTGAGATAGTTTGTTGGTGAGATGTGAGAACAGAAACGTCGAATTAAAACATTCTTTTCCATTAAAATAATAATTAAGTAACTAATTTTTAAAAAATAGCTATTACATTGAAATTTTAAATTTCATTTCATTTCATTGGGGTTTCAAAATATGGTATGAATCCACTCTAATTGATATATGAAAATGCAGAGTCATGTTACTTATACTTTACTTTCAAAACATCTAAATATAGAAAATTTTGATCTTAAACTTATGCCACTGTTTTTATTTGACAATCCATATTTCCTAAAGTCAGTGGAAGTAAGTGAAGTCTTCTATACCATTTCATAGGTAATACTTCAAGTTACTTTTTTAAAATTAAAAAAGCATTGGTATGATTCACGATGAACCGTGCTAGATAAATTAAATAGAAGTGTAATTATGTGATGTTATTTTTGTAACTTAAAGAACAACAGTTTAATGAAGTAAATAGGCGTACCTATACATGCTAAATGAATTATATATATAGTTAAAGGTATGGACTATCACTACTCACTACATAGAATCACCATAAAAATTGACCACTGTGCTATGTATTAAAATTAAAATAAGTAATCTTTAGTCATGACATCATGTACAATCGCGTAATTTATGTATCGTATTAAATCGTTAATGGCGGTAAAGTGAATACGCCAATAAAAATGCCGCGTAAATGGGAGACATAGTCCACATACATAACAACACACATACACATTCTTAAAAAACAAAATTTGTAGCAAAAATCCATTATATAAAAAAATATTTTCTTACCATAGAAAGTTCCAATAAAAATGATTAACATTGAAACTATAATGATGATAACATGTCGATATTTGTATAACATAGAAACCAATGGTGATTTTCCTCTACCAAAGTCCTGCCCAGTAAACTGTTCTGGATTCAATACTTTAACATTTATTTTAACACTTTCATCAGTTAATTGTGAAAATACTTTCACTAAAAGCGGTTCGACGTATTCGTTTAATTTCCAATGATAATCAACCAATTTTACTTTGTACTTTACAGTTTGTTTATCTACCTTTTCAGGCTTAGAAATTTCCAATAAATTCGGATCAAACGGCGAAACCTAAAACATTACAAAAAAGTTAAATTTTAAATAAAATAATAAAAATTAAACAATGCCGTTACTTTAATTTTCCCCAAAGCACGTTCAGTCCCAACAATAGTTATTTCGGCAGTGAAATGTTGCGCATCCAAATTTATATCTCTTTCCATATAAACGGAAGGAAGAAATTCTATTTCTAAAGGTTCGGATGCTATATTAGTACTTCTCGTTCTCGCAGTTAATAAAATATCGGTTTCTAAAGTACTTGTCGCCGGGTTTTGTACGCCAGTTGGGCTAATAACACAACCATACATTCCAGTTTTAGTATTAAATATTGTTTCGACTTGGAAAATACTACTAATCTCTACTTCTATATCTCGTTTGCTAAATTCTATTTCACATTCAAACGGATATTCCTTTATAATAGAAGAAACGTCAAGTTCGCCGCAACTTGCGGCGTTTAACAGATTAGATTTTCGATTTGTTCCTTCGCCCCCAACGATGACTGGAATTTCTAATGGCCTGTTATTAGCAGAGTTTGATATAGTTGGTTTCTCATCTGATACAAATACTAAACTATTAACCGGTACGATTTGCATTTGTAATGGCGCGACTGGATGTAAGTTATGTGTTAAGAATATTTTTCCACTGTTACGTGTAGGAACAACCACACCAATTCCTGTTTCACTATCGATAGAGAAAAGTTGTTCATCGCTTGAAGTCCACACTCCCGGTGCTGCTGCATTAACTGGAGTCCACATACAAACAATATCTCCAACTACTAAACTGGTGACGCGAGGAACGATTGCTTGTCCAACGTGTAATTTAATATAATCAGCAGATTTTTGAATACCTTCAGCGGAAACTTTTACAATTGTAATACCAGGCTTGACTATAGACACGAGTAAAGTAGCGTTATCTCCGCCCAATTTAATTGTTGTCAAATCAGGTCGTGAATTTCTTATGCGCAATTTAGCTGTTCCAGCGCTAAACCCATTTCCAGTATTATCATGATATGTAGCTCTCAATTGGAATTCGGTTCCTAATGGAACTATGTTATTAAATTCGCTTGTTTGCATTGTCCAATCAGCCACTACACTTAATCTCATAAAAACAATCGGTTTAACTTCAACAATAAGAGATAACGTTTGTTTTAAACCGTGATTATCAACGGATGTTATCAGAACCATCGCGTAACCTAATTGATCTTCCGATTTCAGCATTCCTTGTGACGTCACTGTAACAATGCTTTGGTCATCACCAATCAATTTATAAGAACATCTTGCGTTTGAATCTGCGTTGGTCATTAATTGAATACTAGAATTCGGTGCCATTAAAAGGGATTTTCCAGAAAACCCAGGTGGCGACATCAAAGCTAGTTCTTCAAAAACATCAAAGTCCATCGTTTCCGTAAAAGTTACGGTTTTCTTTTTTGATTGCACAACATTTCCTGGAACGGTTACGTTTAACGTTAATTTCGTTTTTCCCGGTCTCAATCCTCTTATTCTAATTGAAATTAAGTCACCAGCATCGTAAGTAATTCCAAGCGGTTCAAAAACGCTAACAATTTGGATAATATCGGGATCTTCAACGAACCATTCGTAAACGTAATCAGGACTTGCGGTTCCAAGAATCATGGGGGTTATTTGTTCGGGGATTCCAGACACCCATATTGGAACTTCACTTTTTAAGCGAAATCTGGTTAAGGCGGCTTTGATTTGAAATCCTTGGATCGGGATTACGTGAACTTCCGCTGTATCCTCTGCGTACACAACTTTTTCTCCGGTTGCTGGGTCAACGCCAACACACATTCCCGTTACTTTTGTGGATCCTAAATGCAGTGCGCTTAAAATTCCGCCGGAAGTTATCTCGCCAATTTTAGTCTCTGCTAATGTAAACTCCATTGTTGGTGCTGCATCTGGACCGCCATCGTGCATTATTTGCACGTTTGTGCCTATTATGGTGGTTAAATTTTTTGGGAGGAGTTTGAGATGACCGAAAATTTGCAAGTCTAATACGGAACTTTCAATCGGGATTAATGAAGTCGATATACTAAATTTGACTTTTGTAGTTCCCACTGTGTCGCCTTGAATTGTATATTTAATGTTGCCGTCAGGCCAAGGGTCAAGAATATCTGGGGTTAAGCGATTAAAAGTCGCAAAAACGGGGTCTTGATCAACACGGATTCCAATCATATTAACTGGTACTTTTAAAAGGTTGTCGGAACTGTCGTATAATTTAACCGTACATGGTATAGATTTTGAAACTTCTACTTTATCGGGCATATCAACTCGAATCATCGAAACAGAAACGACATGGACGTTTACTACTGGAGGTGTCCCAGCCAAACACAAATCGTGCAATTCAATTTTTAACTCTCCATCGTTCCGGGGCGTTATCTCCAATTGCCGTTTATGACTCAAATAAACCACATCAGCAACATCGGGGTTACTAAGAACCATTTCATAATAACCAGATCCATAATTAACTTGAACAGTTGCAGTACTCGATGGATGATTGTACATAGTAACTTCGTTTGGAACAACTTGAGTATCATCTACTAATAGTAAAGAAACGGATGTTTCGATAGGCGGCAATTCCGCATCCTTTTCGCTCTCATCCAAAAATTCTGGCCATTCTGGGGTAACTTTAACTTTAGCCAACATTATTTTATCATATCCAACAACTTTAGCATTAACCACAATGGTTCCAGAAGTAGTTTTTGGTGTGACAATTTGATAGCTTTTATTGCCAAAATTTAAAGTGCCATTAAAAATATCTCTAGGAATTACGGAATCCTTTGAATGTAAAACGGCAAATTCCGGCGGATCAGCCGACCACTCAAAATGCAAAGTTGAAATATTTAAAAATCTTAAACCATTTTCGTTCATAACAGCTATATCTAACTCAGTGTCGTGATCGCTTTGGATTAGAGCTTTATCGGCACTTAAATCCATTGGACACGAGTTCACGCTATCGGTGTTTAATTCTGGTTGAATCCTTAACGTACGAGGTTTACCACAAATTACTAATACACTCATTTGGCAATCAATACTATGAGTGTTCACAACCGTAGGAGCGTCAAAAATAGTAAGATTCACCATTGATTCTCCTAATGCTTTACAAAACACTCCAACAACTGTAAATTCTTCATCACTTGAAGGTAGCTCCATTTTTTCAGTTATATCCGCTGCTTCGACAATATCTGAATTTTCAGTAACGATACCTTTTAAGTATTGAATTTCTCTGCCCTGCATTACTGCTGGCCCGCCAGTAAAAATCAATTGAATTGTCGTTCCTACCGCTAAAACTACCGTGGTTTCCGGAAAAATCATTTTGAGCGGTTTATATGTGCTCACAACAACTGAATCTTGAAGGTATTTCCCGCCGACGTTGTAAGAAACACTTATTTTTGATGAGCCAACCACCGAACTGTTCACAGCAAAATTGGCGCATGATACACCGATTGTTTCCATCGTTTTGTTTGTATCAATTAAAAAATGTGGATCGGAACTGTCTATTTGAAATGGTAAATCTTGACAATTAGTGAACGGAATTTGAACTGGATTGTTATCCGCATCTGGTTTTTCGCCATAAATCGCAATGTGGACGTAAATATTTGTATCCACTTCAGCTTCAGTTATGTATTCGATTATTTCAAGTTTTGTAGGTGGAACAATATAAAACCTAAATGCAGAAAATATTAAAATTAATGCATTATTAAACATTTATAAATTACTAATTAATTATATAGGGTGCTAATGAACGACATGTACATATTTCAGGGGGCGGTAGTACTCGATAAAATAGGAAAAAATGCTATTGTGTAGTGCGTCATTGTATAGTGCGTCATGTGGTCACTACGGAGTAGTAAAGTTACATTTTTTTAAATCTTACGGTTATCTCCGGTGTTTTTTTGAATTATTATTTCAAATTTGGTGTACACCGAATGTTTACGAATCTCTACAATAGGATGACAAAATCATCATCCACACTACCAGGGATGTCCCATTTTTTTCATGGTTCTAATGCTTATACTAACCGCAAGCTTTTGTTTGAACACCCTATATGAATTTTGATATTGTATTAAAACTTCCTATACTTTTCCTCAACTTTTTGGTCTGATACGGTATTTGCGTATCAGAAAAAGAGTCACAAATACAAACAAGCTTAAAACACAAAATCTGTTAAAAGAATAGTGGCTATTAATTTTGGTCAGCGACAATTGATATAAACTTATTTGCTTAGCGTCAGTTAGCGTCGTTAACATATAAAGCGTCTAACTTTTTTTTAATTCTTCGTAAAAAAATAAATTATGGTTGAATTTAGTAATCGAGAATATGCAGAAATGCATTTTGTGTATGGACTTGCCAATGGCGATTCCTGTGAAGCCAAAAGAATGTATCAAGATAAATATTCAGATTGAGTAACCCCTGAAGCCCGAACATTTGCCAAAGCACTTAATTGGCTATGTGAAACCGAGAGCTTCAAAAAATCGAATCATTTAACAGGAACAAAAAAAACTGTAAAAACTCCTGAAATAGAGGAAGCTGTTCTTCATGAAGTTGGAAATGATCCAACTACAAGCACTAGAAAATTAGCACAAATATTTAACATTTCTCATGTACTTGTCTGGAAGATTTTGGTAGAGAACTTACATTATCCTTGTAAGTTGAAAGGGCTTATATACAAAGGGCCCATTTGACTTTCAATTTTGTTCAAACTTTTGTGAGTGGTTTGTAAACATGTTGACCGAAAATCCATTAAATGGATAATATTATCGTTATTTTCTGGAAAATGAATTGCCAGTGCTATTAGAAGACGTGCCGCTACTTCTAAGAAATCAAATGTGGTTCATGCAGGATGGTGCGTCTGTTCATTTTAGTTTGAAAGTCAGGAATTTTTTAAATGACTGTTTCACTAATCGTTGGATAGGTCGAGGAGGACCTCATCCATGGCCCGCTAGGTCCCCAGACTTAATCTGTCTAGATTTTTTCCGTTGGGGACATTTCAAATCACTTATTTACGAGACTCCAATCGACACAGTGGAACAATTACAAAATAAAATAAGTGACGCATTCGAAATACGCCTCGCATATTTGAGAGAGTTCGCCAGTCCATGAGGCGAAGAGTAGATGATGCGTACATCTTGGCAAGAGGGCGACATTTCGAACAATATTAGAATTTATAAATTGTATAATGTTTTTAGTTTTTTTTCAAGTTAAAAAAAAATTATAAAATTGTTGCAGATCAAAAATAATAGCAACAGCCTACTATTGTTATAACAGATTTTGTTTCTTTAAGCTTGTTTGTATTTGTAACTCTTTTGCTCAGATATCTTGAAAACGATAGCAGATACGCAAATAACGTATCAGACCAAAAAATTGAGGAAAAGTATCGGAAGTTTAAATACGATATCAAAATTCATACAGGGTGTTCAAACAAAAACTTGCGGTAGGTACAAGCATCAATACCATGAAAAAATGGAACACACTCCTGGTAGTGTGGATGACAATTTTATCATTTTATTGTAGAGATTCACAAACATGAGGTGTATACCAAATTTGAAGTAATTATTCAAAAATCGGAGAAAAACGCAAAATTAGAAAAATAAATTGTAACTTTACCACTCTGTAATGACCACATAACGTATTTTTGACCACATGTTTATTAGCATTTTTTTCCTATTTTATATGGTACTACCGCCCCCTGAAATTATTACCCTATATATTATATACAGGGTGGTCCATTACTAATGGGATAGAGAGCAACAGTGAATTCCTTACATCAAATTATTACGATTTAACCCAATTTATGTTAGTCCAATTGTTAATAATAACGAAGATACAGATGGTTAAAGTTAATACTTTATTTTCTTTTATCTCGAATAATTTCGTTTTCTCTTACATTATGAACATGAAAATTGATACATTAGCATTTTTAAGACGGTACATAATAATTTGGTATTAGTAGCAACTCACATAACTTAATCAAGTTTCTGAGACAATTTTACATAAATTTGGTATATCTATCGCACCGTTCAAGCGCACATTGCAAAATTTCACTGCACTCAATAAACCTTAGCTGGCGGTGAAAGTCTTTACAATTGGACTTAGATAAATTGGGTTAAATTATAAAATTATTACGATTTCATTCAATTTATCTTACAATTAGTCTAATTGTTAAACAATAACGAAGATAGAGATGTTTTAAGTTAATATATTAGTTTCGTTTTTCTTTTGATAATTTCGCTTTCTCTTGAGTTATGAATATGAAAATTGGTGTTATCACCTTTAAAGCCAATAAATTTTAATTTTGTATTAGTTCTGAAGCATTTTTGGCAACGCCAACTGATCTCACTGAGATCGAAAATTTTGCAGATTACCCTTAAACAGTGATTATCTCAGAAACGGAGAGTGTTAGAGAAAATTGGTAAGTATACTAAATTTATGTAAAAATGTCTGAGTAACTTGTTTAAGTTATGCAAATTGTAAAAATGTTAACAATGAAAAAAATATAACCACTTTAAAGTAATTTTTTTATACAAGACAGTGCCATCTGACTGATTAGTCAAAACCAATTACAAATTATTATTAACCGTCTTGAAAAATGCTAATGTACCAATTTTCATGTTCATAATGTAAGAGAAGACGAAATTATTCAAGAAAAACGAAAATAAGGTATTAACTTTAATCATCTGTATCTTCGTTATTATTAACAATTGGATTAAGATAAATTGGCTGAAATCGTAATAATTTTATGTAAGGAATTCAGTGTTGCTATGTGTCTCATTAGTAATGGACCATCCTGTATATAATAAAAATATATATTATATTATTAATTATGGTGTTGTAACTTATTTTAAGGGGAACCTGCAAAAACTTTTAATAAAAGGGCTCTTAAAACGTTTTAATATAAGAATATGATGATATATTATGAGGACATTTAGGCAGATTTATAAAGATTACTTTGTACCAAGATCAATACAATCTTACTATGCACATTTATATTCTACCAAGTCATTTGCCAATGATAACAGAGAATGCTGCAATCACATAGGACTTGGTTTAAAATAATACATTCAATTAGTTAGTGATCCTTCCTGTATGATTCCATTTTACCAATTTTATAATTGATAAATCTAACTCAGACAATGGGACAGAGTAAGAAATTACATTTAATTCACGCAATGATTACATTGTATGTAATAAAAATCATGCAAGTTCTTTGATAGAGTTTTTGCTGGGTTCAAATTAGTTTTGTTTAATACTGTCGCGGAAATGTCATGAATAGCTAAATAATAATAATATTAATACTTAATTACTATATTATGCAAATTAATAGTAAATGATAATTACTTTGCACTTTCTCGATTATTTGGATTTATTTGCATAACAGCCGATACTTCAAAATACCCATCCGCATGAGTTTTGACCAGACCATTCTGGGTAACAACAGCTATAGAGTTGTTTGAGCATACCCATAAGTATTTACCATCACCACCAAGCGCTGTTAAAGGAACTTGATATCTAAAAATTTTAAAGAAATGTAAAAAAAAGTAAATATATTTTACAATGTTTTATTACCTTGGTTGTGCAATTGGATCCCAAGGAAGTACAACATCCGATGGGTTAATAATTATACTAGGAAAAATTTTCATTTCTTGTTTAGTACTAATCGGACCAATCTCCTTTCTTCCTAATTTGTCATTAACAATTGCATCTAGGGTGGCAACAACGTAAGATCTCCCAGGCGCTTGACCCCATCCAAATAACCATGTCCCATTTGGTGATCTTTCCACCAATTGAAATTTTTCGTCAAGTTGTACTTGTAGTTCAACACCAGGTCCAAGATCAAGTTTATGATCATTGCTGTCATAAAGAAATAATTGTAAAAATGCTTTTTAATAAACTTAATAAATACCTTGAATAAACCTCTGCTAATAAAACGTGTGGAAAATTCATTAAAATCGCCCAATTTCTAAATGGAAGTATACTAAGTTTGATGTATGATGGCATGCAGACATTAATAAATGCTGATGGTAGTTTTTGTTGTTCTATATCTTCAGCTGTACTATCACGAAGTTTTACTTTTGTGCGACCTTCCGCCATACCAGTTACTTCTCCTAAAAAATCAATTTGATATAAAGATTAAGTAACTTATTTTGTAATTCTGTTTTCGATGTAAATTTAGGTTTTTGACGCACATTTTTTGAGATAAATTGAAAGCTACGTGGTGTCCTAAAATGGAAATATTATGCCTAATTGTAAGTATTATTCCCCTTTATTGTTCTTATTTCAAAATAAATGCCTACTTATTGAGATTGCTGTTTGGGACACCTGTACATTTCAATTTATTATTTAATTGATTTTCAATTATCTCAAAAAATTTGCGTTAAAAAAATACAACATAGATGGCTAAGATTCTTTTTTTAGAACATCGGCCAAATTTAAATAGAATTGATACCGTAAAATTAAAAAATGTAACTTCACTACTCCGTAGTGATTACATGACGCATTTTTGACCACATGTTTATTAGCATTTTCCTATTTTATCGAATACTACCGCCCCCTGAAATATGTACATGTCGTTCATTAACACCCTGTATACAAATGTTTAAAGAAGACTTGATGCTGTTTCTTAATGGTTGATACTGCTTTCAACAGACTTGAAATGCCTCCACAAGATTTGATACTGCTTCCAAAGGCTTGAAATGATTTCAGAACTCTTAATATAGCATCCAAAATACTTAAACTGTTTCCAGAAGACTCAATAGAGAGACTTAATATTGTTTTTAAAAGACTTCATATACTTTCAGAAGATTTAACATTACTTCTAGATGAATTGATACTGCTTCCAACATACTTGAAACGCTTCCGCAAAACTGAAAATTCTTCTAGAAGACTTTTGGAAGCTTAATATAATAATAATAATAATGTCTTTATTTATGATAATAAATAATGTCTTTTTTATAGCTTCCAAAAGACATGAACTGGTTCCTAATAACTCGACACTGCCTCTGAAAGACTTGATATTACTTTTAAAAGACTTAAAATGTTTTCAGAAACTTTGATCGGCTTCCAGAAGACTTGAACTGCTTCCTAAAGATTCGATACTGTCCTTGGAAGACTTAATATTGCTCCCAGAAGATTTGAAATGTTTCCATAAGACCTGCAATGCTTTGGAAGCCTTGATACTGTTTCTAGAAAACTTGAAATGCATCCAAAAGAGTTAATACTGCTTCTAGGAGGTTTGTACTGCTGATAGAAGACATTTTTATTGTAAAAATCAAGAAACGTTTAATAAGATTTTGTTTCAAAAATATTAAATACTGTTGACATACAAATGTGAGAATCATGTCAGAAGTTTAAAAATGGCATTTGAGGCAGAAGTATTTATAAACGAAATCTACACATTTAAGCTTTATTGGCTGTAAAATAGTAGAATTGTCAGTACTTAAAGTAATAATTACACCAAAATACATTTTGTTTAGTTCTAAAAATTATACGGATTTGGTTAATTAACACAAATTATTATATTATTTTTGTAATAAAATTGTGAGAAGGACATGTCAAATCGTGAGATTAAACATGAAATGTGAGGTAAACATGAAATTACTTGAATGAAATTATCTAAAAAAAATTAATAAATGGTTTAAGGAAAAAATGTTCTTTTAACACTTAATATGTTTTTGAAAAATATTTTTAATAGTAGAATAATTAGGAAGATAATCTCGAATTTCATTTCTGTACCGTTCAGAGAAAAATTAAACATGGACTACTTTAAATATGTTTTGAATGCTGAACAAAATAAACAAACAGGTATTTTTAGATATAAATTTGACTTCATACTTAACCCTGGAACTGTACAAAGGGGTTTAAAGTAAACAGGCCTTAAGTGGATTACGCAGCACACGTGCTGAGTTGACATTAGCATGATATCTGTTGATGTAAATTCAGTGAATAATATGCAATATTATATGCAATATTTATATCTTCAAGTTACGACAACTGACATTGGCAAGATGAAGATTTTAATAAGTATTGTTGCCTATGAAACATAACGGCGATGTTTCTGATGAAGATTCGAATTATAATTTTCAATTCGCTAGCAATTTGTTAGCGACACTGAAGAAACAGTCAATGACGATAATAAGACTAAGACACAGAGTCACGTTCCTGTTCGATACAGAAATAGCTCAAACTTACAAGGAAAAACTGGACATAGATATTGGACAGTACACATGATGGTTTAATTTTTAACACACCTGCTCCTAAAGGAGAAAAAAGAAACATCAATTCTCCAAGCACAGCATGGAATTTGTTAACCAACGATGAAATTTGTCCTTTATACTAATGTAGAAATTTCTTTAAAATCTGTTAACATTCTACCCCAGGGTCACATGAGGTCAACTAATGAAATTGAACTAAAGACACTAAGGGGCGATTGTACAAGTGTTGGTATAATCAGTGGAATAGTTCCCAGAAAAAATTATTCACGAGGTTAATATAACGAATACAAATAAAGTCTTTCTTATGCCAGAATAATTATTCGAATGATTGCTTGAAATTTGTAATTCTGATCAGTCGATTTTTAACTGTTGAGCTGTAAGGTAGTCGGAGCTTCCTCACACTTCTAAACGTTAATTGTTCTCAGGGTTTTTGTCTATAGGTTTTGTGCGTCATATCTAACATTGGTTTTCTTCGGTATTTTCTCCTTTTATGAAGAAAATTAAATTTTTGATTAATATCTTTTCATAATTTTTGTTTTTCCTTTTTCTTATCCAGATGTATGTATAACATTGAACGTCCTATTAAACGGCTGGACTGTTTTAGTCTGTCTTTGTTATCGTAGTCTGTACCCTGAACCCTCATTATCACAGTACGGCCTGTAATATCGTAAGCTCCACTGGGGAGCATTCACAATTAAACAATTTTTAATAATAATGCTATCAAAAGAAGATTAAAACAAAAGAAAAAATGAGGAATTTGGTGATAGTATTATTTTGGGCGATAGTGGATATGTTGTTCAATAGTATTTATTGTCACCTCTTGTCAACCCAAATTCTCTTGTCGAAAACTTGTGCAACCAGCCTCAGATAAGGACACGTAATGAAGTAGAAAGAAGCTATGGTGTTTGAAATAGAAGATTTCCGATCTTATCATTAGGCTTTCGATTAAAGTAAGAGGTGTCAAAGGCTGTAATTGTTGCCGTAGCTGTTCTTCACAATGATCACTGAGACGAAGACGAGAACGGAGAACAAAAAAAAATAGAAAGTAGATAATGGGATAATTGCTATCGAAGAAAACTTACAAAACAGGGATTTTTCACATTTAAATATAATAAACAATTATTTTGCTATTTATTATTCATTACTAATATATAATAATATATTTATATTTATATACTATTTTAGAATACTAGTTTTTATCATTTAATTTTTCTTTAAAAATAATAATTTCTAAACCATGTTTTTCGTTTTCCATCTTCCCCAAACATTTTATTTTAAACAATAATCAATGTGCCCTAACTTATAAACAGTCTCTAACTTCTAGTATAAGCTATTCTCGTTGAATTATACGGATTAGTTATCCGGTGCCATATACCATATATTTATACCCACATTTATTTATTAAGTAAAGGAAAGCCATGAAAGACTCCTAGGAGTTGGAAATGATGAAGATGAGACCTTGGAGAATGTTGTGGAAAATAACATTGGAGGATAAATTTGTATACTGTTAATATTCCCTGAAGCAATACCCTGACGGGTGGTTCCGGGAAGAGAGGGGGAAGGGTTTTAGACGGTTGAAGTTTACTTCAACCCATCACTATCTGGCCACATGATATCGTCGGCCAGGTGTCTGTTTACAGATTTCCTAATCCCCTCTATAATAAATAAAAAAAGTTTGAACAATAGTCTTATGCTGTTGTATCATCAAAATCTTCTAAGGTCTTTTCTATTGGGATTCATGTCTTGATGACAAACACTTTCAATAGTCACTTTTACCACATTCAAAAGGCAAACCAACTCAAATCCTTATAATTTAAAACACATTGTCATTAATAATGGGACTTTGAAAATCAATCATTGCTTTTATAATGTAATTTTTCAGACAGTTATATCACTTTAACATGATTAAAAGGCTATTTCATCTTGTTTTGCAGCCAAGTTTCAGTTTTAGTTCTTTTTTGTGTTCTTCTTTCACATATTTTTTAAGAACATCGTTTATTGTTCGACATTTTCTGAACATTCTGACCATCATTGATCAACAACGTGTTAATAGATTTCTTTCAATAATCATGTTTTTCTGCATCTCTTTATTTTTCGGGATCCCGGGATCAGAAACTGATTAATATAGAAGCTATCATGAGATCCCGGGTTAGAAGAATTTGGTGATTATAAAAACAACTGCGGGATAAATTTTAGCGATTTTGACGATTTGAGGGTAAATAAGTTTTTGATTTAAATGTATTCTATTCTTTGTCAATAAAATGTGTATCTGTTGATATTTATACATAGCAGAAAGAATAAAATCAGAAAAATATTTGTAACAACTATGCAATACAACAATTAAGTGGAGGGTATCTAATTGTAAGACCCCAATGTGAAGTATAAGACATTAAAAATAATAATGTAATAAGGTCAAATGTGGATAATTATATAATCAAAAATGGATATTGTCAAATCCAGATTATATTGAATTTGGCTTAACTTTTCAATAACAATACAAACATATTTTGGTTCTTAAATTTAAAAATTCAATTTTTTTTTAAATTTAAAAACATCTTTAATTATTAATTAATGCAAGTCAAAAAAAAATGGAAGATTATGCCTTTAAACCTGTTCATCTAAATTTTTTTTTAAATTAAATTGAAACTTACCAGTTTTTGGATCTACAGAAGCAGTTTCCGGGTTTTCAATATCCATAAAATATTGTGAATCTGATAAGTCTACTTCTTCCATTTGTCCATTATTAATCTTAAAATTAATTCATTAATACTTTAATTACTAAAACAATAAAAAAACTTACAGAATATAATTTAAAATAAATTGTATCAAAGGGCATAACATAAGCATCTGATGGCATAATCATAAGATTGGCTATAACAGCCAATATAACCTCAACTTCTCCTAAATCTGTATAGTCATCGTAAGGTAAAGAAGCTACTAATTTAGCAGCACCAGTCTTAACTCCCCCTACTAAAACGACGTCACCCCGTTTATTTTGATCTTCAAATTCTTCAATCCAATCAGTTGTATCATATGGAGATTCTCCAAAAGGAATAAAGTCTATGATTGTCACATCTTGATTTGAACCTAAATTAACTATTTTCCAGTCAAACTCAACGCCCTGTAGACTGCTAAATTGATTCCCTAAAATAAAATGTATTAATTTTATTTTACTTTATTATAGAATTAGTACCTACCTTGACTATCATAAGCGACAACCCTGAACACTTCTGGTATTTCTTCTAAAATAATTTCTTTTGTGGTTGTTACAATACCCAATTTGTCAATGACATCAACAATAACGTCGGCTCTTAAAATTAATTGTGTTTCAACTTCTTCGGCGAGTACAACAGCTACATTGCGCACAGGATCTTTTAATATGGAAGAAATGATAACTTTTGATGAACAATCGAGAGGGCTTGGATCAACGGGTGTCAATGAAATTATATCTGATCTTGATGTGGACCTGGTAATATAAAATTAAGGTTATTTAAGAGGTATAGATGAAAATAATTAATAATTACCATTTGTAACAACCTCCTGATACAGTTTCCAATTGAAAAGTTACATCCACATTTTCAAATATTGGTAACAGAACGTGAGGCGCGTTTAATTTTGATGCAATAACCGAGTTGGTTAGTAAAACGATTAAGAGTAATTTTCTTAATAAAAACGAAAGCTTTCCAGCCATAATTTTGTCAATAAACCATCACCCATCCGAATTTGTAAAAGTGAGGTTAGGAAAACATGCTGGAGGCGGCTTTGAATTTTTTAACCAATCAGAATTTATCATTTTTAGTGGATTAGTAACACCAACATAAAAAAAATTAAAGTTCTAACATCGGACTTTTTTATAAAAAAAGTAAATAAACAATTCCATTTTGTTTATATGTTGACTCATGATTAAAAATGCTTGAAAAACAACACTTGTTATAAATTGTTTATAAATTGACTTTGTTCTTTTAAACGCCATTGTGTTTTTTTTTTGGTTGTCATATCCATATAAATGTCAAAATTAATAAAATTCAAATTAATTTAAAAAATATAATTTTTGTTTATAACATTAAATAACACAGATATCATAAACAATTTACTGATGTGGAGGAAATTATGTTTACAATAAAAAATTGTTTACACCTCGGCTTCGTTACAAAAGAAAAGTCGAAAAATAACATTCGCGCGGTGCTATCCAAAATGTTTTTTAAAATTTTTAATGTCCACTCAAAAATTCCCCGTATTAAGAAACGTTAAACTCCGATTAATTATCACCTCCTTCTTCTGCTTCTTCCTCCTCGTCATACTCAGCTTCTTCATCGGCGGTCGCATCTTGGTATTGTTGGTATTCCGAGACTAAATCGTTCATGTTCGATTCAGCCTCAGTAAACTCCATTTCATCCATTCCTTCGCCAGTATACCAATGAAGGAAAGCTTTTCGTCTAAACATTGCTGTAAATTGTTCTGAAACACGTTTAAAAAGTTCTTGAATGCAAGTTGAGTTTCCAATAAACGTTGACGACATCTTCAACCCTCTAGGTGGAATGTCACAAACGGCAGTTTTTACATTGTTAGGTATCCATTCAACAAAATAGCTGCTATTTTTATTTTGAATGTTAAGCATTTGCTCATCAACTTCTTTCATTGACATGCGTCCTCGGAAAATAGCAGCAACAGTCAGATATCTTCCGTGGCGAGGATCACAAGCTGCCATCATATTCTTAGCATCAAACATTTGAAGAACTAATTCAGGAACAGTTAAAGCTCGGTATTGTTGACTTCCTCTGGATGTTAAAGGGGCAAATCCTGGCATAAAAAAATGAAGACGAGGGAAGGGTACCATGTTAACAGCTAATTTTCTTAAGTCTGAATTTAGTTGACCCGGAAATCGTAAGCACGTAGTCACTCCGGACATAGTAGCAGATACTAAATGATTCAAATCCCCATATGTGGGTGTGGTTAATTTTAATGTGCGGAAGCAAATATCATATAAAGCTTCATTATCTATGCAATAAGATTCATCAGTGTTTTCAACCAATTGATGTACTGATAACGTAGCATTATAAGGCTCAACCACAGTATCGGATACTTTTGGCGATGGCACCACTGAAAAAGTATTCATAATCCTATCGGGATACTCTTCACGCATTTTTGAAATTAGCAACGTTCCTAATCCCGAACCAGTACCACCTCCTAAAGAATGAGTCAGTTGAAAACCTTGCATACAATCACATCCTTCCGCTTCTTTCCTGACAACATCCAAAACAGCATCAACAAGTTCAGCTCCTTCAGTATAATGCCCTTTAGCCCAATTGTTTCCAGCACCGCTTTGGCCAAAAACAAAATTATCCGGTCTAAAAATTTGGCCAAAAGGACCTGAACGAACTGAATCCATCGTTCCCGGTTCTAAATCAACCAAAACAGCGCGAGGCACGTATTTGCCTCCGGTTGCCTCATTATAATACACATTAATACGTTCTAGTTGAAGGTCTGAATCACCATGATACGTTCCGGTAGGATCAATGCCGTGTTCGTCCGAAATCACTTCCCAAAACTAAAATATTTATAATAAATAAAAAAAAATCGAGGGTTTTGATGGGATTTTTATTATCGATTACCTTCGCACCAATTTGATTTCCGCATTGTCCGGCTTGTATGTGCACGATTTCCCTCATTGTACCGGAATTTTTAATAATTTTTATAACAGAACTACCAAAAAGAGAACCAAAAGAGAACGAAAATGGTCTAAAAAATACTAAACAAATTTTGTTTTGTTTTTGATTGATAACCAGTTACCGTAACTACATTAGGTGACATTGGCCATCTTTATGAAGATAAAAAAAATATTTTAATAAATTTTAGAACGAACTGTTTTTTAAATGTAAGTACTGTATGATTTAAAATGGAGTACACAATTTTTAAAAATTGCTTCAAGGATTAATTACATATTACAAAAGTGGTAAGAGAGCAGCAATATGAAGAGTACCCGGAGGTCATATTGCGGAATTCCTACCCTGCAATATGTTAGTTCCTAGTAGAGATGTGCAAATTATGTGAGTCATGTCAGGTCACGATGGGTCCATGCGTGACCGTATATGTGGATGATCTGGGTGCGCAAGCACACATACAAAATTGTAAGGGGAGAGCACCATATGCGTAATCGCCTACGTTGGCCTAATACGTTGGTTACCTAGGTGCTCAAGCATCTATACGAAATTGTTAATGGTTCTCTGGAAGACTTGATACTGCTTCTAACGGACTTGAAACGTTTCCAGAAAAGTTGATAATGCTTCTACACGTCTTGATACTGCTTCCAGAAGATTTGATACCGCCCTTGGGAAACCTGAGGCTACTTCTAGATAACTTGATGTTGCTTCCACAAATCTTGATATTGCTTATAGGAGACTTAATACTGCGTCCGGACTTGACGTCCGAAGTTGGAATGCTTTCAGAAGATTTAAACTATTTCCAGAAAACCCGATACTGCCGCTGGAAAACTTGTTACTGGTTTTAAAGTAGGAGATATGTGTTCAGAAGAGTTAAAATGCTTCGAGAAAGCTTGATACTGCCCATTGAAGACTTGATATTGATTCTAGAAAACTTGATATTGCTTCCAGAAGACTTGAAATGCTTTAAAAACACTTAAACTGCTTCCAGAGGACTCTGTACTGCCTCTGGAATATTTGATACTGCTTCTAGAAGACCTTATACAGCTGCCAGAAGACATGAAATGCTTCAAACAGATTTTAAATGCTTTTAGAAGACATGACTTTGCTGCCAGGATACTGGAAATGCTTCCTCAAGACCTTGAACAAGAATTGCTTCTGGGAGACTTGATACTACTTCCAGAAGACTAAACGCTTTAGAGAAGAACGGTTTTCACCATCGTTTTCCACGTCATTTAATTATATACAGTAACGTGACTTTCAGCGAAATTCGAGTCGAAAGATTTTTCAGAAAATTTTCATCCCCCGCCCCCTTTCTCTTTTTTTTAACTATTAGTTTAAATTTTTTGGAAAAACTAAACGCTCTAGAGAAAAACAATTTTCACTATCATTACGTACGTATAATAACGTGACTTTCAGCGAAATTCGAGTCGAAACGATTTTCAGACAATTTTTATCCTCTGCCCCCTTTCTTTTTTTTCAACTATTAATTTTTTTGACAAACTAAACTCTTTAGAGAAGAACGGTTTTCACCATCGTTTTCTCAATATGAAGAAAACTATAATAAATGGGTATAGGAATGTTTATAGATAATTTGTAGAGAATTAAATTTTCTTTCATATTGCGCGCTAAATTGCTGTAATCTAGTTCCTATTTTTTGTTACAGGGTTAGTGTTTAGAGAAATTTCATTAAACAAACATCTGTATTAGATGTTTCAACTAATATAGAATGAAAACATATGGAAAATAGAAACATTTCCAACATTTGGAAAAATAAATTTTATCCGCCTTTGACTCATTGAGGCGTTTTTCAGAAAACGTAAAAATTTTGTGTTGTAAATTAATTATTTGGTTTTTTTTATTACAAACGAAAAATTTATTTTCACTCTTTAGCAACCGGCTGAATGTGTGAAATGTAACACCCATAAATTTCTCTTTATTATTTATTGCGTTTTACACATAATGCCGATTAAGACTTAGAATGTATGTAATCTTTGTTGAAGTAACTTCGTAATAATAAAAGTAGTTAGTAACGTCAATGCGATTTAGTTACCAAAAAGAAATCCCATTTCTCCCCAAAAGCCAAGAATCGCTTGGTTTGCAACATTTGATTATCAAAAATAAATTGACCAAAACGATTTTAATGCACCGAAACCATTTTTCAGGTGCATAGCTAAATCCGGATGTTTCTAGTTCTATGCTTACTGTAATTTCTAGAGATACTGCTTCTTAAAGGATTTAAAACATTTATGTATTAATGCCGAAAGTTGATATGACGGGAGCTGCGTCAAAATATATGCGGATACGGATGCAGATGCGAATTCTTAAAACAAGGCGGATTAGTCGCTGTTACGGATGCGAATGCAAATATCATTTTATATGCGAATTTTGTAGGTCTAGTATTAGTTATATTTTTAGTTACTTTCAGCACAATTTAATACAATTTATTTTTAAACAAGAATTAAAGCTACATGCATTAAAACACTAGACCTGGAACTAGAAAGATAAAGTAGAGTCTTTAGACGCACGGCTCTACAATAACTTAAAACCGAATGACAGCTAAAAGTAAATCTAATGCCAACACTAATAACATTTGTTTTCATCCGCCCGTCTCTTATGATGGTTAAACACAAATGTTTCTAGTTTCAAGTTTAATGTTAATAGAAGTGTAAGTATTGGTTCTAGTGTGAATAAATCCTCTCTCTTATGGTCATTCACGATTAACATCGCATGGAAAAACTTAATTTTATGGTTGCTGTGATTACATATCATGTACATATTTTAAGCAAAAAATTTTTCAATTCAAAAAAGTCTACTTTTTACATAAAAATGGGAATAGTTAGTTAACTTCTATAGTTCTTCTACTGTTCTGTACCTTGAAACAAGTAAGTTAACTAGTAATTAGTGATAATCTATGTATACAAGACAAAGATAAATCCATTTGCACAAAAGTACATTATTTATATCCAAAATGCGCACAAGAAACTTTTACAAAAAACAACATGTTAATGAAACACCACTATAAAGTTTGAAAATACTAAACCAAAAACTAAAACGAATAGTTATTCCATATCGCTTTCTTCTTCATCTCCTATTAATGTATCCTCTACCTCCTTAATTCCCACCAATTTCTCATAAAAATAACGGCTTGATTTATGAATATATGGTAGATCTGTGACCTACTCAGCAGCTAATGATAAAGTTTCAGAATATAATGGAAATAAAGGAAATGTGTTACGACTACGACGCCCCCTTTTAGATATCTAATATTTGGAATTCTTCATTTTCATCAAAAGTTAATTTATAAAATATTTTACTTGGCTCTTCTTTTCTGTATTGAAACCACTTTATTTGCATCCATGACACTTTAAGTTTCGTAATATATTGTTTTCTATGAACATACCGTTCAGAAAGCAAAAATTTAAAAATTGATTCTGTTCCATTTCAATATAACATTTATAGGGCCTCGTTTTTGAACACAACGAATAAGATTAGTCCAATCTCTAGGTAGATCAATTTTCATGGTAGTTTTTTCCCTTCCTTTTTTATTGCAGCATGAATGGTATGTGCGTCCAAATGTCCTGGTTGTAAAAACTTTTGATTAATTATTTGTAAATTCATTTTAGAATTATTAGCTGCGTCAACAGCAAGAAAATGTAAGAACATGATAGCTACTTTAATATTTCTATTCTGAGCAGTGTAAGAGTCGCTGAACAGATTTACTTCTGCAATGTGTTCTGGTAAACCAAGACGATGCTGCCTAATGCATGAAGCTATCTGTGCTTCACCACGCTGAGCAACTGTTTCATCCCAAATATAACAACCGGCAACCCTCTTTTACTTTATCACTGAGTAAAACGTACAGTTAAATGTCCATAAAGACCTCTTGTGAAAAGATAAATTATTATTTAAGCATGTTGTGGGTAAACATTTTTCTAGATTAAAACTCAGAAATGCACAGCTCGGATCATTTAAACTTTTGTCTTTATCCTTTTCTTTTTCGTCATGTGAACTTTCAGCTAATTGGATGTGTGCGTCACATTCTTTTATAGTGCTAAATTTTTCTTTCTCCCTACTACAAGTTTTAAAATAAGTTTGAACTTATCACACTTTTTACAAGTGTAATTTTTTGGTTGATTGAAGGATAAGTTGAATTCTTCTACAAATATTTTTCTGTACATTACCTCATTCGCAATATCCGTAATATCTTTTTCATTACAATAATATTGATACAAGCGATACATTTTTGAAATGCTCAAATCACTCCGTAGGAATTTTTTCTTACTTCTATTCCTAGAATTGTGACTCTCATATGCAGGAAACAAGTTAATATTATCAATTACATTTTGTTTAGCATTAGCAGACAGTTTTGTTTGGTTTCCATGTTTACCTCTCCCATCTGGTGGACACATATTGGTGCCTGATTTCCTTCTTTTTTCTACAATAACTCTAATTTGTATTAACGTAATTGAAAATGTTTTTAAAAACATGCTTTGACATACTTCTACTTTTTCGGTTCTGCTTTTTATTTTTAAGTAATATTTTCGTGTTTCAAATTCTTCTACTGACTCGCTGAAGAATTGGTTCTGACTTTGAAAGGGTAGAGTATATCATTGCACTTCATTCTACACGCACTGTACAATACTTTGGCAGGTTTGGTTTTCCCTGAGGCAGATACGTATTCTTTCCCTTCATCTTTAACTTTTTTTTTAATATTTCTTTTCCAGGATTTTTCATTTCTTATACGTTTTCGGGATTTTTTCTCTATCTTCTGTCGTCTTTCTCTCTTACCATTTTTCATAGAATTATCAGTGTTATTTTGCTTTTCTAGATCTGGACTTTCTTCCAAACCTGAATTCCCTTTACCACTAGAAATGCTGGAAGAATTTGGTAATAATTCTATATTTGGATAAGAATTCATTTTAGTCGTGATTTCTGTTAACGAACTAAAATCAGCTGGAACAAAATAGGATAATACTTATGAATAATGAAAACCTAAGCTTTAGTAATTTAATCAACAAAAGTATTGCTCTTTGAAGTAAAGACTACACGATGTATTCACACTAAATAAAGTCAAAGGTCAAAATAGAAAAGGAGATTTCTTACCTTGTGTTAAATCTAATGGCTGTTCACACAAACGCATTATTTTCTCTGTTCTGCTATTAAATTTTTCTTCTGCGACATATTTACAATATAACAATAAACAAACACAGTAAAGATATAGTACTATCAGAAAACAAACATAACCCTACATTTAAGAACAAATATCTGTACGCTTAGGCGTACCATTATTACAACTGCAATAACAATTAATGTTCACATTGGTTATTGTGCGTACTACATATATTATACATACTCAACCGACCATTGTTAGTTTGGCTGTTCTTGCACTGATATTTCTTCATAACCGTGGTTGACATTGGAGGTGGCTTTTACAATATTTCAGATGATGATCATTTTACGACATCGATTGTTCTTGCATTAAGAAGTTTAGAAATAATACTATCAAATAAATAATAAATGTCATGTTCGCTATTTTATGTCATTTGTTGTTCTTGTTTCAAGGTGCAGAAAAGTATAAAATTGGTGTGCTTTAGTGAGTTGGACATATCAGACGCAATAATTATGGTTAGATACGTTTGAAAAATCAGTAATAATTTTTTTTCCTTTTTATAAAAGATTTAAGAGATATCTTATGGAAGTCTTTGGAGTTTTCTAGAAGCAGTATTAAGTCTTCTGGAAGCATTTCAAATCTTTTGGACGCATTTCATCTCTTCTAGAAGCAGTATCAAACCTCTTAAAAGCAATATCAAGTCATCTGGAAGCATTCCAAGTCTTCTATAGCCAGTATCCAATCTTCTGAAAGTATTGCAAGTCTTCTGGAAACCTTTTAAGTCTTCCAGACGCATTATCAAGTGCTTAAAAACTTTACTTATTATGTACTTACTTTATTATTAAAACATTGTTTCCAATAATTAGATACTTCGATACTTTGAATAGTAACGATGCAACGAAAATATCGATACTGAATACATTATTTAAGGTATCGCTCAGCCGTAGTCATAGTCATTTTTAGTTACAATTCTGAATCCTATAATTTTGATTTTCTAGAACAATATCTACCACAACTAGAACAATCTAGAACAACAAAGAAAATTTGTTTTTTTAATAACCAAATCACAATATTACTTTAAAAATATTCTATATTATATCTATATTATTTATGCAAAATCTCTTTTGTGAAAAATTTCAATATTCATCAAATTAATTTTCAAGTTTGAGTATGCAACTTATAGTACCAGTTCATTCATAAATTTTTCACTTTTTTTTATTCATATTTTCTTATAAATTACTTATTATATTTTCTTTATAAATTATCTCTAACATTCCCTATTTACTGAAGTTTCTCTCATATTGCTAAATTATTAATTAAATATTAATTTCTAATTGAATTGACCAGCTACGTTTTTCAATTCATATCAATCGAATATTTTACTAAATTTTTATATTTATACCTAGTTCTGCACGGCGAGAGACATACAAAAGTACAAAATTGCAGCCTAAATCTGAACATTTTTAATAACGTAGGTAAGAAAAAAATGGCACATGATTTGTGAGAGTATGTGAAGTATAACATTAACACATATTTCATTATCAACATCTTAGTTCTTGAAAACATTAATATGTCTCCAATTATTATAGAAGTATTTTATTTATTACCTTAACATTAATTTTAATACTGCAAAATTTGAGTTTTATAAAAAATAAAAATTACTTTGTAATATTTTATTTAACCCGTTCAAAAATGAATATAATTTCAATTACAAATTTAATAACTCATACAATTTAAGTCACTACAACAATTTCAAATTTTAAATCCCGAGTTTCATTCATAATATTCTCCCCATAAAATTATCAATAATCATCAAATTGTAAAATTGACGAAATAAAAATGCCAAGAATATGGCGGGCCTTTATCCTCTTGCCAAATTGTTGGGCTAAACGAAGACTCATGCAATACAATTTGTAATACATTTGTCAAATTTATCATAAGATTTTATCGTCATTTCAATAAAGTTATTCGCCCTCTTCTCCTTCCTCTTCTTCGTACTCTCCTTCTTCTTCGACGGTTGCCTCTTGGTACTGTTGATATTCAGATACTAAATCATTCATATTTGATTCAGCTTCAGTGAATTCCATCTCATCCATTCCTTCACCTGTATACCAATGGAGAAAGGCCTTCCTTCTGAACATAGCCGTAAATTGCTCAGAAATACGTTTGAATAGTTCTTGAATGCACGTTGAATTTCCTATAAAGGTTGACGACATTTTCAGTCCTCTGGGTGGAATGTCACAAACAGCTGTTTTAACATTGTTAGGAATCCACTCAACAAAATAACTGCTGTTTTTATTTTGAATGTTAAGCATTTGCTCGTCAACTTCTTTCATAGACATACGTCCACGGAAAATTGCCGCAACGGTGAGATATTTTCCGTGTCGAGGATCGCATGCTGTCATCATGTTCTTCGAATCAAACATTTGAAGTACCAATTCAGGAACCGTTAGAGCACGATATTGTTGACAACCTCTTGATGTTAACGGCGCAAAACCTGGCATGAAAAAGTGAAGACGAGGGAAGGGTACCATATTGACAGCTAATTTTCTTAAGTCTGAATTTAGTTGACCCGGAAATCGTAAGCACGTGGTTACCCCCGACAGTGTAGCTGATACTAAATGATTCAAATCACCGTATGTGGGTGTTGTTAATTTCAAAGTGCGGAAACAGATTTCATACAAAGCTTCGTTATCTATACAATAACTTTCATCTGTATTTTCCACTAATTGATGCACCGATAACGTAGCGTTATAAGGTTCGACGACAACATCGGATACCTTTGGTGATGGAACCACCGAAAATGTATTCATAATCCTATCGGGATATTCTTCACGTATTTTTGAAATTAATAACGTTCCTAAACCCGAACCAGTACCTCCACCTAAAGAATGTGTCAATTGGAATCCTTGCAAGCAATCGCATCCTTCGGCTTCCTTTCTGACCACATCTATAACAGAATCGACTAATTCTGCTCCTTCAGTGTAGTGCCCTTTAGCCCAGTTATTTCCAGCTCCGCTTTGGCCAAACACAAAATTATCCGGTCTGAAAATTTGTCCCACAGGTCCTGAACGAACCGAATCCATCGTTCCTGGTTCCAAATCGACCATAACTGCGCGGGGGACATATTTACCTCCAGTTGCTTCATTAAAATACACGTTAATACGTTCCAATTGAAGATCGCAATCGCCATGGTAAGTTCCAGTTGGGTCGATACCGTGTTCATCAGAAATGACTTCCCAAAACTATGATAGAAAAGAAGTGTCAAATTGACAAGTTGAAACATGCCGATAAGTATTCGATGATTGCGATTTTAAAAATCTTACCTTCGCCCCGATTTGGTTTCCGCATTGACCGGCTTGAATGTGCACGATTTCCCTCATTTTCACGTAATTTGCAAAGAAATTTTAAAGAAGAAATTAGTATCAAAAAAGATAAATTTTCTGACACCCCGTCCACCCCATGAAAAACAAACAAATTTTGTTTCCTTGACAATTATTTACTTCATATTTGTTTTATTTTTGGGTATTTGTGAATTTCATTGGCCATCTTTTACAATAATATTATTATTTTGGTTTATATCAAATAGTACACGTTGGCCAGAAGCAAGATTTTTAATTAATCCAATACACACTACTCTCCAAAATTATCGCACCACCTATATTATGCATTAAATTTAAAGATATTTTGTTTTTGAATCAACGGATGGATTTAGATGATTCTTTTTTTGACAGTACAGGCTGATTTTTAAGAAAGAAATGTGTTGATGGTTTCTGACAATTGTCAACGTTTTACCCATATACGAGATGTAAAAAGATATTTATGTTTTTTCTTCTAATTTTGCAACACCCTGTGGAATTTATCAAAAAGAACCGCTACATTCCATGTACATTACGTTAGAATGGCAATCCTTTTCTACATTTTCGTTCAAGAATCATCTCGATATCTCTTTTACAAAGGAAAATACACAAGTTTAAATGTAACGAATCTTTATTAACATTTTAAACGAGTATGTAAAAACTAAAAAACACTACATAATCCTTAATCAATTGTCTCAAATTCACCTAATAACGTGTATTTCCGCCTCTATTACGAATCACTTCTTGACAGCGATGAGGCATACATAAAGTCAACAACTTAACGTCGTCTAAAACGATATCCCATAAATTCTCTATTGGATTGAGATCAGGGCTATAGGGTGGCTAGTCCATGGTTTGTGTACCAACTTCATCTTCGTCTTGCATTATCATGCATTAATAAAAAATTATTTCCTATGTATGGAGTAAAGGGTACCACGTGTTCCGATAAAATGTCTGTAATATACCTTCCACCTGTTAATGAACCTCTTCGCAAAGATACAAGGTATGTTCGTGTTGTAAGCGAAGTAAGCGAAGGAATCATCAAAATCCATCCGTTGATTGAAAAAATATATAGTTTTAAACTTAATGCATAATTTAGGTGGTACGTACACATTATATATATATTTTACTTGTCCATCCAATGAATGAGGGAAATGGTATGTATTGCTTTCAGATGTGAGCCCGTGAGTGATTTTTAAATATGTATAGATAGGGTGGTATGGCGTTCACGTTTTCGTAGACTGAAGTCTCAGGATATAGTAGTACTAATTGAAAAAGGTCATTAGCGAATTGATTGAGATTATTTGAAACTCAAATCGTTTCCATGATCTTATCCTAAAATGTGAAAATCGGTCTTAACTTGATGAATTGCACATTTCTAACCGGAACACCACCCTTGATCTCGAACTCCAATCCAAGATGATTCTCGCTGTTCCGAATTTGCAATCTTCTTTTGCTTCTTTCTAAAATTCCATCGGCCTGGCTATGGACTTTACTCACCTTTCCTCCTGCTCCATGCTAAACTCCCGTTTTGGAACTCTTCTTGCAAATCTCACTGACTGACTCCAGACTTAACATTCTTTTGGGAAATGATAGACAGGTCAAAAGAGGAATGCATGTTTTAATTGCAGTATACAAATCTTCACGGTATAATTAATGTTTGTAAACAAAACTGACCTACTCAACATTCATTCGGGGGATGATTCACAGGTCAAAATAAAAACTTCACGCTTTAATTGGAGAACAAAAGGAAGCGACCTGAGTTAACCTTTTTTAATTACAATGGGAGCATCCTCACGCTTTAATTGGGGTACAAAAGAAATTTTCATGGTATAATTAATGTTTGTAAACAAAACTGACCTATTTAACATTCTTTTGGGGGGATAATTGACAGGTCAAAATAAAAGCTTCATGCTTTAATTGGGGCACAAAAGAAATCTTCACGGTACAATTAATGTTTGTAAATAAAACTGATCTACTTAACATTCTTTCGGGGGGATGATTGAAATGTCAAAATAAAAACTTTATGTTATATTAGGATACAAAGGCTGGTTTCGGTTGTGTTTGAGGCATTAATAATAACATTCACAGGTGTAGAAATGTGTTACGAATATTATTTAGTGAAAACTCTGGTTCGTATCGCATACCAATTGCATCAGGATACGTAGTAAAGATATAGGACAATATTTGCATCTGTAAGCAACGCACTGAGAGATCCGAAGCTCTTTAACTCTAAGTTCATCATTCCTCAGCCTCAATTTCCGGACGATACAGTCATTGAGCACTACCGTTCTGATTCCTTTATTTCACTTGAACAGAGGATGTGGTTCGAACATGTTTCCGATGCTGAAGTGTTTCGTGCATTCTCCTCTATCAAAAGCACGGCTGCGGGTGCTGATGGCCTGAACTTGAAATGTCTCATATCTTCAATGCATGCATAGATAGTTCCTGAAATATGGAAGCAATCACTTATGTTGTCCATACCGAAAAGAAACCCAATGTAGGGTGTAAAGGATTTGAGACCGATCACTTTTCACTTGCTGCCTCACTATCAGTCAGAATTTAAGCTGTGTTATGGATGTGCCACAGCGATGACCTGTGATTGATGACATTGTTTCGACTATAGACAAGGGAAAATGTATGACCCTAGTACTATTGGACTTCACACGGGCCTACGATATTGTGCCTCATGGAATACCCTAAGTGATACTTGTTGCAATAGTTTTGAATAAGGGAGCGGTGGCGCTGATTTGCTCTTATTTGACAAACCACAGACACCGTGTTGTTGTTAATCGGGTCTCTTCGAATTATCTAGACGTCATTTGTAGAGATGGGATGTTTTGGTTAAGTAAACTAAACGATACTGTCTTGTGCCGAACCCAATAAAGTCCCAAGCAATTCAGTTCGGACCGACATGTGCCTTGTGTTAAGGATGTTGGTCTCTTTTTGGACAGGAATCAACCTTTTGTAAAGAACACAGTTAGTAAGATCTTATGTTACACAGAGGATAAGTAAGTCAGGACTTATAAAATTATGTTAGGTGAATCTTTAGTGCTTAGAACACTAAACTACTTGGACATAGTCTTAGTATTTTTAAATTTAAATTAAATTTAATTAGTATGGTAACCTTAATTTGATATTGTATATTGAATTTTATTTATTATTATTTATTCATTATAATGTCGTTTAATTGTAAAATTTCAGTTTACAGTACAGCCTAGTCATACTATATAATGGTGGTTTATTAAACATAATTCTTAGAGCTCTAGTTTGTGAAGCTTGAAACGCAGCGTTGTCACAAGCACGAGCTTAGCTCCAGAAAGCTGCTAGATAGGTTAGGTGGGAATGAATATGAGCATAATATATTAAACATTTTGTTTTGTTATTAAAGTACTGTGAGTTTTTCTTTTAATAGAAACTAATTTTACTTAATTTGGTCTTCAGTTCTCGAATGTGGTTCTCAAAAGTTAGCCCACCATCAATTACCAGGCCCAAATATTTTATAATTGAGTTAGTTGCCACAGATAAGTCTGTTCACACAAGCCACTCTAAGCTTGTGTGAAGATTGAGTCCGGGATACCAGCGTAGAAAAGACGTGTGTCATCAGCATACAGCAACAACTCGCCAGTTATATTTAGATATGAAACATTATTTATTAATATTATAAATAGAGGAGGACCTAGAACAGAGCCCCTATATTTTTTTAGAAAACCATGCTGTCTCTCCGCAATAAAACCAATATCATTTAAAAATTACAGTAATGTATCTTTCAGTACCAGCTCGTATATTTTGGTAAAAGTAGTTATAATTGATATCGGATCATAATTGGCTGCTTCTACTTTCGAACCCTTCTTAAATATCGGTGTTATCCTTCCAATCTTTACTTCTTTCGGGAAAGTCCCCTCCTTCATGCTTCTATTAATAAGGACGGATAGAAGCAGGAAGAGTATCTCTTTTAAACATTTGACAACCTTAGGCTTGATACCATCATGATCTGGAGCTGAATTAATTTTAAGTGTTATTATTATCATCGTTACTTGGTCTGACGTAGTAAGTACATTGGGTAAGTTATTAGTATTTACTTGATCTCTTATAATTTTTTTTTGCAACGAGGTAAAGTATTCATTTAGTATATTACAGATTTGTTTCAGGTTCTTCGTTTCTCTGAATGATCTTTATCCAAAATTGTATGATTTGTGTGCTCATTATTTGTCATTATTGGATCATTTATAACCTTCCATTGCTTTCGAGCAGAATCTTCAGCATTATTAAATTTGTATTCCATGACTCGTTTATTCATTGTGACTAACTCCTTAACATTAGGTCTAAGTGTTTTACAAGATTTCTAACAACTTACATGTCGTCTCTATCCTTTATTCGCATTTTTAGCTCACCTGTAAACCATCCCTCTGCACGGTTAGTTGTTAAATTCCTATCTATTGTTACTGTTACCTTCTTTAAGCCATCCTCAATGCCATAAATAATAGTACTGAATGTCATCTGTTCGGTTTTGAAAGTGTATTTCGCGCGTTTTCATTATTCTTAGGGTATGTTTACGTTGAAGCAGTGATAAACAATAAGAGCAGCGCTAAAATTCGTTTTCAGGATTTGTATACAACAATGCGTGTTTAATTAGTCGTATCAATGTTCAATGCGGGATTAATTATGTTGCGATAGAAGCAAGAGAAGACTCAAAAAAATACTGACGGGTGAGATATTTTATTAAATGCAAAAATAAATAAATTCGAAAAAATTGGAACCAGAGTTTCCCAGAATTAAACTCTTTCTTCAGTCGTTGTAGGCGATGGTGATGACGGTTGACTTCGTGACTGTACACTCGTAAGTTAGAATTCGTACTTCTGAATGAATGCTTTGGACCGATCCTGGCTGTTTTACGCCCCGCTGGAACATCTGAACGTGTTGTTCCGATGTTTTGGAACTCATTTCGGGACTACCCGGCGAAAGCGTTTCCGGGAATCCAAGACTAGGACTGGACGGTGAAAGTTTTTATGGCCATTCTTTGTCTTCAAAAGAATTCGGTTGATGAAGCGTTTTTCGGCCACGTTGTTTTTTACGTTTTTTTACGTTTTTTACGTTGTTATTAAAGTTTTTTACTTTAATTGTGGAAAGTTGTTTGCCTGTGGAAAGTCCGAGAAAACCTTTTGTCTGTTATAAATCTAAGACAATTCTGGGCACTTCGAATTTCCCAGGGTTCTTGAAGGAATTTCATCTGTTTAGCAGACGTTCGCCACATTCAATATTATTGGCTTCCTATGTTAATATCGTGGCTCTTATCGTTTATCGCATCTCCAACATAAACCTGCCCTTAGTTTGAAGAACTCCTAATTGACTCTATCAATTCGTGTATTTCTAATCCTAAAAATCATCATTCCAGATGTTGTTCGTGAAGGTTTGCATCTCTTTATAAAATTGCGGATACATAACATTTCCCAAATTTATTGCAAATTATACCCAACGTCATAAATTTCAGACATGATTTTTTAATCCGCTCCATCCAAGTCAACATGCTTACTAGAAAGCAAAATCAGCAATTTCATGCTTTGACAAATACTTTAGAGAATATAATAACTCTATGTGCTTTCATAGACATATAGAGTGCATTTGACAGCACCTCTTATGAATCTATAGTGAATGCTCTTTAACGGAATGAAAATACATTGGTTGACAACCAAATGGTGCTAAGCCGTGTTGAAAAGTCAGCAGATCAGAGCCAATTTGAGGGCGAGGTGTTGATTATAGAGACGCCGAGAAGATGTCCCCAAGGGGGAATACTGTCACCTTTTCTATAGCATCTGGTAGTTGATGATTTAATAAACACCTTAACCACAAATGGATTCATGGATACACTGATGATCGGTAAATACAATCCGAGGAAAACACTTACCAGCACTTGGTACAAGAGTAATGAGCTCATGATCAATTCCAGCAACATTAAAATGGTCCCTATCACTCGGAGAATGAAGCTACATCAGCTCTCTTCATTGAAGGCGAAACTATAATCCTCAAAACAGAGGCTAAGTAGGAGTAATACTACATAGTAAATTAAGCTAGAACTCCTACATAGACAAAGTGAGGAAAAATGCAATAATAATACTTATTAGTCAGACACACGATAAACAGGCCCATATACATCCAAGACCTATATCTTTTCATTCCAATTATTGCTTGGAGAGTAACTTGAGATACCTTGGCATACTAAGATTTATATTTGCACAATTTAAAACTTACAAATATGGAGAGGTTTTATTAAATACAGATCAAAGGAAATAGAAATGTATTAACTTGAAGTCCTCAGCGAGATTTTCGTAGGCGGCTTTAAGTTTAAATGACAGCTGGAAAAATGATCATTGAATATGCAATGGCGAAATGGAACGGCTTTACCCTTCTATTTATAGATAGGTGCCTTTGAAATAATTTAAGGAGAACCACGTGTGGAATTTATGAATGCCACAACATATAACTTTCAACAGGGTTTCTAACACAATTGTAATACGTTCTGCTGAATTGTGTATCCTAAGAAAACCTTTGAATCTTGTTCGTCGTGTGATTTAGTTTGGTTGAAAAATCGACTGAAGATTTTATTGCGGAGCTAATCACTCGTGTACTTTGTAAATTGAATGCTAAATAAACCATGAAAGATAAGGCTATAATAAGGCTATAACAGTTCTTTTTATTTATTAAGGATAAATGACAAAAGGAAAAAAAATCGTTTTTCGAGACAAAATGAATTTTATTAAAATTCTAGCACATGCAACATTACTTAATTCTATTTACAAATTAAATTCTAAATTCAATTAATTTATAAGTAGTGAACTTCGCAAGACGTTATATTATGTACAAATCCTTACAGTCTGCACGAAACTAGGTCTAAATTTTAGTTGTAATAAATAGTATTTTTTTAAAAACGTTAACTAGATTTACTCGCTTGTCTTAGGGCTGTTTTTCCGATACAGGAAAAAAAGAAACGGTAATAATTTTATATAGTTAAAATAATTTAAAAAATCTCTACGATGTTAAGTCTACGTGTTCTTTTTTGATAATAATATCTAATTATAAATTTAGTGAAAATATAATCCCTCTTGTAGAACAGTGAACTGTGCAAAGAAAGTATTATTTTATGATTTCTCGAAAATTTTCTAAAAACATTCGTAAATATTTAACGTTTTATTAATTTAATCTATAGATAAAAGTGTTCTCTCTTTAAAATTTTCTATATAGAGTTTTTTAACACCTGGTCCATAGTTCATATATTTCAAAGAGAAATATTATTTATAATAATCTAAGAAAGGGATTCAATATAAAAATGGAACAATGATTTAAGAAATAAAAAAAATAGAAACATAAAACACTTTTTTAGCCCGATTCAATTTTATAATATTTGAAAAACGTGGAATTTTGAACGTTCTAATAGTAATATAAAATCCACTTTTATTATTTATTTTTTGTTTCTAACAAGTAATAGTAAGTGTTATTGTACTTTTATCTTTTATAATTTATTTTAGTAAAATGTCGTCGATAACGTCAGGCTTAAAAAGTCGTCTTTGTTTTAGAATTCTCTAAATTGCACTTAATGCGGTAAACATTAAAACTTTTTTTAATTACTCCACATTATAGCTATACATATCACAATGTAAGCAGGTATACTAAGTTATCAAATAAAATATTTTTTTGATGTTATAGTCGTATCACGGGTGAAACCTCGAAACGTATAACCGTTTCGCCCGATGATATGAAGAGAACTGAGAATGTTCAATAGCAAGGCATTTTTCATTTAATTATCCTTTTATAACAACGCCACTTTAACGAATAAGTAACAATAAATTGACTAGATGTGAAAATAACATACGTATTTATTTACTACGTTTTAGTTGCATATTTTGATTTAAATATGTAACCGATTTTTTTAGTTTTGAATATTAATACTCAGATTTTTTAAGGGAGACGTGAAGGTATTGCAGATACCTAGTTTTTAATCAGATAGGATGAGATTATGAGATTATTATAATTTATTGGTGCAGTAGCTATTTTTTTTTTTTTGTAAAAATTGTGATATTTTTATTGAATTATATATTCTTTTGAGTGTAAATAATCGGGGGGAAATAAAATTACGACGACAAAAAAATTCGATTAAAATTAATTATCTATTTATGGCTTTGTATCTGTTAAATTTTAGGGTAACTTTACCGGCAGCAGTCTTTAGTACCGCCCCAGCTTCTTCGCTTGGGACGCTATCCACACTTTGACCATTTACTGACACTAGTAGATCACCTTTCATTATTTTACCATCAAGATCCGCTATTCCTCCACTTAACTAATTCAAATAAATCAATTAAAATAATAAAAAAACGAGTGTTAAAAAATACTTACAATTTCGGAAATATAAACACCTTTTTTATCCTTTCTTGCTATCACACTTAATCCTAAACCTTTCCCTGGTTTTTTAACCAAATCTGTTTCGATCGTTTGATAATCAAGCTTTTCAGGGCGATAAATGGTAAGCTTCATCTGCAAAACAAAATTTCAATTTCAATAAAAGTGACGTGCTTTAGTAGATTAAATAACATCAAAGAGGAATTTTAATCGACTTTTTTTTTAATTAACCCTTTGTTATAGTACACATTTTATTTATGAAAGCGTCCCAAATATTTCTATAACAGCTCTTTACTTTTTTAGTTAAAATGGATTAAAATTCCACCGCCATAGGTAAGTATAAAATAAAAGAAATTTCACTGTGGATACAAATATAATAAAAAAACGGAATCAGAACGGGATAATGAGAAAGTTGCTGAAATTGTGGTAATGTACTTCAAGTTGGTGATTGATGAAGTGGAATAAAATAAAAGTACTTCACAACTTAACGTCCTGGTGTTCGCCACCAGGCAATCTGAACGAATCCCCAAATTCTGAAATATCCGGATCTCCGTCGCATAAAAGGCATTTTTATCAAAGCAGTAAATGTAAACGAAATGTAAACTTGAGAATATAATTATGAAACATAATTTAGAATACAAATTTATAATGTCGACGAAACTGGACAACAGTATACTCGATAAATGAGGGAGTCATTGAGACAATAAAACGTATTTACCGGAAAAAACTAACGATGAATTTGTTGGATGAAGTTGAAATACGATACATGGAGTGGACTACAAGATACGACTATTAAGAAAGCTTTTTACAATCTTAAGAGTCAATGTGTTCAAGGAAACCGATGATAATGAGGTGGAATACTAAACTTAGCTTCATAACAATGCCGATATAGTTGAAGTAGTTTTGGGTAAACTTTGCACAACGCAGCCTTATTTATTCGAGTAACGAATTGAGAGGCTGGGGAATCTGTGACTGATCTACTAGACTATTTTCAGCAGCAAAATCTTCAGACAATGATGACATTTTTAACCTGCGCAAAATGTGCCAGCTAATCAAAAAAAATAGAAAATGTGGAGCTCAAACTAAACAACGGCTCCAGGAAACAATAGGTTGGCTTCATACTAGTGAAATGTGTAATGAGGTAATGATATTCTGAATCTTCAGTTTTAAACCTCTAGAAACTATTAAATATAAACAAGACACACATCCCATATAAAGAATAACACAAATATTCTTTTAACAATAGTAGTGTTATCTGTATAGTCGAGAAATAACTAAAAATCGCTAATAGCCGTTAGAGCTTCTTATATCCGCCAACATAGGAAAAGATCATTTAGTCACCAAATCAATTTAATGGGAAACAATGCAGTGTTACAGCGTCACGTGTCAATGAAAGCACAAACGAGTTCCAAGCATGTCTAGAAATTTACAAAAAAATAACTCTTCCAATCGTATCAACAAGGTTGTTGTAAGTGCAATAAAATAAAGTAAACAAAATTTAGTAAAAATCCCTACAAGGAAGTCTTACAAAAAAAAATACAAGGAAGTCTTTAGAGAAGACTGCTTAATAATGAATGCTGCTTGTTATGAAACAGGTAAATGAAAAGTTCTCTAAGTTCATCATACCTGCCATGACTTGCCGATTTATCCAAAGAATTGGAAAACGTACTGAGTCTGCTGATATAAAGAGACAATATTGACAACATAGGTGCCAGATGCGTAGGTTCTTTGGGTGCTGCAGCACCCATACATACAAATGCCGAATAGGTGAGTAGTTTGGAATTCAGGTATATGATATATAAAAACTGTTTCGAAATTCATTTTTTCGTATTATTGTTTTTACATGAGAGACATTTCTGCTGAAGCGGAGAAGAAAAATCCTATATGAAATAGCGCGATGAAAGAGGGAAGAAGAATAAAAAAGAAGATGCGAGATATAAATAACATAGGATAAGGTTGAGACGCGTGCTGAAACCCCGGTGATATATTCTGAAGAATGATTTCAGGAAGAAATTGGGTTGGATTGGAATGAATTGAATTGCTTTGGGTTGTTCCTATCAGAACAAAACGGTTACGATGTGAAGCAGCTTACAAAAATAATAATAGAAACATGCAATAAGACATTTAAGAAGAGAGGTTAGGGAATAACAGAGAGAAAAGAGTGTTTACTGCTGGGATGGCAGAGTAGCTGAAGCGAGAACACAATGAATCAGAAAGGGGAAACTGCTGCAGAGATTTAGGGCAAACAAAGATATGGTGGAGGAATACGAGAGAGTGCGGAAACAATACAAGGAAGAAAAAAGAGCCTTACTTAGTATATAGCAATAAAGAGTATGAAAATCAGAGCCAAGGAAAGATAGACGTACAGACCATACAGAACTAATTTAGGAAACTGGTTCCAGTTATAAGAGATGAGAAGACGACAGCAGAGGATTAGAGAAACGATGAAACAAGAGAACCCTTTACGGCATAAGAGCTGGAAAATGCACTAAGTCGGTTGAATATGAGCAGAGCATCTGAAGATGATGGTATAACCAATGAATTATTTAAAGCATCTATAATAGCGATATCTTCCTGAAAACGTTTCTCAGCTGTTAGAAGAGAGGAATGTTCCCAGTAATATGGAAAAAAAGCGATACTAGTACTAATCGAAAAGCCAAGTATAGAAAGAGCGGACACTTTGCTTGCTGAGTGTCCGCAGATTACCTCAACGCATAGAAGCCTAGCAATAATGGTAATTCTTGACATAAAAAATGCTTTGAACTGAGTTCCATGGAGAAAGAGAATGGAACCGATAGAGAATGGAGGATTCTCATTAGGAATAAGAAAAATATTTAGATCGTTCCTATCAGCGAGGAATATAATATTTCCGAACGGAAGGGATGAAAATATGACATGTGTGTACCTGAGTTTGGTCATGGGAGCCGCGATATGGAACGTTTCTTACAATAGTGTTCTGAGAGTAGAGTTGAAAGAGGGCGTCCCTACGATCGCGTATGCAGATGACTTGGCAATAATAGTCAAGGCTAAAAAGTCGGAGAGGATAAAAGATAAGGCGGAGTACTGCATATAAAACATAGCGAAAAAGAACGGAGATTTGAAATTGAAGATGGCAGAGAAAAAAGTGAAACAGTAAAGAGCTCACAAGCGGTAAAATACTTAGGCGTATATCTGAATAAGGATCTACGTATGATAGCAAATGTTAGGAAAAGGGCGGAGAAAGCGAACCTGGCGGATAAAAACTTGACACGCTTAATGTCGCCGAAAAGAGGTCCAAGACACGCATAAAGAGGATTGTGGGTAACATTGGTGCGATCCATAACTCTATATGCAGCACCAGCGTGGGAAGTAGCTATGAAACATAAGAAGTATGAAAGATGATAAAAGCAATAGAGAGAAAGACTTTCATTAGCATAACATCCGCGTATAAAATGGATGTTAACGGAAAGATCCGTTAACGGGAAACGACTGGACATCCCAAAATGGATCTACTAACTTGGAAACGTAGTAGAAATTGGGAGGAAAAAAGAAAGAGATAAGAACGAGAATAGACGAATTATAGAAGAGAATTGGCATCAAAGATGAAACAAGTATTCAGGGTGGGCGAAAAAAAGTTTATAAGCGACGTTCGAGGATGTCATCTGAAAGGACAACAGATAGATTGTTATACGACGCAAACTATAACGAGCCACGGCATATTTGCAACATATTTCAAACCGATAAAAAGCCACCCTCTTTCAGATGGTCAGATGAATACTGCTTCGGATGCGGGAAACAGGACACCCCAGAGCATATAATTCTTGAATGTGAGAAATTCGAGAGAGATCGTGATGATATTGAAGCTAAGATCGGAAGAATGATAACAAAAAAGAATGTGTTGGAACTGTTGATTGAGGATGAAGAGGAGGGGGATACGATTATGATCCTCTTTCGAAAGATCATAGTCGTAAAGGAAGCAGAAGTGAGAAGAAGAGAGGAAGAGAGCGGAAACAGATATGAGTGAAAAACCAGGAACAGAGGTAGACAATGAGGCGACTAGTGAGGATATGAGAGAGAGAATGGAGCAAAGGAACAGGGTATGTGACATATTTTAAGATATAAAAGAAATTATAAGAGAACAAAGAAGGAAGCATTAATGAGGGAGAGGATGGAGGGAGAGAGAAGAGGAACGGAGAGGCACACCGCCTACCCAAGCCAGGTACATTGCAAATCTAAGTACAGATAAAACATGAAGTGGAAATCTTTGTTTTTGGTTTTGTCTTATGTATGGGCGGGTATTCTTTTGTGTATTATTTGTTTTTGGTACAACCTGTGCGGGATGGAGAATGAAAGGAGAGGTGAGTAGAAGAATGAGCTAGATATGTCCAGAAAGGCGAAAATTATTGGGAAATGGGAATGACCACCCATGGTTCATGGTCTCCGATGGTATGCGCAAGCGGTTCTAGAGAGATAGAAGACGAGGAAAGGGAAAAATGCTCCAACCCCATACTATCCGGCCGCTTAAGATCCTAGGCCGAATGTCTGATCGCAGATTTTCCTCGATTTTATTAAAAAAAGGGCTATTCCTATCATCGTATGGGACCAATACTCTCGGCCAATTCTAAAATGGTGGTCGCTCAACAAAGTATTCTTCATTTTTCTTGGGGCGAGTATTTTTTCGTTAAAGATAGTGATATTAAAGACATAATCTCGGCAAACTTCGAAGACCTTAGCCACCGATAGTATTGTTCATTTTACTTAGAGATTATTTCTTCGTTAAAATTGTTGATATAGAATATGTAATCCCAACTAGTTATTTAGCATAAAATATTATTGTTATAGATTGTTGTGTTAGGTTGAGCCATCAATCTTAACCCAGTTAACCCAACCCAACCCAACTAATCAGTGAATATTATTGTTTAATGAAAAAGTATTGTTCATTTTATATGAGACAGTTGACTTCGATGACCTCGACCGAGATTATTTCTTCGTTAAAATTGTTATTGATATAGAAGATGTAATCCCAACAAGCTATTTATCACAAAATATTGTTGTCATAGATTATTGGGTTGGGTTGGGTTGGGCCACCAATCTTAATCCAGCTCACTAAACCCAACCCAACTAGTTAACTCATTAAACTAATTGTTTAAGGAAAAAATGTCAAAAAAAAAAGTTAAATGAACAATCATTTAACTTTTAACTCATGATTTCCCAAAGACCTAAGAAATCAAGTTACAAATAATTGCAATTACGAGATAGAGTTTGGTTAAAAAATTCACGTCGCCCAATAAAGATTTACAGCATTAAAATAAGGAACACATAAATAAAATTTAGTTAAATAAACAAAAATTTAAATTGAGTATGTTAATAGTAGAAAAGATTCTGTTTCAACATTTCAAATTCAAATTCATCTCAACATTTTGTGGAATCGGTAAAAAGTGTGAAGTTAGATGCTGAGGATATCAATGCGCAATCTGTTTTTACTAGAGTACCAATAAATAATGCTGTAGATGGATATTGCCAGAAACTCATCCAGGAGGGATTACGGAAATACGTACCAAATCTAGAGAAGTAGTCTATCTTCAGCGTAACTTAGTTGGTAAGAAATTTACCATCCAAACGGAAACTGCCAAGCAGTTACCTTTCTTGGTAATGGATATACTTCAAGCAACATGAGAGCCACTAAGAAGAGGAAGAAGGGGGAAGAAACAATAAGTACAGAACAACTTGAATTTATCTGTCTTTCTTACGTTTCATGTGTAACGGAATGAATTGCGATGTACCTCAAGAAGACATCGTGGTGCAATATGGAATGGTCGACAAAATTTGAAACATAATTCCGATAGCCAATGAAAAGCTAAATCTTCTTAAAAGAAGCTATCGGCAGAGTCTATCGGCAATCATGCAATTGCGGAAGTTTTGTCAGCCAAACTGGGCGTAAGATCGAATGCTGTATCAAGTAGTATGAGAGGGATTTGAGATTGAAGAAGATCGAACAGACACTCAATAGACTTCGACAAAACAAAGATGCTGGGTAGGACTAACAAATAATATCAAAGGCTGACATGAAAAGCCATAGAAATTCATCGGTATAAAAACAACATCAAAAGACTAGTTTTTCAAAACAGTTTTTTTCTATTTTTAGATTTAGTATTAGTGTTAGTAGTAGTAGTGATTCAACTATCTAAAGAGATAGAAAAAAAGAAAGATTATAAGTTATTGACTTACTTTTGGCAGTGTCTGTCTTAATGCTTGTGACGCTGTTGTATGCGTAACGTCTTTAAGAGGTGTCCCATTAACTTCCATGATTTGATCACCAGGTTGTAATCTAGCATCTTTTTCAGCCATACCACCTCCATAAACTTCGACAATAATAATTCCTTCCTGAATCAAAAAAAAAAGAATAAATAAAAAATCTAATTTAAATTATTAACTCAAATTTTTTTTAGTCATAACGAATTTACGTAAATTAATTACAATCTTAATCAAAACATAATTTACCGGCGTTGGTGTGTCTTTTCCTCCAATAAAGAATATTCCCAAAACTTTATTATCAGTCGTTATCTCCACCTGGGTATCTTTACCTGGTATAATAGGGCAAGTTGTTGGGTCGGCATGAACTTCTGCAAAAAACCCGAAGATTTATGAGTTATTCAAAAAGTTTTTTGACAATATTCTGAATTAATGTTTTATATTTACCCGGTACAGGTGTTGCAGGTCGGGAAGGTGTAGCTGAAGGTTTTAAACCTGATTTTGCAGAAACGTTGTTAGCTGTTAAATTGTTAGGAACATTGGCACCGACATCATTAGCCACGGCACCTTCAGACGGCGTTGTTGGTTTCTTCGTTGGATTGGAAACTATTAACGTGACCAATCCTTCTGTTCTTTTTAATAACGTGGCAGCCTAAGAAATTTTGATTAATTAAATAATTTTTCTTATGGGATAAAAGATTTAAATAATAAAAGATTTCTATTAAAAAATTCTAATCTATTAAAACTATTTTGTATATGGTGAGTTTTCTAACCTGCATCGCGCGAATAAACTATATTATGTACAATTTGGATGAGGTTACCAATATCTATGTTTGCATACGTTATCTTTTTATCAAATTGAGAGTTAGATAATAAAAAAAATGGCGAGGGAAATTTATTTATTTATAAACCAATCATATATAACAATAATTAATTATTGAGACAAATATGTATTGACCTTTCTTAATTTTTTTTCTACTTTCATCGAAAGATGATTTTATCTTTGACGTAGATCATTAATCGAGTTCACTTTTCGTTTGGGTCAATAAAAAGCAACCAGATCATCAGATAATGGACTCGATCTAATGGTAAACAAACTCTGAGGCGTTATCACACCGAGAACATTCACGTGCGGCTAACAAATTCTCGCTTCGCCAATCATGCGACGTTTACAACAGCACCACACACAAAACATGATCAATAAAATAAACAGTTAAATAATAATTAAATAAATTATAAATAAATAAATCAATAATAATTTGTGATTATTATACTTACGTTATCGTAGTTTGACCCGAGAAGTGGTTCTTTATTCACCGCCAGGATCATTTCACCAATTTCAAGTCCGGCCTTTAAATGATCAAGTAAAACGAAAACAAAAACAAAATAAATAAAAATAAATTTATTTTGCAGGTTTACATAATCTTTGGAACATTTGAAACAATCACAATTTTTTTAGTTAAAATCGATATCTTTCCCTATTATTGTATGAAGAAAATTGTGTTTTTTTTTTTGGAAAAATATTAGATTTTATTTTTAATAAAAAATTCTAATATGATTTCGAATTAAGTGGTATAATATAACTGCAGGATTATGAAATATTAATTTAGATTAACTATTTGAAAAAATCTTTATCAAAAGATAAGTCATGTGATATTATAGAGGGGAACTATATCTGGACCATCAGTTTCAATTGAAAGTGAAACAATAAATATAACCAAAATGGAACAGTTTATGGCAACAGCAACAAATTAAGGATGATCTGCACCGCTTTGAACTTCTAAACGAAACAAATCCATTAACATTTTCAGACAGTCTGTCGTCCTGAAAGCAATCCAATTCTTTACGTGTGGTTTACCAGTAACCTGATAAAACTCGTTAAGAGCAATGATGTTACTCTATGACTGGTTCCAGGTCACAGTGACATTAAGGACAACGAAAAGGTGGACAAGCTGGCCAAAGGGGCAGGGAAAATACCTTCATTGGATCCAACCCCGGTAGTGGACTACAAAAAGTCACATAAAACAGGTAATCAAGAGATAGGAGACCTCAAGGATAGTTTCACGCTGGGAAGAACTTCCAGATCACACACAAGCGAAAAGTATGATAGCCCGTTTGACATACTACATAACTACATAACAAAAAACACCTTGAATAAGCTGTACAGGATGTTTCTGTAAGTCGTGGCATAATTTTAATCATAAATTCTAGAGTAAAAATGATAATTGTGTCTAAAGCTCCATTTCTTTTATAATATTAGTAGTAATATTAGTTTTACTCTTATAAATCCATTGCTTTAATAAATCCATTGTACACTTAGACATTGTGTTACGACAGCTCGACTTACTACGATCAACAAAGGCCTGTTGTATACAATTGTATAGAGTAGTTCAATTTCGATGTCCGAATAGGCTATCGTTTGGAATATTATAACTCAGACATTATGTGTGCGCTTTATTAAAAAGAAATAACTTTAATCCTTTCTACTCATTCCTGCAATTCTATTTAATCACAAATTTCAGTTAAGTTATGACTGCTATTACAATAAAACGTGCTCCAAAGAACCTTACCGAAGAAAAGATGTTGATGCTACTGGATAATGATGATTCAGAATTCCACGATTTTGCCATTGATATTGACGAGGAAATTCATCATGTGTCAGTTGATGAAGACAGGGATAATGAGTATTCTGATGATAGTTTAGATGAAATTGATGGCGCATCGAATGATATACTTACATATATAGGTAAAAACGGCACTGAATAGTCAAATAATCAAAAAAATAGAAAAGCTAGGACATCGCGAACAAACATATTGAAGTTACTATTGGTCCAACGGCCTACAGTCCTGAAATTTCTATCATCAGAGGTAAATATGACAATAATATCATAACTATTATTGTAATGGAAACAAACCGTCAGCTACTGACTTTAACAATGGAATCCTCTGAAAAAACAAAGGTTGTTCCAACAAGTAATGATCATATATTGGCCTATATTGGATTTTTACTTACAATTCGTGTTCTCAAAAGTAATAAGGAATCTGTCGACATGTTATAGTGTACCGATCCTGTCTACCATAGAGCTATCATTCTAGTTACTATGTCTCATAATTGTTACATGAGATGAACAACTTGTTCCATATAGAGGTAAACGACGGAATGGGGATTCCGTGTGTATATGATGAGCAAAACTACAATATACGGGATCAAGAACTTTGGCTCAAAGGAATGACCCTCAAACGAATTACTTTCTAGATCATATAAACCTATAAATTCTTCATGTTTGCGTACAGAGGCAATCGTACTGTGGTATCATACGTGCAAAAATGACCAGTAATAATATTATTGAACCAATACACCGTCGATAGGAGGGCGATAGGAGGACGAAGATGGAGGTTACAAGCCTGAAATTATATTATAACACAACAAAATCAAAGGAGCTGTTGATGTAAATGATCAGCTGATTAAAAGCTTGCTCAATAATATTCAACACAAAGAAAGACTAACAGATGGCCCATAGTCACATAGCCACAGTCACTAATGCATTTAAGGTATGGATGCTTGCTAATCGCGCAAGGATTTAGTAAACGAAAACATTATTCGTTGTTACAAGAACAAATATATACAACATCAGCTAAAAGAGTTAATGATACAAGTTATACCAGAACTACAAAGTAACCAATCCATTGATAACATGAACACAACAGTAACTACAAAAATATAAGACCGGTGTTATGCTCTGCTGCAGAAAACGTAACATTCTTAAACAAAATTGTTTTGTCAAAAATGTAATACTTAACTATTTAAATGCATTTAATATTTTTGGAGTTAAAGTTTTCGTTCCATAGCGATGGTCTTTATAGATGTCATTAACAAGAAAGGCTATTTTAATTTGTTTTAGTCGTAAAACGTAATCGTAAGAAAATAGCTTGGTAGGATGACAGTTAAGAACTATCTACCATCTGCAATATCTACATGTTTTTTAATGGTTTCGGTTATACCATTTGCTTTGTTTAAAATTATTAATTCAAATAAATTCTTGAGTTACGACAAAACTGATTTACGACGAAGTCATTAGAACGTAACCCCGTCGTAAATTGAGTACTACCTGTATTCAAAAAAAGAGACAACCTCATTTTTTGAACATTTTTATGAATCGGCATAAAAATCAATAAAATAAGAAAACAAGAATCAAAATAAATTGATAAGAAAGCCGTAAAGCAATTGTTAAATTATTATCCAATATACGATGATAGCTAATAGTTGTTTAAAATGGCAAATATAACATGATTTTAATGTTGGGGAAGTGTTTAGGGAATCAGAGGCCAGTTTATACACCCAAACTAAAAGAAAACAAACCTTTTCAGATTTCGTTGCAGATCGTAGTGCTACTAATATTATTAATATAAGAAGTCATCTTGGAATATCCCAAAAGGGCATGACGTATCATACTGAATCTGTATCCATACAGGTAATTGACTATACTAGAAATAAAAATTGCTTGTTATCTGTTACGAGTAATGCTTTACTTATGATTTATTTCGTTACTTGAGGAATAACTTGAAAATAGTTCTTTTGATCAAAACATTCTAAGAGTAAAAATAATTAACGGGTTTAGGACATAATTAATACAATACATACAATGTTCTCGTGGTTGCATGTTTTGAAAAATGATTTTAAATGATTTCTCATGATCGACTTACAGAAACACCCTGTATATTTAGTTGCGAGGAAAAGTCAATGAATGTTTCTGTTTATAACAGACGATGACCTTATTAAATAGCGATTAGCTTATTAAATAATACCAATCAAAAATTCGGTAATCCTATAATATTATAATAACGTTAGGTTGAAGGTGAAATTTCCAATTTCAAATTTGCAGAGTGTTCCATTTTTCATGTGTAATATCCATTTTTCCACTATCAAGATGAATGATTTGATTAAGATAAGACTTAGATGTCTCATAGAACTTCCAAGACCCTGTTTGAGTCAAATTAATTAAGCCGCTTTGAGAAAACGTATATATATCATTGCACAAGATCTCCAGCAAGGTCTTTTTTGAAATATTTACATAAATCGTAGTACTTTAAGACTTAGATGTTTAATGGAACTTCAAATCCCACCATTAATAAAAAAAAAGCTTTGAAAAAACGTCATATCATATCATTGTACAAAATCTCCAGTAGGTTATTCGTTGAGGGTTTACATAATATAAATCGTATTTCTCTATATAATTTATATTATTAGTAAGATTACGAAGTTACCAAAATGAGAAATGTGTTATCGTATACACATGAAATGAGATTTATTGTCCGATAATTGAAGCACATCAAGATAGTCATCTGAAGACAAGTAAAACGCAGATTCTTGAGAATGGTTATTTGCGAATGATACGAATACAAGAACAATTGTAAAACCGTAGCATATTTTTAGGCCATATTGTTTTTTATTTCGTGGCTATGGTATTCAAAATTGTTATTTTAAATGGAATGCATATTTTTTTTGATAGAGGATAAATACCTGTATATGACGTAAATCAAATTATATGGTTGGACAAAAAAAATTAAGACGTTAACAGCTTTAAATGTCAAAAAACTGATGGTTTTGCAATCAAGCAAATATCGCCAGAAAATGCGTCACAATTAATAAAAAACTTTTCGTTGAAATATTTTTTTTCAAACCACGAAGGGCGAAGTTATTGATTATATTCCAGATATTTGACATCCTGTGTATCAATGGTGACAATAATATATGCTTTCATGGCAAAATCTTTTACAAAGGTCAACTTTATTCATGAGCATTCAAGCATGTATAACAGGATTTCTCGAACCACGTGTGTTAAAACCACGAACCACGTGCTTCCTTGATAATTTTAAATGTAATTCGTCAAATAATACAAAACATTTCAAATGAAGCTGTGGTTGTTAATACCAACATCATAACTTGAAAGTGAACTGTTGATGGTTGCCATTTATGTGATGCTAATACTATCCAAAGATTTCATTTTACAGAGTTTTCGAAATTTTTCTCTTAACATATCCTAGTAAACCACTAAATCGTAGGAATATTATACTCTAAGTTCTATATTATTAATTAGTGTTATTAACTAGTTATTCCCGTATATAAAAATTGAACTCTTTTCTAAACTAAAATTAGTAAATTATACCTATTCCAAATTATATCAACACTAAAGCTAACACTAGACCTAGAAACATTAGGGTTTAGCCGTATATCTCTTAAGACGGCTAAACCCTAATGTTTCTAAACTACCTTTATAGGTCTAAACCCTTGGTCTAGTGTTAATTCTGAAGCTGGGTTGTAGGTTTAGTATTGTTATACTTTTAGTTCCAGCAGGATTTAAAATGAGCTAGAGTTAAACAAGAATTAAAACTAAAACTAATACTAAACCTAGTACTGGACAGATCAAGGTTTAGCTGCGCTTCTGAAGACGGTACCCAACCCAACTCAACTTAGCTTCAGATCTAACACTAGACTTAGAACTAGAAACATTAGAGTTTAATCGTCTAAAGAGACGTACTAAAGCTAGGTTATAGGTCTACTATTAGTTATACTTTTACTTCCAGAAAAATTTACAACAATCAAGAACTGAATGGCAGTTAAAACTAGAACTAACACTAGAGGTTTAGCCTGAATCTAGTAGCTAAACCTGAATCTGTCTAGTACTAGGTCTAGTGTTAGTTCTAGTTTTACTTTTGATACAAGTATACAATCATCTAAAACCGAATAACAGCTAAAAATGGTGCTAACACTAGACCTAGAAATAAAAATATTGGAGTTTAGTCGCACGGCTCTTAGGATGGTCAAACCTACATGTATAGCATAATAGTAACCAATATGGTTACATATTGAATAAACTTGAATTACACAAAATGGGAATACATATAAATGGCAATAAGTAGTTAATTTCTATAGTTAGAGTATAAAATTCGTGTGATTTATTGATTTGAGCATATCCGACACATTCAATAAAAAAAAAACATAATAATTTTTTTCCCTCTTTATAACACTATCCAGGGACATACTGTATATGCACGTAAGTAAGGATTTTGAATGGATCAAAACAAGTAAATGTATTAAGTGTTTACCTGCACAGTTTTATATATGTTGGATTGTTAATTATAGCTATCAGAAGAAAAGGATCTATAGAGATACTGATAAGATAAAGTGTTCTGAAAAGTGTACATAGTAAGCAAATTTGTGTACAAATGTACACAATTTTATTCTCGGAATAAAAGCAAAGATATCGATTCTCAAAGTAAAAAGTTATTCGAAATTTAAAAATTTAACCGAAATTTGTAAACCTGTTTAAAATTCATCCATTTCTTTTAATAATCTTACCTTTTCAGCTGAACTACCTTCCTGAATATCCGAAATGAAAATCCCTTGTCCTACATCTGTGTGCTTTCCCTCTATTATCATTATCCCCAAGCCTTGTGGGCCCTTTGCATACAGAACAGAAAGAAAGAAACATTAAGGCAACGAATTTGATCCGTATTTAGCATTTTTTAAATCTTATTATTGTAATTTTATTGCTGTAAATTGGTGTTTGTGTGTGATGGCTCTAATTTTCTAAAAAAGCTTGTTTTTGGCGTGTTTGTTTTTTTGAAATTTAAAACTTTATTTTTTAAATAGGAGTGTATTTACACATTTTGATAAATTTGGGGGGTTCTTTTACCTTTTTTACAGTGATGGTGCGCACATTCGGGTAGGTGTTAAAATGTTCCTCGGATGCCTGCAGAAAAAAAAAGAAAAAACAAAAACAACCAAAAAAAGAAAACCTCAAACAATCAAAACGGCGTCATGCGTCGTACTCCTCTTTCATTAATAATAATAATAATAAAATTTTACATCTTACACACGTAAATATAAGCAGCCAATAAAAGATAGTGATAAAAACTCAACATTGATAACAAGCACCTTTTTATTTTTAATTTTTAAATAATAACATTTAAAAAATTTAATCAATTTTAACCTTTTCACTAGTCACAAAAACTTTTCCAGAAACTCGTTTAAACATAATTATAATTATTATATACCAGAGATAGTGGTAAAAACGAGATAGTAAAAAAGTTAAAAAACAAAATACATCACGTCACTTTTTTTCTTTATTACTTTTTAGTATTTTTGTTACAAAATAACTCGAATACCTTCGTCTCATAACTTTTGGTTGCGAGGAAATAAGTACACGGCAATAATAAGCAGGCGCACATACTATTTTATTCCTGACGAATGAGAGTAATAATCGAAAGAACCGAAAAGTTGAACGTACGATGTTTGAGTATAAACTACGGTTATAATATCAACCTCGAACTGACGTCTTATCAGCAGCCGAAACATTTCCAACATTGCGACTATTGCCGTTTTTATCTGCATTACCATACAAACAATAATAAATAATAAAGAGTTGCTTTTTGAATAGGTAAATAATGGCATTTTTCGTTGCCGAAATTATTGTTTTATAAAATTTAATTGAAAATGTCAATATTATGCGATGTGAACAGACCCGGATTAACGTTATTAAATTTTTTGCATAGAAAGAGATAACAAAATAGAAAATAAGTTTAAAATAAAATAAAAATTGCTGAACATTTTTTTATGAAAAATTTAATTTTAATCAAATTTTGATGTAAAATTTTAAATTCTAATTTCACCACATCTTCTTAGTCATAAAGGTTATGAAAGATTATCACTCAATTATAAAAAAAAATGTATCCTGTGCACTTGCAATGAATAATAATTACAATTTATTCCGTTTCCTCAACTGTCCAAATTGAACATGATAAGCTGCTTTTAATGAAAACGGTTTAATACAGTTTTGACAAGTTCTATTAAACGCTTTTTAAACGAATTTTTGGGGCAAACTTTATTTATTAAAAAATATTCTTTTTTTAGGTCAAATTATTTACACAGTCTATTTATATTTTTATGATAATATAACAGTGTTTTATTTTTAAATATGATATATGGGTGAAATTTTTGCAGTGAAGTTGTGTTGCAATAAGTCACCGTGACAGATAAATTTCCCATTTCAACCCCTCTATGTAAATTTGCAAATCTAAATTTATTAATACAAAAATTTATATACTTGTTACAGTGAAATATCATTGTATATGTCGACTGTCACCTTATAATATGATTTAGTACATTTTTTATATTTACATCCAATAAATTATCTAGTTCATTAAGAAGATTTTTATCGCAAACTTTTTTTTTTAATAACTACAAAAATCAAAAAAACGGGTTTGCTATTTCAAAGAACGGATAGGGAGATTCCCAATTTACATAAACATGCTGTCACTTCCAACATTCCAGGGATTACCATGTTTATTTAAAGTTTTACTTTAGGAATTCAACAGCTTCTGTATTATAGTTTTACTTTATTAGCTTTGTCTAATTTAAGAAATCAGCAAAAATAGCTGCTAACAAGCTAACAATATTTATGAGATTGGTGTTTACTTCGGTTTTCCAAAATCCCTTTTCTTACAACGTTAGGCAAAAGTGGTTAAGTTGTCAGTGACTTATATTGAGGATCTAATAATATCACTAAAGACAGACTGCACTAAACCGATTGATGATAATCAAACATTACGACATTCAATCACTCAAGTACTTCTTCAACTTCGCAAACCTAGGGTTACAAGAGATAACATAACATTCCTTTATCTAATTTGATACTCTTAGAAGATGATTTTTCCGATTAACCATATAGATAAGTAAATGTAGATGTAGATATAGATTAAAGCGCCTCGCCGATAAACAATTTCTTGTAAACGGAACGATTTTGTCTTAAACATATTAGGTAAGACAGTCCTTACCTAACTGGTTCAATACAACTTACATAACTATATAGATATTTTAATAAATTTATATATATGGAGAAACTTTTTTTAGTAGCATAAAGACTATTCATAATTCGAGAATTTGGGAAAATTCTTATTCTTGTACATGATTTTGAAAAACATTTTTGATTCATTAAAACTTTAGCCTGTTATCTTTTTGCATAGATTCACAAATGTTGAAGCAAATTTGAATGAATACGATGTTGCATTATTTTGAAATCATTTGAAAAGTGGGAAGAGTGTGGTTTGAAGCCGCTTAATTTTGGAGTTTTCATATCATTTTCAGTTTGTTCTTCATAAAAGACAAACCAGCTACTATTGAGCTTCTTTTCCCAATTAACAAGTCCCAGAAACTGCTATGAACGTTATTTTTTGAGCTCACGTAATTTTCATCGGGACTAGATACTGTTTCTATATGATAGTACTGCTTATATTGCTACTGCTTCCGAAAGAGTTGAAATGATTCTAGAAGAGTAGAAATGCACCCACAAGATTTGATACTGCTTCCAGAAGACTCGATATTGCTTGTGGAAGACTTAATTCTGTTTCCAAACACTGTTTCCGAACACTTAAAATGCTTTTAGAAGACTTGAACTGCATCCAGAAGACTTGTTACTGCCCTTGGACGAATTGATACTTATCTAGACGATTTGAAATACTTGCTTAAAATGCTTCGAGAAGACTTGATGCTGCTTCTAGAAGACTACAAATGCTTCCAGAAGATTTGATATTGTATCTAGAAAACTTGAAATGCTTCTAGAAGACTTGAAATGCTTCCAGAAAACTGAAATGCTTCCAGAATACTTACAGTGCTTCATGAAGAAATGGTACTGAGTCTAGAAAATTTGAAATGCTTCTAGAAGACATAAAGTACTTCCAGAAGAGTTGATATTGCTTCTGGAAGATTTGAAATGCTTTCAGAAGACTTGATATTGCTTCTAGAAAACATGAAATATTTCTAGAAGTGTTGATACTGCTTCTGGAGTATTTGAAATGCTTCTAAAAGACTTGGATACTGCTTCTAGAACAGGGGTGGACAACGTTAGTGGTGGATTGATCGACATTTAGTTTATGACATTTAGTAGATCAAAACATACTAATGGTTTTGCACATTAAATAGATTTTATTTTATTTTTACTTTTCTCTACCGGTTTCGGCTTCTACACGGCATCATCAGGAGAATACGTCAAAATTTACAAAAAAGCCGCATCTTAAAACATAACATAAACATCAAAAGATGGTAAATAACAACGTCGTGATTTACCATCTTTTGATTCCGATTGTTTTCTCCAAAAATCTTATTTTGTTAATTTTTTCGATTGGCAGATATAATTGTGCTGGATAAAATGTTTATGTTATGTTTTAAGATGCGGCTTTTTTGTAAATTTTGACTGATGATGCCGCGTGGAAGGCAAAACCGGTAGAAAAATAATAAAAATAAAATAAAATGTATTTAATGTGCAAAACCATTAGTATTTTATTAAATAAAAATGGAAAGAAAGATATTATTTAATATTTAGTAGATCGACTTCGAAAATTTGTAGTTGGTTGAAATGTATATTGCCTCTGGATGTCTAGAAATGCTTCCAGAAGACTTGAAATGCTTTCAGAATACTTGCAATACTTCCAAAAGACTTGATACTGCCTCTAAATAATGTGAAATGCTTCCAGAAGAGCTGATATTACCTCTGGAAGATTTGAAATGCTTCCAGAAGACAAAGCTACAGTGATTTGATCGACATTTAGTAGGTCGTCTTCGAAAATTTATGGTTGGCTGGCTTCCAAAAACAAACGATCTCAAAATATTTGAGAACATCAAAGATATGTGAATCTAAATACTAAATATCAAATCATCGTTCATACAAATCTTTCTTGAGGTAGATGGAAGAAATTATCTCGTTCGACTTTGAATGTTAGCTGCGGCTCCAATAAATCTGATTTATTTATAAATATCATCCAACAAACATTGAAATAATCGTGGTTCCCAAAGAAACAATTTCTCGCCTCATAGAGTCTCAATAAATCTAATGTAGATACTGATTCTTCATATTCATAAATTTCGTCCACCAACTAAAATCATCATAAGTTTGCACTTTATGTCCTGCTTTCCAAAAAATATTTGATGACCACGTTATCGTGCTAATTAAATACAAATTATGTCTTCTTCGTTCTACCAATAACGTCGTTTGAACATGCATTGGATTATCAACCTAACCACTGGACAACTGGTTAGGTTGGGTTGATTTAGGATGGTTTTAATTTTGAGAATGCTGTGGCGGTGATGTTAGAGAGCAAAGAGAGCTGGAGCGCTGTTGCTGACCTATTTGCCACAATCATAAAAGATAAAGAGACAGTAGAATGAGAATTGAAGCGGTAAAGAGGAAATACAGGACTCAGGGGGGTTGGTTACCCCGATCTCGTAAAAAAAGGATGGTTTTAATTTGCTCGTTTCTTTGCAACAAATTGAAGGATACTTAGGCGTTGTTGTTGCCATAAGAGAAGTTCGAAACTAGCAGGCAAATTAGCATGTATTTCAAAGATCTTTTTACTCGTTTTTCTGTAACAAATTGGACACTACTTAAACGTAGCCGGCATTGTTGCTGGCTACGTTTAAGTACTGTCTATTACTACTGTACATTATTTATATAATGACATTCATATTATCAATGTTTTTACTCAATCTAAATGACTTTAATTGAACAAATCTGGGATCTATTGAAAATTAATGGAAGGAGAATCGCCATTGGTTGAATTTATAATCGTCCTTCAGTGTCTAAGCGAAGCTTCCTTGATGAACTACATCATATGTTATGTAGAAGGACCGTGTGATGAAGTGCCTTGCATATGGTAGGGGTGCGGTAACATAGACTTTTTCGATATAGATAACATTTATACCAGAGGATTCAATGAGCCACTAGATGAACTGCCAGCTCATTTCCTGTCCTACTAGGGCGTCTAATAAAACAAGCACGGTCATCGACTTCATCATTACTAGTGAAAATTCGGCCGATATTTTCTGTGGTACTGAAATTCACATCTCAGATTACGACGTCATATTTCGTGAAATCCCTTATACACATAGGAACACCCACCCCATCATGAAAATATATACAACACATACTAACATAAACTATCCACAATTCGAAAAGGATATACATACCTTTCCGATAAATTATATCTTTAGAATTACAGTTGTAGCTAAACAGTAGTAGCTGAGAATGATTCCGCAAAAATGTGAAAAACACATAGGTTGATGAGGCCTGATTCTAGACCTATCATTAGGGAGGAGCTTAAAGATGTCAATCAAATAAACGAATTCTTTAATAACTTTGAGCGTAAACATCCAGACCATGGTCCATATGAATTCTATATCCAAAACAAACATAATCCAGATAGTGATGAATTCGACTTTACTTTCGTGCATACTTTTATGATTCTAAAAATCATTACAAAATCATTGATGAATTAAATATTAATTTCTTCAGGCACCGTTGTCCCTACTTTGTACAATACATAACACATATGGTCAACTGCTGTTTTGAACACTCCGTATTTCCCGAAGCATGGAAGATAGCCATAGTAGCCCCATTACCTAAGATTAAAAGTCATAGCAATCAGTGCACTGCCAATATTGTCGAAGATTATGGAGAGGTGCATGGAAATTTAACTTAAATAACTTGTTAACGAGAAAAATCTACTGTCTTTAATACAGTCAAGTTTTCCTTCGGAGCATTGCTGCCCCACGGCACTTCTAAATGTCTCGGATGACATATCGACAGCTATGGACAAGGGTATTTGGTCCATAGCTGTCGATATGTCATCTGCTGGGTATTTGGTCTTCTTAGACTATAGAAAGCCATTAAATAGAGTCGACCACAAGAAGATAGTCGACATGTGTAGAAATATAGAAATTGATTTACAAGCAATTTCCGACTATTCAAAGCGTCTCTGTTAACCCTACAATATCCAAAGTAGTCATCTTTAGCGCATACAACTAGGATAATGTTTATATAGTTCTCAATAAGGAGAAACTAATAATACACCCAGAGGTCAAATTTGGGCGTTATTCTTGATGGGAATCTGAAATTTAGTCACCATATGACTGCTCGCATCAAAAAAGCATATATATATGCTTTCTATCCTATATAATCTCTATCCTCACCGCTATAACTGGGAAGTGGCTGTTAAGAAAAAACTTTGTAATGCTTCATTTTGTCGTTATTTACACATGCAGACAATGTATATGTACCATGTTTGCAAGAACGCGATGTTTACCGCATTCGACGCGTTCAAAACAGCTATCTTCATTCTATATACGGAATCAAGAAATTTAGTAGAATATCCCATTCATTTCGGCTAGCACACTGGCTGAGTATACGAAATCGAAAAAACTTCATTTTCTTTGCCTTGCGCGCAAAGTAATCCGTAATAAAACGCCACCTTACCTGTGTGATAAGATAAGCTTTAGAACAGATGTTCATAACATCTATATCATATATCGACATGTTATTACAATCCCTGCTCATAAAACAGACGTTCCTTTTCATTTAACATAGCCTCAAGTCACAATGAATGTCCGAATGAATTGAAAGTGTGCAAAGTATACAATCTTTAAAGCGTTGTTTGCGTAAAGTTTTGTATTGCATGTAAAACTCGTAAAAATCACAATAGCAAATGAAATTAAATGTGGTTGTTAGTTGGGAGAACAAATGTCGGAACATCTTTGAATATCTTCTAATTTATAGTGTAGTTATTTAGTTTAATATTGTTATTACTTATAACTGTTGTTATTTATTTGCTTTTCGATTCTAGATATTTTTTTTCTTTACTATTTTTATGTTTAGGTTGTAGCCGAATGACCAACAATTTTCAAGGAGAGGTTCTTTAATAAATTCTAAGGGTACTTTAGTATATGAACGTTATTCGGTGATTTCGACTTCCTTAAGAAGATATAGATACCTTAATTAATTACTCAAAACACTCAAACTTTTAGTAGGACATTCAAAAACACTCATAGTTAAATGTAAAAAATTCGACATTTCGTAAAATATTCGTTCCAACTTTTTATCAACAACGGTTGTTTAACGGGTTCCTTTATTATTTTTTTTTTCCCAAAAATGAATCGTTTTTGGAAAAAAATTAGAGGCAAAAAGTTTTAGGATATCTTTATCAACCCATTTAAAAATTTTCTAATGTATTTATCATCTGCATAAAAAAATTGAACAAAAATGTGAAGCACCCCTTCACATTCATGTTTAGTTGTTTAAAAGGGTACGTTGAAAATACAAATAGGTCATACGTGCCCTAAATGAGTTATTCCCAAATTTATAAAACCATATATTTAATATATGGTTTTTGAAAAAAATAAATACATAACCAACATTTTCCGCCATTTTTGGAGGATTGCAGGTTCTTAGGGGAGCCAAAGTCGTCCACGGTTCATATATCAAAGGACCCTTAAAATTCACTAAAGAATCACCCTTAGAAGTTTGTTGCAGCCTTCTTGTATAAACTTTTCTTCATGATTTTAGATATAGTATCACCCCTTTCAGAATATAGTCGCAATTTCCGGACACCTGTATAGTCTGTGAAGTAGTAATAGCTCATACTGCCAACTAGTGTCATTCTTTAAGATAATGTACAGTGTTTGGAACAGTAATAGCTCATGCTGCCAACAAGCTGGCAGACTCCGAACTGATCAAGAGGACTTTGGAGACATAATAGCTCATGCTACCAATAAGTTAGCAGTTATTAAGATAATATATAGTCTGTGAAACGGTAATAGCTCAAGTTGCCAACAAGTTGGCAGACTTCAAGCTGATGAGCAGGACTTTCGAAACACAACAGATCATGCTGTCAACAAGTCGGTAGTCTTTAAGATAATGTACAATATTTGGAAAAGTAATAGCCCATGCTGTTAACAAGTATGCAGTCATTAGAATTAATATAATCATAGTCATAGTCTGTAAAACAGTAATAGCTCACTGTCAATAAGTGGCAGTCTTTAAGATAAAGTACAGTATTTGAGCATTAACTCATGTTGCTAACAAGCTAGCAGACTTCGAACTGATTAAGAGGACTTTGGAGACATAATAGCTCATGCTGCCATTAAGTTGGCAGTCATTAAGATAATATATAGTCTGTGGAACAGTAATAGCTCAAGCTGCCAACAAGTTGGCAGACTTCTAACTGATGAGCAGAACTTTGGAAATACAGCAGATCATGCTGCCAACAAGTCGGTAGTCTTTAAGATAATGTACTGTGTTTGGGTCAGTAAGAGCCTATGCAGCCAACAAGTTGGCGGTCATTAAGAAAATATATAGTATGTGAAGCAGCATTACACCCAGCATCCATACGTATTTTCAAAAATCAACTCCTATAAATACTGATGAAACAAATTTCGTTTCGTCAAATATCTCAAGATCATCATCATTACATTGCAGAAAATATTAAATATTATAGATTCGCGTCATCTTTAATAATTTTTATATAGCGTTTAAAGTTTAAGGTTTTTTTTAATCTTCAAATAATTTTCGCTAAGATAGCTTGTTTAATACTTAAACAAGGTAAAAAATTAAAAACATCCTCTAACTTTTATGGACGGCTATTAATTGGTAATTTATATCTCAAATTAAAGTTAAAACAATCTATTTCGGGGCAAACCATAAAAACCTAGGGATTAATAACCCAATTAAAAAACGTTAAAGGACCTAATTTATTGATTTTTAAACCAATTTAGAACCTTTAAACAAAACAAAATTGTCAACATGAATTTTAGTAATATTATTACACAAAAGTTGAGCAAATTTCATTACGGGATTATTTAACAAACCTAAAACATATTAAACAAAACCCTCTTTAACTTTAAATCTGAAACGTTATTCAAATATTGATTCAGTTTCAACAATTTTTCATTAAAACTCTCTAGCAAATTTTTAATAGTTTTAATTAATTGCGATAATTTTTTATTATGATAACCTTATACCAATTTGAAATGGAAATTCCCATTAATTAATTCTCCTCTTCATAATTTAAGTTACAAATTATTTGTAAATTGTTTTTTGAATTAAGCGCTCAAAGTGAAATTTGATTGATTTAAAGTTAAAATTAATTTAATGAATGTGCAAATTGATTTATAAATTTTGCAATTGAATTTATCTGTAATAATTAACCATCCAGAAAGTTTGACATGTAATTATAGCAAAATATTTATGTGCTTGCAATGTCTTGCTTGCCATTTTAATCGATCATAAAAACACTCTATTTTTAAAATTAATTACTTCGCTAAATCTGACCAATAAAACCTTTAATAAAACGACGATCAACATTTATTTATAGAAATTTAATTTTAAGTTATTATAAAATTCGTTTCAAATATCAAAGAGACGTCCAAATGTTTCGAAAATTAATTTCTGTTGCAACGAAAAATATTTTTAGCGTAAACGAGGAAATTGCGTTTTCTCGATAACGGATAGTAATTATTGAATTAAAAACAATCAAGGTCTTTTTACTTACCACATCAATTTTTGCGAGGCTAGATATCCTCTTGATCAATTTCATTTTAGTTGAATCATCTTTCATTTATTTCAAACTGAAAACTGTGTGAAGTAAGCTTCGATTCCTACGAACGCTTCATTTGCGAACCTAATTACGTTTGTTATCTCGTCCTTGGTCAAAACAAATAAATCGACCTTTTTAAACAAATTGTCACGTTGCTCTCTCTCTAACAAACTTTTTTGCACTACAATATTTTTTTTGAGATCCAATTTTTTCCACGCTTCATCAACCGACCGTTTCTAAAGATTTGTTCAATGGACGATGGAATATATCGAATAAATCGAATAAAATCTCTAAGAATAAGACGAAGAAGGGGAGTAGTAGTGAGAAAATAAATTATGCTGGTTCATAAAAAATGTATTTTATAAAAGGGGCGAAGGTTTGGTTTTGTGCGGTAGAATGATTATTTAATGATGTAGACTTCACTCTGCGTATAACAGTAAGGTTTGTGATAAAGACCATTTGGGTTTGTCGAAACGAGTAAATATTTATGTTTCAGTAGAACCGGAAACTCATAAAAAATTTAATGATAGGCAGAGGATGGCGAGGGAAATGTAATTTCGTAAAGTGCGCTTAATGTCGAATTTTGTATGTACGCTAAGCTACGCACGTAATATCTATAAAAAAAGAGTGGTTTTAAAAAATTTACGTCCTTGAAGTGCGAGTGAAAATAAAATAATTTATTTTAATTAGTAATTGAATATGTATTCATCCGGTCGTAAAAAAATTAAAGACGAAAAGACTGAAAGAAAATAGGAAGTTGTTTTAACACAACTTTAACATTAAATAATTATTTGTGTGTTGTGAAAATGAACAAAGGAAAATCAAAATACATACTATTGACTTTGTTATAATATTTAAACTTATCGTTAAGGAAAATTTATGTGTTGATCATTTATTTATAGTTCAATAACATTAATTTAGTAATACTTGGATTTAGCTGAGTGAGTGATTTTGTGGTTGTAAGTCTATTTTACAAATTGAAACATACTAAAATCGAACTATAATTGTAATACCTAATATTTCTAAAAGACGTTTCTTGTTCTTTATTAACAAAAAAGTGCAATTATAAATCACATTACAAACATTTGCATATGGTGGTACTAATTGTAAGAGATATGTAGTAGGAATACTGTTTTAATATTAATGTTGAGACAACTAAACACAAGGGGTTTTGTCAATAATAGCATAATTTTAATCACTAATACTAGAGTAAAAATGATGACGACTCGCGTGAAGCTTTTTAGTCTAAACTTATAACATGTTAACATGTGAGCCTCAAAGTTAAAAATGTTTGAAATGTTGTTAAAAATGCCAAAAAGATTAAATTAGGCAGTAAGTGCAATGTTATGAGAAATCATTTCAGATTCCTTTCCATAATATGAAATTACGGGATCAATGCTATACAGCAGTAGTCAATCTTTGTTATTGCGCGGAACCCTTTCTTGAGATAATTTCTAATTATGTTTAAATTATATTTGGAATATTGTTAAAAATGCTAGAAAGATCAAATTAGGCAGGAAGTGTAACGTTATTATGAGAAATCATTTCAGATCACTTTCGATAATATGGTCTATGCTATACAACAGTATTCAACCTTTGTTATCGCGCGGAATACACCCAGATTTGATTTTAGTGATGGATGGGAATAGTTGCATGTTAAATCTCTACCTTCGTTATAAAAATAGCAGTGTGGGGTCTTGCATTATTATACTAACACCGGTTCCAGAACGTTGTCGATGTAAAGACGTGAGTTTAATGCGCCTGGAATTAACATAAGAGGTGGCCGTCACCCAGCACATATCGTCCCGCAAACCATAACCCCAGGAGTTAAGGCTGTGTGTCGTCGTTGAAGGAACTCCAAATTCCATGTTTCCCCGACATGTCACCGCATCCTTTTATGACCATCATTCACTCATAAACAAAACCTTGCCACAATAAAAATAGTAGGTTATAACTCGAGAACCAATATAGATAGAAACAAAAGTAATTAATAAAAATGGTTCATAGTTATCCCAAAATACATAACCCATTACCAGATAAAGACCAATGATGACAATTCCTTATGTATGTAGCAGGAAATATGAAAATGTCAAAGTCGACAATTTTAGTTATAACCTAGGTTTATAACTAAAATTGTAAGTTGGCTTTAGTGCGAGGGAAAATTGGGTATTTGTGAACCGGCTATTTCGTTCGGATTGGCTGATGGCAACCATGTGACGCCAGGACCTTCGCCATCAGCCAATCAAAATGAAATAACCGATACACAAATACCTAATTGTCCCTCGCACTAAAGGCAACTTTACTGGAGAACTAAACTAGATAGAAATAAATGTTAATAACAGAAATTGTTCATAATTATCACAGAAATTATAATTTATTACCAGACAAAGTCTAACGATAACATTTCCTTATGTATGCAGCAGGAAATATCAAAATGACAAAGTCGACTATTTTGCTTATAAACATAGGTTGTTACTCGATATCCAACATAGATAGAAATAAATGTCATTAACAAAAATTGTTCATAATTATCCCAGAATACATAATCCATTACCAGGTAAATTCTAACGATGACAGTTCTTTATGTATATGGCAGTATATAGGAAGTATTAAAGTATATAAAATGTCAAAATCGACAACTTTGGTTATTCAGTATGCAGGAGCAAGTCATCCAGTAGGACGGTGCGCGCTTTTAAAGATTATCTTTGGGCTATAATAACTACACCTCAGCAACCTTCTACCTATTCCTCGATAACTCGGCTTCTATTAAACTCATTGATATGAGCAAAATTTAGACGACGTTGCACAGGAAGCATTACAAGGCGTCTATTTAACACTTTGACAATCAATTAACCTAGCATTTTATGGGCAAAAATTTATTAATTTCTAAGAGAAAAATATTGAAAGTTGGAGATAAGAATAGTACAGGAAACATATCCGTTGAGTATTGTTTTACCGAAGTATCAAAATTATAGATTGACTTTTAAGCCCATTAAAGCTTTTATCATGATTTCATTTGACATAAGGATATCATATGAAAGTGAGTATATTAATGACTTTGTTGTGCTTATTTGAAATTGCACAATTTATCAACATTATGACGGATCGATGTTAATTGGAGACGCATCATTTTCAGTTTCAGTATCAAGTATATTTCTGAACTTCGTTTTTATAGCGACATATGTCGAAAACGATTTATTATGGCGTGTGTGGAAATTTCTGGAAGTCCATCCATGAATATGATCCAAAGTGGACTAATTCCACCTATATATGTAGATTTTAATGTGGTGTTGCAAACGATTAACTAGTTCCACTTTGCAGAAACTTGATATGTTTCAAATTTGTCGAAAATAAAAAATCGAATTCTCGATTTTTTTTAAATTGTTATAGCATATACTTTGCTCTATATTTTCCTATTGAAACTATTCTTAATTGTGGTAATGGCTTCCGGTTTTTCAAAATTGATACTAGAATTCTTCAAAAGCGCTGTGTTGTCAATCATATAGACTTGTACATAATGTCTGTGTTGACTTATCCGCATGTGAAGATGCTGTTTTGACTCGCTACTATACGGGATGTTTCATAATAAATGCGTAGGATTTCGGAATGTGATACCTTGTCCAAAAGTTTGAAGAAAAATTTTTATTAACTAAATCAAATAATGTACCATTTTCGAGGTGTTGGCTGCTGAAATTTAATAAAAAAAAATTTTTTTGCGAATATCCCCGGAACCGTTTGTCGTACAGAAAACAGCTTCTATAAGCCCTTTCTACTCATAATATACTTGCTTATGTTACTTGTTGTACCATTTTAGTCAAATTTTTTTTTTTCAAATCGACTATGTTATTTAACATAAAAGTTTATTTTTCTGGAAAACGGTCAACTTTAGAGCTCATGACCTTCATCTCATCTGTATCCCTGAAAATGATGCATTTTAGGTAAGTTGATAAAACTTTTTTTCAAATTCTTGGATTAGCTATTACATCCTGAGGTCTTGATTATATATTATGAAGCTCCCTGTATATGATTTATAGCAATTCATGTAATCGATTATGTACTCGATGTTTATTTTTCTTATATTAAATTCATAGTTTCTAAAGATTGATATTACTTCATTAATGTATTTGATTTTCCTAAAATTGGTTTTATGCGGTGGTTATATGAGATTTATTGTTGGAAATCGGAGAGGGGTGATAGGAACGAAAGAAAATCCTGAAAAATTAAGATGATTCTTATTCTTTACAGTCTAGAGATGATTATCGAAGATATTGTTTTAAAAATACTAGGCGATATTAGATCCTTCTGTTCCAATGGACTCTGTTATGCGAGTTCTAGTCAGCAGGAATTTTTGCTAAATCTTGACAATTTTTCAGCAACTTTAGAAAATGTTCGTGTAGTTTATTGATTGATTGCTTTGAAGGAGCAATAACTAATTTCATAAATTTTGATCAACATATTCGAATGCTCTTATAGTACATCAATATTTTTCTTTGATTATGAGATGCTAAGTTCAAAAATAGGCGTCGTTGATACAAGAACTTTCCAGGTATTCAATCTAAACAACTTAGAAAGACAGTGACTCTATTTTTTTAAATACTAAGGTGACCACGAAAGTTTTTGAAAAAATTGTGGGTTTTTCATTCTACTTATTTTTATAATATTACCTAAAATATCATATTTTAGCTTTAATTTGAGAATTTTTGATTCCATATATATATACATTTATAAATATTCAGTGATGTTTTTAACTTTTTAAGTATAAAATTTTTAAATTTAATAAAAATTATCAGCAATTTTCAATAAAACTAATTAAAGTTAATAAATCTAAAAACTTTCCATTTGATATTATTATGATTAAAATTCTTTTATTAACTTGACAAAAAATTTTTTCATACAAAATAATTCATATTTTCGATTTTGTTTGAAGTTCTGCCAAAGATACTTCATTGCAACACTAAATTATGCTGTTTATTATCCATTAATTTATCATTATTGCGTTGTAAAACGTGAAAATATGACTTCCTGAAACAAATTCTAAACAAGCGGTCAAAAAAGAAATCTTAAAAAAAGCGTTAAAAAAATGTCACAATAACACTTCGGTCCTTCAATGCGCAATTAAAATCTATTATTAACATAACAAATATTTATCGTCGATTGTATTCGAATTTTATTTTTTTTTAATTTAATCAAAATGATTACCTTGTTACATAAACATTTTCCGGTTGAACTAAATAGACCTTCAATGGGGCACATTAAATAGTGAAGACACCTATTTAAGCACCGAGAGCGTTTCAGCAACTCTTAACACAATCACAAAGCCAAAAACTAAATAAATGCACGCACACGTACATACACATAAATATTAAAACATTATAATCGGGACATGTATGTTGTTATTTATTTTAGTTGAAATTTCCGCACGATATAACAGGAGCAATAGTTTAACATTATAACTGGTCGAGGCTCATTTTGCAATTGTGGCTAACGTGTTGAGCCTACTATAATAACTAACGCTATCTTGCGGACGTTTCTATATTTAAAAAAACCAATTATTCTAAAAAAAATTTTGAGAAAATTTTCCAGTTTGATCCTCGCAACCGAAATAATAAAAACATTATTTTAATGGTATCAAATCTTTTTTGATTTATTGAAAAGCGTGCTCGGCGTGTTATTAAATTTAAAATAACGGGTAAAAAAATGCGAAGATTTTTTTTATTAATTAAAAAAAATAGGCGATTAAATGTAAGGGAAAGGTGTGTGAACTTACCTCCTCGGCCAACGAAACTGGGAACTGCGTGATGGGACGAACGGCAATGTCATCGATGGCTGCTTTCCGTCTAAAAATATAAGAAAAATAAATATCCCGGTATAAACTATTTACGTTATAGAGAGTTTAGTGGTTCAAGGTATGTATACACTTGACGTTATGTTCCTGCTTGGGTCGGCGTCAAGTGGAAGCTATACTAAAAATGTTTTAAATAAATCTGAGTCACATATACAAAAAGGAACTTATAATCCTCATTAAAGAAAACGTCACAAGTTTATATACATTACACGAGCAAATAAATCGTGGTTTAAGGTAATTTTAGATTTACTGTAAATTCGTTTTTAGATAACTGATTTTTGCGTACCTTATTTAGTTCCTTAGATAGTTACCATACAAGTTTCTTATTTAATTAATATATTGGAGTTATTCCAAAAGTTTCTGAATGAAATGATATTGACAAAGTGACTATGGCAACCTCGAATTTCAAAGTTTATAGTATCTTATAGCTTCAATTGAAATAGGTAAATATCGGAAGATTAAAAATCTGGTGCATTTATACCAATTTCTATGATCTGTGGACATACTGTATACAGACTGCTCGCGCTCGAGCTGCGGATAGGCTTAACGTAAGTGGGAAAAGAACGGCATAAGGTTTCTATTAGTTAACACAGAACAGATATACTATGTTTACTTCTCAGGCCGATTGGAGTTGATATGTATTTCTTTATCTAACTCATTAAAGTCCTATGCCTTGTCTAACACATTGAAAAGCCCTATCCGCAGGTTGCTGCAACCGCACGAAACTCGTAGTGCGACGGAGACAGACGTAATCAACCGCACCGTTCTAGCCGTGATACTCGTACGGAGGGCGGTACAATGCGATTTTATACAAATTGGGAATTTATCTTTTTAATTTTATTAAAAATGAAATCTTTAGAGGTTCTAAAAAATTGATTTTTATTTTAACAAAAAATCGAAATTTCTGGCATTATTCGTAGGTTTGATAGTACTTCGATAGAAATTCTCTTACTTTTTCGCACAGAGCTATGACATCATTCCTAGACAGGCGTCAAATCATCCCAGAAGAACGATAAAGACTGGTTTTTACTCATTTACTGCATTTGTTTAGCGATTGTGGTTGGGTTAGTGTGCCTAGCGATTTCGCTAAAATTTGTAGTGCACAATTTCTCAAAATGGAGTATTATACGCCCGAAGAAAAGTTGTTTATGATAAAGCAATTTTATGGTGGTAATTCTGCGGAAGTATGTCGCGATTTATTTGCTGTGAACTATCCGGAAAGGCCAATTCCTTCTGCAAATACCATACGAAATACAGTGAAATATTTCGAATCAAATTTCACATTAATAAATAATAAAAACAAAAATGAAGCAGAAGATAACATCAGCACTTTGGAGATTGCAATATGTGCATTAGCAGAATTGAATCCGCACAAATCTTCTCGCGAAATTGCCCGTGAAATTGGTATTGGAGCAACAACAGTGCTAAAAATTTTGCATAAGCATAAATACCGGTAAATTAAATTTAAATAACATAAATTTGTACAACCGGTTGGGTTATTGTTCAGCTCAAGAGGGTGGTTTATTTGAACATTTATTAAATAAATGAGGAGAATTATGTTTCATTTTATTTGTTTTATATTTTTTTTTATTGGTATGAAGTTATGATGAAAATTTGTTGCTGTAATATTTTTGCACTAAAATGATCTGATGCTTCATAACTAAGAAAATTACTAGTACTGTGTACCAGGGATTTATTTCTTTTTAATTTTAACAAATCCTTCTTATTTTACATAATTTTACAAATTGTGGTTAGTAAAAACAATTGATAACTAACTTTAATAAAAACCACCCGTTCTCAAAGCATTAAAGGTTTCGATATCTGAGAGCGCAAGCTCCGCCCACTTACGGTCGCCCAGCTATTGCTAATGCATCTATCCGCAGGTCGGCCGCGTGCAGTCTGTATGTCCACAGATCCAGTTACTAAGAGGAAAAAAAATTATTATTGAATTTTCAAACGTAACTCAGCATAAATAATCGCCGGATATGCTTAAACTAAATCGTCCGAATATGTATATGAACTAACTATTTCCGTTTTTATGTAAAAATTGAATTCTTTCTAAATTAAAAATATTTATTTCAAGCACAATTTATGATATGTAACCATGGGAAATGGCATACTAAAAGTACATTTATCGTATAAAATTCAAAAGTAGTTCATAAAGTTTATTAAAATAATTTTGTAATATATACAAATATTTCAGTTGATTTGCATTTCCATCGAAGAAATATGGCCCAATTACCCTGTGATGTGTTATAGCACACCACATATTTACTTATTAACTATACGAAAACATGATCCACCGGTACCATAGCTACATATTCTGTACAACTAAAAATAGAATAAACACTAATGCTTACAGTTAATACTAGACCTAGAACTAGAAACATTTCTATTTACCCATACGGCAACTTAAGACAGAATCGAACCCAATCCAACCTAGCTTCAGAACTTAGTGTTAGTTCTGAAGCTGGCTTGTAACTCAAGTATTAGTTATACTTTTAGTCCCAGAAGAATTTAAAACAATCTACAGGTTGTAAGCGTCTGAAGCAAATGCATAAAAAACGAACTTAGAAGAATTTTGTTTTTTTTTGCGATTCACTTGGGAAGACAGATTTCAGAAGTAGGAAAAAGACATGGAAACAAAACTGAAAATGCGGATAGTTTCCCTCCAAAAAAAGAAAAACTGAACTGTTTCCAATCGACTGTTTGAGCATCCCTGGCTTAAGCGGATGGCTACCAGAGATCTATTTTTTTCAACAAGGAAAATTTTGATACTGATAATTTTAGTGCCAACTTAAAGAATTAACGATTGCAATAGCAACTACATTCGAAAGATCTGAAAAGGAGTTTATACTTCATTTAGAAGATCCTGGTTTATGACCGGCAAAAATACCCTATACCGCTCAACAAGCTGTAATATGCGTGTTAAAAACACAAAATTGCAAAAAAGAATTATTTAAATAAATCCCCGCGCATTTTACAATTTGTTGCAAAGAAAAACAACAAACGCTATCAAAACCCAACCAAATTCATTATTTACCAAACTTTAAATAGCATTCCTTAAACAGCTCAAACCAAGCCAGATCCAACCCATAGTAGTTCATTATTGATGATGAATTGGGAGGAAAAAAGCTATTAGTATATTAATACTATAAAATTAATTGAAAATGATAACTTTAATCACGATGCAACCATTACCAAATTTTTTAATTACAAGTATTTTAAGTCTTGTAGAAACAGTATCAGATCTTATGAAAGTATATCAAGTCTTGTGGATGAATCGTAAGTCTTCTAAAGGCATTTCAACTCTCTTGGAGGAAGTATCAAGTCATCTAGAAGCAGTATTAAGTCGTCTAGAAGCAGTATCAAGTCTTTTAGAACCAGTATCAAGCTTTGGGCATCCTGAGAACCCGTGTCTTCGTCGCTTAGCCATATAGATGCTTTGTACCCACTAAAGATTTTGTATGAGTACTTACGTATTCTTGATCTTATGATCACGGACCTGTTGCTAATTGAACATGTCTGGGATATATAGGACCGGCGATTAAGACCAGTACCCAGACCTCAAATCAAAAACTTTTTAATAACAAAAATAAACAAGGGTATATTATTCTTTTGTGTGATATCGTCCAAAACAAAACAAAAACCTGTATGACATACCTAACAACAGTATCTTAATTCTTTTCTTATTTTATTTTGATTACATACGACATACGTCTTCGTTGCATTTTCTTTAGTTGTAGGTGGTATTATAGCTGGAAAATGTCCTTCAATTCGACGAGAAGGTTTCGGCGTTATAGATCGTCTTACATATTTTTGCATTATTTTGAATAACTTGTTCAACTAATTCTTAAATATAACGCAACCGCAATTTCTTTCAAAAGGTGCATGCAGAGTCTTATATAACATTTTTTTAACCTGCATCTTGTTGCATATCATGAAAAAAAATTAATAACAATCGGTTAAGTCAACTCATCTCATATTCAAATTGTAGTCAGTAACAACTTTGGATTTAGGAACTATAGCACCAATGTTTGTTTTTATCATTTCTATGGAATCATCATGAATAGTACTAACAATTAACCATCTGTTTTAATTTATATACATAGCAATTACTTCTCCCTTTTCTAACTTTCTTTTATTTCATCTGGAATGTCCTTTACGACAAACTCAGTAGTGGTTTGATGGACATTTAATTTTTGTAATGTATATCGACTTCAAAAAACGGCATGCACAAATTACAGTGGGTGCTCCGAAAAAAAAAAACACGGAGATATCGTGCCGAATTCTTCGCGATCGACAGGTCGATTGCCATCCCTGTTCTAGTGTTAGTTCTAATCTTAGTTCTATACAAGTATACAATAATCTGGAACCGAATAACAGCTCCAGGTGGAGCTAATACCAACTCTGAAAATAACACTAGATCTTGAACCAGAAACATTAGGGTTTAGCCGTCATAAGAGACGTACGGCTAAACCCTAATGTTTCTAGTTCTAGGTCTAGTGTTAGTTTTGAAGCTAGTTTGTAGGTCTAGTATTAGTTATATATCTGGTCTACGAAGAATTTAAAACAATCTAGTGTTAAACAAGAATTGAAACTAGACTTCTATACCAGTATACAATAATCGAACCGAATAACAGGTAAAAGTGGAGCTAATACCAACTGTGAAACTAACAGTAGACGTACACGGATAAAAATAATTTTTTAAATCAAGCAATTTTTAAATTTAGTTTTGGCGAATTACTCTTAAAATATGCCTAATATATATTTTATTCAAACATTTCTTAACTTATTTCTTCTTGACAATGTTAATTTCAAACAAGAATTTTTATTTTCATATAAAGGTATTATGGTTTTGGATTAATACTATAATATTAAAAAAATCCAAACACTTTATCCATTTTGTATAAGTAAACAGATCTTTAAAATAAACAAACATTGTTTTAAATCGACTGGTGATGTATTCATTCAAGACTACAATATTTTAGACTTCTTTTCCTAAACTGAGAAAGCCGTTATTGGAGTATTAATGAACGGCGTAGCATCAAGTAATTCAGGTAATTTATTAAGTTCTGTGAAGTTGGGATTGTTTGTATAGCTCACAGTTCGAGTGAATAGTGTTAAAATGACCGAAACTGTTCAAAACATTTTACTAAATTAGGGCTTAGAAGGGTTGTAGGGACTTATATGATAAATAAATAATTAGTTATTAAAAAACTACTTTTTTTCATCACGGCCATTTTTGTTGTCTTTCCTCTACTAATATTATTTTATATCCTTGGTAATAGTTTACATCATTCGCAATTTCCCTATGTACAAATTTGGGTTAAGTGCGCAAAGTATTGTGTCTTAGTGTGTCATGTCTTGTGGAGACTCGCGGTCAAAAATTTTTAAGATGGCCGCTAGGCACAAACTTATAAACAACTACTTATAAAAAAAAATTTAAAGAAAACCATAAACAGAAAAAGGACAAGAAGGAAAAAGAATAGATTAAGAGTGAATAGAAGGCGATTATACGATATAGAAAAGAAGATAAAGGAACAAAATTTAAAAATTACAAAAGCTAATAAGGAATAGTGATAGGCATAGTGATAATGCATACAGGAGCCTACATAGAGATGACCGACCATTTACTTTAATGAAAACAAATATAAAATAACGTCAAAGGGTACGTTCACACACAAATTGTTTACAGGGCCATGTTCCGTGGTTCCGGTTTTACTTTGGCGAAAGATTTGAGATTGGGAAATGGTATAATATCACGACTTTGAATACGCCCATTTGAACATATACGCTTTCGTCAAAATAAAAACGGATCCGCGAAGAACACGCCATTTCAAGCATTTCATAAACAGGCCAAAAGCGTTATAAAAGAGACTGTAGGAAAAATATTGAAGCTTAATGAAAACACCAAACAACTACTGCATATGAACCCCAAAATGCCACATTTATATTCATATCCAAGATCGCACAAACCGAACATACCTATCAGATCGATAACATCCTAAATAGACTTCAGCATTTATAGAATTTTTAGATTTCTGATTATCATTTTCAGAGAAATAACTGACATCGCACCTAAATATGCAATAAGAAACTTGAGAGAATTCTTGTATAAGATCGAACAACTGATGCTATAAAATGAATATAAAATGATATCATTTGATATCATTATCTTGTACACGAATGTTCCACCACAGACATACTGAAAATCATAGATTTGCATAAATCTGAATTTTTGCAGTTTCAACAATAAATTTTACACATTTAACCAAAGACTTCCTATGGCATCACCCTTAAGTGGTTTACTGATATTTTCCTAGATAATCTAGAAAATGAAATAATACTAAACTAAAAGGACCCTCACAGAAAAAACATATTAACATGGCAGGGACATGGGGAAGATGTGTTTGTTATTAACATCAGAAGACACCATAAGAGGTTTACATTCTTACATTAACCAGTTATATTAAAACATAACTTTCACAGGTAAAATAAACTTCCTGGACGTAAATCTGAAAATTATAAAAGTTGATAAGAATGCAGGCATAGTGATAATGCACACGGGAGACTACAGGCATTGAAACGGACTGAAACAGAAATACACAAGGATACCTAGAGAAAGAAAAAAGACAAACATGACTATCCCTATTCATTAACAACATAATTACACAATTTTTAGGACATACGTTGTTAGAATGTTTGAAGTGAGTACGGAAGAAGATGTAATGCAGAAAGAAGATAATAAACAAGTAGCTAAACTTTATCATCCCAGTTGTTTTTTTAAATTCGCAATTTTTTTTCATGTTGAATGAAAAATGAAATATTCTTAAAACTTCATTGAAAACACATCTTTTTCACTTTTTAAATATTGCTACGTAACAGCTTCTAACATAAGATAACATTTATGTATCTACAAAAATTTTAGTTCCTAGAATATTATATCAAATGAATATTCGGAACACCTACTTTTACACATACCTATTTAACCCTACTCTACCATAAATAAATAATACATAAATATATAATTTACTCTACCATAAACAGTTATACAGTCCGATTAACATTAAATATTATGGATATGCATGGTTTTACATATACCTATTTAAACGCCTGGTCCTATAAGCGTTAAACTAACCTACAACTCCTTAAACAATCTAACCTCCACTTAAACAACCTAACCCAGTCAATTATCCCAAAAAAAACTCCACATGGTCGAGTAATTAGCTAACTTTTATAGTTAGAATAAAAAATTCATGTGATCAGTTATATGTACATATGCGAAGCATTATTCATGCTGAGATAAGTTTGAAAAATCAGTAATAAAATTATTTACCCTCTTTGTAATTCGATCTGAGGACATACTGAAGCATGAGGGAATTGAAGAATTTCGGTGCTGAATTTATTGACATAATATACATCATTTAAGCCAACACTGGTTTTTATTTTCTTTCATACTGATATTACGATGTACCTGAAGGAAGAATTAGCAATACTGAAACATACTTGTATAAACAGCCATTACGACAGCCAGTGTGGATTCATTGCTATAAAATATCCAAGAAGGTTCAGATTTTATCATACCATAAAGAACACTTAACATAAACACGTTTAACATTTTAATGACCATTCATTAAGTCACATTGTTACATTAGCTTCTTTTTAAAACCAGATGGTTTGATGAAATATACAATAATTTGTAAAGTAGTATATATTAGAAAAAAAATAAATTTCTTATGCCAACTGTGATTAGTTCAGAATAATTAAAAAAAGTCCAGGAGAAAAAGCGAAAATTTACTCGGAATGTCAAAAAAGCCACATGATCAACACGGGAACGCTGCTACGTGGCATTACTTTTCTTATTAAAATGTTCAGTTTATGGTTAAATTTCGAAGATGCTGACTTTTGTGACAATATCTGCAATAGATTTTTTTAAATAAAGCATAAGTGATGCTACCAAAGACAGTATAAATAAGTTGAATATTACATGTTGGATTACTGAATTAATGGCAAAAATCGATTAAATATAATTCACCTTTAAAGAAAGAGAATATCATTAAAGAAAAAAATAATGTATGGAATGAACAACTTTATAAACTTTCCTCCTTTTTGCAGGAATAGTTTGTTGTATTTGTCGTAATCACGACTTCAGAGTTAAGATAAAAGTTCTTCAAAAGAAACTGAATATAGAATAAACATAATCAATCAGCAAATTAAAGTTGGACCCCTGGAAAACTGATACAGGGTAAACGCAAATCTAGGCAATATCGTAAGGAATTGTTTAGAAAAAAGGGATTTTAGGCTCATTCCTTATGACGCAATCCTTATAGGGAATGCGTCATAAGAATGTTAAGACCACTCTTAATATAACAATGTAACAGTTGAGGTTACAGAAAAGCATTTGTAAATAACGCAATGAATCGTGTCATCGTATTATTTATGAGAAATCCAAAAGCTTCGCTTTCCTGTCGTAAATTCTTTATATGCTATGTGTAAGTAGTTTTTACAATTCAATAAAAAAACTTATCCGCTTTGTAAATGTGAGATTTTAATAATATAAGGGGTAGTATAATAATATAGTTTGGAAGCAAAAAATGATTCACTGTAAAAACGTTTTGTAACCATTTAAACTCATTACGTATTACAGAATATATAATGTTATCAGGTATTCAATCAATTACGTAACCGATCACCCAATTAATTTGGGGTTACCGAGATCGCGATTCATATTTTATGGCTTGGGGTGTAACGCTCCAATAGGGTCATCGATTGTAATCTTTCACAAGCAGTAAGTACATATTGACTGAGATAATGAAGATGAGGCCGATCTCTTTACATCCAGATTTAAATCTGTACCCGGCTATAAATCAATTTGCTGTTACTTGACATTTTATCTTCTAGGATGAAACGTTTAGGGTACTGAAAAAGCTACCAAAATAATCCAAAAAAATAATACAAAAATAAATAAAGGATAAAATAAAGATTGTCAAAGAAAATAAGGCTATTCAATTAAAAAAAACATATTTCGTTAATTGATTTTAATAGCTTTTGCCTTATACTCAATTCACACAGTATCATCTGAATTCTAAAACAAAAGTTATTCCCAAACTTCATTACTTTATCAGCTTTATTCATGTTCATCGCTAACGGAGAATATTCCCTCTAATTTTGGTCTCACTAAGCTTTGTAAATTAATTTTAGGAAACCCAAATCCTATTCTATCTTGACGGATGGATTTCAAAAATTGTGATTACCCCTAATTTAATTTGAAGGGTACTTTTGTTTGGTCTAATCTCCTAAACGCTCATTACTATTACATTCACCAAAGTAAGTGTATTACTTAGTATACTCGGAGTTCAAATCTAAAATTAGAGCCGCTACTTTCAAATTTGCACCATTTCAACATTGTATTTCATTTTTACCAGAATAAGCCACCTAAAGTTATAAACATCCTAATGTTTCGAAAACTGTCTTTAGACTTAGTAGTGAGCTAAAGCCAATAATAAACCATCAATATTGTTAAGATAAATTATATAATACAATTTAAATGCTAATCAAGAAGGTTTATCGCTTTCATTGTGTTGTAATTTGATCTACCACTTCTACCACTTCCTGTATATAGCAGCTATGTTTTCTTTTGCGCACAAGACGTATCTCATACGATTTATCATTTGAATCGGCAAATGTAAAAGGCGGGTTATGTAATATTCTACGTAATGTGTAAAAAGGCAGTTCCAAGCTCAAATCGGTAGTGCACATTTGATATATTGGTACAACTGATCAGATATATACGCCTGATGATTATGAGGTATTAATAAAAAATGTAAGCAACATAGAAATATTTAACATAATATAAGGCGAGTTTTTTTAAATATAGGTCGTTTTGAAATAAGAATTAAACTATTAGACTTTTCTTAACAATTCGTTTTATATGAATGCCTGTACTTTCAGCTAATTTTCTAAAATAAATTTTGTTAAGATATTGTGTACTTGTATCGAGTTCTGTGCCAGCCAAGAGCGTAAACATATGAAAAAATGTATAAACAGGATACGTGATTTTTTTTTTACTTTCGTGAATTCTAAAACAAACTAAATTACATAAATAATTATTGTTATGTCTCTCATTCGCAAATGTTTTAACGAATTAAGTCAAGTAACACTATCTGTGCGATCTTTTGTCTCAATTACAAAATTAGATTTTTGCTCCGTAATCCCTTTTTACAACTACAGATTTATCTGAGATATCTGTAAATTAAAGATCATAATAATGGTATCTTCAATGAAAAATTTAAGTATTATTGGACTAGAAGAAGTTGAATCAAAAATAAAAGTGTAAGAGAGAATTTGTTAAAAGACTAACATTGGAAGAAATGGGAAATATGTCATATAGATCGAGGATATATTAAGAAGGACAGGAGAAAATTATCTGAAATGTTAGGATATTAATCCAATGCTGCAGAAGCATAAATAGAATATGAAAACGAAAAAGATGAAAAGAAACGATTTATATATTTCCTAAGACTAACGTTAAGAATTTAGAAATTAGCATGATTAAGTTAGCAAGAGTGAACGTTCTTTAATATTATTAATAAACAATTTGTTGTGTGACAGAACATTGCGAGTAAAAGTAAGCATGCACATTCGGATTTTCTTTCCAAAACAGGGAGACCCTAAGGGTTCTCCACTGCCTCCTATCTTGATCAAAATTTTTATATCTGATATGATGACTGAGATAGATAGTAAGAAAGCATACATTTTACAGAACGCAGATGACACAATGTTGATAATTTATGAGCGTTCATGAATGGAGCAATAAAAACGCTTGATAATCTGGCCGCGACCGTGGCGTTTACAAATTAAGCCATAAAAAATACAGCTATTATTACCATTACATTAACTATTCCATTCATAACGTGAATAACCAATAAGAATTCGCGATTTTCCATCAATTGCGTGTATTTCAGCGGTTATTTGGCCGACACCATGAGAATGATTATATGAACCTTTGTATAATCGCTGTAATACAAAGGTTCGTATAATCGCTCGTATGACATTTAAATAATTTCAAGATGTCCATGAAAGTTTTCATAACAATCAATGCAATTTATTAATAAACAGCGCAAATTTTTCTAATTAAAATTCTAAAAATATATTTTTTATTCATGATCTACCCGCATACAACTCGACACCCGAATCTCGACGTATTGCCTTTTTGAAATATGTCTCGCATTATCGGGTATCTTCGTCGTCTTGTATAATTTATGATTATATGATAAATCGCTTAAACTATTGATAGCCAATTAAGGTGTGTAAGTTGGGGAAGTTCACCTAAATTGGGATACTGTGGTAAAATTGGATACTCTAATTACTGCGTAGCAGATGCTATATCACCTGTTGTGTAATTGACCTATTATGTTAGTGTTTGAGGAATTTTTAGTACTTTAATCAAAATCGTGGCTTGTGCAACGCTGCTACGTGAGTTTTCAAGTTTTCAATCAAATTTAAAATTGCGTTCGTTAAACAAAATTAGTCTTTTTATTACTAGTTACGTAAATAACTATTTTACCTAGTAATGTCGAGATTTCCTAATAAGTTGCACATTCAATTTAGAGATATTTGATGAAAACCTTTCTTATATTTGAGATTTTAAATTCCTTAATTAAATTTTTCCACTCTTGTTAGGAAAAATGAACCTTTCCACACTCAAAAGTAATTTCCAGTCTAGTTTTCGAAACAGTGAATATTTCCACACGCAAATAAGTGTATAAATGTTATTTCAAAATCGAATTGTATTAAAGGCCGTTAAAAAAATAATGTTAAGTTTTTAATATAGTATGCAGCAAAATTATGGAATAATTTCAACAAAACACTTATAGACTAGTTTATGTAACAACGGCGAAATATATCTATTTTGGTTCTTCATAACACACATTTTGAGCCCATCTGCACTCCCCAACAGTCATTTGTTTTGTAGTTAGGTAAATGTATTCACAATGTTCATAAGAGTTTATTGAATTTATTCCATAATTTTGCCGCAAATGACGATATCGATATTCTGTCAAACGGCAATCCCTCATTTTTATTACGGAATATGAGAGAGGGTTTTTCTGAATCTAGTATAGTCAATATCTTAAGACTTATAATGCCCCTGGAATATCTGCTTCAATAAGACTTGATATAGCTTCCAGATGCCAGTGGAGAACTCAAAATACTTCCAGAAGATTTGATACTGCGGCTAGAAAAAATGATGTTGCTTCCAGAAGACTTGATATTGCTTGTAAAATTGCTGGCAGAAGATGTTTTTGTCGCGACAAATAAGATGCTTTTGAGTTTACTTCGACATTATAAAATATTATTGGACAAACTGCAAAATTTTCACGTAAATAGTCCAAAGCCTGTTAATTAAAGACTGTTGGTAGAAGACCATTTTCAAAAATGTGTCAGGAAGTGATAAGCACATTTGACAGTTTCCTTTGAAAGTAGACAACCTAATACCTTTAACAAGCTATTAGAGTGCCACGATACGGCGATTACAAATGCCAAATAAATTTCGTCAAAATGTATATGCACATTTCGATGTCAAATTCCACAAATATTTTTGGAACGTCTGTCAAGCTGGCACTACATCTTGCGATTTGAATAAAAAAACTATTGCATTAATTGTCGCTTAATTTATTGTAATTTGTCGTAAAGTTTACAAATTTGTCGCGTCCTTTTTTATAAACAATATTAGAAATATTGCATTTTAGAGTTTGCGCTAACTTGACAGTGGGAATCTATAGTAAAGAGTGGAGATAGCAAAAAACTAATAACGTCATAAACTGTCGTTTAAGTTGTTGCAATTTGTCGTAAGGTTACAAATTTGATGCATCCTTTTTTATAAACAATATTTGAAATATTAAGTAAAAGGTAAAGAGTGGAGATAACAAAAACTAATGAAGTCATAAATTGCCGCTTAATTTATTATTAAGATTGCTAATTAAGATTGTTGTGGAAATAAAGTGCCCTTTCTTCCATACCATATACATCCCAAGGATGCCATAAAACAAAAAAAAAACACGTTTTGGAAATGGAATCACGAAAGATAGTGTTTTAAAGTAATTAAACAAGATAAATGGTACTCTCTGGTACTACATACTATAAATGGTATATTTGTGGTATAAAATATCCATTACAAGGATAAGGATAATCTGAAAAGTAAATTTACAATTTACGAATTTTATAAAGCGTGTTTGCTTCCACAATTGATAGATCCTCGTCATACACATCGATTGCCGATACTTGAGTCTACAAACGTAACGGAAGCAAGCAACAAGTTCACAGTAACGTCTATGAAAATCATTTACTGTGCAACTTCTCTCTAATTGTAAGATATCTGATGTCATCACTGAACCAATGCAAATTAAGTTCAGAACGAGAACGAAATACTAACATTGAAAGCAGCAAAGATTTTCTGTCTAAACCTGGAAAATTTGTCACTAATCTCCGTTTCAATGCAGTCCATAAATTTAAAGTTTATGGTTGCAACATTATTATAAAAAATAAATAAACCAAGCTTTGTAATAGGTCCATAGATTGTCATGTTTTTCGCAACCAAGTATTTACTGGATTTATATGTTTAAAGAAAATAGCTGAGTGGTCGGACAAACATGGACCAATACACTGGAGTGATAAAAACAGTTTGGAGTATTTGTGAAAACATTCTCCAAGCATGCATCATTTCTAGTATTCTCATAATTTGTCCTGACCAACCCATAAGGTCTGCACAAGGAACAGAGCAGCTCTGTCTCCCTACATATTTTATGAAAGTGTATATTAAAATCCCCGGTCAGGACAATATTTCTATTCAACGTCAGTTTGCTCAAGACTCAAAGCTAAAATTTGTATATCATTATCTATCATTCCTGAAACTTCGAAGTCCATCTCATTCTAATAACTTACAATATCAAACGACAAGGGCCTGAGGGATACTGTATAATGAAACATGAAGCAATCCATAAAAAAACACAACTTAGATAAGAGGATTCTGGGGAAGTGTTAAAAAATAGTATAATAATATAATATTATTAATATAATATAATATTGAATAGTCGAATGCCAAAAAAAAAAACAGACACAATCACGTGGAAGGGAAAGGTACAGTTAATTCTTAAAAACCTGGCTATTTTAACCCTTGTACGACCAAAACTGGGTCAATAATGACCCGAAAACAATAATTGTTTAAATAGTATTCGAAATACAAATTGGATGTTGTTGTCCTTCCACATATTCTCTAGTATTACTATTCTCATGCGATATGCAAGTTTATATTACAAATATTGTGATCATCAGACTGCTTTGGAATCAAAATAGTGCATCAAGTCTCTAGGAGACCTATAAGCCTCAAAACAATTGCAGAGAGGCTTATAAAAGTTGAGAAAAATGAAGGACAATGAATAGTAAAATCGTTAACAGATTTTTTTTTTAATTTTTAAAATAGTGGAATAGTAGTGGAATATAGTGGATATTGTTAGCTGAAGAATTTCTCACCAAAAAAATAACATTACTGGAGATTGTTAGAAGAAATATAAAGGATTTGCTAAAAATATTGCCCTCGTTATTCATCCTGATTCTATTCCGCAAAGGACATAAATCTATAATCAAAGAAATGTGTGACAGTTTTATCACCTATGCAGCATATACATGAGATAAGCAATTGCGAAGTATATTACAAACCAAATATTGTCTTGGAATATAGCGAAACAAAGAATGGAGTCTTGGATAAACTCATTCATGAACAAAGGCACCGATTTGTGGAAATACGTGTGGGTGCTGAAAAAATCTGAAATGGTAAAAAACTCAGGCGTCGAATTGAGTTTGAAAACGGCTGAAAAAAATGAAAATACGTGCTCTCAATACATTGAAATTAAAAAAATAATTGAACATAGTGACTTAAATCTGGATAAAACCAACAATACTGTTCAAGTTTACTTCAAAGTTTCTGGAAGCAATATAAAATCTTTTAGAAGCAGTATCAGGTCTTCTAGATGCATTTCAAGTCTTCCAGAGGTATTTTCAATTTTTATGGAAACACTTCAAATCTTATAGCGGTATCAAGTCTTGAAGCATTTCAAGCTTTTTGCAAGCAATATCAAGTCTTTCAGAAGCAATACCGATTCTCCTGGAAGCATTTCAAGTCTTATAGAAACAGTATCAAGTCTTGTGGAAGGATTTGAACTCTTCTAGAAGCAATATCAAGTATGTAGTAGTAATAGTCAAGAAATGCATTTCATCTCTTCTAAAAGCGGTATCAACTCTTGTAGAAAGATTTAAAGTTTTCTAGAAGAAGTATCAAATTTCTGAAAGCATTTAAAGTTTTTTCGAAATGTTTTTTGGAATTTTTTTGGAAGCAGTGTTAAAGCATTTAGAAGCAGTATCAAGTCTTTTGGAGGGAGTTCAAATCTCAATTCAAAATATGTACAGTAAGGCCCCAACATTCGCGAGGCTTAGGTTCTAAAAACACGCCGCAAATGTTGAATCCGCGAATATTGAAGCACTAGATATTATGAAGGATAAACTACTACTTCTATGTTCTTTTAACACGTTAACCGCCAAATGGTCACCGACGCCAAAAGTTTCATTTAATTTAATTTTAAAAATTAAAAATTAATAAATTATACATACTAAATAAAACGCTTAAAATTGCAAAATAAAACGACTGGTCTTAAAACTTTTGTATTCGGAACTAATACAGATATTAAAATAATTACAATTGTTTAAAATATAAAAAAACCTAAACTCGATAGCAATAACAAACTGCAACAAAATAAACTAAAAAAAGAAATAAAAGTTAACATTTCTACTCATCAATAATAATTGCTTTAGAACACGATGGTTTAAAAAATGAAAGGATAGTAGGTTGCAATGCTTTGTGTTGCTTATCCTTTTGAAGCTCTTTGTAAGGAGCAAGAAGAGTATTCAGACCATTTTTAAATTTTGTGCTTCGTTCCGTTGATGGATCATATTCTACTATTTTTTCAGCAAGATTATTTGCTTCTTGTATAAATAAATTAAGTTCCTTCAACGTTAATTTATTACATAGGGAATTACTATTATCTTCTTCATCCGTTCCTGAAACATTTTCTATTAGTAGCGCTTCTAAGTCTGCACTGGACAACTCTTCCTCTTGATCATTGACGAGAGATTCGATATCAGCTGGTACAATGGTATGAAAATCATCTCCCGGTAGCAACCGTGCAGAAAGAACAGCTCTCTCTATTGCCTCATCAATTTCGCTTACACTTTGCGCAGTGTCTTTTTTCAACAGTTTTTTCCATGCATTACTTACGGTTGATACTTTAATGTCATTTAAAGCAAGTTTTATAGATGTAATCGCATGGTCAATATTGTATAATTTCCACACATCTTTTATTGAGAAAACACTATCATTTTGTATTTTCTCATGTACAAAATCGAACATGTGCCGGATATAATGACTTTTAAAAGCTTTTATAACACCTTGATCTAAAGGTTGTAATAAGGATGTTGTGTTGGGCGGAAGAAATACCACCTCGACACATGGATGAGCTAATTTGAGAGCATCTACTGGATGAGATGGGGCGTTATCCAATATCAATAAAACGTGAAATGCTAAATTTTTAGATTTTAGGTAACGCTCCACTTCTTTAACAAAGCACTCTTTAAACCACTCTATAAATAGCTGAGAAGTCATCCAAGCTTTTGAATTAGCTCGCCAATAGACCGGAAGAGCTTCTTTGTCCTTGTTCTTTAAAGCTCGTGGATTAGCTTCACTGCTCGATATATTAACATTGGTTTACAAAACCAATGTTAATATATCGAGCTTGTAATAAAGTCTCCGCGTGCATTTGCACAAAATAAAACTGTAACTCTATCCTTAGCCGATTTAAAACCAGGTGCTGTCTTTTCATTTTTTGAAATGTATGTTCGTGTGGGCATTTGTTTCCAATAAAGCCCGGTTTCGTCCGCATTAAATATTTGTTGTAATAAAGTCTCCGCGTGCATTTGCACAAAATAAAACTGTAACTCTATCCTTAGCCGATTTAAAACCAGGTGCTGTCTTTTCATTTTTTGAAATGTATGTTCGTGTGGGCATTTGTTTCCAATAAAGCCCGGTTTCGTCCGCATTAAATATTTGTTCAGGACGGTAACCTTTTTCTTCTATTAATTTTATTATTTCATCAGGAAATTTTGCAGCCTGTTGATGATCTGCTGAAGCTGATTCTCCACACAACTTAATGTTATGGAGATTAAAACGAGTTTTGAATCTTTCGAACCATCCTCTGCTGGCTTTAAATTTACAATCGTCTTCAGCACAGTCCATTCCACACGAAAAATGTTGATAAAGTTCCTTGGCTTTATCCATTAATCTAGCCCTAGTTAATGGTATATTTTTGCGACCATGGTCCTCAATCCAAAAATAAAGAGACTTCTCCATTTTTTCAATATTAACATCACGAACTTGTGACGTTACCTTTAATGATGACGGTATGCCACTTTTTACGCTATTTCTAATTACCTCTTCTTGTTTCTTTATAGATCTTATCGTAGATTCATTGACACCGAAGACCCGGCCTACTTCGGTAGCTCTTTTCCCTTCCCGGAGCATATCAAGAACTTGAATTTTTCTTTCTAGAGTCATAACTGACTTTGCACGTTTGGCAATTAAATTTATTTCCATCGCAGGCCTTTTTGTACCCATTTTGAGTACTGTTGTAAGATTAATTTATTGTTTATAAAATTATAGTAAAAAAAACGGGCGAAACACTAACCTGAACGAAATACAGAACACAAAAATAAGCACCTAACACAAACATTAAAATCGATCATAAATGAGGGATTCCCAGAGAAACGCATATGTGAAGCTGGTTGCTTGTACAGTAAACCTACGGTAAACTTCGTTTTAAATTTTTAAAAAATGACATACATACTTGCTATGTATTCGCGAATAATCGAGTCGTGAATGTTGAAAAAGGCAGCAAAATTTAAAACGCGAATATGCGAATCCGTGTAATTTGAAGCCGTGAATGTCGGGGCCCTACTGTACTCTTGTTCCAGTGCATCAATTTTTATGGAAGCATTTCATGTCTTATAGAAGCGGTATCAAGTCTTGTGGAAGGATTCGAAGACTTCCAGAAGCAATATCAAGTCTTCCAGAAGCAATACCAACCCTCTTCGAAGCCTTTTAAGTCTTATAGAAACGGTATCAAGTCTATTATTAAGGATTTGAGCTCTTCTAGAAGCAATATCAAGTATATAGTAATAATAGTCAAGAAATGCTTCCAGAGGAAGCATTTCAACTCTTCTAGGATCGGTATCAAGTCTTGTGGAAAAATTTGAAGTTTTCTAGAAGAAGTATCAAATTTCTGAAAGCATTACAAGTCTTTTCGAAACGTTTCAAGATTTTTGGAAGCAGTATCAAGACATTTAGAAGAAGTATTAAGCCTTCTGGAAGCAGATCAAATCTTCTAGAAGTAATATCAAGCCTTCTAGCAGTAGTATCAACTCTTCTGGAAACATTATCAAGTCTCAATTCAAAATATGTACTCTTGTTCCGATGCCTATCTTCGAGAGTATAGTTGCCGTAGAACTACAAGACGATGGCCATAAGTATTGTTTATTAATTATTTTGATAATGCGGCGTATAATGCCTTTGTAATTTGGAACAAAAAAGTCTTCATTAGACTGGAAATATTTGCAATTCGATTTAAATCAAATATTCAAAAAGATAAAAAAGGAACAGCAAATGGTATAAATGTTCCAAAGTACAGGAAGAAAAATAACTTACCGAAGATTGGAAACATCAGCAACCCAAAAACGGGGATGCTATCAATGTCGAGGAAGTGACTTAAACCATCCCATAAATATTTCTAATACAATATTTAGTTTTAATGCTTTGAATAAAACCTAAGATGGTTTACCATGCATGGGTCTAAACTGACGTGTTATAGTCGTCTATGTTCATTCAATCATTTTGGTCGTACGAGGGGTAAAAAATGTTTACTATTTAATTTAGAACAAAAAAAATTGCGAATCAGTACAATGCTGAAACAAATTTGAAAACCTCAAAAAAAAAAGGTTAGAATTAGGTGAATAGATATTTAGCTAATGAGGAAGGAGAAATTTTTAAATAAATATAAAGCAGAATCGACGAATTATTTACGAAAAAAATAAGAGTTTGACTAAGTAAGCAGCGGTGGCTTAGAACTAGAAGAGTGATTTTATGAAATAGCCTTATTACAGACCTTCAATACATAGCGATGTATCTATAACTGAAAACCTTATGTGGGATATACAAATATCGCCCTCCTCTAAATCATCGTCACAAAATAATTTATAAGCAACACATTAATTTCTGAATTAAAAAGTTGCGTCCTCTTATTAAAAAGATCTTTTAAATAAAGAAAACGAACGAGAGAAAAAACTCCAAAAATTACGTCTTTGAAAACGAAAGGAAATTGTATGATATGAGAATTGAAGTAGAAAGTTCAAAAGTGAAAATGAAAATTAAAATTTTAAGAAAGAGCTCAATAAAAAATAAAATTTTTACAAAGTCCAATTTGTTTTTATGTAGTTACATATAATATACTACTATTATAACAAAATGTGATTTAAAAACGTTATATAACAATCTAAAAACATAAAAAGTAGCCGTAACGTTTTTATACGAACACAAATTTTACATTAATAACACAAAATAATGGCTTAACAATGTTAACGTTTTCGAATAGACGCATTTCATTGGTTGAAAATTAGCCTTGCAATGCAGCTAACATTGACCGGGGCCGGTTGACGACAAACTAATAAACCGGAGGTTAAAATCCTGACAATGACACACACACAAAAAAATTTAAAATGAAATCCTAAGTTATGGTGAAATATTTTAGATTTTTAACATATAAAAAGCATAGGAATTAGTTTTAAATGCGCAGTCAACATTTACACATCAATTTACAGATTGATTTTAGATTATGGCGCATCAACTTTCTGCAACGTAGGAAACTAAGCCAGATGATCTTGAAGTTGTTGAGAGAATTCGCTTAAGAAGTATAACAAAATTCAAAAATCTTAAAAGCCTTTTTTATATATACCTTTGAATCAACTTCTTTACGAGAAATTTAAAATAACACCTACTTCCAAACAAATAACCACACTTGCCAATAAAAGCAATTTAAATTTTACATTAATAACCTTTTACATGATGTTAATTAGGTATATGGATGACAGTTTAGCTCAACAAGGGCAGGAGGATTTATAGGAGGTATTAATCTAATTAATATTATTGTTATTACATCAGACTAGCTTTGAAATGCAATGAATAATTTTGTTCAGCACAATTTAAATATCCTATAAATAACATTATCAACCTAACTCAACTTTGCAAATAATAGTGTCGGGTTTCGCATACCAAAATTAATTTTATAGAAGATATATATAATGGAAAACCTATTAATTATCCGATTTACCTTCCTGCCACATAATCTTTCTTGATTACAGCCTCCCTAGTTTATTCGAGGGATATTAGTTATGAATAGTTAATCCTATTAAAAAGATATAATCAGCAAACCCATTCCTAAATCTCGCCTGAACTTACGGTAAAATAAAAACTGCTTAATTAAGAAATTATTAACGTATTCAACAATTTAATTATCCACTGATAGTAGTCGTTAATTTTAATTAAATTAATTCCAAACAACTATTATGGAATCATTTGAATAATTATCGCAGTAAATGGAATTATTACCCGAATTAATAACTATAAAAATTTTTATTTTATTAACCATAATCCATAAAAATAATTTAAGATTTTACCACGAAAATCCGAGTTAATAGCATTCTCGTGTCAGAGAAATTTGAGCTATATTTATAAGCGAGTTTATTTTTCTATGTAAGTACAAGTCGTAAAAGATTTTTTAGAAAATAATAAAACGTGGCCCCACATATTTTAATTCAAATAAATAAAATTTAAAATTCAACCAGAGTGTAAACAAAAAAGTTTTAAAAACTTAAATTTACCGTAATAACAAGAAGTAAACAGGTAACACCATCGACATCATTTGTATTTTTAAAAATCACCAAAAACTCATATATATCAACAACATCTTATAATCACTAAAAACGAATAAACACGACGATCATGACGATCACGTTAGGAATTTTTTTCTCTTCAAAAACCTGTTTTAGTCAAGGTCTCGTAAAATTTTGGAAATGGAACAACAAAATTGTGTATTTTCACGTCAAAGATAACTGTTTAGGTGAAAGTTTGTGTGAATCGTGAGTGGGAAGAAAAATAATTCCTTCATTCTGATTTTCTATTTTTAATTAAATTTTTATTTTAATTAAAATGAACAACACTTTATTGTCTTCATTAATTAACACTTTCCGGGTAAGTAAAAATTTTAAAATTGCTATAAAAATATTAAATTAAACGGTTTGATTTCAACGAAGCAATTACTATCTCGGAAATTAACGCGAAATATTCCGGGAAAATTTACGTTCGTCATAAATCAATGTCTACTTTTTTTAGCATCGTTTTTGTTTTTCAAATGAAGGTAACGTAAACATTTACGTATATTAGTGAATATCGTAAAAATTGTTGGGCCGTAAATTTAAGTGATGCGACTGATTAGAATTTTAAGCTACAATAGTTGCTGGGATGTCACCGGGAGAAATATTGAATTAGAGTTTGCCGCCCAATTTGTTACCTGTCCGCGTTAGTTTGAAATTAAAACGTAATTTGCAATTCAAATAAGCGCCCAGTGCGCGCCGTTTTGAATTCAAAATGCAATTTAATAAGGTTTTACGATTCGTTGCCCGTTAATAGCAAAATTTTCGGCGAATTGTCTTATGGGGAATCAGAACGCATTTGGATTTGCGCTCTGAAATTCGGCCATGATATTAACAGTGAAATATTTGTTTGACGTTAAAAGTAAAGCATCGCATTTCAAGAAAATACGACACATTAACACATGATTAAATAAAGCTGTTTATGCCGGCAGTCGTACTGGTATGCTTCAAACAAACCGACTCAATTTCCAAACAAACAAATTGATCGTGAAATATTTGCGCTACTTCCTTGCCAAAATCGCTTTGAAATCGGCAGACATCGCCTGATTGAATAATAATATTTTTAAAGAACATTTTCTTAAAATAAAATTATAATTATAAAATTAGAATTACTTACGTCAATAATGATGAAAAATCTTTTATAAATATACAGTAACAATAAACGAAGCGCATCTACTTACGAATATGCAGCTTTATCGAAACAGAAAATAAATAATCTTGTAGATTGACGCGATAAATCACTGTTTAAACCAGTATGGTGAACGCGGTTATAATCTTTTGTTATCTTCCAATTAGTCATATTTCAATCAATTCAATTAAGCGATAGAGTTTCACCATAAGGTAGTTTACCAAACAGATATTTGTCATCACAAGATTGCGTTAGTACCTAATTGTAAATCATATCACTCTATTAGACATCAGACAATCGACAAAATGTCATTAGAAATGATTTAAAGCTTAATTGCTGTCATGTAGTTTCGATAAGAACGATTTAAGATGTAATTATGAAATTTTGAATCATACAAGAAAAAACCGTTCATCCCACATTGGGCTGAATCCTGATTTTAGCTGGACAAAATTGTTTTATGGGCTTAATAAGGGGGCTAGAAGACTAGAACCTCCAGAATAGCTGAAAAAATAATACTATAACAAGATTATCGATAACGATTCATTATTGCATAATCTGGTTATGGACTATGCAATTTTTGAGAATTGTAGCGCCTCGCTCGCAAACAACCTCGGCGTTTCGGGCAAAAATCTTCTTCTAAAAGTTTAGAAGAACATAAGATACTTTAGTAAGACACATAAGGAACGATTTTGTCCCATTTCGCCGAGTTAGGTTGCTGACAAAGCGCCAAATATAATAAAAAAATATGATAAAAAATATGATAAATCGACCTAAATTCTAGTTTTAGGGTATTAGCACCTCGTCCGCAAGCGACCTCGGCGTTTTTGCAGATAATCTTCTTTTAGAAGATTTTGTATCTTTGATAAGACATGTTAGGAATGATTTTGTCCAACTTCGCCGAGGTCGCTTACCGTCGAGGCGCCGGATTTGATAAATTGACACAAAATTATCAATTTTGGAGGATTGTAGCATCTCTCTCGCAAGCGACCTTGGTGTATTTGGGGAAAATCTTCTTCTAGAAGACTTTGTATCTTTAGTAAAATATGTAAGAAACGTCTTTGTCCCACTTCGCCCTTGCCAGATTTGATAAATTCTGAACCAGATTCGACAATTTTGAAGAATTGATTGCACGAATACAACAAAAATCTTCAAAATATCATAATTTTAGGGTTTCAACATAGAAATTGAATACAACTCAAAAGCTACAACAGACTGAGAGACTTTTTGCATGAACGCAAAAAGTTTGCAATGAAACATAAACCAATCCATAACCAAACATAACTTAAATAAGGGGACTCTGGGGAAATGGTCAAAAACCTCCAAAATGTCCTCATTTAAGAGTCTTATTATAAAAATTAACTAAAATTCTAACAATAAAATTAAAATCCATGGAGAAGTCAAAAACTATTCGTTATGAAAATCTTAAAAAAATATCAGAATTGATGATTTTTATTAGAATACTCTTTCATAAGTTATGAACCATTACTCAAAAATCAAAGTAGATGGTAGAAAATTTCATCCACTAGTATTGTTGGTAATAACGCTTAGTCCACAACCTCACACAACCTAGATATAAGGATTTTTTAGTATGCTGCGCTCTGAATTCCTGATATCGTCTGAAAGCTGTATAATAATTTCTTACACGCTATTATTTGCTATAATAATAATTTTTTGTGGAATTAAATTTCTATAAGCCATAAATATCAACAAAGCACTTCAGATATCAAGCTTTGCGTAAATTATCCTGTTTCTTGCAATTTTAATTCTCTATGTCGTATTCACCATCTTGATTAAAAAAATATATAATTGTGACCCCAGATTAGTAATCAGCATCCCAAATATCTCTTCACCTCCAAGTTTTATCAACAAATCAAGAGAAAATGAAAAAGTGTTATCAGTTCCTTCTTGGAATATATCATTAGTTATATCATAGTAGAGAAATTATCAGAATTTGAAGTCAATTTGTGGAACTAGCTTTACTGAAGTCTTGAAAATTTCCCATTCCTGGAATCCCTAAATTTTGTCAATGATTTTTTATTTTGTCCAGCTAGAATCGGGATTTAGCCGAGTGTGCGTCGTCATCTTGCAATTTCTAGAGTTTATCGTAGATGTATTTGGCTTCCAATTGACCAAAAATCAACTAAAAGGCCTATTTATTTCGAAAATTTGGCATTAAATCACCAAGATGTTAACTATTTTAACAGCAGATTTTGCTCAAGTCATTGTTAGATGTTGTTTTATAAAAATCAAATTGGTTATGTTATTTGACTTCAATCACTTTCCCAATATTAGAAATGACAGTGTGTTCTCTGAAAAACTTTTACAGGTGTTCTGAGTCGAGAAGAAAGAGAAGAAAAAAGCCTGAATGAAATGGTTGGGTGAAAAGGGAAGAAGAATAGAATGGGAGAAACAGTGTTATAGAAAGAGAAGGTTGGAATGAAGAAACGAGGAGGACTACTTCTTTCATCCAGCCATGAATTGTAATAATGAGCAAACAAAACGCTAATGTCTGCTAATATGATTCGGAATTGTGGGATCGTATGTGAGGATTATCACAGAATAGTTATCGTAGCAGGTAAGGTATTATAGTGGAGTGTCTAAAAGTATAAAACAAATCATTCAAAAAAGAGATGGAGAGTTCGAGCCCGAACAAAATGTCCAAGCCGAGAACATGCGAGAGGCATTAACACATAAAGGAAGGTTGAATGCCAGTTGAAACGCGTGCTGAAACGCTGAAGGTATACCTTGAAGGGTGAATATAACGTAGCGTACGTTATATTACAGAACAACTTTTAAAGAACAAAAAATCTTCAACCATTTATCAATATCTCAATGCAAATAATCATAAGACATTAAGACATGAGAAAAGACATAAGAAATTTCTACAATGTTAAAATTGTGAAAAATGTAAAAAAAAGTCTAAAGAAACGGATTTATACGAACAGATTCATTTTTAAATTAATAATTCTGATCTAACGTTAAATAATTAAACTGTGTAATCTTCCAATTCTTTCTGTATTTCCTAGGTTTATTACATCAAATAGTCCTATTTTCTTAGAGAATCCTCGATCAAATCCAATGCAATATAGAATGCAGCCGGCTATAACGAACTTTCGGATATAGCAAACTAATTATTACTGAAATAGTTCCCGTTATAACGAACGCTTACCTGTCTTTGAGTGAATTCCTAAGCAAAATAAATGTTAACTACTATATTAAACTATCGATCTATATCAATAATGAAGCAGCAATATTTGATGATAAAGTCGACCTGCCACTTATGGTACAGTTTATTGCGAAAGTTGTATCGATACCGCCGAAATGAATTTTACACAAGACTACGCAAACTGTGATGAAAACGGGGCAATTTCGGAATTTTGATCGAATGCCGAAATTACCGCTACAGTCCTGTATAAAGAGATTTGCGAATGAGATAATAAAGGGGACGACAATGATGATGAGGGAGTTAAAACGTTGTCGAATCGTTCTTCTATTACTGGAAAATAGTTTAATAATTTTGTTAAGGTAGAATGCTATATTTGATAGGATGTTTGCAACAAATCCTTGAGTTCAAATCAAAATTATTAAGATTTTTTAAATAACTTGCTACTATTTGTATTTATTATTGCTATAAATGTAAATTATATCTTACTGACATCTTTTAATTTCTTCCCAATTTTTGAATTTCATTCAATTTGATTTCTTATTTAATACATAATAATCCATACATTTAATTTCATGACATTTTAAATGATTGTCTATAATGAACCGATCTGTAGGTTCCTTGAAGATTTGTCGTTCTTTCGACGAAAGAAAAAACGTTAAAAAACAGCAAATAAATACATATTTTTCATACCCTTAAACAATCACTCCAACCCACGAAGTTTTTGATGCCAAATTTATCACATTTAACATCAGTTAGGTAAATAAACTACGAAGATCTTTGAAATTGTAAGAAAATTAATAGGAAATTTATATAGGAAAAGATCAGGTAATCTCGAACCCTTTTAAGAGCACTCGATCAAGAGCTGAACTGAAAGCGAACAGCGAAGGATAACTAAGTAAAGACCGAAGATTGTACGCGTCGAGAGCTAATGGCTCGGTACCCATTACTAATATTTATACAGATAATAACCGGGATGAAAACATTTGGCAAAATTTTAATAATGTTTGTTATTACTACAACCAACATAGATCTTAATAATGTCCTATTATAAGTTGATAATATTTTATCCGATAGAATTTTAATCCTCTAACCGGTTAATCTTAAATTTCATGTACAGTTTTTGTGGATTTTGATATTTTTATTAAGAACAATTTCAAGTATTTCTAAGTTAGGAGTGATGTTACTGTTACTATCACTTGTTGCGAACAAATCTGAAAAATCCTCAAACAATTAATGAGTTGTGTTCTAACTTGTTCTAAAGAATCCATCCGATACAAAGTATGATGGTGCTGGAACAGGTGTTCATCATCATCAATTTTGTTCACTTTTGCCAAATTCTTGCCTTCACAATATTAGACAATATCAATAACTATCAGTCATATTATCAGTAAGTTCTTTTTAAATGACGTATGTTTGCTACCCTCTAAAAAACATTTTAGAGGGTACTTTTTACAACAAAATGTAATAGACAAAATATTAGAAGTAACAATATTAATTTAGCATGTAACCATAACTATGTTACTAATGACTTCAACCCTTTCTAAATCAAGAAAAAATATAAAAGTAATCCCGTTCAATACGTAACAATAGCTTATTTTAAAAATGTGACCTTCGCACCCGTTTCACAAATCTAAGCAATTCACAATTAACAAAGAACGACATTGTGTTACTTAACCTAGGACCTAAATTTACACTACCATTCCATTGGAAACCTATGGAATTAGCTATCTCCATAGAATCTCAAGTAACTAACAACCCTTCCAGAAAAAATATCCTCAATGATAATTTCCATAACTATTAATAAGACAGAGAAGAATCTCAAGACAGAGAATACAAGAAAAACTTTTAAAATTGGTTCAAACAATAAAGAATGATAATCTGATTATTACCCTGGGAGATAAAAATGCAGGTTTAGTAATTATGAATAAGAATGAATATATACAAACACAAACATAAAATAAAGTTAAACAATATGAAAATTCTTAATACACTAACTAAATCCAAAGAAATAGATATCTGGGAAGAATTTTACATAAAGAGTAATATACACGATAATTTATTAAACGATATAAATAAATTTTACGGAAACTGCTATTTCTTGAGATTTTTTGACAAAAATTAAACCTGTTCTTCGTCTTCAACAATTGGTACGACAATAATTCGTGATCGTATTTTCATGTTTTATATTAATGTCTTCGATAACTTTGTCGTATGTGTGAGATCTTTTAAATCGTTTACCTGCACTTGGCTGCATGTTTTCATTTGAGACTATTATTACAATCAATTCAACGAACTGTAACACCTAAGTAGCTCTTTCTAGATGATGAGCAAATGTCCGCCTTCGTACATACATACTCAGCCATTTTTAAAGCTGCTATTGCATTTTCTTTTGATTATTTAATTATTTTTTATTATAATATTATGAAAATGTTGATAATTCGATCATGAGCGAATCATTTTCTATTCTGTATCGTTTAATTTTGTGGGACGGCGATTCCGGCGATGTATGTGCAATAAGCTATATTCATATAACAGAATTAAATAAACTGACTGCTAGAAATTATTCATTTTGGAGGTTTAACCCTCGTCCAAACTTCATTTCTAGATCCAAATCCGGACAGACTTCATGTATCAAATTTACACAATATCAGACAATAATTGTTTGTCTATTGCTGTCTATCTTTTTTATGATTAGTTCATGTGGAAAAAAAAGATAATTCAAAAAAACTTATTTAAAGTAAATCAACTTTACACAATCACAAATAGGAAATCGATCATCATTTTTCACACGCTTATCGCATTGAATGCTGTGTAGATTACTTGAGCTAGATGAACACCTGTGATAACCGGCCCTTTTTTCATCACTGATGCGTGTTCCAATAGTAATAGGTGATTGTACATGTGCATTTTTTTAATTTTTAGCACCCGATACTGATGGTTTTTCATTTAATAGCATGTGGATGCTAACAACAATGGCCAGCGCATTTGTACCCCATAGTCTGGTGTTTCGTTGCTTTATATAAGAAAAAACATAATGTTTGGCTGACTTTTATGAAATATAGTCTTCTGCGAAAACTCTTTTTTATACTGTTCTAATTGGTATTAAGTTGGATGAATAAACAAAAGCATTGTATGTAAAAATGTCGATCATGTTGAAAAGAAGCGCAATAGATCTCCTATTTACTTTCTGCATTCATCGATTCGAAACTACTATCTGGTCTAACACATCGATCTTGACGATGTTTTGTTGTAAAATGATATGATGTCCGGTTTTTTCTCTTTCAAATTTTACCTGAAATAAAACTGCTTTCAGATAGTTAGAGCTGCTAGCAAATGATATGGCACTGCCCCTGGAATACTTAACACTGTTTCTAGGAAATTAGACATTTCCAGTTTCCAATAGACTTAAAATTCTTGAAAGAAGACTTGAAATGTTTCAAAAAGACTTGAACTGCTTCTAGAAGACTTGGTATTGCCTCTGAAAGTCTTAATTTTGTTTCCAAAAGACTACAAATACTTCCAAAACACTTGGATTGCTTCCAGTAAGATTTGATACTGCTTCTAGAAGCATTCATATACTTTCCGAAGACCTAATGCTGCTTCTAGATGACTTGATATATTTCCGACAGATTTGATACTGTTTGTAAGAAACTTAAAATACTTCTACAACACTTGATATTGCCGCTAGAAGACTTGAAATGCTTCCAGAAGATTTGATACTGCTTCCAGAAGAGTTAAAATACTGCCAAAAACCTGAATTCTGCTTGTAGAAGTGATAGCAGATAACATTTTCATTTCAAAGAAACAAGATACTGTTGATAAATTCATTGATTTTTCTTCCGAAATATTAAATACTATTTTACATAATGTAATATCTTGACATAAGTAGTCGAAAAACTGTTAATTAAAGGCTAAATACTGGTGGCAGAAGTAAATATAAAATTTAATTTTTCTTCCAAAATACCAAATTCTGTTGACAAAATGCAATATCTTCATGTCAGAAATTCAAAAACTGGCAATTAAAGACTAGATAATGCTCTTGCAAATGTTTTTTTTTATATTGACTAATTGTAAGATAGATAGTACTTCGTTTCGCTTTTTACAAATCGTATCGACGATTGTTATTTAAAATTATTTCGCTTCACATGACAAACGATGTGATCTGAAAAAATTAACAGAAGTAACATTGAGCTCTAACAGAAGAAAAAAATCGAAACAAAAGAACTATACCATATACAAAGAAATTACTTTCACACATATTAAGAATAACACGTTCATCTTGGTTTGTTTTACGAGCAGAATTCGTATCACTACCAATTATATTCATAGTACGTCTCAGAATCAGCTGCAACTCATAATTTGATGCCATATTTGGCTCTTTTTGAGGGAAAGTACTGCCTGAAAGCGAGAGTTTGTCTTGTTGGTTTTTCCATAGTTGCAACGAATGATAATGATGTCTTTATCATTCGAATCGCCTTTCGAATAATAAAGACCAGCTAATAAAAGTGATATTTAGTAAGCATGCAACGTATATCTCTGTATAGCAACGAACACGAGTTGCCCAACTTTTAACTTCTTAAAGCTAAAATCCTTCGTCGCAACTTAACCCATGCGCACTTTTCTCTTACGTGCTTTTAATGAAATTTTGAGAAATCCCTGTTTTTAATATTTTGCATAGGGGAGAATTCAACAAAATAAATGTTTCTTAATAATCATTTTAATAACAACTCAAATCCAACAGTTTTCAGTTTATCAATAACTACCTAACGTTATTTAATAGTTTATAATACTTTAATATTTTCGATCATTACCAAAGACATACTGTTTTAATTACTTAAAAATAGATTATCTTTAGTAAAAGGCGAAAGATTTATTCGCACCGAGGTGAAACCAGAGTGAAAAAAAAATCTGAATCTTTCAATACTAATGAAGGACTAAGGCAAGGCGGTGGATTGAGCCCAACACTGTTCTTCACTTATATGGACGAAATTATAAAGGAAATGAACAAAATAAGGAAACAAGTAACGATAGATTATAAGAAACTAAAAAGGGTACAAATCGACATTGGTGCTTTTGCGGATGATATAACACAAATTTCGAACTCGGCGATAGAACTGCAAGAGAGACTAAAGAAATGGAATGAAACCTTGAAAAATACGGAATGAGCATGAACAAAGAGAAAACAAAAGTAATGATAATATAGAAGGAAGAAGCAGTTAACATAAAAATTGATAACATAAAAATAGAGCAAGTATGGGAGTTTAAATATCTCGGAGTCAAAATCATTTGAATTGGAAGGGAGGATATCAAACACCAACAAACTGTATTACCAGATTAATAAAGCCCTGATAAATAAGAAGGAAGTAACGAGGAACACAAAACTCAACGTATATAAAACAATATATAGACCAGTGTTAACATTTGGATGTGAATCTTAGACATTGACATCCAGAGAGAAAAAGAAAATGGCGGCAATGGAGATGAAATATCTAAGAAGGGTAAAAGGGGTGACAAAAATAGATAGAATAAGGAGCATAGATATCAGAAAAGAATTAAATATGGAAACTCTAGAAGAGTATATAGAAAAGAGACAACTGAGCTGGTGGGGACACCTAAATAGACTTAAAGAGGAGATACCGGTGAAACAAGTATGGGAAGCAAGGCCGTGTGGTAGAAGAGGAAGAGGGAGACCAAGACGGGAGTGGAATGGTGTAATAGCTAAAATATTGGACAGTAGAGGATTGCAGATACAACAAGCTAGAACTCTTTCCAAAAACAAAAAGGAATGGGCCAAATTTGTACATAGACAACAATGAAGAGTTTTATTTTATTTTGTTTTATACGGAAATTATATTTTTATAAGTACGAAGGTTTTCACGACCGGTGTTAATTGAACTAAAATTAGAACTAACACCAGCACTAACACTAGAACTATCACTAGGACTAACACTAGATCTAAAACTAGAAATTTTCGGGTTTTGCCGTGCGTTTTTTGAAAAAAATTTTGACGTTCCGTATGCCATGTTGCAACCTTCTTCAGAAACTGGTTCTAACTGAGAAAATTTGAGAAAGTTTCTAGTTTTAGATCTATTGTTAGTCCTAGTGATAGTTCTAGTGTTAGTGCTAGTGTTAGTTCTAATTTTAGTTCAATGATATTTTTGTTTTTGTTTTTAATTTCTATGTATAGCCTACCCCCTATGGGTAAAGTGGTATTTTCTTGATTAATATGATATAAATATAAAAACAGATTATTTTAATTGATTCAGTACAATAAGCAAATTTATTTATTATTCATAACCCAAAATGAAATCGGTGGTTAGACATGTTTAGTTTGCCGTTTTTATTTTTAGCCCTATTGTGTTTAAAATCAAACATCTGTTTTGCTTGATATTCGATTTTTGAAGGGAAAAAACAATTCGTCAACATTCAAATTAATGAAAAATGCCTCAGCGCCTCAATTATAACAATAATTTCAATCAGGGTTGTTATATTTTAACTAAAGTGTTTAAACCAAAATGTTTTAAACATTTTTAAAACTGTATGATATGTTTTAAACTGTTCAAACAGATCAAAAGGTGATTTAAAACATGGGGTGTTTTTTAAAAGAATAGTTTTGTTTAAAATTAGAATTTGTTATTTTCCTATTACGTATGTTTATCGTCAAACCTGAATTACAACTAAAACTAAATATATGATATGTAAATCGTATTAAATCTTAGGAAGAAAAAGTCGCTTAATATTGGCATATGATGCTACCACATCATATGTAGCTATTAAAATAATTTTAATGTAATAGCATCCAAAGAATTTAAAAAAATCAAATGCGAAGATTGCTCAGATCAATCTGCCAGTCAAGATTTTGCATTCTGTCCAATACTATTTAATATTTTCGATGCAAACTCAAATAGTTGATCAACAATATCGTGAAGTTTTAAAAACAATATCAAGTCTTCTGGAAGCAGTATTAGGTCTTTTGGAAGCATTCAATTCTTCTAAGAGTATTCAGAGGTAATATCGATTCTGGAAGAAGTTTCAACCTTCTAGAAGCATTTCAAGTTTCTTGGAAGCAATATCAAGTCTTCTGGAAGCACTTCAAGTCTTATAGAAGCAGTATTAAGTCTTTTGAAGCATTACAGTTATTCTGAACATTTTAAGTCTTTTAGAAGCAATAGAGCAACAGGTCCTTTTCAAGTAGTATTAAGTCTATTATTAAGCAGTAATAATTGAAGCAGTATTAAGTCTATGGGTAGTATCAAATCTTCTGAAAGCTATACTAAGTCTTCGAAAAGCAATATGAAATCTTCTAAAAGTATTTCTAGTCTTCCAAAGGCAATATTAAGTTTTCTGGAAGTATTTCAGGTATTCTGGTAACATTTCAAATCTTTTCAAACCAGTATCAGGTGCTCGAAAAGCACTATTAAGTTTTCTATTGACAGTATCAAGTCTTTTGGGAGCATGTCAAGTCTTCTGAACCCACCCAGTTTATGCTTCTGGATAATTCATTTGTCATTTGTAACTAGTCTTGATCTTTCTACACATCCATTTCGTTAAAATCATCATCAATATGTAGTTTCTTTAAATAATCTTAGTAGTTTCAGTAATGTAAGTACGAAGGCTTTCACAATCGGTGTTAATTGAACTAGAATTAGAACCAACACTAGCACTAACACTAGAACTATCACTAGAACTAATATTAGATCTAAAACAAGTCGAAACTGGTTCTAAATGGCTTCGATCCTGTTTCTGAATAAAGCAGCAACATAACATCCGAAACGTCAAACATTTTTTCAAAGGATGCGCAGTAAAAACCCAAAGTTCCTAGTTTTATTGGTTGAAAAGTTAAAAATATCCACTCTACCAGTATGTTAAGTTTGAAAAAATATAAATGATGATTCAGTACTTTTAACTGATTTTATTGTTTAAATTAAGACTAGTTTCGCTTTTTACAGCGAATCTACAAAGACTACGTGTGAACGTTACAAAAGTCAAGTTATTTTCCATACTTCATGTGATCGTTGAAAACATGTGGATAATTAATTCCAATATTTAACTTTTTACTACATTGAACTAATTTAAGACTTAAAAGTTAAAATTTATAAAATATCTTTACATCACATTAACACGTTAAAATTATCGGATATTTTGGACTGTTTGCAGAAGCCAAAAAGCACTACATATGTGCTCTCACATATTTTTGAAAACTTTGTTTTTTGTTGAAGGTTTTCAAAACTTTCTGACCATCATTGATCAACGACATATTAATCCCGGATTCGGAAAAATTGGTTATTATATGAACAATCCTGGGATCCAGGAATATCGAGAATGTAATCCCTAATTCAAGCACATTACTCTAGGAGCGACATTTTTTTTTTGTTCATATTAAATAATGTTAGAAACAAAATATTTCTAATAAATAAAACGGTTTCATTTCAGGTTTCTTTTTGTATTTCTAATTTGGCACGACTATGTTCATTTAGCTTTAATGTCCTTTGCTTAAATATTGCATGAACCAATATCTTTTCTTACAACTAAAGCTAATGCTAACGATTAAGACTATGACTACGACTAAAACCAAAACATGTTGCATGAACCCACCATAAGACTATGACTACGACTAAATCTAAAACACGTTGCATGAAACCACCATCAATCTGACACATGATCTACGGATTGAGGACTTTTCTTTTCCTACTTTCTAGATAAGAGTTACAGCAAAAACAAAAATGGAAATGAAATATAAAATACCCATTTTGTATTGTTGGTATGTTGTATTTGACATAAAAAAGTTACTATCATGTAAAATAATTTAAAACAATGTTTAACATTGACCAGTACTTTTTCATTAAAAAAAAAAACAATTACTAAAAATTTTTTCGATTTTATTCCTCGCATGTTGAACGCGTCGTATATTTTCCTAGTACTCTATATTTATGAAACTCTTTGAAAAGAGATTTATGGAAGCTAATTTAATTATGCATATGCCTTATGTAATTAGCGATAACAGATATCAAATCAACATTATTAAAACAACAAAGTTACTACTATATAACGTGTTTTTCTTCTGTAATTATCAAAACTTCTGTGTAATAAGCATAAAACAAAAAGTGTTTTCTTTAATATCAAATTATGTTGGGAAGTTAGGTGAGAAAATGTAAACAAAAACCATTTAAGAATGAAGTGTTGTCATCGTAGGAAACGTTATCTAGAGGTGAAAAACGACCGCCACGCCATTATCGGTCGCCTCTCTTTCTCGTAGTCCGCATGTTTTCCGCGTTTTCCGCATTTTCCTGGTAAATTAAGTCCCGCCGTTGCATTACGGAGATTGCACCGGGTTGAAATTGCATTTGCGGCCTCGTAAAAACTATCGCGCCTCGAGGCGATGTGCGCGCCATCTCGAAGCGACGTAAACGACTTGCTTTTCCAACTGAGAGGAAAAACGTATATTTACACGACTGCTAACATCTACATCGGCTCCATCTATCGGATCTGTACAAGTTGTGTACATTTTCTCAATTGCGTTTCATTTTGTATCGTTTATGTGTATCTACAATTTTGAAAAACAATAATATTTCAACACATTTTCAATTGTTTTTTTTTTGAAACAAATAAGTGTTCGTTTATCAAAAACTTTGTGACTTTTAATGTTAAAGTTATGTTAGCAACATAATTACTTAATTTTCTCAAAAAAAGAAATGAAGCGTACTTAATTTGAAAAAATTGAAAGTGTTCTATTTAATGCGTCTTTTTTTAACGATAAACGAGTCTAAAGTTGGTCCGGTAAATAGGAAATCCGGTCAAGTTGTCAGTTAATCCCGTCCAGTAGGAAAGGGAGACACGAGAAAGAGGTTGAAGGAAGAGAGGGAACAACTATTAAACCGTAGCCGACGGTATCTGCTGCAAAGTGCAAGGTTAGGTCGACCGGTCTAATATCGTTTTAATCGGGAGCGCGTTCGTTCCGGGAGCGGCATAATTCGGCAACTTCACTCGCAATTCAATTATGTCTCTCTCTACCTTCGCGGCCCTAATAGTTCAAGAGAAGCTCGCTTTCAAGCTTTCGTCTACCTCCGCCAGAATCTCGGTATAAAGGACGAACGAACAATTCGGCACATTGATCGTAAAGCGAATAAAAGACCACCCCCTTAATGCCATTTACCATCACCTTCTGTTGACTTATTGAAGCCACTTTTATTGATGTCTTTCAGGTATATACTCGAATTGTAATAAAGTTTTTGAATAGAGAAGCTCTTCGAAATCAAATTTCCAAAGAGAAAATATCTAAAATTAAATCTGGTTATCAAAGTTCATCATGAAACAATCAAAGCGACTTACTAAAGTTAATAGCTTAATTTAGTTGAAATTCCGCGGATTTAGTGCAAAAACAATGTTCGAAGAAATAAGTCCAAGCTATTTTCTAGTATTGTAAAAGTTCAAAGTTTAGAAGTGAATGACAAGGTTTTCCCAAAGTCATTTACTCAACGGAATTTGATTCAAAAAATGAATATTGAGTATTACGATTAACTCATTAAACCTGTCCTTTGTTCCTGGTCTAATATTAATGATTGCGTGCATAAGTAATTTCACATGAAGTTTATAAACTGATGATAAGTGATTACTAACAATGGAATACAAAGGTAAACACACATTGATGACATTGGCATCTCCATTTTTTGTTGAAAATTGAACTTTGAACTTTAGGATGTATTTATGAAGCCTATTTATGAACTATATCTTCAATATCGGTAAAGAGTGAATAAAGGGGGGAAACGTAGAAGGTATAAAACAACAAATGGAGAGTGAAACCCCACAGATCTTTTTATGCCACGCTTTACGTCTTTTCCGACTGCCCACAAAATTGTTGATATTGATGTTATGCTAATTTTAGAACCGATGACTTAACCCTAAAATACGAAAATGTTTTTCTATTCGTTAGTACTAACGTGACTTAAAATTTACGATTTATTCAAACATGAATGAGAAAATCGAATGAACTTCAAATATTTATTAAATAAAAATTAATGGTGTCCTGAAAAAAAGTTCAAAAAAATGGTATAAACGAGTTTCTTTGTTATTGATGGTCAAAGTTCTTGAGACTTTAATGAGGGTCATGGTTTTTTATCAGAAAAAGCACTGGCGTGGTTGCTTGCGGGCGAAGCGCTACAATACAGCGCCTCTTTCGCAAGCGACCTATGCGATTTAAGGCAACATCATTCCTTTTATATCCTAGTAAATATACAACAAAGTCTCCTATAAGACGATTTTATTCTCATTCCGTCGAGGTCGCTTGCGGGCGAGGCACTACAATCTTCCAAAACGAACGATGTCATGTTAATGTTTCATATCCAGCGTATCGCCCGCAAGCGTATCGGTGATTTGAGGCGAAATCGATCCTTGTACATTATAGTAATCACATAGTCTCCTATAAGTCGATTTTATTCTCACTCCATCGAGGTCGCTTGCGGGCGAGGCGCTACAATCTTACAAAACGAACGATTTCGTGTTAATGTTTCATATACAGCGCCTCGCCCACAAGCGTTCCGGCGATTTATAAATTGGATATTTATTCGGATATTTATCCCGGCCTAGGGTAAATACCCAAACAGTTGGTCCTTAACCAATTAAAAATTTATAGTAATACATAAACACATTTTTTAACTCGAATGTATTAATTTATTTAAAAATAATTAAACATATCAGTTTGTGTAATTAGTATAGAAAAGTATACAAATGCCAAAAGATGAGGGTAATCTGCATATATTGCACTCAAAGATATAAATACGGTAATGTTAATAAAATAACAAGTCATATTGTTAAGAAATGTTATAAATACCCAAAACATTGAAAGTATATTCTTAAGAACTTAAAAACTATTTTCAATATTTTCTGGTTATTTTCTATTAATTATTATGAAAGTATCAGCATTTATAAGTCAAATTATAAGCTTTCTAATGACAGAAATCAAATTTCAAAATATCTTTTACATGTTGAAACATTAGCTTTCAAACATAAGACATTTTCTCCTTTTTCAGACAATCATTTTCAAACAATCATAATAAATTAGGGTATCTATTAATAATTATGAAATTATAAGAATTTCTGATTTAAGTTATAAGCTTTCTAGACAATGAAACCGATTTTCCAAATAAAAGATTAATTTTTGAAATGCTAGTTTTTAAATATGGGGCGTTTTCTAATTTTTTCAGATAATTATTTTTAAACAACAGATTGCTAATATATCTTTTACTTTTTGAGATATCTGCTTTTAAAATAACGGTACATTTTGTAAATACAGTATTATTATCAGACATTTCTAAAAAATAATAATAAATCGAGATTTTACTGAATTATTCTGTAATTATCAGTATTTATAATTAAATCATAAACTTTTTAATGACCGATTTTCAAAATATATTTTAGTTTTTAAGATATACACTTCTAAAACCAAGGTACATTTTGTGAATACAATATTATTATCAGTTATTTTTAAAAAATGATAGCATATTGAATCTTTATAAAATTATTATGAAATTATCAGCAGTTATAATTAATTTTATAAATTTTCTAATGACAAACCAATTTTTAAAACATGTCTTAGTTTTTGAGCTATTATCTTTTGAATGTAAGGTATTTTCTTATTCTTTCAAAAAATTATTTACAAATATTCATAACCAATAGGGATATCAATAAATCATCATGAAATTATCAGGTTTTGCTAAATCAAAATATAATCTTTCCAATTTGATTTTCAATATATCATTTGTTTCTTAAGATATTCACTTTATATTATGGTCAAAAATCATTTTATGGGACGGACACGATTCTATGTTACCACTTTTATGGTGAAGAGGTGCGCATGGCCAATTCTGTTAACTGCACTTTCTAGTTCTAGGTCAGGTAATTCTAGTTTTAGGAGAAGCAGAGCTAATACTAAAGCTAGAACTAATACTAGATCTAGAACTAGAATCATTCCGAATTAGCGTTCATCTCTAAAGACGGAACCCAACCCAGTTCCGTCTTAAGAAACCCAGTCTAGTATTAGTTATACTCTTAGTGCCAGAAGAATTTACAACAATCAAGCACTGAATGGCAATTAAAACTAAAACTAACAGTAGACCTAGTATTAGAAAGATTCAGGTTTAGCCGTACGTCTGAAGACGCACAACTCGAGAGACGCCAAAGAAGACCCTTTTCCCATTGCCTTTTTAAACCAATCTTAATCTTTTGTAGTAAACTATCTCATGGTACAATTTTCTGTATTTCTTTTTGGAACATCTGTATAATTATTGAATCTTAAGAAATGGATATTAGTTATTAAGATACAAAAAGACAGTTAGTTGAAGAGCTCCATTCCAATTCTCACCAGGAATTTATATTGCAGACAATACATGCGTGTTATGCGTCTTAATTGGCTTGGACAATAACAGCTTGTTACTCGTTTGTTTTAAATGGAGGTCTTCATCTGGTCTTTTCGGTATAGTAACACGATCTCATTCTTTCACAATGTAATTTACTTCAAAATCACTAATAACGTCGCTGCAATTATGTTCAACTTTCAAATTATTTGGTTTTGACCAGTAACTCTCTATATTGGAACTATATCGCCCACCAGTTTCTTTAAAAAGTGTACGTTAATACTGATCAATCGTAAACTTTATGACAATCGCATAAAAAGTCGGTGAAATAGAAAGCCAAATAATGTACACAGAGATGAGTCATTCACAAGACTAACTGGGAAGGTACTTCGACGTGGAATCATTAAGCAATAGTGTCGATTAAAAGTCGAGCAAAGAAAACCGAACATCATAAAAATTACGATATGTTAGTATTCTACAGCTTTATAGTGATGAGATAGAGACAATCAATGTGGAGAATATATTAATTATATTCAAGAAAGATATAAAACTTAAATATCTATTAGATAAAATTACACTTACGATTTTACGAAGTGCAAGTAATTATAAACTTATCATAGAATGACGATCAAGAATAACATAGATTTTACAGAAAAATGAGAACTTTATAAACTTTGTACTTTTATATGAATTGAACTGTTTCAAAAAACATTTCATGAATTTTTTTCAATGAATGAATCTCTATGGTGCAAATATAGCCCAGCTAAGCTCAAAAACAAAAGTTCAAGCACAAAAAACATTTTCAGTTGAAAACACTATTCTTTCAGTGAATAATTTCATTGGTTTATCGAGCTATTAGAAAAAAGGTTGATAGAACTAATATCAATGTGTCCTCCAACAATGGAATTATTAATTCATGGTCTGATTAACAAAAATAAAAAATACTATTCGAATTGGAATACACTACAAAAAATGAATCGAATGCGAATACTGAATATACAAAAGATTTTTTAAACTGAATGCTTTTGTACAAATTAAATTATGATTATAAAAGTGAATACCAAATCGTATAGAATATTTTCAATATAACATATACACTTAAATAGCATAAGAAATCAGAGACTATTGATTACGCCTTCAATTAGGAATAGAGATATTGAAATTACTGTTGATTCTTTAATAAAATGTTTACGATTGTGGTCAAATTTTAAAATATTCTTTTATAGCTTTCCTTTTTCTTTATTTCCTTGGTGTATAATCAAGATCGTCTGAAGTGTTGACCAGAAATGGATTGACTCAATTTTCGTTATTTTTCTAAATTCATTTAATAAGAATTACTTAATATTCAGATGAAAATTTCTGAAATTATACTAAAAATTGAAACCTTTGCAGTAACATTACATATAATGTTAATATTTATTATTGGGAGACAAATCAACAAAAGATTGGAATTTTTTCTGTTTTTAAAATTTTGATTCCACACATTTTTTTATCTTCTCGCAAAAATCGAAACTTATCAGATGACGATAACATTAAATCTACAATGTTTTTGAATGTGTCTTTAACCTGTTACGTCTTTTAGATTCAGATCTGACTGACAACTCTTCACTCTGTGACTAGTTTCCTGAAAGGACATTGAGTCCACCTTGGGAGTATTCATAGACATTGAGGGCGCACTCGATAAGACGATCGATATTCTCTGACATTAGCTTTAGCTGAGCATAATGTTAATCATAATCATTAAACTGAGGGCTGGCAATGTCACTCTTAAATAGGCTCTCACGAGAGGATGTCCTCAAGGAAGTGTTCTTTCTCCACTTCTGTGGAACCTCATGTTAGATAGCTTTTTTAAATGCTTTAAAAAGGTAAAATTTGTTACCATCGGCTACGCTGATGATTTTACTGTCCTTGTCCGGGGCAAACATGTGGGGGTGTTATATGACAGGATACAAGAAGCTCTTAATATACTAGAGTCATAGTTTGAAAGGCAAAATTGTCGGTCAACACCAATAAAACTAACTTAATTCTCTTAATAAGGTTGCAAAAGATTGACAATTTTTCATTATCCTCGTACGCTAAATGCCCACTAAATTTGCCTAAAAAGGCTATGATTCTGGATATCTAGAAAGTAGAGTTAGTGTCGCATTCGGTCAGTGTCGCAGGGCGATTGGAAAGACATGCGGTTGTTACGATCAGAAAAGACTTATTGAAAGAAAACTTATTCGGAAACGTCTTCATCAACATTATTCCAACAGAAGTTTTATTGATATGAAACTAAAATATATACCGAGACAATTACTACAGAAACTTCATTATCTGCCAAACAAAAATATAATATCAAAATTTGAAGAAGAAATCTTTTGTAAGTTGCATAAACATAACCAGATATCCAGTTAAAATTACAATGTCTAATAAAACAAAAAACAATAACTTTAATAACAACCCAAAAAGAGTGATAAGTTATTTAATATTAAAAGCATAGACAATGTCACTAATATAGATAATAACACTTTAAACGTAGATTATAATAACTCAGATAATATAATTTTCGCATTTCGCTTTACAAACCTCTCATAAGTCACTCTAGATAATGATGAACTTACTTTGCTTCGCCTGTGTCATAAGTTTTCATACATCAATCGTAGTTTTAATTCTGTTGATTTCACATAAATATGCAAAGTCAGATTTCCACACATAATGAATTCTCAAATATTAAAAGAGAAATTCTACCTATGCTCTCTCAAAAAAAGAAACAATCTGATTTTCATCTGGAACAAAACTCATAATTTAAAAACATATTGAAGAACTTTAATAATAGAATGATCTCTGAGAATGGCACAATAACGCTAGGTGACCAAAAATGCTGGCTTAGTACTCATAGATAAAAAAGACTATCAAGAAGACCAAAACATTTTTCTCCACTAACATTCCTCACCTAAAAGGAAACCGTATAGACAATTTTTACAGGAACCTTAAACAATTACTGACATCGCGTCAAGAAACTTTTGCAAAACTCAATAGCAATGTGTTTAAGGTTTCTGAAATGAATCCTCAACTCCCTTACCTCTATAGCCTTATTACACAATATTTTATTTACACAAAAAAACAAGAGCATTCAGATACAGAGCATTTAACACAGAAACTAAGTAATTTAGTCCATGATATAATTATAAAGAAATTCAATTTCAAATCACATCATAACATTATCAACTCTATTGATTTAACCAATAAGTATAAAAATGTAAACATTAATGAAAAGTCACAATTTATTCATTCGACATAAAAAACTTACATTCGAATGTACCTATCACAGAAAACTTCGAAACAACACATAGATTCCTTTTAAACAATCACTATAAGATTGACTCCATATCAAAACATGATATTAAGAAGATCATGAGACTACTACAACTAGTTTCGAATCAAAATTTCTTTCAATTCGATAAAAAATATTACAAGATGTTAGATAGCCTACCAATGGGATCTTCACTTTCCGGTCTCTTAGCCGATAATTAGTTAATATAGAATCATATCTTTGACTAGACATAGAACAAGAAAAATTAGAGTTTAGCCGTCTTAAGGAATGTACGGCTAAACCTAAATCTTTCTAGTTCTTGGTCTAGTGTTTGTTGTAGCTTAGTTCGATACAATTATACAATAATCTAAAACCGAATAATAGCTGCAAGTAGAGCTAATACCAACACTAAAGCTAACATTAAACCTAGAACTAAAAACATTTGCGTTTAGCCGTACCTTTCTTAACCTTTTATAGGATACTGGTTGATATTTAAACCAGGCAACTAAATAAGTAAAAATAAAAGGAATGTTGTAGTACATTCACTGGTTTTATTAAACCAGTTAAAACCAGTTAATGTACTACAACATTCCTTTTATTTTAACATATTACACTGGTATAATGGATAAATTTAACGTTACTTCGTATAACTAAATAAGTCCTATGAAAGCGTTAGCAGCCTAATATTCGTAGAAATCTATATAGAATATAGTAGAAACCCACATTGGTCACGAATCCAATCAGTTTGCAAATATAAGCCAGGTAGGGGAAGAACCTACGCGCTGTACACATGATTTGTGAGTTATTCCGATGAAAGTATGTGTTTTTCGATTCTTATGTGAAGAAATAAAGCGAAAATTGATGAGTACGTACAATAATATGCCCAAATCATGGTGTAATAGTTAAAATTCTCGTTAATAAGATAACGTACATAACCAACTTTGTTATATTTTCATTGATCTGCATTTCAAAACAATGAGATATAGAAAAAGAGTGAATTTGAAAGAATTTAGCAAATTGGCCCCAATAGAGCAGTTTGCATGGTTAAATGAAATCACCGATGATCAGGCAGTCGATTCTGATCTTAGAGGAAACTCTGATGTTGATGATATTCTATATCGATCTTCACAATCTACACCATCCAGTAGCACCACTAGCATTACACAGAAAAGAACCTTATCACAAATAGATGCTGATAATGATTTGGCTTCCGACAGTGATGATTCTACTCGAGATCCTGACTTTGACTCTCATCGGGATGTGGGTCGACAATTTGTAACACAAGATGATTCTACATCGGATGAAGACGAACCAATGGCTACTGTTGCCAGCAAGTCAATGCCAAAACAAAAATCTTAATTCCAAAATAATGGCCTTCCCTGGACAAAAGCATCTTCTTTACCACACATTTTCCAGACTACTAGTTTTCAAGAGTTTCCCGGTCCTAGAGTTTCTACATGCGAATTACCAATTGCAGTATTCTCCAGTATATTGGGTTCTGTACTTTCTAAACATAATTGTAACAGAGTCCAACCGGTATACGCAATAAAATAATTCTGCGGTGAAGCTGACTTTAGAAGAGTTGAAGGCATTTTTTTGGCATACTTATTACAATAGGTTTTGTAATAGGTTTTCTATTTAATAGGCTTATTGTAATAGTTAGCTTTGTAATAGCAGATATTGTGCTCTGAAAGATATCTGAAGATTATTTACACCTGAATGACAATCAAGCTATGTCAAAAAAGGGAGATCAAAATTATGATAAATTATTTAAAGTGAAACCTATTTGATAAGCTATTTAAACAATTAATTTTTGAAGCCTTGCACTCCATACAGGAATTTAGGAGTGGATGAAAGTATAGTTGCCTTCAAAGGCAGAACCCATCTCAAACAATATATGCGTTTAAAACCAATTAAAAGAGGCATCAAGGTATAGGTTCTCACTTGTTCATAGACGTAAGGAAGAGGGTGTAAGGAAGAGGGTGTAAGGAAGAGGGCTCCTTGGGCGAGAAAACTGTACTACAATTAACTAAGCCCTTCAAAAACAAATTCTGTTGCATTTATTTTGACAATTTTTTAATGAGTTTCTCATTATTATCAAAGCTTCTTGACAGAAAACTGTTTGGATGCAGAGTGCTGAGGTCACATAGAAAAAACTTTCCGAAAGAACACTTAGTGCCAGACAAAATCTTCCGATCAGGTGAATTTGATAATGTTTGCACCAGCATATACTACGATACATTCGGTTCTTGAAAAATCACATGTCAACAGAACGACAAAGGATGGTGTCAAAGTCACTGTTCAATATCCTAAAAGTGTTGACGATTACAATCAATACATGGGTGGAGTTGATCGATTTGCTCAACTCCACTCATGGTACAGTATAGCATGGAAATCACGAAAATGATAGCTAAAATTATTTTATCCCAGTATCGATGCTAGTATTGTAAACTCTTACATTTTATATAAACATAGGGCTTCTACCAGCCAACCTAAATTTAAAGCAAAATCACATCTAATATTTAGAAGTATATTCGCAAATCTACTAATTGGACAGTTTTCAACAAAAAAATCACGGGTAATAAGGTTAGCTGTTGGCAAAAACAAAATGAAAAAAGTCGATAGAGGATCGGTGGCTGAACTCAACGCAACTCCACTTCAGAAATAACACTATACTTAGAACTAGAAACATTAGGATTTAGTTGTCTTGCGAGCCGTACGTAATAAAATTTTTTCCTTCTTTTTAATTCGATTCGGGTACATTATTTAGGTACATACTATATACCGCGTGATCCAGACCACCCATATCAGGGATTTTTCTCAAAAACACAATTACCTAATAAGTTACAATAAAAAATATAATAATAAAACCGTATAGGAAGAATGCAATGCAGCAGTTTCTATCACGCTGGTAACACTGGAAATTGGTGGTTAAACATTTTTTCAAGTAGTCTGTTAATGTTTAATGTCTGATCAAGTTGTTATAGGAATTAAGTTATTTCGTAGAATAGATATTTTAAAAACACAAAACTTCTGCTTTAACCCTTCTTATATATAATACAATGTTTAAGTGCTATTTGCTGATTTACTTCTCCATTACTTTTAAAAAGCGATTTATCGGTCCAAAGAACACATCTAGGAAAATCGATATGTTCTTAGTCTTGATCCAAAATCTAATTACAAACAGCCCGCTTTCTTTCAAAATCTCCTCCCCAAGTACCTGATAGACACTGAGATGGTGTTGATGCAAACGATTTCCCTTTAATAATCACCATACTGTTAATTGGCTTAAAGTTTACCGCTTCAAGAACTTCGGCAGTACTTTCTTCTCTTCTGAAGCAAAGAAGAGTTAAAACAGAAGTTTTAAAATATCTATTCTATGATAAAACTTCATTCATATGACAATTTTGAAAATTTTTAAGTGGATGTCATTACCACCAATTTCCGCTGTTATCGGCGTGATGAAAGCTGGTCCATTGAATTCTTCATATACGATTCTATTTTCATATTTTTTTATTGTAACTTCTTAGGTAATCGCGTTTTTGAGAAAATTCCCTGGTACGGGTGAAATTGGCGGATAATCTATACGTAGTGACATTCTTTTCTCGAACGTGAATGGAAAAACTTAATGTTAAAATGTTGTACGATGCTTTGTATGGCTTCAGGAAGCATTTAAAAGAAACGTAAATATATGGCAATATTGTGTAGTAGCATTTTATAGTATATTTGAGTAGTAATATGTAGTAACTTTTTTCTTACATCAATTATCCGAAATTTGAGTACTTACTGAATGTGTATGAACCATGGTACAACATTTTAAGATTACGATTTACGCTTTAACGAAGAATGTTGTTACGTTTTTGAAATTCTGTAGATATCTTATAGTAATTCCTTCATTTTAAAGAAAAGTTTCGGTTTCGGCCGAAGCTACGATTATGGCTGAATTTTGGTAATTTTAAATAATTTAAGTGGTAGTCTATGTGATCAGTGCTTTATGTATCATAAGTACATCATATGAAATACATTTTGTTACGATTTTCTTCAGACAATATCCCATCTACATTGATTCCATTCTTACTCTTACTCAAAAAGGTGAGAGAAAACAAACCTTTAATCAACAATATAGTGTTTATTGTTATTAATCAATTTGCTCTTATCTAGAATAAGGTATTACTACTAAATAAATTGTTTATTAAATGCTTGTCTATTAAATCTATTTCAATTAATATTGATTATAGATCAATTCAATAATAAACTTAAATAACACGTCAATTAGTTCTGCATTCAGTACAAGTAATTTAATATTGTAGCTAATATTTTTAGCCACAAAATAAAATCGTTTTCAAAAAATATTTACTTAAGAATAACAGTGCCAAGGAATGTTAATTTCGGTCAAACTATGTATGTAGAACATAGTGATTCATAATTGTTTGGCAAGTTTTTGAAAAGTACCAGACTCTAATATACAGAGAAAGTATTATATTTTTATTAATATATTAAACTATAAAATGAATTAATTCAAAGCATTAAATTAATGATACAATTTATAGTAGTATTAAACCTATTAAAATTTGAATTTGGGTTTCTATTGATAAATAGAGGTTCTAAACACTTTAACCTTAATTAAAGCAGTTTGTTTGGAAGCATCGCATACATTAATTCTAAATCAACATCATTAGACCGGTTTACGCAACTTCGTACACTAATTAAGGTGATAAAGGTTTACCGTTGTGTGGATGTTATCAACGAGCCGACGTCAGGATAAAAATAAAATTAACCCACTTTAATTGGTCCCATTGGTTTTTCTGTATCGTTATCGCCAAACTAATTAAATTTTGAAAAAATCCTGAAAGGATGTCCAATATTTAAATAAAATATTCATGCATGAATAATAACATTTTTGTATGTACCTACTATTTCGACTTTATCTAATCTAAACACCACTTATCGAGAATAAATACGATCTCGAATTTCAATCTTACTCATTCGTCTTTTTACGTTTTTCCGTCACGACAGAAAAGAAAAAAAAATGAATAGAAAAATATCTTCTTGGGGTACTTACCTGAGAATGATCACCTTGAAAATCGGTCCGGATAAGCTTTTTATGATGGCGGAGGCGTTCAGGTGGCATCTTCCGTGAAGCACCACCCCATTTACCTTTTTATAAAAATGGAAAGAAGTGGATTAGTAAACTAACCTGAATGTGAATAGACGTTTGATGGATTTTCGCCTATTGAGGCGCATCCCGGTATTTACACCTCGTTCCGCCACAGTGCAACACGTGTATTAACGTGCCTTCACCCAATGAAAATTTAAAAAAATTACTCAAACGGGCAGCGTTGGTGCGTAACGAGAAATGCGAAGCAACTCGCGGCTAATACGAGTGTTCTACTATCGCGTCGTGTTGTTACGTTATCGATTACGGAAATTCGCGGTTATTATAACATTATTTATAAAGTTTGACGAGCTACATCAAATAAGACATGAAAAGTATCGTTTCGAAACTAAACTGAACCCATGGTGTTCGCGGTCTCTTTCTCGACCGGTAGTAATTGAGATGGGCGCAATTATTCTAGAGGTTAACATTGAGAAAATTGCTTTCTTCGCACGTGGGTGTCGCCCGGCAGCAAAATTACGACTGTTTGTCCTACTTGCTACTATAGTTTATCCGCTTACCAGGTTTATTAATAGAAAGAATCATTATAAAAAAGGGTTCATATAAAACTTTTGAACACCATAATGTATTCAATAGAACAAAATATTTAGAAGGTCATGAGTTTGTTTGATCAGATTTTGATCGATAATACGTTAAATTATAAGCAAAAATGATTGGAATGAAAAAAATCAACCCAACCCGACAAATTTTAAGTTCAAACCAGATAATCATATATTAAGATATTATCTCTTACTCAATCGTGATTCTCACCTCTTTGAGGTGTACCCTGTTAACCTAAGTAACCCTCCGGAGACCGGCTAATTGATACCGGTTGAATATAGAATAAGGGCTAAACAATGAGGGAGAAATGGTCTTCATAATAAAAGTGTCTTCAATTTATTATCAAAAGTGGATTGGCCAAATGAATTAAATTAAAGATCCGTTAATTCATGCATCCCCAAATCCAAATTCCCTTGTAATCCAAATTGGTAAAAGATTCGCCGATCGGAATTAACAAATTTTTTGTTTTATATGTAGAGCAAGACGATGTTTCCAAAACATCCTTACCAATGTTTGCTATTTTGTACAATTTATTAGCAAAATACTAAAGAAATGTATTTGCATAACCAGATGAAAAAGAGGATTCTGATAATGACATTTCATATTCCCTTCAACAATTAAAAGAATCGGTATTATGTTGAAATAAATACTGCAATTTTTCTCAATGAAGACACTGGGACAAACGAAGTAAAAGTGAGGAAGCTAGTAAAAGCTTCAGTGTATGATATATATTTACTTCAAGATAAACTGCAGGTAATATGATTACCGAGTACAATAAGTCTATAAATATGTATTTATAAGGCTTCTTTGATAATATCTAAATATAAAGATAAAAACAAAAAGACTTCTTGCTTGCATATTTTAATTAAATAATTATCGGTACCGGTTTTTATGAAGTTATTAATTTTCATGAATTTATTAATAAATTCATCATCAGCTGAATCTAAATTAAACATGCAAATCACATATTATTAAAATTATAAAAATATTAAAGAGATTTCTTTTATATAAAATCTTACTGTCACAAAGGTACTATTATAATATAATCACATGAACACTCAAACGAATTACAATTCATTAAACATTTTTTAAATAACAAAATAAAACAAACTAAAACACTCTCTAAAACTCATTAATACAAGAACCAGAACAACAATAATTTATACACAAAACAACCAGACAGAAAATTTTAAAGAGAGAGGGAGGGTTCTATTTAAATTTTAAGTAGATCAGGTTTTTGAAATTTTTATTTAATTCTTATTTAAATACTTAAATAAGGGTTTGTAAAAATAAGAAGTTTGGTCGTTTAAGCTTGTATAGTCGGAGATATTATTAAATTTTTTTATTTCTCAAATTTCTAAAAGATCCAATTTATATCCTTTTGGTTGTTTGTGTAAACTAATAAGTTTTATATTATCATAATCAATTTTATGACCTGTCTCAATGTTGTGTCTATAAATGTTAGATTTATTGTCGGTATTTAAGACTTTGGTTTCCTACTTGTTTCTTCAATATATATGGCGTTGTAATTGCGTACCTTTGTGACAGTAAGTTTTTTTATATAAAAGAAATCTCTTTAATATTTTTATAATGATATTTATTTAATTGAAATACGCAAGCAAGAAGTCTTTTTGTTTTTACCTTTAAAACAGTAACTTGCAACATGAATCACATAGTTAATACATCTAATTATAACTTCAATAATCCGCATGTTTCCATAGCCTGGATTAAGCTGATTTTAATTGGGTACGATTAGCGTAGCTGTACTGTATGTAATTAATCAGTTCTTAATGATTTAGACAAAGTTGCAATGATTACTAAGAAACTGTCCATCATTTTAAACAACCCTTAATAATTGCAAAAAGCGGTTTTACAATTTAGACAAGTTTTGAATGCTTTCAAAAATAAATTCCAACAACAGAAAAACTTTGACAACTTGAAAACGACATCTTTACCATTTAGATAAGTTTTGAATGTGCCCTAAACTGATTCCAATGACGTTGAACAATTTTATAAAAATTCAATTAGCTCTCAATCATCATAGATTAGTTTTAAACAACTTGGAATTAAATTGAATCGGTTTTTGATGATTTAGACCAAGTTGTAAGGATTACCACGAAGACGTCCGACATTTTAACTAAATTCTAATAGTTGCAAAATAACATTTTACCACTGACACAAGTTGTAAATATATTTTAAACTGATCCAGTTTCTGTTAGAAACTTTTGAAAAAGTTCTTGAACGGTATATTCGTATGGTGCAATTGGTTTCCAGACCACCGAGTCACCACCAATACGCTTATCACGCGGGAAAGTGAGCAGAATACACAACTTGATTGGTAGAGTATTCAAGATACTCCAAGATAAAGAAATCTTGGTTTGTGCATATGGAAGGTGGATATAGCATGTGCATTTAATAATGCAATATCACAATCTCTTGAAAGAACTGCTCTTGATAAGGAAGTGGAATCAACTATGATGAGTGGTGTTATCCTCCCGCTTTGGTAGCTACTGGTTGACGATCTGGTTATGATAGTCGAAGCCGTTGGTGCAGAAATATAAGCGTATGCTAATGACATGGTCGTTATGATCAAAGGAACCTGTTTGACGAGGATATCCAAACTCCTCCAGGAGACCCTAGATACCATTTGCGCTTGGTGTAAGAGAGAGAATCTGTCGATAAACCTGCAAAAGGCAATCGTTGTACTTTTCAGGAAACGAAAGTTGGATGGATTAATACGTCCTGCTAGCCAAGGTGAGGAAATTCCTTTTTCAAAGGAAGCCAAATATTTAGGAGTAACACTAGAAAAAAGCCTCTCATGTAATGAATATTTGCAGAGTGTTTTGTGGAAGTTACATAAAGCCAGATTATCCTTATGGACTTGTCGTAGTCTTTGTGGTAAAAATTGGGATCCTACCCCTGAAAGGCCCTATTGAAACCCCTGAAAGGCTGTACTGGCTCTATGTGACTGTGGGGACCTATGATCACATATGAAGCGACCGACTGGTATAAGAAAGTCCGACAGGCTTCAAATATCAGATAAAGTAGCCAGAACTACCATTTACAGATTTAAGTAATGTGCTCAAACCTGTTCCGACATGTCTTATCAATGGGTTGCGGATGATGCAATAGGTAACTAATTGATAATGTGCTATCAATGCCGTCACATTTGACGGGCCAATTGTCAGCTTAATGCTCGATACCAGTTTAAATTGCCTGAACGGCAGTCCTGAATTAAAAATAAAGACTCTTTGGTCAAGGCAGTATTCTCAGGTGGATCAGAAATGCTGGAAGGAGTCGGTGCAGAAGTATACAGGCAGACATTTCACATCAAGCAAACTTACAGCCTGGGTACTCATAATACGATATTCCAGGCAAAAGTATTTGCTATTGACAGGGGATATGAAATTCTTCTAGAAAAAGTGGTAAGGAACGTGACAATAAGATTCTTCTCAGACTTTAAATAAATTCAGTGATGATAATAGAGTTACTCTAATCTGAGTCCCAGGTCACTCTGGAGTTGTTGGCAATGCAGTTGCAGATGAGCTAGCACGAGAGGACAGCGCTAAAGCGTTGCCTAAAGCAGAGGCAGCAGTTTGTATCGCTTGCGATGGCCAAGCACTAGATTGGACTGTGGGTTGAAGAAAGACTTTGCCTACTGAGGACCAGTTCTCCTGGAATGAGACATGCGAAGTTATTTATTGACATCAACACTGCCAAACCCGGGAATACTATAGGACTTGCGCGTAGCAGTATTAAAGTTTTAATGGGTGTCTAGCCCACGGGGTTGATTGTCGCCTGTGTGCAGAAGACGAGGAGATGGTCGAGCATGATTTATGCCACCGATCTTCTGTTAACCGTATCAGATTTTCGATTTTTAGGTTGCAGTTTAATTAAATCTCCTCTACGGATCTGAAAAATTTTGCACCTAGCAAAATATTAATGTTCGTTAGCAGTATTGCACTACACGGTGAAATTGATAACATTATCTATCGGGGTACAATAGATCCTTTGGGTCACGGTGTAATATAATACTGTTATAATACATAATATATTACAGTTTTGTAAAATTGTAATTAACTCTCTAACATCATGAATCAGATTTAAATAACTTGGAGTTGCAGTATATCAGGTTTTAATGATTTGGACAAAATCGCAATAATTGTCCAGAAATTTTCTTCATTTTAAACAATTTTTAATACTTGCAAAAGATATCAAAAGATGAATTTAGACAAGTTTTGCATGCGTCCTAAACTGATTCTAACGATCTTGAAAAACTTTAGAAAGCTGTCATCAACTCTCAAGCATCATGTTGTTGTAAGTTTTAAACAACTTGGAGTTGAAATGAATCGGTTTTTGATGATATAGACAAAGTTGCAATTCTACCATGAAAATTTCTTTCGTTTCAAACAATTTATAATACTTGCAAAAGACGTTTTTACCATTTAATCGAATTTTGAATGTGCCCTAAACTGATTCCAACGAAGTTGATCAATTTTGTGAATCGGTTTTCGATGATTTAAACAAAGTTGCGATGATTATCAAGAAGATATCTTTCATTTTAAACAATTTCTAATATTTGCAAAAGATGTCTTTACCATTTAGACAAGTTTTGAATGTGCCCTAAACTGATTCCAACGACGTTGAACAATTTTGTAAAGCTATAGTCGGCTCTCAATTATCACGAATCAGTTTTAAACAACTAGGAGTTGAAGTGAATCGGTTTTTGATCATTTAAACAAAGTTACCAAAAAGATTTCTTTCATTTTAAACAATTTTTAATACTTGCAAATGACGTGTATACCATTTAGACAAGTTTGGAATCCATCCCAACCTGATCAAACGATGTCGAACAGTTTTGCAAAGCTGTAATCAACTCTAAACCAACATGAATTAGTTTTGAACAGCTTAGAATTGCAGTAGTTGTTTGTCTATGGAAGGTTATTTCGTCATGGATGATCGTAATGAAAATTGAGATCTAAGACATATTTTTCTCGTATAATTATTCTGGAATAATTACGAAGGCTTTTACGGCGGGTGTTGGTTGAATTAAAATTAGCACTAACACTAGAACTGGGACTAATACTAGATGTTTTCGAGTTTTGTCATGCGCATTTTAAAAAATGTTTGATATTTCGGATAGAAACTGGTTCGAATTTGCACGTTAGTTAGTAATTATTCTGGTTAGTGTGTAATTGAAATTATTTTAGTTTTATTATGGAATTCGTTTTACTTTTGGAAGGTGTTTGATCTTTGGAAGGATTCAAATGCAGTGTTAAATTGACATAAATTTTGTATTATTATATATATTGCAATACAGTTAAAAAAAATTTCAATCAGAAGAGTAATGAAATATATAATTTGTTTATGTTAGCAAAATAATTCCAGAAATAATGTTGACTTTAGTATAGAAAGTTGAAATATAGTTCTTAAACTGGACAATAAATGATCACTACGAAGTCGACGACTTATGCCAGTACTTGCATCTTCTTTGGCTTGCATTTTTTACAATAAATGCAAGCAGTTTTGAAGGAGATTAGAAAAGGATTTTCATGTATTGAAAAAAACTTCCTTTTTACGCTTTCCATATTTTTGCGTCCCAGGAACGATTTTTTGATTCAACTGACACCAACGAATCCTTTGATCCTTGTGCACATCACACAACCTAAATTCATACATGAATGAGGACAGATAAAGAGAAAAATAACACTGATGAATGAATGAACTCAAAAATCATGTCTGCCCTATCGGAAAGATTTCTATCAAAAACCGAAGCTTCCGAAGCTTTAAACAGCCTCAAATAACTTTGCAAATTGGGAATAATACACAAACTAAAAAAATATGTTGCTTATTTGTAAATATTAGGAAAGAAGTCTCGTTATGTTTTATTGCCATAATCAAACATATTGTTTGTTTATGGTTTTGTTTTATGTAGGTTACCTTACACGTCAATTTTATTACTTTTAGGGTACTCCATTTATGGCAACCAGTTTTATCAAATAGAAATGGCATTTCCATTCATTTATGTCTTAAATAATAGATATGCTTTAGTTCAGAAGTTATGTAGTACTGAATCGTTCTGTGCATTATGTATGGACGGAAAGGTTTGGTACTGTTGGAACTGTAGAACTGAACAACTAAAACAGGTCTAATGGATAATTCAAGGGAGATTACATGTATTAATTAAAAAGTAAAAGTTAAATGAATTTAACTGCACTAATGAGAATATTTATGGTCCTTCCATAAATTCTAAAATCTACTTATGACCTTCTCAACAGTTTATTCATTGAATACATTATTCATTTCTTAAAATTTCACAAAATTTATTTTATTATTATTATTTTAGTTTTATTATTTGACTTGTTATTACGTCACTTATTATTTGACCTACTATCTGCTAAAACATTTCTAGCATTACAAAAGATTGCGTTCCATGAATCGATTTATCGATTGGGGTTTATCTAAGGTAATTAATACTGACATTGTTTTGCCCCCAGTGAATAACGAGATCTCCTCAGGATACAGTGACAATGTGATCGGAAATTAAGTTACACGATGTGGAAATGAGGCTTTGTACAAAGTTACTAAGCATTGAGTAACATGTTTTGGCAATATAAAGCCGGTTAAGAATAAGTTAATTAAACGATTTTTTTGTTAATACTACAAAGTCTGAGTGTAGATAGAGTTTTTAGTTAAGAAAAAATATGGTATACGATAAATTTTTTTCGTTGCTTTTAATTTTATACGAACGATTTCGCGTGCGAAAAACCGGGCAGAAGAGTTAATCCAGCGTTTTAGCAACGGTTTGATGTACGGCGATGTGGGCGGATTTTTTTTTATATGCGAAGATAAATCTTTCATTTCGCTCCTAACGTAAATATCTACACCGTTGGCTTTGTTCTCCGCGCTTAAAGCTTCGAATAGTATTTGTTACATGTTTAGTAGTAAGTATATGACCAATATTTTATCATAAATTAAAAAAAAACAACAAATCTTATCCATTTTTATAAACTCACCTCAAGAATTTCATCCCCCACTTGAATACCTCCCGTACGATAAGCCGCCCCTGTTGGATTGATACCACACACAAAGACGGCCATACAATTTCTGTCTTTATGTCCAGCTAGGCTCAATCCCAATCCTTGACCTCCCCTTTCCAATTGTACCATTAAAATGGAGTGGCCGAGGCTCGCATATTTCTTCTTCACTTTATCTGAAAACAGAAATAAAATATTTTTTTTATAATCCAATCATTGTTTGGTTTGATATAGGAACGGTTACTCGATAATCATGTAATTAGAGTCTCTGGTGGTGTAACCTTTACATGATAACGGGTCGGGAAAGTTAAACCCTCTTACCGCGAATGTCTCCGTTCGCTATAATAAAGAGCAAGGTAACGTTGATTAATTGCACTTGATATGCGCAGTTGCAGTAAGAAAAGAGCCACGTTGCCACGTACCATGACGTAATTAAATCTCTCTCGAATTACGTCCGCAACGCGAACGAGGTGAACAGGGGTCGATTCGAACTTTTTTAATTAAAGTTTCCGGTGTTGTTCGATGCTTTTGCATGACAATTTACACCGAATTCGAGTTGATTTCAATTTTTTTCAATACTAAACTTTCGGATGAAATACTGCGGTAAAACATGGATATGTTTCTAGTTCTAGTATTAGTTTTAGTGCCAGTATTAATTCTAATTATTGTTAGTTTAAATTTAGCGCTTATGTGTGAAAAAAATCGTTTTTCACTTCTTTCAGCGGTTCAGACTGACTTTGAGACTCTTTCACATGGTAAAAACTAAAAAGTTATAAATTAATTAAAAGTTTACTAAAAATGAAAATGGTAAAAATACGAACAGAACAACAGAATATGTTTGTTAGGATGCATTGAATTATAAGTTACAGAAACATGATTATATTTCAGAGAAACTTATTGTAGACCCAAAAAATATATTCTTCGAAAAAATACAGTTCAATAATACTAATTGTAAGATATACTAGTTTTTGTATTTTTCTTCGAAGAAATCTTGCTTGCAATCTTTTTACATGTAGGTTCTTGATTCGAGCACATCACCAACCTTCGTCTTTCGCTTCTTCGATGTCAACTCTTTCTTCGCCAATGGTGCTATCAGATCTGCCTTACTTGTATCCGAAAGTAAGCTGCGAAGATTGCAATAGATATACTACTGATGCTCTAAAGATAAACCAGTTGGCTATATAATTTTCGGCATTCGACGGTCGATAGGTTGTGACAGGAGCTGACATGACTGGACAGCCTCACTGTCATTGCCTTATTTTTTGCACAGCCCATACATATCATAAAATGATGAAATTGAAACATTCATACCAAACAACTTTCTCGTCCGACACAACTTCATTATAACCCCCTAGTGACGATTGTACCATGCACTGTAATAAATCTTATATAAATAGAATAAATCTTATATGTATCGCTGTTACTAAGAGTATATATATATATATAATGCCGAAATAACGATCAGGCGCAAACATTGTGTGACCAATAAGGAGAGAATTGAATAGAATGGTTTTATTAAGCCCTTGGTCGTTGCAGATACGATAGTAGAAGGTTGTTTTTATACTGTCCAACGTTATTGTCGTAGAAAAGGATTAGTGCTTGGATATCTTTACAGTAGGTTTGTAGATGTTGATACAGGATGCTTATAACATAGTTTGGTCCTTTGCCCATGTCACCTTTTTCGTCTATCAAGTAATTATACTGTAAAAAAATATCAACAAGATCGTGTGAATGCAATCCAATTGAGTATTGAGTTATGATATTATTTTATTACTAACTAGCGCATTTCTTCGTAGGTTTAAAGCAAGCTGTACAGGGTTGTTGTGGACTGACAAGGTAATGAACGGTTTGAACGACATCGAATGACAACACTTTTGCCGTATCATCAGTATCTTCACACTAATGTTGATCATAGGATCATTGATTTTGGGCTTTGTGTAGATGATGCAAAAAATTATTTAGTTTCTCTTTTTGTTCATTGTCAGGATCGTTCTTTACTTACGCAATCGATAGCGTGTTTTCTATTGAAGAAAAGGACTCAATCCCAACATGCCATACAACCCCATAATAATTTGTAAATGACCTACTTATCACGGCAGAAATTGCAGAGATCATCTGCTGGTTTCATTACTGTAATATACTTGTTCCTTCAATCAAGTTATCCTCAATTCGTCATCATCGAGTGAAGCATTATATATTCGGTAAATTGACGACTTTGTCTTGTTTGATGGCAATTTTATAATTCGATAACATTTCAATTGTGGAAGCTTTTTTTTTCAGTAGTGGAAGAGCCAATAAATCGGCTGTGTACGCAATGAATTTCACAACCTTTTGAATGTCAGTCGGTTTCATTGATTTTGGATTTGTAAATGATTTATTTACTAATCCATGTAGTCGTGCTGTCGTACCGTATACTTGAAAATGATGTACTAAAGTTCGTATTAAAAAAGGTAAACTCGTTATTATGCCTTGTAATTACTCAGCTTTGTCGCTGCCCATATTTCTTCAGCCCGGTAAGCGGTAAATAAACATTTTCTAATTCTTCATTACATATTATTCCGGCTTCGATAAGACTTAATATCACTATCTATATATATATATATATATATATATATATAGTTGAGTTCATTCTTTAATAACTCTGAGCAATTGTTTGTCATATTCTCGATCGACAAACATCATTTCGTGGTATCATTATATGGGTATTATTATTTCAACAAACGTTTCAAATAATGTTGGTTGCCCAACCCAAACCAACTCCTTTTCTTCTCTTTTTGAAATTTTGTTTCATGTTATTTTCTGCCTCAGAAATATGTAGCCCATCATCGCCGTCGGATGTGTCATTTTCCTGGATTTCATTTTCATTGTTTTCAAAGAAATATTGTCTGTAGGAGGCACTGAATTCGTCATCAACTCTCATTTTTTATTATTTTTATGATGCGAAAGATCAGTAATATTCTGAGCTGAAACAAGACTGTGATATATACCGGCCAATACACAGGAAAGATAATAACAAATGAGAATCTGACAAAACGAGTATTTTATCTTTAATAGTTCGAACGATTTAATCTTCGAACGATGGTTTGACCATTTCCCATTTTTTTGCCAATTTTCACACATTTAGACGATCATACCATGATCGTAATGGACAGCTTTTCTTAATAGCCGAAAAACAGAGAAGATACCCTGTAATGCTATAAAGAAAATTGATATTCAAGCCTGGCTGACGACAGATTCAATTGCTTACGAAGTTGATTTGCTTAAGTATAAACTGCTGGGTCTAGTAAAACTGAAAGCTGTTACACCAAGGTATGCTGACATGGCAAGACAACGGATTTAATAGTATTACGATTGCCCCTATATCATGGTAGATTAAAGCCCAATGAACTGACATGGGGACAAATAAATGGAGAAGTTGCAAGATCTAACACAGAATTTAAAATTAAATATCTGCATAGATCTGTATATTATATTTCAGACCGACTTCCATAAAAATTGCAACATCACGAATTTATTGAACGATTTGTTTGAAATTTTCGTCAACAACAAAGGAAAAGAACAAAAACTAAAAAATGTTTCTTCAATAATGATTTGCTATCAATAAGTGATCAATAGTTGTCTGTGGTGTATCAACCCAAGCATAAATCGAAGATTTAGGATTCCATAAGTTAGGTAAGATTATATCGATCAGAGCGGATTGCAGGAAGTGAATCAGGTAGTTCACATAGTTCTCAAGTTAGATATCCTGCCCGTGACCCTGTTGGGCATAAGGTCAGCTTGGCGAGACGATTTATCGGAAACAACAGCAGAACTAGTCTACGGTGAACCCTGGCACTTCCTGGCGAATTCCTAGTACCGAGAGAAACAAGTAGAAGCGAAGAAAGTGTGACCAACTTCGCAGAAACCTACTTTCAACAGCTTTAACCGGTCCACGAAACCAGACACGGCAAGAAGAGCTTCGTCTTAAAAGACCTGGCCACATGTTCTCATGTGTGGATATCTTCTTAGAAGCTCCATACGAGGCCCCATACATCTTCATCGCCCGGAACGACAGGATGTTCACCGTGGAAAATAGAGGGAAGCTAATTGCAGTGTTGACCGACCGTTTAAATCCAGCGTATAATTCCGTATAATAATCAGCGCACAACGACCGGAAGCTCCACGGAGAGAGTTAGAACCTCAGCAGATAAACCCTCCTTAACCAACAACGCGATACGCAAGACGTGTTAGATTCCCTGATCATTTTCAGGCAGATCTCTAGTATCGTGTTTTCCAACACTGACAGGGGGTCTTTGTGGCGAATATCTGTCAAACAGATGAAATTTCTTCAAGAGCCCTGGAAAGTCCGAAGAGCCCAGAAATGCCTCAAATTTACAACAGACATAGAGCTTTCTCGGATTTTCGACAGGCAAACAATAGCAACGCTATAAAGTTTTTTATAACATGGTGGAAAGATCCTTCGGCAACCGAATTCTTTCGAAAACAAAGAATGGCCATAAAAACTTTCGCCGGCAAGTCCTGGCCTTGCATTCAAAGAAATGTTAATGCCGGGTAGTTTCGGAATGGTTTCCAGAAGACCCAGGATTGGTCCAACAAAATCACTCATAAGTACGAGTTCCAAGTTACAAGTATAGTTCGAGTATCTACAATCACAAAGTCAACCATCAACAACATCGCTACCAATGCACGAAGTGGGAGTTTCTGGAAAACTCTGGTTACGATTTTTCCGAATTCATTTATTTTTTGTTATTTAATAAAATATCTTTGATACTTCAAACCGTCAGCATTTTTGAATCACCTCTCGCTCATTATTTAAAGGAGGGTGTGCTGAATTAACCAGTTAGACATCATCCCATATATGTTCAATAGATTTTAATGGTAGCATAAAAAAATTTGTAAGTCAAAAAACGTTTTATTTCGTGATGTAATTATTATATGCTCTTGGTTCTTGTTTATGCTGGTGTATTTATTAAGTAATTAATGGGAATTATATTAAATTAAATGATTTGAAATTGTACTTATTTAGACGAGTATATGAGCAGCTGGTTATCAACAAAATAAAGTATTATTATAATACAAAGTATCGAAAGTATATAAATATCGAATTATTGAAAATAATATTTTAATAATAGAGTAAAGTATATAATAAATACATTTTTTATGTATTTTTTTTTTTCGTAGATTTTAATTTTGGGGTTAAGGTTAAAATGGTGGAAAAGATAAAGGTAAAAAAAGAGAGATAATTCCGCACCCTAAGCCTTATTCCCCCATATGTTCTTGATAATTTTTCTCCTTTATCGTACTCGTCGCGTAAAACCAAGTAGACACGCAAAATTTCGTGCTTTTAACCCTAACAGGTTTTCAAATTATGAGGAATAACCACATATAAAATGTCATCTTCAAAATATTTTAGGTGCCTTGAAGCATTTTAGAACACATTTCTTTGTGAATTTTTCTTAACGTTTTTTAAGTAGGATCACTCCTTTAAGTATCCTATAAACGGAATTTCCTGTATAAAAAAAACAATTTTCAATACTTCGACACTTTCCATACTTTTGATACTTCGATACCTTCGATATCGGTTCCATCGACTAATATCGATGCTTGCACTAAACGTCAGTAGATTTTCAAAAAGTTTCGTATTAAAAAAAACACGAAGTTATAATTTAATCGTATTCAAATTAAAAATTTTTCATTTAATGGTTATAACGGTCGAGGAATGATATCTTGGAATTAGTCCATCACATCGAGATTTTATCGTATTTCTATAATTTTTTAATTTTTGCTCTTACCTTTCGACTTTGTTGAAATAAGATTCTGAACTTTTAACTAATTCCAAATTAAAGCTAATGGAACTGTAGTGTAACCCGAGATGGTCTCAAAACTAGTGCACAATTTAATTAAGTTTGTTTCTTCGTAAGACTTAACTCACTCTGTTGGTGAAATCGATATGCGAAAGCTTATGGGGTTGGCACTTACGATATAGTAGAGGCACATTTATCATCGTTTTGAGAGGTTGAAGACGTAAAAAGCGCCCCGATTTTTTCCCTCCCACGTCTAAACAACGGCCTCTGTAAGTGAAAAATGAATAGACGTCGTCTTATCTTCTCATTTTTTTCCCACCTTTCATGCACGGCTACATCAACTACCCGTTCTCCTTTAGCGCTTCTTTTCTTGTTCTTTAATTATGCGATATTTGTAAGCTTCGAGGATTTAATTATTTTAAACGGTGGAAATCCAAGGAACACGATTTTTTTGGGTAAAAGGGAATATTAAGGGGGCTTACTGGAGAAGGTTTTCCTTTTTCGTGCCATACTTTATTTAATCCTTGCGACCGGGACAAAGGACCCAGAATACACAGAGAATTTGTTTCCTTTTTGGTTTTCAGGGTAACTTTAGATTGTCTTTTTATCCTACAACTGAAACCTTTTTCTATTAGGAAAAGGAAACTTTTTCTATTAAACGTTTCTCTCGGAGAGATTTTCTGAAAAGTTTTAACAAATAACTAAGGGTTATTTAGGCCGTTCGCTTCGACGTTTCAGTGTAATTGAATTGTACAGCTGCTCGGGGTTTTGTTTGGCGGTAATTCTAAAGGACGATAAATCAAGGATGAAGAAAAAAACAAAAAGAATCCGATTGATTTAGGTTGAATTCGACAAAGGTCAGAGCAACGAAAGAGTCTCCTTGCTCATTAGAAAACTCAAGTTTTATTTGGAACGAACGAATTTTAAATTTTGCTTAAAAAAAGGAAGTTAATTTTAAAAAGCGGGGGGAAAAAATGAAAATAAACTGATAAAGTCACCCGTAATCGTGGGTGGATGAAAAACGTCCTTTTATATCTTACTCGGGAGCAGCAATATTAAAAATTATGGTAGGTTGAAGGTGGGTTAAGTTGTCGGGATTTTTCATGGACTTTTGGGTTACGGAAGCTTTTTGCTTGATGACAAGACGCAAAGCTCTCAACACGGGTACGTCGGAAGTCGTAAAAGTAAAAGGAGCAAGCTTATAATAGATTGTAAAACCTTTTTTTATTCTCCTTAAGGATTTTCTAAAAAGAAAGTTCGATAAAATATATAGAGGTGTTTTAAAAGTAAAGTTGTTATATTTCAATAATTGGTTGATTATTCTTCGACTTTATCGCATTTAAGTATTTCTCTAGATGCTGTTGTTAAACTTAGCGATCGATCAAGAATTTACGTAATCTAGCGCTTCAGATGTTTCGCCAAATATCATATTTCGATGCCTTCGATTTGCTTTGACACATGAATCCGATCGACGTGTCAAAGTGAAATTTATGTTAAGACATATAATCATATAAAATCTTTGAATATGCAAATTTTGGGGTGGTAAAAACCCGAAATATTATACTATCGTATTTTAATTCAGATGAAAGTTGGAGTAATAAAAGTTGCAGTAATAAAACAAAATTAACGTTGTTACTCCTCCTCGTTTTATTGTTTCAATTTGATCTCAGTCCTTCCTTCCCTCTTATCTCGTATACATGAAAGTTTGCATTCGAGCAAAACCTGGAATTAAATTTACCTATACTGTCATAAACATACATCAAGGCGTCAAGGTCATTCATACTGTATGAATGTGCCTTTTTTCCATTTTTATTTTTGATATAGGGGTGATGCTATAATTATGTTACCAGACCATAAATCTTTAACAACAAAACAATGATTAATTTAACTACGAAGGCTTTCGCTAAAATCTGATGCAACAAGAGCAAGTTTGATATTTGGAATTGATGCCATATTATGGATACATCGTTATTCAGATAGCCGCTTTGATCTCAAGTACCAAATGCTCACAGTAAAGCACGTATATATAACCATTGTAGCGTGGGATGATTCAACATAATCGTCAAGTTGATTTGACGTTAAATCGTATTTTATATGGTTTGGAAGAGACACAATTTGTCATAAGAAGATAATTATCCTCAAATCGCCCGCAAACCAAATACAAATGGCAAAAACATGGAACGAGTTTAGGAACAAGATATCTATCTGAAACATTGTTCCAGGGACGTCGTCAACAGATCCATAGCGTCGAGTGATTAAAATCTTACTGGATAAGCTTGTCCTAAGACATCAATATCATTGCATTGCTTTGCAGCCATTCTGTTGGTTCAAATGAACCATTTGAATCACTTGATCCTGTTTCCCAAGAAGGTTGCAACATAGTATTCTAAACGTCAAAGATCTTTTCAAGGGGTGCATGGTAAAACCCGATAGCTTTTAGTTTTAGTTCTAGTATTAGTCCTAGTAATAGTTCTAGTGTTAGTTCAAATTTTAATTCTTTTCTATACGCTTAACTATACGAATCTATTTCTATACCTTCATTTTGATAAGCAAAAAAATATTTTATGTGTAACTTGTATATTTTTTTCATAGCTGTTGGAAAGTGCCTCACATAAAAGGTAATTTCATATATTTTTAATTTTTTGAAAAAAGTGTTACAAGTAAATTTACGTAAATGTTGTTTTTTTTTATAGAGACAGATAATTAGACTATTGATTTTTAATTAATCGAGATAAATGTTTCGATAAAGGTACTCAAAGGAATTCTATAAGACAAAATGTAAAAACTGTATGCAGGAGCCTCACCTCTACTATACCTCTATACATTTATTTATTTATTTATATTCGGGACACATATAGGAGAAATCCCAAGAAAGTGTCCACTACAATAATACAAAAGAAACAGCAAACTTAATAAGAAAACAAAAAAAAGTATTGAAAGCATGAAGCAATAACAAATACAAAAATAAAATATCAAATTATAAGGTCTATAAAACGGACTATTATTATTGTTTTTCCCTTCTGCTCCATCAGCTGCAAAAAATCAAATAAATATGCAAAACGAATGTCAAACGAATATGCATTAGAAAATATGTAATACATCTCGATTGAGTAAATTAAATTTACAAAAAAACTAATGACAAATACTTAAAGTAAGAACAGATTTTTTAAACGACATCATTGAATCACAAAACTTCATTCTTTTTTAAATACATCTTTACAGCTGTCCGTTATTATAAGACTGCATAAAGCTCGCATTGCCTTCTTCTGCAAATTAAAAATGCTTCTTAAGCCAGAAGAATTACCCTAAACCATATATTGCAGTAAAATAAGCAAAATAGGCTATTTTAGCCGTCTCATGAAGTATAATTTGGCTGAGATGTCTAATTGTAAAAATTGCTGATCATGTGATATCAATATGTGGATTAATTTAATTTAATTGATCAAGAGATCAACCCAAAAACTTAACTGCGGGTGGTTGGAGGGTATTTTCATAGCAATAATAATTGGTTTCGTTTTATTTTCATTTAGTTCCAGGTAGTTGTTCATGAACAATTCCTTTGACTGAGTTAAAGTAACAGAAGATGTTAAAGGTAGTAATTGCAGATCAGAATCTTTTATTAACCATCCACGTAAATACACATATCATCATGCAGATAGATCATTGAAGTATATTAGAAATAATAAAGGACCGAGTATTGATTCCTGTTACACTTCACATATTAGTTTAGATATTCCAGACATACCTATTATTATTCCAAAAGATATGATCTAAGTATTTAGTTCTTGACCTCTTAATTATATGAAAATATAATTTTCTGATTATTACGCTGTGACTCACCGTATCAAATGCTTTACGTAAATCAATAAAACTAATTTGCACCGACTGTTCTTCATTCAGGACGTTTTGTGCAAAATATGTAACATCCATTATTGCCATTATTAATGAACATATTCAAACTTAAAGTAACAATATTTCTGCAAAATTTTTAAGAAACCCAAATACCAAGAACATTACAATATAACTGTCAGTTATTTGTACAAAAAGTCTCTACGATGCCCGATACAAGAAATTCTTATATACACAGGGAGATTCAAAAAACCGTTGACAGATTTCTAGAGCAGGCAATAAATGAAAAACTAAGGTGAATAGTCTTAATATATATGGGCTCACCAGTGCCCGCTTAACGAGATATTGGGCGTCATGATTTCTTTAAAATTAAACATTACCTGTAGTAATAAAAGAGCCTATTTTAAAAATTTTTTCTGCTATTTTAAAAATTTTCTTATCAATTTGGACAAACGGACAGTATAGTTATGTAAAGTGATTAATTATTTATCAAATTAGGTCTTACAAAACTTTGATTACAGTAATAATTTTTAGGAAACGCAAGTTTGAAGAAAATTTGTTCATTAAATTTCTGTAAATTTAAACATCTGACGCACAATAATTGTATCATTTTTAGTATGTCCAACATTTATTACCGCAAGAATACCCGATCAAGACTAAAATCCCGGCAAAAAGGCCCTACACCACAGAGCTTGATATCGTTGTAATCGCTCAATGGAAAGTTTTGCGGGAAAGTTAAAGGTAAAAATTAAAATTTGCAATGGTGGAATACGACGCATTCTTAACGTGAGGTGTATTTTATTTTATCCATATTTCATATAGTTTCGCAGAAAATCGGAGTTTAGTAGGATCGGGTTATTTTGAAAATCACCTTTAAATTTGAAAAGTTTTCGTCAAATAGTTTTTATGAAAATAATCTTAAAGTACAACAAACTTGCTGCGCCCTGAAAAATTGGGTACCTTTTTCACTTAACTCGCGGTAAAAGAAAAACCAAAGACGCGACAATTTTTAAATTGACGTATGATTTTAACAGACCCAAATTATTTTCATCATTTGGTTACGAAGATATCGATCTATAAAGTGAGGGGCCTTAACTTTTTGCACGAACTTTAGAGTCCTCATAAGGCTGCTTCGAAAACCGTAAATTACTTAAAAAGTAATGTAAGCGAATTGAGAGATAATTGATGGCACTTTACCAAAAAATTTTACTGTTTGACAAAATTTACAGTGTCGTAGAGAATATTTAAAGAAAAACTATTTGTTATTGCAGATAATGTTTTCTTTTAAAGAAGCTTATGTCTCGTTAAAGAGACATTTGAGTATTAAGAGTATTCATCTTAATTTTTCGTGTATTATCTGCCCTACAAGTTTGTCATTCGTTCTTTGAATTATACTGTATACATATATCATATTTGACTATAATGATGTTGATACTTGCCATACGTTTTTGATTCATTAATTCATACGTTTGAATTAATTCTCTCTGTATGTGATTTTCCATGATATTTTCATCATTGCTGTCAATTGACGGCACCCTATGACAAAACTTTTCCTACTACTGAGTCTATGTTGACTATTATACATGATTTCACATTCATCAAGTCTGACTCATTACGATAACGTCTGTCTCCTATCAACGTATTTTTGGACACTCCAAAAGAAATTATTCTAAATGTATCTCCTTTTAGGTTTCATATTAACTATGAAACATTACAAATTAAGTAAATATTTTTCTAGAACAACATACAGTTTCTATTTATCATGATTTGTGGATGATTCAATTAACTCTTCGTCTGGCGGCGTGGTCTTCGAGTCCACAGCAAAATGATAATATTAGCTATTTGTTGAATTGTTTTTCTTAAAATTTCTAAGGTATATATTACATATTAGTTATGTCTAAGGTATGGCATATGAGATATTTTCCCTTACAAGGACAAAACATAGGTGATAACTACGTGCTACGTGATAAACTAGCAGCACTCTATACTACAGTTGACAAGTTTAATGATAACTGTGAGAAAACTGATGATGTGGACAATTGTGCAAATCTGATAAGGGAGCGATTGTAGATGGTCCAATTAGAGCCAATAGAAGAGAACTTCTTGAGGTAATGCTAACTAAAAACAGGTAATTATTATCTTCCCTATTCGCATTTAGTAATGATATGACTACAGCTTCGTATGTAGAAATAAAAGAAAAGAATGTGATGTCAGTAATGATCTAAGAAAACCCGAAATAATTACTTTTTATAACAGCACAAAATGTGGAGTAGATCGAATGCACGCATCATATAATGTTGCCAGAAATATAAAACGTTGACTAATGGTAATTTTCTATAGTATCCTTAATACAGCAGCAATTAACACTTTTGTTATCTACAAAGGCACCACGTCAAATGGTAAATTTGCTATAACTCAATACCACTTCAGTCGACAATTTTAAAATATCTTATTATGGAGTTATTGAAAGATAATATGCGAAAGGCTGGTCACTTTTGCAATAGTTGTAAATGATGATTGTACATGGAGCACATAATGGCATTTTGCAAGGATTTTGTTGAAAATAGAGACCGTAGTTTGAGACCTTCCAGTTTGAGCATAGAATATTATTCTTTAGTTATGATACTTTCGATAACAATTTATATATTTTTACATAAATATCATTAAATATTATATTGTTTTTAAATTTTGGAAACATATGATTAAATTAGGGTTTTTTTTTAATTTACTTCTGGTGATATTCAAATTTATTTATTCTAAACTAGTTTCGAGCTAGCCTGCTCTCCTTCAGTAGATATCTACAAGTTTACAAAATATTCAACATAAATGATATATATTAATACAATAGTGAAATCTTACGTAATTATTAAAGAATTAGAAAAATTAATTGAAATTTTTCAAAATGTATATCAAACGTTATTATGTGACGTTAGTTGGCAATACAGAATGTTAAGACAAAATTTGAAATTTTAACAGTGTAAACAACCCAAAACTTGATTATTATTATGTTGCCAAACACCGCCATCAAACACATAACTCTCCCCCCCTTGTACATGAAATAGTTATTTTTGTTTGCGTTCTTTATTTGTGTAGTTTAGGTATGGATCTCTCAGGCAACTATAGATTGGTTTTTGGGTCCGGATGATTTGTTCATTAAGGCTTATAATATTACTGTTAGTTTCAATAAACTTGTTGGTTTCGTACATTTCCATTATTTCCATAAGGTAGCTTTTATTAAGTTGATGTAGTAATTTAATGTTTTTATTTTAAATTAGATGTTTTCCGAATGCCGATTTTGAGCTGTTTTTATGTTCTTTAAGTCTTGTTTGTATGCTTCTCCCCTTTTTACCTATGTACGTGGTTGAACAGGTCCCACATTGTAATTGGTATATGTCACTTTTAGCAAGAGTTGTAGTTTTGTTTTTGTTATTAACTAATAATGCTTTAAGATTGTTTTTGTTTTTAAATGTCATTGTTATGTTGAACTTATGGAACATTTTCTTGATTTTATGGAATATTTCTCCTGGGTAGGTTATGGATCTGTACGTTGTTGGTGTATTTGGTTTTCGTTCGGATAGGGAAGTTATTTCTTGAAGATTACATTTGTTTTGTATTTTCGAAAATATTCGTTGGATATATATATAAGTGGGAAGCTGTTTTCGTTTGCAATTTGGTGGATAATTTCGATTTCTTTTTCTAGGTCTTGTTGTTCTAATTTTGAATGGAAAGCTCTGTATAAATAAGCCCGGTATGCTGCCATTTTATGAGTTTCATCATGATGAGAATGCAATGGGTTGGTGGTACTAGTTTGTGTAGGTTTCTTGTAGATGTCATATTTAATTTTGTTGTATGAATGTCGTAGTGTATAGTCTAAGAAATTTAATTTTTAATTGTTTTCAGTCTCGATAGTGAAGTTAATATCCGACCGAAAACCTAATACACCAACAACGTACAGATCCATTACCTACCCAGGAGAAATATCAAGATACAAAATCAAGATAATGTTCCATAAGTTCAACATTACAATGACATTTAAAAACAAAAACAATCTTAAGGCATTATTAGTTAATAACAAAAACAAGACTACAACTCTCGCTAAAGGTGGCATATACCAATTGCAATGTGGGACCTGTTCAGCCACTTACATAGGTGAAACGGGGAGAAGTATCCAAACAAAGCTTAAAGAACATGAAAAGTATTCAAAATCGGCATTCGGAAAACATCTAATTTTCAGCAACCACATATTTGATGAAAATAAAAATATTAAATTACTACATCAACTTAATAAAAGCTACCTTATGGAAATAATGGAAATGTACGAAATCAATAAGCTTATTAAAACTAACAGTAATATTATAAGCCTTAATGAACAAATCATCCCGACCCAAAAACTGATCTATAGTTGCCTGAGAGATCCATACCTAAAATACAAAAATAAAGAACACAAACAAAAATAACTATTTCGTGTACAAGGGGAAGAGAGTTATGTGTTTGGTGACGGTGTTTGGCAACATAATAATAATCAAGTTATGGGTTGTTTACACTGTTAAATTTTCCAATTTTGTTTTAACATTCTGTATAACCAGCTATAGTCACATAATAATGTTTGACATACATTTTGAAAAATTTCAATTAATTTTTCTAATTCTTTAATAATTACGTAAGATTTCACTATTGTATTAATATATATCACCAGAAGTAAATTTTTAAAAAATACCCTAATTAATAATTGGTGAAAAAAGGATTTTAAAAGGTTATTTATATATGATAAATCTTGATATGATAAATCTTTTTTAAATCTGATTAACATGAGAAGTGAGTTTGGAATTGGTCCTGTATTAGATTATCAAATCTTCGTTTGGCGGTGTGGTCTTCGAGTCCACAGCAAAATGATGATATTAGTTATTTTATGAATTGTTTTTCTTATATATAGTACAAGAATCGCACAAAACACACATATCAGAACATACCACTGGAAGATGCGTTAGTGTCCTTCATATTTCCTTTTTTTTATCTATTATATATTAAGTCATTTAGGTTCGTAGCTATTATTTGATGCAGTTTGATCCCTTATTTAAGTCCCCATTATTTCCATATAAATTTCATTTCCTGGAGTATAGTTTACAGATGCGAAAAGTCTCACAAGGAATAAGCCACGCTTATTCAGAATATATGTATATTCAGAAAGGCTTTTTAAAATATCAATGAGAGACTATCTAGAATGGACAATGACTGAATTTTATCGGATACGCTTATGGTGGTATAATCTGATGAAGTGGGAAACCACGTACGTTGCAGAATGGACAAACCAAAAATCATATTTACCAAAATGTATGGAAATAACATCCTTTGTCACAGGGTCTTACGAGTTTTATATCTACATTACGTATCTAAAGAGGAAAGCCGTCAAAGAATGAAGAAAAAGATTGAACTAATAACTACAATGACCGCTTGTAAACTCGAATACCTCGGTCATATAATTAGATGCGAGAGAAAATACAGTGTATTACAGACAATATTGCAGGGTTGCAAATTCATAGAGTATCCGTTTTAGAATGTGCTTTTCAGGAATATTAGACCTATTCAGTGTCATTATCTGTCTTATCACAATCTCAGACCTAAACCCTTGTAATTCAGCTACGTGTTATGATTCCCTTTTATAAAAATTTAATAGATAGAAAAAATTAAATTACAACTTCGATTAAGTACAATTTTCAGAATGTTCTTTTTTTATTGTATTTGCTTGCAGACAACTTCTAAAGATTCAATATAGAAAAAAAGGAACGCACGTAATTGTGGCTAATTACTCCTAAGGGAAGGTGATGTTCACTAAAATTACTTCAAATGGGTTTCCTCCGTATTGCGGTGTGTATTTATGACCTTTCTGTAGTAAAGGAAGGAAATATCGTAAATTACTGGTAACGTTCACTGGGAATTAATTGATATTTACCGCTTCGTTTTGCACAGTCTGCGGAAATTGGGTTCGCATAAACAAAACAGCGGGTTGAGTATACCAGTGGGGTATAATTTATTTATCAAGTAGAAAATACTAAATAAAACTTGCACGCAACCATTAATCCTGTCGACACCCTCTACTTCGTGGCAATATTGCACATATCGTAAGCGGGTTTTAGTCATCAATCATACTTTAAAAGCGATGAAGAGACTCTTAGGCAAGATTTCGCGATAGAATATAAGATGCAAATTTTAATTTTTGAATAATTTTTCCCGTTTTGGTGTAACTTTTTTTGGGGCATTGTGAAATGTTTGTTGAATTGGAAGTTTGTCATTTCCAGATTGTACGTGCATAAATATGTCGCGTGCAGCCATCTGCATCGGGCGTTAATCCTCGTAACGGTCAAGTGAATGCACCATTGTCCAAGTCCACTAATTGGAAACTCTATCGCGAACTAGTCAATGGGCCAGTCAATTTTATTGAGTCGTTAAATAATGGACACCTGGTTCAGTTATTTTCTGAGTGATACTTCAAACTTTATTGCAACCCCATTACAATGGTTCACGTTAAAACTTATCTATTAAGAAAAAAGGCTATATGAAAATACATATCTGATTTAAACTTTCCGGTTTCTTAACTGTAAGAGTGAAAATATCGGATACGATTCAAATTTTTACTCCCCGTTTCGTCCCAATTTCACGCTTCGTTACAGTCGGTATCATTTCACCCTCAACTTTTCAAAATAGGATATTTGAATACTCCTATCGTTGGGATTGCGTGATCGGCCGTCAATTTCGATTCGCGGAACGAATAAATTTTACAACGAGTCCGCTATAAAGCAATGCGAAAAGGGAAAATATATTGCAGGGATCCCGTGAACCCGGGAGTTGGTTGTCTGAGAGTCCGGTGCCTCAGAAACCTTCCCATAGCATTGGACCGATGTTGAAATATACATATCCAATATCTAGAGCTTCGGATCTAAGCCGAATCTCAAAGTCCACGTTATTATACCTTGAATATCAAGAAGTGAAAAGAAGGAAATACGTGTGTCTTCATCCCTTTTCAATATGTAGGTGTGGGTGTAGTAAAATCTCTATATAACGGGCTAATATTGAGAAAGTAGTATCCGTTTTATATATATAATTAATTCACTGATTATCAATATTTCGTTTCAAAAGTTTTTTATAATATACTCCGTTTGTTAACTACATGAAAACGCAAAAAATTATCAAGTTTTTAGTGTACTTTTTTGTATCTTTCTCGATGTTGACTCATAGCTACAACTTACGTATTATGATCTGGTTCCCGAGTGTTATCCGTAACAACTCAAAAAGGAACAAATTAGGAATAAAATTAGTAATAACTTTCGTATCAAAAGTTTGTTTGAATGATACTCTTTACTATATTACCTTTAACTAATTCATACAATTTTCATATTTGCAAGAGAAATATATTGATATCGTATAAATATAATTGAAAATATGTATTGTATATATATTGTAATATATATTGAAAAACGATCCACAAGAAGATCATTTTGTTGAGTTAAGAAATACTACATATTCTCAAAGTAAGTATATAAGTTTTCTTGATGATCTAAGTATATCAATTATATTGAAACAAAAGTATCTTAATGTGCATGAACTATCTTAATTTTTTGCAAAACGTGTGTTAATATCTTGAAACTAGAATATATTGGCGTTGCACTAAATATTTTATTGTCTTCTAATAGGAATATTACCAATCTTTAAACAAGAGTCATGAAACACAGTCATTTACGTAACTACATACTGGGTTTTATTACCATCCAAATTTGTAATTTTATAACAATTTTAGTCTATTTCCAAAGATTTCAGATAATGCTAACCATATTTCGACTATTAGAAATATATTTTAGAGATATTTTGACAATTCTAAACAGCTTGTAGACGATTGCAGTCAACTTTAGACAATAATAGGTTATTAGAGACATATTTTAGTAAGTTTCTCACGATTTTAGATAGTTTTTGATTTTTAGATAACACGGTTATTTTCAAAATACCTCCTATGGCCAAACAAAAAAAATCCACAAGTTTGTAGTTTCGTTTCACAACATCGATTAAATTTGTTGGTTATTTTATGAAATTCAAATACATATGTCATCTAACAATATCACAAATATCACATTTTAAGAAAAACCAGGAAGTTTCCTGTCTCCCTTCAGTTCATTTTCGAATGAGAACGAGTTTACATTTCGTTTTAATTTATAAGTTAATACAATACGTGTAGCAACCACAAAATTTTCACTTAAATTTATGGTTTCACATTCTATTTTTAATTGTTTTCACGTAATTATTTTAATTTCAGTTGTTTTTAAGATAGAATTATTATAGTAGATAGGATTATAGTTATATACTTTAAATATACGACATCAAATTTGTTATAATTTTTTAAACTAAATTTTTACAGCGTCTCTGAAGGTGATACATCGATATCGAATCTTGTAAGACAAAAATTTAAAATAATAAACCAGTAAAAGGTACAGTCTAAACACTTATTTTTATTTTTACTCCCGAAAACTGGTCGATCGTGGATCAAATAAACCCTTATGCATTGAAAAAATAAATCCTTATGCTTTGAACTTGTGGATCATACTAAACTAATTTTGGATCATTTTGAATAGTTCTTAATGATTTTAAACAACTTGAGACAATTATAGATGACAATGTAGACATATTTTAGACAGTTTTTGATGATTTTATTAGAAATATATTGTATACAAGTTTTGCATGATTTTACCAACTCGTAGATGATTTTAGACAACTATAAATAATAATAGGCGATTTTAGAGACGTATTTTAAACATATTGTTAAGGGTTCTTTTTTCTGTCTATATTGTAAACCCTATCTCTAATCGTCTTTGATCGTTTAAAGATGTTTGAAATTATTAATGATCGTCTCAAATCAACCAAAATTAATTTAGAATCATCCACAGGTTGTGTAAAATCACGCAACATTATCTAAATTAACCCAGTTGTTTAAACTTATCCAAAGTTGTTTAAAATCATCAAAAACTGTCTAGAATTTTTGTACTTTTTATTTTAAAATGGATCGAAATGTTTTCGTTCTACCGGAAACATTTATAATAAAAGTTAAACTCATTCACTCAAAAAGAGATAATTTACAATCAACTGTATATGTCTCTAAATCAAATAATTAAATTTTTATTACATTAAAATAACACATTTAACTCATTACTATTTTTTATTAATTTTGATTTTTAACACACATTTTTATTATTAAAATTTTGCAATATGACTTAAATTGTTTTGATCGTATTTTAAAATAACGACATTATATAATAAGTTCTTGTAGTATTTAATTAAAAGAAAAAAATTTTGTAGGTAAGTTTATCAAGTTTCTTGATGACAAGGTAGAATGAAAACATTTCGGTCCATCTTAAAATAAAAAGTACAAAAAATAACTAATTTTTCATATTTTTGACAGTTTTTGACAATTTTTAACAACTTTAGACAAGTTTAGAAAACTGGCTTAATTTAGAAAACGTTGCGTGATTTTAGACAACTTGAGGATAATTCTAAATAAATTTTGGTTGATTTGGGAAGATTACTAATAATTTTAAACATCTTTAAACAATCAAAGACGATTAGAGATAGATTTTAGACAGTATTTGGTGATTTTAAACAACTTTAAACATATTTAGACAACTGGGTTATTTTAGATGATGTGGAAGATTCTAAACTAATTTTGGTTGATTATAGTCGGATATTAATGATTCTAAACATGTTTAGGCATTTAAAAACGATTAAAGATATATTTCAGATAAATTTGGATGATGTTAGTTATCTAGAGCAATTATTAACTATTTGAGACATATTTTATATAAATTTTGGATGATTTTAAATAACTTGTGGATGATTTTAGAAAACTTTAGCCGATTATAGGCTATTAGAGACATATTTTTGACAGTTTTTGATGATTTTTAATGGTTGTTAATAATTTTAAAGAACTTTAGACAATTGTTGACGATTATAGACATAGTTTAGAGAGTTTTTGAGAGTTTTTGATGATTATTTTAATCATAAGGGTTTTTGATGATTGTAAAGAACTTTAGACAAGTTTAGACAACTGAGTTAATTTAGATAACGTTGTATGATTTTAAATAACAAGTGGATGATTTTTGACTACTTTGGGCAATTATAGGCTATTAGAGATATAGTGTATACAAATTTTATATGATTTTACCAACTCGTTAGATAACGTTACATGATTTTAAACAACTTGTGGATGATTCCAAACTAATTTTGGTCGACTTTAGATCACTACTAATGATTTAAATATCTTTAGACAATTAGAGACATATTTTAAACAGTTTTTGATGATTTTGGACATCTCTAGACAATGATTTTACCAACTCGTCGGTGATTTTAGACAATTATAGGCTATTAGAGACATATTTTTGATGATTTTAAACTGGTTTAGTTAATTGGATTAATTTAGATAACGTTGAATGATCTTAGACAACATGTGGAAAATTCTAAGTTAATTTTGGATGATTTCAAATGGTTATTAATGATTTTAAAGAACTTTAGACAATTGTAAACGACTATAGACATATTTTAGACAGTTTTTGATCATTTTAGACAACTTTAGACAATTATTAGCTGGTAGAGATATATTGTATACAAATTTTAAATGATTTTACCAACTCATCGGTGATTTTAGATAACTTTAGACAATTATAGGCGATAAGCGACACATTTCAGAAAGTTTTTGATGATTTTAGACAACTTTAGACAATTATTGGCGATATATTGTATACACATTTTCGATAATTTTACTAACTTGTAGATGATTTTAGATAACTGTAAACAATTATAGGTTATTAGAGACATAATTTGGACACATTTCATGATTTTAAACAACTTTAGACAACTTTAGACATCTGAATTAATTTATATAACGTTGCATGATTTTAGACAACCTGTGGATGATTAATAAACTAATGTTGGTTGATGAGTTTAAACAATTCTTATCTAACGTTCTAGGAGTTGTAAAAACTATTCGTACTCAAGGATGATTTTTTTTAATTTTCCGGTTTCTACCAGCGGCGTATTGCCATCATTAGGAAACCACGTTAATTTAATTTCTCAAAACTTAAATTGTTCTTGTTGTTTCTTCTTATCATTATTTCTCTCCGATTTGTTTCTGGTTTTTATCTGTTATTGTATTTCTGTAATTAATTTGCTATGTAATTTTCTTTCTTCCGAAGGCGCCTTCAAAAAATTTTTTTTAATGTTAAATTTAATAAAATTTATTAAATACAATTTTATCACTTTCTTCAGTTGATGAAAGAAATTTCATTTTTTAATTATTAAAGTAATCAATCCGTATGAAAGCGAATTCAAATGATAACTTTTTGGCTTCTTTATGTGCCAATTTTGAATGTGGAGCATACTCCTGGAATAAGAAAAGATTTTTCTTTTTTTTCAAAAAATCTTACTCTTGTAACAATAATATTGTATGAATCTTCATTTAAGTATTATAAATTATTAACGCAGGAATTAAACTTCTTGGATATTGAGAATAGGATATACTTCATTCGGTAATACTTCTATCCTTAAAACAAAAAATATTTTTTATTGTTTGTATTGTTATCCATATCACCAAATCGATTAAATAATTAAATAAAAGATTTATACTATTGTGATTATTTTTTTTTATTTTTCTCTAGACATGATAACAACTCCAGCGTTTTTATTATATATTTATATTATTTATGTTTTATCTGTTTGAGAATTTTGTTTTCTTGTATTGTTTCTCTATTTTTTGTTATAGAACTAGAAACATTCGAATTTAGCCAAACATCTTTTAAAACGGCTAAACCCAAATATTTCTAGTTCTAAGTCCAATGTGAGTTCTACTTTTAGTTTATTAAACATATATAACATGTTTGTACTGAATCACAAGTAAAACTAGAATTAACAATTAGTTCTAGTGTCTTAGATTAGCCCGAGTAGTGTTGTTTTAGCTACGATTTTGACATTTATAAAAATATTTTGAAATGATTGTATACAATTTTGAATTAATGTCAGTTCTAATAACATTCCCTGCAGATATAACTAAAAATTCAGCGATCTCATCTGAATTAAGTGTTTCGAAATGTAAATACATAACAATTAATGTTGATAATAAATGTATTGTAGCTCGTTCAATAAATTAATAAGTTCAATATTGATTCAATAAATTAGGTCTGTTCTGATTGAGTGAAAATTGTGTTACGTAATGAAACCAGAGCAGTAATGAACTTCATTACGTAACTCAAATCACCTCAAATCAGTGTGATAATGATGACTTATCCAAGCAGTCTTGGATAAATAAATACACTAAAGTATAAAATTGTTATTATTGATAATATGACTAAAAAATAATTTGGTCGTTTTAACACAGCTCATTATATCTGCTACAAAATTAGATCATATAAAATTAAAATAAATTAGTCATCAAAAATGCGATAAAAAATGAATTTGAAATTAATTTGATTAAAAGAGAAAGAGTAATCAACTTTATGTAATCGATTATTAACCGTTATCCTTTGGTGAACTCACCTGCCCCCAATTTACCATTAATTACTCTTTCGTCCCTTTTTTCAGCTTATTTTTTGTGCTCAGCTTAGTAACGCTTCTGCGAAGAACCTCGAGTAATTAACCGCTTCATAATTAATAACCCCATCAAATTTAATAGAGAATGACGCGCTCGCCCAAGGGGTTTTATTAATTCAGAAACCAGCCAAGTTCTACCTCTTTTCAAGATAGAGTCATTTGAATTATTTGTATGTTGATTATTGACTTTTCATTTTAAATGTATGCAAAGTGAGTTTATACACATTTCATTGGCTAAGTAGGAAAGTATTTTCAGTTTCAATTCATATTTCATTTTATTTTTATAATTAAAATAATAAAAAGAACAAAGATAAATATTATTATATTTGAATAAAGGTTATGATGCGTTGGTTTGAAGTTTGAAAAGTGGAGTTTAAAACGATCGGATTTGTATGGGTACTTTTTAGGTGATACATTTTACGTAAAATCTCACCATAAAAAGAAATGTTTATTTAAATATCGAAATGTCATGCTGAGCTCAGCGCGAATTATTGCGGATTTACCAGTCATGTTTAATTTAGGACAAAGTAAAATTTATTCCGTATTCAGAGAGCGGTAGGGAGAAACTTGGAAATGGTGAAATCGCGTAGGCTGTATGAAGTTTATCACGAGTACGCGTTGCGCAATTTCGGTGCATTTAATAGTTGGATTTGTGGATTTGGGGGAATATATATTTAACAATTTGAATCCCTTTACTTTGGACTTGCAATTATTAATATAAGTACGAAGGCTTTCTTTCACTGCCATTTATGATGGATCTGATGTTAGAACTAACACTAGAACTATTACTGTGATTAACAATAGATCTAAAACGAGAAACTTTCGGGTTTCTTTAGCGTCTTTTGAAGAAGGTTGCAATATGGCATCTGAAACGTCACTTTTTAAACGATGGTAAAACCCGAAAGCTTTTAGTTTAAACCTAGCATTAGTACTAGTAATAGTTCTAGTGTTAGTTCAAATTTTAGTTCGAACATTTATTAAACTTACCAAGTTCATATTCAGTTTCCTGATCCTCCGCTATAGTTTCCATTGTCCCATACTTGTAGTGGGGAGAAATAGTGTCACTACCGCTGCTTCCGGTGGAGGACGGTACCGGAAACCGGTCTTACAATCGCCTGTGAACCGCACTTTCCGCACATCTCGTTCCCGTATTGCACTAAAATTGCGTAATCATCGCCCACTGTCATTAAGAGCAAATGGGAATTACCCCACAATTTCCGGTTTAGTAAGGACCACACTGTTGTCTCCTCTTTGTTTCTTCACTCTCGTAAAATATCGCGTTTTGCTCTGTCGTCAATATAACGGAACGGATGCGACAAACGACCCTTTTTGTTTTTATAACCTTGTCTCTTTCAAATGTAGCCGTAAAATCGCGACAGATGACGCCAAATATCGTTTTTCGTAGCTTTCCATCTAACCTTTGTCTTGAATGGAAAAAAAAGAAATCGCAAACATATCCCCGAAAAGCCTGTTAATGAACGACCGAATCGTTAAACGCGCGCGAAAGTAACAGTTTATGTGATTTTCGTGATAATGATGATTAACTCGTCTCTCGTATTGAGAGACGAACGGTTATCATCGATTATTTAATAAAAGGGATCCAGTCGAAATCGCTTTGGTTGTAAATTAGTAAATTAACCCGAAATATACATTTTCGATGGATTAATTGATAAAGTTAATATTAACTTCAGATTTATTAGAGTTTCGATCAAAACTTCGCTAATTAGTCAAATTTTCTCAACCGTGTAACGTTTGCTCTTTTGACGTATTGTCCAGTTGAGTTGTGGCCTACAGCAAATGCGAAAATAGAGAGTGAGAGCAATTAACTCTGTTCACTGGCTTATGAAATAGATTCTGCATGGTTGATTTGATACTGATATTGGAAGGTGATGGCTTACGAGAGAGGAAACGTTTACAATTTGTTATTTATTTTCACATAGGTTATGAATAATTAAAGAAACTTCAAAAAAATTAGTAATGAGTTGATGTTTTTATCAAAATTCGATTTAGATGGCTTAGTAGTGAAGATACAAAAGCTCCGAGTTAGTTCTAATTGATTACGTTTGGCCTTATTTCTGATTGCTATATCGATTAAGCAATTCAGTGAGCACATTATAGTCGATCAATTGACATTGATTTCTATTCTGGAACATATCTATTGTTAAGATATCATCAATTAATTATACCCTAATTCAGTTTACCGAATTAAGAAGGATTTCAAGTGTTATCGAGACCAAATGCATTTCGCATCTTATACACTCTCAGAATGAATAATCAGCATTGTTCAAAATTTAGGTAATTTGGAACATTTTTAATAGCATTTAGCAATTTTATGGATATTATGAAATATTTTGGATATCGGATATATATTCTTCAATGTTACGGTAACGGTATAAAAAAACTAAAAGTTTTGAGAAATTTGAAAGTATCACAGAAATATCACATTATCAAAGTGAATACTACACAATAACCCCAATAAAATTAAAATCTTGTATTTAGCTAGCAAAAAATCTGTGTGTTGAAATTTATGGATAATTTTTGGCAATAATACGATGTCATATCAGACTGAAACTAGATATTGTCAAAAGTATGATTCGTTGATTAATTTATGAAGCAAAACACAGTTATACACACAGTACAGTTATTGATACACTGTTTATTTGAGCACTGATCCGACTTCAAGGTGCTCTTAAAGTGAGCTTAGACAGCAGAGGTGTAATCAGTAGTGGAGTACACAAATTCTCGAATACCAGAATGTATAGATTGCGTATGAACTATTAATGACCGATCAATTGATTGCAGCATAATGTGAGTATTAAAGTGGTTGAAGTGGATCATGCTTTCTTTTAGGAATATGCCCATGAATGGTTCATAAATAAGAATGAAGGCTACTAGAAGAACTTCCAATTCATATTATTTTGTTCTTATTAGAAAATGATGCCAAACTGACTATTCATCGTGCTTCTTTCTGTGTTCATTAAACTTTTCCTAATGACCTGATAGATCAGTGCCATTGAGTTGGGTTGAGCTAGGTTGGGTTGTGTTGCATATAATGAGTGTATAATAATAATGAGTGTTTGAAAAAGGGACATTTCAAAAAATATGGAAAAGGGCAATCTTGGTACTAACAGAGCAACCAAAAAAGAAAGAAATTGAACTGTCTTACAGATCCCTCTGTCTCTTTAGCGCGGTATGAATGATACTGGAGAAACGAATTAATGAATAGATGTTGGCTGAAATAAACAAGGAAAACTTGATGTGCGAAAAGTGATTTGGCTATAGGAAAGGAAAGGACACAGGCGATGCGATAATGTCAATTATTAAAAACGTAAAGAAATGAGTATCCTTTCAAAACGGAGGATTCTGTATAATGATCCTTTTTGATATCAAAAACCCTTTCATTTTTGCACCTTGAACTGATATAAACAGGGCATTGGACTAGAAAGGTTTCTCAATAGATATTGGAAGGATAATAAGATCTTAATCATCGGTCAGACAAATAGTTTTACCAGAAGGAAGAGAAGAGGTAATGATGTACGGAGTCTCGTAGGGGTCAGTCATATAAGGAACACCCTGGAACATTTTTACGACCAGGTGGTAGAAGAGAAGATGAGAGAAGGAGTCTCGATGGTGGTCTACGCGGTTGATTTGGCGGTGGTTGTGGAGTCTTCAGATTATGATAGAGAAAAACAAATATTGTATAGGAAGAGTGACAGAGAATATAACAGAGCTGGGTATACAACTAGCAGAAGAGAAGACGGAGATAGTAATTTTGAAAGGAAGAAGAAAGCTGAAGACAATAAAGCTTAAAGTAGGCCAACAAATCAGCAGGAAAATATTGGCGGCAGTGATAATAAGCGTAACATCAGCATATCGCATGGTAGCGACGGGAGCTGTAGGTACACTGGCCGGACACGCACCTAAGAAGTAGATATTGGAAGACAAAGGGAGAAATGGCAGAAAGGAATAGAGATGGCATGTATACGAAGTGGCAAGGGAGATAGAACCACTATGAGGGATGGGCAAAAACGTTAATAAAAAATGTAAGAGAATGGCACAGCAAAGGGCCTCGTGTTATTATACCACCCAGACAATAACGGGACATGACGTGCACGAAGCATATTTAGCGAAGATAAAGAAGAGTGAGTCAGACAACTATTGGTTTGGATGTCAAGAGACGGATACACTTCGACAAACAATTTTTGAATGCTGTCACTTCTAACAGGAAAGGATGGAAATGAACGCGGAAGTGGGATAAACTGTTAAAGAAGAAAATGTAGCCAACCTTCTTATAGGCAATAAAAAGCAGCGTGACAACATAATGAGATAACTACGAGAGGTAATAAAGATTCAGAAGATAGAATAAGAGAGGAAGATGAACCAAGGAGAAGGGCGGAGGAAGTAGTTTATCATACCTGAATTGGGGAATTCAGGTATGATAGAGTAACTAATATTATTAGAAAATTAATAGGTCGTTTTTGTATTGTGTTTTGTAAATTCGCCCGCGGGAGGAAACCATCCGAAACAGGAGAAGTATCAGGATGATACATATTCGAGGAGGGATGTCTTTATAAGAAGAGGAGGATTGCACTCCTCCACTCGTCCAGGTATGCTAATAATTAATAGTAGTTAAAAAAATTGACGAAATGTTTGTTTATTACTTGCTGTAACTCATCCGAGAGAATGAAAAAAATTAAAGATGTAGTCCATATAACAAGAGGTGGAAGTGGTGTCTTAATAACAGTTTACAAAACTAACAGAATGTTTTGCCACGATTTGTTATAACGCATCCGGCGGAAGGAGTAAGGAAGGATAGAAGAAGAGAATTCGATGGATTTTCTGTCCAAGGTAGCAACAAGAACCGACTAATAGTAAAATATGGAGGAGGTTAAATAAAGAGAAAGCAAATAACCACACAACTGCCAAGGCACTCTGCTGTAATGCGTAAGCTGATTTAGACTACCAAGATCCAATAGGCAAGGAAAAAAGGTGACTTTTTTAATGGTGTAACTAGCAAGAGGCCGGTACAAGAATCCCTGTCGCCGGCTGAATCTCACACTTTCGGTTGGATAAAATTTCCTATCATGCACATATCTGACCGGGGTTAGTGCATAAATCATTTTCATCTTTCTAATAGCAAAAAAGATATGATTAATTATGGAGCGACTTATAAAATACCTTGTGAAGGGAAGGAGTGAGCAAAGGAAGAAGCTGGTAGGCAGATTCTGTTGTGGCCACGAATAAAGAACGAACAGTAGGCATAGATATTTTGGAAGCCGTTTATAATTTGTCCGGGATACCGATACTTGGAATCCAGGAATTACCTATATTCTGGGTAATTAATGTATTCTGTTATGTGTTCTGGATAAAAAATGGTGGAAAAGAAACATTCTTTTTCTGAATACAAAATTCTCATAAGACAATATGCTATATATTGTCCTTTTTAAGATATCATACGATAAAGTTAGAGAGTTCACAGTTTTCAACAAGGCACAGTCTTCGAAAAAATCTTATTTGATACACGATAGCGATATCCTTTTGCATTCTCGAACGATGTGCCATTTCGGTATCTCGAATTAAAAGTAACTATTTTGCAATTTGCGCCGGTAATACAATCTATTACAGTACTCAAACGGATACTGCAATAAGACTTCTTACATCGCTTGATGGTGTCATGAAATCTTAATAACTTTTTATTGTACCAGTTCAAATTGGTGACATTGGGTCTTAATTTTTCTTTAATTTGTCTGGTTATCAATGTGACGATTTAAACGAAATTTATACTTAGTAAAATTTTAACGTAAAGCTACTAGACAATTGCAACTTTATGTTACTGTCCAGTAACGTAATTTTCTAGACAGTAACATAAAGTGTTACTTTTACATACTGTCGCAAATTGATTACAAATTAATGCAAATTAATCGGCAGCAAAGAGCACGTCTTATGTGCTCTTTGCTGCCGATTAGCGACAAAATTTTGTATCACTTCTCTTTGTCATTCTTGAACGTGAAAATTTTACAAAATATTACAATTAATTTAAGTTATAATTAATGATGGCATGGATTACCAGAACCGGGATTCCGGAAAATTCCTAAGCCAGATTGCTGGAATTCCGTCTGCCGGATCATTGATAATTTTTCGCTAAAAATCGTGCTGTAGTAATTGTTGTCTAAAAACTTCATTTGCAAGTTAAAATAGGTTCACTCTTTTAGCGTTTAATACGACGTGGTTTCGACAGATTATATACGTCTATAAAACGCTGCTTTTAAAAATATTTTAAAATGTTTATTAAAAACAGTAAAGTTTGGCTATATTTCAACATTAATCAGAGTGATGAAGCAAAAGCTAACTGTAAATTGTGCAAATAAGTAATATCATGAGGAGGGAAAGGAAAAACAGCTTCTACTAAATAGTTCATTATTACTTCATTTAAAGCAACACCATGAAGATAAGGAATTATAAGAAATGCCAATAACACAAAACTAAAGCTAAAAAAACTTAAAAAATTAAACCTTAGGATACAAATGATCTAAAAATTACTATCAAAATAGCTGAAATGTAATAACGGTTTTTCTCGTTTATTGTAATATCTGATATTTATGACATATTGTAGATTCAAATTTGTAAACAAATTGTCTAAATATCACATGTGATATTTTATGAACGAAGAGAATTTTCGCAAATTACACTGTGAACGTAACTCAATTATGACACAGTAATAAGGAGTTTATTTCTCAAATGAACAAAATATGGTACATTCGATTCGTCAAAAACAAAAGAAAAAAAACAGAAAAGAAATACATGAAAATGACTTGTAACGTTCCTCTTCCTCTCCCTCTGGTAGGTAAAACGAGGCAGCTTGAATAAATTGTGCTTTATATTAGGTGTTTCTTCATTTCTACTTTAAATTTCTTCTCATCTATTTGTTTTGTTTTTGATGGTAGAGCATTATATAATTTTATTGAAATATATTTGCAAGCATTTTGAGATTTCTGTATTCTGTGTAAGGATATCAGTAAATTGTTTCCATGTCGTGTACTGTATTATGAGAGTCTGTATTTCTTTCCAATGTTTCTCTTTGCGCATGAACATATTGTAGACAAGAACATATTATATCTACCTTCAATGTCCTAAAGTAACCTTTGCAACTTTTTCTATAACCCAATTTTTTAAATATTCTAATTGTTTTTCTTTGCATTTTAATAATCTCACCCACTTCACTACATGCGCCCCAGGTAAGTATGCCATATAACGCCATACTGTGAAAGTAGGCAAAATATACATTCCTTATTTCTTCCCCCAGTAAACTTTTAGATAATATTCCTAAACAATACAGTATTGTTGCCAATTATTATCTCCTTATTTCCAAATTCCTGGTTTTTGTAAAGAAAGTAAGTATGTTTGTTGTCTCTCTGTTCAGTTATAGATTATTTACTTTAAACCAATTTATTGAATCACACAATTGAATCAAACCACAATAATGTTACGTGATAATGAGACTAACATGATTAAGGACTGCAAAGAAAATGAAAGTTGCTTTATTCAATCACTGCAGCTTGCAGTAACGAATGCCATTTTTTTCCAGAGAACTATATTAGACAGGATAGGTTGAGTCAGAAAAATCGTTACATATTTTAATCACTTTTCGTAAGCATGTGATAAACTAGAAACTATTCAGAATGATTTGACCATGACACCAAAACAAGAAGGTTAACTACTGCTATTGAACGAAGCAGTAACACTTCGAGCGGCAACGATGTCGATGAATTGTTAGCCAAAAATAAGGCAAAACTTTCTACAACTGAACCAGAATCTGTAAGGCAATGCTATAATGATATTGGTACTGCTTGGTGGTACACCAAACCAATGAAGAAAAAACTGCCACAAATCGTGACGATATCTTTCCACAAGATAATACAGTTTAGAATTTACCTAAAATAGACAGAAGTTTTGATCCAATCGTTTGGTCGAAAGACCACGGAAGACTGTATCATCCCAAATTAAGCAAAATAGTTCGAAAGTATTTGCAAAGTCCTGCGAGTGGTGTAAAAAAATTTTAAAGAAATATAATAATAATTGTAAAGAAATTTTCTAAAAATTGGAATAATTTATGAAGACTACCGTTGTAGGTTAACTCCTGTTAACGCAGAAAAAATACTTTTGATACATCATAATTTACAAAAGTGTAATTTTAAGTATTAAATAGTGCAAAGGAAGAAGCTGGTAGGCAGATTCTGTTGTGACCATGAATAAAGAAAGAACAACAGGCATTGGATTTCGTTGGGTTAGTAACAACAACCTCAAACAATTATGACTGCTTCATAAGTCTCTATGATGATAATACTAATATCAAAATACCGGTATTTTGCGGAAAATAACGATATTTTGGAAGCCGTTTATAATTCGTCCGGGATACCGATAAATGGAATCCAGGAATTACCTATATTCTGGGTAATTAATGTATTCTGTTATGTGTTCTAATGTGCTCTGGATAAAAAATGGTGGAATAAAAAACATATCCTTTTCTGAATACAAAATTCTCATAAGACAATATGCTATTGTTTGTCCTTTTTAAGATATCATACGATAAAGTTGGGGAGTTCACAGTTTACAACAACTCACAGTTTTCGAAAAAATCTTATTTGATACACGATAGTGAAATCCTGTTGCATTCTCGAACGACGTGCCATTTCGGTATCTCGAATTAAAAGTAACTATTTTGCAATTTGCGCCGGTAATACAAACTATTACAGTACTCAAACGGATACTGCAATAAGACTTCTTACATCGCTTGATGGTGTCATGAAATTTTAATAACTTTTTATTGTACCAGTTCAAGTTGGTGACATTGGGTCTTAATATTTCATTAATTTGTCTGGTTATCAATATGACGATTTAAACGAAGTTTATGCTTAGTAAAATTTTAACGTAAAGCTACTAGACAATTGCAACTTTATGTTACTGTCCAGTAACGTAATTTTCTAGACAGTAACATAAAGTGTTACTTTTACATACTGTCGCAAATTGATTACATAAAGCACGTCTTTGCTGCCGATTGGCGACAAAATTTTGTATCACTTCTCTTTGTCATTCTTCAGACCAAACCAATGAAGAAAAAACTGCCACAAACCGTGACGATATCTTTCCACAAGATAATACATTTTAGAATTTACCTAAAATAGACAGAAGTTTTGATCCAATCGTTTGGTCGAAAGACCACGGAAGACTGTATCATCCCAAATTAAGCAAAATAGTTCGAAAGTATTTGCAAAGTCCTGCGAGTGGTGTAAAAAAATTTTAAAGAAATATAATAATAATTGTAAAGAAATTTTCTAAAAATTGGAATAATTTATGAAGACTACCGTTGTAGGTTAACTCCTGTTAACGCAGAAAAAATACTTTTGATACATCATAATTTACAAAAGTGTAATTTTAAGTATTAAATAGTGGTAGTGTTTATTTTCTGTTCTATTTTGCATGGAGGTGCTTATATATTTTTCTCTTAAAATATAATATGTATTATTTATCTATGTTTATAACCATTCTTTAAAATAAATGTTCGGTTTTAATAAATATATTTTTTTAATTAAAATAAATTCAAAATTCATTTAAAAAACGACCATCTCTGAAATGAAGATTGATGGAAAAAGAAGATTACTTTCGTTTTTTATATATAACGGAGTACATAAAAGTTTCTACATAAAGTGTTCGTAAATATAATATAGATAACCAAAAGTTATAAAGCCTTATCATATAAAGCCGCAACAATTGTCAACCTGCATTACGAATAATAAAGTGAAACAATCTAATTTCCATGCACTATAACTCGGTACTATATTAAATCACTACTATAATTATTCGTGCTTCAAAAACTACATTTATGCCTCAGAAAAGGCAGCAACCATTTTTCGACACAACATATAAAAGTCTGATATTTCAAGGAATATGGCGTTTAGTCAATATTGGGCAATTCATTGTTTCAATGAAACACTCCACATAGAAATACCCAAATGGTGTTGGATTATTTATCCTGTTAACGCTCAACTCGATGGTTATGGAAGATATATGGTCACCACAATCGCTTAATTTGTTATTTACAACGATCTTCATCGTGAAAAACAACATTTATTCAAGAAAAAGGAACCCTAATAAAAGTAAATTAATAAATAAATTATTCATTATCCATAATCGAAGATCAATCCGTAAATTATTTTGGTGGAGGAGCCGGTATTTATATAATTATAATAAACACTTCACTAAACTTTGCTCAAGATCTCATTAGTTCACACTAGGTTGAAGACGCCAGAGTTACGACTAAGTGGGATGGTTGAAGTGGTGGCACTGACAATGAAAAAGGGCCGCCCTTGTCATCGCCAGCAACAACTACCAGTCAGGTTTTTGTGATACCTTGTTAAAACTGTCCCCGACCGTGTTCCCTAAGAACACGCTTCAGCGCACCACTTAAATCCAAACAAGAAGATGGAAAAATAAAACGGTATTTCTAATAATAATAATTCGATGATTCTTTTTTCACTTTTTCCTTCTGATGCATTTGAATAAAAATTGAAAAGACGATATTGAATGATTTAAAGGAAAATCGTGTACTTTAAAGAGAAAGGAGCTTTTGTTTCCCGATGGCTGTTAATTAAAGCTCTCGTGGGTAAACAGAACAGAGCTTCGATATTAACGGCTCGGTTCGAAGCCGCGGGCGTCGAGCTGTATTAAGAAAGTGCACCAGAGTCTCGCTTAATTTGTTTTCGAAGCAAACAGACAGAGAGAACTCAAGCAAACGGAATTAACGCGGATCTAGAAGTTCTCGAACTGCCACCGCATGTCCAAATATAATTTACATCAAAATTACTTACAATTTTAATCAAAAATCCTTTTCTACATCCAACATGATTAAACCGGATAATAGAAATAATTTCAAATTTAAAAATACATAAAAATTTCTACAGACCGCAGTTTATTATCACACAACTCGATACGAAAATAAAAAGGAAATGAGGTTTGCTTACGCGGCCATTCTAGTGGTAAAATTATACTGATGTCTGCGAATTGTTCGAACCATCCCTTTAAATGTACTTGCATCGCGTTGTTTGCTGATGTAAGCCGTTCCATTTCGCGAAGCATAACGATTTCGGTACATTACTAAAAGCATGTAGCTTTGTATACAATGCACCAAAAACGATCAAATTTTACTCTTTTCTACGTTCCAAAATAAAACTTTTACAAATTTGTCGTTAAAACATTTATAATAAGGGTTTAAACCTTGACACGAGAACGAGAAATAAAATGAGAAACCAAGATAATAAAAACGCAATGTTCCGAATAAAGTTTTCCGGTTTCCGGGGCGCACACGTCTAGGTTTTCCTCGGAGGCACTAAAACCGCATCCTTAGAGCCTGCAATTGATATATGAGTACCGCTCTGGTTTGTAGTTTTTTTAATGCTCGTAAAGAGCGTCGTGATGTTACTGGAACCTTACAAAGCCCTCCTTCCTCGATATACGTAGGTTGTGTTAACTTTTTAAAGCTCTGTAGGTATCTGTGTATGGAGTAAAGAACGCAAAAGAATCACGTCGAAGTTTGTTACAAAAAAGAAACTTTATAAATTCAAAGGAATTCTTGGAAATATATTTCTATTGAGGTGGCATTTAGTTTTTATTTTTAAACCTGAAGATATATACCGTTCGTAGTTTAAATGAGTTAATTACGTCGGCGATGTAATTTGCAGAGAGAGTTACAAAGTGAAAGAGATGCCTTATTTATGAAACAGACTCAATTTAGTCGTTTGAATTTTGAAAATTTATTCCGCGGGGAGTAAAATCCTTCTAACAAAAGCAAATTTTACTGTCGTCGGAATAATATGATCTTCCCGTTTTTAACTCAATTAATCCGAGGTATTTCCGGAAGAATGAGGAATTTTCAATTTTCCGCTCGTTATTCAAATTTGGGCGTCGTAACAACCAACGGCGTTTCTCGGGCACGCCAGTATGAGTTCTAATCAATTGGGCAAATATCCGGGAAAGAGGATAGCGCGAAAAGGTTTTAACTTTTCCGATAATCAGGGAAATGGTCTCAGCAAACGAGCAAATATTAGCGCAAGTTTGGAGTTTACCTTTTTATTTAGCAAATACAGCCAAACGGGTTTCGATTAATTAAAACGAACCGTGCAGCCGATCATAAAATACCTATAATCCAATCAAAGGGTAATACGCTTAAGTTACTAAAACGATCGATTTTGTTGAATTAAAACTAAAAACGTCGTACACTCGTTTTCTATTTACAATGAATCCGCTATTGTGTTGCATTCATTAACACATTTAACGAGTTAACTTGAAAACTCTTTATGTAAACATTTATGGAAATTGTCTCATTATTACGAATAGTACTTTCTTAATGTAAATAAATACCGCTTTGAATTTAAAATGATTAATAAAGATAATTATTATGCATAAGTGATTTATCTACTAATGGGGCCGTTGCCCCCATTGAATAGAAAGACCGGAGAATCTATGTAAGAAATGGAAACTAAAATCGTTAATTATTATTATTATTATTTATTGTGTCAACACATGATATAAAAAACAAATACAATTAATAATATTCAATATAAAAAACAATGTACATATATAAATCAATTAAATAATTAATTAATTAATAATAACTCAATTAAGATGGAGCACAAATGGTGAAAAAACAGATAAAAATCTGGTTTAACTTCCACCGTGAGACAAAAACGAACAACAAACAAAATAAAAATGTATAAAAAATGAGCAATAATAAAACATATTTACATAGTACTAAATTTCATAATATAATTATGATCATTAAAGCAAAACTAAGTAAACACGAAAAATCATATAACCTGTCCCGCAAGACTAAAGATCTAAATTTTGCGATAGAGCCAGCACATCTCACAGAATCTTGGATCACGTTCAACACCCTAGCCACCTGATATGAAAACCATTGCTAAATTTGTTTGATTTGTGTTTAGGAATGGTAACATAGGAACGATGCCTAAAACTAAGGTTATGAACATCAGTCCTGAACTTTATTTTATTAACCAAATAAGGAGGCTTCCCATGAAATAACTCTGAATAGATAGTGAGTAGTGCATCTCTGCCCCATATTTAGCCACTTACAGAGCAATAACTTATCAGAAATATGTTCTCTACGCCCGATACCATAAATGTAATGTAAATAAGAATGTTGAACTATTTGTATGATAAACACAGACTAAACATAGCTCTACAACAATTAAAATGGTAAACAACTAATGAAACACATAAAAGTCGCTTCAATTCACAAGAAAAAATAACCCTGTTACCATAAACCGCCTTCAACGATCCAAATGCCCTGCCACAAAGCATACCCACATGACCAAAAAAGACAGCTGCTTATCAATCATCACACCTAGCCTTTTAACAAAGCTTTCAGAAATGTTAATGGTAAAGAAAGAAGAAAGTGTCGATGAATGAAATTTATTAATTTCTTATATTTAAATCGGTGCTATACATATTTCGAGTTATAAGCTCTTCATCAGGCACAACGTCTATTAAGGATTATAACAATACTTACTTAACACGTAAACATTAGAGCAAGACAACATTACGAACGACTAAGATTAAAGTTTTCTATTTAAACGTAAATTACATTAAATAAAACGGGACTAAGGACACACAAAATTTTTGCATTAAACGTACGCGTGGGTGGAAGTCAAAACTGGACTAAATTAATAAATTTCAGTCATCGACACTTTCTTGTTTCTTTACCAATACTATTGCGATGAACCCGGAGAGTACCATTGCAAAAAAAAGAAATATTAATGGCTGATTTAAAATATCAACATTAATGCTAACTCTGTCAAAATCAACATGCAATGCACCCTTTTTAGTAAACAAGATACTTTGCGTTTTATTAGGATTAATCAGCAACGTATGTTGGTCAATGCAAGCACACAGTTGTTTATAAACTCATCAACTCATGTGAAAAGAAGCTACAATACAGCTATGCATCATCCGCGTACAAATGATATGAAAGAGCACTTAAATCTGAAAATAAATTACTATTAAAAATATTAAAAATACGGAATCTAAAATGGACCCCTGCGGCACACCAAATTCCAATGTAATGTAAGATTAACAACAACAGACCATGATTTTAAATGTCAAAAGCCTTGGTGAAGTCCACAAGAATAAAGGTTGTCACATTCTCTCATTAAGATACCTAAGGACATCATCAGTAACGTCCAACAGCGCAACAGTACAGCTATAGTGTTTTCTGAAACTCGATTGTCTGTCAGAATATTATTCTCATTCAAATGGCCACTAAGTTGTTCTACAATTACTCGGTAGAGTACCTTGGACAACGTTGCAAGTATTGTCACACTAAAGTTACAAAACCATACTTCCAGACACATGGAAATACAGACTCCCGGAGACAGACATTAAAAATGTGACACAAACCGTCAAGTATGCGAGGACAGCACAATTTTATCAAATCCAAAGAAATCCCATCAGAACCAATACCACCCAATTTTAAAAATGATAATCAATTCACAATTTTATTAGCTGTGACAGGCTCAAACGTCTAGCCACTACTCACACTATGCATTCTATTGTCACGATAATAACTCATTAAATCCTGATTAGGATGAACCCGAGGATTTTGAGCAGAATCAATAAAAAATTTATTGACCGTTTCAGAATCAGTTAAGTCAGTCGGCAAAACAGCCGAAGGTGGATTAACAAAATTGTATCAAAGTTTTTAAATTCTTATTATTTTTTTTTTAAACTAAAACTCAGTTTCAAACCAAATAAAAAATTATAGAAGTACTTAGTTTTGCTAAACTATCGAATAGGCCTATAAAAAAAGTGTAACGACACTATTCTGCAAATTTCGTTGCAACATTATTGATACATCGAGCCATATATTGAACAGTACAAATTTGGAGAAGTCAAACTAGCATCTTAGGTTAACCAAATAAGTGAGGACGTCATTATAAGATGAAAACATAATTAGTGGTAAAATTGCTCTAAAACAAGTAAGAGAGGATGAAATCCAGTATGAGGCATGGTTGATGGCGACAGAGACAGTGGAAAAGAGGTAATGAAAGGTAACTTCCGGATGAATGAGAAATGGGGATTATATGCCCACTTTAATGGAGCGATTACAAGATTATTATAGATGGAGCACTCTGTTGAACACGGCATTTAGCATATATATGCCAAGGTGCTGCTGCTGCCTCTCAGCGCAAAAGCATACGGCACAAAAAATGTGATGATGGAGTTAACATCATAAACGTATTACTTATAAGACGATACTTATAAATTTATTACGTTTAATTTGAAGTAAATTTATATTACTTATTTATATTACCATAAGTTTACTACAAATTAAGAATAAAAAGCATATCATTTCATGTCTATTAATCTATATGTTCTTCCTTTTTCTTCTTTCCAGAGTGCCGTTATCGCGACTTAGTTCTATATTTTTGAAGCTTTCTCTTGTCTCCTCTTCTCATGTTTAGAATAATATATGTATAATAATATATGTTTAGAATTACTGACCACGCGAGTTCAGGCTTCTGTAACTTTTTCTCCGTATCTGCGATGAACACTGCTTCATGCGCATATATCAGAATCCGAAACATGATCGGGTCTAAGGTTAAGTATGTCTAAGATTTTGTCCTTCTCATGTCTTCACTATTTCATCCATAAAAGCTATAAATAGCAACGAGAATAGACTGTCCTTCCTCCGCTTTCTCTACTCACTAAAACAATGACCTGATAACCCACATCCATTGAGGGTAGTCACTTTATACTCAAAACACCTCATCAAATGATAAATAAAAGAAGTCCATTTCAGCCGGGTTTTCCTGTTCCACTAATTAGTTAAATAATGCAGCGAGAAAATGAAATCTTGTGTCTGTCATCTTGATCTGAAACTCATCTAGTACTTTTTCAATACAAGTCTTTATGTGACTCTCAATAATTCTAAAGTATATATTAACTTTGTCATAAATCAGATACACTCTTACGTTACCCCACTTTACGTAAATTCGGAGTTTCGCGATTTGATTCCGCACTCCACCCACTATATCATATAGTGGTTGATTTAACGACAGGTTCGAAAGTGTTTGTCGCACAAACGTTAATTATAATAACAATATCTTACTAAGCTGATTGAAAGACTACACTTTTGTAACTACGTTATCCAAATAAAGTAGAACTGATACTGATTAGTTTGGATCAAATAAGAAGAGAAGTCCCAAGAGTTCGATGTAAAAATTAAATTTTGTGAATTGGCAAAGAAACTTGGAAAAGTTACTCGGAGCATACGCAACCTTGGTATATAGCATCATTCGTAAATTCACGGTTTTGTTCATGGTTATACGCTAAGATGGCAAAATGTTACAAATATAATATTACAATCAAGCAAGAGTGAAAAATTGTCCTGTTAATCAGAACACGGTGTTCTCTCAAGTTATGTTTATTTTAGGAAAGATAGAAGCTATGAAAAAAGCCGCAGATGAAACGTTAAAGCTAGTACCGGCTAGTTTAGCAGTTTCACAAGTCATTGTAATTGGCATAACATCGCAGAAATTAAAGAGACTGCAAGCGCCAATAAAAAAACTGTCTCTTTATCCAGGATACTCCAGGAAATGGTAGAACAAGACAGCAACACCAGCCAAATCATATTCAACATAGGTGAAACTATGATTGTTTAATTTTCTTCTTAACAACGTATAGGTTTTAAGTGATTAAACAAATCGATTTTGTACTTTGTTTTCCAATGTTATTTTATAAAATAATATATAAAATAAATATACAAAAAAAATATAAAAAAATAAATGTATAAAATAACATCGGAAAAAATACAAAATCGATTTGTTTAATCACTTAAAACCTATACGTTGCCCGTCATTTGGAAGTCGAATGCTAAAGCTTGGGCGACAGCTTCTCTCTTTGAGAACTGGTTTAAACATCACTTCATATTCGTGGTCGAACGTTGATACTAATTAAAGCAAATCTCATTTAAAGTGATGTTATTAATCAACAACGCACCAGGCCATCCTGTTGCATCTCCAGTTAATTTCGATCAACATATGAAGGTTGTACTTTCTGCCATCGCATACAACCAATTTGCTTCAATCCATGGAGTCGAGAGTCATTAAACCTTTTATAGCTTACTATAGGAGATGATCGTGTGCGCAACTTCATGAAGCTATGAAACAAAACAATTTTTAGCTTTCTTCAAGATGTGTCTTGTTTTAGTGGTTAGTCCTAATGGAACATTCGACTTAGACGGTTATATACCCTGTGGTTATTCATCGTCTTATATATTTCTTATTCTTCCTCCAAGTTTTCCTAGTCCATAATTCCTTTCCAGTTTTTCGTTAAAGAAAACATGTTGCTAACATTACTCAAAGTATTAGCCCTTTGATTCTACATATTTTGCTCATCTCTCAAGTGGTTTATGGATTACATTCCAAAATAACAGTTTCTTTTTTGAACTAAACCATTCATCAAACCACTTTTTAAGTTATTCGAACTCGGCGATGTGCGGCTTTACAACCAATGCCTTATTGATGTGAAATGATGGTAGTCGGCTTTAGCCAGATTTGGGCAGTACGGTGTGATAAAACTTCCTATCCAAGATTTTAATACTTATTTGACCAGTTTTGTTGTATGAGACGTCGCGTTGTCATATTGCAATATCATCATATCATGTTTTTGAGTGTATTGTGGACGTTTATGGTAGCGATCACTACTAAATGTTTCTCCACGTTTCAACAGCTTACAACATATAACACCAACTTGGTCCCACCAGACACAGAGGTATGGGTTCGTTAGATGACTACCATGATTTTCATTTGGAATGTTCGAAGTAAATTTATTTTTCATAACCCATTACTATTTGATGTGGAAATGAGTGCCCTTCATACCTTTGAAGCAGCATTTCATTGACGATTTTTCGATTTTCCTGTTGCTTCTCATTTAATTCATGTAGCACCCTTCTTCCCATCCGTTAGATCTTTCCCATTGCTTGCAATTATTCACATGTTACCACTCAACTCACACCTTTTCTCCCAATTGTATTTGAGTTTGTGTTGGATCTTCATCCAACAACTCCTGCAATTCCGCATCTTCAATTGTTTTCAATCTACCGGAACGGTTTTTATCTTGAAAGGTAAAATCATCATATTTCAATTGTCTACACCACGGTTCACATATTCTTATGAAGAGCATGCTCATTGTGAGTCTTTACCAATAAAGGATGACTTTTACCAGCTGACTTTCAGTTAATGTCAGTACTTATGACTAATGATATCTGTTACAAAAACAGGAAAGTAATTACCGACACACCTGGCATAAGTTTACACTCATTAAAAAATTAATATAATAATATTTTCACCGAAGTTCCTTTCCAGATCTTTTCTTAACTCTTTTCAAAATTTTCCTAATCATTTTCCTACTCTCTCATAGTTCTTATAGTCCCTCTCGTTGCCGTCTTCTCCTATTCGATTATCTCCATTAAAACCCTTACATTGAAATATTTGAACAGCCACGGCGATAAAGATCGCTTTCGAAAGAAGCAATCGAATGTTAGAAGTAGGTCGCGCTCATCTTAAAGAAAAATAATGAAAAGGAACTGTAAATTATTGTAATGCACCATCAGTAAATTTTTAGCACCAATTGTAATAATTAACAATGTGATCATTTCAAATCAGAGCTAAACTAGAAGCACTATCAAATTTATAACATGCATTTACATATTTATTATAATTATGGAAATCTTTATGACAAAATGAAAATGGTAAACCAGAGAAATTAATGAAATCTGCATAATAATACAGTTTTTTCTATTTAATTATTAAAGATACCTTTACGAAATTTGTACCTATTTGAAACCGGAAATTTAATAACTCCTAAATGACGATATTGAAGGTAGATCCTTTAATCATTCACTCGATCAATCACTCACATTTATGACCCTCACTGTCCATGGGTCAAACTTGACGTGTATTGATGCTCCCTGCGAGTTCTCCGAAATTGATAGCTTGGAGTTCTCGTGATATCATTTGATATCTTATTTCAGATTTAACTAAGTTTCTTTATTTATTTTTTATATGAAGATAGATTAACTTTATTTTTAAAAGTAATAAATGCAACTTTAGAGAGTAACATATAAATTACGATTCTCTTTTAGATTTAGAAAGTGCTTTGTTGATTTCGATTAATAAACTAAATAAACTATCCGATAGTTTGTATGTCTTTATTCGTTTACAAAACGTTAAATATCGGTTGCCGTGCGTTCAACATGTGCTCCGTTCCTCTCTGTTTACGCACCGTTATAAACTGCTAAAAATACCGAATTTAAAACGATGTTTTTCAAGTTCGCGATATGGTGAACACTTCACTACCAAGAGAAACTAAGTAAATTTGATTTACTGTCTCCTTCCTTGCCACTAATTTTAAGCATCCTTTTTATATATTTTTTGTTTTCTCCGAAGTCAATTTTTCCTTATTGACCAACACAATCTTATTTCAACGTTCGCAATTTTTCTTCGAGCTCATCTCTTATTATTGTCAGCGTCAAGACATCTTATACATTGAAAAATTTCTCTCGAGACTCCACAAATATGCATCAACTCGTAACATAATAAGCGACATAAATTGCGTTGAATTTGTAATAAAACTTAAAAAAACATCCTTCATAAAAGGGCAAAAATAAAGCTGAAATTACGTTGTGTAAAAGCTTTTTGTTTCTTTTTACGTTACGTATGCGAGCTTGTCTATAAGCTGCGCTGGAGCTTTTAATAAAAATGAAAAAAATGTACGAAATAGGTAAATTTTCACATAACAACGAAATTTCATAATTGGGCCGTAATCTCGTTGTCCTCGTCTCCGTGGAAAACTCGCCAATGAATTAGTCGATGAAAAAACTTGAACGCCAAAAAGCGCGTAAAAGGAGAAAGAAAAAGCTGGAAAACTTGGATAAATGAACACGCCAGCTTTCAGTGACGTCCCAAGAGAGACAAGGGACTGTCCTGGATTGTTCCTGTAGATTACGGGTCTTCCGGCCTGAGATTAAACCCGGACAAAGACGTTTTGTACCTTTCTTGTGGGTTCGTACTTTAGCTAATCGTTTCGTGAAAGAAAAAAATCGGGGTGTTGGTTCTATATAGTACAAAATATAACTGGAATCAACTTTCTTGATATATTAGAGTTTAAGTAATACGTTACTTTGGTAGATTTCGGTTTTACTATTTATTAAATTCAACTCACCTTTTAATTTATTTTCTATATAATAAAAGAGTAGAAATTCATATCTCAAAAAGAAAATAAGATATACTGAGGAAATAACAAACCTTTTACAGCAGATTTACTGAAAATTAATTCCATTCTTATTTTCCACCAACTTCTCTGTTATGATTTCTTTTAATATTTGATTATTATAGATTTAAAAAATCGACACAAAAAACGTATCTTAAGAACAAATTGAAATATCGTGATGTAATAATAAACATTTTACAGCAAATTTAATGAAGAATAAGTATAGCAACAACAATGTATTATTTTCCTTAACCCAAGGTGTACGATTTTTTAAGCTCAACTCTGTGCCTATATTCCTTTTTCTAGTAATAAAAATTAATGAAAATCCTATCACAAAAACGAATTGAGATACTGTAATGAACTAACAAACATTTTAAAGGAAATTTAATAGAGATGTAGTGTACCATGAATCAATTCTTATTTTCCACCACCTTCTCTATTGTGATTTTCTCAAAGAAACTTTGTACATTTGATTGTTAGAGATTTAAAAATCGTATCTTAGAATCAAACTGAGATACCATGATCTAATAACAAGCATTTTAAAGCAAATCTTTCATTAGATCAGGTATAGCAACAATAATATGTTATTCTCTACAATCCAGGTTGTTACGATTATTTAAAAACAACTTTCCATTTTCATTTCTTTCCTTGATAATAAAAATTTAGAAAATCATATCTCAAGAACGAATTGAGATACTATGATGAAATATCAAACATTTTAAAACAAAGTTAATAGTGATGTAGTATACAATGAATAAATTGTTATTTTCCATCAATTTTCCTGAAGTGATTTTTTTAAAGGAACTCTGTACATATGATTGTTAGGGATTTAAAAATCGTATCTCAGGAACAAACTGAGATATCGTGATGTAATAACAAACATTTTAAAGTAAAATTATTGAAGATCAGTATAGCAACAATAATATCTTATTCTCCACAACTCAGGTTGTTACGATTATTTAAAATCAACTCTGCATTTTCATTTCTTTTCCAAGTAATAAAAATTTAGAAACTCATACCTCAAGAATGAATTGAGATACCATGATGAAATATCAAATATTTTAATCATTAAGAAAGGATATATAATTGACACTTCTTTTGTACTTTTAACTGGTCGTTTATTAAATTAAAAATTCTATTTTTCTGACTAGTTTCGGTTACATAACCATCGTCAGAGATAAAAGTCAAAGTTTCAAGAAAATAACATTAAAAGCATATCCAACTCTATTATTAGATTTAATTAATACACATTACAGTGATAGAAAATAACATCACACTTTGTAAAATTTTTAACAAACGTTTTAAGGAATTTTTAATTTAATATACGACCAGTTAAAAGTACAAAAGAAATGTCAATTATATATCCTTTCTTAACAATTTGCTAGTAAAATGGATTACGAAATTAATTTTAATCAATTTTAGTCATTGTTGTCAGCTTCAAGAAATATTCCCTAAATCAAGGGAAAACTCATCCCTTAGGGAAAAAGAAAAAGCTTTTTAGTGTTTATCTAAATCTAGAGAAATTTCGGAATTACGAATAAACTCTAGTAATTTTTGAAACTATAATGGTTATCAATTATGTGACCTGTAAATTCTTTTTAAAAAAGTAACGAATAATTACGTTATTGCTCACGACAAATGTTAGAATGAAAGTGAATATTTCCCCAAGAAACCAACTTTATTGTAACAATTCTAACTGAATAAAAGTGGATATTTCGCCAAAAACCCCCTTTTATTCTAACAATCGTCGATACCGATAGCACAACTGTTCTTTACATTATTTAATAGATTTGAATTGTTGTATTTGGATTCAGTTAACGCCCGTTACTACCACTCATAGTTAAAATCATAGTTAATTTTATCTAATAGATAACGTAAAAATTGATTACTACCGCTGCGTTTATCTTATAGTTCACCTTAGCTCAGAGATAACTCGCTTTAACCGTAACCAGTGGATTCGGTCCGGAATAAGTTGGTATCCGATAGATAAGCGAGAAAACCTTACCTCACAAACATATACCGATTGTTGTAGTGGTACACGTGCTTTTGACATTATAAAAATGGATAATTTTATGGACGTTGGCAATGAAGCAAAATATTTTCGAGCAAATAAATGAACTATTTCCTCCTTTAAATCATCTAAATTCCATTACTACCATCTTTTAGTTAAATTTATCTTATAGATAAACCCATCCACTAACTCAATCAGAATGCGTAAAATAGCCGTAACTATGGTAACAATCTCTTAGATAGCTTAACCAGAAGATGGTAGTAAGGGACCTAAATATCTTAAAATTGACTTCGGTTTTGGAAAGTAGACGCTCTAATTTGTAATTCATAATATAAATATATGTTAATATCTAATATGTAATTGTACATTCGTAAAAATTTTTCAAAAAATCGATTTTTCAATAAATTTTATATTTATTCAAAATTTCAGCAGCTTATATCTCAAGAACTAAATGAGATATCTCAAAATTTACTTCACTTTTGGAACGTAGATGCTCCAATTAATAATCGAAAGTAATTTGACAACAGTTTTCAAAGAAACCGATGTTTCATGAATTTTTAACTTTATTCAAAATATTTGAAAAATTTCAATTAAGTTCAGCAGCTTATATTTCAAGAACTAAATGAAATATCTCAAAATTTACTTCATTTTTGGAAAGTAGATGCTCCAATTAGTAATTTATAGTAATTTGACAACAGTTTTCCAAGAAACCGATTTTTCACGAGTTTTTAAATGTATTCAAAATATTGGAAAAATTCCAATTAAGTTCAGTAGCCTATATCTCAAGAAGTAAGATATCTCAGTATAAATTTCCTTTTTGGTAAAGTAGATGGTTCGCTTAGTAATTGAAAGCAATTTCGTAACAATTTTCCAAAAAAAAACCATTAGTAGGTTTCTATAATGTAGAAAACAAAGGGAATAAAGTCATACACAGAGGTAAACACACGATATGCGATGTCGTTTGAGGTTAAAATTAGTTAAAATGTCAAAATATTAGGCCTTTTGACTGTATGGTTACAATTTAAGAATTTACCCCAAATATAATCACTAAATTTTTTAGATATCTCAAGGATTTCTTATCTGTGAGATAACTTGAGGTGGCGATACCGTAAACTATTGGTTTAGCGGTATCTTATTGCTAGCTTATCTAACAGATGTCAACGGTTTGGTAGTAACAAGTAACTAGTACGTAATATATGCATTTGATTACTTAATTGATAAACTGATTATATTTTTAAATTTCGTGTAACTTAAACACGTATAATTACGTGAACTTTGCAAATTACGTATCAAAAATTGCAATACTGTTCCAAAAAAAGAATTATTTTGTAGAATTTTAATAGAGATGTTGTGTACCATTAATCTTGTTTCCATTAACTTTTCTGATGTGATTTTCTCAAAGAACATGTGTTAAGTGTATTGTTATAGACTGAAAAAATCTTAAAAAATCGTATCTCAGGAACAAATTGAGATATCGTGGTGCAATAACAAATATTTTAACGTAAATTTAATGAGGATCAGCATACCAACAATATCTTATACTCTATAACCATGGCTGTTACGAGTATTTAAAATCAATTCTGCATTTTCGTTTCTTTTCCCAATTAATAAAAATTTTGAAACTCATATCTAAAGATCGAATTGAGATGCCATGATGAAATATCCAATATTTTAAAGCAAATTTAATAGAGATGTTATGTACCATTTTATTTTCTATATAATAAAAGAGTAGAAATTCATATCTCAAAAAGAAAATAAGATATACTGAGGAAATAACAAACCTTTTACAGCAGATTTACTGGAAATTAATTCCATTCTTATTTTCCACCAACTTCTCTGTTATGATTTCTTTTAACATTTGATTATTATAGATTTAAAAAATCGACACAAAAAAACGTATCTTAAGAACAAATTGAAATATCGTGATGTAATAATAAACATTTTACAGCAAATTTAATGAAGAATAAGTATAGCAACAACAATGTATTATTTTCCTTAACCCAAGGTGTACGATTTTATAAGCTCAACTCTGTGCCTATATTCCTTTTTCTAGTAATAAAAATTAATGAAAATCCTATCACAAAAACGAATTGAGATACTATAATGAACTAACAAACATTTTAAAGGAAATTTAATAGAGATGTAGTGTACCATGAATCAATTCTTGTTTTCCATCAACTTCCCTAGAGTGATTTTTTAAAGAAGCTCTGTATATTTGATTGTTAGAGATTTAAAAATTGTATCGCAGGAACAAACTGAGATACCGTGATGTGATAACAAACATTTTCAAGCAAATTTAATGAAGATCAGGTATAGCAACAATAATGTTTTATTATAATTTTATTACAATAATGTTATAATAATTTATAACAATTTAGAGAATCAAATCTCAAGAACGAATTGAGATACAATGATAAAATTCTTGTTTTCCATCAATTTCTGTGGTGTGGTTTTTTCAAAGAAACTGTGTACATTTAGTTGTTATAGACTTAAGAAATTAAAACTTAAAAACCGTATCTCAGGGACAAATTGAGATATTGTGATGTAATAACTAACATGTTAAAGTAAATTTAATAATGACCAAGCATTACAAGAATAATATCTTATTTCCCTTAAACTAAGTTGTTACAATTTTTTGAATTCTATTCTACATCTTAATTGCTGTTTAAAATGATAAGTCTTTAGAAAATCGTATCGAATAATCTCGTATCAAAATAATATCAAGAACGAATTGAAATACCATGATGAAATAATAAACATTTTAAAGCAAATTTAACTACTACGAATCAATTCTTATATTCCATCAACTTTTCTCTTGTGATTTCTTCAACCAAGCTCGAGTTTGCTTTGATTGTTATAGATTTAAAAATTCAAAACTTAAAAAATCGAAGTGCAAATGAGATTACAGTAACCATGGAGAATATCCAGTAGTTAAACGCAACTAAAGGTGAATCCAGATTGTCACAATTCTTTAATCTTACTCTGCATCTTAAATCATTTTCTTAGTAATAAAAATGTAGAAAATCGTATCTCAAGCACAAATTGAGACACTACGATACAATAGGAATCATTAGTACACAAATTTTATAGTGATTTTGTGTACCAAAAATAATCTCTTAATTCTCATAAACTTCATAATTATAATATTTTCTAAATACCTCTATGTTTGATTGCACGACTACATAACATTCGATTTATATAAAAAGGCAAGTTCCCATTTTTTAAAGAGTTTATATTAAATTTAATTTGTTTAAAAAAGCTGATTACAAGAGTACCATTACACCATCAAGTTAATAACGTTGTCCTCGGGGACGCTTTCCATTTTCTTGGTCGGTGATGATATTGAGAGTGAGGGTGGCGTGCGGCTACGTCCTGGTAACCCTTAACATTTCGGCGGAAGTGGGTTATCAGGTCGCGGGGACACCGAAAACGGGTCGGGATAATGAAACCTACGACTACGCTTCCACAACTGTACTTGGTTCCTTTCGCTTCAGAGCATCAATTACTAATTTCATTTATATGATGCTATCTACACAATCTCTTGTCAGGGAAAAATGGAAGAAGAGATTTTAAAAACAGTATCTTTTTAATAGTAATAGTTTCGTTTTATTGTTAGTACACTATAAATTTGATTCATTGATCAGAAAGGTAATTGGCAATTTTGATCAAATGATCTGAAAACAATTTGATGAAACTTTAATGAGATTTACACATTCTGGAGGAAAGAAGTTGCCTTATTCCTTGAAGTACTAAAAAAGGTATCGCAATTCTTAATATCGCTCTGCTACGAACTAGTGTTATAATATTTATTATTATACAAATTCTGGCAGTGTAAAATGTTTTTCCAACGTGCATATTGTTGTTTCATTTTATTTGACTATTAAGATGAAACCACACCTTATCATACTATTATTTATAGAAACATTTATTTTAATGTGTATACCGTCGAGTGTTTAGCCAACGGGGTTAATTTGTAATTCCAACAGGGATGTTTGTTCAGTTCGGGTTCCCGGTCAGTATAATTATCCCCGTCTAGTCGAAGATCGTTGTTAAATTGTTGGCCAGCTCTCTTAGTTCTAGTCCGCTGTTCATGGTGAAGACAGTGTTACAGTGGTGGTCGTGAAGGTAACGTTGTTAGCTTTCAGGTGATGAAGGTACGACTTTGATATTGATCGTCGTTCCTTCTCCGTTTCCAGTTAAACACTTCACCAGGTGTATCTTGAAGTTCGAAGCGTAAGATGCTTGACAGTTTGCAGATGAGTCTCGTTTGATAAGGATTACATCAATTTGGTTCCGCTGAGCAAATTACTTGAACTTTCCGTACCGATGTTTTAGACTGCACATTAGAGTAGTATTGTGTTTATAAAAGATAAATTGTCTTCTGTAAATAAGACACTTTTTTGAAGTTTCAAATTTAGAGATTGCTCTCTGGTTTGAAATCCGAAACATGAAGCAAATATTTGTTATGTTCTGGGAACGGCCCATATACTTAGAAGGGGAATATTAACTATTTCAAAAGTAACTTGATAAACATGATTTGTATTATATTATACTCGTCCAAAAGTTAAATGGTTTTTATGGCTCCTCGTGCTGTTTACCGAACTCATTAAGAGGTAGTCAAGCGGCTATTGTGAAGCATCATCAATATTTTTCAGTGTTATTAACTGGGACATTTCCCCGGCAAAATACAGAGTGGTATTCAAAATGTTTATCTAAAAACAATTTATTTGAAATTTAAGCTTTAAATAAATCAGTTATATCAAGTTACTTATTCATTATTAAATTAATTATTGAAAATTATTTTAATTATTAAAAATTTAAAACTGTTTATTAAGATTGATTTACAATTTAAAATTATTTATTAAATAAATTAATAAAAAAATTAATAATTAATAAATTATAATTAATAATATATTATTTATATTTTATATGATTAATTTTATATCACATATCACTGCAACACAGCTCTAATCACTATTAATCAATCATTATCTCTATGATTAATGACTATCTGAATCAGAAAATAAATTAAAAACTGTCTCTTTACGATTAATAATTAATTGTGGGATATTTTGTGTAACATATTTCTTTTCTATTTCATCATTATTACATCAAAATGTGTATAAGAACAGAACTATAGGAGACAGAACTTCTCCATACAACACACTTTGATGTCAGTTAAACTTACTTGTTCCATCTTTAAATAGGCATCCAAGCCTTCATTCTTGGAATAACATTTCGAATACGACTCTGGATGGTGTCAACTGTAAAATTTATGATATCGGTAAGTTTTACGATTCTTCCCTTCTGTTTTGGTATATAATGGGCGAAAGTTATAAAACCCATTTAACTTTTAGAGGACTATACTTATGAAGGGTGATAATTTGGCAATTTATAAAGTATCATGAGTGATTTTTATAGCTTAATGATGTTTTTGCTGCTGTTACTGCTACTGTTCCTCTCAGCTATAATTAACAACATGACCAATACTATATCCGATATAAAAACGCAAGAATAGCGAATTTCTTTAATCATGTTTAAAAAATCATATCATTCATTACATATTGAGATAGTATGGTTTCGTTCATCAGAACAAAACCTACGAATAGAGAATTGAAAGTGTGTGCGCTTATCAGAATGAAATCAAACTTAAATCTCTCAATTTGTTTTCGAGATATCAGATTTTAAACTCAATCTAAATTTGCAGCATTTCATAAAATTAACGATTATTTTAAATATTTTGATAAAAATCGAATACTTAGTACATTCTGACGATTTGTTTGCAGTTTATAAAGGAAAGTATGTGTTTTCGTCAGAAGAAAATCATAGTTGAATATCTCAATTTGTTTTCGAGATATCAGTTCTTGAACTCAACCTGAATTCGCAGCATTTGATAAAATTAACCATTTCCTTAAACATTTTGAAAAAATCGTAAAAAATTGAATTCTTAAGATATCTTGGTGATTTTTTTATAATTTATAAACGAAAGTATGTACTTTTCATACCTGAGTATCTCAAGTTGTTTTTGGGATATCAAATCATGAACTCAACCTAAATTTGTAGCAGTTCATAAAATTTAAAATTTCCTTAATCATGTTTGAAAAATCGTCAAAAATCGTATTCTTAAGATATCTTGATGATTCTTTTTTGTAGTTTATAAAGGAAATTCTGGGTTTTCGTCAGAATAAAATCATACTTGAATATCTCAATTTTATTTCGAGATATCAGTTTTTGAACTCAACCCAAATTTGCAGCATTTTGTAAAATTAAAAATTTTCGTAAATATTTTGCAAAATCGAATTCTTAAGATATTTGGTGACTTTTTTGCCATTTATAAAGGAAAGTATGTACTTTTCATGCATGAGTATCTCAATTCGTTTTTGAGATATCAAATTATGAACTGAACCTAAATTTGCAGCATTTCATAAAATTAAAAATATCTATTCATGTTTGACGAATCATAAAAAATCGAACTCTTAAAACATAACGATGAATTTTTTTGTAGTTTATAAACAAAATTCTGTGTTTTCGCCAGAATAAAATCATACATGAATATCTCAATTTGTTTTCGAGATATCAGTTCTTGAACTCAACCTGAATTCGCAGCATTTGATAAAATTAACCATTTCCTTAAACATTTTGAAAAAATCGTAAAAAATTGAATTCTTAAGATATCTTGGTGATTTTTTTATAATTTATAAACGAAAGTATGTACTTTTCATACCTGAGTATCTCAAGTTGTTTTTGGGATATCAAATCATGAACTCAACCTAAATTTGTAGCAGTTCATAAAATTTAAAATTTCCTTAATCATGTTTGAAAAATCGTCAAAAATCGTATTCTTAAGATATCTTGATGATTTTTTTTTGTAGTTTATAAAGGAAATTCTGGGTTTTCGTCAGAATAAAATCATACTTGAATATCTCAATTTTATTTCGAGATATCAGTTTTTGAACTCAACCCAAATTTGCAGCATTTTGTAAAATTAAAATTTTCTTAAATATTTTGCAAAATCGAATTCTTAAGATATTTGGTGACTTTTTTTGCCATTTCTAAAGGAAAGTATGTACATTTCATGCATGAGTATCTCAATTCGCTTTTGAGATATCAAATTATGAACTGAACCTAAATTTGCAGCATTTCATAAAATTAAAAATATCTATTCGTTTTTGACGAATCGTAAAAAATCGATCTCTTAAAATATAACGATGAATTTTTTTGTAGTTTATAAACAAAATTTTGTGTTTTCGCCAGAATAAAATCATACATGAATATCTCAATTTGTTTTCGAGATATCAGTTCTTGAACACAACCTAAATTCGCAGCATTTCATAAAATTAACGATTTCCTTAAACATTATGAAAAAATCGAATTCTTAAGATATCTTGAAGATTTTTTTTGTCATTTATAAACTTAAGTATGCACCTTTCATGCCTGAGTATCTGAATTCGTTTTTGAGATATCAAATTACGAACTGAAACTAAATTTGCAGCATTGCATAAAATTAAAAATTTTATTAATCATGTTTGAAAAATCGTAAAAAATCGAATTCTTAATATATATCGATGAATTTTTTGTAGTTTATAAAGGAAATTCTGTGTTTTCGTCGGAACAAAATCATTTTTGAATATCACAATTTGTTTTCAAGATATCAGTTTTTGAACTCAATCTAAATTTGCAGCATTTCGAAACAGTAACAATATTTTTAAATATTTTGAAAAAAATGGTAAAAAAATCAAATTTTTAAGATATCTTGAAGATATCTATCATGTTTTTTTTTGTCATTTATAAATGAAAGCATGCACTTTTTATGCCTGAGTATCTGAATTCGTTTTAGAAATTATGAACTGATATAAATTTGCAGCATTTCATAAAATTAAAAATTTCTTTATTCATGTTTGAAAAATCGTAAAAAATCGAATTCTTAAAATACATCGATGACATTTTTGCAGTTTATAAAGAAAGTTTTGTGTTTTCGCAAGAACAAAATCATACTTGAATATTTCAATTCGTTTTCGAGATATCAGTTCTTGAACTCAACCTAAATTCGTTCAAGATATCTTGATGAATTTTTTGTCTTTTATAAACGAAAGTATGCACTTTTCATGTCTGAGTGAGATACTCAGGTTGTTTTTGGGATATCAAATTATAAACTCAACCTAAATTTGTTGCAGTCCATAGAATTAAAAATTTCTGTAAAAGTGTTTGAAAAATCGAATTCTTAAGATATCATGATGAATTTTCTTGTAGTTTATAAAAGAATTTCTGTGTTTTCGTTGAAACAAAATCATATTTGAATATCTCAATTTTTTTCGAGATATCAGTTTTTGAATCCAACCTAAATTCTCAGCATTTCAAGAAAATTAACAATTTCTTTAAACATTTTGAATAATCATAAAAATCGAATTTTTAAGGTAGCTTAATGAAATTTTTTGCCATGTTTCTTTAAGCAGAAAAAATTTAACAGACACATACTTTCAAAGGAAAGTATGTACTTTTCATACCTGAGTATTTCAAGTCGTTTTTAGGATATCAAATTATGAACTCAACCTAAATTTGCAGTATTTCATAACATTAACAATTTTTTTTAATAAAATTAATTAATAAAACATTTTGAAAAAATCGTAGAAATCGAATTTTTAGGATATCGTGATGAAATATTTTTGTTTATAAACTATAAAGGAAATTCCGTATACTTGAATACCTTTTATTTTAATTTTATTTCGAGATATCAGTTTTTGAACTCAACCTAAATTTATAGCATTTTATAAAATTAACGATTTTTTTAATCATTTTGAAAAATCGTGAAAAATCGAAATTTAAGATATATTGATGAAATTTTTTGTCATCTATAAAGGAAAGTATGCACTTTTCATGCCTGAGTATGTCATGTCGTTTTTGGGATGCCACATTATGAACTCAACTTCGTAGCAGTTCATAAATAAAACATTTCCTTAATCATGTATGAAAAACGTAAAATATTGAATTCTTAAACTATCTTAATGACATTTTTCGTGATTTATAAACGAAAGTATGTACTTTTATCAGAACAAAACCATATTTGAATCTCTAAAGTCGTTTTCAAGATATCAGTTTTTAAACTCAACCTAAATTTGCAGCATTTCATAAAATTAATGATTTCGTTAAATATTTTGAAAAAAATGTCAAGAATCAAATTCTTAAGATATCTTGGTCATTTTTTTATTTTTTTTATTTTTTTTTTCTCTCATAGAAGGTAAACGTTCCTCAGAAAACATAAAAATGTTTGATGTGTATTCAATCTGTAATACAGAAAAAAAAATCGAAAATAGACCAAACACTAGTGGCTTATTTTGAAAAATTCCCACGTTGGCTTTAATCATTTTCTTAATTTAATTTTAAAATAGTGATGATTCTAAACAGAGTTGATGTAGAAGTAATTAAAGATGAAACAAACTAAGGTATAAAAAATCAATTATCTAACAGCGTTATTAAACAATTATGTACTAAAAAAATAGGCTAAAAGATAGATAACATAAAACTTTCACTTAATGGATATCAAAGAAATATTACACCGCGCACGAAATGCCATCAAACAACCATCCATTATTTGGGCGTGTAAGGAAATAGGAACGAAGACCATTAAGACAGTTTTATCGGTCGCTTTGTTGCGCCCCATCCATTCCTATCACGTATCACCAATTTAGGATGACATTGGAAAAAAAGGAAGTTGATGATTCTAAAAATAATGAATCAATAAAACCTAGAATAACCTCTTTGTGCCATTTAATTGTAATAAACGTTCTAAAATTTGTTTTGACTTGATTAAATTGTGTATGAAATTACTCAATTTTCCCGATTACGCATTATTGGAGAGTAAAACATCCATAATTAAAAGGGAAAAATACTGCATAAACATACCCTACGTAAGCAGTATCCAATTATATTAATGGTTTGTCCCATTCGCCACTCAACAGGAAATTAATAATGAGAGGACACAAACTGGTCCTTTGTGCCCTATCGTAACAATATTTAGCCACCCCTACATTTTCGCAAACACACAAAACCAAACGTATTCGATTTTAATTAAAACGCTACAAACGGTCGGTTATTGGTCACGTAATTTAGTTTAACCCCGGCAAATAATTACTTGACCTAGTGACGTGACGATTGTAAATGATGTGGCGCAATTTCGTCAACATGGTTTGACTAATTGTAAATCATTAATCGTTATTATCATCGCCGAAAATGATCGATACTTAAAAAGGGAGGTTAAACGATCGAACGTTTGATGTTTGCTCGAAAGTGAAAAAATTTCGAGAACAATACCGTTAGCTTTTGATCAGCACAAATTGCTGACGTAATGGCGGCAGCTTTAAAGCTCGACGGCAATTTCGCTAAACGTTTTATCGAATAGCGATTTAGGCCAACGTGCGTGTGGTTTGCGGCATCGATTCGGTATTAAAACTTTACAGGATACAAATTCCGGCGGCATTTAATTTACTCAAACTTAATACGATTTTTTTTTGAATTAATGCTACCTTGTATGTTTATTGTTGTAATAAGGTTTTCTAAAAATGATTTATTTTTGGTGAAAAACATTTTAGTTCCGAGAATTACATAGAAACTTTTTATTTAAATGTTACGTTAAAACGCTGAAGGGGTTAAAAGTTTGCAAGCTGGCGAAGCTGGTACAATGTTGTGAAATACATTTACTCCGGGGTTAAAAATAGATATAGTAGGGATATTATTGATTTATTTAATTAATTTAAATAATAAATTTGATTCTGAATGAATAAATTATTAGTTTAAAATTAGTGGTAGGGTTAAGAAAAACATTATTGCTAAAAATATGTTGGTATTGAATCGAAATTAATAAACGATTTCGAAGGGGAGGGCTAATCGGTTAATAATTATTAGTGATGGAACGGATAGCGATTTTACAAAAAGCTTTACACCAGATATCTGACATATCTATTCGGATAACTCGATGGATATTCTATTCATACTATTCCATTTAATTAAAAATTATTTTATTAATAACATAAGTGCCATCTTTATCTTATATTTTTACAAACAGCAATATTTTTTAAAATAAAATTTTCCACAAAGTTTATTCTAAAAGTTTTTTTGTAACAGTCTCCGAATATCAAGGTGTTATTATCGAAAACTTGTAAAGCATCGAAATTCATCGAATTTTCATATTTTTGTATTTATCTCAATATCTATTATAATTCGCCTTTTACTCGCCTTGCTAGCTTCGCTCGCTCGACCGTAAACTTTGACTCGTTCGATAAAAATTCACTTTCCTGTCTTGGCACATAAATAACTGTTATTTAAGCTTTCATTTTCAGAAATAAAATCTAAAAGCAAGTTGAATGTTTCTAAGATCCTTTTCCAGTTTTAGACTTCCATAACTTCCATACTCTTTCCTAAAAAGGTTTCTGAGCTTAAAATATTCGTCAATGGATTTAAATATGTCTTTGTGACCTTGCAGTTGAAGTCAGTAACTCCTCATATAACATTTTATTGTCTTTGCCTATGTATGTTATATAAACAAGTAGAATAGCTTTATTAATATTATATTAATATTTCTTATAAGTTGGGTTTCAACATCTGAAACCATATCTTCAATTCTCCTTCTAACGGTATCATTAGAAAGGAATATTTAGCATTTTTAGGCGTATTTATCACCTAAAATTACGGTCATTAATTGCATCTACAATACTTGGTAAAACCAACTCCTCTCCCACAGTAAGGGTTTTCACAGGTTTTAGGGATTCTGAGAGAAAGTTGATACAATGCTTTCAAAATAGCTTTATCATGAGCTGAGTACGATTTAAGTATATTTTTTGACGTTTTCAGCTTTCTTCCGCTTAAAAAAAATATACATGTTTTATGGCAAAATCTTCATGCTTTATTTCAAAGTGTCTACTTAATTTTGCCTACTTCATTGCTTCATTACTTAAAACCTCCGCACAAATTACACATTGAGGCAACTGGATTCCAAATTCTTCAATGAATGTAAATTCAAGAGCTATGTAGTCATGACTGTACTTACGGTTGGCAGCTTTCTTTTAGTAGTTAATCGGCTGCATTAGTGTACAGTCGATTTCGATTCGCATACATCTGGAAGGTGGTTTTCAAGATTGACTGGAAGAATACCCCATTATATTCCAGTCAATCTGTTGGTGACTCAGAGCTTGAGCTCCTTTTAAGTCGACCGCGAAGCAACAACAAGCGGTGAAGTCTCGTGATGATTCTATCTATTTTAAGACGGTTCTTCGAAATTCGTTTTCTAGATGTTCGCGTTATGAAACATACAAAAAATTGCAGTTGCATGTTGAGTAAACCAATTTCGGTATATGCATTAATTTTTCTCCAGATTCAAGATTCACACTATGCTTCGCGGACCATAGGTTTGGTTGGGTAGCAATGCTTTTTCTATTAGATAGTCTTTAAGCTTTTTCTTTATTACTTAAAATGTTAACTGTTTTAAATTACAGTTTAAATTGTTATAGATGTTAATACATGCTATCAACAGATCTTTTGATTTTTGTTAGGGAACTATATCGCGACACAAGAAATCCTTTCTATATTCTCCTAGTTTTATGGCTTTGGTTCATTTCATATTTTGAAAAAAGTTTTTGTAATGGGTTTTCACGGAAATAAAACACTCCAACACATATAACAACCACAATAGCAATATTTTATACTGTTTAAAAATGGTTCTACAACTCTTGAAGTTTCCTCCAAAGATAACACCATAACGCATTTTAGATTCCGCACACGCAAAATATGCGAACAGAGAAGCATTCACCCCGACACTATGCATAACACATCTAATTGTAAGAGCAAAGCTTGTATTGCATAACCTCGATGAAAGCTTGTCCATATAGGTCCTCCATGAGCTTTTTGAATCTATTGTCACTCCAGGAAATTTGAATGTGTCCGATGTGTATGTATTTCATCTTTAAACTTTATACATATAGGGCCACTTCCAAAAGTAAATAAGTTCGTTTTTCGAATATTCAATGTTAATTGCTGTCTGTGAACCATACATTAAGTTTCATAAGATTTGTTTTCAAAGAATTTATTATTCTTTCTCTATCTTTCTTGCTTACAACCACAAAAGAATCATCAGCAACGGATATCAATAATTCATCAGTCATAGTAGGTAGGTCATTAATATAAACGAGAAACAACAAAGGGCTCTGGATAGAACCCTGGCCTACACCATTGTTCGTATACATCATTTATACATCCATTTAATCTTATTTCATTTCCTTGTCTGTCATATGAGGCAATACATTGTTTCCTTCCCTACACAGGTAGAACTAGAGTAAAGATATAAGTCTGATGTCAATGGTTGCCATATTCCGGAGCAACGTTTCGTGGTGTACACAATCCATCTCCAACCAATGACCTCTTTTCAAATCATGCTGTATTTAATTTCTCTAGTAAATAGAATACCGCTTTGGAGGTGGTTCTGTCTTTGATATATCTATTGTGCGTACTGTTTAAGCAGTTGTGTTTTGTTAAAAAACTCTGGTAAAAACCATCTTCTCGATAATTTTAGAAACATTGGATATTAGCGCAATCGGTCTATAACCTGAGAAATCAATCACCACTCCTTTTTTTGAAGATTATTTTAATGATTGTTACACTAGGTTCTTAGGAAATATACCAGTTATGACAGAAGTGTTTGTAATATGTGCAAGTGGAATTATTAGACACTGCACAATGTTTCAATACTTGAATCGAAAAACCATCGACTAACATGGCTTTGGTACTTCTTGGACTATCTATAACATTCCTTACTTCTTCCGTTATCTCCTCTGTGAGATACATAGTACCTGTTTCGGTACGTATGTTTTCATTAATTGACACAAAGTATCTATTCATAGCATCAATATCATTATCATAGCTATGGATGAGTGTATAATCTTCCATGTTGTTTTCATTTTATCCTCAATGAAAAGGATTTTTTGTTGTGGTACAGTTATTTTTTTGTGGTATCAATTACTTTTTTAAAATTTGTGCAAAAAGGTTTATAGGTATCTTTGTGTATTCTATTGTTTCCTATCCCTTCATACAACTGAACTTTTAGAGCAGATTTATCTTTTATTTCTTTCATCATGCAGTCATTTTTTGCAGTCAAACACAAAACTGGTAATTCTATATTTGTCATAACCGTCCAATCGACCTTTTTCAGATCATTCTTTATTTGGTTCAAATTTCTGTGCTTAAATATGTATTTATTTTTGTTATTGGTTCTTTATTTTGCAGTCTCACTATATTTATGTCTTAACTATTTTATATCTGCAAACATATTGTCAACTACTGGTGCTACTGCCTAATGCTTATTATCTATTCATAATCTATGTTAATTTAACCATTTGAGTTCCGCCAGATCTATGTTAAAATCTCCACAAACCACCACAGAGTAAGACAGTCCAATGATAAGATGACCAACATTTAAGGATTACTTCTTTATGTAAATTCTTCATTGTTAGAAGCGCTTAATATTCTACACTTTTTTGATGATTATGTATGAACCCACCATGCATCATAAGAATTCGATTGAAGTATGAGGCCATAATGTAGCCTTCAATGTTGATTATTTTATATTCTCTCATCCTATGTTTAGTCAGTGCTATAATATGAATTGTTGTTTCTAAGGCTTCTAGGAAGAATAGTAAATCATCTAACTTATTTTTTGCACTTTTTTGTGTGTTTTGACAAATTACCAATAACTGTTCTTCCTTATTAGTAGTACTTTTATAAGCAAAATAAAAAATAAAGAGAATAAAAGATTTTTGATCACCAACTATCTATTCCACCCCCAATAATTGTTTATGTAGATTCAGTGTCAGTTCGAAATATTTGACGAAAATAGTCTATTTTAGCAATTAAGACTTAGCATTAACTTAAGAACAACCTTTAGTCCTGTTTTCTTTAACCTAGTTTACTTGCCGCTTCCATCGTTATGTTAGGAGATAACGAAATATTAAATACATCATTAGAAAGACTGACCTTTCTTCGGCTAAAATCGTTTTCAACCTGTTGATTTCGTTGATATATTAATATCAACAGCAAAAAATAAAGGTACAGTTTTATCAATTTATTAAAATCATACTTTGGGCTATCTAAATGGAGTGTTAATCATATTTAATCATAATATAACGTTCTATACATACGTTATATTATGATATGGCGTTCTCTACGTACGTTATATTATGATATGACGTTCTATACGTACGTTATATTATGATACGACGTTCTCGATCGTTTATAATAAGTACGTTCTCTTTAAATTGCTAAACATCTCATAAAATTGCATACTCTAGACGCTGTTGACAACAACAATTCAACAAATCAACATAAGAATTTGTATAGAAAAATCAAGCTTTCTAGAGGAGTTTTTAAAATTTTGCTATCTCTAAAGACAATAAACAAAAGAAGATAACGACTAGGTGAGTAAGTGAAGGGTAAAATCTGGCGTTAACACATATGTTGGTGAGGAATTTTTGAAGAAAAAATCGTACGGGACCGTTCAATAGCTTATTTTGAAGGACAAAAGTGAATGAAATGATAACTAGTACTGAACGATTTAATATGTAAATAGAATAGAACAAGGAAAGCCATTTTACTGGTATATAATCTGACGTGACGGTCCGATTATGGATTCGGATTCTAATTCCACGTAGTAAATTACTTCGGAAATGACCGTTAGTCATGCAACAACAATCAACACTCATGCATTTTTTGCAGATCTGTGTAATTGATGATTTAGTTAAGGATGCAATGTTACTTCTGTTTTATGACAATCTAAATCTCAGTATCGTTTTATGGTACACTTCAACACCATTAGTTCTTATTCCGAAGGAATCTATCAAAATCCTAAATAATGTATTAGAAATAATAGTTTAAGGTTAAAATTTACTAGTCAGGTGTAAATGGGTTTTGATTTTAGAACGTTAGATTAAAACCTTTGCCAATAAAGGATAAAATATTACACGATTACATCTCAGAAATACATTTGGTCGCTGTTATGGAACCAAGTTGAATAACAAATAATATATACAATAAATTTAATTTTTGTTCACCCGTTTATTGGAGTGCCAGTGATATTGCTTATTATTTACCCTCTTTTGTAGAATAATATCGATTTGTCGCTTAAACAGTTTGATTTACTCTTTTGGGGACACAACAGTGTGAGATCTTTTAAAGCAAAAAGACATACTCTTTATTTTTGCGTCAGTGTTGGACAGTATTTCTGGGATGCAAGATCGAAAAACAATGAAACAATCTATTTACAGCAAAGTTGACTATTTAGGCATTTGTGGAGTAACTAGCTCAAGAGCGAAATGAGGGCTCCACCGAGTTCGGTCCTACCATTGTTGTTAAAGCTAAAGTCTGCTTTAATTTGTTAGGGTTGGAAGGAAATTTTGAAGCGTCGTCCGCTTGATTACATCGCTTTAAGAAACGTCAAGGAATTAGAAAAATTGGTCTCCATGGAGAGAAGATGAGTGGTGATCAACAAGCAGCTGACGATTTTCAATATGAATTCGTGTTGTGTTAGCAAGGAGAGAATCACAAAATTGCCATGGAGTAACACTTCTGGTACACACAAGTTGAAGAAGAAGTTGTAATTGAAAAATCTAAGAAACCAAGGTTTTTCAAAAGTACGAGAGCAGAAAATTAATCAGTTGATTATTTCAATAAAAATGGTCCAGTTGGATGGACCAACAGATTTGCAAAATATGGTTTGAAAATATTTTTGTGCCTCAAATACGCAAATACCTTGATTTAATGAATTTACCAAGAAAGACAATTTTGTTACTTGATAATGCGCCTTCACATCCAGCGGTAAGTGTGCTTAAATCTTCGTAAAGTTTTGCCGCCAAATATTACTGCGTTAATGCAATCTGTAAGACAGGTCTTACAACTATGAAGACGACATACAGAACAAAATTGTCAAAAATGGAAGAAAGTTTTCTTTTTTTTAATTAATTAAGTTTAAACAATTCTGGAATATTTATATAATGGTTATTGTGTCTTCATGAAATTCCATTAAACCCTCAACTGTCATGAAGTCATGGTGAAAACTTTTTCCAAGATAAATGTCATCCATTCCGGGAGATGAGAATGTTGATCAAGAAAACATAGAAGAATGGCTGGAGAGTTTCAAAAATGAACCTAGGTGTTCAAGCCATCGTTTAAGACTAAATGACGTAGACATTATAAACAAAGTAGTAACGGACAAAGCAATCCAGAATTAAGAAAAGGTGGTTTTTTTTAATAGATGTGACTGAACATTTTTTATCAAACTGAACATATTTTTATGTATTATTTTTTATTTATTATTCTGTTTTATTTTAATGATTTAAAATAAAGTACTTATGCTGCAATATTTTTTCCATGTTTACATCTCATTCTTAGTGTTTTTTCGGTTTATCTCTTACTTCCCAATTCCTCGGATAATCTTTTTTATTGTACAGTATTAATCCTATTTAATCAAAAGTTTAGTGCACAAGCACATTTCCCTTAAATCATAAAATTGCATATTCGTCATACGACAACGCTTATTTCTTTCTTTATTAGCACCACTCAACATATCAACATGACAAGCTATTAATGATGAACACATTACCCTTTTTAGTGGTGTGTTTCGTATTTTGCTATCTCCAAAAACAACGAGAATATCGTCTAGTAGAGCAGATGTATAGTAAAAAAAATGCTGCTAAGATATTTTTTGCTGTCATTGCACAGGTTGAAGTATATGATAATTTGGTTTGTGTTACATAACGTTTTTAGTACTGGTCAAATCTTCACACAAGTTTCAGAAAATGCATAACGAGTCAACAGAATTATTGTGAATATTCCAGCGGTCACTATATACCAAGGCAGAAAGGCGTGACAATTTTCTTCTCATAATTGATATCATATCAAAAAAACCTTGTATTTTAATTGTTAGTTTTGCGTTATATTGTAAAGATACCTTTCGAAAGATATGAAATTTAATTAAGAAAAATGCGAAAAGCTTCTTTTCTTGAGATCTGCCAAAATTTATGCAGAAAGCAATCATAGAGGGTTTGCACAGGTGTCGTTGGAACTGAAGTTACGGAGGAGACCCTGGGGCATCGTGAAGAAGAAACGGACATGTAGACTTCGAATCCCCACACAGATGGAAGACAGAAATGTCGCGTAACCACGTATAGGACGAACGCACTGCTCACGATGATGGACATTAAGAGCCAACTGTGGAGACCGTGTAAATTAATGATTAAGAGGAGGCTGAAGAATGCGAGACTTTTTGTAAAGAAACCTCTCTTTCAACTATAAACAGCAAGACATTCGTACAGTTATCGAAGATACACCTCAACTGGACCTGACAGCAGTGAGTAAAGGTCTTGTGGAGGGAAGAGAGCTCAAATTGATGACATATCACGGATATATCGTCCTACACACACTCACTGGAGTACCATGGAACGCCACAAGTACAGCGAAATTCTGCAATATGACATAGGGACGTATGCAAAAATATAAGTCGGAATTGGCTGTTCTAGGAAGACAGTGATGTCAAGCTCACATCCAGATACGTTGCTAACTAGTTTGTGCAGCGTCAAATGATAATAATACACTGGTGCAGACCATGGATCTCAGTACCATCAAACTGTTATTGGACACTTTGGGACGAGAGTTGAAACCATTCGGGTCATCTACGTGGATGTAAAGTTCAGAGGAATGTAGGCGAGCGAAGATCGATCCCTTCTATCTATGATCATATCTATGCTAGGCTGTGATCAACAGTAATACGTAACGTATTTTCGTATTTTAATCCTTTTAATACTATTGAGATATGTATCTATATCCCAAATAATATTTAAAAAATATTGTAGTTCAGCACACAATGGAATGTTGTTGAACAAAATTGTCGACCATAATTATATGCCTATTCCGTTATGCTTATCTGAACCAATAGTAAATAAATTATTGTTATCAAAAGCAAAGTTTATTGAAATGGGGTTGGAAATTATAAATACCAGTTATAATTATAAATTACTAAAAATCAAAATGAAACAAAAATATTTAATAGGTAATAAATAGCGTACAATAGTCGTATTGAAAGGGTTAATAATAATCATTTTTAATAAGCAGTTTTCAATTAATAATCAATTTTACATTGCAAAAACTACGGTGAAAATATTGTTTAGTTTCATAAAGTTTCAAGAAAGTTATGTGGTCAAAGCTAAATCATCATATAGGTACGTATGGATAGACAAATTACTTCAGAAATGATCGTTAGTCATCTAACAACAATCAACACCCAATTCTTGCAGATCTGTATGATTGATGACTTGGTTCAGAATAAGATGTAAGAATTTTTGAACGATTCAAATTAAACTATCTAGCCCAATACTAATAGTGTTTTCATTCCGAGGTAATCTATCAAAATCCTAAATGATATGTCAGAAATAATGGTTTACGATTTTATATTAACTATTCAGGTGTAATTAGGGATTGCTACGATAATGTTATATAAGACCTTTTTTTGTCAGCGAAATAACTTATAGAATATTTATGAGTATGGATTTAGGGGACAAATATGATTTATTTAGAACTGAAATTGATTTACCATCAAGTGAAGACGAAGTTATTTATTAGGCAATAACAAACGAAAACAAAAACAAATGAGGTTATGTGATGTTCGATGAACAACAGTAAGTTTTTGAAATATTTAAATTAAGCTCTGCGTGACCTATAAATAACATTACAGGAAAATTGTAATTAAAATTTTGTACCCAACACAGAATGGATTATTAGATGGATTTCCCGTCATTTGTAAATGAAAATTTGTTAAAGCCTAATCAATAAGGCGACATATTATTAATTTTGTTTCAGTTGTTATAAACTACAAGAACACGTTTTACCAATAAATAGATATAACTTTTTTTTGTCTTTTAACTTTTGAAGTCATAGCTCGCAGAAGTTCCTCACCATCGATCGATTTTAACGCAGACATCACTCTACCATGCAAGTTTTGTCGTCTGTTGTCAAGTGAACTGTGCACTACATCTTTTAAATGACTCTGCAAGATAAGGGTCTATTACAACCAACGTAGCAGCCTTTGACTTAAAGTTTATTTGTTGATAAAAGAGTGAAGAAAAAATTATGCGATATCAAGACGTAAATTAAAGACCAATAAAATTAGCATAAAAAGCAACATTTTATTGAACATAAGTAACAAAAACATTTTTGCAAAATTAAATTTCTATTTACTACTTCAATGTGCTTTCCCGTAATTAACATAATTAAATGATATAATTCACGTTTTATTTTCAATAAAGCTTGAACTAACTAAACATATTACCAACTTCAATTACTTAGCAGACATTTTTATAACTCCCACTTGGAATAATTGAGTGCGGGTAATCTCAACGCAAGGCGAAGTAAAATGGAAAAAATAATTAAGCCAGTTTGCACCCTTTCCTATCGACCAACCAAACAGAATCCGCAATTATCCCGTCATTACGACGTTTGAACAATGGTTTTTTTTCGACTCGAGGTAAAAGCTTTTCCTGGATTTAATTACAATCAAGCGCGCACAAATTACGCCATCATTTTAGGGTATTATAGAGTATCAAAAAGTTTATTTTCAAGCAGTAAAATTCTGCAAACTCGGAAAAATACTGCCATCGTAAAATGAGCATAATTACAGTTTTTCGGAGGAGGATGATGGTGAAGTTTTAAGAGGGGCAATTTTTCATTACCATTTCCCGAAAACATTAAAATTTGTAGAAATATGAATAAATCATCCAAAAAATTTGATTAACTAGATGCTTATTTTTTGCATCACTTGTAAATTTACGACAAAATGTATCAACAGCACAGTTCAATGATAAATATTCCCATCAAAAACGCCAATTCTCATGAAGATCATAACAATGTACAGTTCGAAATCGTAAATTTCAAACATCAATAAAAGCAACTTTTACGATCCAATGACGTGACGTCAATAAACGGGTTTAAATTGCTCCAGAGTAAAGATAGATAATAATAGTCTTCCAGAAAGTGGCAGAACAATAAAACGGTTTAATTAATACTGCTTAATATTTTCCTGCTGGATTTATTACATCGTTAGAAACGGAACAAGACATCGCCTTCAACTGACTGATTCATGTGAGAGAGGGGTTTTTGTATCGATTTAAACCACCGAACTCTCGGCCCTAAAACGTAAAGTACACTTTCGAAGTGGAGGTCTCGTTTACAATATACCAATTTAGCTGTAGCTAATTCGTGCTGAACGTTACAGCAGGGACTTCGAAGCAGTATCTCTATTGTATGAAACGTTGGACCATTTATCATTGAAGTTTGTGCTTTGTTGAAAGCGACCATTGTTCAACCGCTCTCGAAAAATACATAAAACCCCAAAAAATTTATATTATTATTAAAAATTGTAAAAATTGAGGTAATTTTTTCACGGGATTCCTTTGATGTTAAATTAATAAATAAAAAGGAGAGGGCGCGCCCGTTACAAGCAGAAACTCGTATAAAAGCAATTTCGAGTTTCACTTTCACGTTATTTTCATGTTGAAAGAATTCTTGAATGGAATGTATCGTGACATTCCTCTCAAACGGAATTTCCGGTATTTAGAGTATTCAAATTAAGTTTTGTGCCCTTTTGTATGAAAAAGAAATCACCTCTAACTATAACTGTGATGAAATAAATACTTGTATTCAAATTGAAGGCAAGGATTTATTCCCGTTTTAGAATATTTGCAATCACCATTTTTGATGCTGATTTCGATTTCATGCGTAATATATTAATTCAATAAAATGATGAGATATTCCATTCCGGTTGTTTTAAATTATTTTGTATAAGTTTAATACCACATAGTTAGAAATCACCACTGGTATATGCTACTTACAAGTAGTACGAATATAAGTGATAAATTGATATTGGCTGTGTGACGACCAAATAGAGAGAAATGAAATGTGATAGAGAGCAATAAAAGCATTTTGTTTATACCCCAAAAATTATTTTTTTTAAATTTTTATGTTATAAGTTATTGTGTTATTCCTTAAATTATTCCCCTGATGGCATATTTAGCTGTAGTAGAAGAAGAACGTACATTTTCACTTATGAATCAAAAGATAAACTTTCTTAACAATTCCAGCACGTAACCCAATTATTATTACATACTTCAATTTTTAAAAATCCCAAGTTTTCAGCTTGAAATGGACTATTTTGTGGGGATATCGATTTTTTCGGCACGAACGAAATGTTGTACTTGAATTGGGCATATATGAGTAAATAATGCAAATGCATTTTGTTAGATATTCAAGTAGAATGCTAAAAAATAGGCTACATACCGATGCAATAGCAGTTAAAATAAAGGAAGTAGCACAGATGTTCAACATATTGCGTAGATTTATGCCTAACATATTTGAACCAAAGGAGATTTTTGACACCGACATGAAGTCGACTTTTGCTTACAGTTACATCAACCAGTTCAAAGTTATTCTCGATATAAATGTAATGTTACTTTATACAGAGATATGGAAAACAAAATATTTGAAGGTCAAACAAAATATGTTCAACTCTATGAGATGGAAATATTTTATAGATTATATGCCAACGCAAAAGTAGTTAAAATGAAGGAAGTTGCATAGATATCCAACATATTGCGTAGATTTATGCCCAATATATTTAAACCAAAGGAGATATTAGACATCAACATGAAGTCGAGTTTTACTAACAATTGCATTAAGTAGTTCAAAGTTATTCTCGATATAAATGTAGTGTTACACAGAAATATGAAAAACAAAAAATCTTAAGGTCAAACAAAAACATGTTCAACTCCATGAGATGGACATTGCTGCAATTATTATAAACTAGTATTTACCAACCAACATATAAAATGGATCTCAAATTTTCACGTAAAGCTAATACTAAAGCTAATATTACACTAGAAATACGTTCCAAGAACATACTTTTAGAAAGAGAATTATTATCCATGCCAGAAGTCAATGAACATTTCTGTGCATAATAGGTTAATTTGAAAATTTTCGGATCCACGGTTTTTCTTCTATCGCGAGTGAATTGAAGAAAGTACCCGATTTTTTAGGCTGGTGACAACTTTGTCTACATTGCATTTTTTTTTTCTCAAAAACTATTTGACGAATACATTTCAAATTTGAACTGGTGGTAATCCAATGTGTTCTTAATGAGAGGCATATTTTATTTTAACGATGTTCCATATAGTTTCGTGGAAAATTGCGGTTTACTAAGATGCGGTTATTTCGAAAACAACTGAACGGTATTCAATGCGATTTTTACCAAATCAGTTTTTCAAAATGAGGCATCCCTCATGAGCACTTTTCCTCGGAGTGTTATTTCTCTTTAACCTGTATTCCCATTAAATCGCTCTTAAAAAATTAGGGAGCCCTTATTTTGAAAAACTGGTAACGGAATCCTACATACAATATTATTAAACACATATTGGTAAAAATCACGTTGTAATCCGACTGGTCGTTTTCGAATTAACCACATCTTACCAAACCGCGATTTTCCGCGAAACTATAGGGAATATCGATAGATTAAAACATACCCCGCATTAAGAACACATTAGGTTATAATTATTTCAAATTTGTAATCTTTTCGTCAAATAGTTTTTGAGAAAAAAAAACCGCAAAGTAGACAAAGTTATCGATACAATCTCTCAAAAATCGGGTCAAACAGTTTAATCAAAAAATGAAATTGTAATACACGGAGAGGTTCTCTGATTACAATAAACTTTACCGCAACTTTTTCATCGAGCGATTTCGAAGATATCGATCTGTAAAGTAAGACACTGACATCTGGCATGGATAATAGGTGAAAACAATAATACAAAACTCTCTTAGATTTCATTTAAGAATTTATTTCGTAATTATACGAGAATTTTTTGATTTATAAAGGAAAATATGTACTTTTTCGAGAGCTAACCCATACTTGATTACCTCAAGTCGTTTTTGAGATATCGAGTTTTAAACTCAACCAAAATTTATGGCATTTCATAAAATAATTAAAATCCTCTTAATATTTTTTTAACCATAAAAAAATCGAATTTTTAAGATATCTTGTGATTTATAAAGGAAAGTATGCACTTTTCTGAATATTGGGATATTTAGTTTTAAACTCATCCTAACTTTATAAAATTTCCTTAATTATTTTTGATAATTGTAAAAAATCGAATTCTTAAGATATCTGACATTTCCGAGAATAAAATTATTTGTAAGCGTCTCAATTCGTTTTTGAGATATCAAGTTTACAACTCATTATAAATTTGTGGCATTTCATAAAATTAAAAATGTTTTAATCAAATTTGAAAAATCGTAAAAAATCGAATTCTGAAGATATTTTGTTGAATTTTCTTGTAATGTATAAACGAAAGTATGCACTTTTCCGAAAACTAACCCATACTGGAATATCTCAATTCGTTTTTGAGATATCAAGTTTAAAACTCGTCTTAAAGTTGCGGCACTTTTTAAAACTAAAAATTTCCTGAATAATTTTTGAAAACTCGTAATAAATCGAATTTTTAAGATTTCTTCACTTTTTGTGATTTATAATGAAAAGTTTGCACTGTTTCTAGATTAAAACTATGCGTGAGTGTCATTATCCGTTTTTGGGACATAAAGTTTTCACCTCAACCAAAATTTGTGGCATTTCATAAAATTAAAATTCCCTTAATAATTTTTGAAAAATCATTAAAAAGTCGAATTCTTAAGATACCTTGTTGAATTTTTTCTGCACTTTTCCGAGAACTAACCCATCCTTGAGTATCATAATTCGTTATTAAGATATCAAGTTTTAAATCCTAAAGTTGCGACAATTGATAAAATTAAAAATTTCCTTTATCATTTTTGAAAAATCGAATTTTTAAGCTATAATGATAATTTTGTTTGTGATTTATGATGGAAACATATCCGAAAATAAAACTATGCGTGAGTAAATCAATTCATTTTTGAGATATGAGGCTTTGAACACATTCTAAATTTGTGACATTTCATAAAATTAAAAATGTCTTTTTTTAATCATATTTGGAAAAATGTAGAAAATTTCATAAAATAAATAGTTCTTGTAAAGAGATAATTGTTTTCGTTTTAACTCGTTGACAAATAATTCGTGTAAAAACAGATTTATATGTAATCTATCAAAAATTACGAAATATGTGAACGAAACTTGTTTCTCATGTTTTATGGGTCGCAATATAAGAAAGGTTGGGACATGCTATTATAAACTATAAATTCACTGTGGAAAAATATTTACTTCTTTCTTTGGATTGAGCATTTGCAAGATGGAGCTAAGATTCGCATTGCATAAGCTTTGCAATGATTATTCAACATGGTTTGAATCATGATTGCAAAGATAATAATAGATGTTTAATCATAAAAAACTCTTCTGATAAAAGTACAAATATAACAAAGATAATAAGTGGACATCTATGGTCTCTATGTTTAGCGCCCTCCAAATTTAGGAGTATGTATAAGAAATTTAAATTAATTTTTATTAAGAAAATGTTAAATAAAGGCAAACATATTTTCGTTGTGGAACTTTTCCAATGTGACTCAATACAGAAATAATGTTTTATTGTAAACGGTTTATACTTTTCGAATTTGATTGTTTCCAGAACAAATTTTCATTCATTCATATTTTTCTCAATATTGACATTATACTCGTAAAAATTGTAGACAGCAATATTGTTGAGAATCAAATTTAACACAGTGTTTGTTTCAAAAGATTTCTTGTAACATATTCAGTCTCCCAAGTGTTATCATTAAGATCTTGTAAAGCAACGAAATTTATCAAATTTTCATATCTTCGTATTTCTCTCAAGATGTATGCATCTAAGAACAGATGTGCAAGAGAACAGAATTTGCCAAAAGTTTTGTTCTAAGCTTTTTTTGTAACATACTCCGATTTCCAAGTGTTACCCTAAGTCATAAGGTCGCCTCAATTTAAATAACTCAACAGATGTTTCAAAATAATTTTTTTAGTCTTTTATTGATTTTAATTTACTTTTGTAATAAAAAATGTAACTAATAAATGATCGTAAAAAATATACAAGAATTATTACATAAATTACAAATACGATATACAAAAATGAACGTATAGCATAAAATACTACATACGTACAGAATCATACTTGAAATGATATCATTTACAAAGGATATGGATGCTATTCATTTTAAAACCAGTTCATAAAACGTAATCGAGAGTCTCTGTTGGACGAACTAATTTTCAAACAAGTCGTACACTTTTAACGTACACGGTTAATGAACCGTCATATAACCTTTTGTGATTATGACGGTTTCATGTATTACTAATTTGTTGTGAAGTGTTCACATTGCTACATTATTTCACAGCGTTTATATTTTACTGTGTGATCACGCATTGATGTATAAATCGTATTCATAGAATTTTGTAAAGCATTAACAAAGGGCGTAATTACTTGATTGTTTAAAACAAAGCATAAACTGTAGAGACGTAACTTTATTTTTTAAGAAACCTGGTAATAATTTTTATAACATAGCGAATCGTGACAAGAATTACATAAATGCATTCGTAATTCCATTTTTATCATTTGGTATGCATATAATTGTGGAATAATCAACAATCACATAAATGCTAAGTCGAATCAGTTTGTAACTGTATTTTTACTTGAATAAACCTTCGCTACTATTATGGAGCCAAGATCAACAATCATCTTAATTATTTCGATAAATTTATCATTGTGTAATACAGCTTTAATATTTGTAGATGATGATTTAGTTTGTGATATAACACAAGATCTATTAATAAAACCGACATTTTCTTGCGTTAAATGCGATAAACGTAATATTCCAGGTAAGCATGTTAAATTATTTATTCAATAAATCAATATGGTTGTTCTAGATTGTTACTCGAATGGATATAATGAGACTCATGTGTGGTTCCCTTTTGAAGCCTTGCAATTAGAATGCGTAGCAATAACAAAAGATATTTTAAATGTAACTTCTTGCCAACCTATTAATTTACCTCCTAGTGCAATAACTATACCATGTAAGTAAATTGAAACTATGTTTATTGTAAAATCAAAATAAGAAATCTTCAGCAAAATGTGGAAAGGATGTTTATGGTAATCCAATTAAATGTACAGCGGATTTTAATAAATAATGGGGAAGTGAATTATTTAATAAGTTTGATATTTTATAATACAGCTTTATAAATGTAACACATTACATAATAAATTACAAAATATTGCTATTATATTTTTGTGTTAATTTTATGAGTTTAAATTATGAAATCAATAACTGAAGTTTCTAACAGTAATTTGGAGTTTAACTTTGTATTGGATTTTGTGGTCTTCGTCCAGTAATTCACCGAAAAAGGGGAATTCAATAAATCGGTACATTTGTATTTCATGAATGTTGTAAAGGCATTCGACCAAGTGAAGCTCTTTTACGTGCTCAGATTCCTAATAGCAAAAAACGTACAGCTGACCTTCATAGAAACGATGTAATGAAAAAGCAACGAATCAACAATAAACTCAGAAACAAATAAGATGACAGTTTCAGGATTCAAACAGGAGTTAGATGGATAAACTCTCTAAAGTACAATAATAAAGATTATGTACCATGTGAACCACGCGGCCATCAAAATGAAAAGTATAATCATCTTAAAATGGCGCATGAAGAATTGTAATGCAAAAAAAAGCTAATTCGTGCTAAACGTTACAGCAGGAACTTCGAAGCAGTATCAGTATTGTATGAAACGTTGGACCATTTATCATTGAAGTTTGTGCTTTGTTGAAAGCGACCATTATTCATTCCGCTCTCGAAAAATACATAAAACCCTAAAAAATGTATATTATTATTAAAAATTGTAAAAATTGAGGTAACTTTTTTACGCGATTCCTTTGATGTTAAATTAATAAATAAAAAGGAGAGGGCGCGCCCGTTACAAAAAGAAACTCGTATAAAAGCAATTTCGAGTTTCACTTTCACGTTATTTTCATGTTGAAAGAATCTTGAATGGAATGTATCGTGACATTTCTCTCAAACGGAATTTCCGGTATTTACAGCATTCAAATTAAGTTTTGTGCCCTTTTGAATGAAAACGAAATCACCTCTAACAATAACTGTGATGCCATAAATACTTTTTTCAAATTGAAGGCAATGATTTTAAAAGTTGTTTTGCTCAAATTTATTATGACCCGTTTTAGTACATTTACAGCATTAACAATCATTACTTTTGGCGCTGATTTCCATTTCATGTGTTGTGTATTAATTAAATAAAAATAGAATCAAATAAAATATGATATGAGCAATAATAGTATTTTGTTTATTAGGAGATTTTTACCCCAATTCCAAAAATTATTTTTTTAAATTTATATGTTATTATTCCTTGTCTCATTTCTTAAATTATTGCCCTAATGACATAGTTAGCAATTTTAGAAGCTGAAGCTACATTTTGACTTATGAATAAAAAGATAATCTTCTTTTAACAGTTCTAGTACGTAACCCATTTATTATTTCTACCACTCAATTTTTAATAACCCCAAGTTTCCAGATTGAATTGGGTTTTGAAATATTCTGTAGGGACATCGTTCCGCTCCGTTATAGATATAAATATTATACATGTGTGCGAAACAAATTTTCTGATTAGGGTTGAACTAGGCATAAATGAGGAAGTAATGCAAATGAATTTTGTTACATACAATATTAGTAGGTAGTATATCAATGCAATAGTAATTCAAACGAAGAAGGTGGCACAAATGTCCAACATATTGGACATGTATATTTATGCCTAATATATTTAAACCAAAGGAGATTTTCGACACCAACATGAACTCGAGTTTTATTTACAATTGCACCAAATAGCTCAAGTTTGTTTTCGACATATATGTAATGTAATTTTATGTTGAGTTAAAATTAACACACTTTTCTTCTAAAAATTGTTTGCAACTTTGTCTGGTTCATATTTTCGTTTTTATCCCAAGATTTATCCATCTAAGGACAAAAGTGTGAATGAGCAATGTTGTTAAGGATAAAATTTGTCATAACTCTTATTTTAAACATTTTTTCCAACATTCTCCGATTCCCAAGTGTTACCTGCAGCAACTAGTAAAGAAAGAAAATTAATCAAATTGTGAAAGAGCAATAGTGCTGAGAATAAAATTTGTTACAAGTTTTGTTCTAAAAGTTTTTTTGTAACTTATTCCTTAATTTGAGTAAAATAGAATTGTTTATGTATTCAATTGTATTCAATTTGAATTGATATAAATAAATGTATTGAAGTAAACAAGAACATTACTCCATTGGAGCAAAGTACATTTGAATGGACAATATGAATATATTCCAGGTAATAATATATTTTTTCTTACGTTGATACTGAATATGAAATTATTGCAAAAACGTGACAATAACGTTGCAATAACCAAATTCCCTAAATTTCTCTATTTCTACGTAGTTTATGTTATTTATTTTATTTATTATTTATATATTGGTATTAGGTGCGAAAGACACTATTAAATTTACACTACTTGTACAGTACTACATTTTCACAAGAATAAAATACTAAACAAAGTAGATAATGTAAAATACGAAAAACTTGTGGTACCAATGCATGATAATGTCATCAGGGCTGTCGCCTGATGTGTTAGGTACGCTACATTTGTACATTAACACGTTTCAACTTGATGCTGGTGATTTGTTGCAGTCAGTAGTTAACAGTGTTAGGTCCACTTTTACCACCTCTTGATAAATTTATCTAACAGTTAAAAACCGACTTATAACCAATGGGAGCGCTTAAAATCGATATAACTACCGATAGTTAGTTTAACTGGAGGTTGGTAAAAGCGAGCCTCAGTGGAAATGAAATTGGCCGTGTTTTTGATCGATTGGGGATTTCCACATTTACTGGAAGTGTTTACCAATAAGTATTTTTGGATATTTTTAAGTATAAAGATAACTAAAAGATGGGTCACGCATGACTCATCGTGACCCGATGTGATTTACGTTAATTGCGAATCTCTACTGGTCGAAACATTTGTTGGGTTGAGTTGGGTTGAAAAAGCTGATATCTTGATAAGAAGTTATTGTAACTATAGTTAATAGTAGATATTGTGAATTTATTTTTAAGTAAATTTAAATTACAATTTATTATATGCAGAAACAAGTACCCTGTTGTATAATACTTAGGCGATTTTTTATGCCACTTTGAAACTGATAATAAACAATATTAAAGACATACATCATCTTGAACTTTTAGGTGAACTCAAAACTATTCATAAGGAAGGTAAATGTACCAGCTATTCTATTCAGCTACACATGCTTAAAGTAATATTTTAGATACCAAATTAGCAATACAACAAAGTCTATTACCATATCTTATTCTACCGTGCGGAAGAACAACGAATAATAACAACACATCTAAAAAAAGTGGAAATTTTCAATTCTAGAAACTCTAAACATAAATATAAAATTATTGTCTTCGTTCAGGTATAATAATTGAGCACTTGATCTATTTATATTATTTTGTAAAATAATAAATTTTTAAAGTAATAGTTTTTTAAAATTGTCTAGATTCCTGGAGATAACGATAAGACTATTGACGAACGAAGTGCAACCAAAACATTAAAAAACAATCTATTCAAGCCCTTCTTGTTCTTCGCTCCGCTAAAGAACCACCCGGGTTCTTCATAATCATCGATACATTAAAATATGAGTATCCCACATTAATGAAATGCTGTAAAGTGACCACCTCTGGCTATTAATTCAAAGAGTTATTTATAAAATTGTACCCTTTTAAGACGCGATTTCGCCTTATCTTTCAGATTTAATAAAGTTAAAAGTAGATTAACATTAAAACTAGAACTAACTGTAGATCTAGAACTAGAAATATTCGGGTGATATTAGATCTAAGTCTAGTGTTACTTCCAGTTTTACTTCAATTCAAATATTGAGTTGGGTTGGATTGGGTTTAGCCATGCATCTGAAGACATTTTTTTAACGAAGACCTCACTCATTGTAGAGGTCTTTCTGAAAAACAATACTTTACAAACTGATTTAGTAACCCTATACTATAATATGTACCCGGATCGAGTTACAAAGAGGGAAAAAAATTTATTATTGTATTTTCAAATTTATCTCAGCATAAATAATGTGTCGTATATGTTCAAACCACTAAATCGCACGAATTTTATACTGTAAATGTAGAAATTAACCAATGATTCCCGCTTTTATGAAAAAATGAACTCTTTTTTAAAGGTTCAATTTAAAGTCAGTTTTGATTAAAACTTTTTAAAGTGTGTGTAACCATGGAAAACCTAAAGGTTATAACTTATATTGGTGAAAAGACCAGGAACAAATTAAAATATTGCTAAATAATCGAATAAAATGTTTTAAATGTAAATTTACGTAGTAACACACTATGTAAGTAAAATCAAGTTTGTATTTGTACTGATGAAGGATGACATTGTAAGAAAGTGGCAGGAAATAGATAGGAGACAATGACCAGACATCATATAGCAATAATCAGTTTGGATTGCAACTATTCAAGGATAATGTTTCCAGAAAATAGCAGGAGTTTGGTTTGCTGAATTTCAATCTGCAACAAAGTTTCTGGAATTATAATGATGAGACATCATATATCAAAAAAGTTTGTATTTATTATGAACGCTGAAACTTTAAGAAAATAACAAGGATTACGTTGGTGACGTTTCAATCTTGAAGAAATTGGCTATAATTACAATTACCAGACAATATATAGCAAATATAATTTTGGATTGGGACTTTTCATGGATGTTCCAATAGTTGTTCCAGAAAATGGCAGAAATTAGGTTTGTTGAGTTTCAATCTGGAAGATAATATTTGGAAAAAGTTTGTCTTTATACTGATGAAGGTTGAATCTTTATAAATATGGCAGGAATTAAACTGGGGAATATCAATTTATATTACATAATATAACAAAAATAAATTTTGATTGGAACTGATCAAAGATGATTCTTCATGAAAATGGGTGGAATTATGATGATCAAACATCACATAGCAAATTTAATAAAGCAAACTTTAATAAAATAGCTGGAGTTAAGTTGACAGAGCTTCAATCTGCAAGAAAACGTATGGAATTACAATGATGTGACATATAGCAAAATCAAATTTGTACTTGTAATGATGAAGGATAAAACTTTAAGAAATTATATTGACAGAATTTCAATTTGCAACAAAATGTATGAAATTCCAATGATCTGACATCATATAACAAAATCAAATTTGCATTTGTACCGATGAAGGATGAAATTGTAAAAAAGTGGCAAGAATTAAGTTGGCGGAGTTTGCATCTGCAAGAAAATGGTTGTAGTTAACAATAGTTTTCAGAATAGTAGTCTGAAGACGCACGGCTAAGCCGAAACTTTCTAGTTTTAGATCTAGTGTTAGTTTTAGATCGATACAAGTATAATTTATCCTAATGTTGCATAATGCTGAATCCTAATGTTTCTAATTCTAGTTCTAGTGTTAGTTCTGAAGCTGGGTTGTAGGTCTAGTATTAGTTATTACCTTTAATACTTTTAGTTCCAGAAGAAATTAAAACAATCGAAAGTTAAACAAGAAAAAATAAATTTAAACTATAATTGAAGTAAAACTAGAACTAATACAAGACCTAGAACTAGAAAATTCAGGTTTAGCCGTGCGTCTGATGACGTTGGGGTTATGTTTTAGGTCAAGTGTTAGTTCTAATTTTACTCCAATTTAAATATACAGGGTTAGGTTAGATTGGGTTTAGTCGTGCATCTAAAAACATTTTTTTCTGTTCGTTAACGCGAGAGATTAAAATGATAGAATTTTCTGCTACTTGGTCGCTCAATATCAAATATTGATACTAAAAAGCTCCTTTTGTATATCTTTGTACTTTTGTTTAAAATTTACCAGTTTCGGTTCATTCAATGAACCATTTCTAATACCTATTGAATAAAAAACGAAAAACAACATTGAAATATTTGATCATTGAAAAAATATATTAAAAACTTATTATAGAACATTTCTTGTTCAAAGTTATGTCATCTAGATAACTATATAAAATAATACACAAACAAAAGCTAAACCTTATAGTGGTATCCTAAAGTTTAATTGGAATAATTGGCATTTGAAGATAAAACTAAGTAAAGAATGATAGGTGATCATTCTTTACCGCCTTGACTAAAATTTAAGAAAGAAACTCAACTTACTATTACTATTACAGTACTACTTAATTGATGAGATATAACTGAGTCGAATTACTGCAGATCAATAAGTCAAAGGTGAAAATGTGAGTAGTTATGAAAGAGTTAGAAATACCGAAAAGGATGATAAATTGCGATTAGGAGAGATGACTGTACCAGGCAAGACAAAATGGGGAGAAGTAGCTGAATATCAAAAAAGTAGTTAAAGTTGCTGCAGGGGTTGGGAGCACATTTAGAAATTAGGTATGATTAAATGAGATATGTATTGATAAAAGGTATTAGAAAGATTAAAAGAATATTGCTCAGAGTACGATTGGATGTATGTTGAAGCAATAACTGTGCGTCTGGATGTGTCAGAATAACATTTTAAAGAACCTACAGGTTAAAAAACAATACATTCCAACATTAAACGGAAGAATAGTGCTTATTCTGCGACAATAATTGTTTAATTAATTTGAGAGGCAAGATGATGGACAGCGTGTAAACGAACGTTATTTTAATTTAGAGGTTATCTCTACTGAAATGAAGTTAACCACAGAATAATTTTAAAATTCAAATTAAAATTTAATCCCAGAAAAATTAATTAAATCATGAAAGTACTTTTTAAAACTTCAGGGTATGCGAGGGTGAATATGGAATTCTTGCTGGATGTAGGCAATTGTAATAGCAGGAAACCAGAAATTATTAGAAGAAAAGCGGGGAAGAGAAGGGGGTTTGTATAGGAACAAGGGAGATGAAGAAAAGCAGAGAGAGGAAATATAAGGAATTCTGCGATAATACTGGATGATCCATAATTGTCGCAGAATAAGCACTGTTCTTGCATATAATGTTGGAATGTATTGCTTTTTTTAACCTGCAGATATTGCTTTTCGTTTTTGATACAACAGGTGTTCGAAAGTTCCTGAAGATGAAAAGTACAAAGACATACAAAAGGAGCCTTTTTAACGATTAAATGTTGAGTTCAGTATTAAATAATTACCATCATATATGTTGTTTCAGAATAATAACTATTACAGAACTCAAAAATGAGTGATTGGAAAGGTTAACTATAATAATTCAAGTTTTGACAACTTTATTATGATAAACTGCTCCATGTGGCTTCTCTGTATCCCTATTGTTGCAATGGATTTAGAACTGTAGGTAAGTGAACTTAAGTAAATAAATAAACGTCTTAACGTAAAGTAGTAATTCAATTCTATTTTTTATTACAAATTACCTGTATGAATACTTCATTAAATAGCACCAAATTATTGCGTAAAGGTACAATCCGATTACTTTAAACAACGTTGTTGATACATTTATCCCAATGATACGATTTCCTTCTTTCAAATATCAAGTAGGTTTATTGAAATTTTTTAACAGATTGAATAAACTAATTGTTTTCTTAATTACACCATAATCTCTACTGAAACAATAAAATATTTAGCTAGATTATGCAAACATAACTAAATATTTTTCAAATCATTGACTCTACATTCTTAAAAATCTGAACATGTTCTCTGTTCAAGTAATCATAGGTTGGATTATATAGGAACCTACCAACTAAGTAAATAAGTAATCTTTTTTGTGTGTGTACGTATAGAATAATACTTGAAATGATATCATTTACAAAGAATATCGATGCTATTCATTCTAAAAACAGTTCACAGAATGTAATTGGCACTCTCTGTCGGACGAGCTAATTTTCAAACAATCGTTCACGTCGGTTAATGAGCCGTCATATTACCTTTTGTGATTATGACGGTTTCATTGATTACTAATTTGTTGTGAAGTATTCACATTGCTACACAATTTTACTGTGTTAATATTTAACTGTGATCACGTATTGATGTATAGATCGTATTCATAGAATTTTGTAAAGCATTATAGAGAGAGTAATTCCTTGATTATTTAAAACAAAGCATAAACTTTAAAGACGTAACTTTATTTCTTAAGAATCCTGATAATAAATTTTATAACATAACGAAACGTGACAGGAATTACATAAATTCATTCGTAATTCCTTTGTCATTTGGTATGCATATAATTCTAGAATAATCAACAATCGCTTAAATACTAAGTAGAATCAGTTTGTTAATGTATTTTTACTTGAATAAACCTTCGCTTTATTATGGAGCTAAGTTCAATAATTATTTTAATGATTTCGATAAATTTATCATTGTGTATTAAAGCGTCAATATATGTACGTGATGGTTTAGTTTGTGATATAACACAAGATCTATTAATAAAACCGACATTTTCTTGCGTTAAATGCGATAAACGTAATATTCCAGGTAAGCATGTTAATTTATTTATTCAGTAAATCAATATCGTTGTTCTAGATTGTTACTCAAATGGATATAATATGACTCATGTGTGGTTTTCTTTTAAAACCTTACAATTAGAATGCGTAGCAATAACAAAAAATGTTTTAGATGTAGCTTCTTGTCACACTATTAAATTACCTCCTGGTAATACAGTAGCTCTGCCGTGTAAGTAAATTAAAAATATGCTTCTTTGAAAAACAAAATAAGAAATTTTTAGCAAAATGTGGGGTTGATGTTTATGGTAAACCTATTAAATGTACAGCGAATTTTAATAAATAATGAATAAGTTAATTATCATAATAAGCTTGGATATATTTCATATTTCTTTATGAATGTAACCCATTATATAATAAATTACAAAATATTGCTATTACATTTTTGTATTAATTTTATCTTTTTAAATTCTAAAGATAATATCTAATTGCTATATGAAATAATAGCACTAAACCAGAATAAGTTAATTATTATGGATTTTGTGGAAGAAATTCGACCGAATAAAACTCCTTGAGGTGCTCAAACTCGTAATTGCTAAATAAATACACCTGAACATCATAGAAACGATGTAAAGAATACATGGATAAGAGATAGAGATAAAGATAAGATATGGAGAACATGGAAAAGCCAAAAATCAACATTAATGTCAGAATAAGATAAGGTGTCAGTCTCGATCTATAATTATTTAACTTCTTAATAGATAGTACAAATAAGGACCTAGATCAAGTAAATAATGGTTAAACACTGGAAAGTAGAACAGTAAAGAATATGTGCTATGGAGAGAACGCCATCGTCATCGCAGAAACGAAGGATGAGCTATAAAGGTTTTTAAACGCATTCAACGAAGCAATTGGACCATACGGCCAATAAAATGAAAAACATGATCATCTCAAAATACAAATATGTAGTGCAAAAGGAGATCATTGAATAGATCTATCTCAGCATATTAAACAATGAGTAAAGAGATCTAAGCAGATCATCACTTTGCAACACAATATGGAGGAATCTTTCAATCTCTCAAGTCTATGAAGCAGAAATAACTGCAAATACAACTGGAACAAAGAGATGTCTACAATCTATTGGATTATAAGTGGCACACGGAAAACCGCAACATTTTGAATATTGTCGGAATAGATTTTTTTCATATTATCAGCATAATGAAAAATCGACATAAAGAAAACCTTTTTATTTTTTAAAATAATAAACCACTTATTATATTACACTTATTATTACATAAACACATTCTAAGTACTAAAATAGATTGCAATGATATAATCTGAAGCAATTATAAATAAGTCATTGCTGAATAGTTAGTTTATTATTGTTTTCCAAATTAAATATTCAATCTTCCCATTTCAATAGATGTCTAAAATAATCTAAAAGTAACATATTTATAAAAATATATATGTATAACGTGTTAAAGACATGAATAACTAAATAATGTTAAAACATTTAAAAATTGTTTCTCTTTAAAAATAAGAGAATATTACTGAAAGGGCCTTCGACCTTTAATGGGAAAATATCTTGCAAGCTATTAATTAACTTGGTCCTAGAGACGCGAGATTTCCTAAGTCTCGTTATTTATTACGGCTTCGGTAATAATTCTTCATGAGAGGGGGAAGTAATAAGGGCCTTGGTTATTACGGTGAAAAATTCGGGTGTAATGCCATTGAGAAAGTGGTCTTCGTGTTAACGAAGACCCGACACATAAATTAACTGATTTATCTTGCTCCGTTCCGGGAAGAAATAAAATAGAGGAAAAAGGAGCGCCCCGATGGACGTTTCGATATCCCGGGGTTAATGAATCAATATGGATACCAGGATGGCCTACCCGGACATTTAACATTCGGGATATATATTTCCTGAAAAATGAGAGGGAAGTGGGACGAAGTAAAAAATAACGCTGCGATTGATCATCTTAATCCAACAACGCGTTCTCACGTTATTTCGCTTTTAACAGTAAATTACTGTTAACGGCGGAAATGAAAAATAATGTGGCGACAATTGTAGTTAATTCTATACTTTTATATTTTTTTTGTACCATTTCTTTAAATAATAGCCTTTATTATTAATAAAAATATCATTTATAGCCATATTTTCTTATCAACCCGTTATTTGATAATATAAAGAATTAAAGACCAATGATATCAATAAAGTCGATATATCAATAGTTACCGCTAAATTTAGTAATAAAATTCATTTAAATTCTTGGATAAAATCGCGCACAAGCATTTTTTTTATTTAAATGCAAGTTTAATAGTCAGTTGATAACATTCACAAAACATCACTTTAATCACGCACCTTTATTGCTTTAAAACCGTGCTAAACATAACGTGCTAAAAATATTGCTACGCCTCGTCGAAGATGAGTCACCAAGCTGGAATCTTAATGAAACAATTATACGAATACAAAAACATATTATGTTCTTATATGTTTCTGTTTGCTGTGAAATATAAAATCTGTAACAGGAAGGTTAAAAACTGCATCTCAAACTAAATGCCAGTTGGTGAGTGAATGTTGTTGAAATCCTGCAATAAAGCTTCCAATGTCGACTGAAGAATATAACCAACATCGTCGTCCTCGAGCGACTAACGAACGTGAAGAGACTTACACCAATATGTCTTAGAGGCTGATTTCGTTTTTCGAAATTATTGACACATTTCACATTTCATCTTTTAATATCTCCTCATACCGACCTTTACAACGTCTTCTTTTGATGTAACTTCATATAAGAACCAGATTTCTGGTTGGTACCAATAAATATACATCAATGAATGGATTGATTGGGATCATACAATGAAAAGATCACATAATATTTAGTGATTAATTTGATTTCTGTTTGTGATAAAATGATCGATAGGAAATGTATAGAAGATTGTGGGTACCATATTACTATGGTGTTAGTCACCTTTAGCTGTCATCCTTGGTAGTTTAACTGCGCACCGATACACCCACCACGTTTTACAGCCAGTTATAGTCAAATATGTAAAAGAAAAGTTAAAAACTGCAGCTCTTCTTCGATTATTATCAATGCATAGGCTGGTAGAAGGACGCGCTTTCACCAATTATCTTACTTTAGAAGAAGATAAATGGTTGCCCTACACGAATCAGGTGTTCCATTTCGTGGAATTGGTCGAAGATTCAATTGAAACCATACAATAATACTTCGAGGTGCTTGGTCTGCATGCTCTGAAGAATATCACCGTCAAAATCACCTCAATGTCGTGATATTGAGGCGGACGTATTGAGCGACTGATGAATTTGAGGATGATCATAGATAATTGTGTTTTAGAGGTTTATTTCGTTCTTCAAAATTATTGACACATTTTTGTCTAAATTAGTGTACTCTATCGAATACACATTGAGAAATATATAGGAACGAATTTCATCTTTTAACCTTCCCTCTAACCGACCTTTACGGCTTTCTTTGACGCAACTTCACGAAAGTACCAGACTTCTATGGTATCAAAAAAGATAATCATTATGTTTAGTGTTTCACTCCAATTCTGTATGTGATAAAGTGATCGACGGGAAATTAACTAAGAAGATTAGGTATGTATTAACCAAGATAAAGGTAGTTAACTAAAGTAAAATAATTAACTAAAGACTGCTTTTAAGACAGTTTAAGTATATCTAAAGATGTAGTATGTACATATGTATACATTTCATTCAAAACACTGAACTTAAATAAAATTATGAGTTATGATTATTATGGTTATTTGATACATCAAATACACAGACTTTTAAGCATAATTTATATATAACAGTTCAAAAGTTGTTAACTACTAACCAGAAATTAGTTACATTTAAAAAGTCATTAGTTATTTTAGACCTTTCGATGATTCTATGAATTATTATTCTAGACTTTCTACATTATCATTCCTATCTATGCATTTTGCATTACAGTTGTAAGTACAGCAATGGGTATTTAGACCTTAAAAATATTCCACTAACTAGTTTTTCAAGTAGATAGCCCAGCTCTAGTATCAACGAATTTCATCTTTTAATCTCCCCATAACGACCTTTACAACGTCTTTCCTTGTTATATGTCACCTTTATTTGTCAACCCTAATAGTTTAAATACTCATCGATACACGCATGATACTAGGAATATAAGTTAGGATATTTAACGATTTTTTTGCGCATGATATCACAAAGAGAGTAATTTTGTCATCTGTCAATGGAAAAGTAGGATTTTATTCTGTTTAGGGCACATATATCCAGCAAAGTACTGTAATGCATCATACTTTAATTCGATATTTTCACATTCTTTTCTATTTTGGTAACTGTTGATCATCAATCACTAAGTAGCCAAGATAATCACGTTTTACTGAATATCTTGGCTTGATTTATAAAAAAAACTGTTAGCCGCATATTCCAATATTAAAGTCGAATCCGCTAGCTTCAGAGAATGTAGCATACTCTTTTCTTAACAAATGGTATCGTATTTTCTATTTAAATTCTAAAGAATGTTTCCAAAATATCTTGGTTTAATGTTTGATGGAAATATTTGTATAAGTTACATTGCATAAGCGTTGTATTGCTGTGTTCGTGATGATAATCCCTGTGTGTTTCAAGAGTGGTTTTAATGTTAATACCTACTTTTGAATCACCCCTATAACACTTAATTCATCAGTTTAACTTTCTTGCCTTTTTGACAAGGTAACATGGATGATTTCCTTTTAAACAGACTTGTTGTCTGACATTTTCGAATGAATGGTCTTGTTTTTATAGTAATAAATGAAATGCTGACGTGTTTTCTCACGAATTCTTATGTTGTCCTTACATTATTCACTCTACTTTTCTTTTTGTTAAATCACAATCAAAGAAAATGGATTGCTTCCAGTTGTCAATTAAAATTCTCATTATGCACATTCTAATAACTCATCATTGCTTTTATCGTAACATTATGCTGTTCGTATTTTCATCATTGATAATTCTTGCTTGCTTATGCTGTTGACAACATCTTTAAGACCACATTTTGTTTCGGGAAACAAAACAAACGAATATATATACTCACTTTCACATGAAATACACCACCCATTTGTTATCTCGTTATTATCTGTATGATAACACCAAATGTTTGATGTAAGTCATTGTATAAGTGTTGTATTGCTTTAATAATCCCTGTATATTGTATATATGAAGTGTTTCAAAAATGAATGCTATTCTTTTTTTTGGGCCATATTGTCTACCTATATGGGGTTTCAATGTTGACACCTAGTTTTAAATCACCTCTATATGACTTAATTTATCACTATAATTTTCTTGCATTTTTGAAAAAGTAACATGAATGATTTTCTTTAAACTAGACTTGTCTTAATAGTCTCCGACATTTCTAAAAAAGGCCTTTTGTATTGCCTTTGTAATAAACCAAATAACGTTTTTTACCGCGAGTTCTTATGTTGTCCTTAAATTATTTACTCTACTCTACGTTTGGTTAAATTACAATCATGATAAAAAAAATGGGTTCCATCCAGTTGCTAATGAATCTTCTAATTATTTAAACTTGTACATTTTTATATGATGGTAATAACTGATCATTGCTTTTATCGTAACGTTATGCTCTTCGTATTTTCATCTCATCAGATATACATATATACACATATTTTTTTCTTGACTTTACAATTCTTTTTTGCTGATGATGTTGATAACATCTTTAAGACCCTTTTCGTGTCTAAATAAATATATACACTCACTTTCACATGAAATACACCGCCCATTAGTCACAACTTCATCCAAACTCTCAGGAGGGTGGGTACATGATTAGTCGCTAATCGATCATTCCCAGACATATTCAATCGGCGACAAGTCTACTGACCGTGCATACCAGGGCAAAACTGCAATACAACCTACTCGAGGAACCCTATTATAACCACAATAGCATGAAATGTGTTTAATATGCCTAGAAGTAACGTCAAAAATTACCTTTGAAGGTTATGTGTCGTTTTTGTGCGAATTCCAAATTCCTTCCCTCGATGTCATTGCCCCCTTGTACGACTATGTAAACAAAACCTTAATTTATCCTGCACCTCGACCCATTAAAAACTTCTTTCCTTGTCTTCTCCGGAAATAGCCTCCGGCCTTTCTTCGTAACTTCCATCTCAATTGACTCTACGTTGTCACCTCTATCGTGCTCTTTACTATCTTTCTGCCGTTGGTTTTTTGATTTGACTATATGATCTTTGACTCTAACCATACCTTCTCTTCTGCAATATTTGCTTCTTTTTTATTACACAGTCTCCTAGGTGCGACTTCTAGATTCATTTCCCCCATCTTACTCTAAATCACTGTATTACTCTAAATCATTGTATAAGTGTTGTATTGCTTTAATAATCCCTGTATAATATTGTATATATGAAGTGTTTCAAAAATGAATGCTATTCTTTTTTTGGGCCATATTGTCTACCTACATGGGGTTTCAATGTTGACACCTAGTTTTAAATCACCTCTATATGACTTAATTTATCACTATAATTTTCTTGCATTTTTGAAAAAGTAACATGAATGATTTTCTTTAAACTAGACTTGTCTTCATAATCTCCGACATTTCTAAAAAAGGCCTTTTGTATAGCCTTTGTAATAAACCAAATAACGTTTTTTACCGCGAGTTCTTATGTTGTCCTTAAATTATTTACTCTACTCTACTTTTGGTAAAATTACAATCATGATAAAAAAATGGGTTCCATCCAGTTGCTAATGAATCTTCTAATTATTCAAACTTGTACATTTTTATATGATGGTAATAACTGATCATTGCTTTTATCGTAACGTTATGCTCTTCGTATTTTCATCTCATCATATATACACATATTTTTTTCTTGACTTTACAATTCTTTTTTGCTGATGATGTTGATAACATCTTTAAGACCCTTTTCGTGTCTAAATAAATATATACACTCACTTTCACATGAAATACACCGCCCATTAGTCACAACTTCATCCAAACTCTCAGGAGGGTGGGTACATGATTAGTCGCTAATCGATCATTCCCAGACATATTCAATCGGCGACAAGTCTACTGACCGTGCATACCAGGGCAAAACTGCAATACAACCTACTCGAGGAACCCTATTATAACCACAATAGCATGAAATGTGTTTAATATGCCTAGAAGTAACGTTAAAAATTACCTTTGAAGGTTATGTGTCGTTTTTGTGCGAATTCCAAATTCTTTCCCTCGATGTCATTGCCCCCTTGTACGACTATGTAAACAAAACCTTGATTTATCCTGCACCTCGACGCATTAAAAACTTTTTTCCTTGTCTTCTCCGGAAATAGCCTCCGGCCTTTCTTCGTAACTTCCATCTCAATTGACTCTACGTTGTCACCTCTATCGTGCTCTTTACTATCTTTCTGCCGTTGGTTTTTTGATTTGACTACATGATCTTTGACTCTAACCATACCTTCTCTTCTGCAATATTTGCTTCTTTTTTATTACACAGTCTCCTAGGTACGACTTCTAGATTCATTTCCCCCATCTTACTCACTACATCCAATGCCAGCTAACAATGATTGCAAAGACGTCATCATAAACGATCCATTCTACATCTATGTTATATCGCTCTTTTCCAACATTTGATCAAAAAAGACATTCCACAATATGGGTCTCAAGAAAGAATCTTGTATTAAACCTCTTCAATAACCGCTTCTATCGTATTTATAAAAACAACTCAACCCAAATTAGCTCAATCCAACTGATGCTAATATTTCATCAGACCAAGCTTCTCAAAACTTCTGCTTTGAAATCATTTCGAACCAGTTTCTGAAGAAGTTTAAGTATTAGCTCTAGTTTTAGTTCAATATAAAGTTTTTAATATAAAGTTTAGTTTTTATACGAATTTTTTTAATCGTTACTCTTAGTGATGCCTCTTAATATGCATTGTCCACCATCTTAAAGAACACAATAGCGTACCTGTAGATTCTTCGTATCATGAATATACCCATGAAATTTTATAGCCCGTTAATACCCATGACCTCATAAATAGATAGCTGAATATTAAATTGAGAATTCGTTCGATTTAACACATAATCCTCTGTTTAAACATCCTTTGATAGTAATGATCCTAGCTATAAATTGGGACATAAAAACTGGATTATAAAATACTCTGCATGAAAGATTTTTTTCGTATAAAAATCAAAACAATGAAATAACCTTCCCATCCATCTAAGCTATTTGGCTGTCTTTACCAGCGTTATTGGAGTTATTTACTGCTAAGTGAGGGTGGAGAGTTCAGGTAATTTGTGGAAATAACGTTGTAGCAGGATCACCTTGTTTATTTTTGTTTGGTTAACACGCTGTAAATTTTTGTAAACATCTAATTATAAGTTATGCAATTATTATTTGCTTAAAAATACTAACATTTTTTTGGTAATAAAACTCAAATCTAAATTTCAGTTGTCATGAATCGAGTCCAGTTTCAGACAATCCACAAAAATGCCATTTGCTTCATACGATATCGGTTCATTGTAAGGAATTTTCATGTTGAGTAAATAATTTAAAATCTTATTTTATAATAGACAACCCAAGTAACAAAATTGCATTTATGATTCTTCTTGTACGTTATATAATTTAATACTTCTTCATAAGTAACATGCAGTACCCGTCAAAGATAACCTTGCATTCACAACGATGATCATTGGTGTATTTAAAACGGTGTTACTTCTTTACCTTTTCACAAAAATATCTGGCTTAGATATACGATTAAACGCAACCTATTACTGTTATTTAGAAGATGATAATCTCATGAAAATCAATCATTTTTGTTATAAAAAACTCGAAGGAAGTATGTAAATTATATGTTATAATAATAACTTAATAATGTATTGAATAATTGTAATTATTTTTTGTAGATTATCAATTGGCTAAAGGGCACAATGAAACTCATATATGGTTTCCTCTTGATAAGCAGCAATGTATTGGAAAATGGGATAAGTTTATTGAAAATGCTGAATGCGGAATCTACGCATTCCAAGATAAGATTATTGAATTGCCACGTAAGTTATTTTAAAATATTTATGTCTTTTCGTAATTAGTAATTATATTTTAGCATCTTGTGGAATCGATGTTTATGGGAAACCAATTAAATGTTCTGAAGAGTTTCATTAATTCTTTGTATCTTAGCTTCTTAGTAATTTGTTTAATTTACATCGAATTTGTGTCGCTACTGTGAAATGAATTATTATCAAGTAATTATTTATTCATTAAACGTTAAATAATTAGTTATATAATTCTTTTTCTCAAAGAAACCAAAACATTTATAAATATTTTGGTGTTTCTATCAATTTATAATTAAAAGCCCAATTTTTGCAGGATAATTATCGCTAAATATATAGAATTTATTAATTATCTCTCTTGTTGAGATTATTAACATCTCAACATCATCATCATGCTAATTTTCAATTTGTAACAAATTCTTTTTATAATTTGACGAGTAGACAACCTATATAACAAAATTGCATTTCAGGTTCTTTAAGTACTTTTAACCAACCAGCATTAATAATTTCGCATCCATAAAGATGATGCGTGTTCTTAAAATAATACTACTATTTTGCTTTATAACAAAAATAACCGGCCTTGATATAACAATAAACGAAACATATTACTGTTACATAGAAAATATTGAACTTATGAAAACTAATCATTTCTGTGATAAAAGTCTAAAAACAGGTATATAAATTAGAATTAATTAATTACATCAAATTAAAATATATACAATACTTGAAACCTTTATAGATAGTATATTCATAAAAGGACATAATGATACTCACATATGGTTTCCTCTCAATAATGAGCAATGTATTGCAAATATAAATAATGTTATTGAAGGGATTATTGAAACACCACGTAATAAATTTATTGTTAAATATTTGTATTCTTTTAATAATTAATGGTTGTGTAATTTTTAGTATCTTGTGGAAATGATATTTATGGAAAACCCATTAAGTGCTCGAATCAATTTAATTAATTAAAATTATCCTGTATCTTTATTCATAACGTATATATTTTTAGTAAATAAATGTCTTAAAAGATGGAACATATTTGATTTGATCATTGTTCTATTTCGTTCGGGTAGAAACATAACATCAATTCACCATTAAAACAAAGCAGAAGTTAAAACAAGGTTTATTAATTTTATTATAATATTATACAGCGTGCTAACCACAACGTTTCGACGAGAACAAAAACAAAGCCAAAGAAAATATAATAAGAATATGCTCGAAGTAGCAGTTATGAAAGTATGGTGAAGTCCCTGAGTTTCTAACAGCTGCTATTTTAGTCTACGTAAAATCGTGAACTAAAGAAATGGATGTAGTTTGCTGTTTTCAATCTCACGTTTTTTAAAACTCCCGATAATCGTTTTCTCAAAATGACAAAGAGACAATATCCACTTGAATGCACAATTTAAAATCTAAACTGGTCTGAATCAAATCATCAAAATCATATTTCTTGTTGTAAATAGAAGTCAGATTCGCAATTTTAAATTCATTTGGAAAAATCCTGTTACTACGCAAACTTAAGTCAATGAGGTTTAAGAAAATGACTATTCTATGTGACTATATCTATGTGAGGAGAGAGTCAAATTGAGGCAATAATTTCGTCATAATTTTTATTTGTCAACATCTAAGCCATATAACAACCTCTAAGTAATAGTAATTGCATCATATCAAGAGGGTTCAAAGATTGAAAAATATTTAAAAAGCTAATAGTATAGACTAAACTAAATAAAGAAATGTTAATAAACTTTAATAAATTTCCAAATTAACTCTGTCGGAGACATGGTTTTCAATATGACAAACAACATTATAATCAAATCCAGATGGATAGCAAGAAGATGATCTGTACTATGGCCTGCAAGATTATTTGATGTAACTGTCTAAATTTTTTTGTGGATATTTGAAGACATTAGTCTATGGTACTAGTGTGAATATCCTCGAGGAGCTACATTTACGAATTGATCAACAATTTGCGGCCAATCAAGAATCGATTATCAGGATCATTCCACATTCCATAGCTCCCAAACCGTTAACATGTTTACTAAGACTTTTTTCCATTTTTTTAATACGCAGTATAATATTTAATTAACTTATCTCTGTTTAAAGGTTCGCTGGACTACAGAGGTTATGTTTAAAATTCGTGAACAGGATTGAAGTATACAACATACTTTAAATCAATATCTTGGTTTCTATTTAACATTAGTACCTCCCCAAATTTAGCCTAGGGATTCAGTACTTCAATAAATATAATCAAACTACAATCGTAATTCGCGTAATTCGTAGAATTGAGTTTCTACCAAAAATTAAATTGAAATTTAAGTGTTAAGTGATTTCAACTTTTAAATGGATTACTTCAAAGATAACGATCCGTGTTGATTTATCAAATGCAACGCCAAGCGATGTCGGAGGATTAAAGTAAATCTCTTCTTACAAAAAGCTTCTTAACTTTATCGCTAAAAATCGCTAGTTCCTGGTCGTTTACGATCCAGGAACTACCTTTGATACATCAACACGAAATCGTTAGTTTTGAAAGATTCTAGGGCCTGTCCCGCCAGCGCCCTTCGCGATGTGAAGATTAGCAATACTTTTTTAAAGATTCTTAAAACTAATTGTGTTTAAAATTGGTGTTTAAAACAAATTTCATATACCGCAAAATAATTTATTAAACACAAAAGGTTTTCATTCTTTGTTTCGAAAGAAATAAATGATTGTACAGGCTGGGCAAATTTTAGTCTTATTATAGGATATTAGTTAAATAACACCAAATTTTCAAATTATCCCATGTTATTTTGGTTACATAAATTACATTTCTTGTCTCATCTTATGTCGAAATCACGAAGAGTCACGTATGAAATGACAAATAAACTCTCGTTACCATATTAACTAAGTGGCATATACGTTTTTCAAGCCTACTATAGTCTGTACCACGAAAAGTGAAAGTGAGTCATCGATTTCCGTAAGAATTTTGCGCATACGTTACAAATATTAAGCCCTTGCGTTGACGTGTTAGAGTGAACTGATTTCTAGCACGTACGTCTGTTCCGTACACTTTTAGGAGATGAGTCACTTTCATTTCTTTAATATTTTAAAATTGAAAAATAACGGTTATTTTCCGCAATAACACCATGCATGCGATACATCATTGGAAAGCTAAAAATGTGCTCTTTTTAGTAACACCATAATCAACTATTGGTTGTATTAAAAAAACACAACTTTGTGTTATAACGTTATTTAAAACTATTCAACGGCATTACATTCTACAAAAAAAGAGTGTCTTAAGAATGTATTAACCGCTTTTCTTCAATTTCAAAAATAAACGAAATACGAGCATTTCTTGAAATACCGAAAAAGTGACTTTTTGGCTATAACTTAAAACAAAAGAAGGTAGAGGTTTTGTCTTTGTTGGACTGAATTTGTATAATACAATAGCAAAATAGTTTGGACAAAAAGGTCCGATCCAAGAATCGAACCTAGGAATTCAGAATGCAAGCTCGGTGATCATTCACCGAACTATATGCGGTTCTTGAAAATTGATTTTTCTTAGCGGTATATGAAATTAATATTAACGTCTCTTAGAAGGGCCATTGGATCAAAAGATCTCTGGCAAATGTGATACATATTCAATACAGACTCACCACAAAAAGTTTCATCCAAATTCGTGAAGAGTCAACTGCAATATCTCCTTGTAAGTATATGTCACAGTTTTAAGGTTTAAATTCCTTTTAAGCTTCGCCTATTCTACACTGTTTCTACAGGTTTTTACAAGTTTTTTAGACGTGTTAAAATTAGTCGAAATATGCAGTAATATTCCGGAAACATTGACAATATCATGCAGTCAAAACAAAAAAAGCAAGTATTACAAAAATGCTACCTCTAATATTGCTATGTAACGAATAGTATTCTGGATTATGTATGAGTAAAAATAATCATTTCATGTTTTTTAACTTGTGGTAAATTTATCGATTTTTGGAATTGCAGCATAAAACTAAAATTTTATTTAGGTCACATTTTTATAATTTGAAATAGAACGTTTCACAGCAACGCTACATCTGCAGGATTTATTAACTTCTTCATTCCCTCGTGTCAAAACTTCACAAATCAAACATTTTGTTATACAGTGCGCGCGTAAAGAATGGAAACATGAAAAAATCTATGTTATGTAACCTTGTGAACCTAAATTTTCTATTGACAATGTTGCCAAGTTTATGGTTTCTGAGATATAATTAAAAAACCTCGGTTTTGAATTGGACCTCCTATATATTTTTACATTTTCTAAGAGATGTCATAATTACCTATTCATTGTCGGCGATATATTTTTATATCTGGGTTTATACATATAATTACTTAGAAATTACGATTTACAATTTTCATTTCCTCTATAAATGACGGCCATGAACAAAAAATGAACGATCTCAAAACATGTTTTTGCCTCAAAAAACAATTTCGATAGACTGTTGATGCGTATGAAATGGATGTGTGTGAACTTACCCCATCTTCAGAACTCTGCAGATCTCCTATCCAGGAATTATAAGAACTATGCTCATTTTTTTAAATAATAAAGAAGGGGTCTAAGTTCATAAATATTCTCTCCATACGTATCAACAGTCTATCAAAAGTGGTTTCTGTTGCAAAAACAAGTTTTAGGGTCGTTTATTTTTTTTTTTTTTCATGGCCGTAATTTGTTGAAGAAACGAAAATTGTAAATCATAATTTGTAAGTAATTGAATGTATTCGTAATGCTTCGCGGATGGAGAAGTATGTGTTTTGGTTGATCCGAGGTATCATCCGTTCATCTTCTTGGTTGTTCCCTGTGGACAGGGGCAGTCGTTTCGCCAAGATCTCACTTGGCATCTTCAGTGCTTTGTCATAGTCTCCTCAGTCTGTCAACAGGAGACTACTACAGGAGACTTCTTGGTTGTTCCCTGTCCACAGGGAACAACCAAGAAGATGAACGGATGATACCTCGGATCAACCAGAACACATACTTCTCCATCCGTGACACACTACGAATTTATATATATATATAGAAAGTATAAAATTATATAGCGTGTCCCGTTTAACCTCTTTTTTAAACGGGACACGCTATATAATTTTATCTCAGAAACCATACACTTGGCAACATTGTCGATAGAAAATTTGAGTTGGCAGGGTTACACAACCTACATACACAAATTTTTGTCCAAATTGATCAAGTCGGTAAAACGATTTTTCATGTTTCCATGCTTTACGAGCGTACTATATTACTTCTTCTAATATTTTGAATTTTATTTAAAATTTTTATCACAGAAAAACATTTGAGCAGTTTCGAGCAAGTTCTAACCTCTTAATTGCAGATGATAACAATGAAAATGTGTTTTGATAAAATCTCACTGTGTTAAAATATTCTTATCTAAAATATCCTCTTCACACACATTTGGGGCTGCGGAATCGTCATCAAAAGTGGGAAAAAAAACACTTTATTTGTTCAAAATTATCTGCATATAGTAGAGTACCATCAATCCATTTGCCCTATCACATGATAAATCACCGTGACAGGTACTTACAGAAAAGGGGCTGGTCTATTCCTTCGTTATGTAATCGCCTAATCCCACCAGCGTCTAGAAAACGCAGTTACACTATACGAGAATAAACCTTCCATTACAGTCAAACTAAAAGAAGTTATGGATATCGTTTACAGTGCGTCGGCAGCTTTAATTATTTTTTGTCCCCACTTACGCGCTCAGTACACTTTGACGAATAAAGGCAAAGGGGATCGATGATACAAGAAATTTACCTACCTGTCACTGTGATTTATCACTGCGCATATTCGACGGTTCGACTATAGTAATTATTGGCTCAGACAGTAATGACAAGTCAGGAACTAATTCCCGGTGTCGCTTTATACGTAAGAGAGCCTTTAAAAATGCCATTACTTATTAATTTATATGCTGATGTACTAATTGAGAATTTATTATATACTAAATGTACTAATTAAGGAGTAGAAGTAACAAAGGGGTTAAGTGTCAATTGGAAAAATGAGATATTTCTATAGACATATTCTATGCACCATCAACTACATCCTATCAAACGAGCAAAGACTTTAAATTTCTTCAAGAATCAGGCAGATATATAACGCTTTCTGTAAGCGCTTGGTTATTTACATCAAAGGAGTCAGGTAGCAACAATCCATAATACGCATTGTTGTGTTGAGCGCTCATTTTGTTTACATCCAACCAGAATATATCGTTTCGAATATATTCGTTCAGCATTGGAGATACGAAGCATTCATACATGTCTTGCTAGTATGAAGGAGTGGCAAGACGTGACAGTAACAAGATTGTTATTATTAGGAATGTTATTATTTAAAGCGATAACTGTGTGGCCCAAAATAAAGATAAAATGATTGAATTTATTTTCGCGTTTCTAGTGAATTGTGGACTTTTTGATACCATTGAACATAGATAACTTGTCAGTAGACATAGCTTCCTTCAGTGCGACAGAGATTTCGCCTTGATTGAGAAAAGAATGCTTGATACTCGATGTAATAGTATCAAGTACATACAAGCCGATTTGAAATAGTAGACATGCCAAGGAAAATAATATTTAATGAATATGTTATGATAGTGGAAAGCAATCCCGATACTTGATTCTTGGATACCTTACAATACTATAAACACCATATAGAGGCACATAGCCCGTTTAATACGAAATACTATATACGAAATAAAGTCCATATATCGTTTTGGTACGTACAGATTCTTTGTTAATTTCTCTGTTTAACACTCACTCTTTGTTATTTTTGCACCTCAATTTAGCCAATCTGTTTAACGCATGATTGAAATATAGGCAAAACATGCGCTCATATGAAATTGGATGCGATTATATCGAAATATATGGATTATTAAATTTATACGCGGTAAAAATCCAGAATATGAAGTTATATGCAAAACATGCAAAAGCACAAAAATCCGGTGTTTACTGATGTATAACTAAATATATAACATTCGGAATAACCAAATCACACTTTTCGTTTTATGAAAAAAGCAAACCATAAAACGGCATCTGATATCTTAAAAGATTTATTACTATCATTGAGTGCGTAAATAAATAAATTTAATTTAAAATTTATATAAAATTAATTTAAAATTTATATAAAATTAATTTTAATTCAAAATTAATTTATATAAATTACCCGATGCGGAAAAGATGTTATTCACAAAGATTGAGAGGAAAACCTGAAACAGGTTTGTAATTACATATATATTATTATAGTAACCATTTTATGACAGCCAGGCAATAGTTATCCAATTAACTGTTTTACTCTCACAATGTGCTATATTATTACAGTTGAATAAGACGTGTTGGACAGCATGCATTTAAACGGTGTTTTGCAAATATTTTTGTTCCTTTATTTTATAGGAAAAGCAAGTAACAAGGCAATAAACATAAATGAAAAATACATCTGTTATTTACCAGACGATCATCTCCAAAAAGCACATCACACATGTAATAATAATGATCAAAAATTAGAAGGTTAGTCACAATAAGCTATATGATATTAATTAATGAATATTTTTAAATTTTAGAGGGCTATAATAAAACTCATGTTCGTTTTGTTATAAATGATCAATTATGTACGGTACAATTAAGTGAAGCTGTTAAAATCTGTGAAAATGGTGAGGAGAGTCATTAAGAAAACGTAATTACTACGTTAGGTAAGTTAAACGCAAATTTCTATATATATTTATATATGCTGAAATGTAATTTTTAGCAATAAGATTCCTCAATCTTAGTTAAACTCATTTTCCAACAATGTTATCAATGAGTGTGAAGAGAATCAAACGTGCACCCCGGATATTCATACCTGGATTTATATTCATTATCATTACTGTGGATTCTCGACATACTACTACAACAAACAAGTTAAACCTGCGCGCAATAGGATCGTAAATCTTTTAATAGTGTAACAGCATGTGTTATGCAATCGAATACCGTTAAATTATTCGTGCAAATTTGATTTTTCGACACTACAAACAGTCTAATGATAACGACAAACAAATATCATTTGTAACGAAATAACAAAGTTAGGTTTTTAATTAAAAAAAATATTCATGTCCTTAATTTATATCAACTGTGTAATTATATCAATTGCAATCATAATAAAAATCATTCAAACACTCAAAAACATGCAAACTTTTTCATACAATAATTATTAAATACTTAAAGAAAAGAATATTCTTTTGAACATAAGGTTTCTTGAAATTGTAATATTTTGCTCATATGATTACTGCAAAACTTATTTTCACTTGCATCTTGAATCACTTATAAACGTTGAGGACATAATATTGTAAAAGGTAAAAAGCTGGCAATGCCGAGATCCCGGAATCCCGAAAACCAAGATCCCCGAAAATTTAGGTCCGGTATTAATATTATTATTAAACTAAATACAAGAAAAATAAAGAGCGGCATATCATCGGGCGCCACACAGTGCAATTAGATTAGCAATTAGACCAAAAGAGCAATGTTGGATCAAAATTTGAATCAAATTCGTCATCCGAAAGTAGTAAAGAGAAGAAACCGGAAACCAAAAAATAACAATAAAATTTTCATCGTTGAAGTATAACAGAGAATTTTTATTTCTTATTTTAAAATCTTCCACAATATTCTCTGATTACCATTTTATAGGCGCAATAGAGCTAATCACGACAGAAATAGAGAGAATATCTCTTCCCTTAGGATTATTTTGGAATTTTTGCTTATAACTAGCGTAACTTACACTACCATCAAACCCCCATTTACGATGCATTATACAATTACATTTTATTTCTGCAAACTTTTCAACAAACTTTGCAATATTTTAGTGATTTTTATACACTCTGAGTATGCCTCTTTCTTATATTTTAATATGTCACCGTATAGGAAAACCAAGAAAGCTAATGGACATGGACATAATGCGTCCATGTTCATTGGCAGCCTCTCGAAGTTTTAAGTATTGACTTTTAGTTAAATTAAGGGATATTACTAAATTAAGGCCTTCCTCAACAGTCAATCGAATTTGTTGTAGTTTTTCCGATTTAATACAAAAAAACAGAAAAAAATATAAGTATTTATTGACGTTAATAAAAGTTATTGTATTTTTTTTCAGCAAACTTTTTTAAAATTTGAATAGCACAAATTGAAGCTTTTTCTTTACTCTATAAGAAACCATCGACAACAAATTTTCAAATAGTGTTATACCATCGTTTTCTTTATTATACAAAGTTGTACCATTCTGTAAAAAATCATAAAAATAAAACACCAAAGTTTTCATAATTATCACTAAAGGTCTGTAAATAGTTAAAATATAAGTAATAGTTCAAAAAACAACAAAAAAAAATCTCAAAAAATTTTGCAGTTTAAGTTACGATAATGTGAGTGAGTTATTTAAATGGAATACACTGTATATTTTAAGGATTTTGGATTTTTTGACAAGGTATTGCAAAATGCCACAAGGCTTTAATGCTTTAAACTGCATAGTTTTCGAAATTTTGGACATTTATGGCGCCATTATGGGATTGTTATGTGTGTTACTATGATAATGGAGACAGTTTCCACTTCAATTTTAAGTTCTCAAATTTGGAAAAGACCTTAATTGAAGATATTAAATAAATAAGAACATTGGTGGTTAATACATTTACTCGTGACAAATAATAATTAAACAATAAAATTCTCTATTAAATTGAATGTTCAAAATATTGTTCATTTGCAACAAGACAGTGGCCTAAACGATCACTAAAAGCACAAATTGTATTTCTTGAATGTAAGTCATTAATATTATTTTTTGAAAGCTACTTCGTATTGTATTTACCATGCTAATTCTGCTAAATTATTAGGACGGTTTGGTATAATTTGTTCTTTAGGAGACCCCATAAGGACAATATTAAGAACCCCTACGATCTATCCAAAAATTCCAAAATATTTCATCTAAAAGCCTGTATAATTTTAGTTGATAGTGAGGTACTGCCCCATATTGTTGAAACCAGAAATCGCGTTCAGAAATCATCATTTCCTCACAAAATTGTACACGTCTATCAAAATCATCTTCTGATAACTCTTGCAATAAAGCCGGCATATAAGAATGTTGCTTCTCCCTTTTCCAACTGTTCTGAATAGATCCCGTACCTTGCCTCATATCCTCATTTGTTGCAACATTCGGTAGACCATATATTATAATATCCTGTACATGAAATCTAAATGTCTCGTTATAATATTTTTGAGTTTTACTAACAATCGATTGATTAATTAGTTGTCGAGTAGGATGTGTTTCTTTTAATAATAAAACACATACTGCATATGATACATGTTATTACTGCAACAGAATAACCAAACAAGACACTAAAGGTAACCTAAGGTAACCCTCAAAAAACCTTCTCATGCAATTACGCCATGTTTCAGCAAAGGATTTGATGTGGCATTAATTACCTCAATAACCTAGCATCTTTTCTCGAGAAAAGCGAAACAAGCAAAGTTGCCAGATCGACTTCATATATCAAATTGACACAGTGATAAACAATAATTGTTTCTCTATTCATGTCTATTTTTTATAATTAACTCATGTAAAAAACTGCTCTAAAAAACTTGAAACTGCTTCCAAAAAGCTTTAAGCCGTTTCAAAAGGCTTGAACCGCTTCCACATGGCTTGAATTGCTTTCAGAAAGTTCGAACTGCTGGAGAAGGCATGATACTGGCCCTAGAAGACTTGGCGTTTCTTCTAGGAAACGTGACACTGCTTCCAGTAGACTTGAAATACTTCCAAAAGACTTGGTATTGTTTCGAGAAGGCTTAAAATGTTTTCAGAATACTTGAACTGCTTCCAGATGACTCAATGCTGCCACTAGAAAATTTAATACTGTTTCTAAAAGACTTAAAATGCCTCCAGAATGTTTGAACTGTTTCTAGAACACTTGATATCATTTCCAGAAGCTTTAAAATGTTTCCAGAAGACACTCACTGCTTCCAGAAACTTGATACTGCTTCTAGATGACCTGTAACTTTCCAAAAGGCTTGAAATGTATCCAGAAGACCTGATATGCATCCAGAAGTCTTGAAGCGCTTCTAGAAGACTAGAAATGCTTCCAGAAAACTTTATACCGCCACTGGAAGACTTGATGCTGTTTAAAATACCTCCAGAATGCTTGAATTGCTGCCAGAAGACATGATACTGTCCCTGGAAAACTTGATACTGCTTGTAGGAGATTTGATACTGAGAAATGGAAAAGACTTAAAATGGAGATTCGATATTACCACTGTAATACTAGATTTTACTTCCAAAAGCTTTGAAATGTTTCCAGAGGTGTTAATACAGCTTCTAGAAAACTTGAAATGCTTCCAGAAGACGACTTGATAATGTTTCTAGATGACTTAAAATGCTGCTAAAAGGCTTGTTACTGCTTGTAGAAATGACAGCAGAAAATACTCGTAAGGTACAAGATACTGTTTATAAATCCTTTGAGTTTGCCTTAAATTATTAAATACTATTGGACACAATGTAAAAATTTAAAATCTTGACATAAATAGTCCAAAAACTCTTAATTGAAGACTAAATACTGGTGGCAGAAGTAAATATAAAATTTAATTTTGCTTCTTAAATACTAAATATTGTTGTAAAAAGGCAATATCTTCATATCAGAAGCTTAAAAATTGGCAATTAAAGACTAGATTATGCTCTTGCATATTTTGTCCTACCGACTAAGATAGGCAGTATTTCGTTTCGATCTTTAAAATCATACCGACGATTGCCATGTGATGTGCAAAAATTTACCATTTCGCCCTAACTGATGAAAAAGATCGAAATAAAATAACCATAATGTACAAAGAAATTACCTTCTCACATATTGGGGACAACACCTTCATCTTGATTTGTTTTACGAGCAGAATTTATATCACTACCAATTATATGCATAACACGTCTTATAATCAGCTGCAACCCAGAAAATGGCAAGCAATTGCTCATCAACAGTAACAAAATCTCCCGGAATGTACAACTGTTTCAACCGTTGAACCTAATTATCAAAAACGAAGCAAATTATAGTCGAATCGTAGACAACTGTTGGTTTCTTTGTGTCACCAAAGCAAAAATATAACACATGTTTCTTTACGTTTCACTAAATGAATGAATTTATTTTTAATGTAATCACCTATTACAATAACGTCTGCTTGAGAGATTTAAATTTATTACTCGTGGCTATATTAATCTGACTAAGCTAAAATATTTAGTCGATTCGATCGTAAATAACAAAAATATCATCAATTAATTCTGAAAATTGTGTCAATTTGATACAAAGTTCGGATGAGCGTTAAGACGGTGGCACTGATAAACCAAAGCACTGATATCATTGTCCTTACTGAATATTTTGTGGTACAGCTCCAATATGGACTAAATAGCACGGAGCAGTGTCCAGTCGATATGGAAAACATCACGCAAAATGAAGGAGTGGTCGCAGTTTAAAAGAAATAAAAAGAAATGACTAAGTGGTCATGAATATTTTACTGACTTATAGCTGCGCAAGCTCCAACGTGGCAAGATAATTTAAGCAAATCCACAAAATATTTGGATAATCCTGAACCTGAATACACTTAACTCACTATGGGATATTTTTATTTTCGAATATCTTTTGGTTTCACATGAATCGCAAATTTTGCTCTACATGCTACAAATATTGTGATGGGTTGAAAACTGGTGGAGTGCTTGAATTCAACGGAATTTGTTGCCGTTTCCTCATCACTGTAAAAGAATTCTATAATATTTGTAATAATTTCGTTTGCCATTCAAAATAATTTCTTGGTGGCCCCCACATGTAATGGAGTGAATAAAACAGTAGTATCTATATGGATAAAGTGATTTATGTGACAATAATCAGCAATATTCCACAAAATAATAGCATAAAATTGGAAATTATTTTAAATGAAGAAATATATCAAAACTCCCTGAAATTTTATCGAAAAACTTTTCGTAATTCAATCGTGTAGAAATTTTACCGTTTCCCTTTAATTCTTAACGAGAACTATTACTGTCCAATGTAACCTCAAATAAAATAATCCGATTAAGAATAAAATACGAATTAGTGGCAATTAGATTCATGGTAGTTTTCTTAACGTTTTGCGTCGACTTCCCAAATTATGCAGACACAATCCCAGATTAGCTCGTAAGAACAATCATGAAAAAGAAAGTTAAATTTACAAGGTAATTACGGTAAATAAAAAAAGTGAAAGCATACAAATGTTATCTTGGAATAATTTACAAATAAATCACTTTAATGTTACGTGTAATGTTATGTACGCCGTTTTACCATTACCCAAGAAACGCTTACCATGTAACAAAATGATTCAGAGATAGATTTTTATTCGCATTGTCCACTGAACCTTCATGTTGTTGAAGTCATAAATATCACGTGGTGTGTCCGGCAACATGCAACCTAGTGTTTTAAAAATATTTCTGTTAATTTTCTTTTTATCTAAAACAAGAGGCTTGTTAATAAATATTAATGCAACTTTTTTTTGCTGGATAGCAGATGATGACCTTACAAAAGTACATCATGTTTGCGATAGCAGCCGTCATTACGAACCAATAAATAGTGAAAGAACAGGTATATGTTATTCTTATTAATACTAATAAATATGTTTTTAGAATTTGGGCTTGACAAAACTTATAATAAGACCCATGTTTGGTTTGATGTTAATCAGCAATTGTGTACCGCAAAATTTGTTGATGTTGTAGAAATTGCAATTTGTGAAGAGGACAGAAAAGCTAACGGTACTGGAGATGTCACTGTACCACGTAAGTAGATAATAAAGTAGTTACAACACTTTTTGAGAAAGAAATTTTAGCGATACGGGGAAAAGATGTTTATGGAAATCCGGTTAGACAAAAGGATGTATTCAATTAGTGTAAATCTATTTTAATTTTTGATATATAAAATGTACTAACAATGAGAATTATACCATGATAATATCATTTTATATTAAATGTTACGTTATTCATTCGGGGAATTGTACTTATTTGCATCACTCTACATAATAACTAAACACTCTGCGCCATAAACAAGTAAAATCCATACGCAATTGGATCGTTAATCTTTTAATAGGACAAAAGCAACCATTATGCAACCGAATGCTTTTAAATTAGCGTTACTAATTTACTTTCGGGGTATTACGGGCGGTGAGAAATAATTAAGCAAAATTATACGGGCAACTGCAGTACATCCAAAATTGTTTGACTAAATCAAAATTTTTATAATTGATCAAGATCTCAATTGAATGTACAACGCACATTAAATATGAAGGTCAGATACAGTTGTTGTTCAAACGGGTCCGTGACTCAACCGACTTATTAATAAAGAGTAAATAGCATTGAAAAATAAGAAATGGAATTGTATTAATGCTAAAAATGGGGTTTAATGTAATTAATAATTCATATTGCGTTTTAATTGTTTCGATTAGTAACTATTATTAATCATTTGTGGAAATAATTCTACAAAATTAACTTTTGTAAGATATTCTGATAATAACAGATATTATTATGATAATTTAACCAAAGTTTCGGCTTTACGTCAACATTTCCATATAAACCATAACCAATGGTGGGCGATAGGTAAATACTCCGACCTAGGGTCAATATACAAACAGTGTGTACTTTACCAATTAAAATTTATGATACATGAACATATTTTTTAATTCGAATATATTAATTCATTCGCAAAAAATATTAGTTTGTGTGGTTAGTAAGGAAAAGTATAAAAATACTTATGGTGGAGAGGTACGAATTGATAGATCCCTTCGTATCCTGTTTGTTTGAAGATACATTACTAAACCGAAGCCTTCTGTTACTAGGTGTAGTGTTAGTTCTAGTTTTAGTTTGATACAAGTATACAACAATTTAGAAGTAAGTAACAACTAATAGAACCATCACTAACGCAAGAGCTAATACTAGACCTAGAACGAAAAACTGCACTGAATGGCAATTAAAACTAGAACTAACACTACATCTAGTACTAGAAAGTTTCGGTTTAGCCGTGCGTCTTTAGACTTTTTTTCAGGCAATTTAAAAAAGGTTAATTTTTGTAGTACTGAGGTTTTCGGGCTGACTTTCAGGGTCATCTCTACCAATAGAATATCTAAAATTGTAGTTAGTGTTTTCTTTGTCTAAATATAAAATAAATATAAGTGAACACAAAACAACAAATCGAGATTGGGAAGGTCAAAAACGAAGCAACGGATACGAAAAAAAAAACCAAATCATCAACTACACGACCATTGAATCGCTTTGAATTGGAATTAAAAGATAGTAATGTTAGTATATCTCCTAAGAAATTAAAACAGTCTGGTGAAGAGGATAATATTGAAGTAGATGAAACTGTACTGAAATGAGAGCTTCAAGTCGACACACACCGAGTGCAACAAGCAGAAAAGTAGTCCCTGTCCGATGCAGCAAAAACAGCCAGGTCCACCCAATCGAAAGGAAGAAGAAAACTTAAAGTTAGAAGCTGTATCAAAAATTCTTTAATTTTTTATCACTCAAAACTTTAAACGCGTTTATCTCTAAACTCCTTCTCGTGAAACGGCCGGAAACGTAACTCGCACAATTGTTTACCGATTTACATGAAATTTTCACTACACCTTCAAAGAAACATAATCTAGAGAAAGACGTAAGATTTTCTTGATATGATACATAGTTCCTTAACTATAAACTGTTTAGTGCGTATTTTTAAGACTGAAACGCAAAGTTTTAGTAATATGCTCCTCATTTTTGCAAAAAGTTAAATAACAAAACATCTGTAAGTCTTTCTCTACATTTTGAGTTGTAAAAATTAAATAACTTTTTGTTTTAGTTCTACTTTATAAATCGTTCCGGCCGTGAAGCCCTTCCCCTTTTAACACTGTTTTAATTAAACAGCAACATGGCAGTTTAGCAAATGTGGACTCCGTTCATCATAAGATATTGAAGAAAAACCTGGTTTCACCTCAGTGCGAATCACCGAATTTACACTAAATAAAAAAAATTTTCATCATTCTCTCAGATATGTTTTTCAGCAACATGGCAGTCATTTTTCATTTAAATTAATTAAAAAATTATTCAATGTATTCCAATAAAGACGTACAAACATTTTTTTTATCTTTCATTATTTTCTCGGAAAAAAATCGAAAAATTACGTTATCGTATTTGTTCGAATCTAAGACGCAATAATAGAAACGGACGCTTCTTAGATTCGGACCTACTTCGACTACTAATTCAAAAATGCAAAATATGGTAAAGAAATAAATTATACGTAAGGATACTGAGTGCTGAAAAAACAAAGATGGCAAAAGACACAAACGACAAATGACGGTTCCTAACAAAGAATGAAGAAATGCTTAAGTTTTAAATACCGCTGACAGGATGTCTTCTATTAGTAGTATTTACAGTTTTACAAGCAGTGTCAAGTTTCCCAATCAAACAAGAAAACTGTTTAAACATAGAGTAATTAAGCGTGTAGTTAAGCATATGAAGGGTGATTTCAGCATGTTCCGATAGAACTTATCGGTAAAAATCAGAAAATTCAAATAAAATATAATTAATAATCTTGAATATTAAACAACTAAAATTTGAACAACAACGGTTTCAAGTAAATTCGAACGAGTTATCAAATTAGAGGCGCAATTGATATATTTGGCATGGATTAGATTTTATGCAATGTTGACAGAGTGGGTTTAAGGCAAAGTGACCAATTCTAAACCAAATTTTGATTTTGATCTCATTTCGAACAAATTTGGAATAAATAATTTTTAAGAACTCTCCACAAAAATACTCAAGTATAATAATAAAATTCATATCTGACGTCAACGAATTCGAATGCATGTCATTTGGTGTGTTATAGAAGATTAATGGGAAAAAACTGACCTGACGTCAATTATAATTGTGAAAGAAGAAGGTATCGGGAATGAAATTGGATATCTTCATTTCGCGTGGATAGACTTTGATAAACAAGTACATAAATTGTTTGCGATATGAATATGATAACTTGAATTATATTCAAAATTTTGTCAACACTTCTTATGTTAGCAACACTTCATTATATAAATATTTTTCAATCTCCTAAACTTTAAATATTACCTTACACAAAAAACTAATTATTTATTTTTTATTATAATTATTACATTGTTGACGTTGTTATTGACGTATTAACCACATCCAACAAAATCTTTCCAAGGTTATGATTCATAAATGTATTTATTTGAGTTAGTATTTAATCTCCATGCTTGTAAGATAACACGAAATCATCAACATGAACTCAAGAGTTTTTAAAATATCACTGATACTTTACTTTTTAACAAAAGCAACAGGTATGGTAATAAATATTAATGCAAGTTATTTTTGTTGGTTATCCGATGAAGAACTTAGAAAAACCCAGCATGTTTGCGAACGAAATTATTATTACCATCTAATAAATAGCGAAAAATCAGGTAACATGGAATAATTTCTTATTTTAATATATTAATTTAATATATATTATATTTTAATAATAATAAATTAATTGCATTTTAGAATATGAATTCAACGAAAATTATAATAAGACTCATGTATGGTTTGATGTTAATGACCAATTATGTACAGCAAAATTTAATGACGTTATTAAAATTGCGAGTTGCGAAGAGAACAAAATAGCCACTGGATGTGGACATGTTACAATACCACGTAAGTGAAACGAAAAATATTTATATATTCTTTTAATTAAAAAAAAAACTTCTTTTAGCAAGATGTGGAAGAGATATTTACGGAAACCCCATTAATTGTAATGATCAATTCTATTAACATTACTTAATTCAGTTATTAATATAATTTATTTTCTTTATTATTTAATTTCTTAAATGCAATAATATTCAATAAAGAACGAATAGTATTTTAAAATACTGTATTAATATAATTATTTTTAATAAATATATTATAATACATTCCACATTATTCATAGGCGTGGATTCAGAATATCTCGACATATTGCGGCACAAACAAGTCAAATCCATACGCTATTGGATCGTTAATTTTTTAATAGAACAAAAAAAACTATTATGAAATCGACTGCTGTTAAATTAGCGTTCTTAATTTTCTTTCTGCTTGTAGCAAACGGTGAAATAATAGTACAAATAAATAACACTCACTATTGCAGTATGGAGGACGATTTAAACAAAATTGGTGCTGAGTGCCAACCAAAACGATTAGAAGGTAAATTCTTGGTAAGGAAATTGTAACTAGATTAATATTTTTATGTTAGATTATTTTCGATCGGGGTATAATGCGACTCATGTATGGTTCGTTACTAATAATGGGTTGCAGGAATGTACAGCTAAAGTGGATAATATTACAAAACTTGCTTTTTGTACATTTAACAATACTCCCTTATTCAGTTTGGATAATGCTTTCCAAGTGCCATGTAAATAATTGAAAGTTTGATGTTATTTGTGTAATAATGGAATTATTTTTAGTGAAGTGTGGAGTGGATGCTTACGGAAAGCCAATTAAATGTGAAGATACTGCTTATTTACGCACTCAAAAGGATATTTCGATAAAGAAGCAACAATTAAAAAAAAAGATTCATTCTAAAAACTATTTAAATATTCATAAAGTTAATAATAAATAATGTTTATCGGACTCCACTAGGAAACCTTACCATATTTTACACGTCCTTTCATTACACTACTAGTGGTGTAATGAAATATTATTTAACTGAATATTGATTTGATTTGGATGTTACTATAACCATTCATAGCGACGCCCAAGTATTTTCATTCAATTTAAATTTATTTGACATATAAGTCTTGTGTCAGATATGAATTTGTATAATGCCGTTAAATTTTAAAGCGGGGTTAGATAAAATTTTATACTTAACACGTTAAGAAACGGTAATTTTGTTTAACTCACACAATTTACAAAATTCGCTCGCTTTTAGCAAATATCACGTTCGTTAAATAAAATTAGCCTTCTAATAATTGGTTATGTAAATAACTATTAGATTAAAAATTCAAATTAAAAAATCTAAACAGACTAATTTCAATTTTGCTACACACGGTATACTAGCTGACATGCTAGCTAACCCATTAAGAATTAGACTACAATTTTGAAACTTCGATAAAACAATACTTTATTATCAACTCAATAGACGAGTTTGATTCAAAAAACGATGAAAGTTTAATTGAAAAAACAAAACTTAACATTTTTGAAGAAAAAGTTAGTAGTGGGTTCCATGCATTAACTCTTTTTTTACCATGCTTTCTAGAAAGTGGTCGATGTCCTTCCGACATTCCATCGATGTCATCGCATTTTTCTATGACCATCATTGATTCAAACCTTGATTCATTACTGAAGACGATGTCATTTCATAGATGAACCCACCCTTGCCATTGTCAATACCATGCAAATTTTGTAGCTTTATGGAGAGCTATTAATGAAAGCCAAAGGTAAGGATGGTATGAATGAAGCCCAAAATAAGTAATTCTATAAAAAGTTGTCATCGACAAGTGTGGATTGAAATTTAGTGGGTAGTAGATTCTTATGAAAGTGAGACGATTTAGACGATTTTTAAAAAGACGATTAACGTATCGATTCAAAGTGTACTTCCAAGTGTACCTAAATTTGAGGAAATGGTGCTTTGGGGTATTTTAAGGCGATTTTCTTATATTAATTTATGGCCAATTTTTGGCTCCCTGGGGAGTTACGCTCCCCTCCAAAAATGGTGACAAATTTTTACATCTCATCTCATAAACTATAAATTTCTACGAAATAGAATTTAAAATATAAGTTCAGCTCTTCTTAAAACACATTTTGAACTTATACTTTAAATTTTCTTCAAATACCCCTATGAAAGATCAACAGCAACATTACGATTTCTCCCTCTCATCAACACAAACGCAAGAGTGTCGAGATTCTTCGACTTTTTGCTTGTGTCTTCTATAATTAGTCCATAACTCGTTTAACTTCTTAACAATATCTTATTGATGTTGCAAGCAATTAAACAATATTTACTTAATAACATAATATATTTACTTAATAACAGATCCAGAGATTGCAAGAAGGAAGAATTCATATGTTTCTTCATGTGGACAAGACATAAAGCAGCCAATGTGCGCGTATCGTCGACCGAGCTCGTCATAGTTTATACGTAAACTTACGCTTCTTCAAGTATACTTGCATCTTGTGGTATTGAAGTTTGCAAAAAAAGTTTGCATGAAAAGTTGCATGAAAAGTTTGCATGTTTCTTCAAAAAGATTGATCATGCATTTTATTTGTCAAGTTTGCAGTTACATGTTTAGCCACTTTAAGCCAGATGGACCTATAGTTTTTCCCAAGCAAATAAGAATGTCGTTTTAAGATAGAGGAATTGATAATCTCTGCGTGTAGGGATTATAAAGGGTGATTTCAGCACGACCCCGATAGATTTTGAGTATGATGCCGACGCCAGCATGACGCATCATGTCGTTGCTCTTTTTAACTATCATAATAATTTTTTAAAACTCGATTTGGTAACAATTACACAGACACTTGAAGTTTGGTAATTTTGAGCTATTTTAATTACAGAGCGATGTTATTCATTATTTATCGAACTTGGTATCAACTTATCGGCAAAAACCGGGATTTAGATAAAGCAAGAATCAATGCACCATTTAGAATTACTAAATGGTGCAGGAACTTTTTAATTTTCTCTAATTCTATAGAACATCTCAACTAAAAATGTAGATAACAAACTACGAGTAAATGTTTGTTGATAAAAGATTTGCTGCTATCGTCGCATCGGTGTAAATAACAATAAATAATCCAATATAGGTATGAGTGTAAACGGCAGCTTTCCAAGAATAGCATACTGATATAGTATGCCCCAAAAAGTTCTTGAGTACTTCAAAGTTTTAAATAATAATCAAATTAGATTACATAGAAATCAGTAAGGTTCGAAGGGATAATTTTACGAAAATTTGCACAAGGGCTACTTGTTGATAAATTTATCCAATATGTCCAAAATTTGGACAATAAGGATTTAAAGTAGATTCGCACGAGTTATGAAATTAGAGGCGCAATTGATATATTTGGCACGGATACGATATGGATTAAAAGATTTTATGCAATGTTGATAGAGTGGCTTTAAGGCAAAATAACTAATTCTAAATCAAATTTTGATTTTGGGTTCGCTCATTGTAAACAAACTTTGAATACATAATTTTTAAGGATTTTACACAAAAATTATTTAAAACTCATTTGAATAACAATAAAATTCAACATATATGAAGGCAACGAATCCGATTGCATGTTATTTAATGTGTTATACAAGAGTAATGAGAAAGAACTGACCTGGTGACAGTTGTAATTGTGATAAAAGAAAGTATCGTGAATAATCGTTTACGAATTATGATAACTTGAATTATTTTCAAATTTTTACCACAGAAGATACACTTCTAATGCTGATTACTTCTTTATATAAATATCTTCCAATTTTTAGACTTTGAATATTACCTTATATAAAAAACATCACTATCATGATGATATGATTAATGTATTTACTTTGTATTGAATCTCCATGCAAGTAAAAGAACACTATCAATCAAAACAACTTCAATCGAGATGTTTTAATATATCGTTAAGGTCTTAGAAAAAACCATCATGTTTGCGATGGACGTTATTATTACCACCTAATAGATAATGAAAAATCAGGTAGGGACATGAAATAATGCATTCTTTATTATAATAACAAATTAAATTTCTTGTTAGAATATGAATTTTACGAAAATTATAATGAGACGTATGTATGGTATGATGTTAATGACCAATTATGTACAGCAAAATTAAATGATGTTATTTAAATTACGAGTTGCGGAGAGAACAGGTGTGGGCATGTTACAACACCGCGTAAATGAAACGAAAAATATTTATACATTCTTTTAATAAAGTAAAACTTCTTTTAGTAGAATGTGAAAGGAACATTTACAGGAACTCCATTTATTGTAATGATTGATTCAATTAATATTACCTAATTCAATTATTAATGTAACTTATAACTTTGTTATTTATGTGCAACAATATTTAATAAACAACGAATAGCATTTCAAAATATTGTGTTAGTACAATTATTTTTAATAAACATTTTACAGTAAATTCCACATCATTCATACCCAGGGATTCAAAATATCTCGACACATTGCGGCACAAACAAGTCAAACCTATACGCAATTGGATCGTTAATCTTTTAATAGGACAAAAGCAACCGTTATGAAATCAACTGCTGTTAAATTAGCGTTATTAATTTTCTCTCTACGTGTAATAAACGGTGAAATAATTATAAAACTAAACAACACTCATTATTGCACTATGGAGGACGATTTGAACAAAATTATTGCTGAGTGTCAACCAAAACGATTAGAAGGTAAATTCTTGGTAAGGAAATTTTAACTAGATTAATATTTTTTGGCTAGATTTTTTTCAGGCGGGGTATAATGCGACTCATGTATGGTTTGTTGCTAATCATGGGTTGCAGGAATGTACAGCTAGAGCGGATAATATTACAAAAATTGCTTTTTGTACAATTGATAACACATTCGATATTGAAAACGTTAATCAAGTGCCACGTAAATAATTGGAATTAGATTTTATTTATGTAATAATGGAATTATTTTTAGTGAAATGTGGAGTAGATGCTTACGGAAAACCAATTAATTGTAAGGATAATCTTTTTTTACGTACTCATAAGGATATTTCGATAAAAAAGAAACAAATTCATGCTAAGAAATAACCTAAAATATTTTTTAAATATTAATAAAATTAATAATAACAAATAATATTTAAAATAAAAATTAAAAAAAAAACTAAACACTAATTTCGCAGTTTTTACAGGCTTTAAATCCCGATTCTATAACTAAAAGAGGAACAAACTGATATCAGTACTATGAGTTGATATTTATAAAAAAATTAACTGTGAAAATCACATATCGATATCTTTTAGGGTTTCAAAGATACCGGGCGTTCTTCAAAAATCTACAATTTCAAGTCTTCATAACGTTTTTCTTATTGAAAAATCTTCGTTTCTATGAAAACATTTTCAAAGTACCTTTTTATGTAGAATTCTAGAATATTTTAAAATAGAACATCATATATATTTTTGCAAATTCAAAGAGTTCATAAAATTTCAAGAATTAAAAAATAAATTCATAAACAATAAGCAGCTTAAGCATTTGTTACACATACGTATAACAACAAAAGTAGTATTAAAAAAAGTGTACGACCTCAACTTCTTATTGCTGTCAGGAATTTATTGACGATTTATATTTATACTACACATCTTTCAATCTTCCTCAAAGAAAAAATTGTATAGGTGTTAAGTCGGGTGATCGAGCCGGCCAACGAACAGGACCTTGATTACCTAACCAACAATTCTACAATTCTAGGAAACCATCATAAATAATCGGACCGATAATTTGGTCCCTAAAAACGTCGACCCATACACTAAAATCAAATCCACCCTTGATTTCTTCGCTGCATAATTAAATGGAGGTTGTGCTGTGCCTATGTATATGAATTTTAGCAGTTGAAAATTCCTACTCACATATGCTTCATCTGTCCAAATACCACTTACAGAAATGCGTGCTTCGTCACATTTTGTCAAGAACTATTGGCAAAAATTCATTTGTCGTTCTGTATGACTTAAACCTGAATATTTTGAACCCAACCCAGGAGGTGAGTATTTATATATTGAAACAAAAGGTAGGTAATACGTAGAGTATTAGGGATAGTATGAGACACAATAAAAAAACAATATAAAGACAAAAAAGGGAAATATAACTAAACAAGAAAGAGATAGATAGAGAGGGAGAAAGGAAATGAAAAGGTGTAGAAGAGAGAAAAAAAGAGTTAAAGTTGATTAGAGTTGTAAAGATAGTTACGAGACGAACCCTGAATATGGCACTACTCCCTCTAGATCCTTCCTGATCTGAAGAGGAAGTCCATTCCAAAGAGATATTGCACGTATATTGAATGAGTTATGGAATAAATTAGTGCGGTGGAGCGGAACCATAAGCAGTGAGTCGGATTGGGACTCAATTTTATGTAATACATATAGTTAAAATACGAAAAGAGCGTCGGTTTTCAACAGGTGTTACTCAAGGTGTTACGATGGGGGAAAATATGATCATACCTACCTAGATCAAATATCGTTTATATTATAAATTCCTGATTTCTTCATTGATTGTATAAAATAAACTATCATATCCCATATTATCAAAGTTGTTGATAAATAATAAATACTTTAAACTAACATAATTTAGCATTTGTTTTATCGAAGCATCGTCAAAGACCACTAACCTACTAGTATGCAAATGAAAATGATAATTAAACCATACTTTTAAACTTGTCAACAATATGTTCAAAATTTGGACAATAACGATTTGAAGTAGATTCAAATGGGTTATGAAATTAGAGGCGTCATTGATATATATGGCATGGATTTAATGCAATTTACAATTTAATACAATTTATTGTCGCCAAAATATACAATAAGAGAGAAAAAAAAATATATATATATATGAGGAGCTCGCGTACAAAACCGGTTATATCCACATTTTGACGAAATTTACTTGGCATATGAATTCGCAAGGGAGATATGGCGTCTACTACTTAGTAAATTCAATTACAGGAAGAAGCGGACATATCACACTCTAATAACTAGTTAAAAATATGCATTGCTTATCTTTAAAGGCAAGCTGTCAAAAGTTTTTCGCGTTTTCTTACACTTTTTTAAAAATGGATATATCCGGTTTTGTACGCGAGCTTCTCATATGTACATTAGTCTTTATGTACCAGGTTAACAAAAGGTCGATTTATCGCCAGAGGCGATGTCTTCAAAACGACCCAACCAGCAAAAATATATGTAACAAAAATTAAATAAATTAATATGGCGAATATATGCAAAAAAATAAGTTTATATGTCAAGTAATAGAAAAAGAATACGAGAAAACAAGAAGGAAAGAGACTCGAATTAAGCGAAAAATTATTGGAGAAGAAGAAATAAACCTGTCAGCTGAAAACAGAAAGAGGAGAAGCAGATTGTATCAGGAAACAGTCTGAGATAATTGTTGACACAACAAGCGATCTCTAAGCGAAGCTCTGAATACGGAAAAACTGCGGGCTTCATGCAACTCAGTAGGTAAGTTATTCCACAGAGTTATAGCTGGCACCGTGTATGCAACCCACGATATATTCAGTACGAAGAACGGGATATAGTGAACAGGTAGATTGGAGATTGAGAGGAAAGAATCTTGTATAAGGTGGTTAGTATGCGGAAGGATCTACGTTTCTCAACGGTAAGCATTTCAAACTGATTACAATAAGGTGTAACATGGCCATACTTTCTCAGGTCGAAGATAAAGCGCACACAATTATTTTGTATCATCTCCAATTTGTTACGAAGACCAATCGAACCCGATCCGGGTACACGGCATCGATATAGTCGAAATGGGGAAGAATTACAGAGTAACGACGAACAATAGGTGGAAGGAAACAACCAAATTTGCGTAGGGAGTAGAAACAGAAATAGACCTTCCTACAGATAGACTGAATCTGGGGCTGCCAGGACAATGCAGAATCTATCATCAACCCCAAGTTTTTAACAGTTCCAGAGAATTGTATGATATTACCATCAAGTGACAAATGGGTATTATTAAGGGAGTAAAATTTTGTTACCAAAGGCCTTGATTCAAAAGCAATAACCTGAGTCTTTGCTACATGTTAACCCAAGCCATGGAATCTAGACCAGTCCAGAACACTATCAAGATCCCTATTAAGCCGCATTACCGCTGCTGGAAGTTTATCCACAGCTGCAGTTGTATAAATTTGGAGGTCGTCTGCATATAGGTGAAAGTTGCACATAATTATTTTAGAAATGGAATTTATAAAAACTGAAAATAGGAGTGGACCCAAGACAATGCCCTGAGACACACCATAGTGGCTTGTAAGTACAGACGAAGAGATAAGGAGTCACGTACACACAAAGAACGATTAGAAAGGTACGCTTGAAACCAAACGACACAGCTCAATGAAAAACCCACAGCGGGTAGAATTGTCACCAACAAACTATGATCAACAGAATCAGATGCCTTGTGTCAAACGCCGTCCATCACAACCAATATCGTGTTATGACCAGGCTGGAAACCTGATTGAAAATCTGTGATAATTGTATGCTCATCAAAATAACGAATTTAGCGTACATTAGAAGATTTCATGCAATGTTGACAGAGTGACGTTAAGCCAAAGTAACCAATTCTAAATCAAATTTTGATTTTAGTTTCACTCATTTTAAACAAATTTGGAATAAATAATTTTTATGGACTCTACACAAAAATTATTTAAAACTCATTTGAATAACAAGAACTAACCTGGTGACAGTTGTAATTGTAATAAAAGAAGGTATCGTGAATAAAATGATGGATACACCTTGATAAACAAGTACGTGTACGGTTTAAGAAATATGATAACTTGAATTATTTTCAAACTTCTGCCACATACTTCTTTATATAAACATCTTTCAATTTCCCAGACGTTGGATATTACCTTATACAGAAAACCAATTATAACTTTTGTATTCTAATTATTATATTGTTAACGTGGTGTGATAACGACGGAAATTATTATTACCACCCAATAGATAGTAAAAAATCAGGTATGGACATGAAATAATGCATTCTTATTAATAATAATAAATTAAAAATTGATTAGAATATGAATTTAACGAATATTGTAATGAGACTCACTCAACAATATATGGTTTGACGGTAATGACCAATTATGTGCAGCAAAATTAAATGATTCATTATAATGATTAAAATTGCGAGATATGAAGAGAACAAGATAGCCACGGGATGTGAGTACGTTATAATATCGCATAAATGAAACGAAAAATATTTATATATTATTTTAATAAAAAAAGCTTCTCTTAGCAAGATGTGGAAGGGGAATTGACGGGAATCTCATTAATTGTTAGATCAATTCAATTAATATGACGTAATTTAATTATTAATGCAACTTATAACTTTGTTATTTAATTTCTTACGTGTAACAATATTTAACAAAGAACGAATAGCATTTAAAAATGGATGTGGCTATTTATACATACAGTATGTATATGTAATTGGCTATTTATACATACAGTATGTATACGCAATTGGCTATTTACACATACAGTATGTATATGTAATTGGCTATTTATAGATACTGCATGTATACGCAATTGGCTATTTGTACATACAACATGTGTACACAATTGGCTGTTTAGACATACTGTATGCTTGGATATTTACCAATTACAGCTCCTATAGCAATTAAGTTAGGAACTTGTTTCAAATGTAGGCTTGTACTATAAATACGAGTGTATTTCTGGAAAATATTGTCGCATATACGGCTTGGTCCAAAAAGTGTAACGACACAAAGTGTATTTTCTTAAATAAATGCCCTATATTTTTTGCATATTCTGAGTAGCTGTCTTAAATGCTATAACTGCACATCTAATTTTCAAATTCAACAAAATCCTAGAATAAATCCGTATGGTTGGTGAATCCGTGTATAACGTATCTTTTTGAACGGACCCAAACCGGAATTTGAAACCCACCCCTGCTCCATTATTTATGTTGGAAATTGCATTTCCATGAAAATTCCTAAAATAAATCTATATGGTAGGTGGATCCGTGTGTAACGTATCTTTTTCAATGGACCGAAACCGGAATTTGAAACCCACAATTGTAGAATTTTTTACGATGTGCCGTTATAGCATTTAAGGCAGCTAATCAGGATATGCAAAAAAAAATATATGGTGTTCCTTTACAAAGAAATACATTTTGTGTCATCACACTTTTTTACACTCATATATATATATATATATAGTACAAGTTTGCGTTTGAAAGAAATTCCTAACTTAATTAGTATCGGAGCTATGGATGCCTAACGCACTTTGGCTATTTACTGATACTGATTGTATACAGTATTATTTCGTTTAATGTTGTGGTAATAACTACACAATTATAATAATAGTTTCATTTATTAACGTTAGTTTTCAAGTTAGTTTTCAGTTTTTTATATGTATATGTCTAAACAGCCAATTGTGTACACATGTTGTATGTACAAATAGCCAATTGCGTATACATGCAGTATGTATAAATAGCCAATTACATATACATACTGTATGTGTAAATATCCAATTGCGTATACATACTGTATGTATAAATAGCCCATTATATATACATACTGTATGTGTAAATAGCCAATTCCGTATACATACTGTATGTATAAATAGCCCATTATATATACATACTGTATGTGTAAATAGCCAATTCCGTATACATACTGTATGTATAAATAGCCACATCCTTTAAAAATATTATTATAATTGCATTAATAGAATTATTCTTAACAAATATTTCACAATAAATTCCACATTGTTCATACCCAGGGATTCGGAATATCTCGACATATTGCGGCAAAAACAAGTCAAATCCATATGCAATTAAATCGTTAGTCTTTTAATAGGACAAAAGCAACCGTCATGAAATCGACTGCTGTTAAATTAGCGTTATTGATTTACTTTTTGCGTACAACAAATGGTGAAATAACTATAAAAGTAAATATCACTCATGTTTGCACTATGGAGGACGATTTGAGCAAGATTGTTGCTGAGTGCCAACCAAAACGATTAGAAGGTAAATTCTTGGTATGTATATTTTAACTAAACTAATATTTGTTTGGTAGATTATTTTCGACAGGGGTATAACACGACTCATGTATGGTTCGTTGCTAATAATGGGTTGCAGGAATGTATAGCTAAAGTGGATAATATTATAAAAATTGCGGTTTGTAAATTGGATAATAACAATGTTATCTTTATTCAAATGACAATGCCACGTAAATAATTAAAATTAGATGTTATTTGTGTTAATAATGAAATTATTTTTAGCGAAATGTGGAGTAGATGTTCGTGGAAATCCAATTAATTGTAACGAAACTTTTCATTATCGTACTTATAAAGGTATTTCGATAAAGAAGAAACAATTAAAGAAAAAAGCGTTCGTTCTAAAACGCTCTCGTTCTATTAATATTAATAGCAATAAATAGTATTTTAATTAAAGTAACTTAAACTTAAAAACAAAGAACTTTGTTTTAATCGTGCCGTATAATATTTTAAATTTAACCGTATAATAGCTGACTCACTTCAGTAAAATAATGCATTATTATCAACTAAGAAACGATAAAAGCTTAGTTGAACAAAACAAAACAAAAATTAACATTTTTCAAGAAAAAGCTGCTCTCTATTAAGTTGTTGATGGCCTCCTGGGATATCTTGTTCAATGCAATCTCTAAATGGGTTCGAAGTTCGTCCACACTCTCAGGAGGCTGTGTCTTCAAAAAACGTAAGGGGTGACCTTTATACTGCACATATCGGCCCCAACCCATAACCATGGATGTTTAGGGTGTCGTCTTTGAACGAACCCTTCTATAACCATCATTCACCCGTAAACAAAATCTTGATTCATCAGTGATGAACATTCAGTGAAGGAGATCATTCCATTGGTGAACCCACCCTTGTCGTTCTTGATACCATGAGAACTAGACTGTTTTAAGGGTTGTGAATGGAAGCTTAAAATAAGGACGGTGGAAATGAAGCCCAAAGGAAGAAATTCTTCTATAAGGAGTTGTCATCCCCAAGTGTCGATTCAAAGCTCTCGTCCAATCCAAAATAATCGATCTTATTGTTTGACATCGACCCCTGGTAGTCATTCACGTAAGGAGTCGGTCTTCACGTGCATTACTTCCTCGTACAGGTAATGATAATATAAATACCATATCTAGGCAAATATGCTACATTTGGTCCCGATTCAGCGTTCTACCAATCTCGAAATGGGAGACCCGCCTCTTTCATACCGATAATTCGGCGCCCATCAGTCATTGATATGGACAAAATTTCGACGATATCCCATTGGGAGACTAATATTTTATGGGGACAAATTCATTAATTGCTAGGAACAAAATGTAATGTTGGAGGTAACAATAGTACAGGAAACAAAACAGTTGGGTTTTTCGGTGAAAACTTTCATAGTTTCTTACTTGATAATAAAGCATTATTTTACTAAGTTTTAAAGTTGTAGTTTAAATCTTAGTGGGTGGTAAATTTCATATCCGATAAATATGACTGATGTGACGATTCAAAGTGTACTTCCAGGTGTATCTAAATTTAACGGAATGGCGCTGTGGATTATTTTAAAGAAAGTCTCTTATGTTAATTTATGGGCAATTTCGGCTCCCTGTATCTCACAAATCATAAATATCTACGAAATGAAATTTAAAATATAAGTTCAGTGTTTCATAAAGTACATTTTGGACCTACTTATACTTATAATTTTCTTCAAATATAATCATTTTCATGGAATTATTCTTTTAATATTTTAATGAAAAGCCACAGATAAATATACCGATCATTTTCTTATCACTTCCTTAAATTTGGCAACGTTAATTAATCTTCTGATATCGTAGAACTGGTAACATATTTACATTTCCACAACGACTTGTTCATATACATTCCAATTTTTATACAGGATTATTCAGAAAACCGCTAATAAACTTATAGAGTAGGTAATACATGGAAAAATAAGGTGAATAGTCTTAATATACATAGTCTCGCAAATGCCTCCTCTTTAATAAAAGGAACAATTTTTATGAAAAACAGGTTTGAAGAACCTAGTTAATTACATTTCTGTAAATTTAAATATCATAGTGATCTGTATGGATAATTACTTCACGAACAACAATTGCATCATTTTCAATATGTTCAACGTGTTACATCAAACGTACGTTCAGGTGTATCTAAATATCAGGAAATGGTGCTTTTGGGTATTTAAGGAGGATTTCTTATGTTAATTTATGGGCAACATATTAAAAATATTTTTAAAAATCTTTCGAAACGAAATTTAAAGTTTACCTATAAGATATACAAGTTTACCAAATTATTAAAATACGGTTTGAACTCACTCATAATTTTAATTTTTGTTTTTGAAATACATTAAAGTACCAATAAAAGGTATGAACGTGTTACTGGCGCGCTTATTGCTTACGCTAGAAAACTGAAAACTAGCAGAAAGCTGTAAGCTACCACCTAGTTCTTATATAAAACATATTTTTGTGAAGTGAGGACGGATTATTTTTACTCGACAATATTGACTTCAAAAAATGTAGGAGTTCGTGAAATACATAGTTTGAAGAACCTAGTTAATTACATTTCTGTACATTTAAATATCATAGTGATCTGTATGGATAATTACTTCACGAACAACAATTGCATCATTTTCAATATGTTCAACATTTATTACGACAAGAATACCTAATACTAAAGTGGTCATATGGTTGCTTAGAAAACTGTAAATTACTCAAAAGCTGTTGCTTTAATCAATCATTTGTAATAGAATTGAGAGATAATTGATCCCACTTTACCCAAAAATTCTGCCCGTTTGACAATTTTTAATTAATTATTAGTGGCATTGAGAATATTTATAAAAAGAATTTTTTATTGTAGATAATGTTTAATTTTAAAGAAATTTTGACCCATTATATCTCATAAAAGAAGCATTTGCGAACCCATCTATATTAATATAACCCATCTGACCTAGAAATCTGTCAGCGGTTTTTTGAATCATCTTGTATAATACATAATAATATAGAAGTTGATTTAAGTAAATTACAAGACAAATGAGAATGTGAAGACAAGCAAATCTTATCTTGGAATAATTTACAAATGAATGTAATTACCTTAATGTTACGTTACTAGCGTATACTACTACCCAACAAACGCTTACCAAACAAGAACATGATTCATAGATGGATGTTTATTTACATTGTTCACTGAACCTCCTCACCTTCGTGTTGTTAACGCCATAAAAATCACGTGGGGCGTTAGGCAACTTGCAACTGAGTGTTTTAAAAATATTTCTGTTAATTTATCCAAACCAAGAGGTATTATAATAAATGTTAATGGAAGTTATTTTTGTTGGGTGCCAGATGAAGACCTTACGTAAGCCTATCAAGTTTACGATAGTAATCGTTATTACTAACCAAATTGTGAAAGAACAGGAATGTAAATTAATCTTATCAACATTAATAAACATAAAACGATTTAAACTATAATCCATGTTAACCAATAATTAAATTAAAAAGTATTTTTTATCTGTCATAAACAGTTGTCTTGTTCGTTCTTTTTAGTTTCAATTTTACTTATTTTAATGTGTTTAGTTTTATGTGTAACAAATGTATAATTAACTTTATTTAATATCTGGAATGGTCATTATTTTAATTTTTTAACAAAGCTTCTAAAGATGACCATAATAAGTCGAAACATATAAAGCTGCAATTCATAATAAATTACCAAGTACAGATAAAAAGTATTTTTTAATTTAATTAATAAACATGTTTTTAGAATTTGGACATGACGATAATTATAATGAGATGCATGTTTGGTTTGATCTTAATAAAAAAAAATAGTTGATACAATACAAATTGAGATTTGTGTGTAGGTTGAAAAATGGTTATAATTTTTTCTTGTTGAAGAAGAAATTTTAACAGTACGAAGAAAAGATGATTATAGGAAATCAAGTAAACATAAGAATTTATTTAATTAGTATTAATGTTTTATAATAATATTATTTTATATTAAATTTCATTATTCATAAAAGAATTTGTTTGTATTTATCAATGTACGTAATGTAATAATTAGTAGTTTTGCTCCACACTATGTAATAGCTGTATATGTTTAACATGGCGTATGGTGATCCTGTTAGTGTCCGATGAACATGATTAACGCGGTGATTAACGTGTTACATCAAACGTACGTTCAGGTGTATCTAAATATCAGGAAATGGTGCTTTTGGGTATTTTAAGGAGGATTTCTTATGTTAATTTATGGGCAACATTTTAAAAATATTTTTAAAAAACTTTCGAAATGAAATTTAAAGTTTACCTGTAAGATATACAAGTTTACCAAATTATTCAAATACGGTTTGAACTCACTCATACTTTTAATTATTGTTTTTGAAATACATTAAAGTACCAATAAAAGGTATAAACGTGTTACTGGCGCGCTTATTGCTTGCGCTAGAAAACTGAAAACTAGCAGAAAGCTGTAAGCTACCGCCTAATTCTTATATAAAGAATATTTTTGTGAAGTGACGACGGATTATTTTTACTCGACAATATTGATTCCAAAAAATGTAGGAGTTTGTGAAATACATAGTGGGCGACTGAAATATGGAGAATTACATCACCTTAGTGATCACCTAGCTGCATTAGGATGTTAAATACCCTTAATTGCATATTGAATAAGATAGCATGCATAGCAAAAAGATGATGACCCTTACTTACATATTAAATAATACAGCAAGCATATCAAAAAGATGGTGTAACTAGCATCACTTTAACCCTTTAATACAATTATTAACCATATATTACAAGGGTTAATCAAATCGTGAAATGTACGGTACATTTGATTGACACATTTGAAGATTATCTTTCTTCGTCAAGGTAAAAACATTTTTTCAAAATTATAATTGCACAAGTACATTACAACTGCAGATATAGAAATGAATATGGATAGGAGAAACAAGGCAATGGTGGGATCTTCTAATCGTCTGACTTGTTATGCCTAGGATACACGAGCCTAGTTTTGTAAGCTAGGATAGCAAGTTAGAGCATCTATCATTATGTATACAAAACTTACTTTTCCAGACTAATAAGCTAGTGTTAGAAGCCAGGGTAGTTTAATAGCTTGCCGTTCTGTTTTTAAAGCTAGTCAACTTAACACAAGACTGATTTCGCTAATCTGGATTGAGTTTAACTTCGTGCAGCAGAGAAAGCTAGTATGCGTTCGACGTGTCGTACCGTCTATACTTATACTACTTATAATTTCTGGCACCGTGTAAAGAGCACTAGCATGTTGCAAGTTAGGACAGCAAGTCCGAACAGGTATCTACACTCAGCAGCAGAAGTCTGCGTACAAAAAACTTGTAATACTTTAATTGAAAAAATAAGAGTCATAATCTAATGTGATAAACTTGATTTTTTTTTATTTTGTATATTAACTACATATAATTCTATTAACAAAATATGCTTCAACAAAACAGAAACAGTAGTTACAGAAAAAAATCAAAACTAAAAATTCTACAAATAACGGGTATGCAAAAATCTGCGTACAAGTCATGACAGTATTTATAAAAAATTTATAAATGAGATCATTGTTTCTATATTAATATGAGGTCGGATAACCTTTACGTTTAATGACCTCCCTTAAACGTTTAGGCATGGAGTGCACTAATTTCTTCGTTTCGTCCGAACTGATTTTGGCCCATTCCTCAATCATAACATTTTTTAACGTTTCCTTCGACGTTATGTTGTGTTGCCGAATCCTGCGTTCCAGTAAATCCCAGAGGTGTTCGATGGGATTCAAGTCCGGCGATTGTGGAGGTGTTTTAAGTTGCTTTGGGGTATTGTATAGTAGCCAAAGCTTAGTGTTGTGGGCGCAATGTTTGGGGTCATTATCTTGTTGAAAAAAGTATTCGGGCCCCAAGCCCAAGTTTTCGATGCTAGGCTTCAAATTTTCTTTTAAAAAGTCTATATACATTTTATGGTCCATTGTCGATGTTATGAAAACCAACCTTCCCACCCCTTTGGTGCACATACACCCCCAAACCATAACTCCACCACCTCCGTGTTTTACAGTCGTTTTCAAATTTTCGGGATTAAGGGCAGTATTAGGTTTTCTCCATACAAGTTGTTTACCCTTAATGCCGAAAATCCAAAATTTGCTCTCATCTGTAAAGAGAACTTTCTCCCAGAATTCAATGGGCTTGTCTAAGAGTTTTTTTTGCAAAGGCGATCCGCTTCTGACGATTGACCTCTGACACAAATGGCTTTTTTCGTGCAACGCGACTGTGATAGTTAGCTTTTTTTAACGTCCTTCTCACCGTATCTTTGCTGATAGTTTTATGAAATTCTTCTTGTACATTTTCTACTATTTTTTTTGCCGTCAGCCTAGGTTCTTTTCTAACCTGCTGTACAATTTTTCGCTTCTCTCGGTTTGTTAAAAGGGGTGGTCTACCAGATCGCGGACGTGAGAGGTAATCTTCAGTGTCTTTATAATTATTAATTACTCTTTGAATGGAAGAGTGTGACCTGCCGACAGTTTCTCCTATTTTTCGAAAAGATTTTCCTTCTTTCCATAACATTACAATAATTTTTCTCTCTCCCAATTCAATTTCCTTTCCTTTCGTGTCCATTCTAACTTTTAGCTTCTAAGCCTCTGCTAATATAATTGACATCGATTATCTTTTATTTAAATCGGAAAGCGTACATCGCCAATTACGTATTTAAGTAAATAAGTATATTTTGGAGAAGGTGTCTTTATTTGTACGCAGATTTTTGCATACGCATTATTTGGAGAATTTTTAATTTTAATTTTTTTTGTAACTAATATTTCTGTTTTATTGATGCATATTTTGTTAATAGAATTATACGTAGTTAATACACAAAATAAAAAATTGAAGTTTATCACATTAGATCATGACCCTTATTTCTTCACTTAAAGTGTTAGAAGTTTTTTGTACGCAGACTTCTGCTGCTAAGTGTAGCTTACATAGCTATCCCATCGACTAAGATGGACTGCGGATATGATGGTGGTGGAGGTAACATCAAAAAGATGTTACCACCATGTTGGAAATACTCGGATATGTCATAATAGCTGTTTGTTATGAATGTTTGAAATTTAATGTCTGTTTTAAACTGTGTTTTAACCATTATTTCAGTTTGTTGTTGATTTAGTATCGATTTAGCATTACTGTGTGACTGTGTGCACTGTCAACTTTATAAATAAAACTTTTCATATAAACGTTGTTTAGTATTGTATTTGTCATAGTAAGACAGTATCCAAACGTTTTTATTTCAGAAACAAATGAGCAATGAATGACACTTGATTCTTTAAAAATAGTAATGTATCCTTCCATTACGCTCATCTAATATCTTTTTATTCTCCTTCCAATGACGTAAAAAGATTGATCATTGTTCCAATGACGAAATTGAAGACGATTATGATTGTGAAAATGATTGTAACAACAATAATTGTCCAACGGAAAAAAGAAGTTCCTTCCAAAAATGTTAGAACGAAGAGACATGATTTTGTGTCCAATAAACCGGGCCCTAGCGAAGAAGCAAAAAACACTTTGACGCCAGTTGATGCTTGGAAGTGTATGATCACTAATAATGTATTAGAATTGATGTGAGAGATCGTTCGTCAAAAGAAGAATATTGACAAATTGGCACCCATACGAGAGGTTCTTTCAATACTACAGCAAAATATGCAGGAATCTTATGTAATAGGAGAATACGCGACGATTGATAAAAAATTAGAACCGTTTTGTGGAAGAAGCTCACTTCGTCAATTCTTAAAAAGCAAAACTCGCGGTGGAATTAAAATATTTTTGCTTTGTGATCCTCAAAAATATTATACGAATAACTTTGTAGTTTACGTAGGAAAGCAGCGTACTGGTCCATACGAAGCAAGTTTGTATCCAATGATCCAGTTTCCATTATGCAACGTCTTGTAAAACCCATTGATAAAATGTGGGGGAATGTTACGATGGACAATTGGTTTATGAGCATTCGCATGATGGATACTTTACTGGAAAAACCTAAAATTACTCTTCGCAAAAATAAACGCAAATCCCAAATGAATTTGTAATAACAAAAGGAACAGAACGATACTCAACATTATTTGCTTTTCACAAAAATAAAATGTTGTTTTCATACATACCTAAGAAAGGTAGAGTGGTTATTTTGGATTCAACAATGCATGAAACAACGGATGTTGACAACAGTTCTATACAAATGAAATCAGATGTTATATTATTTTATAATTCAACGAAAGGCAGTGTTGATACTGTTGATGCTTTGTGTGAAACGTATTCAGTTTCTAGAAAATCGTCTCGATGGCTCCTTACTATTCTTTGGTATATTAAACACCATAGCTGTATGCTCTAATAATTCATAATAATTCACGAAAAAATATTGTGTATAGGAGAGATATTTTGAAGTCTCCTGCTATGGAGTTATGTAATAGTTATTTATGTACCAAGTCAGCAAAGTGAATTTTCGTCGAACGAGCCTGAGTTTACGAGTCGAGCGAGCGATGCGAGTAAAAGGCGAGTATTTATATATATGTTTAAGAATTATTTTATCTTATATATTTTTTTATTGTTTGATGTATCGTTGTAGAAACACGCCTTGAGGAAGATTAAAAATTTAATCGAAATATTGGCACGTTGAAATAGTTTGTTTTAATTAATTATATTGTTATCATGTTACCGTGTTACGGTAACGTTACCCCAGGAATTGGCGAAGAAATACTTCCAAAACGTCCAAAGATTACATCAAGTAGATGTGAAGACTATCCGCCTAGGAAGGATCGTAAAACTAAAACCCAATGCAAGAAATGTTATGAAATTTATATGCAGAGAATATATTATTCTTGTTTGTTTAAATTGTCATCAGCATGTAGAACGTGATATACAAATTGATAGCAGTTACTAAGAAACTTTTTATTTATGAGTTTGTGTTATGTTATACGTTATATATATAATATTAAATGTATGTAGTTAATAAAATAGTTCTAAACCAATTTATTGATACATTTTTTTGATCAATTTACAAATGGGTAAAAAGTGCCCAGCGCGCGTCCTTAAGCAATAATTACATAGGCGCGTTCTACCGGGTTAAAGCCCACTTTTACCAACCTCCAGTTAAACTAACAAGTGGTGGTTATATCGATTGTAAGTACTCTCATTGGCTATGAGCCTGTTTTTAAGCGTTAGATGAATTTAACAAGAAGTGGTAAAAGTGGTCCTAAGAGAGATACGGCTAAACAAATATTTTTCGTTCTTGGTCTGGTATAAACTCTAGCATTAGTGTTGGTTGTATTTTTAGTTGTTACTTAGTCTGAAATTGCTGTATACTTGCATACTAGAAAGTTTCGGTTTAGCCGTGCGTCTGAAGTATTAAGTCTAGTATTAGTTCTAGTTTTAATTCTTATTAAGCCCCAGATTTTTGTAAATTTTTGTGGAACTAAAATATAACTAATACTACTCGATATCATCTTTTACCTTTAGTTCTTATACTAGACCTAGAACTAGAAACTTTGAACGGCTAAACCCTAATGTTTCTAGTTCTAAGACCAGTGTTAGTTCTAAAGCTAGGTTGGGTTGGGTTGGGTTGGTTTGGGTTCCATCTTAAAAGACGTACGGCTAATCCTGATTGATTCTAGTTCTAGATCTAGTGTTGGTTCTAGCTTTAGTATTAGCTCTACTTCTCGTTGTTATTCAGTCTTGGATTGTTGTATACTTGTTATTAAATCTTGTTATTCCGGTAAAGACATGCTTACCCGGAGCCACTGTTGAAGCTGAATAATGAAAACTCCAATAAAAGAACGAGGAAAACCAATCTTAGAATACGCGACCAAATTTTCAAGGATTTCAATAAAACAACCTCTTTTTTTTCTATACCAAGCTTTCGGAATCTTTTTTATTCCTTCATCAGAGTTAAAATAGAAAGCGACTCAATTAGTTCAGGTAACATAGGCATTCAATAACATTTAAAAGCGACGAACGCGGATTTCCAAAGTAACAGTAACAGTATACATTATAACGTTTTAAAACCAAAATTTTAGGCTGTGGTTTTATTGATTATTTTTGTCGTTCCTAACGTATAACGACTGTTATTTTGTTTAAAATTGCAATAAAAGAGTATTAGGAATGAGGAAGTCTACCGAATGTGCTTTTGGAATTTGATATGTAACATATTGTTTACTCTCTAAGAATATTGAAAAGGATTTAGACTTCTGGAGAACATCATCAAATGTCTTCTGCATAATATAATAATTAATATAGAAAGTGTATAATACAATTTAATAGAGATAGTTGTTGTTCTTATATTCAGCGAGAAAAATACCACATAGAAAAATGTCCATATCTCATATATTAGATACCAATATTTCGTTAGCAATCGCACTCATTATTATAATAATAATTTATACTGAATGAATGAAAATTATTATTAATATATTATTAAATAAATATATTATATTAATAATATTTAATATATAATATATATAATATATAATATTTATTTAATATACAGGGTGTCTCACGTAACTGGTTCATTAGAACTTTTTTGGGTTACACTATTCGTAGAGGCTTGAAATTTTGGTATCATGGGTTGTTCATTCCGATCTATTAATCTAAAATATTTTCAAGATGGCCACCACTTCCGGTCTACCGGAAGTAGACCTCAACTTCGTTATTTTAAATGGAATGCTATAGTTTTTATTACACCATTCAATTACACGTAAATATGTGTATAAATATGTTGACTTTGATAACAGTTGCTAGTACCTATCGTTTTTTGTTTTCGAGTTATTTTAATTTTAAGTGTTTTTTGGCAAATATCACCATGGTCTTTACAAGCCCATATCTCAGCCAACGTTAATTCAAAAACGTTTTGCATTGGTACAATAACTCGTCATATGCTGTTAAATAGATTGTCACTTGTTATATCAATGTACCTTATACAGCATGGTCAAAAATTGAATAACCATTTCGCTGTATTCAATTGCGAGAAAGTCGAAAATTTTAAATGGAACGCACCATATCCTTTTAGCCTATCTAAACGGGAATTTAATTCTCTATAAATTATCTATAAATATTGCTATACCTATTTATTATAGTTTTCTTCATATTGAGTATTTTATCAAAATCCTACACAAAATGCTGGAAGCCGGTCGTGTTTTTATTAGAAGGCTATGATATTTTGACAGTTTATTGTTTAATTTATTTAAATTATCATTGGTATTATTTCTAGAATGATCTGCGATTGAATAAACTTGAGTTTGTTAGCTTTTATTTGCCAAAAATAACCAGCAGAAGTTAATTAATAGTGTTCAATACGAGGAAAATAATAACGGAAATCGATGAATCACTCTCACTTCTGGTGGTATATACTGTGGTAATACACTGTATGAAAGAATTAATCATCCGTTTGGGTATTCCCGGATTTCTTTTAGATTTGGAGACATCTGGGAAACGTTCGGATTCATAACAATGTATTTTTTTTTTCGAAAAAAAGTTACACATGGAAGAGTGTGTAAAGAATTTGATGTTAAAATTGATTATTAATCACAAGCATGGTAAAATCAGGTAACCATTTCAATGAAATTATTCTTTATTTTTTTTTAAAGAAGCAATGTAGATAAACATGCCAACTCCAACCCAATACAGCTTAACCCAAGAGGCCAGAAGTTGACTATAAATGATACAAGAATTAGCCTTTTAAATATGTTAAATAAATTCCTGAAATTTGGCATTATTAATTACTTCTAATATCGAAAAACTGAGAACATATTAATATTTTCACAATGATTTTTTCGTAGTATACATCTAAATTTTTGTGCAATAATATAGCAGTTAAATATACAATAAGGAATAACAATACTATTTAAAACAAGATTGTTGTTATGTTACCTTAAATGCATTTAGGGAAATGAGCACATTTATCAATACAACTGAATATCGATTCAGAAACGATTTCAATTAATTCCAATATCTACATTGGATGTAGTCATGCGAGATACGCTGATATGGTCGACTATGTATGTTGAAATTTATAGAGAGCTGGTAACGATACAATTCGTTGTTGCTTAATCCAAATAAAACAAACACCAGGATCTTTTCAGGATTTAGTCGACTAAAAGGGCGCATATTTTAGCTTTACAAAATATCGATGCTTTTCAGGAAGTAAACCTACTCCCGAATAAGATAAGATTCAAAATATTGTTTAATAGATATCTTGGTAGCCAAAATATCTTTATGGATATACACTGCAGTGTATATCCATAAAGTATAAAGGTTAATAAATTAAATCACTTTAAAACACGAATACAATGTTAAGAATTCGTTCTAGTAAATTTATTTTGGTATTTATATTGCATTTTATCCTTAGAAAAGCGATAAGAAACGCGAAAAAATGTTGAATAATGTATAAACAGCTTCAAATGTTTTTAAACTAACAAATGTGCATAATCTGTCCTGCAATATCCATAAATGAAACTCATTTTTGGATTTTACACCATCCTATTTTTATCGATAGTAAACATCCTTAAATCGGTAAGTAATATTATATGCAAATATAAAAATTTCAATTCTTTACATACTTTACCACAATTTTGTATGAAAACCATTGAATATGTTTATATAAATATAATCGAAAACGTATTGAATAAATAGACATCTTAAAAAAATGCATATGATTAGTTTAGTTATGTAGAAAAGTTTGTTCAATTATTCAAGGATTTAATTATGAATTAATCAAATTTTTCTAAATATCTAATAATTAATCTTGCATATTATTAATATTCCTAAAAGTAAACAATGTCACTTTACCCATTTTACCAATTCAAATATTAAAAATATAGCCGGTTCAGGTATTACCATAAGAAAAAAGTAAAATTTACTCACAAAAATATTAGAAATATTTCAAATATCAACAGACAGTGTTAAAAAAAATAAACATAGAGAGTGAGATAAAACGTAAACACAAAACGCACGAGATTTTTCTTAGAAGAGAATAAAAAAAAAACGTTTACTGGGCCACTGCGTTGCACAACGTCCGCGAAAGCGCGCGACGAGCTTTCGCTCGACGTTCAGACGTCCACTGAAGGCCTGCTGAAACGACGTCGCGACGTCGACCGGTGTTTAGTTGCGCCCTCTGAAGTTCGCCTGAACGCCTGAAATTTCGCCGAACGGCGCAACGGTTTTCAGCCGAATCGGTCAATTCGTATAGAGGGCGAAACCGAAGTTCTCTCTCACTCTCTTTCCACGTTTTACGTTTCCACGGAACTAAATAGGAAACGACTCACGAAAAACTTTGTTTCTAAAGGACTCTGTTCGGGAGGGTTCAATTTACCAAATAAAGATGTCGCTAAGACTTCAAAAAGAAATCCTTTCAAAAGACTTTTAAAGTGGTCTTTTAAGAAGTTTTTGAAATTAAAATTTCTATTGGTAAAAAAAGGCTACTTACTCATTGTGTATCCGAAATCGTCTTCCTCTTCCTGATCGGCGGCTATTTCTTCTTTGGTCCTTCTCAAGTTAGCAGCGCTAGCTCGATCGATCTAATTTAAAGATGAAATAAAAGTAATTCATTTTAAACTAATGAAATTAATTTAATCTTACTTCTTGCCCTTTCTTTGACACCGTTCTCCCTTCCATTTCCCGAACGTCTTCTTCATCTTCACTTTCTTCAGATGACTCGTCATCTTGAGGTTTTTGTTCAAGCACTTGCGGTGGTGTATCTTCCTCTTCTTTAATGGTGGGTTCTTCCGGCGATTTTGCGACGGGTTCGACTTTTCTTTCTGGGCTAGGACGTGGACTTGAAGGAACATGATTTGATATATTTGAGCAAACTTCTTCTGATATTGAGTTATTTGAAATCTAAAAATTCCATATTTCTTACTATTTTAATGTTTTATACGGGTGATTCGCATGCGACAATACATAAAAGAATTCTTTGTGTAAAAAACTAAGTTGCTTGAATGATCTGATTTGAATTTTTTTTTTTTTGTTTTGAATAAGAATAAATTGATTGACTGTTAATAAATTGTTTTAATTAATACAGCTGGTTTTAACAATTTTTATCTCCCATTTGTTAAGCGATAAACAATAAAATCACACATATCATTCTAAGATTAATGATGAGTCGGTAAAAGTCTCGTGAAGAAAATAAATACCCAACTTTTGCAACATATTTTTGGAAGGAATTACCACTAGAAACTAACTTTGTTTTGGATACAAATATAATTTGAAAGGTTAAGTGCCGTACATTTTCCTTGGAACATAGCCAACAAAATAAGATCTTTTTTTACAAATCAAACTAAGTTACAGCAGGACATGTTTATAATGATCCCATGCAGAGAAGCAAAAAAAAACAAAAAACAATCCTGAAAAGTTAAACATCGCTTTAAAATCAAACCATCTTATTTAGTCTATACATAGAGATATTAGCTTTTTTTCACAGATTGATTTAAAGCGAGTGTGAATAACTGCAGCAACAACTGTTAATTGATAATGCCTTTCATCTTCACTGCTAAAAGGTCCATTAAATATACAAAATGGATATGGTGGGGTATAGTGGGAGGTGTCTTAGATAGATGATATCACCGTTTAATCCTACCTCAATGTTAAAACATTAGAAACTAGAACAAGTTCGGTTACACCTTTATTAGAAATAGTAGATATGGAAAATGTACAAATAATATGAAATTGTAGAAATATGTCTATCAAAAACTGAGCAAGAAACAGATAGCAATATACATATTAGCGAACTCGAAAATGTAGCTTCGACATCAATGTACCAGGAATGAAACCGTACGGAAAAAATGCCAAATTCATGATTGATTTATTTTTGAGAATATCTTGAATATAATTATAGATAAAGAATTATAAATAAAAGGCTAAATCATATGATGCGCATTTAGACCAGTAAAGTAAAGGCAGTTATGTATTTGCTTTATTAAGCTAAATGTTTAAAGACTACAGGCCAGAGATGGATGTTGAATGGAAATGTATTGATTAATAATGTCTCAACTCAAGTTTATCATTGTACTTAAACATCTATAATTTCATGACTTGGATACCAGTCATGAGAAAAAAATGTCTAACATTTTTTTGAATATACGTGTCCTGGCCTATAGAAAGGGGGCTTTCGTTCGAAAATAAGTTTTGGTGGTAAGTTTCTAGTCAGTTATTCTCTTGTTTCTGTATTGGCCGATGTTGAAGGGCATCAGAATATTGTTTCAAAGCAGAATATTATTGTTCTATAATGTAATTGTATTTAATCGCATCAGTTGCTAGTCTTCCTGATGTGGGTTCCAGATCACTCTGGAGTTGCTGCTAATGAAACGGCAGATGTGTTTGTACGAGAAGGCAGCGCTAATGTGTAACATTTGTGATGGCAAATAGTAGATAATTGGATGAATTTTGCTGCCAAATGATTGATCTTTAGAGCGTCAGTGGTATATCTAGTACAATGTTTGCAGCTTCATAAGTGCTGAGTGCTGAAAAAACTGAATTAAGAAAAGAGTCAAACGACGAAGGACGGTTCTCAAAAAGAAGAGTGAAAAACGCCCATGTATCTTGGGCCTATGGTTCGTTTCCAATGGAAATACCTTCTGCCACTAGTTTTACAAGCACTTACAGTTTTACAAGCAGTATTTAGTCTTTAATTGATATTTTTTAAACTTTTGGCATAAACATTTTGAATGGAAACAGTATTTGGTTGTTTTAGAAGCAAAATCAAATCGAATTAACAGCCTTTTGCAATAAAAAAAGGCTTCTTCAATATTTTGCATTTTATCCAATTAACAACATTTTCTGCCAGTAACTTTAAAAGCGGTACCAAGTCTTTTGCAATCATTTCAAGTCTTCTAGCAGCAGTCATAAGAGTTTTTGAAGCATTTCAAATCTTCTGTAAGCAATATCGAGTTTTCTAAAAGCAGTACCAAGTTTTCTAGAAGCAGTATCCAGCTTTCTAGAAGCAGTATCAAGTCTTCAGAAACATTGCAAGTTTTCTGGAAACGTTTCAAGTCTTTCGGAAATATTTCAAGTTTCCTGGAAGGAGCTCATTCCCGGATGGGCTTCTTGAAACAGTATCAAATCTTCCAGGAGCTGTATTAAATCTTTTGGAATTAGCTCAAGCCTTCTGAAATCATGTCAAGTTTTCTGAAAGCATGTTAAAACATTTAAAAATAGTATCAGGTCTTCCCGGGGCAGTTCGAGTTTTCTGGAAGCAGTTCTGATCTTTTCGAAGCCTTCTGAAAGCTATATCAAGTCTGTTGGAAGCAGTATTAATCATCGAAGAAACTAAAGGTGAAGTTTAGTAATGTCCTCCAACCAGGATTGAAGAAATCCACACTTTTAACAACCTACACTACCAAAGAGGTAGCGCAAGGCTGCGAAGATGGTGGACTACAAAGAAGCAAAGTAAAACAGGTAATCAACAGATGGGAACTCCTATGACAGCTCCTTCCCAAAGCAAAACCCAAGAAGTTTTATGCCTCTACAAAAAGTATCAAAGGACTCTCTCAGACTTCCTAACCGGCCATACACCTCTCAAATATCAACTTTTCCCAAATTGGACAAACGCTTACGACACAAAATTTTCGGTAAACCTCTTTTGACAGCCACCGACATAAAGGAACAAAACCTTGGATCAATTTTAAGGTTCATTAAATACCTACATTTGTCCTTAAACCCCTGAAGGGCCAAAATTATAATAATACTAAGGTGACAGACTGAGAAGCCTTATGGAATGAATAATCCAATTAGCAACGTTTTGTGATTGATCACTTCAACATTAATTCCTTTGACATTATTACTATCTGTATGAACATCGCAATAAATGTAGGCACAGTCCTAGAAAAATCAAAAATCAACTTCTCTCTCTGTTTCAACCCCGCTATATTCCAGTACCTTTGGATTTCACGAAAATACTACAATAATGGCAAACTTCAAATTATTACATTTTATAATTTCACAATTAAAAAGTTGATGAAATCTATACGTGCAAAAATTAACCATTAAAGTTATACATTGTACAGTTGAAACGTTATTCAATGATGACAACTATTTTATCTGTGATTCATCAAAGACATCAACAAGCAGGAAATATGTACCCAAAATGTCAGCTTGCTGAGAAAGTTTATCATTTAGAAAATAATCTTATAAAACATAAAGATACAAACACTAGATTTTTGTGATGATTTTTATGTTTCTTTCGCATCTATAATAAAAAATAACTTCACTTAACTTCTATTTTGAACAAAGCAAAAATCAAGCTTATCTCATTTCATCGTAAAGAATATCAATATCATGATATTAAAGCAACATCAAATCGTAAGGGTTTATGGCGCACACTTGGCTGAATCCAGATTCTAACTGACCAAATTATTTTATTGAAGTTAATAAGGCTGAAAAGCTAGAATAGTTTAAAAGACAATAAGATAATAAAATAATCCATAATGATTCATTATTACGAAAATTTTCAAAATGCCTTTATTTTGGGTTTTCATTGCAAAAATTGTCCGTTACTCAAAAATTACAAGAATTGGAGAAAACTTATTAAACGAATATTATTTGTAATGTACAAGAATAGCATAAAAGTCCATAATGTACAATAATAGCGAAAAAAGTCTCTAACGAAACATAAACGATAGTCCATAACTAGATACTATCTAGATATGGAGACTCTAGGGCAATAGCCAAACTCTCCAAACTATTATCATTTAAGAGTCTTATTATAAAATTTAAAATAAGTTAAACTGAAATTAAAATCCACCGAGAAATCTTATGCATGAAAATTATTCATTACAGTCTAAGGATTCATAATCCATAAATCGTATCATAATAGTGATAACACCAAAATCTGTAAAATATTATAATTGATGATTTTTATTAAGAAACTCTTTCACAACTCAATAATCAAACTGAATGGTCGAAGACTTCATTCGCTAAGATTGTTCATAATACTGTGGAAAAGCATAAACTATAACCAGCTACAACCTGAATATAAAAAATTCTGCAAATATCATCAGAATTGCATAATTTCGGTTTGTCACCATGAAAATAAACGATAACTCAAAAATTAAAACAAAGGGAGAGATTCTTTTTGTATCAGTATTGTCGGCAATGAATCACAAACGTTTATTTATAACCAGACACAAATTAGATATAAGGACTTTCTAGTATGCTGCGCTCTGAATCCCTCATATCCTCATTGCTTGCCTCCCTATGCTTCCCCTCTTTATACTTTTTTTAATAATAATAATTTTTGTTTGTTATAATAATATTTTTTTGTGGAATTAGATTTCCAGAAGCTTACCTAAAAAAATACTTGCTTTGTCTGCAAACCGTAAGTTTTGATATTACTTTCTGACCTTTGTCCAACTGGAATCGAGATTCACCCCAATATGTATGACTTTATCCCCTTAGCCCCCAACTATAACAAAAACCCCCCAGATATCCAGCTTTACGTAAATTATCCTGTTTCTTGTAATTCTATTTAAACTTTGTATCCGCTATCTTGATTTTTGAAAAATTCCTTAATTCCTTAATTCTGTCACCAGATTCGTAATCAGTATCCAAAAAGATCTCACCACCTCCAAGTTCTATCCAAAAAGTCAAGAGAAAATGAAAAGGTATTATCAGCTTTAATTGAAAATTTTTTGTTATGTCTCAAATTATGGATCATTATGGCCCACCTTCTTGGAACATATCATTAACTATATCATAATGGAGAAAATTTGAAGTCAATATCATGTAATGAAAAAAAGTTGCATGTTAAAATGTGAGAAAAATTCAATTTCTGATGCAAAATCACAATCTCTTCTATTTGAATAGTTTGAACTTATCTTCGTCAATCAGATATTCAGTTCTTGAAACCTGTCCTTAAAAGGTATCTAAGCAAGTTCCGATCAGGTAATATAAATGATGATCATCATTAATGTATAATGAAAGCATCCGATGTTCTATTTGCATTCAACTTTGTAACTTTGTAAACCTAATTCTTTGTGGAATCAGATTGACTGAAACCTTGAGAAAAATATCCTATATCTGAAAATCCTAAATTTTGTTAACGTTTTCTTACTTTTGTCCAGCTAGAATTGGGATTAACCCAGTATGGGGTGTTAACAAAAATTGTTAATCAATAGCAACATGATTCAATAATCAAAGCAGAACACATAATCAGAATATACCGCATAACCAGATTCATAAATATAATAAATTTGTTAAAAAAAGGATTTTGCCATGAATTGAATTATAACTTTTATCTTATAAGTGTTTATGGATTGCTAAAGGGAAACAAATAATTCTCGAATTTCTAAGTTGTCGCCAAAGAATCATCTTATTAAATATTTGTCGCATGAATTCCGAATCACCCTGTTAAAATAATTATATTTACTGGTTCGTTAGGTGTATATTGAGCAGGTTCGATTCTATCTTCATCTTCATAATTATCTTTCTCGTCTATATCTTCACAATTTTCAACACCCTATCAAAAAGGGTACGTAATTTGATAAAAACATCGCTGTTTTGTAAAAATGCTTAAGTACTTACCCAAGGTATTAGCGATTGTATGAGGAAAACTACAGGATTAGGTGAATTTCGTATGGCTTCAACTGCTTTATCATGACTGGCCTCCCTTAGATCGACGCCGCTTACTTCTAGTATCCTATCACCGGTCTGTAAAAAAAGAGTTGTTAAGGAAACCATGCGATTACCAACGTCGCTTAATTAACTTACGTTTAATTGGCCCGATCGACCAGCTGGACTATCCGGAACGACATTCTTTATAAATATACCCAATAAAGATTCGGAATTTGAATCGTTATTTATGTCAACTTTTCCGCCAACAATACTTATTCCTATACTAGCATTTGGTTCCTTTCCTATTTCGACTTTTCTTATCGAACCCCAATGCTTTTGCAGCATTCCGGGTAATTCACTGGGTTTCGATGTCGGAATATTTGTATCTAACCCTCTTATAACAGTCATTGAATCACTAAAACAAGTACAAAACAATTGTAACGTCTTTCCCCATTTGAAACGTTTAAAGTAATTAATGCAACCGTAAACTATAATAACGTAAATTCCTAAAACAAATTTCGATTTTAAAAGATTCGGTGACGTCAAAGATTGACCGAAATCGTTTGCTGTAGTAATATATTTCAAATTGTGTATTCGATTATGGTTTCTAAGGAACAAGATTAACAGAGATAAACTGTACGGGGATTAAAAATGAAAATTTACTACTATTTATTTATCATATAACTAAATTACGAAATTATTGATGAGATTTAAATTTAATGTCGAGCTAAATATCGCTCATTTCGTTTTATCTCGATAATTGACATATCAGCTATCGTTCTCGTTATTCGCTAATATATCTTTTCAAAACGAATTCGATTTCGGTCATTTCAAACAAATAAAAATAATTTTTAGGAAGAACACTAAAAATGCGTAATAAAAACGTAAATAATAATTATCACACCCTCAACGAATCATTCCATATTCATCGTGAACGAAAAAGCGTCGATCGAAATCATCAGAATAGACGAAAATAACACAAACACCTGAACTTTCCGATGTCGTTACGCGCACCTTTGAGTGAAGAAAGACGTCGACTGGCGTCGCGACGCTACACGCAACGCTCGAACGTTTCTAATCCAATCAAGCGGCGCGAAAGTAGGGATGCAGCGCGTCGTGACGCTGTATATATGAGTACGTTTATTTACATACCTATAAAATAAGTTCGGTAAACAAGAAAAAGCTTTTTAACCATTTACAAAAGTATATAGAAACAAAGTTGTTAAGAGAAGTAGAAAATGTTTTTTTGCTTCATGAAGTTCTTCAAAATTTTGCCAACTTATAATAAAAAAGTGGTCTAAATAAAATTTTTATTTCATATAGTACTGAAGAAATAAAATTGACGATTATCATTACAGTAAAACCTCGATATAAGGGGCTTCGTTGAAACCGTTTTCGGATGAATGAACACAATTTTTTAAGTCGTCCATTAATATTAATGATGAAGTGATAGTTATTTTATGAAAACTAAGATACCGGATATCCGGTTTTCCGGCATATCTTTTAGGCCATTATGTATAACTGTCAGTTTCAACATCAGTTTTATATCACATACAGGTGGCCGGTATTTTCTAGATCGTGGATGTAGAATATATCTTGATGAAATTTTTTGTGATTTGTAAATTAAAGTATGCACTTTTCTCAGAACAAAACCATACACAAATATCTCAATTCGCTTTTGAAATAAATTTGTACAACTTCAGAAAAAAATTTTTTGTAATTACTTTTGAAAAATCGTAATAAATCGTATTCGAAACTTTTTGTAATTTACAAAGTCAAGCATGTATTTCTATACGTATAAAGCCATATTTGAGTATCTCAATTCGTTTTTGAGATATCATATTTTGATCTATACCAAAACATGTAGCATATCATAAAAATAACAATTCCCTTCATCATTTTTAAGAAAATCGAATTCTTACGATATGGTGATTTTTCTTTTGATTTATATGAATATCTCAATTCATTTTCGAGACATAAATTTTTAAGCTCCACCTAAATGCTACAATTATACAGGTAGTGCTCGACCTTGCATACCAAAGTGAAGATCGAACTATCCTGTTTGAAATGATGTATAAATTATTTTAATTTGAAATCGATTCATCCATTTTAGAAATGTTAAAGGATGATGTGTTTTTGACGTTTTAATGGAATCAAGATAAAAATAATGAAATATGAAAGATCGTGGAGGTCTTATTTTTGATAATGAAGAAATGACTAGCATCTCAAATTGAAAGATAAACCTTCTTCTTTCAAATGATATATAACCCGTTGATTCAATTTGAAATTGATTCCACCTAAGAAATATTAAAGGATGATTTTTTTTGACATTTCAATAGAATCAAGAAAAAAAGAATAAAATTTGAGAAAGATCGTGGTGTTATTTTTGAAAATGAAGAAATGACTTGCATATCAAATTGAAAGTTGAATCTCCCCCTTTTAAATGATGTATAACTCGTTGCAATTTGAAATCGATTCCACCGAAAAAATATTGCGATCAGTTTTTGACGCTTTAGTACAATCACGATAAAATGATGAAATATGAAAGATTATAGACGTCTTATTTTTAAAAATCAAGAAATGACTTGCATATCATATTGCAGGTTGAATCTTTCTTTATTAAAATGATATACAACTCGTTGTTTCAATTTGAAACTGATTCCGCTTAAGAAATATTAAAGGATGATGTGGTTTTGACGTTTTAGTAGAATCACGAAAAAAATTATAAAATTTGAAAAAGATCGGGGAGATCTTATTTTTGAAAATGAAGAAATGATTTGCATACCTAATTTCCTCTTTAAAATGAAATAAAACTCGTTTTTTCACTTTGAAATCGATTCTACCTAAACAAATGTTAAAGAATTATATATCTTTAACGTTTTAATAGAATCACGAAAAAAAGGATGAAGTTTGAAAGATCGTGGAGATCTTACTTTTGAAAATAAACTTTTATATTAAATTGAAGGTAAAACCTAAAAATCAATTGATATATAACTCGTGTTTCAATTTGAAATCAATCATAAGAAATGTTAAAGGATAATGTGTTTTTGACGTTTTAGTGGAATCAAAATAACACTGATGAAATGTGGAAGATCTTGGAGGTTTTTTTGAATATGAAGGAATGGCTTATATCTCAAATTGAAGGTTGAACCTTCCTCTTTAAAATGATTTATAACGCGTTTTTCAATTTGAAATCGATTAAGCTTAAAAAATGTTAAATGTTGATGTGTATTTAACGAAGAAGGATAAAATTTAAAAGATTATGGACCTCTTACTTTTGACAATGAAGAAATGACTAGCATACCAAATTCCTCATCTTTAAAATGATATATAACTTGTTGTCACTCGTTATGTATAACTCGTTTTATGTTAGATTGTTGACGTCTTACTTTTGAAAATGAAGAATGGCTTGTATGTCAAATTGAAGGTTGAACTTTCCTCTTTAATGATGTTTAACTCGTTGTTTCAATTTGAAATCGATTTCACCTAAGAAATGTTAAAGGATGATGTGTCTTTGATGTTTTAGTAGAATTACAAAAAAAAATTATAAAATTTGAAAGATTGTGGACGTCATATTTTTGGCAATGAAGAAATGGCTTGCATATCAAATTGCTGGTTGAAGATTCTTCTTTAAAATGATTTTCATGATCAATTTGAAACCGATGTTAAAAAATCAAAAAATCATTTTTATGTCAATAACAACCAAAATATTGTTTTGAGGAAAAGATCATTGATTCCATCGAATTCTACACAAAAAGTTGCAAAATGTTTTCACAGAAAGTAAGAAAAATCAAGTCTCAGACACTCAAGACACTCATCATTTTTTGATGATTGGGCCTTTTGAGGAGTTTTGATGAGGGTTTTAGTACCCCCCGAAAGAAGTCTATCGATAATTCTTCTAAATTATAACTCTAAAGTTTAAAGGTTATGATCAGTTAAATTTATACAATCGTGAAGTTAGTCCTTCATCTTTTTATTCGCTGTTTTGATCCTGTTAATGAACTTTTCTTTATTTCTACAAATAACTCTAGAACATTTTGGGGATTACCAAAACTGTGATCAGTTTATTGAAATTTTGAAGACGGTCAAGTACACATATATCCCTTTCACATGCACTAGCAATCTGTCTGTCTGTTGTTTAATTTTCTTTTATGGCCAATGGTAATTTCTAATTATATCTTTTAACCTAGGTATATAAATATATCACTGAATAGAAAATTTTAATTCGCAAGATTTTGCACATAAACTTTTGATTGATAAATTGATAAAGCCGATAAAAAGATTTTTTCATATTTGCACATATTACGCATGCATTGTATGTTTGTATACAGTAGGAAATTGTTAGTCGTCTTAAACACGAGTCCACGTAAGTCGGGTCATCATAAGTCGATGATGTGTATAAAATTTACATGTTCCTTTTGAAAAAACGTAAAAATATAATTTTAAAAAGAAATCAGCTTTAAAAATCACATGATAACATCATTCAATAGCTTATTTTGTTATACTGCATTCGATGTTCATCAAAATATTTCCAAAGCCGGATATTCAGAAACTATCTTGTATCCGGCCGAATTTAGCAAATGGCTAAATAGGCCGAATTCCGGATAGTTTCCGCATATCCGTTCTGCCTCGAATTAATATTATCCATTTAATACATATTCACTTTCAATTTTAGTTTAATAAAAATATACAACAAGATAGCGCTGTATAACAACAAAAAGTAGAATTTTTTAACATTAACAGTAGAACTGACACCACCCATCGCAAAGGATGACTAAACCTAAATTCTTTTAGTTCTAGGTCTGATGTTATTTCTAATTTTCCACTAAAAGAAATATTAGACCTTGAACTAGAAAGCTTGGGGTTTAGCCAAGAGTCTGCCAAGATTGCTAAACCATAACGTTTCTAGTTTTAGGTCTACTATTAGCCGTAGCGTTAGTGTTCTTCTTTTAGTTGTTATAAACACGAATTTTTTTAGTCGTGTGTTTGTTAATTATAATTGTAGTTATTATTACAACTAATGTTTGCAGTACGAACTAGAACTAAGCCTAGCATTGTTATTTGGGTTTAGACGACTAAAATCGAATGTTCGAGATCTAGTACTATCTAGACCAGTTTTAGTTTTTATTCATTTTAAGGTTGCTGTATATTTTTATCGGACTAAAAGTAGAACCAAAAGTTTTCATTAAACGAAATTTTAACCATAAGTGACATATTAATCTATTATATCGAGGTTTTACTATATCGATAACTTCAGCTTGACCTACAAAACTTCAAATATAAAACCGAATCAAAAAGAAAAAGGGAACACACGTAAATGTCGTTTGCTCGATATCTCATTAAAATCTAATGTAATAGGATTATCGAAGGTATGTCCTTATGGTATGGCTTCGTGATCGCGCAGAAGCAAAACAGCTAGAAAATTAGATAAAAAAATTGTTATAATTTAAGAAAAAAAGCGATAAAATAATATAAAGTGATTCGAAGAACATCAATTACAAATGTGGCCGTAGTAAATTACGATCCAGAAATAAGTTGTTTTATCGATTACTTTGGCACACATCCAAACATGAAAGGTATAAATTTTCATTTAACTTTGTTGAATAACAAAGTGTTGGTCGTTGCCCTCGGTTATCATTCAGAACGAAAGAAAGAAAAAAATTTTTGCTTGTAAACTTTGTTGTAGGTGGCAGAGCTTTCTGACAGACAAAGCGTGGGCGTAAGCGAAACCCGTCGTCTGGAGATATAATGTTCGCATCGACGATTCCTTGCCAAATTGCCAATTACTTGTGGTGATACTTTCTATACAAAAATAAACGGGGAATAATAAATCAAAATGAAAAAAGAAAAAAAAACAAGAAACGAAAAATAACAAAAAATTACAAAAATAAAGTATTTTTTTTAGTTCGAAATTGATTGTGAGGAGGTCTACCTACATCTTTCGAAAACATTACATAATTCAAGTAGGTAGATATTTTGAAGTTTCAATTTTAGAACCCGAAGCAAATCGGACCGGATTGTACGCATTAAAATCAAAACTGAACGGGATGTTATTTTCAGCAAAACTCATTTAATGTTTCCTTCAGTAAAATTAGTTTCAAAAGTTCAACTGAAAACGAAAATTTTGAATTACACATTTTTGAAGAAAACGAAAATTTAAATACAAAAAATTAAAACAATAAAATTACACAGAGTAAAAGATCTCTGATTTTCAGCTAATAATAAACTAATTTGAACATGATTTTTAGCAAACTTTTTGGAATTATGCATTATTAGACTTTTTATAGTGAATCGTAATTTTTTAACTATAAACAAGTTAGTGGTTTATTTTTCGATTAACTCGGTGCGAAATACACCCGCGAATTATCTCAATTATAAAGGATAATATAAAAATTGTTGAGCGTGTTAACGTTCATTGAGGTATAAAAATTAAGTTTGATAAAGATAACAAAATGAAAGCCAACAATTCGGGATTTCCTAGCACATTGTTGGCGAAAACAAAAACAAGTTTATGCAATAACAAGGTGTTTTTTTAATAAACGAGAAAAACTTAACTATGTCAACAATAATATTGGTGAAGCGATGCTGAAGTGGGTCATTGGAGGAGGACATGACAACAATGTAGCTGCGAATTTGATCAAACGAACAGTTAATTATACATAATTGAAAGTAACATTAAAACTTGAAATAAGGAACAAATAGTCACTAATTGCACTAGCGGAAAGACCGGATTTATATGCGACAGAAATAAGCTACATAACATTTTTATATGCGTTTAAAATTGGTCGAAATATGCAGTAATGTTCTGAAAATATGGACAATATTATGCTGTCAAAACAAAAAAAAAATACTTGCATTACAAAAATATTTCTTTTAACATTGATTGCAACTAATAGTATACCTACAGGTGTTTCAAATTTCTGTAGGACTTTAACAGTCATACATCTTTTGTCCGAAGACGCACTGCTAAATCCGAATGATTCCCTTTCTAGGTCTAGTGTTAGTTCTGGTTTTACTTGAAATATACAGCGCTGCCAAATCAATTTGTAAATTAGTCTATTTCAGAAACTATTCATTGTAGAGGTCTTTGTTGAAAAATATCTTCATATGCACAGCTAAACCCAACCCAATAAAAAGCTAGAACTAACACTAAACCTAGAATTAGAATCATCCGGGTTTAGCCGTCTTGAGAGATGTACGGTTTAACCCGAATGATTCTAGTTCTAGATCTACAGTTAGATCTAATGATACAAAGCTAGAACTAATACTAGACCCAGAAGTGGAAAGATTCGGGTTTAGGTCTAATGTTAATTCTAATTTTACTTCAATTCAAATATACAGAGTTGTCAAATCAGTTTGTAAAGTACTCTATTTCAGAAACTATTCATTAAGAGGCCTTCGTTAATAAAATATCTTCGATGCATGGCTAAACCCAACCCAACCCTGTATATATGAATCAGAGCCGTCCTAAGATATTCGGCGTTGCAGGGCTGGGTTGGACAAACGAAAGGAGTGCGCCCCTTTTCATACAACATTCAATGCCAAAAAAAGACGGCATCTCAAACGGACACTGGCTACGTGTATGATGAGAAATGCATTTCATTGCAAAAATAGGCGCCCCCAGGAGTTGGCGCCCAAGGTTGTAGCCCTATTAGCTCTTAGGTTTAAGACGACACTGCTTATATAAAATTACATGGGATTAAATCGAAGTATGTGGATAACATAGTTTATATGCGATAAAAATGCAAAATATGAAGTTACATGCAAAGCATGCAAAAGCTTATAAATCCGGTCATATATGACATAAACACATAATAATGACATAACTTATAAAATATACGTAATAATGAATTACGCAACTGATGGATGAAATTTAGAAAGTACTTTATGAAAAAAAAACGTTGTGAGATATGGATAAGTTTGGAATCATTCTTTCTTTTAATGGTTAAAAACGAAAAAAGATCAGTTTCATCGGTTTCTGCTAATGACCAACAGAAGACCATTCAAAGTATTTATTATAGATGACTAGCTAATGAGAAGACATAACAATATGTTCGGACTCTTTTCACTACGTTTCTCAAGAAAACTTGACTTAGTGGACACCTTTGACCATGTTTTGTTAATCTAGCTCCTATGTGCAGGGATCTATTTGATGTTAAAAAATAGTGCAACATGACACTCACCGCACGATAAAGATACATCTATAATACATTGACTATAATACGGACTAGTACAGATTATAAGGTCGGATCACACGTGAGAGTGAATGCAAAGAAAACAAATAATGTGATGGGATAACTTATGGAAAGAGAACTTGGAACGTATGTGGAAAAAAGGAAGATTATATTTCAGGGCCTAGTGAGGAGCGTAATCATGATACTAAGAACATCACAAAAAGAGTAGTTTTGGCGGCAATTACGAAAATTATTTAAGTATATACAGTGCTTTCCAAAAGTAACAGATAAATTCGATAAATCTATTAAAAACAATCTCTCTAGATCTAATGGCTTCATCGTCAATATCTTTCGAATTGATTTCATGACTGCGCTAGCGATAGCAGAAGCTATTGGATGGAAGGTAGACTCTCGTGGAGCTTCCATTTAGAAGCTCTTTTTAATGACCTGAGCAATTTGAAGAGCTTGTTCACATGCCAGTTTATTTTTCTTCACCTCGACCAATTGAGAAATGCTCAAACATGACAAAGAGAGTGTTGCCTTCGGATGAGTAATCACTTAGGTACTCATCTTTTATTAGACTTGCTGAAGGCCAGGTGACTTATTGTGTGTCAGCTTGACCTTTTTCTATTAACAATTGTTTGATACCTTCTAATGATGCTGTCACATTCTCAAATGCTCAAATGCTATGCACTTTTTGACCCATGTCTAATTTCTGCAGAAGAAAGTAAGCAGACTGATCTTAGAATAGCCTTGGTTATTGCAGGATCCGCAGTGGGATTTTTATATCCATAGCATGAAAGTCTTTGTATTTTCAGAGAATTTTGTTAATGCCGGGACTATAACGGCATAACACCGTTTGTTAGGTGAAAAATTACCGGATTAATTCTTGGCCCTAGATATGAAAAATGGTTTTCTATTTATAGCCTATTCTCGGTTTTTATTATAAATCTTAATAAATTGAAACAAATATATCCTGACCCAGAATCAGTTTGGTTCTTTCTCCTCTGCTTTTGGCCTTAGTTACATCTAAGGCCAAAATCTATCTCAATATCCAATATCTCAATATCAATATATATCTCAATGATCCTCATAAATAACAACTGTTTATTGTTGTAATGTAAATTGTTGTAAATTCAAAAAATAATAATAAAAGTTTATTGTTAGTCAGATGGACATTTATACTTTAAAACGGAAGAAATATGTGACTCAAAAAGTGTATCATCCTAAGGAGTGCAGGTCAAAGCAATAGATTGAGTTTTGAGTTGAAAGTTATCAATGATCTCCGAACCCTTGACAAACTGGGCTTTTTTGTCAGTCACCTTAATCATTGCACTAGTACTTTGATTAGAGCTGTACAATTGGAGAATTTCTTTTCGAATTCCTATATTCGATTTTTTTAACCGTCATTGTCTTAGTGACGTCACGCGTGCATTGTCCATCATGAGGGAAGAGATTAAAGTGTCAAATCAAGAAAAGAAATTTATACGTATAGGAAGATCGATAAGGATACTATACAAGAGTAGGGTTATTCAATAAATGGGATCGAAAACAGCAACGTGGAAAGAGGGGAAATGTGGAGAAAACTAAGGAATAGGTATAAGAATATATAGACACAGGAAAGAAGGTCACAGATACTGGAAGGGGGATACAACATGAAGTATGGCAAGATAATGACTTACAAACGCCCAAAATATGTGCTGATGGAAGGGGATAAGCAAAGCAGACATTTTCTGCTTTGCTAGCAAAGCAGAAAATGATCGCTAGATTTCGCTGTGGAAGTGAGAAAAGAGGGAATAGATACTGAGCGAACAGTATGGGTAAGCATAAAGTGTAGGCTGTGTGGAGACGACCAGGATACCATATATATCTCTAGATATATAGAGAATAAAGTAAAATCAGAAAAGTGGAGGCTGAGAGAAGGGCAGCGAAGTACGAGGAAAGGATAGAAAGAAGAACCCATTGCATGATAATGGAAAAGTGCTGGAGGGAAATCAAAGAGAGAAACTTATACGTACAACAAGATAGATAAGAATATTATGGAAGAGTATATCCTACTCTTCAGCAACTGGGATCGAAAAGTGAAAAGAGGGGAAATCTGGAGAGAACTAAAGAATAGGGACAGAAATATACAGACGCAATAGAGAAGATCACAGGTACGGGAAGGGAGATACAATGTGAGGTACGGCGAGATAATGACGAAGGATCGCCCAAGGTATCTGCTAATGGAAGGGGATGAGCAAGCAACAGAACGATCGCCGATTTCGACGGAAATGAGGAGAGGGGAAATAAATACTGAGCGGGCGATGTGGAGAAATGGAATAGGCTTTGTGGAGAGGACTGAGAGACTCTGCAGTATATGTTGAGAGGGTGTAGTGAGCTGAGAGAAGAGGCAATTGATAGAAGCCAGACTTTGGGAGAGGAGGGTAAGATCAGGAGATGAATGAAAGAGGTGATCGAGGAGCAGAATATGTAGGGGACGTTAGATTGTACTGCTATTGATTGTATAGTATTATTGGCAACTATTGTAAACGTTTAGTACACAATAGAATCAATTTATTTTAAAATACACAAAACGGTAATGTTGTTTCCATAATCATTCACAAAAGTAAAAATACTACAAATTGCTTAAAAACTTATTTTTTAATATGCATTCCCTGTCATAAAGAAAAAACACTTACTAAGTTGGAAAAATCCTATAGCAAATTCAATACACCTGAAATTAATCTTCAACATCCTATATTATTATGCTGATTAAAAACTCGTAACAATTGGCACAGCATCTTGGGGAGTAAAGACTTTATAAGTAATAAAGATGTGTCTATACTAAGCCTGTATATTCTCGAAGCAGATGGCTGAAAGAACTTTTATTGCATGTAAAATAAATAAAACTTGGCAAGTTATAAAGTTCAGAGATGGATTGATGATAATTAATAAGAAGGAATATACTCTCCTAAATATAAAAGGACCTGAATAAGTATACCTAAAATTAGCTTTCAGGTGAGATAGAAATCAAATCATAATGCGTTTGTGACGACTTCTATTTTTGAAACCTTACGTTTTAAACATTTTTGGAAACATTTCAATATTATAAGAAAAATTGAGGATCATTTTGAGACGATTATTCGATTTTTCTAGAAAAATTAAAACCGAAACAAATGCAATTCAAAGAATTGGTTAGTCATCTATGTGATAGAAGAAATATATCATTTATCTTGCCAAACACTTAAACTTGAAAGTCATTAAACGTGATAATAAAATGATGCTTATTTTAGTTTTATGTAAATTTTTACATTACAAAAACATGAAATTGTACTCCCTGAAAAAGGAAGAAGAGAAAATATTATGAAAATTCTGCTAAATATTGAATAATTCCAAAAATCTGCCCCAGTTATATTCACCGAATAATTCGCTGATTTAGGATCACAAAAACTTAACCTTACATTAAATAAAACGTTACGTCGGTACGCTACGAATTGCAAGTATTGATTCTAAAAGTTAAAAATATCTCTTGTAATAAGTTGCAAACAAAAATTAAGTCAAAAAAAGGTAAACTAACGTAAAAGTTGTCAAAAAATAATTTTATTAGGAAAATGATTAAAAATTAATTTAAAATATGTGCCGAAAATAAACTTAAAAAATCAATTGAAAATAACTTCTCCTTTTTAATTAAGTGATTCATTCGAAAGTTATTTTTAAACCTGATGATGCGCGAAACGTCGGTCAGAAAATTTGGAACTCGCGAAAGTAAACAAATTTTATGGACACCTAACATCTCGCGTAAACCGTGTTATAATTAACACTTTTTTATTCAACCATAAAAAAGTCATTAAAAAAATAATAATAACTTACCTTTCGTCTGCATATCCAGAAATAAAAAGCGATTTTCTTCTGCTTGTATCAGGTCCTGGATCGTAAGTCATGGTCACAAAAGTATTATCGAGTATATCGGGTGCTGATTTGCTTTTATGGGGTAAAACTATGTCGTTAAAAATATCATCATCATTCATTTCAATTGAAGATTGTTTACCGATTTCGTTTAGTTTTTGAACGTAATTTTTGTAAGATTCCAAACAATCGGCATAATCATTGTAATATTCTTTGATACATCGTCTGTATTTAACAGGCGGAGTGTTATCGGAACTTTTTAAAACACGAGGTTCACTACAAAATTTTAAAACGTCCGCTTTTAAAACCGGTAAGTCATCCTTTGAGCATTGTACTAAAAAGAACTCATCACCAGAAATATCTTGATGATGATCGAAAGAGGAGAGTTCATCTAATTTTGAATCAAAACAAATGTGATTGGTTTTCGCGTAGTCAACATCAATATTTTTTAATAATGGTTCTGAAGAAGAACTGCTTTTGATGTTTTCGATTGAATTGGTTGGTGTTTTTTCGTTTCCTTCATTGTCTTTACCACCTTCATCCGAAAACGATTCGTCCACGCACGTTTCGTAACCGTCTTTTTCCGATGTCTCTTCTTGTTGTTGCACTCGAATCGGTTCACTATCCATAAAATCCATTTTCGTCACTACACTTTCAGTAGTTCTTAACAAATCTTTACCGTTCAAATCACTCGTGCTCTTGAAACTCAAATCAAGTTCACTACCGTTGTTTCGTTGATGATCCGTCGCGACGCCAAGTAAACTCGGAACGTCACCCTGAAGAGAGACTCCGCGGTGGTTGACCGAAAGTGGTAGCTCGTCGGGGCAGGCGGCACTGGACGAGTGGCTGAATGAAACGTCCTCATCTATGCAGATTTGGACCACTTCCAGACATTCCTGGTACTCCTCGATGCATTCTTGAAACTCGTCCAAGTAGGTCTGGTCTTCCTGGTCTGTATCCTAAACAAACCAAGACAGAGACAAATAAATAGAAGCCATCTCATTATCTGACCTATTTCCGACGAAAAGTAAAATAAATTTTATTTAAGGAGTTTGGTGCCAAATTGTGTTTATACTCAAATTGAACTCAAATTAGCCAGAAGATTATTTTGTTTTGGTAATGATTTATTTTCTTTGAATTCTTGTTTACTAATCTTACTTTTTGTTAATATTTATTATTTGTATTAATTTTAAATTTTATACTTTTATTCAGAGGTTCCCAATCTTTTTGGATTTGCGGCTCCCTAAATAATCGGGTTATATCCGCGACGCTTTAAATACACCCGATTTTTTTAAATGCTATCTTTCTTGAAAAATTGAGAAACTTCCCCTACGTGCCTTAAGACGGCTAAACCCTAATTTTTCTAGTCCTAAGACTAGTGTTAGTTCAGAAGCTGGATTGGGCTTGGTTCTCCATAGCCGTACCTCTCCGTCAGAAGAAAGGTACGGCTAAACACAAATGTTTTTTGTTCTATTGTCTAGCATTAGCTTTAGCATTAGTGTTGGCTCTATTTTCAGCTATTATTCAGTCTTAAATAGTTGTATGCTTGTATCAAATTAAAACTAGAACTAACACTAGACCTAGTACTGGAAAGTGTTTTCGCGACCACCTCATCGTGTCTCACCGGAAGATGGCTGATGTTATAAAGGACCATTCAAAAGCTAACGCAGGAAAATTAATTACTCGAGGAGAGGATAGAGAAACCCGGAGAATTTAGTTAAAATATCAAGGGGTTATGTGAGAAATATTTGAGCTGGTTAAAAGCAGGTATAAAGCAGCGAGTTTCAGTGATAAAATAAAAAAGGAACTAAATGTAGAAAAAGGTACAGTGAAGGAAATGACCAGACACGTTAAATTAGGGATCGGTATAGAAAGACCCGGAAAGAGTTAAGAGTAAGTATAGTATAGTATAGTAAGTTATAGTAAGTTATAGTAATAATTTAAAATAAATAGTAATTTGGAAGTTAAGGGTGAAATCCCGATCAAGCATTAATGAAGGAAAAGTAGCAGATTGAGAAGCTTTTCCTCAAGCAAGAAGAAGTATAAGGAAATCTGCGGAGAAGCCAATGGAAGTGAAACTGTATACGGAGAAGGATCTTTTGCTGGCGGCATCCAGACTTGGAAAAAAGAAAGCCCCGGAGCGAGATAACGTTACAGCTGAAATCATAAACGCCTTACTTTTCAAGCACAAGAACGTATTTTTAGGAATTTGTAATAATTGCTTACTTGAAGCAAATTTTCTAAAAATTTGAAAACAAACCGAACTGATGCTCATGGGGACGCAAAAGAAAGTAGATGAAAGTGCGTCATACAGAGCTTTGCGCCTCTTGGATACGATGGGAAAGCTGCTCGGCAGCCTAAGCAGAGAAAAACTACAGAGGTAGAAACTAACAGTCTACTACACCAAAATCAGTTTGACTATAGAAAAAGGAGATCGACGGTACAGGGTGTGGAAACAGTCCACAAAGTAATAGATGATATCAAGAAGAAGGCCCTAAAAAATCTCTCTTTTTGAGTCTACGTTCTGATCCTCGTAGATATAAAGAATGCATTCAATTCGGCACCGTGGAGGAAAATTTTAAAGACCTTGATTGATAAAAAGTTAGCATGGAATTAATGATAGCGGCACAAAAGATGGAAGTGGTGATTCTTTAGGACAGAAGGTCAGTAGGATCTCCCAAGATACAGGTGAGTGTGACTGAAGTAGAAATCAAGAAAACCGTTAATGGAGTTTTCTAGAATAAAGACATGAGCATGACGGAACATGTTATCAACGTCACAAAAAAGGCTATTACGATGACAAATCTTATCATGAGGCTGATGCCTAAGTTTGGGATACCTAAGGCTAGAGGCAGGAGATTGATGTCATTGGCGATGACATCGGTGATTTTGTATGCTGCACCCACTTGGCAGAGATGTATAAATTATAAAAAATACCAAGCCCGGCTTACTAAGACCAATAAAAAGCTGACAATAAAAATCTATGAATGAATATATCGTAACTATTCCGCGTATTCTAGTGAATGAATGATGCGAAATTTATAAGAAAAAAGCAAAGAGAGAAAGGCGGAATGTAGTGAGCGGGTGTTACACGAGTGACAAGCTGGTTGGGATACCAATACCAACTGGAGCAAGATCTTGATCCCAAACATACAACAATAGATGACAAGAGATTGAGGGGAAGTAGATGATTACTTGTTACAGGCACTCACAGGACACGGAGTGTACGGAACATATCTGTATCGAATTCAGAAGACAGAGGAAGAGACTTGCTGGTTTTGCGTAGAAACTGATACACCCGAGCACACCTTATTTCAGTACGAAAAGTTTAATTTACAAAGAGACAGAGGTGAAATGAGATGCGGATTTACGTATAACAAAAAATAACATGGTTAACGCTAGAGTCAAGCGGGAGATGGGAAGACATGAAAAATGAAAACACCGATTCTCAAGAGAAAGGGAGAGTATGAAAGGGACATGGAGAAAAAAGAAATGTACAACGCAACGGCTTGGAGGTTAACAGATTCCGGAAGTGGAAGCGATGGAACATAGGAAGGATAGAGGAAGAAATAAGATGGATCTGGTAACAAACATGACGAGAACGTGACTAAACGCTAATGATTCTAGTTTTAAGTGTGGTGGTAATTCTGAAGCTAGGTTGGGTTGGGTTACTTCCTGGTTGGAAAGTATTAAATGAGGCAAAAAAAATGTGATAGGTTTAGGAGAGGTAAAAAGATGAAATGTTTAATGATTGCTATCAATGTGAAAAACGCATTCGGAACTGCCCCATGAGAAAAAATAAGTGCACTGGGAAGAAAAAATGTCTCCGTACTTGGTGAAGATAGTTAATGATTATTTTAGCGAAAGATACATCGATTTTCAAAGCCACACGTATGAAATAACGAGGAGTGTCCCATAGGGGTCGAATTTGAGCCCTCTCGTGTAGAACGTCTTTTTTGACAAGCTGCTGGAAAGGCAGATGACGGAAATAAATGTGCGCTTGATAACTTATGTGGATGATTTGGCCATAGTGGTCTCAGGGTGGAGCCTGGAGGAGATGGAAGAGAGAGCACAAAGGGTAGTCACCGAGGTAGTAGAAGAGATGAGTCCACAGATTGCACCAGGGAAGATACTATCTCCGAGTGATGTTAAGAAACAAGAAGGAAACAAATCTATATATTAAGGGATTAGAAATCAGATCAAGCGACTCACTGAAGTACCTAGGAGTTATGCAGTGGAAAGATGATAAATGGAGAAAACACATAGAGACTGCGGCTATTAAGGTGGAAAAAATGTAGACGCTTTGCAGAGATTCATGGGTTCTACATACGGTCCCGGTCCAACCAAGAGAAGACTCATAGCTGAGACGATATTCTCGTAGCTTTTCTATGCTTGTCGAGCATGGAGGTAGGCATGCAGCATATGAAAAAAAAAACATGGAAGGTTTGCAGAAAGTGCAGAGGAGTGTGTTAATTCGAATGTGTAGTGCTTACCGAACCTGCTCGACGGAAGCGCTTTAAGTCGTAGCAAATTCTACGGCCATGGATTTGAGTATCCTGGAAACTGTGGAACAGTGGGAAGGGGGATAAGGAACGAATGAAGAAAGACTGGAGATCATACTGGAATCGGAAAGCAGATGACGTAGAACCACGTGAAAAGCAGAGCAAACCGAGAGGTTGATCTGTGTAGAGATTATGTAGAGCACATCTACAACTGTATAAATTGGGCAGAAGAAAGACGCCAAATAGCGACACAAATAGCAAATATTACACCAGAAAATACTGTTACCCTCATGCTAGAGCGGGAAGATAAGTGGAAACTTATAGCCCGGTACATCAGAGGCATATTGGCAGAAAAGGAGAGGGAAGAAAGACAAGCACAAAAGACGAGGTAAACGAGGTGTTGTATATTAGATATGTTAGATTGGTAATGCTGATAGGTATTAAGTAAGTTACAAATTAGCCGACATCCCGAAAGGAGCATTCTGATTTACCTTGTCAAGAAATAAATAGTTTTGTTAATAAAGTACTAGTGATAAACCTGACTTTCATTAATAGAACACAACACGATGCATAGGGAGAGTGATGAATTCAGAGGGGGCTATCGAAAGAAGGTCAGGAGAGGATTGTGGTATCACCTCCCCTTTTTCCCGGTACGCATTACTAAGGATGCAAAACAATAAGCTTGTGGTGTGTTTGTTTTGTTTTCACCCGCAGGAGGAGAACCGAAACAGATATTGGTAAAACTATCCCCCCTCTCCCGGCATTAACCTTTGGTAGTAACAAACAAAAGCTTTTGAAGTGTTTGATTAGGGTAGACTAGAAGCGAGAAATAGGCGCGGAGCAACAAGAAAAGGAGCGAAGTTGGAATTGAAGTAAAGGAAAGGAGTTTTTTAGATGGTTGGCACTAACGCCAACCCGTCACTACCAGGTCGTTCAAGAACTCAGGTAGCAGGCTTTTCACCAACCTCCCGAAAAGAAAAGGGTTAGGTTGAATTGGGTTCCGTCTGAAGAAAGGTATGGCTAATCCCAAACGTTTTTGTTCTAGGTCTAGTATTAGCTCTAGCGTTAGGTTTGCCTCTATTTGTAGTTGTTATTCAATCTTAAATTATTGTATGCTTGTAACGAACTAAAACTAGTACTAGATCCAGTACTAGAAAGATTCAGGTTTAGCCGTGCGCCTGAAGAGGCCATGTTACAACTTTATTCAGAATCTGTACTAGGTTCTAATACTAGGTCTAGTTTTAGTTCTTATTTAGCTCTAGATTGTTGTAAATTCTTCCTGAAACTAAATGTATGACTAATACTAGACCTGCAACCCAGGTTTAGTATTAATACTAGACCTAGAACTGGAAACATTAGGATTTAGCCGTGCTAAACCAGAATCTTTTCTAAATCTAGTGTTAATTCTAGTTTTAATTATTATTTAGCTCTAGATGGTTGTAAATTCTTCTCGAAGTAAAAATATTACCTTAACTATTTTAATTTCATCAATATTGGCCCAAAAAAGAACCCCAACGCCTTAAGAAGAAATTTTCGAAATCGAGTAACTCTTTTTTCATTGCCAATAAAACATTATGTGTACTTATCGCGTTCAGTAAACATTACATAAGCTTTAACACTCATAAATCATCAATTCAAACTCCTTGATTGTGCATCTTTATCATCTATAACAGGATCACATCTATTTTACTTTACACTTTAAACTATTTGAATGAGTTAAACAAGCACTAGAAAAAGAACTAACGTTCAATTTACGAGCGTTACTTAAGGCGCACATTAATTCGCACCAGCATTAGAACTAACACTAGACCTAGAACTACATTTTTTAAGACGGGTAAATCCGACTGTTTCTAGTTCTAATTGTAGTAATAGTTCGAGTTTTAGTTCAACGAAAATAGGAATAGACACTTTTAAACTTAACTGTTTTAAGATGCGCACTTTTAGTTTAATAAAAATACACAACAATCTAACCCTGAATAATCATGTAATAGAATACCTTGGGGAATAACCTGAGTTGAATTCTGTTACTGTATTTAACAATCGATATGTTTCGTTCCACATTCTATACATAACAAAAAAAATTCTAGTTATAAAATAAAGACAACATTAAACATCGATATATTTATTTATACTCGATTACATTTACATTTATAGTTTTACAATTGACTTTTAACTTAAAAACTAATAGAGAACTTCCGGTTAACTACAAATGGTAAGTAATCCATATTTGATTTTATGCTTTTCTTGGTATCATCTAAAGTGTATACATTTAAACCCGCTCCTAGAACAATAAATTTTTTTGTATTCATTTTTTTTCCTAAAAAAAGATAGATATGGATACCTACCCATAAAATCGTTTCAATATCTCTTCTCCACCCATCAATAATTTTTCGAATGCACTAAAAAAAGCTGGTGTTACTTTTCCAACTTTACTTTTTTTTAATACACTTCACACCGATTTGGAAAAAAACCCGCATTTTTAGGAAATTACATTTTATATTGAATTAAAATGTAAATCGTTCCGCGTATATAAATCGATAAAAAAGTATTAACTTTTTATTGTACATAAAAAATAATCGATAAAAACCAACTTTGCAGGTAACCAACAGGAAATCGTCCCGCTTTAATCCACCCGCAAAAGATGGCGCAAAGAGTAACGATTTTTCACTAAGAACCACCTACTTTGTATTGGTTTTTATAATAATTATGCGATAATCTACCTGGCTATGATGGGATATGTTATCCATTGAAGAAAGCGGTTTCGCAACTTTTATTTTAACAATTCCTTTCGGCGCAGACTTCAACACTTGAACTGCTCTATCCAGAGATGAATGCTCAACAATTATATCATTAACCGCCACTAATCGATCGCCTGGTATAAGATTCCCATCAAGTTGAGCAACCCCACCAGGAACTAAAGATCTTATTACTATCACCGTTCTTGTTGGATCAAAAGGATCCTAAAACAAACAAAACTTTTTATAAGTATTCCAAATTTTACCTCAGTCATTACCTGATAATCTAAAATTGAAAATCCCAATCCAAAATCGCCTTTATTTAAAGAAATGTCTGTATACTCAGTGTTCCACATAGGAAATCCGGATCCAGTTTCTAAAGATTTAGATCGATTCCCCATATTATAAGAGCTTGGATTATCATCGCCACATGAATTTGAAGCAATCGATGTATCTGATTTGGCTTTCACTAATCGATCCGATTTTGGTATTAACGTTTGTAAACTTTCAGCGAGAATATTCTGGAAAATTGATGAAACCTTATCTTATAGCTAAAAATGATATTTTAACAAGATTCCAACTCACTCTAGCTTCAAAGGCATCCCTACATTGACCCGTATCAATAATTCTCGTTTCAACCGAATATCTCGCGCAAACCATCATAACAAAATTTGGGAGTTGTTTCAAAATCGCCACTACTTCCAAATGATTTAATCCAATCAATTGGATCCCATTTACTTCAAGAAGTTCATCTCCGGATTGTAGAATTCCGTTTTTCCCAACGGGACCGTTTGGAAGAATGTTTCTTATGTAATGATGTGGACGAACTTCTTGCCCACCTTCCACATCAACGGTACCTTCAAGGCTAATTCCTAAACCGATGTGACCATCTTTATTCATTTCTGCAATCTAATTCGAAACATTTTAAAGGGAAAAGTTGAGCAAATTAAAAAAAAAAGAACGTACAACCACTTCCGCTTCATTACTTAATAAATTTTTCCATTTTTCATGTACAGCTTCGTGACTTGAAATACTAAATTGAACAGTCTTTTTTCCACCATCAATAACAATTTCCTTATCTCTGTCATTTGTTGGCGTTGTTGGATCTTCTACTAATATAGCAGAATCGAAGTCGATACTCGTTCTTGATTCTCCATCAACTTCAATGCTTGAAGTCTTTATAAAAAAATATATTAGGTGTGTATTGTTATAAAAGTTTTATTTTGGGTAAATAAGAAAGAAATGAAATTTTATTGAATTAACTCTTTTGTAACATGAAGATAAAACGAGAGATCCTAAAAAGTTATTATATCGATATTTTCAGATTACACCAACTCGGGTGCAATAAATACAACACTATTTGCAGAAATATGAGATATCAGCTATCTTCTTTAAGATAGTACGTGCACAGAGTATCTAAGAGTTTTAACTAATTATAGCAAAGTTTTTTAAAAGTTTCAAATTTTATGTTTGAATTGGGAAAATTTATATAGTACTCGATGCCACTTAATTTATCAAACTCGAATATCGCAAATTTTATATCAGATACAGGTTTAGTTAGACAAACCGTGCAAGACAAGTTTTCTTCTGGAACATGTCTTCTAAGGGCTTAGAGTAAGAGCACTATTTAACGCACTTAGAAATATAAATTCTAATGAAACGGCAATTAAGTTAGGTATATCTCAGAATTGTAATGGAAATCTTTATAAGATAGATTCATTAATGATACATATTAGTAGGATGTCCAATTTCCGGGACCAAAAATTTTAGAGGGATTCGAGACTAAGTTCTAAATCCTCTAAATATCCCCTCTAAATGATTACAGAAGACTTGATCTACTTCCAGAAGACTTGATATTGCTTCCAGAAGACTTCATACTGTCTCTAAAAGACTTGGTAATGTTTCCAAAAGACTTAAAATGCTTCCAGAAAACTTGAAATACTTCCAGAAGACTTGCAATGCTATCAGAAGACTGGATACTGCATCTAGAAGACTTCGAATGCTTCCAGAAGACTCGATATGCTTCTGTAATATTTGAAATGATTCCAGAAGTCTTAATACTGCTTTTGGACACTTGAAACGTTTTCAAAAGATTTGATACTGCCTCTGGAAGACCTGAAATGGTTCCAGCGGATTGAAACTGTTTCTAAAAAACATGATATACTTCCAGAAACTTTCAGAAGAGTTGATACTACATCTAGAAGATTTGAAATACTTCCAGAAGACCTGATATCACTTTCAAAAGACTTAAAATGCTTCCAGAAGATTTGCCATGATCCAGAAGACTTAGTTTTGCCTCTACAAGAATTAAAATACTTCCAAAAGCCTTGTCATTCCCTCTAGAAGAATTGAAATGCTTTCAGAAGACTTGATATTGCATCTGGAAGACTTAAAATGGTTCCAGAAGTCTTGTTACTGCTTTTAGAACAATTGAAATGCTTCTAGAAGACTTGATATTGCATCTGGAAGACTTAAAATGGTTCCAGAAGTCTTGTTACTGCTTTTAGAACAATTGAAATGCTTCTAGAAGACTTGATATTGCATCTGGAAGACTCGAAACGATTCCAGAAGATTTGACACTGCTTCTAGAAGGTTTGTTGAATCAGTTCAGGGCTGCTGATACTTCCAGAAGACCTGAACTAATTTCAGAAGACTGAAACTGCTTCTAAAAGACGTTATCTACTTCCAGAAACATTTAGAAGACTTGACACTGCATCTATAACGCTTGAAATGCTTCCAGAAGACTTGGTATAATAATAATATATGTTTATTGACGGTGAGCATGACAATAACAATTATCAAAATAATACCGTTCAAAACAGAGCACATCATCAAAAAAGGTTGAGTCAATAAAATCCAAATAGACGGTTTTTTTTCACCAACCTTTAGAGAGAGAAATACAAAAAAGGAATATCTATTATTATAGATGAAACATATTATAATAATACAATATTTAAAACAAAATATTATAATATTAAAAACAAAATAAAAGAAATCAGTAAATTAGTTCAATCTGCTATGCTTTATCTTCATTCGGCCTCCCAAACACAATCAATCACCACCCATTAACTCCTCTTCACCTTCAAACGAACTAAAATTAAAACTTATTCTTATTCTGCTAATTCAGCAGAAATTCTTTGTAAGCTGAGTAGAAGCTTTGCTCACCCCGCCGCCTGATAATATACTATTTCAAACTAAAACTATGTTGTAACCGAATGAGTGATAAAAATCAGCCTCTGGAAGACTTGAAATGGTTCCAGAAGTCTTGATACTGCTTTTGGAATGCTTGAAATGCTTTCAGAAGACTTGATATTGCCTCTGAAATGCATGAAACGGTCCCAGGAGACTTGATGCTATTTCTAGAAGAAGCGAAATGCTTCCAGAAGACTTAATATTGCCTCTAGAAGATTTAAAATGCCTTAACAGACTTGACACTACTCTAGAAGACTTGAAGAATGATTTCAGAAGACTTGACATGCTTCCATAAGAGCACCCATACTTAGGTATGGATGCTCTACTAACTCTTGATATTGCCTCTAGAAAACTTGAAATTCTACCAAAAGATTCGATGCTGCCTATGGAACGCTTGATACTTTTTTCAAAAGACTTAAAATACTTCCAGATGACTTAAAATATTTCTAGCAGAGTTGAAATGGTTCCAGGAGGCTTGAACTCTTTCTAGAAGATTTACTACTGCCTCTAGTAGAATTGGCTCTGGAAAACTTAAAATGCTTCCAGAAGACTTGACATGCTTAAATAAGAGCAGTCATACTCAGATATAGGTGCACTCCTAAGTCTTGATACTGCTTGTAGAAGACTCGAAATGGCTGAAAGAAGATATTGCCTCTGGAAGACTAAAAATGCTTCCACAAAACTTGATACAACTAGAAAAAAATCTAGAAGATTTGAAATACTTTCAAAAGACTCAATTTTAGCTGTGGGACGTTTGATACTTCTTTCAAAAGAGTTCAAATGTTTCCAGACGATTTGAAATGTCTCTAGAAGACTTGAAATGCTTCCAGAAAACATGAACTCGTTTTAGAAGATTTACTACTGAATGACTTGATACTGCTTCTAGAAAACTTGTAAGTAAAATTACAAAAGTCCCGAAATAGTTTCAGACGACTTGCGAGTTCCAGAGGTAATATTAAGTACCTCTGGAAGACTCGAAATGTTTTCAAAAAACTTGCTACTATTTCTAGAAGATTTGAAATACTTCCAAAAACTTGATATTGCCTCCTAAAAGTGCACCAAAAACCAAAGAGCTAAAGAGTTAATGGAGTACCAAGGGCACCAAAGAGTTAATGAATTTAATTTGATTGAAGTTGGTCCAATTTAGAGTTTGAAGTTATCATTTTCAATTATTTTTTTTGTTAATTTGAATATACTATTGAGGTTATTCTTCCCAATTTATTATCAGCATCTGATGCTATCTTTTTTAAGAGCACGAACTTTGCAGACCTAGTTTAACGTTTTTTTAAGGAGCCATCATTCGTGGTTTGAATTTCCCAAATCCGCATTTTTCTTAACACCCAGTTAAATGATCTGCATTTAAAGATTCTCCAAGTGCGTTTGAAGACCTATCTTCTAATACAAAGCGTATTTTTATTGCAAAACAACAGACGTTAGAAATATCGTTCCGTATATTTTAATTTTTTCTTAATTTCGAAACTCTCAAAATCTTTGGACTTCTTAGCGGTCTGGGACCTATCATTTCTTTCATGAAATCCAAGAACAGGTCCGGGACCACCGAGAGACTACCGAGACTAGATACCATACATCTTAGCCACCTAAACGAGTAAAAATAATTAACCCTATCGGGAATTATAATAATTAGCAATTATAATCTAGACACATCGCCTGCATTACTCAAATGCACATCCTTCTGAAAAATTGTAGCGAATCACTCGTTTAAGGTACTGAGTGCGCATTCTGCTAGCTTAGTATCTAAGTTTCGGTTTCAGATCATAGCATTTTAAGCAAACATTTTTGCTAATTAATTAGGCGGAATTTATAATAAAACGTATTTAGAGCTTGCAGTGTTAATGTTCTAGATATAACCGAGAAACCCCGCGTAGTGGGTTATAGGTGCAAGTTTAATCTGTTAAGTGGTCCCTTCGTACCTAGTCAAGCAATTTACACTATCGATTTGGTCGGCTTGCGTTTCGGGTTTGACTGTATGTCGCAAAGACCTATCCCTACGATAATATTGCACCTACTGACGGCTTGACATGGCGAGACTAATATTTGTGGTCAGGTTTAACAGGTAGGTTCGATGACGAAGTTATGAGCTCCATTCGAGAAGATCTAGTATATGGCAAACTGTAAATTCTCGCTTCACTTCGCTGAGCTACGCTACGATCTTCGGTGATTGGATAACATACCTCCCTTAATGTATTAGAGGCACCACTCATTAGAGCGGAACGTTAGAACGTCATTGATTTCACTAAGTTATTAATAGCCACAAAGTTATTAAACATAATCCATGAAAATAAAAGTCGTCTCTATTTTTATAAGCTGCCAAAAATGTACGAAAGATAAAATTGTATATTCAAAAATTAAAAAGAACCCATTCCAATCCAACGCAGCGGAGAATTGAAAATTATATGAATTATTCGAAGTGCATAATACAGGTAAGCTAATCTAAATAAATCCACCTAAATCTCAGAAATACTGCAAGCATTTCTCAAAACACGAAAAAATATTGAAATCATTCAATTCTATACTGCTCTCAATAGGCACTTTTTTGTATTTATTTGCCAGTTTGAGCACATTAATCAATCAATAAAGTAATAGGTTTATCCCTAGAAGAGTTTCTAATTAATTAATTAATAATATACCCGTCTAATTAATATACCCATTTTGTACTCACTCATGTTATACAAAGTACCCACATGTCAATAGATTTACTTGCATTATCTGAGTTTGCCTGAATTCGAGTTTGAACAAGTTTAACAGGGTGGGGGATATTAATATACAACATATGAATGAGATAATTTGCAATAAATTTCTTTGCAGCCAAATTATCATTGCTTATCTTTGATTATAAGTTTATATGAGAAAGTACAAATTAACAAAAATTTGGTATATTCATTTCTTCCAAATAATTATTAGTTTTCTATCTTTATAACAGGATAATATTTTTAACTTACCATTAAACTTAAAGGTATTTTTGGCAGCGATGAAATTGAAGGTGAAGGCGGCGATGGGGGTTTTAGTTCGTTCGCTCTAATAGCTTGTTGAAGTTGTTCATATTTAGGTCCTCTCAAATAGCGTTCGAGGGTGATTGTCACGGTTGAACCGCTTTTTCTTAACATTTCCACGGCTTGGTGGTTTGTGTGACCAACAACCGAACATCCATCCACCTGTATATAACAACGAGATTATTGATTAACCCATCAAACCGCCGAGCCGTGGATAACACCCACCAACAAAAAATCGGAGAGGAAAACAGGAAAAGCGGGTTACGGTCTCGATGCGGTTGTGACAGGTTTTCCAACCGATAATTTGACGAATCGTGGTGCGTTATTAACGCGTTTTATTAATGGAGATTGATGTCGTTTCGGATTTTGCTTACCTCGACAATACGGTCGTTAATTTTGATTGTGCCGTTAATATCAGCCGCGCTTCCTTTACTAATGCTTTTAACGAAAATCCCGGAGATTTCTTCTGAAAGTTAAAAGAAGTACAATGAAAATTAAGCCTCTAGTAGAGACAAAGGAAAAACTAATGAAATATTTATAAATTTGTTGGAAACCACTCACCCTTTTCGCAAACGTATCCCGCGACAGTGATCCCTAATCCCAAATCGTCCTTCCGCAGTTGTACCGTGTACATTTCCGTTTCCGGGAGAGGATTTTCCTCAATCTCAGTTTCGATTGCTATCGTTTTAGCAAACGACACAAGCTGTGGTTGTACGACGTCCTGGAATTGCGCCGTTATCGTCCCGTTTGTGGAGTTTCGCACGTCCACTAATCGGGGAACAGTCTACAAACAACTTCAATTAGTAACAACAAGATCACTATGACACCTAATTAACATATAAAAGTTTCAGTGATCAACATAACTTACATGTAGCTGAATATCAGTTTGTTGACCCGTGTAGATAAACGGCGTCGTAAAATTTGTGGACGGAGGTATTGAGAAGATGTCGCCAAATCCATTTTCAATTAGATGTCTATCTAATTCAACTGGATCCCCTAGTATCTTAGTCGGAACGATTGGGACTTGGCTATCCAATCCCTAAAGATTTTAAAAAAGTTTTCGTAAGAAGAAAATGGAATCGTTCTCAATTTTCTATTGACTTTGACCTGAAACTCCTGTGACGACATTTCGATCGGTCTTGCAACGACCATTCGCACGTGGACGCCGCATTGTCTGAGAACGGACGCCACCTGCTCCGACCCGAGACCTCTGAGATTCACTTCCCCTATCTGTAGGATGTGATCACCGCTCTGCAAACGACCGTCCTGAAAACAACGTACAAAATAGATAAAGGACACGTGCAAGTGATGGATTTTTCATTAACAGAAACGTCCCAAACATTCATATTAAATTTATATTTCAACACTTAAAGTAATTAATTTAGTAAAATCCCGATATAATGGACTAATAATTGAAAGACTGTCTTTTTTTGCTTCAATTTTGTTTAACTAAAATTTTAATGCATACATATTCCAACAACATTCAGTTTTCATGACTTTATATCACCTGAGAATAGTCGAGTTGTTTTAGCTATGTATCTAAAGAGTTGGTTCAATAAATTATGGAAGTGTCTAGGTACACGTGAAAGTGTACGCAAATACGAAAAAAAACACAAAAAAAAATAAAACAAAAGTAGGTTTGTGAAGTTATTTTTATATTAATATGTACCACCGATAAAAAGTTTGTACTATGACCCGTTAATAATACACTGAGAGGAAGTATAACGCCTAGGGCTAGCAGGATTATATAATGAAAAAGACAAAAATATAATACAAAGGTGGATTTGAGAAGAGCTGAAAGTTTCTATTATGGGTTGGGTTAGATATTTTCTACATCTTGGTTTCTTTATACTTGTTTGATAACGATTAAAAGAAAGTTTTATATTAACTTATTATTTTGAATAATTGTCAATAATGAAACCATATTAATTTAAAAAATGTGATTGAATTCTGTGAAAAATGTGATTTATTCTAACAATACTGGAGATCAATCAGAAAGCTAACAAACCATTCTGAAAAAATGTTTGTTAAAAATGTATGGATACCGAAAAAAAGGATTTTTCTTCGGTTTTTACGAAGTATTCTTCGGTTTTGGGAATGATTTAATGATGTTGTGTTGGGTTAGATTTTTTTCATCTTAATTTCCTTCACACTGGAAATCAATCAAAAAAGTTAGTTAAAATGCATGAATATCGAGAAAAAAATACTTTTTCTTCGGTATTGACGAAGTTATCGAAAAATTTATAATATTGGCTGGTTGGGTTTATGTCCATCTTGTGCAAAGGTGTTCAAACAGTCGATCGCGAACAGTTCAGCAGTCGATCGTGAATAATTCGATAGTGATCGCCTCGTTCTTCGAATTGCCGAATTTTGCAATTAATAATGGATACACAAGTAACGACATCTTTTTTTATTTGGACAGCAACCACTTTGAGTTTTGTGTCGCATTTTCTAGAACTTGTGCTGTTCGTCTATCGAAGTGTGCAATCGCACATACATAAAAATAGTAAATATCTTCAAACCACAACTGATCGTGAGTTTGATAGCCCCTGATCTTGTTAGTTGTATACTGGAGATCTGGATACAATTTAGTTTTAGTATTAGTTCTAGAGTTAATAAATTCTATTGTTAAATCTATTAGCGTTTCTATCATATCATAAATTGAACCTCAAAAAATTTGAAATTTTAAAGAAAAGTTTCGTTTTCTGCCGAAACTGCACAACTATGACCGAATTTCGGCACAACATTGTTTTTTGGTCGGACACTAATAACAACTACTTTACCATTTGTTGACACAAATTCTAGCCATCATTACACATATTATGGGCTTAGCAGGAAAATATAGAGCACATATAATTTTTAGACAATTTATAACAATTTTATAGCATTGTTAATGCTCTACTTTTTACTCCTAATTATATATTTATGTATTTATTGTGAATGTCTTTCAATTCCTTCACATAACATTCCAAATTGTTTCATACTATTTCAAATATTTGACAAATCTTTCGATGTACAGAAAGGTTCACATTTAACATCCGAATAGTCAATCTTGAAAACTATAAGAATTGAAGAAAGATAACTTATATGTGCAAATATCTTTTTATATAAATTCCTATGTGGCAAACTTTAACGCGCTATCGCTTTTTGTTTTTTCTTCAGAGGCCAAAATTGAAGATAAAGTTTTTACTTTGGTTTTTCAGCGAATGCAATTATCTTGATTATTATTATAACTAACAATAAGATATTATATGGTCCACTTTTCAATATAAATCTTGATGCAGTAAATTAAATATTTTTTTCAAAATCAGCTTTCTATTCCCACGAACATCCAACAAACCCTCGATCATACTCCTCATCAGAATTTAATTTATGATTAGATGATAAGTGATTAAACACCATCCAAAGCTGATGGATGTATAAGATACATAAAATATTCAAAATCATGTCTATTTGCTGATGACATATCAACATGTAGATATGATAACTACATATTTTTATTTTATTGCTATATATAACATGTTTTACGTAAACCACTTCCATGCTCTGCTGTCTTTAATCACATATTTTTGTCTTTTAACTATTTCGTTTTGTTTTAAACTTTTAATGAAGTCATTCATAGGCGTCGGTCTTTGAAAATGCGTATGGGTGCTGAAAAACTGAAATAAGAGAAGGCTCAACCAACCAAATTGGTCCGAAAAGATCTAAAAAAGTCAAAATTCGTGCTCTCCAAAAGGTGTTCGCGTGATTGATTTGGGAAGAAAAAACCCAAAAGCAGTACATTAAAATTAGAAAAATAATTGATAGTGTTTTCAACCCGCATAAAATCATTAACAATTTTACATCAATACTTTTTGTAAGCTGCACATCAAGTATTCTAAAAGCATTATCAAGATTTCTGGAAGCATTTCAAGTTTTCCAAAAGCAATAGCAAGTCTTTTGAAATCATTATAAGTCTTTTAGAAGCAGTATTAAGTCTTTTGAAAGCATATCAAGCATTCCAGAGGAAATATCAAATCTTCTGGAACATTTTAAGTCTTCTGGAACAAATATCAAGACTTCCGCAAGCATTTTAAGTTTTCCAGTGGTAATATCAAGCCTTCTGGACACATCAAGTCTTCTGGAACAAATATAAAGTCTTCTAGAAGCATTTTAAGTCTTCTAGAAGCATTTCAAGTCTTCTGCATAAATTTCAAGTCTTCCAGAGACAATATCAATTCTTCTGGAAGCAACAACAAGTCTACCAGAGGCGATATCAAGTCCTCTGAAAGAATTTCAACTCTTTTAGAAAGCAATATCAAGTCTTCTGAATGCATTTCAAGACTTTAAAGGTTCCTTCTCGGAACTATATGAAAATGTATAGTATCTAATATGTATAATAATATCTGATATTTATGACTTATTAGTGACTCAAATTATAAAAAGGTCAATTATTTTAGAAAGTTTTATCACTAGACTTAGATAATGTTGATAAAGATCACAATTTTTGCGTTAAATGCAAAAATACCGAACACACATTTTTTGAAATGAGAATAACTTTTAAAAATGGAACTAATGGAAAAAGAAGATTTATTTAGTTTCTTTTGCTACTATTTACAATGAAATAATTCCGTTTTGATCCGAACAGTTTTGTCTGCCGAATCGACCGTACTCAGTATCAATGTCGGATTTTCGTTCATCACTAATTTCAAATATTTTGCATGCATTTTAAGTCTTTCATAGGCAATATCAAGTAATCTGGAAGCATATCAAACAAATATTCTAAAATCAATATCAAGTATTCAAGAAGCATTTCAAGTCTTTCAGAGACAATATGAATTCTTCTGAAAGCACATGAACACTTCTAGAAATAGCATCAAGTCTTTTAAAGGCAATATCAAGTCTTCTGTAAGCATTTTAAGTCTTCTGGAAACATTTTACATCTTCTAGAGGTAATGTTAAGTCTTCTAGAAACATGTCAGTCTTCTGGAAGTATATCAAGGGTGTTGGAAGCAATATCAAGTTTTCTATAAGCATTTCAAGTCTTTTAAAAGCATCTCGAGCCATTTCAAATTAGTACACAGTATTAATCCAAAATGCTGCTGGCACTGAATTGGGAAGGAAAGGTTCAATACCACATTAATATTAAAAAATTAATTGATAACTACAACCGCAAACCAGATGAAACCATTAACATATTATGTTCTATATGTGGCTTTGGGTGTGCTTATGCACCCAGAGAATACACGAGCCCGGAGCCTATAAAATCATTAGAAGAATGAAGTAGTTGGCCTGTGTAAACTTTATTTTTAATAATAATAAACAATACTTTATTAACTGAAGTGACATTACCTTGTATTATTTTATAATACATTATATAAAGTTGTAACGTGCACCGAAAAAGTACTTTATATCAACGCTAAACGTGATTGTTGTGATGACGTTTACCCAAACACTTCCATAAATTATACAACGATCTAATAACACTGAATAATATCAAAACTGTTTCTTGTTTCATACATCATACAGACAACTGAGAGTAACTTTCCACATAAAGGTCCGTTATATCGGGGTTTTATTGTACTCTACTTTGTTGTTTATAGTATTACCGAAATAGAAATTGAATAAATTAATAATATTTGAATTATATTTACAATTTAATTGAAATGATTGTAAATACAAATTCAATTTACAAACAAAAATTTAAGCAAAACAGAAAAATGCAGAAAATAAATAATACAACATTTACTTTAAATTATTTCATATAGAAACAACAAAATATTTTTCATAATAAATGTAACATTTTCTATTTATTCAAAATTCTAAACTAATTTCCATAAAATAATTTCCATTTCATATATATCTTTTTCTCTATTTGCATAGTAAAAGGATTATCGTTTAAAATAAAATTTCATTGAGCTCTGCTGTTTGTTTAATTTTTTTTATAAAAAAAATGCCCGCAACTAAAATTCTATTTAAATATCAATAAAACAAAAACTCCCGTAAAGCGGGATGAACATAGAACTTATTGTAAAAAAAGTATTATTTTATCCCTCTTAGCGATCGTCGTATTTAAATAAAGGAAATACGAGATTTCTGCATTAAGACTAATTGGATCTCCATTGTTTCTCCCCTTCTTTATTTCCCGACAGGGTTTTGCGAAATGATTTCATTACGAAAATCTCGCAAAAATCAAGCAAAATGGAAAAATATAATCCTCCCAATAATAAATCTTCATTAAAACCGTAATAACGTTTTATCATTAAAACCTTTTCTTTAACATACCCTATCTGCAACGCCGCCAGGTACGATTGTTTTTACAACAACTCCAGTGCTTCTTCCGCCAATAATGCCGAAGGCTAATCCAGATCCGTCGTTTATTAAGTCGATTACTTCAACTTGAGCCCATTCAGTGTTTAACTGAAAGTAATAGAAAAGAGGTTTTATCTTACTTCAAATAAGAAATAATATTTTTTATAATGTGCAATTGGAGGGCGAAATTCGCTGTTTCAGCATTCGTGTTTTTAAATTTGCTCCAACTTCCAACTTGTATTATTCGAGAATGTGGATATTTTTTCTTTATTCAAAATAATACTCTTGTAGCTTCACATGCACACATTCACTTTTATGGGAAATACACAACCCATTAAAAATTAATATGAGAAAAGTTCTTTAGCTTATACATATAAGGAAAAAGTAAAAAAACTTCCTCAGAAGTTCGTCAAAAACGTATATATAAACAAATATATGAATGTGAATGTTACCACATTTATATAATTTATGTAATACCATCCTCAGGAATTTGTCGAAAACATATAGATGAACAAATATATAAACATATAGGCTGTCCAACAACAATTGGACAATACTTTCACGAGCGTATTCTCTTATCGAAAATAGACAATAAAGCCAAATAAACAATTTCGAAAATGGTCCATTGTTGAGCTATTCTAAGTTTTAGTCTCATAAGTTTCATATTATTATAAATAACGCCTTCATGTACACACTAGATAATTCCAGCAACGAACCTACAAAAGAAATCTTTCAGTATACTTGTAATTTTTTTCTTAGTCAAACAAGTTCAAATAAATGGCTTCATTAATAAAAAATTTTGTTAATATATAAAAAACCGTCGATGGAATTAAAAGCAGTTGTTTTGAGAAAAATTGATGAAAATGCCTCAGCTAGCATTAGAAGCATTTTTGCACAAGAAATCAATTGTTCACCGCGCTGATTAAGCTTTAACAGAAAATGATGACGAAAAATGATTTTTGTAGATGGATTGTTGGCATGAACATTGTATTTATTATTATTAAAGCATTTTATTGTTTATATAATATATAGAATTTTTTTCTCTACATTATAATATATAGTACATATACATCTCCAAGTCGTCACCTCCCTCATCCATCTTTTACCCTCGCCCCTTTCTCCCAAAACCTGTTTCTTGTCCATTGCCTCCTTCCTCAACTCACTACACCCTCTCAGCATGTGTTCCAGCGTCTCCCAATCTTCACCACACAGCCTACACCAGCTCTCAACATTGTCCGCCCAGTATCTATTTCGCCTCTCCTCATTGCCACAGCGGAATCTGGCCACCAAGCTCTTCATTTCACCCCCCTCCATCAACAAATACTTTATCGCTCCTCTGTCACTATCTCTCCATACCTTTCATTGTATCTCCCTTCTCGTATCTGTGACCTTCTTTCCTGCTTCTGTATATCCCTGTCCCTATCTCTCAGTTCCCTTTACATTTCGCCTCTTTCCGCTCTTCTGTTTTCGATACAATTAAGTGAGTATCCCACCCTTCTATAATATTCTTCCCTGTCTCTTTGCCCATAGATCGACCACCTCCCCTTAATTTCCCTCCAGCACTCTCCCAGAATCTTGCACTGCGGTCTTGCTTCTATTATTTCCTCATACTTCACCGCTCTTCTCCCCGCCTCCACCCTTACTGCATCCACCTTACCCTCGTCCCTCACTATATACCCTGAGGTCTCCCTTGCCAACCTCAGTACCCATCCATCCCCATACTTCTGCACCGTACATCATTGTGTGGGACTAAGCGGGCACCCCTGTCTCAATCCTTTTGTCGTCCAGAATACCTCACTTAACTCTTCCCCCACTTTAACCTTGACCATCGTCTCCCTGTACATCTCCTTCACCCTCCCTATCAGTTGTTCTGTGATACCTCCCCTCCTCATTTCCTCCCAGAGCTTCTCTCTATCCACGTTATCGAATGCAGCCTTCAGGTCAATAAACAATCTGTATAGTCTTCCCCCTTCTTGTTCAACTCCCTATCTATCAGGTGTTTCAGAATGTATATATTGTCAATTGCCCCTCTTCCCTTCCTGAATCCCGCCTGCCTATCCGGCAACAATTCCCCCAACTCCATTTCGTCTTCCAACCTCCCCAGCAGTATCTTTACATAAATTTTGAAAATTGTGTCCAACATAGTAATCCCTCTATAATTGCTCACCACTATTTTATTCCCTTTTTTATACAGTGGGCATATTATCCCCAACCTCCACCTGTCCGGAAACCTCTCCCCCATCCATACGTCATTTACTACCTCCCATAGCTTCTTCTTCACTATCTCCGTCGCCTCCAACCACGCTTCATTCTGGATCTCATCCTTTCCTGGCGCCCTTCCCCTCTTCAGTCCCCTCAACACTGCCTCCATTTCTTCCAGTGTTATCTCTTCTCCTTGCACACCTCGCTCTTCCTCTCCCCCTTTGTTCTCTCTTCCACCCCTCCCAACAATCACATGAAGTAGATACTCCATTCACTCATTTGTGTATTTCTGCTGATTTCCTCTCTTCCCTTCCTCATTATCATTATATCCATATTTAAAGAAGATCTTCTCGGCCTCCCTTTCCTTCAGCTTCATCTTCTTTTTCTTGCGTTCTTCTGTGTAGTTTCTCCTGGCCCCAATATATCTACCTATCTCTACCTCCCCTCTCTGCCACTGTCTCAGTTGCCTTCTAGCATCTCTCTTAGCCTCTCTGCATTCCCTATCCCACCATTCATTTCTTCCCAGTCAAACGTTGTATTTACGGATGAAGCAACATTTACTCAAGACGGGATTTTTAATATACATAACACGCATTTGGAGTGATGAAAATCCCCATGCAACTCATCAGCAGTGACGATTCAATGTTAACGTATGGGCAGGAGTTGTAGGAGACTACTGACGCTTATATATTTTTACAAAATGAGTTTACGGAGGCTTTTGATAAATTACGCGCTACTCGAGCTTACTTAAAGGATAGATTTAGCAATAAGTAAATTGACCGAGGACAAATAGTGTATTCTGCAGAAGTTCAAAATATACAGGATTTGAAAAATAAAATTATTAACGTATTTGATAGAATATTTAATGATATGTCTATGATTGTTAATTATTCGTCATTTGTCTGCTGGATGAAGGATTTTCTTCAATAATCTTGGTCACATGTTTTGTTAAATTATTAATAAACTGTATTAATTATCTTAATATTAACTTATTACAAAAGCCTGAATACAGGCTTTTGTAAACCATAGTAATCGTACAATCACTGCATCATATCACAAATATTGATGTTAACAGTAGATGAGTTTATTAAACTAACAAACTTATCAGAAAAACATTGTATATCTCGAAAAAGGACCATTTTTGAACCTATTTTTATTAAGCATTTTTGTCTACTTTCAACCAGTTGGCCGCTGGTTGACCGTCAACCGCTGGCAAAGTATTATACAACCGTTGTGGGACATCTGTATAAATGTAGATATTATAAATACAGAAATTGGTCGAATAAAATAATCACCGATAAGTACGACGTTTTTTTTTACTTTATCGTTATATTGAGAATTGGACCACTATTTTGAAACTTGGTAAAACAATTCTTTATTATCAACTAAATGATGCTCAATTGACATTCAAAAACCATGTTTTGCATTGTGTGAAACAGGGTAATCGAATGTTAGGTTACATATGGCGCAATTGACTTTAATTCAAAACAACAATATCATTTATAAAATTGTTTAATGCGTATATGAGACCACAGTTGGAGTACGCAACATTTATTATCAATTATAAGTATAAACGTTCCGAATTATAGCCACAGAAGCGTGTTAACATTTGCTTTGGGGATATTTGCGTCGAATTATCACTTTCATTTGCCGATACGTAGAGTCATTAGACTTGCTGACCGTGTTGTTAGTATAGACATATTTGAAATAACCATTTGTGAATTATGGATAAATCTTCTAAACGGTTTATTTTTTATTATGTTTATGTCTGTATTTTTATTGTTCGGCTTTATATGCGTGGGCGTAAGTTCAAGTCTATGTTAGTTTTATGTTAATTCTTTTGTTTTTTTTTCTTTCTTCTTAAACACAGCACAGATTGTTTTTGTTTATATTTAACTATACCCTTTATAGCTTGCATTTGGACGTTTGTTTCCTGTTAGCTCGCTATTATATGGTCGATGACCTTCTAGATATTCCGTTCCATGCAACCTCTAGGTGTTGTCGAAGTTCATCCAGAATCTCAAGAAGGCTGCTTAGTCACCGACCTATTATATCCCAGACATAGTAATCCGGTCAGCAACAAGTCCGGTGATCGTGCAGGTCTAAATCTGCAATCCAACCTGCTTTAGGAACCCCCTTGTAATCACAGCATGGTCAGAGTAGTATAGGGTCTTGCATTATCCTGTTGGAAATAGCATATATCGCCCCTCAAACCATTACCCCAGGTGTTAAGATTGTGTATCGTCTTTGATCGAACTCCAAATTCCGTCTTTCCACTCGATGTTACCGCAACCTCCTACGACAATCAACCACCCATAAACAAAACCTTGATTCAATACTAAAGAAAGACAATGCCATTCCATTGAAGAAGCTGTCCTTAACACCATGTGAGTCTGGCTGTTTTGTAGGGAAGTGTTAATGGAAACCGGAGATAAGGACGGTATGAATGAAATTCAAATAAAGAAATTATTATTAAACAATTGCCGTCAATAAGTGTCGGTTCAAAGGTCTCGTGCAATCGATCTTGTTATTTGAAATCGAGCCCTAGTAGCGATTTACTTAAGGAGTCAGTCTTCAGTGTGTTACTTCTTCGGGCAGGTTTTCCAGCAGGACGGTGCCTTTGAATATCATGTTCGTATCATAAAGACCATATCCAAGCAACTGTAGTACACTACCGATTCAGCTTTCTCCCAACCTCTCGGAATGGGGTACATATGGGTTTGAACATAGCTATGAGTCAGGTTGAGTTGACCATAGATATGGACAAAATTTCGCGACATCACAATAGGGGCATTACCAGGCGTCTACATAACAGTTTGACAATTAAATAAACTGATATTTTGTATGTCAGAAATACATTAATTGCTAGAGATAACAATGATATAGGAAACATAACAGGGGAGTTCCTTTTGTAGGAAACTTTCATCGTTTTTAGTTGATAATAAAGCATTATTATATAGAAGCTTCAAAATTGTTATTTGAATTTTAGTGGGTGGTATATTTCACATGAAAGTGAGCACATATAAACCTATTAACCCGACGTATGTGTAGCCGAATACTATATGTACTTTAAAATTCGCAATATAACTTTATGATCAGTTGCCCAAGACAGCTACATTAGTCTACATTGATATATTTGAGAAAAAGATACCTAATATTATCAGTGCTTGCAATGGTTGTTCTTCTCAACCTATTTGTTTCTTTTATGAGATACGCCGTCTTCGCATATCCATACAAACAACTCTCACTTAAATTTGTTGTACAAGATAAGATGTTAATCGACTTTTTAGTACCCACAAAAACAATAGCTGGTAAGGCTAGAACTCCATATTCCCCATTGAAACTATATCCCCAACATTACTTCATTCTACATGCATACTATTTTAAGATGCATAGGCTACTCCAAGATGAGCCAAGCGTTCAGTGCCTGATGGTATCAAAAGCGATTCTGGGTCACACAGATAGATGTGAGGATGATGAAGATCTTCAAGGAGCCGAATGCAGGTGGGAAAGAAGAAAAAGCAAAAGAACACTCCATTAAGTTTCTAGCACAATGAAATGTCCAAAAACTTTTCCAGCACCAGCGAATAGCAATTGTTGCGTATCATACTTTTGCTACGAGATAAAGATATATGGACAAAATTGTAGTCAACACAGGTGTCGTAAATGAGAACATCAATGTTAAAAAAGCAGTAAATACGAATGTGGACTCGTAAAGGTCAAGACTTCAGGATGTGATAGCTTATCCAAAAATAAAAAAAAAAATCTATCAACTTTTCCTCTAAACTGTACCATTTTCGAGATATATTGTTGAATTTTAATTTAAAAAATCATTTTTTGCGAATATTTTCGGAACTGATATCGTATAGAAAACAGTTTTTGTAAGCATTTTCATCTCATAATAAGCTAAGTTTTGCGCTAAAAAACATTTTTAAAAGTCATAAGTGATGAAGATTTTGAAGGGGTAGTGGTTGTTTTTCTCCCTAACTTCTACACCACTAGAAAAAAGTACAGTTTTAAGACGCCCATTTGAACCGCCAATACTTCCTACACAAAAAAAGTACAGAATGTGTTAAGCACTCAAATTGACCGTTTTCGAGAAAATTCAACGTTTATGTTGAATAACATACAACATTTTTTGAAATAAAAATTTTATTTTACTTAAACGTTAAAACAAGTAAAAAAAAACAAACATTAACTTCATAACTGCAAAATAAAAAAAAAAAAAATGATACAAAATTTGTCTTTTCAAAATTCTCCAATCCCAAAATCTCCAAAAATTTCAAAACCCTGTATCTTGTAAATGGTGCATTTTAGAGGGCAAGTTGATAGAAACTTTACTCAATTTTTATTTCAAAATATTATATTTTCTGAGCATATGTTATGAAACATCCTGTAGAATGACACTTGTACAAGTTTACGGAGGAAACGTCACTAAAAATTGTCTTAAGGGGTTTTCTCGACATCTGCAAACGTAAAATGTTCTTTTACTTCCAAAAGAAGTTAAGCAATGGCCAATTTTGTTGATCTACGTTCAACTTAACAAGAACTAACAGAACATCTGTAACGTACACAAAATTATTTTCTGTGTAGTCCCAAAAAACACGTAGAAAATCTTTATCGGTATACTGTAAACATAGTAGACCGATTGGCAGAAGGGCATGCCTCCCTTCTGTGGGATAGGAAAGAGGAAGGTACACGTACTGGCATACGTTGATGACTTAGTAGCGATTGCGAGGGACGGGGATGAAATGAGGGTAATCATACGGTCACTGGAAAGGTATTTTGGCAGGAAAGATTTCAGGGTGAACGTGGATAAGACGATGAAAGTTCAATAAGGGGTATCAAAAAAAAGGTGTAGTGAAGATGGAAGGGCAACGTAATTGAGGAAGTAAGGAAGTACACATTCTTGGGGTATGATTTAAGGAGAACAACAAGGAGGGAAGACATTTTAGAGTGTTGGCAAGGAGAGCAAATAGGATTATGGGATAGCTTTGGGGATGGGGTGAGAGGATTTTTGGGAAAAATGGGGGAGGTAGGAATTTAATCTTTGAGAGCTTAATAAAAAGCGTAGTTATGTATGCAGTGGAGATAAGGGGATGGAAGGAGCAAGGGCCCTTAGAAGATGTGCACGCCAGATAATGGAGGTGGGTGTTGGGATTAGCTAGGGAGACTCCGGAATATATAGTTAGGGAAGAAATGAAGCTAGAAAAGTTGAGGGTGGAGCCGAGTAAGCGAGCGGTGCGTTTTGAGGAAAGGGTGGAAGGTAGAGGACAGTATAAGATCTTGGGAGAGTGCTGCAGACAGATTGAAGCAGGCAATGGGCAGCAAGAAAGGGAAGAGTACTGTAGAAGAGTGGGATACTCAACGAAAGGGGTGATCAGAAAGAAAAGAGACGGGATTGAAATGTGGAAACGGTTGGGGAGTACGGACAGGGATATAGATATGAATTAAAGAAACTAATTAAAAAATTCGTTTGACCCAGCGTTTTCATTGAAAGAACTGCCTTATTTGCTGCAGCATAATACTGTTCTTTTTAAATTTTGGAATGGACAATGGAATAGTATCATCAGATTCCTCTTCCTCATCTGATTATACAAATACATTTTTTTAGCATTTACCTAATAAATTGTAAGGATTGGCAAACAATGGTTCATTTTTTTCCATTTTTAAAAGAAGCCCTTCAGTATTTTGAAAATATCGTTGTCTACAGATGAACATGAAAAATCTGTTAATTCCGATTAGCGAATCTTTTTCCGATTCATACTACAAGGGACACAACGCAAATTTCACGTTTTCTAATTTTGTTCGGATTACAAAGGAATTCGGATTTGGGAGTATTCGAATTAGCAGACCTTTACTGTATTTGTATTCGTAGTATAAGCTACCAAATGAAGTAAACAATACACGTACCTATGTGGAATGCCTCGCCCAGCAAATTTGAAGATATTAGTCATTATAAAGGCACAAAGTACCAACTAAATTTAAAAATTTAAAAAATTTATATGTCATAAGAAATAAAAAGTCTTTCTTACACAAACCCTGAACCAAAAATCCCATGTAAACAACCAATCTTCGATACAGATACAAATGTATCGAAATTGTCAACTCTGAGAAAAAAACCTGCCTCAAAACCAGGTGTATCAAAGCTTTCTAATAATCCGAATACATGAAGAATATTTATGTCCCTAAAGCATACCACGTTTATTTCGTATGTAGCGAAATAAGAATATAATGTTGTACCACTGTTATGTACTTTTAATGCACACTAATCAACAATGAGGAAATATGACACAAAATAAAATTCAAGGTGACAATGCTGTATAACGCTCTTTCCCGTAACAGTAGGGAGTTTCTAATAATTCTTTTATAGCATTAAACTGTTCAGGAATAAAAACAAGGGTTATCAGTTAACATTGAAATATCAACTAATTTCTAACAGCTGCCGAGAGAGCAATATTTACTAATTTAGCAGACAAATCCAACCAGCAATAATAGCGACTTTTAAAATTGTTCTAGTTACACCAAAATGCAATATTAGAAATTACACGACTATTTACAATTGATTACATTATTATATGAGAAGATGAGAAAATAGTAGGCCCCCTTAGTTCTAGATGTATGTAATCTTGTAAACTAGTCTGAAACACGATTAAAAATTACTGCACTTTATTTTGGATAGTTGTGAATAGGACAGATATAGGTAATAGATCTAGGTAATTTCTGCTAAAATTTCACGTGATTTTGATTATTGAATATTAGTATTAAATTTGTAATGTGAATTAGTAACGTAATGGGATACAAGAACTACAAACCTAACACAACGTAATGGACCATATATCAAGTGTATGAGTTTGATGATTATTAATTATCAAGTTGAGGGTTAACCCATTCAGAAGCGATATTTTAATCCTTATCCCCTAATTAAGCCGTGGTCCAACGCTGTAAATCCATATGTTAGATAGTTTGAAGAAAATTCGATCAATTAAACTGACAGATTAACGAGTTACACGTACGCATCCATGTTTGAATAAAAACCAAAAAAAAAGATAAATTGAGTAATATTGAAATAGATTTTGCTCAATATAATGGGTAATATATAATAGTAATATAAATTTTTATATGCGACCATATAAAAACCTTTTATCTTTGATTTTTCCTTCATAACCTTGATCCCAAACATATAACTAACGAATTTAACTACAACAGCCCTCGGCAATTTCCCCTTTCCACTTGAATGAACCTTTGCTCTCGTAGCTGCCCACTATGTGACAAGGGTCTATACAATCGTCAGTAATTGGAACTTTGCAGCTTTTCATTAATAATCTTTAACGCCGTTCTCTCTACGCTCTCTTACTTTTCCTGAAAAGCTCTATAAAATCGAACGCTTGAACGATGTATACATTGTTCCATCTACTACATGTTTCAAAGGGTAGTTCTCGTAAGTTGTTCACAAAGAGTTTTAATTCGTTTTGAAATGAAACACGCAACTTTAACAAAAATGATCGCTATTTACTAACCCACTTATGTAGATAACATTCCAAAGGTATTATTAAAGTTTACCGCGTTTAACCGCATTTTATTGCCTGAATTGAGAAAAGAATTCATAGAGAGATAATACAGTACAGAGTTTAAAGTTTATTCCACATACTCAAAATTCATATACACCGAGTCCCCTTCTTTAACCACTTTATATGATAATGAAATAGTAAAAAAATAAATAGGCGTGTAACACCTACTGCGTCAAATCAGTGCTGGGTTAAAAGCTTTTCTAAATTTGCATTTTCCATAAGGATTATGTTTACATTCTTACATGCATTTCATTTCATCACTCATTATTTTATCTAACTTGTTCTAAATCACCACATTATACTCGAATTTTTGGGGACTATTTGTGTTGGGCATTTTAATACCGTACTAGTATCATGAAAACTTGAACTTTATATAATTCAAGAAGACCGTAGTAGGACGAAGTTAACTTACAAGTTTCGCAAAGCTTTTGCGTTGGTAAAGTTAAATATGAAAGAAAGTTGTCGGAGAGGAACGATTTGCTACGTATTGAACATCCAAAGTTTTTCGTGATATTACGAATTTTGTTTAAAATTGATTACATAATTTTTTCGATAAAATTAAAGTACTCGAGAATCAAATTAATTTTGATCAAAACACTCGAATTGTCAATATTTAATGGGCGACAAATGAGTTCACGTGCGAATCATCTCCAAAAATAATCCGCATTGACAAGTTAATGCAGAACAAACTCATCATGGTTTATTTACCAGCCGAAAAAAATAGTGCCTGTCTCATAAATTTCCTGTCACTATAAAAATAAAGCTATTGTGTATTTGTTTACATTTCACATCACGCTTTTCATTTTCCACTATTCCTGTGGAGATGAAAACGTTTATCGATTTTTTGAGAGGTGGTAACGCAAACGAACGAATTGCTTTTTGGGTCGTAATTAAAAAAGTCCCCCGTCCTAAACTGAAGCAATTTTGTCATGTAGGAAGGAACTTTAATTTCCAGTTTAATTAACCGAACACATTTATTACAGTTAAAGGAAAATTCGAGAAATTAATTCTTAATTACCACCATGTCTCATTTAGAAGTTGTTTATTATCGTCAGGGCAGCTTGAATCCCAGACTTTTCAAAGGCCAATATGATCTCGCCATCCTTCCGAATTCCTATTTCCGCTTTGGGTCCCACATTTCCTTCACATCTTGACATATGTCTTCTATCCAAAATCCCGCAACTCGCCCCGGGACGAGCTTTAAAGTTCTCGACAACTGGAACAAAGCAACTCCTTCCAACTTCTTTTCACCAATAACCACATGCTTTTTATTCTTGCATTTTCGGGTCACCTAGAACAGTAGAAAATAAATTTGTTTAGAAATATTTCGCTATTATTAAACTTCATTTGTTTTTGTACAGAACACGAATCTGGAGAAAAACAATGTTTCATTGAATCGATTTCAATAATAGCGATTTAATCGAATTTTGTTTTAAACGACTTTGAAAGTCATGAAATGGTTTAGTAAAGTGCATCTTGATGTTGAAATAAGCTTCAGGAAGAATAAGAAAAGCTTGTTCTAAGAAAGCTGCATTACCTAGAGGATCGTTTCAAGGTGGAGTAACTTTAAGGGTGTCGATTTCCGATTTTTCACGATGAAAATCGTCGGAACGGGCCGAAGTTTCCATCACGTAATCGCCGTTAGGGGGTGGTTCTTCGCGTGCAATACCGTCTCTCAACGATACGACGAGACGGTGGTGGTTTCGTGATTTATTACTCGGAACCGTGCAACTACCACGTAGTATATACAAGTTGAGATTACGTGGTTGATATAATTTCTGCGAGCTCATTAAATGGAACACAAACATAATTAGGGGTAGATTAACAATAAATTTTTCAAATATATTTTTTTTAACTTTTGCAGTGAAATCTTGATACCACAAATTAATGCTTAAAGGGGGAAATGAATGTGCACATTCAGCCAAAAATATTTAATTTGACAGAAAAGAATGGGCTTCGTATTTTGAAATGTTAGTTTGTGACTTAATAATATTCATGATATAAAAGAAATTAAATGATTTAAAATTGACAAATGTAGATAAATTTGATATAGTGAGTTTTGATGTATAACCTCTATTCACAAATATCCCATTAAATCTTATGATAAATATTATAGAAGAAAATTGCTATAAAATAGAAGATCATACACCAATCAAAAATGAAAAATTATTCATAGAGGGGATAAAACTATGCACGTTTAACAATTTTTTTAAATATAATGACCAATTTTATAAACAAACTTTTGGACTTGGATCAAACGTTAGTGTGAAACTAAGTGGATTACTGTTAAATAAATTAATTGAAACACAATTGAAAAAAATAGATATCAAACCAAAATTATTAGTAAAATATATAGACACTTTTAGTTATTTTAGTTAACTTTTAGTTAACACTTTGCAACGACTACAATGATAGATTACAATTCACAATAGAAAGACCAAAAAAACTCACAATTACCTTTTTTTTTGGATTTGAAAATAATAATAAGTAAAAATGATAAGTAAAAAATATACACATCTTGGTATAAGAAAGAAATATCAAGCAATAGAATACTGCATTATTTGAGTAATCATCGAAAATCACAAATTTTAATACCATGGAAAATTTAATTAATTTAGAGATATAAATTCAACAATTTTTAATATTTTGTTAGAAAATGATTATTCAAAGACGTTAATAAATAAAACTTGATATAGTTTATACAATCAAAAATATTATAATGTCGAAGCGTTGACCGCTTAAACATTAATAGAGAAAGAGAAAATTGACGATAAAAAACAAACAAGAAACAATTCTTAATTACTTATTATATGAACGTAAATAAGAAAAACATCAACATACAAACGAATAAAGAAGAAAAAGATACACAACAAATAAAAAGGAACAATATTACTCAAATGAAATATCAGAATTAAATATATACCTGAAATGACTAATATAATAACAAACATTTTTTAAGAAGTATGAGATAAATGAATTAAAATTCGTGCAGTATAATCGTAATAAATTGCAAACTCTGATGACAAATATGAAAGACAATAAAACCTATAGATAAAATAAATACAATTTATCAACTTGAATGTTTGGACTGTAATAAACTTTACATAGGTGAAACAAAACAACATCTTCACAAACGCTTAAAACAACATCAATATGATATAAAAAGTTCAATATGATATAAAAAGGCATTGTGCCAGCATTCAATAAAAAACAAGATCATTTTAATTTTAAAAAACCAAGTTTTAAGAAACGAAAAAATATATTTAATAGGAAAAATTTGGAAACAATATTTATAACCAAAAATATAAACAAAACAGTTGATTTTAAATCAGATACGGGAAAAATAGGTACCCTATATACTAAAATAATACATGAGTTAGACATTTAAAGTAGAAAAATTTAAGTATAAATTTAAAAATTAAAATTAAACCAGGATAAAGAGAAAACCAAATAAAGGTTATTTTAGTGTGAAAGTTAACTTGTAATGTAAAATTGAGAGTTTCCATATAAAATGTACATTGATGGTACGTAAAAATAAAAGTTTTATAACTGTATGTTTTAATTTTTGATATTGATTATCAATATTGTGATTTGTACTAATTATTGTTTTTTTTCATTGAGGTAACGGTAGTTCAGTGATTTGATGTTTTGTAGATTCTTATGTACCTGATGATGGGCAAATACGCTCGAAACGTCGTATTATCTGTATAGACATGAATTAATTTCAAAACAAAAAAAAAGTTCACAAGGAGAAAAAATGTGTTTCAATAAATAAAAAATATATCAAAAAAAGTTTTTTTACAGTGTTAAGCGATGCGCATTTAGTCTTGCATCGCTTAACACTTTGGAATCTCCTAGAATAACCACATCATCCCAAATGTCCATACTAACAATTAGTGAGGGAACCGATCGTGATTTTGTGAAAAGCTGTATACCGGATATTGTTGAAAATGTAGTATAAATGTTGCAATCTGTGATAGCAATGGTAAAATAAAAGTATAAAAAGGTGTGTATAACGTAGTGCGTAAAATAAAGATAAAAATAATAAAACTCAAGAAACACAATTCCTCAGACTACGCCAGATTACGCACATAGAATGTCGTGAGCCATATCATAAAAAATTGTGAGATGTAGAAATTTGATTAAAAATCACTCAATTTTACAATATACACGGGTGAGGCACTTAAATTGAGACTACCTTATAACTCACAAACCTTCAATTTTATCGAAAAAAGTTTGAAATAAAAGTTTCATCATATGAAGGGAGGAAGTATTGCATGGTCATCATTCTATTTTTGATTGACAATCTGTTCAATAAAAAGGTTCTAGGGCATGATCTTGTACCAAATCTAATTTTAAAACATGCTTAAAAATTGGTTTCTTTCTGACGACTTGAAAAAAAGGTGAGTTATGAAGGTTCCATAAACTTGTTAAACAGACCTATTTTATATCTAATTACCGTCCTTTAGCCTCTTACCAACATTCTTAAAATTATTTGAAAAAGGTATTATGCTGACTTCAAGATCATTTGCTGGAAAGAAATGTTATCCCAAATATTCAGTTCGGTTTTCGAACGAGACGTTCACCATTTTGTGAATGTCCCGTTTGAAATCGTTTTTTTAGACGTAACTAATAAAGACTTTGACACAGTTTAGACAGAAGGATTAAGATTCTAACTATTGCATCTAGGGTTACACCGCAATACTTATATCATATTTTCAAGAACGAACATTGTATGTTAAAATAAATAGGCCAGAATAAAGTATATTATTATCAACCTTATTTAATATATTTATGCATGATATACCATGCTAAAAATCTAATGAAAAAGCTTTGCTTGCAGACAGTTTGTTGATTATGAACCAAGGTAATGATTTGAAGAAAACTATAGAACACCTACAAAATGCTGTTAGCGACGTAGAAACATAGCTTACTAAATAGTCCTTACAGCTGAATGCTGTAAGGAATAGCAATTTTTTGTCTTCAATTTTGTGTCAATTTAAAATCTTTACGATACGACGTCACCAAAATTTAACACACATTAGAATAAATAACATAGAACATCAATGCATTGATCAACATTTAAATTGTTCAATATTTAAATTGTTCAACATTTGAATTATGGTATTCATATAAACAACAGATTAAATATGGGATACGCTCGACTTTTGTCAAACGGGCAAAATTTTCCTGTAAAGTGGTCAATTATCTATCAACTGCAACAGATGTTTGATTAAAGCTCCAGTTGTTCAGTAATTTACAGTTTTCCAAGCAGAATTAATTTTGATTAGTTTTAAGCTATCTGTTTCCCTTATTATTTCGTATCGTCTTATTACCAAACATTTCTGGTTCGGTATTCGTCGTGAAAGAAACTTATTCCCTTGCCTTAAAGTTACTAAAACCAAAATTATACATTAATTCTTCTTGGTTTACTGAGGGTCTATAAGTTTAATATTATAAAATTTCCGACGTTTCGAACTTACAGCTCATTGTCAAGGAATCATTATTGATCGTAAATATACAATAAAATATCTATTTTGACTGACTACAACGTGTTGGATTTTACTTTGTACAACACGTTGAATGAGCTGTGAGCTCGAAACGTCGGAAATTTTATAATCTTTTTAATTTTTAATTAAATTGGGAATTGTACTGAGAATTTGTGTTGTTGTAATTGATAGCAAAATTATACGGTTGTAGCCATTCATTGTCTAATTCTAACTATGCAATAAAGAAAAGAAAAAAAATCGGAGAAGTACTATCTGACGATAAGTCGTGAGACCTGGCTTCCTTGGGTCCCAATCCCGCATATTAAATACAAAAAGGACAAAAAACTTGGATTGTGTTTTTGAAGTTCGCGGATGTGGCGCGTAACAAATAGAATTAAGGGTGTGGCCTTTCTGAGGTTGTACATCGAACAAATCCAAAACCAATAACAAGTGGAGAGGAATTAATTAAATGGATTAAGGATAATGCCAACGCTCAAAAAATAATTGTTGCAAGAATGGAACAAGACCCATTGCCACATATTCTATCATGTAACACAGCAAAAGAAATGCGGATAGAATTAAAAGCGGTGTATGACAAGGAATCTACACTTAGTGTATATCATTGCTGTGGACAATAATTTTTTATGCAAGAATTCGATGGTATGGAGATCATCTTTATAAACTTCGAAGAAATGATAATGACCTTTGAGAGAAAAAGAACTCTCCGAAAAAATAATAATAACCTAAATTCTAACGTCACTTCTTACGGAATTCAAACACATTAGATTGTCTTGGAAATCTATGTCGGTAGAAAAATAAAATTTAAAAAAACCACTTCACCATTATCTTAACTTTATTACACAGCAATAAAATGAACAAGTCCTTCTGGGCTGAAATGGTAAATACAGTAAATTATATATTAAACCGAACAAGAATGAGTTATGATACAATAAGAAAACAAAGACAGTACTTTAAGCATTTTGTATGTATATTCCTGAAAAAACAAGGCTAAAATGGGATCCTAAAGTAAAATAGGACTGTTTGTAGGATATGGAAAAGATACTAAAGGATACAAAATCTATACACCTCATAAAAACAAACTAGAAGAACTTAGAGAGGTAACATTCTTACCAGCAAAGACTAGGTCAGAAAACGATGACAAACTTACTAAAACCGAAGAAGAAAATACAACTATGTTAGAGAATGATACAGAGGAAACACGGCAAAGCAAGTCAATAATAAAAACACATCAGAACACGATGAAAATGAAATGTGATGATGGCAACAATCAGGAGAATGAAGAGATTGATTCCGAGATAGATGAGGAAATAGTAAATACCAGATACGAATTAAAAAGAGAAAGAAAAGGAAACTCAAGATACAATGTCTACGAATTAGACATGCACAAAATACTGACTATGAACGGTAAAGATGTGGAAGTTATGTGCTATGACGATGTAATAGCAAGTAGCGACTGTGAGAAGTGGAAAGAAGCAATGAAGGGTAAAATTAAAGCCCTAGAAAATGAAACTTGGATCAATAGAAGGAAAAGCCATTCAATGTAAATGGGGTTTTAAGCAAAAGAAATATTAGAAATGAAATGTTACAACTTTCAGGTTTCAGTAAACTGGTATGCACAATCATGACATCTATAGTCCTGTCGCTAAATTACCATTAGTTAGAATGTTTCTTACTTGATGTAACAACTTTAATTATAAGCTCTATCAACTAGATGTGTGTAGTGCATTTTTAAATTGAGATATAAACAATGCTGCATATATTGTATTACCTAAAGATATTGGCGAAAATGAAGGAAAAACTGTTAATTTGAGAAAATCGTTATATGATCTAAAGACATCACCCAAGAATTGGCATAAAAATTTTAATTGTATTTACACTAAGATAACTAAAAATTGTACAATATTTATTCTGCTTTATGTGGACGATTTGTTATTAACAGGTAGTAATGACTTAAAGGAGACATCGCAGTTGACTCTTCACGAATTTGGATGAAACTTTTTGTGGTGAATCTGTATTGAATATGTTTCAGTTTTACCAGAGCTTTTGATCCAATGGCCCTTCTAAGAGACACTATTTATTTTTAAAGTTTAAGGGTGTTTTAATTTAACTTCACATACCGCAAAGAAAAATCGATATAATCGCATATGTTCTGAATTCCTAGGATAGATCCTTAAAATATGATTTTTTTCCAACTTATTTAAATCAGTAATAAAATGCAAAGTTGTAGTATTATCTTATCTTTTAATTCATTAAACACAAACGACTTTCATTCTTTATTTCCAAGGAAGTAAATGATTGTACACGTGCAGATTTATCACATATGGTGTATGTAAGAAACATCCAATTTACGTAAATATTCATGTCTATACATATTGTTAGTTTTATTTAAAAAATTAAGAGAAAAATCATTTTTTATTACAATATTTTAAATTGTTTAATTGATTAATAACCATTAAAGATAATGTAGTATTACAAACATAAACTACAACTTTGAATTTATTATTAATTTACAAAAAATATATATGTATAAACTATAAAAACATTCAATACAATAGCAAAATAACTTGGAAAAAAGTTCAAGAATCGATCCTAGGAATTCAGCACGTAAGCTCGGTGATCATTCAGCGAATTATATGCCGTTCTTGAAAATCGATTTTTCTTTGCGGTATATGAAATTAATTTTAAACATCCTTATACTTTAAAAATAAATTCCATCACTTAGAAGGGCCATTGGATGAAAAGCTCTAGTAAAACTGATACATATTCAATACAGATTCACCACAAAAAGTTTCATCCAAGTTCGTGAAGAGTCAACTGCGATGTTTCCTTGTTAGAAGTAAGTAAAATAAAACAAGTTCTAGGTCAAAGTTTTAGAATGAAAGATTTACGTTCCGTTAATAATTTTTTAGGAATGCTCATAACTCAAAATTTAGCTCATAATAAAATAACGATCAACCAAACAGCATATCTTATGAGCATCCTGAAATGTTTTAATATGTTAAAATGAATGAATTGAGATACTCGCGCATGCGTTTGATGTCGAAAAAAGAATATACTTTCCTTTATAAATCACAAAAATTTCATCAAGATTTTTAATTTTATTAAATGCTACAAATTTAGATTGAGTTCAAAATTTGATATCTCAAGAACGAATCGAGATAATCACGCATGCATTTGTTCTCGAAAAAGTACATACCTTTCTTTGTAAGTTATAACAAATTTCATCAAGATATCTTAAGATTTCAATTTTTTCGTATTCGAAACACCAACCAATTTTAATAAACAAATAATGTTTTTTTGTTGATGAAGTTAAAAGGATGAACTTCTGTTTAAATTAAAACCTTTTAGAATATTTTATTAATATTTTATTAAAACCTTTTTTTATTAAATCCTTTTAGAATATTTGTGGTAAATTTCATTTCCTCAAAATTTCTAGAATAGAAGATATGTATGATTTTCTTAAGACAACCCAACCGAATTTTGTTAAAGGGCAATGTTAAAACCAGCCAATTTTAATGAGAAGAGAACTTTATTGTTGATCAAATTGAAGCGACCAACTTCGGTTTAAATGAAAACTGAATCTTTATAGAATAGTTATGATTCTTACGAATTAGAGAACAAAGCAATTGATTTTCTAAAAGTAACATAACCTAACTTTGTTAGGGCGTAATATCAATTAATTTTAAGAATGTTGATATCATTAGTCTTAGTGAATATAAAACAATAACCTTTGGCTCAAATGTAAGGTAAATTCTTATAGAATACTTATGGTGAATTTCATTTTTTTAACGTTTCTAGAACAGAAGAGGTGATTTTTTAACCTTGCAGTAATGGCGTATGTCAGGTAAAGAACAGCATTCAGGTAAACCGTCGGTCTGTCAGACCGTACGCCACCAAAGGAAGGTTAAAGACAACCCAACATTGCTAAAGTACAATGCTAACAATATACACTTTGCTTTATAAATGACAAAAAACATCAACAAGATACCTTAAGAATTCGATTATTTATATTTCTTTTTTTAAAGCAATCAAGGAAATTGTTTATTTTATGAAATGTTAAAAATTTATGTTGAGTTTAAAAGTCGATATCTTAAAAACAATATGAGATGTTGATGTATGGTTTTGTTTTCGAAAAAGTGGACACTTTCCTTTATAAATCACAAAAAAATCATCAAGATATCTTAAGAATTCGATTTCTTTATGAGGAAATTTTTGATTTTATAAAATGCCATAAATTTAGGTTGTGTTCAAAACTTGATATCTCAAAAACAATGTGAGATACTAAAGTATGGCTTTAGCTCTTGGGATGTTTACACTTTTCTTTATAACTGTAAAAAAATTATAAAGATATCTCAAGAATTCGATTTTCTAAGATTTTTCAAAAATGATTAAGAAAATTTGAATTTTATGAAATGTCACAAATTTAAGTTGAGTTACCAATTGAGATACGTGAGTATCTCAATTCTTTTCAATTCATACTTTTCATTATAAATCACAAAAAAAATCATTAAGATAAGATATCTTGAAGAATTCGATTTTTTAATGAGGAAATTTTTGATTTTATAAAATGCCATAAATTTAGGTTGTGTTCAAAACTTGATATCTCAAAAACAATGTGAGATACTAAAGTATGGCTTTAGCTCTTGGGAAGTTTACACTTTTCTTTATAACTGTAAAAAGATTATCAAGATATCTCAAGAATTCGATTTTCTAAGATTTTTCAAAAATGATTAAGAAAATTTGAATTTTATGAAATGTCACAAATTTAAGTTGAGTTACGAATTGAGATACGTGAGTATCTCAATTCTTTTCAATTCATACTTTTCATTATAAATCACAAAAAAAATCATTAAGATAAGATATCTTGAAGAATTCGATTTTTTGATGAGGAAATTTTTGATTTTATAAAATGCCACAAATTTAGGTTGAGTTCGAAACTTGATATCTCAAGAATGAATTAAGATACATACGCATGCGTTTGTTCTCGAAAAGCTGCATACTTTCCTTTGTAAATCACTTTGTAATTGAGTACAAAAACTTGATAAATAACTTAAAAACGAAATGAGATACCCACGCATGGTTTTGTTCTCGGAAAACTCTATTATAAAACACAAAAACTACGATAGTCCTATTCGGATGAATTTTAAAAAACGGCCGTATAAGCCGAATATCCGTTCCAGCCTTATTAACTACACCCAATCTGGCCCAACAAAGCGAATGTTTTGTTTGATTTTTAAAAGGGTTAACCAATAATTAACAGCATCATATTGCATTTTGACTTAGATTGAAGTATATGAAATTTAATGTAAGCAATTCCATTGTTTTTTTGTTAGTTCGAAGAATATTTATTTATAAAGTTTTCTTCTAATTGAATTTATTAATTAATTAACCTCAACGTTGTTATATCTTAAAATACAATCTATTCTAGCTTATATTTGAGATATAAATCAAATCTATTAATAAAGGTAGTGCGATTTTTCATCAAGCTCAAAATATCAAAAAAAAAAACATTTCAACCTTAACATGTTAATTTCAAAACTCCTAGAAACTTGATTTATGTAAGTGTTCGTTTTCAATGTTATCTACCGTCTGTTAACGAATTCCTTCACTCTTTCAACCATTTATCACACTTTCGTGCGTCGATAATTGAAAGTTTCCTACCGAAACGATTTGTTTCCCGCTAGTTCGTTTCAACAAGACGGAAAGATGAAAAAGAATCTTAAAAAACTGCATGAAATTGTTTACAAAAAAGCCGAGCAACTTCGAAGTATAAAGTGCTTTATTTATTTTCGTGGATGGAAAAAGTATCGTGTGACAAAGAAAAAGGTTATCGATTGCTGTTTCTTAATTTAAAACCCAAAAAGAAGTTTCAACTGCAAAAAAAGGTCTAACTTTTAAATCAGAAGATCAATTGCTTTTCGAACTAAAACCAATGAAATTGAAACTGAGTCTCAGATGGTCGCTGAAAAGGAATCGATAATGTTATTAGTCAGTGAGGCCTTTGATGGAATACAAACAGACCGAGACCTGAAATTATCCTCTCAAAGTCCAATGGGCGAAGACTTCTAAATTAAAGGGAAGAATTAAAATATGTATAGTTTCAACCCGCATGAATGAATATCGACTGCTCGCAATTTGTTCATCGTAAATAAGTACTTATTTTTTTATATTCATCATTTACATATTTAAATTTTTATCGCTTACTCAAAATCATTATCCTTTAAAGCTATAAAATTATCTTTAATTTGCAAACCTACAAAATGAGATATCGACCGATAAACACTCACTTCAAAATCGTTTCGTGGAAAAGTGGCGTGCTAAAAAATCGTTTCAAGGAAACAAAATGACTACGAAGTCTCTTTTGAATAAAATGGTACTTAGCAGACAATTTTGTACTACCAGCGAATTGCAAATTTCTTTGTTAATGTCACGTTTCTAATTACACGATTTAGCCGAGATGAGACAAGAAGTTTCAAAATTTTTAATGAACGGATTTAGTCGATTAATCTTGATTTATTTCGATTCCAACTCATTATAAAGTTTGTGGTATTGATTTTTTAATTCCTATACTAGCTTCTTGTCAAATTAACCACTGAGAGCTGAATAATTAAGATAATTAATCATGACGATCCACAAGTTGGTTCTAAATACGTAATCATCTATTTTCTCTTTTGTTCATATTCAGTTGAAATACTTAAGCGTCATTATCATCATTACTTCATTATGTTATATTATTCATTTTTATCTAATATAGTCACTTTTCAAATGCATCATTATTTCGGACATTTGTTCATCGTATATGAAATACTCAATATCATTATCATTTCAATTTCTAGAATCATTTTGTTTTCTCTTTCTCAATTAATAACATATTAAATTAAACAGTAAACTTAAGATGTGTAGATGATGGCTGTGTGAGGATTGATATCTAATTGAACGTTTGAACAAGGTAGACACTCTATGTATATAGTAGAGTTTTAGATAAAGTGGTATTCTCTGCAGTTTTCGAGTGGCGGATTCATTAAAATAACTGCACAAGTTCAAAGTTCCAGAGAATTTACCATTACATAAAGTAGTACTGCATGCTTCTCTGGAATATTCTGGTGCATCTATATTTTTAATGTGTGTAAACATGATAACCGAATCTAACATCTTATTTAACAATACGTCTGAACTCGTTATGATGATTAGATACATTTTATTCAATAACATTGAACTTTTTTCATTTTTCTAAACTTTATAAAACTAAGTATAATGAACGGGCTCTCTATATTAACGCTCGGACCGAGTTGTCTTATGACCGATGTACCCGTTATTGTACACCGAGCATTATAGAAAGTGAATACGTTTTTATCGTACAGTTTAAGTTAAGATTTCTATATTCATCCTTAGCTCTGGACGAATAATAAGGGAAATGTTTCAAAACTATTTCAGCTGTAAGTGCAATGATCAACATTACGTAATTATTAATGTTGCGACATCATTTCAATTTTCTTCTGGAATAGATCTACATAGACTTGTATGTATAGATCGTAGACCTTGATGTTAATTTTTATTTCAAATTTCTCTTTAACCATCATATTAACTCTTCTATTTCTGAACCTACACAGCATCTCCAGTTTATTGTTAGGACACCTCGTATTTTTCATTAAACATAGCGGACTTCATTGTTGGGTTGAATTTCGTCTCGGCAATGTGAAACTCAACGTATATCGTTTACATTTAGTTCGTCGAGAGGCTGCAAAGAAGGTTTACCCATTATTTACCTCACAAATTTTGTCTTCTATTCCCAAAAACACTTTTCGGTTTACAATGACAGCGTGGCCGTTGTCGCAGTGCGGAGGTGATGTTTATGTATGAATCACTGGAAATGTTCTTTATTGCTGTTTCCTGCGTAACGCTAAAACGTTTTTAAATGTTTTGGTTCTTTTTGGGTTGCGCATACTGATGGTTCGCCTCTTTTGAGATTAATATATGTTGATTTCCTTTACAATTCAGTGATATCCTTCAAAAGATCCATTCTGAATTTAAGAATTAACAATTATATCAATATTTAATTAAAGAGAAAAGTTACTTTTAGTTTACGGAAGATTAAATGTATGGCATGATTTAATTGGTTATACCTCTTACTAATCAGACCTCTTTGCAACAAACGCAAGCCCTTCATTATCCATGTTTGATTTAATCCACAAAGAAAGTTCAGGAAGCAAACCGAATACGATAAACGACAACCGTTCTCTGCGGTTTCCGAACGGAGGGATTCATTAAAATAACCACACAAGTTCCAAGTTACAGAGAATATAAACGTTTACATGGTGTTTCGTACCTCTCGAGAATATTCAGTGTAACAATATTATAAAATTCTGCTAATTCTATTTTGTCAAAAACATAATAATTATATCATAGTAGTTAACCGCAGTAATATACCAATAAGATTGCTGCTTTCGTGTGACCATTTGTTCGTACATGGAAGAACAAAAGTTTAGGGAATCTTTTAATCATTTTCTGGCCAGTATTCCAATATTGGCATAGCGGCAGTTTTATTCCACCATTTCCGTATTCCTGTGTTTTTTTGCATTCAGCAAATCACGTCTTGTCTCATACATTATTAGCAAGTACACTGCATTGTTAGAAATCATATGTTTGCAAATATCACAGTTTACCATGCTTGTCTTTATAGTGCAAAATGGCTGCAAAGAAGTAAATACTTTAAGCTCAACAGCATGGTGATCATAGCTTTGAGATTGATAGTGGCAAAATTAAATGATTCGTTGCCATTTTGTTCTTGTCAGAACGTATTCAAGTTCATCGATAGCGTATGCTGTGGGAGACTGACAGTGACACATACAATTCAAGGATCACAAATACAATGAGACCATGTGATTGTATGTACACTAATCTATCTTGGGTCATAAATTAGCAAAAACACGTTTTGACATGCTTAACAAACATTACTTACGTGCTTAGAGTCCCAAATGAAAAAGGCGAGCATTGACGAAAGCATAGTTCTTTATTTTGGTCGACATGAAGCCAAACAGTTCATCAAAGGTGAACCGATTGGATATGAGGGCTTGTGTGATCTATTAAGATATCAACAAGGTTAGCGGTTCTACTGTCGTCTGATTGATGTCAAAAGTTCCAAAACACGTGTCGTTTAAAATTTACGCTAAAAAATAGCTTTTATCTTTGACACCGATGAATTATCTTCAAAGTTTAGGATATGGATACACTGGAACCATTAATTCTAACAGGATTGATAAATGTTCTATCACTCTCAGCAAAATTTTAACAAAGAAACTACGGGGCACATATGAATACCAAACGGATAAAACTACAAACATAAGAAAAAGGAGACATGTTCCTCAACCTCATGTAATTGATCAATACAACAAAAATATGGGGGAGTTGATAGTGTACGATTAAAAAAATGGTGGTGAGCCCTGTTAGTCTTCTACCTAGGTAGTTGTCTTCACTATTCCTGGCAAACTTATCATATGCAAGCAGGAAAAAAATGGATTCTTTAAAACTCAGGCAAAACCACTGGAAAACAGAACCCATGCTCAAATTCGATATGATTGCCTGAATCATTGAATAATGTTGACTCAAAAACAAAATCATCATGCACACTGCCACAAAAATGTATGAGGTATGTATTGTTAACCTACATGATCATTGTTTTAAGAGCTATTATCACATCAAAGAAAATTAATATATCGTTATCTTTATTTTATTCCTTTTCACACCCAATGTTCCAAAATTGGAACATCAACAATTCGCTACAACAAAATATTTCTTTTGCATATATTAAGACATCTTAAGCATAGAAATCAGCAGAATTATGTAAAAGAACCTTTCTATTCAACAAAAAAATTCTGACAAAACGGCTTCAAGGTATCTACTTAGCACTGTCTTGCCATAGATTATCGGCTAAGATCAAAAGTTTCTAAGACGGAAAAAAGATTATAGTCTGTACCACGAGAAGTGAATGTGACTCATCGATATCCGTAAGAATTTTGCGCATACGTTACAAATATTATGTCCGCGCGTTGCCGTGTGTTAGAATGGAATTTCTAGCACGTACGTCTGCTCCGTATAGTACTTGAGGCAAGGAGTGGTGGCATTAATAAAGTACACCAATCTTCACGATAATGAGGATCCGCAATAACAAAATATATTAAATTGTATAATACAAATACAGTATAAAATCACAGAAAGAAGCTTTTAGAAATATTTCTTGAAAGAAAGTGACAACAAAGACAAGTAAGAAACTTAGCATAAGCAAAACGTATAAGATAAATACTAATGCTGTTATAAGCAACAAATATGATGTTATTTACTTCAATAATAATACTGTTTGTTTGTGCATCCAAAACATACAATTTTTACACTTGTAATATACAAAAGCTCACAAAGAAAAAAGAACAAAACTCTACGGTTAATGCTGTCACGACCGACGCCCAACGCTACAAAATTTCTTTCAAGAAATTCACAGCCCATGCACTCTGAATAAGAATAAAAGCTCTCAACAACATAAAGTGCTTTATCAATATTGCAAACTTACATTCAGATAAAAGGTAACAGTTATAGGTAATTGATTGTAGAACTAGAACGCATTTAGATTTTAACTTATGATTGTTACGAGTTCTGTCGCTGTGTATATCTCTATGGGGAGTATTTTTTTCTACATTGTTGTACAAGTATAGCAGACACTCTAATATAAATAGCGCAGGGAATGTTAATATTTTCTGATTTGTAAGAATTCACTGCACCCATCTCGATATTCGAGACGACATATGCAATAAATGGTACATTGCTGTAGTCAAAAAATCATAGTCCAACACAAGCAGTTTCCGAGGTGCAAAATATATAGATCTCAACACTGTGTTGCTGCTCAGCTTTACGAAATGGATATTTACATGCTTCTCCCATTTCAATGTGGGGTCTAAGCAAACACTCATAAATCAATGAGTTGTTCACCTATCAAATTCGGCTAAACGCCTCTCAATGTAAAGACTATTTCAGCTATCTTGCTAGAATCCAGCAGAATTCATAACGCAATATCCTTTTCACTGCAACAGCATCAATAAAGGTTTTATGCTTGCTGATTAAAGTAGTATCGCCAGCGTACATTGTAACTGCAGCTTTAGATATTGAAGCTAGCAAGTCATTCATGCAAATGAGGAAAAGCAGTGGTGGTCTCAACACTGACCCTGACGTGGAATAATAATCAACATAACAGATTATCTGTCTTCTGCCACCAAGGTACGATTGAATCATCTTAATACTACTATCACCGAAGAACGAACATCAAACATAGAACAGCACAAGTATACAAGATTTTTTAAGATACTCGCCCAAGTTCCCTCTTTACAACATCATCTGTGGACATTCTCTATTTCTGCCCTTCATCCCTACCTCCATGTAAGTTACACAAGTTCAATTTTAATCCTTCTTTTGCCGTTCTTGCACTTTCCTTCCACATGTCTAAAACCTCTATTTTCCCTCATTTGTAACACTCCACCCCACATGAGAAGCCAGCATATATCACTGCTTACAGATTTATAGATACAGTTATCAAAGGATAATAAAAAACAAATAAATAGGTGCAGGCTATTGCAAATACGAAAATATAAGTAGTCGAATTTACTAGATGTGATCAAGATGAGTTAAAAATCTACGCTATAGTATAATTGTGACACTATTTTGACTACTCTCATAGTAAACAAACAGCCAAGTATTAATAAATTAATAATAAAATTAAAAGTAACAGTAGTCACAATCTTACTATTCTGAAAGGTTAAAAAATTAACCTTTGGAAAATTGAAAGAAACAAATTTAGTAATGATGGAATATCATTAACCTAATCCAACAGTTCAGTAAGAATAGATATATTGTATACAGAGAGATTCAAAAAACCGCTTCTAGGACACGTTATATATGTATTATTAAGATTAATAGTCTTAATACACATGAGCTCACAAATGCCTGCTAAACGAGATATAGAACGTAAAAGTTTCTTTACAATTAAAGGCGTTTTCTAAACCAGCTTATTAACATGACACCAAGTGTGGAAATCGAGTTCATTTAAATCTAATGAACATGCAAGCCACTGGTTTGGACCTCTGTGTCAATTCACCGCCAAGGTGTATCTTATTTAAATGATCTATCACTGAGCAAGGCAAATGCACTGGAACATCGTTATGATGGAGTGAAAAGCTCTCCATACAGTCAGTGCATTCTTCTAACAAGGTGTTCAAATCATTCTTTAGAAAGTTAAGGTAACATTCCATTTAGTCTATTTGGTAGCCTAAAAAGGAATTGAGATTGTAGCTAATAACGCCAGCAGGAATATTTTTGGTTATAAAAGCTTTATAAGGTGAGCTTCTTGACTGCTTTAGTCGCAATGCCTCTGGTCAAATGTCTCTGTCATTCCTCCCCCTGATGCCATAATTATGAACATAACTATTTTTCCTGTGCTGACTATGATGTAAAAAAGTGAGCTTCAAACACACCAAAACATATAATAAAAGTAGTGTTAATACTTTTAATTTGATAAACATGGCCTACAATCATCAGTATAATTCAAGTTAACAACATTTCTAATAGCTCTTAGAAATGTTAAACAACCAAAAACCTGACTTCTCTGTCCGCTACATAGGATTTAATAGTAGTTTGCTTTAGTGTTATTTATGCACCAAGTCAGCAAAGTGAATTTTTATCGAACAAGCCTGAACTTACGAGTCGAGCGAACGAAGCGAGCGAGGCGAGTAAAAGGCGAGTTCGATAAAAACACTTTGCTGGCGTGGTGCATACAACATTTTATCGCCAACTGCAAAATTTAAGATATAAAGATTCTGTAACTTGCAGTATTTAAGCCACATATTTTGACATTCAAAATATGTGACAAACAGTTTGTTTTATTAATATACATCGGCAAAGATTTATTTTATTAAATTAATAGAAGGTCGGTAGTCCAGTGTCAAGTCGTTCAGCTGTCATGTCAAAGGTACTGGTTTCGAATCCAGTTGTTTGCTAAAATTTTTTCAAATTGACAACAATTAGCGACAGGTAAAATACTTTGTCCGACTGATTTGCGGCAGGTAAAGTACTTTGTCTGCCGCTAAATGCTGTCAATTTGATTGTAACATAAAGTGTCACTTTGCTGCCGCAAATGGATGCAATAAAGTATACTTTTGCTGCCGGTTTGCGATAAAGATCATTATTTCTGTTTTATTAGCATTCGGTGTTAGACGATTACATGCAAATCAATACCTTACCGATTTAATATCAAATCTTGCAATTCCCTAGCATCAACGTCAGAATTATGCTTAGTTAGCAAACTTGTATCATCCGCATACTAGATTGAACTTAAGATTCCATCACTCAGGATAGAAGGCAAGCCATTTACATACATTAAGAATAAAAGTGTTTGTCAAAATTGACTTTTGACAAACACAACTTATAATATTCCCAGGATTAGACATCATCGAGTTAAGTTTATGAATTGGCTTCTATTATAAGTGTCCAGGGTTGGGTTGGGTTGGACTTTTGACAAACACAACTTATAATATTCCCAGGAGTAGAGATCATCGAGTTAAGTTTATAAATTGGCTTCTATTATAAGTGTTCAGGGTGACCTTATAAGCTACAGTTCACAATATCGCGACAAAACAGTTTGTATTAAGACAGAATAGTATACGCAAAAAAACTAGCTTCAATGTATTGCGAAGCCTCAAAACATTTACCACATACTCGACAAAATTTTGTATAGCCGGTGCCGTAGAGAATCTTTTTTTAAAGCAAAATTGTTGTTTGTTAAAAATTATTATTATTAGTTTCAAAATAATTGATTGGTTAATTTTTCACTAACATTTCAACAATTTTTGCTGACACCGGTAGTATACTAATTGGTCTCAAGTTCGAAGGATTAACATCACCTTTTTGAATAGCGACAAAATACCTAGCGGCGAAATTTATCAGGAAAACATCTTGTGTTTATATACTGATTGAAGAGAGGAGTAGGTACTGGAATCGGACAGTTTTTGACTTTTTTTTATCATGAACGCGTTTAAACCAAACGCATCCACCGATTTGCCAGGCTTAAGGGTTCAAAGGAATCCCGTACCTCCACCTGTGAAAAAGCTTTGATGGTAAAATATTATCCGTTAGTGTAATTGACATGCTCGAAGAGAAACAACAGCGGATTTACGTCCCGTTCCAAATTAGTAGTCAATCTATCCGATACTTTTAAAAAGAAGTCATTAAGTTCGTTCCCGTCTAAATTACTATTCTTTCCATAAGCGTTCCCAGAAGACTTACAGGTATTAATTAATTGCCATATAACTGCCGGTTAAGTTTTATGATTGATGATGTAATTATCAGTATTTCGTTTAGCGTGATTCGCTACTAACCTGTATGCTTTACGACATTTACTTCGTTCAATAAGTACGTATGGGTTGTTATTGATTCTCTATAATTAACAAACAAAAGCAATTTATTCTTTATATTGCCTAAGTTGTGAGTTATACTAAGCTACATTCAGTGAATCACAATTACGAGTACCTTTGACTGTTATAGTAAGGAAGTAAGAAAAGCTCTGCAACCTAGTTGGTTCCGTAAGACTGGATTTCAAATTAAAGTTCTTCAGAAAGTCGAGCATACTTAAGGATTTTTAACATTTGTTCCAAAGTGAACATTAAAGTCACCAACCAGAAAGATCATTCCGCTTTCGTATTAGTGACATCATCCCCCTGGAAAGCACCTCCTCAAAGCCTTCCATAAACGAGCTTGTCTCGTAAACGAAACTTCGTCTGTTTATAATATATTCGCAGGAAAAATAGGGTTCTTTCTAAGTTTTCCCAGCAGCCATCGTGGCCACTTCTTGGTGGCAAATCAGCATACAGGATTCCCAACCTGAAGATGTCATGTTGTAGATAGTACGATGTTCCTAACTAGATGGAGAGTATTTTCTCTCTTTTCATTAGAGAGATTCGATGTGATGGATCTTCATTGGTCTGCAGTTTTTCTAGTACGTTTATTAAGATTATTCTATTTAACTTTTGAGATTGAAAACTATTTAGTTTTTCCATGATTTTAGCAGCTCCCTGGAGCTCCCCTCTTTTATTAATGTTTAATTTTAAAGAATCTTCCACGACTATATCTCGATATATCTCGTCAAGGAGGCAGTTAAGGAGACTCTTCATCTTAGATTTCCATGTATTACCTGCTTTTGAAATCTATCAGTGCTTTTTTGAATTACCCTATATAACGACGGTCTTCTCGATGCACAGTGCAACAGTAAGCAAAGCGAGATATACTACTGATAAAATACCTAGTACGATCAAACCCAACTCTCCTCATAAACCTTGATACAAATTCAAAAAGAAAAGTTTTAGTATATGGAGAATCGTAGATTCTTAAGAAGATTTAACTTCCATTTAAAAGAAGATGTTGACTGTTATTGTGATTAGCTTTGATGAAATAATGATTTTTTACGAATTAATATAATAATCATATATGATAGTCTTTGTGAAATTATTAGTAATTTTATTCTGGTAAATTACCTACATTTTCATTGATATTAAACGTCTTTTTCAGTTTCGTATTTTTATTATTTTTTTTAATAATTTCTAAAAAAGAAATATTAATAATTCTTAAATTAGTCAACATGTTCAAACATTCTTCTTTTTATTCACTTCTATTTTACTTTAGTAAATATTCTTTTCTTATTAACTAAAGTGATATCAAACATTAGCTTATAACCTTGTTAATATCATTATGTATATAGACTTAAGAAACACTCGATAAAATTTATAGGGATAAGATGTACACCTATAACTTTTATAGCTTCTGCAATACATAAAGAAAATATTATAATAGAACTAAAAATGTTCAAATTTATTCGTTTTTGTATTTATATAACAAAGAATCTATCGGTTTCCCCTCAGGTTACAACGTTGTAAACGGATTAATTTTGCATAATTGGTTAAAATTGAACACACCTGTCACGCCTGGTTCCAATTCCGACTTTGCAAAATTATGTAAATCCCATGAATTTGCACCATCAACCAACTTCAGCCAGAGCCCGAGTTATTTTTGCATTTCAAATTACGCGTAATAACCGAGGATACTATACGTGCGACAAGAATCTCATTCGTTTATTTTTTCCTTAATTAACTTGTAACCGAGTCAAAGCGTTTGCAAAAAATTGTTGAATAGCCAAATTAGCGAATAAAATGCATGGCGAGAACTTTTGAAAAGTTTAATTGGATTCGACACCCTCGTTTTAGTTCGTCTTTTTACTCGTTACACCAACACAATCCAAATGACAAAACTCTCGCTTCCAGTAACTGGCTTTTTTGGAAGAGAACAAACAAACACCCTTAAATTTTGTGCCTTAACATTGTTACGTGTCCTATTTGTAAAAGAAGAATAGGAACGCATAAATTTTCCCGGAGTTTTCAAGGGGTGGGTGTAAATTTTATCAGCGAATCGATAAATCTTGGAGTGATTTACAACTTAAAATTTTTTTGTAGTAACCTTTTATCTTTTCGCTTTTATTTTGTTTTTTACAACACAAAAAAGTGATAAAACGATATTATCGTTTTAAATGGAGGGTAAAAAAACAATACACAAATTTACATCATCAACGATTATTGCAGAGATTGAAACAGGACCCTAGCGATTCGAAACTGATTTATCTCATTGTGGTTTCGCACTAGGGCCACATTTGAAAATGCATTTCCAATCGAGCGAATACCGCTTCGAAACGATCTACGGGGAATTTATTAACACCCACGGAATGTCCTCTCGTAAATCCACCTACCCCCATCCCACGCTCCTTCACTTGCGACCTGATAATGGCCCAGGGGTAAATAATGAGGCTATCATATTTACCTGCCAAACACAAGTTTAGGATCGTTGTGTTGTATAACATAACATTTTCGGGTTTATGTGCACAGATTGTTAAGTTTCTATTTAAATTTTACGAGAATAATATAAATAAAACTAATAAAAATGTAAGAAATAGTTTTCTTACAATATGCAAATGTCTTATCCATTATAAAAGATGGCTTGATGAAAAAAGAAGTTGAGTAAAAAAATGCACAATAGCATAAAAGCAAAAACATATGGCGAAAAGTTTGCAAAGTATCCTAAAATCCCAAGAAACGGAAGCTTATTGATTCCAGCATTACTGTTCTAAGCATTTTGATCTTCAATATCCGATCGAAAAATATCTTAACTTAACTTACATATATTTTCTTGCTTTAAAGAATTGGTTGCCTTAACAGATGTCAGAGAGATACATATGTTGCCATATGCAGATCAATAGAGACATACTTTGAAAAGAATGTTCCCCAAAGGTGGGAGGTAAGAATTACGTCACTTGATTTTTTTTCGAATGGATCATATTACACAGATACTTAAAAAGGCAAGTAGATTATTGAGATAGATATGTAATCTTGATAGACTGGCGAGGAATATGGAAATGTATGAAACAGCAATACTGGGGTGGAAGAAATTCATGATGACGAAAAAGTTCCATATAGAAGAGAGATATTAAAGGTAAAGTCAGAAGCGAAAAAAAATAGAAGATAGACTGGAGCAAAGAAGCGATTTTAAAACATTAAGTATAGGTAACAAGAAAGAGAAGGAGAATATTGTGCCAGAATAAGATACTTAATAGAGGAGGTACAAGACTTACAGAAGATTAGAGATAGAGAAGATTTTGTGATGTTTTTCCTTTTGAAGTATTTAAATCTTTTTTGTTTTTAATAACAACCAATGATAAAATTACTATGGCAATATGATCAAAAATAAATATAAAACAAATAGTAACGCTACAGATTCTCCCTGTCCAAAGTCAAGTAATGATTAAATAGAATATAATATATTAATCTGCAAGAATAATAGTCATTTAAAGGCAACCTTTAATTTTTAACTATATTAACTGCAATATTATTTTAAAAAAAGCAGATTTCGAACGGTCAATGTTAATAAAATGTTTCGAATTATTTTTTAAAATAATAATACTTTAAAAATACAAAATATTTTTGGAAATATTTTAATAGCAAGAAACGATCCTTCATTACTTAGATAGAGTGAAGGTATTTTTTCGCGTAAGCTGATCAAGAGCAGAGAAATATCAAAAGAAGAATCGGATAATGAGAAGAATTCGCCTGGAAATCTTATAGGTTCTCCATAGACCGATTCGGCAGATGACCACTTTAAATCTTCTTTGACTATCTTTCTTAAACTCAGCAGTACTATAGGTAGCTCATCTTTCCAATTTAACGTGCTTTCTTTAGAAATTAATGAGGTTTTTTAGGTTCTATGGGCTCTTTTCAATATTCCATTACCCATCGGATGATATGTTGATGAATGAAGTTTTTTAAATAAATTCGATTCAAATTGTTTTCCTTGATCATGTGTAATACAGTGAGGTATTCCAAAACGAGAGAAATAATAAGTATATAATGTTTTGGCAATTGTAGAGGTAGTTATTGTCGAGAAAGGAAAAGCTTCCATCTATCTGGTAAATCTTTCGATTAAAGTCAAAATGTATGAATAACCACCAGAAGGAAGAAGAGGACCGAGAAGATCGATATAAATATTATCGAATCGTCCTTTCAATAATTTTATCAATAATTTTATTTGCTTCACCTTTACTATCTTTTGTAGATTGTACAATAAAATTGAGATAACGTGTTTGACGTGTACTTTTATCAATTTTAGAAGAAAAAGATAGTGTTAATGGTTTATGATTTGTGAAAACAGGAAATTCTTCTAAAAAGAGACGAAAATATATAATTGCTGAGAAGATAGTGCTTGTGCCGGAGAAAGTTTTTTTTTGCAAAGAATGCAATAGGCTCTGAAACATTATTAACGGTTTGCTCTAGAGCTATTCCAGTTGAAGAATTGGATTCATCATTCGTTAGAGACAAAGGTGACCAAAGAATGGGATTGGCTAAAATTTTTTTGGTTTTTTGGTAACTATAAATATATTCAGCCACGAACTAATATAACCGTCCAGGAACTAATATTCTTTTACTTAAGATTTTGAAGAGACATTGAAAGATTGTGAGGAGAAATAAGAAATTCTGAAAATGAGGAATAAATCTGTGGTAAACATTTATCACACAAAGAAATATTTTGTAATTGCTCCAACGTTTTAGGGATAGGAAACTCAAAAAATAAATGGAGTTACGTAAAAATATTATTTACGTAACTCCAAATTCACATGTTGGGGATACAAAATTACAATATTGGTTCAAATGCTCAAATAATTATTGGAATTAGTAATAGCCATGTTTTTCACCACGTGTTTTCAACGGTAAATACGGCTTCACTATCCTATAGACATAAAACCTAAAATTTCAGCAACAACACATTAAATTTCTGAAAACATACTTTAGAGAGTAAATGTAACCTAATTTAGCTCAGATAATTGTTTAAGATGATAGAAATGTTCTTCCTCGTTTTTACTAACGACTAAAATCTCGTCAAGATATTTTTATGAATATCTTCGTCAGCAGCAGGAATCTGGTTATACGCACGAACTAAAGTAATTTTAGAAAAAATGGTAGGTACCACGGATTTGTAAATTAAAATTTTAAATATGTTGATACCCTCTATCTATTTGGCACAGTAATTAAATTAAGTTGTCTATAGTCATCACGAATGTCTCTCTTTGGAACCATATGAAGTACAGAAATAATAGAAGATGGGGCTGGTCTGAAAATACCGTAAGCTACCATCTGTTCAAATTTTGACTTGGTGATTTTGAAGATTCAAATCTAAACGTCGAGGCCGAAATTCATTAACAGAATGGAAGTAACAATGTGCAGTACGTTACATCGTACAGTATATTTAAAAAATGAAAAAAAACTTACAAGTTGTAATTATGTTTAGGTACTTCTTAATCAAAAAAGAATATTTTGTTTCAATATCAAAATATTTTGGTGAAGGAATATTGAAGTTATTTCCTACTTCAAGAGCCATAGAGCCAATTGAAACAAGTTTCATTTTGTTATCAATTGATGATTTTTAATGTCAATTAAAATGTTAAAATGTGACAAAAAATCTGTTCAAATGATAGGTCGAGAAACATCTGGAATATGGTTAATATAAAAGGAAAATCGAATGTTTACTCGTTCTTTATTTTCCTGGTTTTGTTTTGAACTAAATGATTTATAAGAGTAGCACCTCGTACCTCCACATTTTAAAGCCCTATCTTAGAAATTCTTGTGGTATAAACAAATATTTGATTGTGATGAAAATGTAGATTGGGAAAATTGATTATCTTGAAGGGAAACCATTCGAGTTTTTATGTACAATTGTTCATCTGCCAATCTTTTAAATAAATTTTTACAATTAGTTTTGAAATCGGAAAACATTCTGCAAAATTCGTGAGTATTCACGGAAATTTGATTTGTCAAAATTGGAGTACATGTTTGAACTTCAAAAATTTTGCTTGAATATGATAACAATTTCGTGTCGTGGTTATTAGAATTTTGTGGTCACAAATTTAATATATTAAATTATATCAATGATTTATAAAATAATAATTATAAATTTTATGTTTGAAGAAGTTTTTGTGATGTTCTTCTTTTTGAAGTTTTTATTTATATATTTTGTGTTTAATAACAACCGATGATATGATAAAATTATGGCAATGTAACCAAAAATAAATATAAAACACATGGTAATGCTACAGTGCGAAATAACTTGCTATTAATATTTCTTTACTTTGTATGATAAAATTTTCTACAAAATAGCACAACTTTGGATAATAAAAAAAGATGGTACACCACTACTTGAAAATGTGCTATTTGAAATTTCAAAAAAAGTTTGTTGAAAATCTATAATCATTTCTATTAACGTCATAACTAGTTATATTTTTGACCATTTAAGTTCTTAAGTTAAATATCTTGTGAAGGAACAAATAAGAACAATTGTACCTAACATTTTTTATTGTTAAAGGTATGGCATACATAGTATAAAAAAGAAAGTTACAAACATTGACAGTTGTCTTATTTTCAAATTTGTTATAATACACTAAAATTTTGCAAGCTCATCTAGTTAATATTTAATTTTGATGACTCAACCCAACTGATATTCAGTGCCAACAATTTGTTGTGTTGGGTTAGGTTAAAATTAATTGTTCAAACCAACGCAATTAATGTCTATCACTAACTAGCTAGTTGGGTTAGGTTGGGTTCATCTAAAGTTGATGGTCCAACCCAACCCAATTAATATTTAAAGCTTACTAACTAATTGGGTTGGGTTGGGTCAGATAAGGTTGATGGCTCAACCTAAATATTTTCTGCTCATACGGAGCTATGATCTTCAAGTCATATCTAGTTTTAATGTAAAATATCTAAATAACTAAGCAATCAGAAGTTTAAATTCGTCTGTTGTATTATTTCTGCAAATATTTTGATTCAGCAATATAATTTCTTTCATCGTGAAAGCACTGTACTATTTACAGAATAAATACTACAACAGATGATATATCCTAAAAATAATAATAATTCGGTGAAAATAGCTAATAATTTGTTACCTTAGACATCTGAGTGCTAATAAAATTGCCCATACAGGATTAATGCAGATTGCGCATTGGTCTAATTTACACTCCATTCTAAGACTTACCAACCTATTCGCAATTTGGACTTGATGTTTCTGCGTTATCTGAAGTTGAAATCTACCCATTCATTATCGATTCGATGCAAAAGCGTTCCCATTATCATAGTTCTTAGAATTAAGGTTGGGACAATGCAAGATAAATTAGGTAATTGAAAAACTTGTATTATCCGTCATAAGCAGTTTTAGAAATTGCAAAAGTTAGTTAAAAGCTGATCAGTAACATAGATATTTTAGCAGCGAAGTTGGCCGTTCAGCAGCTTTATCAAAAGTTTTATTTTAGCAAAACCACTAGCACTGCCCGTTTTGCAGTAAAGAATTGATCTTTTCCTAATTTATTTACATGACACATAACTGCATAATGGAAAATATTTTTTGGTAATCTTCAGAATGCAAAATTAGATAATTTAATATCGTTGTCGGTTAAACCAAAGAACCGATTTAATGGATTAAGCTATAGCTATATGATGCGAAAGCTGTAGCTATTTCTGTCATGTTTTTAGAAAACATTGGCCAACCAACACAGCATTTCCGAGGTTGATCAACCCAACCCAACTAATATTTAATGCTAACTAGCTAGATAGGCTGAGTTGGATTAAAATTAATGGCTCAGTTGTGTTAGGTTGGGTTGGGTTTAGACAAGGTTGATGATTTAACCCAACTCAACCAATATTTAGTAGTTACTAGTTAAGTGGGTTGGATTAAGGTTAATAGCTCAATCCAACCCCACTAATATGTAATGCTAACTAGATATGCAGTTAGGTTGGGTTGGATTAAGATTAGTGAATAATATCTAGAATTTCTACAATTAGTTAGTCATTACTTTGACAGGTATAATAATCACAAAATCTTAAGGTTATATAAAATTAAATTCAAAATAGTTGATCTTAAGATTTGAATGCTATAGCATTCATGTCATTCCACATCATTAAGAAAATGAATGCTGATTGTATGAATGCTATGAGAAGAACTTGAATGCTATTCGTTCGCGAACGTGTTAAAGATAATACATTTCAAATGTAGTTTCACTTCCCTTGAAGTCAAAATCGGAAAAACTACGACAAATTCGATTTACTGCTGAGAAAGGTCTTAACCTAATAATATCCCTTAATTTAACGAAAAAGCTTTGAGAGATGATTTCTACCCCCATACGGTGATGTTTTAAAATATAAAAAAAGGTTATTGATTTAACTCTACTCAACCAATATTTAGTGGTCACTAGTTAAGTGGGTTGGATTAAGGTTAATAGCTCAACCCAACCCCACTAATATTTAATGCTAACTAGATATGCAGTTACGTTGGGTTGGATTAAGATTAGTGAATAATATCTAGAATTTCTACAATTAGTTAACGAAAAAGCTTCTAGAGATGATTTATACCCCTATACGGTGATGAAACAGTTTGCGACTTTGCGATTAGAAATAAAATGTAATTTTAGTTTGCATTGTAAATGGAAACCCCATTTCCATCACATGATTTAATTATTTGATGATGACAATTATCTCATTAAAAATATTGGTTGTTGCTGGAAAATACACCCAGAGAACAGCAGGTGCTGAAACTATTGGAATTAATCGAAACAACAAGCGGGGTATTTTTTATTTATTTACCTTTTGAGAAGGATTAAATTTCATTATTTTATCTGAAATGTGTTCTCATTTTTAATACAATTTCATGTATAATTTTAATTGGAGGAATTTAAACATGTTCGTGACACTTGCGGTCGATAGTATGTGTTCCACTGAAAATTTTCAAGCGACAACGTCTAGTTTAAACTTAGACGTAGACGGTGTAATGTTTGAAATTGATAAAGTTATGCCTACAGTTTTAGTAGTTTGAGCGATAGTTTCTGTGACATACTGTTCATCATTAGTGGCTTTCTAAACTTGCGTGTATTCTAAGAAACTTATTAAAGATAAGTTAGAGTAATTTCAACACTAACATTTGGTGGAAAAATAAATTTAAACGTTAAATCTTACAAATTTATATACAAACAGTGGTAGTAAACTAAACCTTTAAATTATACTACGGGAGAACTGTAACAATTTCATGGCGAGATTCAGCAAAAGATACACGCGATCGGAGCTTAAGTTTTATTACCCGGACAAGGGAGAAGAAATAAAAGTCCGCGAACGTAAATGTATGGCATTCGACCTTTCCCCTACTTTTTAGATTCCTCGACCCCCGGAATGCCCTAAACGTATTATTCCGGAATTCGCATCTTATGGCCCGATAACTGACGAAAAATCCAATAAACCCTTCGAATACATTCCAAGAGATGGAAAAGTACACGATGACCTCAGTGTGAAAATAACTTTACTAGTATTTCTTTTATAACCCAATACAGAAAGACGATATAATTAATATCACAATAAAATTAACCTAAATTAAGTTAGAAAACTAAATAAACTGAACATGTTATATACATGAAATAATAAGGAAGAATAATTTATAAGTCAAGATTAACATAGCAACCACGACGAAAATTAGAATAACAACAAATGCTGCAATAAAAATAATATTTTTTTAGCTTTTTAGCTTTATATTGAATTTCTTAGAAGAGTCTAAACAGAAATGTAAAGGGGCAGTACTTTTCTGGATTACTTTATGCAGATATATATAGATAATAAATAAGTTATTGATTAATCTTTTAAGAAAGAATACCAAAATGTGTAACACGAAGAAAGATCTATCTTTGCAGTATTAAGCAAAAGAATTGTAAAAGACAAACTGTGAGTCACATTAACTACAATCATATTTTATAATTTAAAACTGAAAGAAAATATAAACATTTTCGATTTTAATAATACTTAAATCAAGATGGATCATACAAATTATGATGTTATCATCTATAACAGCTAAACATCAGCATGCAATAATTGTTAATACATTCATTAGTATCAAAATTCCCTTCGGCAATATTCACGAATTTGTTGGATTCAGGACGGACATTTCAAGTTGCTTGTCTTTGCATAATTTTATTGTTAATATTAATGTATAGGTATAAAAATTTGCTAACAACATCTGATACACAAGTAAGTATTATTGTATATTGGCTTGTCTTAACATATTAAACGCAACGACTTCAAGGCTTCAACTAAAGTGTGTCAGATTATGCTATTAGAAGCAATGTTATGTCGAATAGGAAGCTACGGTAACAATCAACTGGCTTACTTAACTGGGTACTTTTTTCATAGTACTATTTTTGTGGTGTTAAAAAACTAGTATATGATAACTAAAGGCCAGATTTATATGTGTAAAAAATAAGCAATATAAGTTTTCTATATGTGGTTAAAAGTGGTCGAAATATGCAGTAAAATATGCGGTAAAAACAATGAAAGTACATAGCTGCATGGTATAGAATAATAAAAATATAACATTGAATAGTATTAGTTCGATTCTGATGACAAAAAAGCACACGGATCTGTGGAGGTGGAATTTTACCTTGACACACCAGTGTGACTCTTACAATTATACTGAATTCAGTACACATTTTTTTTAAATTCTGTGCATCAGTACTACATTCTTATAAATGTATCAAATTCAGAACAAAATTTTAAATTTGTTAAATTGATTGATTTGCATTTTTGTGCTTCTAAAACTTCTGCCGCTTTGCCGAATGGAGTTGAGAATTTTGCAGGAAATATTTTTAATTATTTTTCCCAAAACGCAAGACCACAACAAAATTTTAAAGAATTTTAACAACTTGTTGAAACAGAACCTCATGAAATATTAAACCCTTCACAGACAATTATTATTAATATTTCCAGACTGAGGAGAGTGATCAGTCTCGTCAACGCGAATCTATAAGATCTATTGTAACTTTAACCCTTCAAAGGTTTAGGGCAAGGCAAATAAAGATGAACCTTAAAATTGCTCCAACATTGCTACAAAATTGTATTATTCCTTTATGTCTGTGGTTGTCAACAGAGGGTTACCGAAAATTGTGTCTTAATCCTTGGCCTTATCCAATTTGAAAAAGATCGTATTTCAGAGGTCAGAAAGACACGGCTGGTCAGGAAGTCCCTTTGCTGAGGCACTTTTTGTTTTGCGACGCATCTTTCATACTTTTCGCTTGTCTATGACCTGGAAGTTCTTTCCAGCGTGAAGCTACCTTTGAGGCCTCACAACTGTTACTTACTTGTTTTATATAGCTATTCTTTAATCCACCATCGGGTTAGTGTCCAATGATGTTTGTCTGCTTTCTCTGCTCCTAGCGAGTTTTCTCAAGTTTCTAGTGCATTCTCTGATCAGTGCCGTGTTACACGTGAAAAACAGGATTACCTTCAGTTTTGTCTGTGAAAATGTTTATGGATGCACATTTTTGGTCTTTTTAGAGGTTCAAAGCGGTGCTAAAGTTATAGCAAACTTCTGGCTGAAGAATGGTTATATCCGATCTGACTGGCAGTTTCATGCGGCTGTTTAGTCCATTAATACCCATGTCTACTCCGAATTTAATTAATCGGTATACCAAGCAACGGCTTCTCTTTTCAGTTGATATTCATCCTTCGCCCAGTCATTCCGACTTCTGAATATGACCCTATATAGCTGGTGGGTGTTGTATTCTGTTAAAATAAGACCCCTCTTAATATCAAAGAAGTAATTTAGACTTGAATCCCTGAGGATTTCAATATATCCTCTGAAGTTACCCTACAACAACTTGAGTGAAAACCATAATCTCAGTAATAAGGCACTCAAGACTGCGTTCTTTTGTATATATACATGGAGTGATATGAGACAGAGTAGAGCAAGATGTCCGCACCTGTTATGTTAAGATAAGCGTGCCGTCTGGTTATTGTTACGTAGGGAAGGCCTAAAGAGCCATTCGTAATTTTAGATACCAGTTCCTTCTAAGGAGCCATAAATCACAGTAAGTTGGTTCTCATCATCGAATACCGTAATAAAGAGAATTATAAAACCATGACACGCACTGATACTGTTTCTTCACACATCATCAAAATCGCAGACGATTTTAAAATTTACCATAAAAAATTGGTTTATTAGTATTAATGTCTCAGTAACTTATATTTTTCAATTATACAACGTTAATAAGAAGTTAGCAACCATTATTAAATATTTGATTTTATTTACATTCTCATATTCAGTATCATTTTAATGAATTCACTACATTTTCTTTGATAATTTTAGTACAAATTCGGAAATCGTTGTGACAACACTGCTTTAGATTACGAACTATAATTTTCGATGTACTCGGCAGAGCCTCATTGAGATATGGACGAATAAATGTAGAAACATGCGCTTATATGTAAATATATGCGATTATACCAAGGTATATGGATAACTAAATTTATATGCGATAAAAATGATAAATATGAAGTTATTTGTAAAATATACAATCACATAAAAATCCAGACTCTAATGATAACCATACCTAGCCTTTTCAACCTACCTTACCTTTGCCGATGCATTGCAATTGTCAATGCGAATACTCATTGTATGTTAGTGACAATATTCAAAATCTATCAGCGTTAACATATTCAATATGCATGTTGCATCCATGTGTTACAACGTTACACCAACTAAACGTGTTAACTGGCGTTTAATAATATCAGTGTTTTCAGAGGTCACTCTTAAGTGACATTATATTGGAACTAAATGTTAACTGCATGTATTTAACCCGAGTATCTAAAATTGTTAAAGAAGGTTAATAAACATGTACTGACATTTTCCTTCTTTCTTTTTTGCGGTGAAAAATTAATCACCAAACTAAGATATGCCCAGATATTTTAGCTTTCAATGACGGTATTAAGATTAGTAAAGAAATTGTGCCATATTAATCGAAACATTTTCTATACAATTTAAATCGATTACATAGTATTCATATTGATATAGTTTTACAGATTATCCATTGACAATTACGCTGTATTTTGAAACAAAATATTTAAAGAAAATGAAGTTATTCGTTATTCGAATATTACATATTAGATAAGTTCTACCTTAAGTAATTCGAGTGTAATAACTATTCTAGCTGAGCCATTGTTCCTTGTTTATCGGTGTTCACAAGGGCATTGTTCATCCGTGAATTAAATTCACCCATAACCCGGGTGAATTCCTCACCAACCCATAGCAAAGGTGTGCACTTGACGTGAACCATTTTGAAACAATGTAACATACTGTATTTAGAAAATGAAATGAGTAGAAAATGCAAGCATATGCACGCAACGAAATAAAAATATAACAGAGAACCCAATCCATCCATGATTTATTACAAAAATTTGAATCAAATAAAGCTGAAGATTATGACAAAAAATTTTTATTATTTTTTTTAAATGAATAAATTAATATATGTTTTTAGTCATCTATCCAAAATTATTCTAGTTTATGAATATGATTTAGTTAAAAAAAGTTTATCAAATTAATATTTCAAACGTTCAATCATTACTGACAATGCATAACGAATAAACTGATACTCAGTTGAAACAGATTTATTGAAAATACAATCATATTTTTCACACACGATTTTTGTTACTGGTTTTTGACAGCGAAACGCTCACAATCAAAGTTTGCATGACACATGTTCAGTGCATGATATGTTAAAATAACACTACCATGTAGTGCTATAAATATCAACGTTCTTTAATTAAGGTGGATTGTTGTATGTATTCGAGGTAAAAATTATTCCCTTTAATCGTAGTTAAAATCGAAGTATATCTGTGCAAACGATTTTTAATTTAATTATTATTACCACAGTTTTCCACTACACAGTATTTTATAAATTAATAATGAATTAGGTATCCATGATTAAATGTTTTTCAAATTTCGCTTCAATTTATCCTAAAACGGCTAAACCCTAATGTTTCTAGGTCTAACAATAAGTGTAGTGTTAATTATTATTCCGGTAGATTTAATTATTATTCAGCATTAAATTGTAATATATATTTATTGAACTAAAAATAGTACTAACACTACACCCAGAACTACAAAATCAACTAAAATCAACTACATCAAATCTTCAAATAAATAAAGCTTGTTTTTTTGATATAATTCATAATTCTATAGTTATTAACAATTTAGTACTTACTTTTTTATACTAAAACTCAAAGATTTTATAATATACCTATTGATTAGGTACTTGTCAGAATTACTGGAGTCTAAGAATATTTTAGATCAAACATTCGAGATTAATAAAGATTAAGAATAATTAATGATCCAATGTAATTATGATCTTCATACAAAAAATCTAGGCAACAATTGAACGGGCGTGTTTTTGTTTAGTAACTTAGAAGATTATATTGAAAATACAAATAACCTAGAAACATTCCGTATTTTGAGCTAGACGTACAGTCCAAATTTTAGTTTTCTACTGTACATATTACATTAAAGTACATTGGCAAATGCGTTATTAAAACCTGACAAACTTGTGAGACGTTTAGAAGCAAAACATAACAATTAGAAAAATAAACCGGTAGATTTTTTCATAAGAAACCTTAACAAATTAAGAAAAGATTAATTAAATTTGACAAAATTTGTAATTACAGATAAAAAGATATTAAAGACTTCATTTTTGGTACAATAGGCGAAGTATTGTTGAAACCGTGCATGAGAGATATTTGTTTTGAAATGTTTGGAGAAGAATGTGCTGCAAATCGACGAATTTTAGCTATTTCCAACGCATCTAACTACATACAATTACTTGAAAAGTGAAAGTAGTCATTATGTAATCCAGTTAGATGAATTAACGGATGGTATCAAGCAGTGATGTGAGTTTGTAAATTACTAGAATATTTACCGTAATTTACTGTAAATTAACAAATTTTTTTCATCAATTGCCGGTATGATGATCTGCGCGTACGCATTTACGTTTAAAAGCTACTTTGAAGTTTAGACAAAGGTTTTATTAAATATTAAATAAATATATAAATAATAAAAGAAAAGTTTACACGCATGCGCTGATACATTTAAATGTTCTTTTGCAGTTTGTATAAAGGTTTTGTTAAATTATAATAATAAAAAGATTTCCGCAAAAATGTATCAAAAAAATTACTAAATAACAGAAGAATAAATTTTGAGAAAAAAAAAACGCAATTTACAGCAGTCATTTACACAAATTATAAATTACCATAATTTTACATCACTGGTATCAAGTAATGCAGTATTAATAGCATATGTCAAGTACATAGATTTTAAGATCATTGTATGCTTAATCGCGAACAATTAACTACTAAAGAAACAAATCAAGATTTACATTCAGATTTAAATGAATGTGCGAAAATAGTTAACCATATACGAAATAGTGATGTAAAGACACGTATCTTTTCCTTAATATGTGAAGAAATTTGATCAGATTATACAAATTTGGTACTTTAGTCTCATATTCGATGGCTTTCAAAGGTTATTCGATTTAAGAGCAAAAATAGAATTTTTTAAATGATCAGGATTCATCATTAACAAACAATTTTAGAAATAATAAATGGATTGCTAAAATTGCTTATTTGGCTAATATATTTTCTTCACTTCACAATTAAAATCATTTTCAATTTAACAATACAAGAAAACATGATCTATATGATATTATTATATGGTAAAATAGAAGCTTTTGCTAACAAAATTGATTCCTGGATAAAACGAGTAAGAAATTAGAATTTGAAATGTTCGCATATTTTTGTCAAATTATTGAAGAAAAAATATTAACGAAGAAATTTCAGCCATTAGTTGCATAATACAAGATCATTTATCGAAATTGAAACAAAAGTTTTTTATATTCATATTTTTATATTCATATTTATATTTATTTAAATAAAGTATACATTAATACATTATTACGTCAAAAAAAAAAAGATTTTGAATATAATTATAAATGATCGGATAACATATATTCTTAGACTGAGTAGAACTCCTTTTCGAGTAACATATTCTTCACAGCAATTGGAAATTCCTTTACTTCCAGACTTCTCATATCTAGTGGTAGTTCATTGTATAATTTTACGGCTATATAATGATAAGTCTTTTGTGATTTTACCACTCGGTGAAACGGAATTACAATATCATCCTTGTATCTGGTATTGTAATCATGATTATCTGTAATGTTTGGTAGCAAGTCTCTTTTATTGTGAATATACTTAAGGCAGGTAAGTATAAAACAAGGTAAGGTCAGTATTTTTAGTTTTTTGAAGTGAGTTCTGCAGCTCTCATGATTTTTTAGATCAGCTATTATACGAATTGCCTTTTTTTGCATTACAAAAATGGCTTCCATTTCTCTTGATGTACCATACACAATAACCCCATACGTCGCTATGCTATGGAAGTATGCAAAGTATACGCTACGCAGTGATTCTGGTGGAAGGTTATAACGTATAGTTTTAACACAATATAAAGCATTTGACAGTCGCTTCTTTAAGTTGGATATGTGTTGCGACCATTTAAGTATTTCTGTGATGGTAACTCCAAGGAATTTTGTGGATTTATCAGCTACCACATCATTTTGTTTTGTGTAGAAGGTGAGTATATTTGTTTTCTCTTTATTTAGTTCTAATGTATTAATGGAAAACCAGTGCTCTGCATTTTCAATGTTTTGTTTTGTTTTTTCTTTAAGCTCCTTGATGTCACCACTTCTTGCAACGAAGGATGTGTCATCCGCGTAAAGACAAGTTACCTCCGTTGGGATACTGCTTGGCAAATCATTAATGTATACGAGGAAAAGTAACGGTCCCAAAATCGAACCCTGGGGTACTCCAGTCGTCACCTCCCTCCAAGATGATTGTTGTCCTCGCCAAAAAACTGATTGTTTTCTTCCATGCAAATATGATGCTAGAAATTTTAATGCATTTTCTCTTATTCTATATCTCTCTAGTTTTGCTAATAATATTGGATGGTTCACCGAATCAAAGGCTTTTGTTAGGTCACAAAAATTTGAGTAACAATTTGAGTAAATTTTTGCTGATCAAAACCGTAGATAATTGCTTCTATTACGCTGAGTAGGGCAGTTATAGTGCCCTACTCAGCGCACTTATAGTGCCCTACTCAGTGCCCTACTCAAGTGAATAGGGCACTTATAGAAGACCTTTGTTTTTGGTACCCATGTTGACAGGTTGTAAGCAGTTTGTTGTCATTGAGATATTATTTTTTTATTTACTATGGTTTCAAATATCTTTGATAATGTTGGTAAAATAGATATTGGTCTGTAGTTACTCTATGTACCTTTGTCTCCCTTCTTATGTATTGGAGTTACCTTCGCCAATTTGAGCTCATTTGGAAAAACTCCTTCCTCTAGACATTTGTTTATGATAAATGTTAGATGTTTGCTAATAATTGGTGCAACTTCTTTTATTAGCTTGGTGGACAATTCATATATGTCTATTGTATTCTTTGCTTTTAGATTCTTAATTGTATTTATGACCTGTAAAACTGTAACTTCTAGTGATTCTATCGCCGAGCTTGCCATATTGACTAAACTGATTGCTTCGACACAGCTGGTCGAACTGTGTCTTGATACAGCCCCGATTTGAGAAAAGAAAAAGTTTAAGTTTTCGACATTCAATGCTGGATCTTCTGCTGATGTTTTCCTGAATTTTCCAGTTTCCTGTTTGACAAGTTTCCAGGCAGCCAAAATTTTGTTATCAGACTCATTTATGTACTTGCTATAAGCATTCATCTTTGCTTGATTAATTTTTTTTATATACTCTAATTTTAATATTTTATATACTTGCTTTAAATGACTGTCCTTCGTGACTTCAATTGCTATATGTAAGGCGTCTAATTTATTTTTTAGTTCTTCTATATTTTTTGTTTTCCATTGTAGATTTGTACCCGTAACCAATTTTTTAACATTCTTCTCGGCGAACGCATGCCGAAAGCAATTGATAACATGATTGTGGAATATTGTAAAACAAGTTTCCGCAGTATTTGTTTCTGAGTATATAGGTGTCCAGTTGATGTCTTGTAGTAAGGATTTGAATGTCTCCATGTTCAGAGTATTCATTTTTCTACATTTTATTTGTAGATGTTTTTCTGTTTTTCTTTCTACTATATATTTTCTCTCATCTAATGGTGTTTATGTAACATGTCAATTCCAAACCTATTTTTAGAAAGTGACACCAATGTTTTATCTTCACTAGAAGAAGAAAAATTAATTGATCTGTCTTGCGATAAAACTCTGGAATTCATATTTTGTGTGAAAATACGACGCGAATATGAAATATATGACGAAGCAATAAAAATGATTCTTCCATTTTCTACTATTGATCTAGCAGATACTGGATGTTTAGCTCTCAGAGATATGAGCTCTACTTTAAGAATCACATTAAATAAGTCAATTAATGCAAAACTTAACAATCTAGTGAATATTTAGTCAGCAACAAATAAGTCATTAAACGTAGCATTAAGTTTTCATATATTATCTTGAATAAGCATCATTTTTTTAACGTTTATTTTTCTATTTTAAAATTGAATTTAAATAAATACCTTAATTAAGAGTCTGCTTCTTTTGTGGTTTTTTTGAGACTATGAATATGTTTATAACATGTTTTCAATTTACCTTCTTTTTGGAGAGAACTACTCGTTCTTTCTAATATGTTAAAAATTATGAATGAGTCGTTGTCACTTCTTTGTTTATGTTTTATCGGTCGCAATATTAAAATGATGCCAAATATTTGGATTTCTGACTTAAAATTAGTAATGAAATATTAAACAACCAAAATGTTCTTAAATTTATTTCATTTTCTGATGAAAACAACTTTTCAACAAATAGCATTCTTTCTTCCCATCATTGTCGTTATTGGAGTGATGTAAATCCAAAGTTTACACTCTCTAGACCAAGTTAACATTTCAAAAAAGTAAATGTGTGATGTATTATATCACAGGGTTATTGGGCTATATTTCTTCGATAGAAATGTAATTCAACAGGATTATTTGAATATGTTACATAATTATTTTAATGAACAATTTGATGAATTATCCTTAAATACTATACGATCAATGTGTCAATGAGCATGAATCAATGCAGGTTACATTAAGGTAACATGAAGGTTAAATTTACATTTCGACCGAATGGTCCTGTTTTATGGGAGCACGTAGTCCTGATATTTCAATTACGGATTTTTATTTTTGGGGACGAGCAAAACAAATTGTGGACAGTAAACCATTAGAAGACGATACAAAACTATTAAAACTAAGAATAATTAATGCGATAGAATCTCTACCATTGGCCGAAGTTCATAATTATTATAAAGAATTTAAATACTTACAAATAAATAATATTTATTATTAGTTACTTACCTAGTTCGTTATCACTAGAGACCGGATTTATATGTGCTAAAAATAAGCAATTTTTATATATGGTTTAAATTGGTCGATATATACAGCAAAATATGCGTTAAAAATACATGTATTTGCATGCGCAAGAATGATAAAAATACAACATTGAACAGTGTTAGTTCGTGTTGTGATGACTAAGAAAAAAAGGTTATCCGGATTTGTGAAGGTAAGACTTTGCCTTGGCACATTTTGTCAAAGCTTTTTGTCATTTTTTGTCTTCAGATCATAAAGTAGAGTTCAGAGTGAATGTAGAATGCAGAACAGAAGATCGACAAGAAAAGGCGCATGGGAGAAGATAGGAAAGAAGTTAACTTGGGACGGTCTCCCTAAACTGGGCATGTAGGTAAAAAATAAGATTTCAAAAAGTAATAAAATACTTTGATTTCGTTGCACGACACTAGTCCCCACACTAAAAAGAGAAGGAAAGAAGATGCAGGAGGAAAACCACTCCGTACAGTGTTCAACAACGCGGAACGTAATGTGATGAAAAAGAAGAAAGGAGAAGAAACGCTGAGGTGTTTTTTGTTTCTCCATCGAAAAGAATCTCCATCGAAAGAAGCATCATGGAAAGCAATTGCCGTTCCAAGAAGAATGCGCGACAGGTTGAAATGAATGGTTTCCTCGAAATCGCTCTTCGAAGTCCAACAAAACTCAACCGAAATTCAATAATTTGCCCTCCAAAATGTTATTGATACTTGGGATGGCTGACGTCTTCGAAGTCAGCCAAGATTTTATTCTTTTGATATACAAATTCCTCGTCAACCTGAATATTCTCCCGATTACAATGTTCATAATCGGCTTGCATTCGTATCTCGGCAGACTTCGAAGATGTCGGCCACCCAAAGCATCACTAACAATGGATTGGTTTGGGTTGGGTGAGTTGAATTACCAAACAGACTTAAAAATTTACAATCCAACTTTAAAGGACTGCTCAGGAATACAATTTAGTATAGAGATAAATTGCCTTAGATTATCTTAATTTTTTATCCCCTTCTCTGTGTCGTTCTTATGTGAATCATCCTCAAATTTACAATTTTGCATTTTTTATAGAATTCTTTAATTGAATAAAAAACTCATTTTCTATTAACATTCTCTTCACTTCCCTTAAATAAACCCATAAAATAACATTATAATAAATAAAATTCTGACAAACAAAGGAAATGGAGTTAAAGTGCGTGTCTTGTAGGTCATGTAAAAGTTGACTGGTTTTATCGTTAAAAATGTGGTTTATCTTTGAGATTTATCTATAAAAAGAAATAAAAGTAGATAAAAACGGTATATGTGATTATTTAATAAATGCAACTTACTGAATATTTTTTTAAAAAATATTATAATAATAATTGTCTGTGTCGGTTATTGTAATTATTATTATTTATGTGAAATTCTTCGATTAAGTCCATCTCCCTTGATTTGCTAACATTTTTGATAAGTTCAACATTTTCAAATTTTATTTTGTGTTTAAGATTATTAATATGTTTAAAAATTATTTTTGTTAAGTGTTCTTTAAAACGAATGTGTATGTTTCTTCCAGTTTGGCCTATACAGATCATATTGTGTTCTGGACATGTTATTTTATAAACCCCACTCAATTCACTATCTTTTATATCACTATCTTTAAAATTGTAATGTACAGGTTATTCGAAAATTGAGATACTATGCTTAAGTTGACATTTTTAAATAGGATCTCCTATTTTTAGGTATGGTTTCTCAATTTTGCAACATCCTGCACATTTTAATTTTATGCCTTTTTTTCTTACAATATCCATCGGATATATGTCTAATATAGGCTACATGAAAACTACTCAGAATTTAACGTAGAATCCGATATAATAAAAATTGGGATATCCTATTCAAAAATGTCAACTTAGGCATGGTATCTGAATTTTGGGACAGACTCTAAATTTAATATTAACTCAAAAAATGCGCTGTAAAAATATAACATAGATCAATAGGTCTTTTTTTAAGAACATCCCCCGAATTAATGTCGAATTGATTCCATACTTTACGTATACTTTACGTGGAGACATTCCAAATTTATCTAAATTTTTTGTAAGAGTATTAGTTATAAAAGATTGATAAGGTAAGCTATTAAAAAACTGTTTTAATTTCACACGTGGATAAATTATATTGTTAATGTAACTTTAAAACAGATATTTTGCATTTCAGTTAAAGAAAAATGGTTATTGTGAGCAATTTTTACAATCTTTCTGACTTCTGAGAAAATATTTTCTGTATTGAGAAGAATATTATAAAATCTGTTGAAAAATACCTAAAGCTTGCATATTTATGTTGATTACATGTCAATGAATATTTTGGAATGAATTTATCTGAATTTATCTACATGTAGGTTTTCTATAAACGTTAAAATTCAATTGTTGATTGGTTGAATGGTATCTTTAGTAATTTGTAAGTCTAAAAACTTAAAGTAAGATTTTCTTCTTTTTGTATGGTAAAAGTTAAATTATTTATGTTATTGAATATATTAAGAAGTGCAGATTACAATTATTGTGTGAGTTTTTATTTCTTGGCAACGTTTCTTTTTGTTCCTGAACATGCAGGAGTCAAACGAGAATAAAACGCGATAGTATTGTTAAAATATTAATATTAATACTCTTGAAGTTGCCTCTCTTTTAGCTATATCCCAGCTTCTTCGAAATTCTTATTGCCTTTTTCTTGTAATTTAAAAATTGTCTGGGGATTCTCTTGATGGGCCCCATGTCAATCATCGGGGCCAGATAATGAATTTCAAACAGTGCAGTTGACACAGCAATGATATGAATAGCAAATATAATCAATATTCAAATATTCAAATCAATATTTAAAGTACAAAGTGATCCTATCTGTCATTGTTTAATATTCCTTTAGTGGTCGCATATTTTCAAAAGTGACCTTAAACGATTTCTCGTGATAACATGGCACTAACTGCCAAATTTTATCTTTCTAAGACAAGCCATATGGAAAATATTAAAATATTTTGTTTTAAATTTCTTAACTTTGAAGGTCTCTATATTATTGTTAGCATATCTACACGAAGCGTTATCATTTATCTCTTGTAGTTGTGATTAAAATTAAGCTACAACTTATATCATATACCTAAATACTTTTTTTGGCAAAAGTGAAATAAAAAAAGTCCGTACGTGTTTCCGTAGCTTTTAGCTTAACGCATTTTGTTTTTGTTCTAACTTCAAAATTGTAGCTAAAACCTTTCCGGCTGCTCCTTCCCGTATCGCAGGGTTTTCAGTAAATAGACACATGGCGGTAATTTTTTATTTTAATTAGAAAAATATGCATATTTCGTATTCCTAACTGTACATACAACACAGCAATATAAATATTTTTTCTTTATCTGTTCTAGTTTTTCAGAAAAAAAATTAGAAGTTAGATTAATTTTCGATTATTTAAATTTCCTTAAGAGATCTTTATTTCATGTTATAAACCTCAAATACAAACTAACAACTCTACAAAACACGAATACAATAAATTAAACACTTACTAATTCTGAGCGTGGAATCGTAATTGCTTACCTATGCGTGAAGTCACGAACGGGCCTTCGATCTGCGTACCTGTTTTTATTGCTAGTATAAATTTTAGGGTTTTGATTATAACAGACACTCCCTTCTCCATATTAATTCGTTAAATCTGTTTCACTGTTTGCTCGAGAAGTATAGAATTTCGTATAGACACAATCCATAAGGGAAGGGCTACTAAGATATAACCGTTATACGGTGAAAACGAGATATCAACAGCATGCATGGAAGTACTAATAATATTATAAACCCGAAAAGTTTGTAAACACGGGGAAAATAATTAAATTCAACTGGTGGGTTGATGTAATAACGGTTATTATCCAGTAACGTTAATTAAAGCCACCATATCGTTACAGGCATTTTGTTGCTTTATTAATTTTCATTATCAACGGGAAACATGCAGTAAAACGATTTCTTTTTATAACAAAAAATAAGCGATCATTACTATTTAGTGCCTTTATTAAATACGTCACCTGCATAAATCGAAAGGACAAATAGATTCTATTTACAGACAAAGCGGGGACGTTTCTTTTCGCTTTTCGACAAAAGACCTGTCACAAAGCGAGAGATCTTCCGGACCTCATCCCTTTGTTCCAAAACACAATCGCAATTATTCGAGTTTGTAAACTGTACGCGAGAAGAACTTTACCCAATAAAAGACGCGACGGAATAAAATTGCTGATCTTCAATTCACTTCATAAGCGGAATAAAAAAAGAGATAAAAACTTCGCGGGGTGGATTCGTCACAAAAGAAATTTGCTTTCGTGGCGAAGATTAAATTAAGGGCGTCTCAAAAGTCGTAATAATTTCTTTTTAGAAGAATTAGGCTGGAAGGAGAGGGTGAAAAGTGGTTGGGCGTGTTCATTAAATTATAAAGCGAGTTTACTTTCAAGTTAAATTTCGCTTTTTAAACGATTAAAACGATAAATTTAGAAAATGTAAATGTTTCTAAAAAACAGGATGTGAAACAGTTTGATAAGTCGTTTTATTATTTCAAAATTTACTGCATGGAATAAGGCACCGGGAGAGTGTGACCAAGTTTTCTTCACTCTAGGAGCTGACTGTGTTGACCTTTGAACTGCGAACAACATGCCGGAAGAATATAAATTCACCACTAACGTAACCGTATAAATAATGCAATTGCTATTGTCGCAATCAATAAGTCAATAGAGAACGTTTATTTACGATGAAACATTACATAAAAATTATTTATTTAAAAACAGGCACCTCCACCATTTCTTAAAACAAGGTTATTTCATTCGAAATCTTTTTGTATATTAATTATTAATATATTATTGTAATTCATTAAAAATAATTAATTTAAATGAAAATAATAATATAGAATCGGAAATTAAATTGAATTGAAAATTCGATTTTACTGCACAGCATCCAATTCTCCCCAACTGTGTTGTAATGTATTTAATTCAATTTGCATTTGAATTAAGTTTAGCCCAATTTTATTACATCGCATTTCAAAACACTTTTTTGACAATAAAAGCGTTATATCTAACACGTAAACTAAAGATTTCTTTACATAATATTTTAGATTTTTGAGAATTGTGATAGAACATTTGTATTGTTCTTGTAATTTAAAATCTATTTGAAAAAGTTCTTTTTAAAAGTTTACAAACTTTTCCAAACCAGTTTAGTTTCAGAGAGATTGATAAAATGCACATATTTACAAATATAATTGATGGATGGAAGGAAAAATTGATCGATATGTAACTCAAATTTTTGATTGAGTGTGGCAGCACAGATTAAGCAATTTCTAAACTAGATAGTTTTTGCAATATCTGAAATCTAAAAATAGCTTCGATCGAGCATTCAAGATTAATTTGGTAAACGCGTGATTTGAACTTAAAGCAATTACTGCGAAAGTCTGGAATTGATCCCGAATTCATCAGGGTCAGATAATGACTTTGAGAATAATGATGTAAGTAATTGCTCAAATTTAAGTACAAAGTGATCCTGCCAGTAATTTTTTAATCTCTTGTTAGTAACAATTTTTCATTAATTTGTTACATCTCTGGCTTTTTAAATTAATTATTCGATGTTGTTAACAACTTGCATTTTATTTTCTTATTATTAGATATTAGTGTTAGTAATCCATTCGCTAATAAACGTAATTTAAAGGAGAAAACGCATAAATATGTTGATTTGTCCCACTCTGCTGTGATAATCTCTGGCGATTTTGCAAATTCCGTGGATAATTTTGTTATGCCATAGATAAAATAAGAAGATAATAATCTTAATTGAAAAACTGATATGATCTTTATCGTGACGATGTATCAAGCATGATGTCAACTGACCTGCTTTCCCGGTTTTTTCTCCAACCACTGAAACCACCCCTAACACATCACACCGCCCCCGTCTACCAAAAACTCCTACTTTATCTCTATACTACATCACGTTAACTAAAATACAACGCATTAAACCTAACCTAGTTACAACATATAACGTAAAAGGAATACAATAAAGGAGATTCACCCCGATGACCAATAACGCGCTAACATCTATTATATTGTTATTATATTACCACTCTCGAAAAATAAAAAGTTCCCCTTGATAAATATTTAAACAGAACATTTTAAGGTTATAAAGGAAACTTTAAGGTTGGGTTATACAAAATATATAAGATTTCAGATTGAATAATTCGTTACCGAAAATAAGGTTAAATAAAAAATTATTTTCTCCAGAACAGTAAGAAATAGAGAAATGAAACTTTTTTAAGTTTATAAAGGAACCTTAAAGGTTGTGTTGTACCAAATTATAAGATTTCAAGATGAACAGTTCGCTTGATACACATTTTTTAAAATCGCATGACATTTCTTGAGTATGAGGTTAAAGAAACGAATATTTTCTTCAAACCAGTAAGAAATAGAGAAACGACACTTTAATAGGAAAGTATCCATATATAAATCATCCAGAAATTGGCGGATAATCTTTACGTAGTGACATTTTTCGCTCGACACTGAATCGAAAAATTTAGTGGTAAAATGTTGTATTATGCTTTGTATCACATTGTATTTGAATACTACTATGTAGTAGGCAGTATTGCCGTTTCGATAGAATTGTATTGAATTCAGCACATATTTTAAATTAAGTACGTCTGTACTACATTTTTATAAAAGTGTCAAATTCAGTAAATTTGAAATTTATTGATTTGATTTATTTACATCTGCTTCTAAACCCATAGAGCTTATGCCACTTAATATATGTATAAGACAAATGTAAGTCCTTAACGAATAAAGTCAAAATACCTTTATGGAAAAGGTGATCTGTGGGAACGTGATTACATGGCATATGTTCAACTGCTTCCGACTCGTCATAATGAAGTCGACGAGTTTGATCCTTGGCTTAGCCAATATGAACAAGGTAGTATTTGAGGGAAGCACGGCGGACTAGGAAGTGTGAGAACGTCCTTAGATCCCTTTTTCTGACTCATAAAACCTCTTGGCTTTTGTTTTCCAAAGAAGTTATCACACTTTCCGACAACCGAAAAAACTTATTTTATATGACAATTTTGTAGTCCACAACTGTGTTGAAGTCCAACAAAGGGCGTTTTCGTTGCCTCTTTCGCTAACTTGTCAACTTGGCCCGCGTGCCAGCTGCTGCTGTGCTATTTTATGATTTGGTTTTAGTCACCAAACCAGGCATAGGAGACCGCGGTGATTATTTTCTAATAAATAATAATAAAAGCTAGCAAAGTAAAGTTTATTCAAGCGCTTAGCCAATATGAACAAGGTAGTATTTGAGGGAAGCACGGCGGACTAGGAAGTGTGAGAACGTCCTTAGATCCCTTTTTCTGACTCATAAAACCTCTTGGCTTTTGTTTTCCAAAGAAGTTATCACACTTTCCGACAACTGAAAAAACTTATTTTATATGACAATTTTGTAGTCCACAACTGTGTTGAAATCCAACAAAGGGCGTTTTCGTTGCCTCTTTCACTAACTTGTCAACTTGGCCCGCGTGCCAGCTGCTGCTGTGCTATTTTATGATTTGGTTTTAGTCACCAAACCAGGCATAGGAGACCGCGGTGATTATTTTCTAATAAATAATAATAAAAGCTAGCAAAGTAAAGTTTATTCAAGCGCAGATCATTGTAGAAATAATACCAATAATAACTTAAATAAATTAAACGATAAGCTGTCAAAATGTCATGTCCTTCTAATAAAAACACGAACGGCTTCCAGCAAATTTGTGTAGGATTTTGATAAATTACTCAATATGAAGAAAACTGAAAATGAGTAGCTATAGGAATGTTTATAGATAATTTGTAGAGAATTAAATTCCCTTTTAAATGGGGTGAATGGGGTGAAAAATATGGGTTGTTCCATTTAAAATTTTTGACTTTCAATTGAATACAGAGAAACGGTAATTCAATTTTTGACCACTCTGTATAAGATACATTGATACAATAAGTGACAATCTATTTGATATATGAAGAGTTATCATGCCAATGCAAAACGTTTTTGAATTAACGTTGGCTGAGATATGGGCTTTTAAAGAGCATAGTGATATTTGCCAAAAAACGATTAAAATCTAAATAATTCGAAAACAAAAACCGCTAGGTACCAACCACTGTTATCAAAGTCAACATATTTTTTTACGTATAATTGAATGACGTAATAAAAACTATAGCATTCCATTTAAAATAACAAATTTGAGGTCTACTTCCGGTAACATCCTGTATATATAAGAGTTTTATTGTGTACAACAGCATGTTTACAATGTTTTCCCTCATTGAAATATTATTTACACCCTCTACCCTCTTCCTCCATTTCCACGCCGTCCACTCGTCGGCCCAATCATCCACACCAAAAACCCTATGCTTCCGCGCCCCCAGCAGCCTCTGTCTCCTTACCCCCACAACCCTTCTCATCATCGTTTCCTTTCTCCTCCCTCCCCTAAGATCCGCTCTCCGTCCATCTCCTCCTCCCTCAACTCACTGTACCCATTCAACATATGTTCCAATGTTTCCCATTCCTTTCTGCACAGCCTACATCACCTCTCCTTATCGGCCATCCAGTATCTATTAGCTCTCGCTTTCCACATCGGAACCTAGCCATAAATTTCTACCCTTCCTCATCTCCTTTCAATACCAAGTATCTAGGCAACTCCTCCGTAATTAAGTCCCTGTACCCTTCATTATACCTTTTCACTTTTATCTGCGTCCTTCTTTCCTGTCTCTGGACATCTCGGTCCTTATCTCTCAACTGCTTCCACATTCCCCTACCCACCCATCGTCTACCATTTATCTTAGTTACCGAATAGCCCACTCTTATGTAATAATTGTCTTCTTTCCCATATCTGACCTTTCCCTCTCTAATTTCCCTCCAACACAGAACCCGCAGTTTGGACTCCTTCCTATTCTTTTTACATATTTCTTGCAATTTGAGGCGACCATTGTTTCTTCCTCATCGAAACATTTATGAAGAGTAACGAATCTGTAATTACGATGCAAAGAACTTTTCGTATTTCCTTCGTGCTTCATAGCCATGATCCAATTTCAGGTAACAAAACAATACTGTTGCGAGTATCAAATTTTAGAGCCACAGGTTCCACTTTAAAAAGAAAATCAATTGGTGGACCCAGAACTGCTCAGACACTTGAAAATGTTGCAACTGTAAGATAAACCCATTCAATTGTTAAACAGGCCTCTGCTTTGCATTTTTCAGGCTCATACGGGAAGAAGAACAATGGAAGTTATAAGGGAAATATTTTAAGGACACGTAATCTCTCAGGATATCGTCTCAAGATGCTGCTTGAGTGATGGAAACTTTCAAAAATCAGCTTCTAATATGTATAGATAAAAATGATCTACACTTGGACTCTGTAATTTTCAGAACTTGATAAAAACAAATGGCATAACATACATTTTCAGTTAATAACTAAGAAAGCTAAATAGTATTTATAGTGGGGTTTTTATTAATGATTAAAATGTGAGAGATTATTTTGCCGGACTCTGTATTTATGTTTTATATTGATCAATATCTTTGATATTCTTTCCTCACTCACGCAGCTGACGTGGCCGTACCACTTCAACGGTTTCCCTTCTATCTCGTCTAAAACTTTCACCTTTACTTCATTTTCAATTTACTTCATCTCCTGTTTCGTGCTCCGATTTACCTGCTATTTTTCGCAAATTTTCCATCTCTTTTGGAATTATATCTAGTTCTTTCTTATTAAAATTATTATAAATGTTGACGAGTTGCGAGGAGCTTCTCTTCTAGTCACCGCGATCAATAAGATCTATTACAACGTTAATCGTCTAAACGTTCAGGGCAAATACAGACCTTCATAAATCTTGTTCCTTTACGGCGCGTCGGTAGATGTCAAAAACGCTTCACCGATTTTTTTTTTAATTTTAGACTGCTTTTAACAACACAATTACACAATAAATATTCAGTTGTTTCTGTCATCTTATTACAAAATCGACAATATTGATCCTCAGCTTATCCAATGTGGAAGAGGTGGTATCTCCATATTTCCCATTGCTTAGGCATAAAACCTCTTTGTAAAATAATTGTATAATATTTATCGCTTGTACATAATCTGAGATGTCTTTGTTCATGACTTATTGTATGTGGCCTTATAGTAGTACACAACCAGGCGAAGATCCAATGAAAAGCGTTTTCACTCCCTCTTTAACCAACTTGACTACCTTCTCAATGATTCTTTCTTACCTAGCAGTGTATTTTTTATTTGGTAGCAAATTCAACTTGTTTTAGCTGTTCAAATTGTTTATCTCTGAATTTATCTTGCCATCAGTATTAACCATAGTCCATCTATTACTGAAATCTGCTTTCTCTTCCTTCATTCTTTATTATTATGTTGTATTTTTTATAACTCACCATCTCGTTATGACATTTTACATTCGATTTAACATTCGAAATTATACTTCATACAAATAATTTAAAGTATTCATAAAAATTCAAGTTAAATTTATGATTTACATCAAAATCAAGTAAATTATTCAGATTATTTTTTATTAAATGCTAAATTGTTAAACAAATTATTGAAATACTATTTTGCAATTAAATATTCTTCTCATTTTTAGTTGTAGCCAGCAATGGTTCCATTTTTTAACTTTTGATGATAGATTCTTATACAACTTGAAGCTCTGAACACGACACACTTTAGTTTTGTACCATCACGTCAAACTTTTTTTTGCAAATAGCAATTTACCAAATGTAGTATATTTCGAAAAATATCACAACATAAAATTGAATAACAGAGTGAAATAGGTTTATTTAGTAAAAAAGGAATATTTTTCGGCTTATAGCGGAAAATAAAACAATAGAACATAATGGAAAATAAAGAAATCACAATTTTAGTTGCTGGGTCGAGCTGTTTTTCGATCAAAGCTCTGTTTTAGGCTTTTTCGTGTATTGTCTGTTAACGCCTTTCAATTCCTTTGATATCTTGATAGAATCTCTCATCAATCTTTTCAGTAACAGCACCCAGGTTCTCAGGAAAGTAATTCTAATGAGAATGCAGAAAATGTACCTTCAAGCTCATGAAACAGCCTAAAATTTGATATTTCTGCACCACTCTCGAGATAGTCACGATAGTGAGTTCGGATCTTTTTTGCTGCCCAGAATCTTGGTTGCTACATTTTTAAAGTCGATCCAGGCTTCTACTTCATGTCTTTCTCAAAGTTCTGATCTGTATAAAGTTTTCTAATGTCCGGACCCGTAAAGACACATCTTTTAATTTTGCGACATTTAGACTAGAAGCATCTATAATCTTTTGATAAAGCTTTTACTAATTGCTTCATCAAGCCTAATGTTATGTAAAGAGGTGGAAGGAGAACTTTCGTCGGATCAATGAGCGATTTTTGGAGCACATTTTTTACTTCAGGTTTCAATGAAGCTCGCTGTGGCCAATCTTTATGCTTTTATTGATTTTCTTTGTCACCGCTATCCCAGTAACATAAAAAAATCTTTGTATACCCTCCTTGCTGTCCAAGGATTATCGAGGTTACTTTACGATCATTACACATGATCCATTTGTAACCGTTGTACTTAATTTTCTCAAGAACAAATTGTAAGTTTTCATAACGTTGTTTACAGTGTACAGAATGTCCAATAGGTACTGATCACAGCTGGATTTCGTTGAGCAGCAGGAAAACATTAAGGCTTCGTCTCGACAAATCGATGACTAGTCTCCAATCAGTGCTTTCGTACGGAATGTTAAATGTCTTAAACTGTCAACACACCTCATTGCAGAATGTTAAGTTTCCTTCTTCCGAAAAGTATGAAATAAAATCCTTTCTCTGTGGCTGAATCAGGAAACCAAAGTATAAGCAGCGACTAAATTCTTTACCTTAAGTCTTGAACCAATAAGACTATTTTGAAGCTTCTTTGGTTAGACGTAAGTCGCGAACGAAATCGTTCAGTTCAGATTATGTAAATGGTTATGGTGCAGAATTTCCAGCTTCGGGTTTCTCTTCATTATATTCGGTTTCTTCACCTGATTCACTTTCTGAGCTATTTAAATCAAGCAAAAGTTGTGGATGCATAGGCACTGGTATGCCTGGACTATGATGGACAGGACGTAAAGCAGATGGAATATTTGGATAAACGATGTCCTTTTTATCCTTTTCATTGAAACCGCTAGAATCCATTGAACAAAAGTAACAATCAATACTGTGACTTCACAGCTCTCGTCAGATCATAGGAACTCCTAATCTAAAAGCATGTTGTTTGCCTTTAAACCACAGCCTTTGCTTTTTTGAGTCTTTCAATACAAGCAAATCACATATAGTGGGGTGTCCACATTTTGTCTTGGTGTCCTACTTTTATACCGAAATGTACGAAATATACTTTGCCTTGCCACCATTAACTCACCACAAATATAACAAAAGAATTAGCAGACCTTTTACAGTCTCTTGACATCATTTCGATAAAATAGGGAAAAAATGCCAATAAACATGTGGTCAAAAAATGCGTCATGTGGTCACTACGGAGTAGTAAAGTTACAATTTTCTTTTTTAATTTTACGGTTATCTCCGGTGTTTTTTTGAATAATTATTTCAAATTTGATATACACCGAATGTTTACGAACCTCTACAATACAATAACAAAATCATCATCCACACTACCAGGGATGTCCAATTTTTTCATGGTTCTAAGTAGCGGTTGGTACAAGCATCACGACCTTGAAAAAATGGAACACTCCTGGTAGTGTGGATGACGATTTTGTCATTTTATTGTAGAGATTCACAAACATGAGGTGTATACCAAAATTAGAAATTCTATGTGTTCATTACCACTCTGTAATGAACACATAGCGCATTTTTTGACCACATGTTTATTAGCATTTTTTCCCATTTTATCGAGTACTACCGCCCCCTGAATACATATTTGAACGACATGAACGACATTGAATACATGTCGTTCATTAACACCCTGTATATCCGCCGTTAAGGCAGACGTTTTACCAAAATGTCACTTGGCATCTTCTGTGCGTTGTCGTAGTCTTCTGTTGATAGACTATTGGTCTATTAATAGACTATCAGTCTATCCACAGGGTCTATCAGTCTGTCCACAGGGAATAACCAAGAAGATGAACGGATGATATCTCGCATCAACCAGAGCAAACTGTTTTCATTAACATATTCAAACATATCAAACATTAACTGTTTTCACACTGTGTTGTTCACACTCACAGTTGATATGTTATGATGTCTAATCTGCATAACAACGATCGTTTTGATCGTAAAAAGACAGATGGTTGTATTTCAAAGGATTTCGATCTGTATGTACAAACAATTAATAGTTGACACTAACAGTTGGTATACACTCAGCAGCAGAAGTCTGCGTACAAAAAAAACTTGTAATACTTTAATTGAAAAAATAAGAGTCATAATCTAATGTGATAAACTTGATTTTTTTTCATTTTGTATATTAACTACATATAATTCTATTAACAAAATATGCTTCAACAAAACAGAAACAGTAGTTACAGAAAAAAATCAAAACTAAAAATTCTACAAATAACGGGTATGCAAAAATCTGCGTACAAGTAGGACAGTATTTATAAAAAATTCATAAATGAGATCATTGTTTCTATATTAATATGAGGTCGGATAACCTTTACGTTTAATGACCTCCCTTAAACGTTTAGGCATGGAGTGCACTAATTTCTTCGTTTCGTCCGAACTGATTTTGGCCCATTCCTCAATCATAACATTTTTTAACGTTTCCTTCGACGTTATGTTGTGTTGCCGAATCCTGCGTTCCAGTAAATCCCAGAGGTGTTCGATGGGATTCAAGTCCGGCGATTGTGGAGGTGTTTTAAGTTGCTTTGGGGTATTGTATAGTAGCCAAAGCTTAGTGTTGTGGGCGCAATGTTTGGGGTCATTATCTTGTTAAAAAAAGTATTCGGGCCCCAAGCCCAAGTTTTCGATGCTAGGCTTCAAATTTTCTTTTAAAATGTCTATATACATTTTATGGTCCATTGTCGATGTTATGAAAACCAACCTTCCCACCCCTTTGGTGCACATACACCCCCAAACCATAACTCCACCACCTCCGTGTTTTACAGTCGCTTTCAGATTTTCGGGATTAAGGGCAGTATTAGGTTTTCTCCATACAAGTTGTTTACCCTTAATGCCGAAAATGCAAAATTTGCTCTCATCTGCAAAGAGAACTTTCTCCCAGAATTCAATGGGCTTGTCTAAGAGTTTTTTTGCAAAGGCGATCCGCTTCTGACGATTGACCTCTGACACAAATGGCTTTTTTCGTGCAACGCGACTGTGATAGTTAGCTTTTTTTAACGTCCTTCTCGCCGTATCTTTGCTGATAGTTTTATGAAATTCTTCTTGTACATTTTCTATTATTTTTTTTGCCGTCAGCCTAGGTTCTTTTCTAACCTGCTGTACAATTTTTCGCTTCTCTCGGTTTGTTAAAAGGGGTGGTCTACCAGATCGCGGACGTGAGAGGTAATCTTCAGTGTCTTTATAATTATTAATTACTCTTTGAATGGAAGAGTGTGACCTGCCGACAGTTTCTCCTATTTTTCGAAAAGATTTTCCCTCTTTCCATAACTTTACAATAATTTTTCTCTCTCCCAATTCAATTTCCTTTCCTTTCGTGTCTATTCTAACTTTTAGCTTCTAAGCCTCTGCTAATATAATTGACACCGATTATCTTTTATTTAAATCGGAAAGCGTACATCGCCAACTACGTATTTAAGTAAATAAGTATATTTTGGAGAAGGCGTCTTTATTTGTACGCAGATTTTTGCATACGCATTATTTGGAGAATTTTTAATTTTAATTTTTTTTGTAACTAATATTTCTGTTTTATTGATGCATATTTTGTTAATAGAATTATATGTAGTTAATACACAAAATATAAAAAATTGAAGATTATCACATCAGATCATGGCCCTTATTTTTTCAGTTAAAGTGTTAGCAGTTTTTTGTACGCAGACTTCTGCTGCTAAGTGTATAATAATGCCCAATGTCCATAACAACGCTTAGTTTTCATCATAAATCGAAAGATTGTGGAATTTCTGAAGTATTTTAATCCGTACGTCTCATATACGTGCTTTTTTCGGATAAATAACATGTTTTTGCAAATTAGAATTTTGCAGAAAATTCTGACGTGATGGAAAGAAACCAAGTTGTTGAATTAAAAATATTCTTTAATTCAACATGCGAATATAGATGGGAATCCATCCTTCAAAGTAAAAAAACATGACACAACAGAAATGCAAGATTGTGTAATTAGTAAAACACTTATCTCGCTAATTTAATGATAAGTAGTTTAACAAAAACATTTCACAGTTTTTTAAGCAATTTTCATTATAGAACAAAAAGAAGTGTAATATTATTTCAGTAGTCTTATTTTAAAATTGTTATTTTTTAATTTTTCATTCACAAAATTAAGGCAATAAAAATTCTCTTTGAGACGGCAATCGCTTCAATTCCTAGGTAGCTACCTAGCTATCTAGGTCTCCATTTATCTAAATTTGCTCTGACAAGAGAAGCCCGTTAAGGTGCTGCAAGAGCAAAATGCATGCAGGTAGCACCTGGAATATTCCAAAGATGATATTAAACACAGTTAAAAAGGATATTAAAAATGCCTGAAAGATATAAAGTAGATATTCCATTCATAAAAGTCAATTTTAATAAGACTTATCCGATCGTAATCACGCTCTGAAATGGAATATGCATGCGAATAGATCGGGTTTGATGTGCGAATGTAATCCATATCTTAAAATTCGATATTTTTGCCCGATATTCTTGCAGATCTTTACTTTCGTGCCTTCGTTCCTTGCTTCACCGAATTTTTACGGAAATAGAATTTGTTTAATATTCATAAGAAGGGGAACATCGAAAGCAGGAAAAGAAAATTAACCCCCCATTTTTTATGTATTTTTCTTTTTTTTTTCGCTGAAAGATTCATGGTTTTTCCCCGGCTCAATCAAAACTTGTTTCTACTCGTATTTGTTTTTGATAATTAAAAGTTTTATGGCAATTAAGTAATCATAATAAATTTACATATCATTATAAATTCGCTTTTCACGATTTCATGCCTAAACTGGATTGGAAAATCGATTTCGATTTTATAAAAAAAAATTATTTCAGAAAAACAATTTAAACTTACCCATAAATTTATAAGACGTTGATCTTTTTATACCGCCAGGAAAACTGTTGTTGGGTCAACAGGAAGTCGGTTTAAAACCTAGATGGGAGATCTTTTCTCGGTTTGAGTGAGATTTTTCATCAAAAAGTTAATACGTGTAAATATTGACGCGTGGGGACCTCAAGGAAAAGATTTTCTGTTAATTTTCCTCCGCGGGAAAGGAAATGGTAACGCGCACCGCCGATGGAACACCAGCCCAGAGCAAACTAAAATGTAAAGCTGCCGCGGAAAAGCTGTTCAGGATATAACAGGCTGTAATAGGCTGCTTTGCTGATCATGCGCCGAATTTAACCCTCTAAACTTGAATCGAAAAATACAAATAATTAATTAAATTAATATTTAATAATATTTTTTTTATAAAAATTTATGACTTTATAAAACTTACCCAAAACATTTTCAAAAATTTTCATAACCTAATTTTGAGTTAAATGACATTTAATTAAAGGTTGCACAAAATGATAATTATTATTAAAATAATAATTATTTTTTGAACGAATTAAAAACATTATTTATCACGAATCGCTTTTTAACCAAAATATTAATTAATCACCAATAAAATTTATAATAATTAAAAATAATTTCACTTCTAATTAATAATATAAAATTAAATTACATTCGTGCACCCCTCGGAAAATGTCAAATACGTCAATGTCAAAATGGAGGTTGACAGTGAAAGTACAGCAACGTCAATAGACGATGAAAACACTGAAAATTTCTGCGATAACCCAACGAGGGACACATTGGCTGAAGGGTTAATGGGCCTTATAAAACCGACGGTTGATCAATTGGATGAACGTGTTAAAGCGACCAGGTTAGTTTTGAACATAACCTAAAAACGCCCCTAAAATTTTCAATTTTAGATTATCACAAATTGAATTAAAACAGTGTATCGATTCGCTTAGTGATCAATTGAAGAGTATTTCCGATTCGCAGCAATCAACGATCGATTTGGACGTTTACGTGAAGAAACTTCAAAACGCCAAAAATCGTGTCACTATTTTAACTAACATTCTTCAACACGCTCAAGATAGATTAAACAAAGTGCATCAATCGATTGAACGTGAAACAATTAAACGCAAAGTTATGGTAGATACATTAATTTCAGAACAGAGTACTTCTAATACTGTGATATAAAGATTTCGTTAATAAAATAATTTGTAAATAAAAAGATGTCATTACCAACGCCATCATACGATTTGAGTGAATTTAAGAATGTTTATGAACCTAGGGAAGATACTTTCTTGTTGTTAGATGCATTAGAAAAGGATTTAGACAATATTATAAAAAATAATCCAACATTCATAGCTGAAATTGGTTCTGGAAGTGGAATTATCATAACAGCTTTATCATGTTCATTAAAGACTGCCTGTTTTGCTACCGATTTAAATCCCGAAGCTTGTTATGCCACGTTAAATACGTCAAAACTAAATAAATGTGCAATTGAAGTTGGTAATATGAACTTTTTAAGTGGTTTTAAAAATAATTTATTTGATTTAATCATTTTTAATCCACCATATGTTGTTACTGCTTCTGAAGAAATATCTGGTTCAAGTTTATCTCGTTCTTGGGCTGGTGGATTGAACGGACGAGAGATTATTGATAAATTATTAGTGTCACTACCTAATTATTTGAGCAATGAAGGTGTTTGTTATTTGTTAGTGTTAAAAGAAAATAATCCAGATGAAATTATTGAAATTGTAAAAAAGATTGGCTTTGAAGGTACAATTTTGATAGAAAGAAAAATTCCTTCTGAACATTTATTTGTATTGAAATTAAATAAATTGTAAAACATATTTTTTAATAAATACCTGTTGGTAAAATTAACTCAGCTGATGCTTTCTCTAAAGAAAATTGTTTCAATACTGTAATATATTAATTGTTCTTTATTTTTAAATTCTACCTCATACCTCAAAGTAATATAATAGAACCCCGATTATTTATTAATATTAATAAAGTTTCAAATGGATTACTGGAAACTTTATACTTAACAAACCCTTCTTCTGGACGATTACTGCCAATAAAACAATTCTAAGGACTGCCAGTGGATATATCTTTGTTTTCTTTCCACCTAATGTTACATCAATTACACAAAAATATTTACTAAATTTGAACGAATTGTATTAGTACCAAACACATTAAATGGAGTTTTAGATCACTTTTTGATGGATTATACTCTCCAAATTAGAAAAATTTTAGAGTATAAACAATGATTGGGTGTAGTTCACCAAAAAGACGCAGTAAACCTGAGTAATGTACTACCTATGACTCCTACTTTTATAAAATAGCCACTTCCACACAAAAAATATAATGAATGCAGATTGGCTATAAGCATGTAATGTGATGTGATACAGGGTATATATGATTTAAACATTTAATTTATTTTATTTAAAAATATAATTAATTAAATTAGGTGTCAAAGTGCATTTGAAAATTTCATAATGAAAATCATGAATGGTCAAAATAATTTGTGGCTAATAATTTATTATTGTACAAAATATATGTTATAAAAACAAAGAATAAATATAATGAGAATACAAAGAAAATTTGTTGTCCCAGGCAATCTCATTGTTATAGCAGGCTTAAACAGTTTTCAGTACTAGTCCCTGAGGCATGGTGCTAGTTATGGATTAATATAAATTCGTAACACAAGACTGTTGAATAGTCTACAATCTTCCAAAATAGAAGATTTTGTCTCCTATAAGAGAAGTATATGCCATCTTATTAATCGCCGAGGTCGCGTGCAGGTGAGGTGCTACAGTCTTCCAAAATAGACGATTTTGTGTTAATAACACCATTTTAATCGCGTTATCAAAAAGAACATTGGTAAGTTGTGTCGATTCGCTCCTTCCACATGTTAATAAAGGTGTTTAGTCTCTTATAAGAAAACTTACCATCATATCATCGAGGTCGCTTGCGGGCGAGGGGCTACCATCTTCTATAATAGACGATTTTGTACTAATAATATCAATTCAGACGCGTTAACCATGAGAAACATTGTTAACTTGAGTCTATTCGCTCCTTCTACATGTTAATAAAGATGTTTAGTCTCCTATAACAAAACTTACCATCACATCGTCGAGGGCGCTTGCGGGCGAGATGCTCAATCTTCTAAAATAGACAATTTTGTACTAATAATATCAATTCTGATGCGTTATCCAAGAGAAACAGTAGTAATTTAAGTCGATTCGCTTCTTCTACATGTTAATAAAGGTGTTTACTCTCCTATAAGAAATCTTACTAACACGTCGTCGCGGTCGTTTCCGATCGAGGCGCTACAACATTCCCAAAATATACGATTTTGTGTTAATAATATCAACTCTGACGCGTTAACCATGAGAAATATTGGTAATTTGACTGGATTCGCTTCTTCATCATGTTACAGAGAAGTAAACGATTGGTATTAACGCTAAACTAAACTAAAATGGAGCATGACGGGCCAAATGCTCCATTTTAAACTTTTTGTAAGAATCTCTTGAAAATAACATTATCACATCGCCATTTACCTTTACGACTTTTCTTAATAAATAGATCGAATGTAGAAGGTGGGGCAAAGCTAGTGTCATGTAAATATGCTATAATTTCTGCAGAAAACTTAAAATACTTCTAGAAATCTTAAAACATTTCTAAAATCTTAAAATACTTCCAAAAGACTTGATATCGCTTCTAGAAGACTTGATCTGCTTCCGAAAAACTTGATATTTCTTTCAGAAGACCTGATATGCTTCCAGAATACTCGGCACTGCATCTGGAAGGCTTCATATTACTCCCTAATGATTTAAAATGCTTTCAAAAGATTATAAATATTTCCAAAAGGCTTGAAATGTTTCTAAAAATCTTGATACTGTTTCCAGAACACTCAATACAGCCTATGAAAGACTTAAAAGGGTTTAGCATTGTCACACCAGACGTTTTCTAATGACCTTTTAAATTATAATCCTATTTTGCTATTTATTTGCTTAGATTTTCAGTTATAACTCAAAAACAATGGCTTATCGAGGCATTCTGAGTCTTCTAAAAGCATTTAAAGCCAGCATAAAGTTTTCTAGAAGCAATATCGAGACTTCTGGAAGCAGTTTAAGTCTTCTGAAAGTATTTCAAGTTTTCTGAAAGCAGTACCAATTCTCCTATAAGCAGTATCAAGTCTTCCAGCGGCACTACTGAATCTTCTGGAAGCAGTTTAGGTCTTCTTAAAACATTTAAAGCCTTTGGAAGCAATGTCAAGTTTTCTAGAATCAGTATCAATTCTTCTAGGGTCAGTATCAAACTTTCTTTGTAGCGCCTCGCCAGCAAGTAAGCTGGCAAGATATTATTAGGGTCAATAAGTGAAACATAAATGTTATCACAAATCGCAATAATTAAAATGTGATAAGATGAGAGTGACACACAAGAGTTTTTTAAAAGAACTATCAAGGCAATGTTAATTATTGAAAATCAGTCTCAAAGAGCCCTAGGCTTGTTTCAACAGCATATTAACATGTTTCCTAAAGTTTAGTGACTAACAGACCCACTCAGAGGAATAAACATATTTCCTAGCGAAATGTGATAAAATCTGTCGATATGTTTTTTCAATATGGTAGAACCAAATAGGATCATTTAAGTTTTCTTTCATTAATTCTTAGACAGCATTCCCGAGCCCCCCTGACAATATTAAATAGATTAGCTTTGAACTTGTTAAGCCCTCCTTCAAAATGGTTTTCAGGAAAGGACAAGGAGATCTGAGTGTCATAAGCATAATAATGAATTTTACAAAAATCAACAAAACTGTTAAAATTTATAACACAAATCGTAAACAAGGTGGACAATCTCCAAAGGTCCCCGAGGCGTTACCTAAACCGAGACTTTACCTTCTACGTTTAAGATAACTGAAGAAAAAATCCAGCGCAACAGAGTATATATGTTTAGAATGGACAATACTAACAATAAACTATGCTTAAGTGCCTTCGAAAAATCTAGCAATCGTAACATTTATTGGAGTCAGTAGCTAAAGCAATGGCATCAACTATGTTATTCAGAGCAGACTAACATCCATGCCCCTTCCTGAACCCAGATTAGTTCGCCGGAATTGTGTGCTTAGGGAAGAGTTGGGTTGGAAGAATTGATTATTCTTCTCTCGAAGAAGAATAATCAATGGTATTAGAGACTTTACATACTGTGGTCGTCACTGAAACGACTCAAACCTCTGATATACAAGGTTGGCCCCAATACCGATTCCTACGGCACCCCAGACACAATTTAAAGATCTCCGAGGCTTTACCTTCTACGTTTAAGATAACTGAAGAAAAAATCCAGCGCAACAGAGTATATATGTTTAGAGTGGACAGTACTAACAATAAATTATGCTTAAGTGAAAAATTATTTTATTTTTCGAAAAATCTAGCAATCGTAACATTTATTGGAGTCAGTAGCTAAGGCAATGGCATCAACTATGTTATTCAGAGCGGACTCATATCCATGTTCCTCCCTAAACCCAGATTAGTTCGCCGGAATTATGTGCTTAGGGAAGAATTGGGATTAAATGGGATTAGACACTTTACGTACTGTGGTCGTCACTGACTTCAACCTCTGATAATTACCGCTGCCGCCAGGAACAGTATTTCGCGCTACCTAATTTTTATTGTTAGTCTGCAGGCGGTTACTATTTCAGAACAGTAGGTTCTTGCACTGAGGTTCTAAGGAAAAGTTAAATCAAACGACTTGTGTGTATTCCCAAAACCAGTAAATAATTTCCAAATTATTAGTTCCCTCTCTCTTCGTTGCCACAGCGAAATCAATTATACTTAACTTTAATTATACTTTACTATTTTATTTTACTTGACTTCAATTGACTTGCTTGATTCAAGCAAGTCAATATTGAAGTAACCACACAAGACACAGAGATCATAGCAGGGACGAATTAAGGAAAGCATAGTTTCCAGCTCTTCAATATAAAACCTTTTCTTGTGCAGTTCCGATCTATAACTGACAGCTAAACAGATTTTTAGTTTATTTATAATAAAGGATATCCAGCAATCAGCAGTTTATGTTGAGAAACCACTCCATGTACAAGTGTCCAAATTTCTATAGGTTTGCAGGGTATCTTGGTAATTATGAAAGATAGAAAGTTGTGGTTTTCGCGAACCTGACCTGCTTTTTTGTGAAATTTATAACGCCGCAAACCGAATTTTCATAGCCCTCTTCGTTTTTGATATACAGGGAGTTTCTGAAAATATACGATTTTCAGACACCCCCTATATCTCGGCTATCTGGAAACTTAGCAAAAAAGTAAAACCGGGTTCTAATAGATTTTTTCATGTAGAATTTAATGGTGCACATAGATGTTTTGTAGTCATCACGGTTTTTGAGTTATACATACTTATGTTTTTTTAAATGGAACCACCTATATTTTATATTTTTGTTGAACTAGATTTTCTTCAAGCTTTTCAAAAATATATAAGACTTTATCTTTATACTTCAAAGTATTATATACAGGATGAGTCAATAGTGTGAGGACGGAAGATTGTGGCCTTACTGTTATCATATATGTCATCATACATTACTATCAAGAGCTGCATCGACTAAAATTATCTTCAACTATACAGGGTGTTTCACAATGCCAGATTCTGTATAATATTATCCAATAGTATTAGTGTGGTTTCAGTGACCATAGCTTTGTTTATCGATATGCCAAATTGCAATGTTCAATATTTAATAATAGTGGTGATAATGAATTTTAAGTCACTACAGGATTTTCCAAAGATTTTCACAAAATGATTAATAACTTGGCAACCTTGCATTCAAAATATAAAAACAAGATACACATTTATAGCATTTAAGACAGGTAATCAATATATGCAAAAAGATGTATAGGGTTTCATTTAAAAGAATGAAGTTGAATACGGGCCTGAAGCAGTGAACCACTCTGTATAGCAGAAAATAATTTAGATCGATGCAGCTGTGACAGTTATGTATGATGACATAAAAACATTTTTTTTATTTTCAACGGTAAAGCCACAATCTTCAGTCCCCGCACTATTGACTCACCCTGTATTGTAATACTTTAACTTAAATGACTAGAAAACGTTCTACGTGCACTGTTGAATTCTACGTGAAAAAATCTATTAGAACCTGTTTTCACTATTTTGCTAAGTTTCCGGTAGCCGAGATACAGGGGGTGTCTGAAAATCGTATATTTTGAGAAATTCCCTGTAAACCCATCGAAATTTGGACACCCTATGCACGCATTAAAAATCGTATTAGCCTTGTTTATAGATATACGTATATATCTATAAACAAGGCCTAATTGGAAGAGCCGATTATTCGGCTAGTTTTTAGTCTGCGATTAGTCGGCGATTAATCGGCTCATTAAACAATAAAACCGATTAGTCGGCGTTTATTATAATGCTCAAAAAATATACCAACGAAAAATAAAATAAGAATAATGTTATATATTTATTTATTACAAAGTGAAAAATGATTAATTTTTGAATGTGGGTGTACTTTAAAGTACCCATACACGCAATTTCTTTCTCAACTTTGCTCAGAAGATTAAAATTTTCATTATAAAAATAACACTTTACCATAAATATCTGTATTACGAAAGAAAAACCGAATATACCGTGTTATATAATTATCGTGACCCACGTGAGTGCTGTAATTTTAGGTGCGTATCTGAATGTTTAGTGGCAGAATCGGTATTTCTAAATTAGTAATTAGACTGTAAGCAGATGTTGATACCTGATCAATCGAATGTTATTGTTGTGATTTTTTAGTGCCTTTATGTTTCGAAATAGTTCTAGGAAACAGAATTATCATTTATATAATAATATAATTCTATTAAATAACAGAAATTTTCGTCGCGTCCAATACCAATCCTGTGAATTTTGGGTACATAATTATTTAACACTGTACATCTCGACATCATACTTGTTACAATCAGTGTTGAGCAAAGTGTCGATACTTGTCGATGGTATCGATACCTACCTCAGTATCGATATTCGCTACCAGCAAAGTATCGGTATCGAAGTATTAAAAGTATCGAAGTATGAAAAGTATTGAAATATCGAAAGTGTCGAAGTATTGCAACTTGTTTTATGTATACAGAAAATTGATATTACAGTATATTTAAGATCGATATACATCAGATCAAGATCTGTCCTAAAATACTTCAAGAGAGCTAATATACTTTGAAGATGACAGTCAATATGTGGTTTTTCATTGTTATTTCAATTCCTGTTACAATAACTCAAAATTTTACGTATGTTCTTGTTTTTTCGCGATGAGTACGATAATCAAGAAAAATTATTAAGAACATATTGAATCTATATGTTCTTAGTAAGAGTTGAAGTGCGGAATTTATTTCTCTTTTATTTTGTCTTTATTATTTCCACCACTTTAACTCCAAAATTAAAATCTACGAAGGAAAGTACATAAAAAATGTTCTTATTATATACTTTATTTTATGATTAAAATATTATTTCCAATAATTCGATACTTTCGATACTTTGAATAGTATCGCTACCACAAACGGATTAATACTCTATATCTTATTTATGCTACCGTCCAGCCCTAGTAGTTACTAAAGAGAAATGGAATATTAATGGAAAAACAGCACATATTAATCACAGACATGTTAAGTCTGTGATTAACTAGTCATTGGACGGCTTCTTTCCGAGATGTAGCTGATAGGTTTAATATTAGTATAAGTTCCCTACAACCTGTAATTCAATAAAAAATTTATTTTATAAGCAAGCTATTAGACGAAGTAAAGAGAGACGTACTGAAACAATGAAAGAAAATGCAGAAAGACATTTTCGTACAAATTAATATCCTACAGTGATCAGATGTGATCATCTCTCATCCTTCATTTTGTTTTTTATTTCTACTGTTCGAGCTGTGGCAAAATACGGTGCTAGTTCGCAATTAATTGTCGATAAGAAATCATAATTTTTTTTATTAATTGATACGTAGTTCTCTGTTCGAATATACCAACTGTAAACAAGTTAGCAGACTACAAAGTGATGCGTAGGAGCTTTAAGGCATAATAGCTCATGATATATGAAGCCTTTAAGATAATGTACAATATTTGGATCAGTAATAGCTCATCTTATGAATAAGTTAGCAGACTTCAAACTGATGAGCAAGATTTTGGAGACATAATAGCTCACCCTGTCAACGAGTTGGCAGTCCTTCAAATAATATATAGTCTATGAAATAGAATTAACTCATGCTATCAACAAGTTTGCAGACTTTAAGCTGATGAGCAGGTCTTTGGAGATATAACAGCTCTCAACAGTCTTTAAGATAATGTACAGTGCTTTGAACAGTAAAAAGATAGTATATAGGTGTCCGGTATCTTCCGGATCAGAGGTATACAGCGATGTAGAGCACATTATTTCGAGACGATTTGTCTAAAAAAATTTCTTCACATTGCTTATAACAACCGCACTGGAACTGTTTAAAGATGTCCAATAGCGATCCTGGAAAACGACTGAAGAGGTCACCTTATCACTTCCCTGCTTCGAATTTATTGTGCTTTTACATATTATGACACATACCTTATTGAATTATTGTAGTTAAAAAATTGAAACATATTCATTTTTATTCTCTTAACCTTTAATGATATGTATCTTATCACAACAATTGAATTATGAATGTTTCAAAGAGAAAAATCAATAAACAAATTCTTATGAGAAATAATCGCGTAAGAAACGGATGATAGGCGGGGAGTTGGACCGATTTCCTGAGTTTGATTTACGACCTCCTCTGTCGTTTTCCAGAATTGCTACTAGACGTCTTTTAAACAGTTCTCGTACAGTTGTTATAAACAAAATGAAAAAAATTTATTAGAAAAATCATCTCAAAATAATGAACTCTACATCGCTGTATACCTCTGATCCGGAAAATACCGGACAGTCTGTATAATCGGTGGAACAAGATTATGTTGCCAACAAGTCGGCAGTCATTAAGATAACATATAGTCTATGGTACAGTAATAGCTCATGCTGCCAACAAGTCTGATGAGAAGGACTATAGAGACATAAAAGCTCATGCTGCCAACAAGTTGACAGTTGTTAAAATAATATATAGTCTATGGAACAGCTATGTTGTCAGCAAGTTGGCAGTATGGAGACACAAGTACTCATAGTGTACAGTGTTTGAAACAGTAATAGTTCATGCTGTCAATAAGTTGACAAATTTCAAATTGATGAACATGACTTTGTAGACATAATAGCTCATGCTGCCAATAAGTTAGCAGTTGTTAAGATAATGTGCAATGTTTGGAACAGTTCTAACTCATGTTCCTAGTAGGTTAACAGACTTTCAAATGATGAGCAGGACTTTGGAGATATAAACACTCACACTGCCAACATGTTGGCCGTCATTAAGATAACGTACAGTATCCAAAAGTAAAATCTAGGAAGAAAGTACATAAGAAATATGCTTATTATGCACTATTATTTCGATATTTTCGATACTTTTGATACTTCGATACTTTCAATAATTCGATATTTTCGATACTTTAAATAGTATCGATACCTTCGTGGTCAATAACTCATTTAAAGTATCCCAGCCCTAGTTACAACAAAATTATGTAGCCTTATATGCTACATAATTTTACTACGCTTCCAAAAGTATTCGAACACGTCCGAACTTTGGAATGATCGGCATTGGGCGATTAATCGGCCCTTTTAAGGCCGATTAGTCGGATAGTCGTTAGTCGGCCAAAATCATAGTCGGCCCAACATTAGTTTTTGTTATTAAATTAATATTTTTTGCATTAATAAAACAGTCATACTACATGACGCCAGATGGCGCCGTTTGAATTTTAAAAAAAATTATTTTTAGGTTTATTCCAAAATAATAAGAAATAGACCTATCGAACCTTATATATTTGAAATCAGAAAAAAATAATGAATTTAATAAGCCAAAAATCAGGGTTTGTTCCATTTAAAAATGACAACTTTAATTTTTTTAGAAATAGCGAAAAGAAAAAATAGGTGTCTATATAATGTCATTGTTATAATAGTCCACCTATAATAATAACCATGATATTAATTATTTTACATTTGCAATTTTGGCTCCTAGGAAAAAACAAAAGAGGTCTTCCACATTGGAATTAATACAGGGTGTCTCACGTAACTGGTTCATTAGAACTTTTTTAGGTTACACTACTCGTAGAGGCTTGAAATTTTGGTTACATGGGGTGTCCATTATGATCTTTTAATCTAACATATTTTCAAGATGGCTACTACTTCCGGTCTACCGGAAGTAGACCTGAACTTCGTTATTTTAAATGGAATGTTATAGTTTTTATTACGCCATTCAATTATACGTAAAAAAATATGTTGACTTTAATAGCAGTTGTTGGTACCTAGCGTTTTTTTTGTTTTCGAGTTATTTTGATTTTAAGTGTTTTTTGGCAAATATCACCATGCTCTTTCCAAGCACATATCGTATATATTTGGTATTTATAATTAATTTCGACGTTCAACCACTTGCTGTTTCTTCTAAAATGTTCTAAAGTTGTCCTGGGAGGGGTTTATAAGTATTTATACGAAAAGTGTGGTACTTCCCCTAAATCTAAAATGAATTTACAACAACCGGACCGGCTGTTTACTTTCTTTTGACGCGTAAAAATCGGGGTATTTTTACTCTAAAGGGGATTTACCTTTAGAGGAAAGGGATAGGGATTTATTGGCCACAACTTCCGGTCTACCGGAAGTAGACCTTAACTTCATTATTTTAAATGGAATGCTATAGTTTTTATTAGACCATTCAATTATACGTAAGAAAATATGTTGACTTTAATAGCAGTTGTTGGTACCTAGCGTTTTTTGTTTTCGAGTTATTTTGATTTTAAGTGTTTTTTGGCAAATATCACCATGCTCTTTCCAAGCACATATCTCAGCCAACATTAATTCAAAAACGTCTTGCATTGGTACCATAATTCCTCATATGCTGTTAAATAGATTTTCACTTGCTATATCAGTATGTCTTATATAGACTGGTCAAAAATTGAGTTACCGTTTCTCTGTATTCAATTGCGCGAAAGTCGAAAATTTTAAATGGAACGCCCCATATTTCTTTAGCCTATCAAAACGGGAATTTAATTCTCTACAAATTATCTATAAACATTGCTATACCTATTTATTATAGTTTTCTTCATATTGAGTATTTAATGAAAATAATCCTACACAAAATGCTGGAAGTCGGTTGTATTTTTATTAGAAGGCTATGACATTTGACACTATGACACTGACGAGTTATTGTACCAATGCAAAACGTTTTTGAATTAACGTTGGCTGAGATATATGCTTTTAAAGAGCATGGTGATATTTGTCAAAAAGTACTTAAAACCAAAATAACTCGAAAACAAAAAACGCTAGGTACCAACAACTGCTATCAAAGTCAACATATTTTCTTACGTATAATTGAATGGTCTAATAAAAACTATAGCATTCCATTTAAAATAATGAAGTTAAGGTCTACTTCCGGTAGACCGGAAGTTGTGGCCATCTTGGAAATATGTTAGATTAAAAGATCGCAATGAACAACCCATAATACCAAAATTTCAAGCCTCTACGAGTAGTGGAACCTTATAAAGCTCTAATGAACCAGTTACGTGAGACACCCTGTATAATAAAAGAGATAGAATGTATAGAAGCATGTAGGCTACTTTTTTTTTCTTAGTTTTCTAGACAGCATAATAACATACTAACATTGTTTATAGATATACACTCAGCAGCAGAAGTCTGCGTACAAAAAACTTGTAATACTTTAATTGAAAAAATAAGAGTCATAATCTAATGTGATAAACTTGATTTTTTTTATATTGTATATTAACTACATATAATTCTATTAACAAAATATGCATCAATAAAACAAAAATATTAGTTACAAAAAAAATTAAAATTAAAAATTCTCCAAATAATGCGTATGCAAAAATCTGCGTACAAATAAAGACGCCTTCTCCAAAATATAATTATTTATTTAAATACGTAGTTGGCGATGTACGCTTTCCGATTCAAATAAAAGATAATCGGTGTCAATTATATTAGCAGAGGCTTAGAAGCTAAAAGTTAGAATGGACACGAAAGGAAAGGAAATTGAATTGGGAGAGAGAAAAATTATTGTAAAGTTATGGAAAGAGGGAAAATCTTTTCGAAAAATAGAAGAAACTGTCGGCAGGTCACACTCTTCCATTCAAAGAGTAATTAATAATTATAAAGACACTGAAGATTACCTCTCACGTCCGCGATCTGGTAGACCACCCCTTTTAACAAACCGAGAGAAGCGAAAAATTGTACAGCAGGTTAGAAAAGAACCTAGGCTGGCGGCAAAAAAATAGTAGAAAATGTACAAGAAGAATTTCATAAAACTATCAGCAAAGATACGGTGAGAAGGACGTTAAAAAAAGCTAACTATCACAGTCGCGTTGCACGAAAAAAGCCATTTGTGTCAGAGGTCATTCGTCAGAAGCGGATCGCCTTTGCAAAAACCTTTTAGACAAGCCCATTGAATTCTGGGAGAAAGTTCTCTTTACAGATGAGAGCAAATTTTGCATTTTCGGCATTAAGGGTAAACAACTTGTATGGAGAAAACCTAATACTGCCCTTAATACCGAAAATTTGAAAGCGACTGTAAAACACGGAGGTGGTGGAGTTATGGTTTGGGGGTGTATGTGCACCAAAGGGGTGGGAAGGTTGGTTTTCATAACATCGACAATGGACCATAAAATGTATATAGACATTTTAAAAGAAAATTTGAAGCCTAGCATCGAAAACTTGGGCTTGGGGCCCGAATACTTTCTTCAACAAGATAATGACCCCAAACTTTGCGCCCACAACACTAAGCTTTGGCTACTATACAATACCCCAAAGCAACTTAAAACATCTCCACAATCGCCGGACTTGAATCCCATCGAACACCTCTGGGATTTACTGGAACGCAGGATTCGGCAACACAACATAACGTCGAAGGAAACGTTAAAAAATGTTATGATTGAGGAATGGGCCAAAATCAGTTCGGACGAAACGAAGAAATTAGTGCACTCCATGCCTAAACGTTTAAGGGAGGTCATTAAACGTAAAGGTTATCCGACCTCATATTAATATAGAAACAATGATCTCATTTATGAATTTTTTATAAATACTGTCCTGACTTGTACGCAGATTTTTGCATACCCGTTATTTGTAGAATTTTCAGTTTTGATTTTTTTCTGTAACTACTGTTTCTGTTTTGTTGAAGCATATTTTGTTAATAGAATTATATGTAGTTAATATACAAAATAAAAAAAATCAAGTTTATCACATTAGATTATGACTCTTATTTTTTCAATTAAAGTATTACAAGTTTTTTGTACGCAGACTTCTGCTGCTGAGTGTATCTCGCCCATCATTACGTCGAATATTACGCCATATTATTGTTTTTCATTGTTTCACTCATACGTTCTTCTGCTGGTTATTTTTGGCAGATAAAAGCTAACAAACTAAACTTTATTCAATTGCAAATCATTCTAAAAATAATACCAATGATTATTTAAATAAACTATAAACTGTCAAAATGTCATAGCCTTCTAATAAAAACACGAACGGCTTCCAGCATTTTGTGTAGGATTTTGATAAAATACTCAATATGAAGAAAACTATAATAAATAGGTATAGCAATGTTCATAGATAATTTGTAGAGAATTAAATTCCCGTCTTGATAGGCTAAAAAGATATGGGGCGTTCCATTTAAAAGTTTCGACTTTCTCGCAATTGAATACAGCGAAATAGTAATTCAATTTTTGACCACGCTGTATAAGGTACACTGATATAACAAGTGACAATCTATTTAACAGCATATAACGAGTTATTGTACCAATGCAAAACGTTTTTGAATTAACGTTGGCTGAGATATATGCTTTTAAATAGCATGGTGATATTTGTCAAAAAGTACTTAAAACCAAAATAACTGGAAAACAAAAAACGCTAGGTACCAACAACTGCTATCAAAGTCAACATATTTTCTTACGTATAATTGAATGGTGTAATAAAAACTATAGCATTCCATTTAAAATAACGAAGTTAAGGTCTACTTCCGGTAGACCGGAAGTTGTGGCCATCTTGAAAATATTTTAGATTAATAGATCGCAATGAACAACCCATGATACCAAAATTTCAAGCCTCTACGAGTAGTGGAACCTTATAAAGTTCTAATGAACCAGTTACGTGAGACACTCTGTATAAGAAAAGAGATAGAATGTATAGAAGCATGTAGGCTACTTTTTTTTAATTCTTAGTTTTCTAGACAGCATAATAACATACTAACATTGTTTATAGATATACATGTATCTTAATCATAATCTTAATACACCCAAATTTGACCTTTAATCGTAATTTTTCCCCCTAAAAATTTAGTGATTTTAACATTCTTAATATTGGCTGTACCGCCCGTCATTTCAACACCTGTCATCGGATTGGTTCGTTTGCGGTATGTCGTAAACGTATTCCTGATTCGAAACTCCAGAAAACGTTAAAAGTTCGTTATTACTAGAAAAGTTATGCAGTATGTTTATTGATAATCGCACAAATAATTAATAAAGTTAAATAATGGAATTGATTTAATTAGTTAACGTAGTGAACTTTTCGGTTTCATTTCATGTTGAGTGTTGGGAAATAACGTGTTTTTGTGAGGGTGAAGATTTTTTGACCACATTGCACTTGATTATTTTATACAAAAACACCGGCAACATGGATGACTTTGTAAAAATTGAAAAAATTGGCGAAGGAACGTACGGTATCGTCTACAAAGGTAGAAATAAGAAGACGGGGAAATTGGTGGCAATGAAAAAGATCCGGTAAGTTTTTAATTCACAATTTGATTTAATCTGCGTTTAAGAAGTTGTACTAAAAGTTCTAAATGATTCTGTAGACTTGAAACTGAAGATGAAGGCGTACCGTCCACAGCGATAAGAGAAATCTCGTTATTAAAAGAACTTCGACACGAAAATATTGTTTTATTACAAGATGTTCTCTTAGAAGAATCGCGATTATACTTAATTTTTGAATACCTACCTATGGATTTAAAAAAGTACATTGACCAACTTCCTAAAACCACCATGATGGATCCACGACTTGTAAAAAGTTATTTGTATCAAATAAACAGTGCCATATTATTTTGCCATCAAAGACGAGTTTTGCATCGAGATTTAAAACCACAAAATTTGTTGATTTCGAAAGATGGCAGTATTAAAGTAGCGGATTTTGGCTTGGGAAGAGCGTTTGGTGTACCAGTCCGTGTGTACACTCATGAAGTGGTTACTTTATGGTACAGAGCTCCAGAAGTGTTATTAGGATCGCCTCGTTATTCTTGTCCAATCGATATGTGGTCGGTCGGATGTATATTTGCTGAAATGACAACTAAGAAACCACTGTTTCAGGGTGATTCTGAAATAGATCAATTATTTCGAATTTTTCGCGTACTCCGTACGCCTACTGATGAAACATGGCCAGGCGTCAGCGCTTATCCCGACTATCATGCAACATTTCCAAAATGGAGCAACTATAATCTAGCTTCCCAAGTAAGCACTATGGAAAAAGAGGGATTGGAACTCCTCAAAGAAATGCTCATTTACGATCCATCAAAAAGAATTTCTGCTAAAGCAGCTGACACTCATCCTTACTTCCATAAGTTGGATCGAAATGTTTTACCAGAGTTTTATGATTAGATTTTTTAAAAATCGCGTTGGCGGAATGATTAGATGAAAACTTTTTTGTTTTATTGTTTCATGTTAGGAAGTAATTTAACAAGAAATGCCATAAAATACTTTTGAAAGAAACGGTCTCTCTTTAATTTACTTTGTATTAGTTATTTACTTTTGATATAAATACATTGATACTTTCTTATAAAACGCTGTGTTTTTGAGTCAATACTAAGTAAATTAATTTATTTGTAAATATCCTGTATAACAAGTCCAACTTTCTCTTAAGAACTTCGAAATGGTTTATGTCTAACAGAAAAATAGTTTGATACTTCATCTCTGCTTTAAAAAAATAATTAATGTTTCAATATTAAATTATTGTGTTTCCCGTTATAAAAAAATATAATGATGTATTATATGTGGGAAAAAGGTTAAATTTTAGCTTTCGGTTTTTGTCTCAACACAACCTCAAGCTAAAATCTAATAGTAATACTTTTTTCCCATGTATAAAAATAATTGCTGCTATTATTGTTTGATGCACAGAGATTAAGTAAATAATTTTGAAGATGTGTTGTGCAAAAAAAAAAAATAATTAAAAAAACAGTGTATAAATACCAAAACCACAAAGAAATGGTAATTAAATGAAAAGGAAACACTACTAAAGAGATAATACTTGAGATTCTTTATGGGTAAGAAGCTACAATAAGGGTTGCCCCATTACACACAGACTGTCATGATTAGTCAATTTTAATGTGTTACATATAGGCATAGGATTATGATTATGTTTGTTATTTTTTATTATATAGCTTATAATAAAAAATAACAAACGCAACAAAATTAAAACTATTTCAAAAGTTCAAAAAATATTTCAACACTAAATATTGAATTAATATTAAATAATAATTTTGAACTAATATTAAGTATTTATGAAATAAATTAATCTGAATCCATATTGGAGGCGGTAAGACTGGAAGAAATACAGTGTGTAATATAACATTTTTTTATAAAATTTTGATTATTCCCGCAGTTATAACAGTACCCCTAGAATTTGCTACTAAACTTTCAATTTGCAAGTGCACTACCCTTACAATTTTTTTAATGGGTGCAAAGTACCCATACATGCAAATGCTTCCAGCAAGTTTGATACTGCTTCAGAATGACTTGGTATACTTTCAGCAAACTGCTTCTATAAGACTTAATATGCTTTCAGAAGACTTAATACTGCTTTTTACAAACCTAAACTGCTTTCAGAAGACTTGAAATGCTTCTACAAGACTTGATACTACATCCAAAAGACTTTAAAATGCTTTCAGAAACCTTGTTATAGCTCCCAGAAGACTTGATAGTTCTTTTAAAAGATTTGAAATACTTTCTGAAAACTTAATATTGCTTCTAGATGACTTGAAACTACTTCTAACACACTTGAAATACTTCCACAAAACTGAAAATGCTTCTAGAAGACTTTATACTGCTTCCAGAATACTTGATATTGCCTCTGGAAGAGTTGATGCTTCTTTTAAAAGACTTGAAATGCTTTCAGAAAATTAACATGCTTCCAGAACGCTTGAACTGCTTCCAAAAGATTTGATACTGCCCCTGAAAGACTTAATAATGCTTCTAAAAGCCTTGCTAATGCTTCCAGTAGACTAGAAATGTTTCCAAAACACTTGCAATACTTCAAAAGACTTGATATTGCTTCTAGAAAATTTGAAATACTTCCAGAATATTTGATGTTGCCTAGCGAAGATTTGAAATGTTTCTAGAAGACATGATAGGGATTCTAATTTGATATTGTTGCCAGAAAACTTAATACTGCTTCTAGAAGTTTATGTTACCGCTTGTAAACACTGCTGACGAAAGACATTTCCATTGCAAGCAAACCGCAGGCACCAGATACATAAGCGGTTTTTCACTCTTTTTTTTGAGAACCGTCATTCGTCGTTTGAGTTACAATCTGGTCCATTAAAGAAAAAGTGGCTACTCCTGTTCTTTAGAATGTAAGCCGTTTTTATTCAATTTCCTCGCAAATTGTCTTAATAATTGATGCAAACTGGAAATGAGATATGTCTGAAAAACTAATGTAAGAATTAATAAAACTCAAAACAAATAAAATCATAATAAATACACACTCCCTACCCCATTTAGAACAGAAAAATCAACGTTCTATGCTAGGGCAGTAATAGTAATGTATCGAACATGTAAGAAAGCCTTCAAATACTACTATTTCCATTGCAATGGATCAGCAGCCCACGTGGACCCCGTTTAGTGTATAGTATGTCTCACGAGGAGTGATGGTGATTCATTACATAAAAGTGAAGGAAACAGATGTACTGTTAGAAATCATTGGACTCTAACACATGTCAACTTACGGACGTAATATCTGTACCGCTTAACGAAAATAATTTGGGAAATCGATGAATCGCTATCACTTCTCGTGGTACAGACTGTAGCACCAGATCTATCAGTAATTTATCTGTTGGACAATTGACAATAATTGCCATTATTTTGAACAAGGAAGAAATACGAAAAAGTTTCGCACCATCTACACGCATTCCTTACCCCAAAACTCGTTTCTCGAAACATCCACGTGTAGAGCCAGGTGTTTGTTTTTTGGTGTGAATCAAATTGTTTCGTTCTGTCTATTTCGCATAATATAAGTGTGGATACCTGCTCCAAGGTGAGTATATCAAGATGTTATAATAGTCGTACGCTCCAGTTTTTTAAAATATGTATGGGTGCTGGGTGTTGAAAAAGCTAACTTGGGAAACGACGACGAATAACGGCTTTTCAACAAAAATTTACACAGCAGATGCTGGGACTGAATTCAATTCAGATAAAACTATCAACAAGTTGGATGGGTACTCTTTCGAAGAGTTTCAAGTCATGGAGCATTTCAATTCGTTTGAAAACAGTATCAAGTCTTCTGGAAACATTTCAAGTCTTTCAGAGGTAATATCACGTTTTCTGGAAGCATTTCAAGTTTTTTAGAAGCAGTATCAAGAAGTATTTCAAGACTTTTTGAAGCACTATCAAGTCTTATGGAACCTGATCAAGTCTTCTGGAAGCATCTAAAGTCTTTTAGAAGCAGCATTTAGTATTCCTTAGGCGGTAACGAGTAGAGATGTGACGAATAGTAATTTAGCCGAATTCCGAATATTCGGCCAAATTGCAACCAAATATTCGGCCAAACCGAATATTTCTCGAACTTGGTGCTTCCCCGAGTTCTATCTTGGTTACATTCGCCTTACATGTCTGAACTTGTTCGTGTACGAAAAATTTTTCTACTGCTTATTCGGTAAGCGACAAGTGAGGTGAGAAGTATTAAGTTAAATTACTGAAATATGAGTAATCCAAAATAAATCGAAAGTTTGGCTGTTTTTCAAAGATTCTGAGGAGGGAAATAAAGCTTTATGTACAATTTGTAACGCTCTTATTTCAAGAGGTAGAAAAGGAAAATTGGCTACTACTAGTTCCCTTATAAACCACGTAAAAGGTAAGTATATTATATAAATGCTAGAAGATTGTTTGTTGCTTCTTAAGCCGCTGGAAGAGATTACTAAGTTGGCAAGTTCCTCCACTTCTAGCATTTCATCCGTCATTCCAAACGTAAAAACATTGATAAAATATTTATCTAAGGACGATCTCGTCTCTGAAAATTTAAGTGAAATGAGATTTGCTTTATTGGATGGGGTAAAAATAAGATTTGAAAAAATAGAAAAGGAAAAGAATTATTATATGGCAACGTTACTAGTAGTATAGATTAGCCGATTCTAGAACCTCCTCCTCGAACCTGCGTCCGAGGAGGAGGTTCTAGAATCGGCTAATTGTTGGAGGAGGAGGAGAAGGAGGAGGTTGTAGTATCTACTAATTTTTGGAGGAGGTTGTAGAATCGGCTAATTGTTGGAGGAGGAGGAGGAGGTTCTAGAATCGGCTAATTGTTACAAACCTACTAACCTTAAAAGTTGTAATGTGAGAGAAGTTTCCAATTAAGTTTTAATTATTTGCAACCTCCCCCCACGACGTCGATGGGTGACCATATCGAACACGTTGGCATATAGAACGTTATCATAATTTATTCTCTGGTTTCTTACTTGAAGGAATCACTTGGGAGGAGGTTGGACATTAATTGAAACCTCATTAATTGGAAACTCCTCCAATATTGCAACCTTTAATAGGAGTAGGTTTATACCAGTTAACCGAATCTGGAAACTTCTCCTCCTCCTCCTCCTCCTCCTCCTCCTCCTCCAACAATTAGCCGATTCTAGAACCTCCTCCTCGGACGCAGGTTCGAGGAGGAGGTTCTAGAATCGGCTAATCTATACTACTGTTACTTGATCCTCGATATCGTTTTAAATTTTTTTCGTCTGAAAACATATTTCTTATAAGACGCACCTTTTTTTTGGAGGCGTTTCAAAGAGAATTAAATTCCGAGAGCAGCAGTAGCGATGATGGAGAGGACAATGAAAAATTACCCTCTACAAGTGGGATCAATCGAAGCCATCATGTTTTCTGGGACTGCTAGAAAGACATAGCTTCATCTAGTAAAGTCGTCGAAGATTTCAATCCAAAAAATAGGATAGCAATTGAATTTGACAGCTATTTATCCAGAGAACTATTAAAACGAGACGAAGATCCATTTGTTTAGTGGAAAGCAAATTGTTTGAAATACTCCAAGATTAGTTATCTTGCAAAATTGTATTTATCCGCTTCATCAAGCACAATTTTCAGTGAGCGACTGTTCTCAGAAGCAGGAAATTTATAAGAAATCGTTTATTGCCAAATAGAGCTGCTCAATTAGTATTTTTCATGAAAATTTACCTTTAATTAATTTTGGTTATTAATTTTTTATCAAATAAAGTAGGTATGAGTTATCACGTCTTTTTTTGTTCGTAAACCTTGTTAATTTGTGATCTCCAATACAAAATTTATTAAAATATAAACGCGTATATATAAAACCGAATATTCGGTAATTGAGTCGAATATTCGGCCGAATACCGAATACTAAAAATGAGGCCGAATATGCCGAATACCGAATAATTATTCGGCTTCGGTCCCAACTCTAGTATCGAGTCTTCTGGAAGCAGTTCAAGTCAACCATGTATTTGGAGCCTATTCATATTCATCACCCATTAAAAACTGCATCCATGAATACATTTTCTGTTTTGCTTGAACACTCAGAGCACCGACGTATAATAGTGCATATATTTTCAAAAAGAAATAGAATACAATAGTAGAATTAATCTACTACAAATGTAAATTCTGGAAAAATGATGCAGTCTGGTGGAGTACCGATTTTCAACTACACCAAAATAGATATAAAAAAGAAAATCCGGCTGATATGATTATGGTATCACAAATCAGAATGCCAACGAAGAATGATCTGTTACAAGTAGAAATAGAAAAACTTACTAATTCATCACAAGTACTACTGTTTCATAATGAGTGGGCATTTTTTTTTCGAAATATTACAACCGAATACTAAGCAAGCGAGTCTCCCATCGAGCTTTTTATTTATTTATTTAGTTACCAATAAGATTTACACAAAACGCAAATGGCTTATTATGAAACAGGTATTGTGTCCATGCCATTTAAAATTTACTTCTTCTGAAAAATGGAAAATAAGTTAAAATTCACTTGCCTCGAGTTAACAATAAAGATAATTCGAAGAACAATAAAGAAAGAGACGTAATAAATTACAACTTGGTTTATAACATTCACAGAAAAAAAAATACTGCTACAGACAACTTCATACAATTTTATATAATCAGTCTATTCAACTTCATGTTGAATGAATGAATTATGTTAAATGTGGTGATATGTACAGTATGTCTACAATTATCAGTGCGTTACCGTGGTTTGTTAAAATTGCAAGTAGTTATGAACAAACATAGCAACATAACTACAGATCCACAGATATAAGTCGGAACATTCGTGGTTGTATAAACAGATTAGATAAAACGATATCAAGTAAAGACAGCGCTTTAGTACTGCTTGGAATTTCTCGAAAATGTCTTAAATACTGCCTGGAACTCAAACGGTTAAGAACTCCTTTAATTGTATCAACGTAAAATGGCATTCTTCAGACACATCACCTTGTCTCTCAACCTCTACAATTTTAACAAAGAATATTCTATAAACAGAATTTAACAATGGTTACTACCTAGAAGACAGCTGTATGTCTTCGAGGTATATGTCTAGCATATAGAAAATTCTCATTGTCACCCCTCTCCCCTCGAACTTTCAATTCGACTTGAAGAGGATCCTGATTAAATTTGGTGTAACACCACAATCGAAATATAACTAGAGCTGTTGGTTTCGATTTGATTGAAGCAGTATACATTAAGCAGCTTTTTGGATTAGCTAATGTTTACTTTCAAAGAGATGTTATTAGCAGGGCCACTCTAACCACAGGGCTAACTGGGCTTTAGCCCTAGTGCGCCAGATCTTAGGGAGTGGCAATTTTTGACACGAAATGTACACTCAGCAGCAGAAGTCTGCGTACAAAAAACTTGTAATACTTTAATTGAAGAAATAAGAGTCATAATCTAATGTGATAAACTTGATTTTTTTTATTTTGTATATTAACTACATATAATTCTATTAACAAAATATGCTTCAACAAAACAGAAACAGTAGTTACAGAAAAAAATCAAAACTGAAAATTCTACAAATAACGGGTATGCAAAAATCTGCGTACAAGTCAGGACAGTATTTATAAAAAATTCATAAATGAGATCATTGTTTCTATGTTAATATGAGGTCGGATAACCTTTACGTTTAATGACCTCCCTTAAACGTTTAGGCATGGAGTGCACTAATTTCTTCGTTTCGTCCGAACTGATTTTGGCCCATTCCTCAATCATAACATTTTTTAACGTTTCCTTCGACGTTATGTTGTGTTGCCGAATCCTGCGTTCCAGTAAATCCCAGAGGTGTTCGATGGGATTCAAGTCCGGCGATTGTGGAGGTGTTTTAAGTTGCTTTGGGGTATTGTATAGTAGCCAAAGCTTAGTGTTGTGGGCGCAATGTTTGGGGTCATTATCTTGTTGAAAAAAGTATTCGGGCCCCAAGCCCAAGTTTTCGATGCTAGGCTTCAAATTTTCTTTTAAAATGTCTATATACATTTTATGGTCCATTGTCGATGTTATGAAAACCAACCTTCCCACCCCTTTGGTGCACATACACCCCCAAACCATAACTCCACCACCTCCGTGTTTTACAGTCGCTTTCAAATTTTCGGGATTAAGGGCAGTATTAGGTTTTCTCCATACAAGTTGTTTACCCTTAATGCCGAAAATGCAAAATTTGCTCTCATCTGTAAAGAGAACTTTCTCCCAGAATTCAATGGGCTTGTCTAAGAGTTTTTTTGCAAAGGCGATCCGCTTCTGACGATTGACCTCTGACACAAATGGCTTTTTTCGTGCAACGCGACTGTGATAGTTAGCTTTTTTTAACGTCCTTCTCACCGTATCTTTGCTGATAGTTTTATGAAATTCTTCTTGTACATTTTCTACTATTTTTTTGCCGTCAGCCTAGGTTCTTTTCTAACCTGCTGTACAATTTTTCGCTTCTCTCGGTTTGTTAAAAGGGGTGGTCTACCAGATCGCGGACGTGAGAGGTAATTTTCAGTGTCTTTATAATTATTAATTACTCTTTGAATGGAAGAGTGTGACCTGCCGACAGTTTCTCCTATTTTTCGAAAAGATTTTCCCTCCTTCCATAACTTTACAATAATTTTTCTCTCTCCCAATTCAATTTCCTTTCCTTTCGTGTCCATTCTAACTTTTAGCTTCTAAGCCTCTGCTAATATAATTGACACCGATTATCTTTTATTTAAATCGGAAAGCGTAAATCGCCAACTACGTATTTAAGTAAATAAGTATATTTTGGAGAAGGCGTCTTTATTTGTACGCAGATTTTTGCATACGCATTATTTGGAGAATTTTTAATTTTAATTTTTTTTGTAACTAATATTTCTGTTTTATTGATGCATATTTTGTTAATAGAATTATATGTAGTTAATACACAAAATAAAAAAAAATTAAGTTTATCACATTAGATCATGACCCTTATTTTTTCAGTTAAAGTGTTAGAAGTTTTTTGTACGCAGACTTCTGCTGCTAAGTGTATGTAGCTCCATTTATATTTAAATTTTTTGCGGAATAAGGACGCATTGATATGTGTAGCCCACGGGCGCGAAATTTCTTAGGACGGCCCTGGCTATTGGCCATCCAACTCATTAACAGTTTTGTAAGAGCACCCACGTATTCGGTGTCTATGCTTTTGAACACTTATTTGTATTAAAATAAAACGAATTGTAAAACGTTATTTTTTTAATAGACATCTGTTGGTAAAACCGACTCAGTTGATACTTTATCTAGAGCAGCAATTAATTGTTTGTCTTCATCTTCGCTTGTATCAGTGTCGTAATCGACTGATCTTTCTTCGTCTTCAAATTCAACCTCGTAACTTAAAGTAACATTGTCTTTATCAAATTCTGTTTGTTCGTATGTGAAAATTGCGATTTCCAAAACTTTATCTCCGAATGTATCCATATTTAACACATCCAATTGGGACATATCCTCCTCTTCACCCAGCGAATCAAATATTTGACAAGAATATTTCCAACATGAGCTAATTTCACTTAAATTATCCATCAAGTGACTCAGATCGGGAATAAGGTTCGTTAGTTTGAGGAGAGAAGGTTTCACAATGGTTTTCAAAAACTTTTGATGCAATTCACAAACTGTATTGTATTCGATGTTTGGCAATCCAGTGCCGGGGAGATAATAATAAGATTTAGTTTCTCGTATTTCTTGATGGAGCAATCTAAATGCATTCAATGAAGACTTGAAATCCTTAAAAAGGGAAGAGAATTAAAATAATTATTTCTTTAACGAGTTAACTCTCACTCTTAAGTGGTCAGAATGGGTAGCTAAATGTATTATTGACCCAATTAAAACAAATCTAGTTTTTTGAGGCAGCAGTTTTAAGGAGAAGATCTATAAAGGAATTAATAATGGGTTAAACCTAAAGTATAGGTAAATTAAATAATCGTACGCTATTGAATCCTGTTGTTGGTTCTGTTACTAATTGGGGATTCCTACCAATATCGGTGTCGAGAATGTGTTTTTTAATTAATTCTAAAGTGGTTGCATAGATTTTGGCTGTAAAATCGTTAAGAAAATTACATTCCTGAAAAAGAAAATTTGAGTTTAAATGTATCAATGTACCCAACCTAAATCAGTAAAATTAAATATGTTTATTTATTAATCATAACTAATTAAAATTATTTTTTATATAAATTCAAAGTAAACGTTTCCCTAAAACTAAATATATTTAATTAACTTAAAATTAATAAGTAAGTTTAATTCTCCCCCCAAAATTTAGTGATTTTAACATTTTTTATATTGGCTGAACTACTTGTCATTTCTACATCTGTCACCGGATTGGTTCATTTGTGATATGTCGTAAACGATTCAAATCTCAAGAAAACGTTAAAAGTTCGTTATTACTAGAAAGGTTATGCAGTAATTTCACACAAAAGATTAATAAAGTTAAATAATGGGATCAGTTTGATTAGTTAAAATAGTGAATATGTGCTTTTCGGTTTCATTTCGTGTTGTGTGTTGAGAAATAACGTGTTTTTGTGAAGGTAAAGATTTTTTGATCACGTTGAACTTGATTACTTTATAAAAAACCATCGGTGATATGGATGACTTCGTAAAAATTGAAAAAATTGGCGAAGGAACGTATGGGATTGTCTACAAAGGTAGAAATAAGAAGACGGGGAAGTTAGTGGCTATGAAAAAGATCCGGTAAGTTTTTAATTTACAATATACCAAGTTTAAAAAGTTGTAATAAAGTTTTAAATGATTTTGCAGACTTGAAGCTGAAGACGAAGGCGTTCCATCCACTGCGATAAGAGAAATCTCGTTATTAAAAGAACTTCGACACGAAAATATTGTTTTATTACAAGATGTTCTCTTAGAAGAATCACGATTATACTTAATTTTTGAATACCTCCCCATGGATTTAAAAAAATACATTGACCAACTTCCTAAAACTACCATGATGGATCCACGACTTGTAAAAAGCTATTTATATCAAATAAACAGTGCCATATTATTTTGCCATCAAAGAAGAGTACTACATCGAGATTTGAAACCACAAAATTTGTTGATATCAAAAGATGGCAGTATTAAAGTAGCGGATTTTGGTTTGGGAAGGGCGTTTGGAGTACCTGTCCGCGTCTACACTCACGAAGTGGTTACTTTATGGTACAGAGCTCCAGAAGTGTTATTAGGATCAGCTCGCTATTCTTGTCCGATTGATATGTGGTCGGTCGGATGTATATTTGCTGAAATGACAACCAAAAAACCACTGTTTCAGGGTGATTCTGAAATAGACCAATTATTTCGAATTTTTCGCGTACTTCGTACGCCTACTGATGAAACATGGCCAGGCGTCAGTGCTTATCCTGATTACCATGCAACATTTCCAAAATGGAGCAACTATAATCTAGCTTCCCAAGTAAGCAATATGGAAAAAGAGGGATTGGAACTCCTCAAAGAAATGCTCATTTACGATCCAGCCAAAAGAATTTCTGCTAAAGCAGTTGACACTCATCCTTACTTCTATAAGTTGGATCGAAACGTTTTACCAGAGTTTTATGATTAGATTTTTCAAAACTTGTTGGCGGAATGATTAAATTAAAACTACTTCTTTATTTTGCATTGTATAGCCGTTCCATAATTTCATTTTAGGAAATAATTTAATAAGAAATGCCATAAAATACTTTTAAAAGAAGTCGTCTCTTTAATTTAAGTTGTAATACTTATTTCATTCTGATATAAATACTTTGATACTTTCTTATAAATCGCTGTGCTTTTGAATTAATACCTTATAATAATAGCCGTAGCTTTACTTTTAAGAGTTTAGAATAATTTGTCTAGTATATCTATACATAATTCTAATCTTTGATAAAAGAAAAGAAAAGCGGTTTCTAAGTTGGGTTATGCTAAAAAAATAAGATGATGAATGCATACCAAAACAGAAGAAATGTTAATTAAACGAAAATTACTATCCATAAGAAAAATGTAAGAACTTCTCTCACCTTTAGAATGTGAGGAATTTTATTTAAAGTTGATGCAAAACGATTTTTCTAAAAATCACGAAATATGCCATACTTTACACATGGCTGTTACATGCAGTATATACCTCCTAAAGAGATAAATTAAATGGTAAATTAAAGAGAAAATCCAAAATCACTTGCTGCTGAAGTTAGATTTAGATTCGTTTTTTTACAGTCGACCAGACCTAGAAATTTACCTATAATGAAAATAAATATTTATTTTTCTCATTAGTTAGGGAATGTAGCACCCAAAAATCATGTTAGAAACTTCACTTAGCGACCTTGTAACCTCTGCAAAGGGACAGACAGAAATTTAGAGGTGGGGGCGGAGGGTGAACAATTCAAAATAAGTGATTCTTAGGTGTAAAACGTAAATAATTTTTTTCTCAAAATCTAGGAAGTTTAGCACCCTGGAACCATATTAGAAAATTAACTTTACTAGAACTCCTCTGCAAAGGGATACACAAAAATTTAGAGGTGGGGTTGGAGGGTGAACAATTCAAAATAAGTGGTTCTTATGTGTAAAACATAAATAATTTTTTTCTCAGAATCTAACAAGTGTAGCACCCTGGAACCATATTAGAAAATTCACTTAACCCTCCTAGAACTCCTCTGCAAAGGGACACAAAAATTTAGAAGTGGGGGCGGAGAGTGAACAATTCAGAATAAGTGGTCCTTAGGTGTAAAACGTAAATAATTCTTCTCTCAAAATTTAGAAAGTGTAGCACCCTGGAACCATATTAGAAAATTCACTTAACCCTCCTAGAACTCCTCTGCAAAGGGACACACAAAAATTTAGAGGTGGGGGCGGGGGATGAATAATTTAAATTAATTCGGTTTTAGGTGTAAAACGTAAATAATTTTTTTCTCAAAATCTAGGAAGTGTAGCACCCTGGAACCATATTAGAAAATTCACTTAACCCTCCTAGAACTCCTCTGCAAAGGGACACTCAAAAATTTAGTGTAATTTAATTACACCTAAAACCGAATTAATTTAAATTATTCATCCCCCGCCCCCACCTCTAAATTTTTGTGTGTTCCTTTGCAGAGGAGTTTTAGGAGGGTTAAGTGAATTTTCTGTGGTTCAAGGGTGCTACAATTCCTAGATTTTGAGAAAAGAATTATTTACGTTTTACACATAAGAACCACTTATTTTGAATTATTCATCCCCCGCCCCCACCTCTAAATTTTTGTGTGTTCCTTTGCAGAGGAGTTTTAGGAGGGTTAAGTGAATTTTCTAATGTGGTTCCAGGGTGCTACACTTCCTAGATTTTGAGAAAAAAATTATTTACGTTTTACACCTAAAACCGAATTAATTTAAATTATTCATCTCCCGCCCCAACCTCTAAATTTTTGTGTGTCCCTTTGCAGAGGAGTTCTAGGAGAGTTAAGTGAATTTTCTAATGTGGTTCAAGGGTGCTAAAATTCCTAGATTTTGAGAAAAAAATTATTTACGTTTTACACCTAAAACCGAATTAATTTAAATTATTCATCTCCCGCCCCCACCTCTAAATTTTTGTGTGTCCCTTTGCAGAGGAGTTCTAGGAGGGTTAAGTGAATTTTCTAATGTGGTTCCAAGGTGCTACACTTCCTAGATTTTGAGAAAATTATTTACGTTTTACACCTAAAACCGAATTAATTTAAATTATTCATCCCCCGCCCCCACCTCTAAATATTTGTGTATCTCTTTGCAAAGGAGTTCTAGGAGGGTTAACTGAATTTTCTAATAAGATTCCAGGGTGCTACACTTCCCAGATTTTGAGAAAATGATTGTTCACTTTTTACACCTAAGAACAACTTACTTTAAATTGTTCACCCTAGGCTCCCCCTCTAAATCTCTGTCTGCCCCTTGCAGAGGAGTTAAAAAATCGTTAGGTTAATTTTCTAACATGGTTTCAGGGTGCCACATTCCCTAAATAATAAGAAAAATAATTATTTACAGTTCATTATAGGTATTTGTTTGGTATTTGTAAAAAAGTGAATCTGAATCTGCTTCAGATTCGAATCTGAATCTAACTTCAGCCACATCTGCTGAGATACTACAATATGATCCATTCAAGAAATTATGGTTATTACTATTATTCAGAAAGAAAGCCATTATTATTAATTGTCATTATTTCATTATTTCTATTGCTCTATTTACAAATGCTGTGAAATTCCCCAGTGAAACTCGATCGTTTATATCTGGAATTAATCTCCAAGGCGAATAATTTTTGTAAGCGTTTGATCAGGTTTCAAATGTGTTTTTATTTCTCTAACAAGGAGACATCGCAGTTGACTCTTCACCAATTTTGAAGAATTTTTTTATGGTAAATCTATATTGAATATGTATCACTTCTACCAGAGCTTTTGATTCAATGCCCCTTCTAAGGGACGTAATTTATTTTTTAAGTTTCAACACGTTTAAAGTTCATTTTAGTAGCGCGGTGGGTGATCGCCTAGCTTTGGTTCCGAATCCCTAGAAAGTGGATTATTTTGGTTTTTGTGTATTATTTATTAACAGCTTTAATTGATTTACAAACATGAATATAGACTATAAAAAAGTAATAAGTTGAAGAAAATACTTCGAAAAATAGTAAATAAAATAAGAAATAAGTCTATTTCGAGTCTCGATCCTAGAACTTCGGGACCGAAGTTCGGCGATCTCCCACCACGCTATAAACAGTAATTGAAAATCGATTTTCCTTGCGACATATAAAATGAACTTTAAACGTGTTGAAAAATAAAATTAAAAAAATAAATTATGTCCCTTATAAGGGGCATTGGATCAAAAGCTCTGGTAGAAGTGATACATATTCAATATAGATTCACCACAAAAAAATTCATCAAAATTGGTGAAGAGTCAACTGCGATGTTTCTTTGTAAGTCGAATTTCTCTGTAACTCGGAACTGATTTACTTTAGAATTGTTGCAACTTTTACCTCTATAAGTCGAATATGTATGCACAGAAGACTTTAGAACATAATCAAACTACATAGATTAGGACTAGAAACTACTAGACTCTTGAACCAAAACAACCCAAATAATCTTATTGTTTCGGAATCAGATGAGGGTGATCATAATCTTGACATTTCTATTTTTTTCTTTAAAACTGAAATTCTACTAATTTTTCTCTAACTCGAAGTTTTCCTCCGCTCACTTAGTGATTTGAGTTAAGGGAATTTTACTGTCTATTTTCCAGCTAAAAAAGATTTGACGAAAAAATCAATCTCCACTTCTTGTGTTCGGTTAAAATGCTATTCTGAGCGGTACTAAGAAGAAAATAAAAATGTCATTAACGGATTCTGTAAATAATAGAGTTGAATCAACCTGATTTATTTACATTTTTTATCGTTTGATCTTAAATTCGAATAAGAAAATTTGTGCTCAATTTTAGCAACGTAGGGAATAAAAAATTGGAAACCCAAATTAGCAATAATTGATAACATGTTGCCTTTAACGGCTATATTCATTACGTTTCGAAAAAATGAGTGCTGTATACTCTGCACTTGTACAGTTAAAAGGCTCTTTGGATATCGGTGATGTCTTATGCATATTACGCACATGCACACTCAGTTTTGGTGCATAACACATTCATTTAAGGCAGAACTGCTTGTTGGATGAGGGTAGTTGTTGCCCAGAAAAGAATTATTTAAGCCATATACGATCTTCAACCAGTATAGTATTTTTATACTGCTAAGATTTGACATTTCCTAATACAATAAAACCTCAATTATCAGTACTCCACGGGATCGGGAGGGGCACGGATAATCCAAACATTTTTATTTGTTGCATAATAATAGAAAGAAAACTGAACTAAGATAACTTTGTACATATTTATGCATGTAAGATATTTTTTCAAAAAAGGTATTTCATTTTGATTTGAGTTGCACATTTTCTAATTTTTTGCGTGGCGTATTTTGCGAAAGTTTAAAATGTCAGCAAGGTCCGAAAATTCATCCTGCTTAAAGTAGTATTTCAATGTCGTTACTCACTCGACTAATACCCTGTAATCATTTTTTTTCGTCTCCATTTTTGGATAAATAAGGGTGCGTTGTACTCGATTGACCGAAAACTTCTTCAACTATATCAATGTTGTTAAGAAGGTAATACCTCGGCTTATTTTCGTCATTTTCTCTCTTCAACTCAAAGGGCACTGTACTAATACGATTAGTTCAGATTTGGTTGCCTTTTCTTATCAGTTGCAAAGACAATGCTTCTTTCTCCAGTGCCATATATTTTATATTATATTATAAAAAGCTTTTTTTAATGGTGGTGTCATCCTACTTCATGTATATATTTACCACTGTAAAAATTTCATCTTTGATCGCAAGCGATTTCCAAAACTGCATCAGAGCAACTTCATCCAACAAATGTATCATTAATTCTTTCCGGTAAATGCGTTTTATTGTCGTAATGACACCCTGATCCATTGGTTCTTCAAATACGACTTTACTTTAAGAATAAACTTCTCATGAAACTAATCCCGGATGATGTCATAACTTATTCAAGCAACTTGTTGTTGATTGTAATAGTCACGTGGCTGTTTTGATATTCCTATCACAGTCAGTTTCAGTTTATGAAAATGTTATAACACGGATAATCGGGGTTCTATTGTATTTACACTTTTATAACCATATAATTTGTCCGTACTCATCTACACAGCTTTCGGTTCCCTAGCCATGAGTATGAAACAAGAAATAGCAAATTATTTGTTTTGAAGCATCATTCCTCAACATTGTTGGAGAAGTCACCAAACTACTGCTTTGTTGAATTATACAGTGCGTGCGTAAAATATAGAAAGATGAAAAAAATTTTTAACTGCTTGATCAACTTGGATAAAAAATTGCGTCCTTAAGCTACTTAAGGCGACTGACTACTTAAGTTACTTAAGTTCTGAGATAATATTATAAAACCCTTTTTTTAATGGGACACCTATACAGGTGTTCCCGTGACTCGGGGCATAAAATTAACCACATATACTAGAGCAAAAATGATGATGATTCGTGAAAAAAAATTATTATAAAAGTCTTCAAATGGCCAAGATATGGGCCATCAAAGTTCAGAAATTTTAACACATTTTTCTAAATATTTTCAAAACCATTAATGGTAGAGGGTTGAAATTTGGTACAGAGTAAACAAACATCATGCAAAATCATTGAACCAATTTTGACTTTGGCCGGATGACGGCAACCATGTTATACAGGGTGTTCCTAAAATTTGTTTGCTCAGAACTTTTTTGTTTGTTCGTAACCCTACATTTATTTTTGTAGTTTTTAATAGAAAATTTATTTTCGAAACTTTTTTCACTCTTTGAAAATTTTGATAACATTGACTGTTTTCGAGTTATACGCGAAACTGTTAAGCTTTGATTTCAATCGTAACAAATAAAACATATTCCGCAAGATCTGAGAAGGCGATGACAATTGAAAAACGAACTGATCTAATAACCATTATTTGCATAAATTTCTCAGTGTAGATTTAGTTAAATCCAGTGTTAATTTATTTTAATTGAATAAAAGAATGTAATTTCCAAAACAATAAATTTAATTTTCGCGGTAACAACAAACAAGAACATAATAAAAATTCTAAAAAAAATATGAACAAGAACAATAAAATTATAAACAAATGGTAATAAATAAAACAGAACAAAAAAAATACTAAAGCAGATGTTCAAAAACACTCCCGCCGGCTTCAATGCACGCCTGATATCGCCGTCTTAAATTAAAGCGCACTCTGCTGAGGACGTTGATTTCAGTTCGAAGTTGATCAAATGAATCAACAATTCGTAACCTCAGTTGATCAACTGAAGTTATTTCAACGCAGTACACAAGCGATTTAATGCGTCCCCATAAATAAAAATCTAGAGGTGTAAGATCCGGCGATCGGGGGGGCCAACTTATCGGTGCATCCACTCCTCGTCCAATCCACCGTTCCGGAAACCGTTCACATAGAAATTCTTGGACAGCATGTGTACTATGCGCAGGAGCACCATCATGCATATACCACATTTCTTGTCTTGTGTTTAAAGGAACGTCATCTAAAAAATCATTTAATTGCTCTAAATGTCCCCTGTATGTATGGCCATCCAGCCTTGACGGCAAGAAAACGGGTCCTATAATGACATCGCCCACAATGCCAGCCCAAACGTTAAGAGAAAACCTCCATTGCGATTTCCAAGCTTTCTTAAATCTTGGATTTTCGTCCGCCCAACTATGTGAATTTCTCAAATTGATGATTCCATCTTTAGAAAATGTCGATTCATCTGCAAAAAGTATTTTTTCTAAAAATTGATCATCAATTTGGATTTTGTGCTGCATTATTTGACAATATTGCAGTCGTAGTGGGTAATCAGCCTGTCGAACTTCCTGAACTTTATAACTATGATATGGATAAAGCTGTTGCTCGTGAAGAACACGCCAGATAGTTGTTTTTGACGTTAAAAAATGCCTCGCCATATCCAAAGTACTAGCTGTAGGATTTTCTTGTACGTAGTCTAGAATATCTTCTTCTAGTTCGGTTGTTCGGACTGATCTGACTTTACCGTTGTTACTAAAATTCGGCTTAAACGTCCCATTTTCCCTTAAACGGGTTTCAATTCTTAAAAATGTTTTTCGATTGGGCGCTCTGCGGTTCGGAAAGTTCTCCCGATAACGGTTAGCGGCTGCTACGGCGTTTCCATGACATTCTCCCAATGTCAAAATCATGTCAGTTTGTTCACTAAATGTATAATTGTCCATTTTGAACACGCAAAATTAATAAAAACTTCATTAACAAACTACTTTATGTTTAAACTACATAAGCAAGTTGACGGCTCAATTTGTTTTTTTTTTAATTGCCATGGCCAACTTTTTCGAAAATTATTGTGTTTAGTGTTACCATTGAAATCGAAGCTTAATATTTTCGCGTTTAACCCGCAAACGGTTAATATTATCAAAATTTTCAAAAATTGAAAAAAGTTTCGAAAATAAATTTTCTATTAAAAAGTACAAAAAAAATGTAGGGTTACGAACAAACAAAAAAGTTCTGAGCAAACAAATTTTAGGAACACCTGTATAACATAGTTGCCGTCGTCCGATCAAAGTCAAAATTGGTTCAATGATTTTACATGATGTTTGTTTACTCTGTACCAAATTTCAACCCTCTACCATAAATGGTTTTGAAAATATTTAGAAAAATGTGTTAAAATTTCTGAACTTTGATGGCCCATATCTTGGCCATTTAAAGACTTTTATAATAATTTTTTTCGCGAATCGTCATCATTTTTGCTCTAGTATATGTGGTTAATTTTATGCCCCGAGTCACGGGAACACCCTGTATAAGATGTCGCATTTAAAAAAGAAAACTTGATAATTAATCTTGATAATTAATTTTATCTTGCCGAAGGACAATTTGAGTTTGCAAGGTGTTGTAATATATATACAAAAATGTTTATCCAAATTGATCAAGCAGTTAAAAAGATTTTTTCATATTTTCATATATACTGCAGGAATACATGGATGGTTTCTTTTTAAGATGATAACCAATGCTATAGACTGCTAACGGGTGAAATTATATTTATTATAGAGTTATTAATGTTTTTAACATAGCAGGGATTTATGTCCAACCCAACCTAACAAAATAATTAAAGTAATAATAATTAAAGTAGGAATAGCGACACAAACATGTAGTAAAATTATTGATAATGCTAAATTATATCGTTAGTCAACTATTAAATTGTACACAACTATACTGATTTGTTGATGTTACTATATGGTTACAGATATAATTTTAATATAGTAGATCATAAGCAAGATTATTGATGTAACTCTAGAAGTGGCTAAGATAAAGTGAAAATGGGCTGGGCAGGTAAACATATAGAGAACAGACTGGACTAAAAGCAGAAACACGTTTATCTGATTTAACGTAATATGATGAGACGTCGCGTTACGCTGTTCCGCTAATTTTTTGTATTTGAAACTAAACGGATTTCATATTGTAGTACTCTTAAAGCATTCGGACAGAAAAGATGAAGTACAATTCAGACGAATATGAGAAAAAAATGGAAGAAGCTGAAGATGTTTAAATTTTACATTTAGTCCTAATTCAAGGTGTGTTTTGTTGAGCTAGGTTTTTGCCGAATTTGGTTTTTTATCTCCAACTACTGATTCTCTAAATTTTGTAATCTTCATAATCCTGTAAACTGGAATAAATTGACAGTGTTTCCAACAAAAGTATATCAAACGCTACCTTCCTATACCACTTTGATATACAACAACAATAAATGATTTACCATCATTATATTCAATTATTGCTTGTGGTTTAGTTGCGGCTCAACCTCTATAAGTGACCATTTCTGTGGCTTCTTAGTTTAATACCGTAACACCCTTATCAGTTGGTACAGCCACAGGTTCACTTTTCTAATTTCTTTTTTATTACACCCAATGGATTTCCCTTTCGGTTTGGGCGTGATGTGCTTACAAGGTATGCATATGTTACTTTTTTCTAAAAGGCTTTCTGCCAATTTTACGCTGTTATTCCATAACAACGTTGTCAATGACATTAATAAAAAGCATTTAAGAACAGATTGCTAGCATGATAAAAGCTTTGTATAGAAGTATATCTTATGGCTCCAAAGACAATACTTAAAAGAAAATACGTATAATGGTTCTCATAAACCAACATATGTATATCAGAAATGATCCACATGGCAGTCAACCTGTTTATTAGTTGTACCATTTCTAGCACAAAAGTTTTTAAAAAATACAAATGTTTTTTTAAATCCAGTGGAGACATTTTGTGTACATACCAGATGCAAATGTGATTCAACGCAATGAAAACCTGCACGTTAGCTAGATATATTTCAGAAGTTTTTATTGAGAATTGGATATTTGATGACCGTGGTGTCGAGTTGCGAACCAATGCTTAGCGAAACTAAAGATTGTGTAGGATGTCTGCAAAAACATTGGGAGCAACTTTGAACTTATAAATTAGTTATGGTTATAAAATACTTTTACAAAAAAAGGAACAGTTAATTACAAAGATATTGAAAATAGAATTAAAAATTCCTTTTCGATTAAAAAGTACTCGGTGTCGTCCTAAGATATTTGGTGTCCCATGGCTTGGTTTGACTAACGAAACGAGTGCGCTCCTTTTCATACAAAATTAAAAAAAAGGTCTTGAGTTAGATCTAATGATATAAAACTAGAACTAATACCAGATCTTGAAGTTGAAGGTTTTCCGTCTTCAGACGAATCTTCCACTTCTAGGTCTAGTGTTAGTTCTAATTTTACTTTAATTTAAATATACAAGTGACAACCAACACTATGTATATTTGAACTGAAGTAATACTAGAACTAGAATCATCCGTGCGTCTTTAGACGAACGGCTAAAGCCAAAACATTCCACTTGTAGGTCTAGTGTTAGTTCTAACTTTACTTCAATTGAAACACACAGGGTTGCCATAACAGTTTGTAAAGTAGTCTATTTCAGAAACTCATACATCGTAGATGCACGGCTAAACCCAACCCATCTCAACCCTGTATATTTTAACCAGAGCCGTCCTAAGATATTTAGGGTCCCAACGTTGGGTTTCGTACAAAATTCAATGCCAAAAAATCCGCACCTCAGAGGGGACATATGGTACATGTACAATAGGAACACCATGCATTTCATTGCAAAAACAGGTGGCCCCAGAAGATGGCGCCCTATTAGCCCTTAGATTTAGGACGGCGCTGAAAATACTTTACTTTAAATATACAGGGTTACCATATCAGTTTGTAAAGTACTTTATTTCAGAAACTACTCATTGTAGAGACTTTCGTTAAAAAAATGTCTTCAGATGCACGGCTAAACTCAACCCAACTCAGTATATTTGAACTGAAGTAAAACTAGAGCTAATACAAGACCTAGAATTAGAATCATCCGAGTTCACATCAGAGGGGACACATGGTACATGTATGATGACAACACTATGCATTTCATTGCAAAAACAGGCGGCCCCAGACGTTGGTGCCCTATTAGCCCCTACATTTAGGACGGCGCTGAAAATACTTATGTCAGAATCGAGGCGGTGCTTTAAATTTTTTTAAATAATTAAAAGTGCTCAAGTACCAAAATTCAAATAAATTGAATTCCAATACAAATATACGCACCTTTTTTATTTTTACAGACTCTAAAATGAAATTTTAGTAGCACTCAAAACATCTCTTAACATTATTAAATGGAAAGTTAAAAAATAAAATAATCAATTTTAAATTTACGTACATTTAATTCCAGTATATTAATAAGTTGACAAAAATTATGAATCACCACGATATTTCCCTCGCTGGTATACAAATTTTCCAACCCAGCTCTAAGTTGTAATTTAAAAGCATTAACTGGTCCGCGATAATCCAAATTAATAGTTAAACAAATAAGAAACATAATAAAAACTTCAAATTCACTAAAACACGCGATATTAAGTTAAAGTAATAAGAAAATAAATCTTTTACCTAAGAACTTTTTCTTCAATTAAATTCATTGATGAGACAACGACGAAAGCAAAATGTAAAGAACAAAACGCCAACTCCCAATTATGATACGGCAAATCTTGAAACGCAAATTTAACGTGTAAAATAAATTTGGCGAATTTTTTTCGATCGATTTTAAATCGTCCAAGCAAATTAAAATTTTCAAAAATCTTCAATACAAACGTACACATATCGCCTAACATCACCTCCCTTGGGTCGAATTCGAATGAATCCATTTCCATATAATTATTATGTGTACAACTTAATATTTGTTCAATAGATGCATCATCAAATTTAATATAATTTGTTAACATTCTATAACCAAATTGACATTGTTCTTCTAAATGTTTTGCGTTATAATATAAAACGCATTTTGATATGAGTGCTCCACAAGTATCTTCCAACATGTTCATAACAAGACAGTCTTGATACATATAATCACCACTTCGTTTATTGTATAAAAGAATAACAGCAACTAATTGGTCTTTATAAAAAATCGGGCACGAAAACATACATTTTACTTTTATATGTCGATCGTGTTCTAACAAGTCTGGCTGATTTCTTTTAACAATTATCGATAACCCCGTTCTTGCCGAACGACCAACAATTCCATCATAATTTCTTAAATAAACTACATGAATATCGTCGTTAATTGTGCTAAAAACTCGAGCTTTTAAATCATCATCAGGATCGATTAAATAAAAACAACCATCCATTGAATGCGTTAATTCAATAACGTGCATCAAAATGATCTTAACGACTTCATTAAGATCGGTAAATGTTGAATAAAGTGTTTCCATTAGATTTAAAGTCGCTTCAGTCATTATTCGATTAAATATTTCTAAATCGTATATGATCGTTTGGGTTAATGTCGGCAAGAAGTAACGGAATGATTCATTAACAAATTGCATTACAAACATTATATCATCACAAGGATCTATTATAGAGAATAAAAAAAATTTTATTGCTAAAAATTATTTCATTATTTTAATTATTTAGTAATCAAAGTAGAAAAACCTGAATCCGCTGGTGGAAAAATAGGTATAGACGTAATCACACCTTCGGTGTGAATGAGTAACTCTTCAAAACATCTATGAAGTTCCGGATGTAAAGGTCCTAAAGGACCATTTGTGTTCGCCAAAGATTTTACATACAATTCCTCTACTATATTGTGACCTAAAAAAACTCTATAAGGATATTTTAATTTTCTCGTTCCTATAGTTCTAATTTGAGCTTCATCGTTAATAAATGTTGTTAAAAAGGAACATTTTGTTGGTAGTTCTCTCATAAACTATAAAAGTAAAAATTGTATATATATTTTAATCTTGATGATATCTAAAACGTTAATACGTATTTGTTTAATTGTTTCTCAATACCGGCTGCTGTGCGATGAGAAAATGTTGAAAGTAAATAAATAATCTTTGATGGATCAGTTTTTTCTAATCGAAGAACTGGCTTATTTTCATTTCGAATTTTCTCTAAGATTTCTTTACATCTTTCAGGTACGGCGTATGGTTCTTTGTAAGATTGCCTTACTGGTTTTATTCTAGGTAAAAATTGCATTTTAATTAATTTCGTTTTCACTAAAATTTTGTATAAAAATAAATGTTGTCAAAATGACTTTGATTTACTATAAATTGATTTTATATATTTATAAGCCCTAATTTCATTTGTTGATTAGTTTAACTCAACCTTAATTATTCTATAATAAAAATAAAAAGGATTTATTTTTATCAAATCTATTCAGTTTTATCAAATAGAAACTAATATTCGAATATTCATCTAGCTGGTGTGTCAAATTGGAGTTAGTTTATTATGACCTTAGATGTTGGTCTTGACTGCATTGAATATGTGTAGTTTTATGCCTAGATTACCATTTGAAAATCTGCTTCAGTGTAGAATCATAATGTTATCGAATCATAAGTCATTTGCACACAGCTACTAAAGATGTACCGATGAATGATCAAATGACTAATCAGTTTATTTTAGTTGCTTCATATGTAGTCAAAAGGGGCGTCACTAATTGTGAGCTTTTCCGTAATTACATCGCTTGATAATTTGAATGACCTTTTGCTTGTTGTAAACGTGGAAAAACGTTCGATCGGTCTTAGTCGACACAATTATTGAATGATAGATATCACACTGCTAACAACATGTCGCGTATTACTCCCAGGGCACAGAAGCTAACCCCCACCACAAGTGCATGAGGAACTTAAGGTAGATGGGGAAACTATTGCGGATGGTGTGGAATCAGAAGCTTATTAACTCCGCATTAATAGCAAAATCATCGTTATCAGCCGACCCAACATCAACTTTTAGACTAGGAGACACCAGTTTGCGTCAATCATACATCTGATCTATGATTACTAAGATCTAAACTAAGTGTTGTGCAAACAATAGGTACATGTATCACTACGCTGAGCGATTTTCCGAAAATGAGTAACTAAGAAGTGCAATAGTTCAAGAGATGAGACTTCAAGATCTGATACGAGTTCTCCAGTCGTATGGTACTACTCAACAGCTGTTTTTTTTAATCAGATATTCCTTTATCCTTCACTAAATTAAACAAATTGCGGATTTTAATCGCTGATGGATAGTTTTGTTGATGAGGCCTACACACTAATAAGTTTCTACAGGTTTGTATACAAGGTTGACTTGCTATAGTTATTAGCTGAAGATCACAACTCACGTGTGAATTAAATGTAAATTGAGAGGTCGTTTTCGCAATAAAAAGATCCAAAACATGGGAACATAGTTCCTCATCAACTGAAGGAAAGACAACAATAAACCCACTTGCTAAATGTTGCTCGCAAGCTACAAAATAAATATTAGAATATTTTGCGAATCCGACACATAAAACACTATGGGTTATTTCTAGACGACTAGTAGGCGTTTCATGGGATCAAGAAAGTATGATTTAATATAATATACTAAAATCTGACGAATCCATTAATACAAAATGCTACCGACGGTAAGCGTTGGACTGGGATCAAGATTTTGACCGAAACACAACTAAAATATCAAAATAATTAAGTAATTTTCCTTTATGATAATTGATAATTGTTTCATTCGATTACTACTTTCATGGATGGAATAAACACGTACTAAGTTTCACTTAACTTGTTATGAAAATATCTCAATGACTAATTTGCTCTGATGTCAGCTTGTAACTGCAAACCATCACTCATAGGCATTCCTCGTAGTTACGAGGTAAATATAAACTTCCCAAAACTGGCTTCATTGAAATTATTACATAATGAAGCAATTTTCGAAGTTGTCTTCTGTGGTGTTCAAGGTGCAAATTCGTTTTCTGTTGTTCTCAACTGGCTTCGATACAATTGGTAATATCACCGTAATGCCGTCTTTTATATCTTCGATTAATTATTTATTAGTAAAACTTAATTACAATAATTAGCTTTGTTTCAATGTCACGTTATATAGTAGCAAGAAATAATGTGGGTATTGCATTACGTTTTAATAGGGTTAATAATCTGACAAAACATGTCTATTACAAATTTTAACAGAGCTTGAAACATTTCTAGGTACCATCTCCATTAATTGTTGCCACTGATAAGACCTGTAACAAAAGAATTTAAGGTTGCAACAATGCATCTAAAACGTGAAACGTTTTTCCATAAGACGCAGGGCAAACCCCGAAAACTTCTAGTTCTAGTTTTAGTTAAACAACATATTACTCTTTCTTTGAGCAGATAAGTATTTACATTTGTATTTAATTGAATTAAATGTAGATGCTTTTATTCGTTCCTGAAAATATCAAACATAACAAATATAATAATATAGTGGTATATATATTATTTCATCATGTAGGCGTAGACAATTTCTAGTCTACACTTTATATATTAAATGTTTTGTTACAATAAATTGTTATAATATTTTATGCTTATATAAAGAATATGTGTTATTTTGAGGTACTACATCCTAGTAAAGTTTTCCCGATTAAAAAGTGACCCACCTGTATACAGGAAGCTCATATCTATGTATAACATCATTAAGAATACATCAAAGCTTTGTTCTAGCAAGCAGTTCGACTCAGTGCTGTCCTATATTTGGCGCTTCTAAGATTCTAGATCACGTGTTGGTTCTAGTTTTACTTCAATTGAAATATGCAGGGTTGCCAAATCAGTTTGTAAAGTACTTCTAAAGTATAGAACTATTCATTGTAGAAGCCTTCGTTAAAAAATTTCTTCAGATCAACGCCTAAACTCAACCCAATCCAACCTTGTATATTTGCACTGAAGTAAAACTAACATTAGAACTACAGTAGAATCTAATGATATGAACTAGAACTTCGAAGAAAGTTCTAGTTTAAAGGAAAGATTCGGATTTATCTAGTGTTAGTTCTAGTGTTACTTCAATTGAAATATAAAGGGTTGCCAAATCAATTTGTAAAGTAGTCTATTTCAGAAACTATTAATTGTTTTAATTTCTTAATATTCTGTTTTAATTAAAATTCGTGAGATACACGGCTAAACTCAAGCCGCATAGAGGCGGGTTTTTGAAAATACGTATGGGATGGGTTGAGTTGGCTTGGACTCGTCAAAAAACGCCTGAGAAAACATTCGCAGCAGATGCTGGGACTAAATTGGGAAGAAAATGTTTTACAAGCAGTATCTAGTCTTTAATTGGCAGTTTTTAAACTTCTGATGTGATGATGTTGTATTTTGCCAACAATATTTGGTATTTTTGGAAGAATAATTAAATTTTACAGCCTTCTACAATAAAAATGTTTTCTGCCAACAGTATTTAGCCTTCAGTTAACAGTTTACGGACTTCTTACGTAAATATTGTACATTTGTTTAATAGTATTTAATATTCTCAAAGCACACTTAATTGCTTTATCAACACTATCGTGTTTTAAAAACAGTTTTACAAGCAGTATCAAGTATTCTGAAAGTAGTATCAAGTTTTCTAGAACCATTTCAAGTCTTCCAAAAGCATTTCTTCTGTGAGTATTTAAAGTTTTTTGGAAGCAATAAGAAGCAATATTAAGTGTTCTGGAAATAGTATCAAGTTTTCCAGCAGCATTTCGACTTATCTAAAAGTATTTCAACTCTTTTGCAAGCAGTTCAAGTCTTTTGAAAGCACTTCAAGCCTTCTAGAAGCAATATTAAGTCTTCTAGAAGAAGTATCAAGTTTACTAGAAGCATTTCATGTCTTGTGTAAGCATTTCAAGTTTTTTTGGAAGCAATAACAAACCATCTAGAAGTAGTTCAAATCTTCTGAAAGCAATATCAAGTTTTCTAGAAGCAGTTCAAATCTTCTAAAAGCATTTTAAGTCTTCTGAGAGTATTTAAGTCTTTTGGAAGCAGTTCAAGTCTTCTGAAAGCAATATCAAGACTTCTAGCAGCAATAACAAGTCTTTTAGAAGCAATCCAAGTCTTTAGGAAGCAGTATCAAATTTTGTAGAAGCGGTATCAAGTTTTCTGAAAGCCTCAATTCGTCTCAAGTCTCAATTCACGTGCTCTTCATTTCACTTAATTATCAAATTGTAGGAAATAAGTTGACTCGTCAATTTTAAAAGACTGCTTTCGATCTGCTATTAGGATCCTGAGAAGATCACGGGGGATTGTAGTAAAGTAATATTTTTTAACTACTTTTGTAGTTACCTGCCCAGCTCTGATCAAAATAACGTCAAGATTGTAGTAATTGAATGCAATAAATTAGGAATAGCAACACTTAAAGCAATTTTAGTTTAAAAAACAGTATTAACAAAACATGTATTCAACTACATACTTATTTAAAAAGTGAACTAGATATTTGAACTAAAATTAGAACTATCACTAGGACTAACACTAGATCTAAAACTAGAAACTTTCGGGTTTCGCCGTGCGTTTTTTGAAAAAATGTTTGACGTTTCGGATGCCATGTTGCAACCTTCTTCAGAAACTGGTTCTAACTGACAAAATCGGGGATCGTAAAACAATATATAGGTCGAAAAACTAATTAATAATTAATTTATATTAATTACAAGCTAATTACTAACTAATTACTGCGTCGCGTCCGGTTTGGGAGTCGTGTTCGTCTTCACCACCATCTTCCATGTTCTGCTGACTTCCCAGCCATCTTCTCTGTTGACGTTGTTTTTATGTCAGTGGATTTCTATGGCTTCTCTTGTCAGCCAAACATTTTTTCAAAAAACGCACGGCGAAACCCGAAAGTTTCTAGTTTTAGATCTAGTGTTAGTCCTAGTGATAGTGCTAGTGATAGTTCTAGTGTTAGTGCTAGCGTTAGTTCTAATTTTAGTTCAAATATCTAGTTCACTTTTTAAATTAGTATGTAGTTGAATACATGTTTTATTAATACTGTTTTTAAACTAAAATTGCTTTAAGTGTTGCTATTCCTAATTTATTGCATTCAACACATCAACAAACAATCTTGACGTTATTTTGATCAGAGATTGGCAGTTAAATACAAAAGTAGTTAAAACTAGATATTTTAGAGAAAACTTGCTCGTCCTAGATATACAAGAAATCCGAATATAACTACTACTATTATATTTTTTGTGTTACTTTCCATATTTACTCTTATTAAATATTATGCTAACTTAACCCTCAACCCCTACCTAGCGGTATGTCATACCGCTATAAACGTTTATGAGCTTGTATCTTTTATAAATCTTTTCCTGCGCAGTTCATAGTCCGTCTACCTTTAAAGTATATTAGTTTACATATAAGCAGTCATCGGTGGGAGATATGCGTTAAACGTGTACCAACGTGTTACAAGATTTTTTGGATTTAGCGGTATATGGTACCGGTCAGTAGTCTCTACGTTGCGTTTTTGAATTGTAGTAAAAACTGTTACTAGTGAAAAATATTGAAAATATTCACTGAAATATTGAAACTTCGAATAATGCTTAGTATTAGTTTGAACAGTGAGTTGACAATTAGTTTATACTTCTGTTTGGAACTTTGTAAAATGGCTCAGAAAGCAGGTCCGTCTTGTATGAGATCTGATGATGAAGAATTTGAAGAATATTTGATGGAAGAAAGTAGTGATGAAGATGAAAATATAGATGTAAACAATTTTATTGAAATGGATCACGATAGTGAATCAGAAATATCTGCAGCTGACAATGATGAGGACGAAGACAAAGAAAATGAAAATAATTTTTGTGCAGAATCAGAGGAAAGAAATGTTTATTACGGTCGCGAAAAAACAAATAAAACTAAATGGTAGGTGAAGCCATGGTATTTTGTCGGATTACTTCCAAAACTTCCTAAGTTCAAAAACAACCTCAACCCATTTCCATACCCATTAGGCCCATAACATAATATGTAAATAGTAAAACGATTTGAAAATATTAGTTCAAATGCCTTTGTAGGTCAAAACGTGAACCACCTCGTAATGTAAGAACAAGGAAGCACAATTTGATTACACATTTACCAGGACTAAGAGGACCTGCTGCTTTGTTAGGAGATAATCCAAAGCCAGAAGAATTATGGAATGTATTATTCAGTGAGAACATGCTGCAGGAAATTATCCGATGGACAAATTGTAAATTAGGACTAGTTCGACTAAAATATAAAAATAAATCGCATGCTAGCTTATGTGATATTGACGTATTAGAACTAAAGGCATTTCTTGGTTTATTAATTTACACTGAAGTGTTCAAATCAGGCAATGAAAATGTGGATTGTTTATTTGCAACAGATGGAACAGGGAGAGATGTTTTCCGATGTACGATGTCTAAGAGAAGATTTGAGACGTTGCTCTGTGCTTTAAGATCTGATGACTTTCAAAACAGAGGTAAGAAGATGAAAGATGATGCTACAACTGCGATAAACGGATTGTTCCAAAAATTTATTGAAAATTCTCAAAGAAATTTTTCGCTGGGGGCTTATGTATGTGTAGATGAATCTCTTGTGGCTTTTCGAGGTAGATGTCGGTTTAAAGTTTATATGCCAAAAAAGCCTGCAAAGTACGGCATAAAAATTATGTGTCTAACAGATGCACGAAATAATTACTTATATAATGCTTATATATATAGCGGCAAGAATTCAGACGGAAAAACTTTATCTGTTGAAGAAGAACATTTAGGCATTCCTACACAATCAGTTATCAGATTGGCAAAACCGATTGAAAAAACACATCGTAATATTACAGCCGATAACTGGTTTGGCACATTGCAACTTGTTTGTGAACTAAAAAAACGAGGACTCACATACTTAGGAACAATGAGAAGAAACAGGCCGGAGATTCCCTATTGTTTTTTGCCAAATAAAAATAAAGATATCGGCAGCACTCTTTATGGTTTCAAGGAAGATGTTACGCTAATGTCCTATGTTCCTAAGAAAAAGAGAGCCGTTATATTGATATCTTCAATGCACCATTCTATTGCAAATGACAAAGAAAGTGGAAAACCGGAAATTATTGCCGATTATAATTTGACCAAAAGGGGCGTGGATAGTTTAGATAGAAAATGTGCAAACTATTCACCTAGTAGAAGAACCCGTCGATGGCCTATGGCAATATTCTTTGTTCTTGTAAATATGTGTACTGTAAATTCGTATATATTATATCAAAGTTGTAAGAATTCAGAAAAAAATGGAACGTAAAGACTTTTTAAAATTATTGGCAAAAAATTTAACAACACCTTTCATGTACACTAGAAAAAACAATGTATCAAAAGAATTAAGATCAAGGATATGTGGTATCCTTCAAATACCTGACATCAATGATCCCAGCCAAACGATTCGCGACGAGCGAATGGATGTAAAAAAAACCTGTTATTTGTGTGATTATAAACTAAAAAGAAAAACATTTTATGTTTGTAGAATGTGTGGAATGCCCATTTGTTTGCATGCTAAAAAGATGTGCGATCCATGCATTAAAGGACTGGATAAATAATGTTTTCTTACTATTTATTGTTATTATGAGTCTTATACTAAGTCTTATACTAATTAAACTAGTGTCGTAATAAAGTAATATAACTAATTCTTTTGCAATTATCTACTATATACACTTAGCAGCAGAAGTCTGCGTACAAAAAACTTCTAACACTTTAACTGAAAAAATAAGGGTCATGATCTAATGTGATAAACTTCAATTTTTTTTTATTTTGTGTATTAACTACATATAATTCTATTAACAAAATATGCATCAATAAAACAGAAATATTAGTTACAAAAAAAATTAAAATTAAAAATTCTCCAAATAATGCGTATGCAAAAATCTGCGTACAAATAAAGACGCCTTCTCCAAAATATACTTATTTACTTAAATACGTAGTTAGCGATGTACGCTTTCCAATTTAAATAAAAGATAATCGGTGTCAATTATATTAGCAGAGGCTTAGAAGCTAAAAGTTAGAATGGACACGAAAGGAAAGGAAATTGAATTGGGAGAGAGAAAAATTATTGTAAAGTTATGGAAAGAGGGAAAATCTTTTCGAAAAATAGGAGAAACTGTCGGCAGGTCACACTCTTCCATTCAAAGAGTAATTAATAATTATAAAGACACTGAAGATTACCTCTCACGTCCGTGATCTGGTAGACCACCCCTTTTAACAAACCGAGAGAAGCGAAAAATTGTACAGCAGGTTAGAAAAGAACCTAGGCTGACGACAAAAAAAATAGTAGAAAATGTACAAGAAGAATTTCATAAAACTATCAGCAAAGATACGGTGAGAAGGACGTTAAAAAAAGCTAACTATCACAGTCGCGTTGTACGAAAGAAGCCATTTGTGTCAGAGGTCAATCGTCAGAAGCGGATCGCCTTTGCAAAAAACTCTTAGACAAGCCCATTGAATTCTGGGAGAAAGTTCTCTTTACAGATGAGAGCAAATTTTGCATTTTCGGCATTAAGGGTAAACAACTTGTATGGAGAAAATCTAATACTGCCCTTAATCCCGAAAATTTGAAAGCGACTGTAAAACACGGAGGTGGTGGAGTTATGGTTTGGGGGTGTATGTGCACCAAAGGGGTGGGAAGGTTGGTTTTCATAACATCGACAATGGACCATAAAATGTATATAGACATTTTAAAAGAAAATTTGAAGCCTAGCATCGAAAACTTAGGCTTGGGGCCCGATTACTTTTTTCAACAAGATAATGACCCCAAACATTGCGCCCACAACACTAAGCTTTGGCTACTATACAATACCCCAAAGCAACTTAAAACACCTCCACAATCGCCAGACTTGAATCCCATCGAACACCTCTGGGATTTACTGGAACGCAGGATTCGGCAACACAACATAACGTCGAAGGAAACGTTAAAAAATGTTATGATTGAGGAATGGGCCAAAATCAGTTCGGACGAAACGAAGAAATTAGTGCACTCCATGCCTAAACGTTTAAGGGAGGTCATTAAACGTAAAGGTTATCCGACCTCATATTAATATAGAAACAATGATCTCATTTATGAATTTTTTATATATACTGTCCTGACTTGTACGCAGATTTTTGCATACCCGTTATTTGTAGAATTTTTAATTTTGATTTTTTTCTGTAACTACTGTTTCTGTTTTGTTGAAGCATATTTTGTTAATAGAATTATATGTAGTTAATATACAAAATAAAAAAAAAATCAAGTTTATCACATTAGATTATGACTCTTATTTTTTCAATTAAAGTATTACAAGTTTTTTGTACGCAGACTTCTGCTGCTGAGTGTAAACCGATAATCCCTTACCGGTATCACATACCGCTAAATACCGTTTGCGTCACAGTTTTTAATGGTAGCGGTTGAGGGTTAAAAACAAATTGTAATAATTTTAAAATGCACCTGATTATCAACAAAAGTACCTGGAGTTATCCCGTTTTTAGTCTAAATAAAAACGGTCACGTTAGTCCAATTACGTTTTTAAATTGGAATTTGAATCACCTGTACATTATTTACTTACAGAGAAAATATCGATGTGATAATAAAAGATAAAGAATGGGCCATCATTTTCTCGGAGAATTAACTCTAGTTAATTATTTCTGCAATTATTTTCTGGCTTTGATCCATCCAGCGCTCCGACTCGTTGCGGACTCGTCAAATACAATCGCCCATGTTAAGTGATGCAGTCCAATCTGCTTAAGTGTAACGACATTACTACAGATGTACGATTGCATTTGACGAGTCCGCAACGAGCCGGACCGCTACTGGTTGGAACAAAGCTTTTATAATGACATAGTACGAAACTAAACAAAATTCGTAGTATTTTCGTTCCAAAAACATTATGAATATAAATTTAATTTAATATTAATTTATATTATAAATAATAATAATTTAAATCTTATAATATACACTTAGCAGCAGAAGTCTGCGTACAAAAAACTTCTAACACTTTAACTGAAAAAATAAGGGTCATGATCTAATGTGATAAACTTCAATTTTTTTTATTTTGTGTATTAACTACATATACTTCTATTAACAAAATATGCATCAATAAAACAGAAATATTAGTTAGAAAAAAAATTAAAATTTAAAATTCTTCAAATAATGTGTATGCAAAAATCTGCGTACAAATAAAGACGCCTTCTCCAAAATATACTTATTTACTTAAATACGTAGTTGGCGATGTACGCTTTCCGATTTAAATAAAAGATAATCGGTGTCAATTATATTAGCAGAGGCTTAGAAGCTAAAAGTTAGAATGGACACGAAAGGAAAGGAAATTGAATTGGGAGAGAGAAAAATTATTGTAACGTTATGGAAAGAGGGAAAATCTTTTCGAAAAATAGGAGAAACTGTCAGCAGGTCACACTCTTCCATTCAAAGAGTAATTAATAATTATAAAGACACTGAAGATTACCTCTCACGTCCTCGATCTGGTAGACCACCCCTTTTAACAAACCGAGAGAAGCGAAAAATTGTACAGCAGGTTAGAAAAGAACCTAGGCTGACGGCAAAAAAATAGTAGAAAATGTACTAGTTAGAGTATGTTTCATAAAACTATCAGCAAAGATACGGTGAGAAGGACGTTAAAAAAGCTAACTATCACAGTCGCGTTGCACGAAAAAAGCCATTTGTGTCAGACGTCAATCGTCAGAAGCGGATCGCCTTTGCAAAAAAACTCTTAGACAAGCCCATTGAATTCTGGGAGAAAGTTCTCTTTACAGATGAGAGCAAATTTTGCATTTTCGGCATTAAGGGTAAACAACGTGTATGGAGAAAACCTAATACTGCCCTTAATCCCGAAAATTTGAAAGCGACTGTAAAACACGGAGGTGGTGGAGTTATGGTTTGGTTTTCATAACATCGACAATGGACCATAAAATGTATATACACATTTTAAAAGAAAATTTGAAGCCTAGCATCGAAAACTTGGGCTTGGGGCCCGAATACTTTTTTCAACAAGATAATGACCCCAAACATTGCGCCCACAACACTAAGCTTTGGCTACTATACAATACCCCAAAGCAACTTAAAACACCTCCACAATCGCCGGACTTGAATCCCATCGAACACCTCTGGGATTTACTGGAACGCAGGATTCGGCAACACAACATAACGTCGAAGGAAACGTTAAAAAAATGTTATGATTGAGGAATGAGCCAAAATCAGTTCGGACGAGACAAAGAAATTAGTGCACTCCATGCCTAAACGTTTAAGGGAGGTCATTAAACGTAAAGGTTTTCCGACCTCATATTAATATAGAAACAATGATCTCATTTATGAATTTTTTATAAATACTGTCCTGACTTGTACGCAGATTTTTGCATACCCGTTATTTGTAGAATTTTTAGTTTTGATTTTTTTCTGTAACTACTGTTTCTGTTTTGTTGAAGCATATTTTGTTAATAGAATTATATGTACTGTGAGCGTCAAAAAAAAGTAAACAGCTGTTGCTTTTCTATTAAAAGGTTAATAAAAATGCAGTTAATAACGAAAATCAAAAAGTTTTATTGCAGTCTTCACAACTCATCTATACTATATTTAAATCAATAGAAACATGAAAAAAAAAACAAATCATTACCCGTAATAATTCAGATTATTGTAAATATCTACCGAATTTAGGCGTCAAAAGAAAGTAAACAGAATTCGGAACTAATAGGTATTAAGTACAAAAATAAATATAATATTAACTTTTAATACTTGGTTTGAGCTCCTTTGGCCTTCAACACCTCTCTTAATCTCCTTGGCATGGATTCCACCAAGTTTTTTGTAATATTTTGAGGGATTTTCATCCATTCTTCAGTTAAAGCTTTTTTAAGGTCGTCTTTATTTGAAATTGTCCTTTGTGTTCTAAATGTTCTATAGGATTAAGATCTGGGGACTGCGGTGGATGATCAAGGGTTTTAGGGACTCGGATATAGCATCCATTCCTTCACAATTTTGGAAGTGTGCTTTGGATCGTTATCCTGTTGGAAGATCCTGTTCTCTGATAAGCCCAATTCATTAATACTCGGGGAAATATTGTTCTTTAAAATGGTTAAATAGTCCATTTTATTCATTGTTGATTCAATAAAAACTAGATTACCGACCCCTGACGCCGCCATACAGCCCCAGACCATAACCGAGCCTCCACCGTGTTTGATGGTATTGGTAACAAATTTCTCTTTGAAGGCCTCATTTTTTGGCCGCCATATCTTTGGCTTTTGGTTTTCTTTTACCAAAAATTTCAAATTTACTTTCATCACTAAATAATATATTTTTCCAAAAATCTGGAGCTTCGTTCTGATATTTTTTTGCGAAATCAAGACGTTTCTGTTTATTTATTTTCGATATGTAGGCTTTTTACGGGGTGTTCTTCCATGCAGGCCACTTCTATGGAGTGTTCTTCGTATGGTACTGGAACTTATGGTTGTGTTTGCTATCTGCGATATGTCGTTTGTTATTTTAACCGCACTTGAACATGGATTATTCTTCACTTCTCTTACCACTGCTCTAGCCTGTGCTTCTGTAAGGCGTTTTGGTCGTCCAACGCGTTGTAAATCGGCTACAGTATGATGTTTTGCGTATTTATCCAAAATTTTTTTTATTGTGCAGTGATTTCGTCCCATTATTTTAGCTATTTCGCGTAAGGATTTACCTTTTTTATTTAAACTTAATATAATTTTACGCGTTTCTATACTTGTTTGTTTTCCCATGATGATTTTTGATATTTATAATTAATTTCGACGTTCAACCACTTGCTGTTTCTTCTAAAATGTTCTAAAGTTGTCCTGGGAGGGTTTTATAAGTATTTATACGAAAAGTGTGGTACTTCCCCTAAATCTAAAATGAATTTACAACAACCGGACCGGCTGTTTACTTTCTTTTGACGCGTAAAAATCGGGATATTTTTACTCTAAAGGGGATTTACCATATTTGTGGGGTTTTTTGCTTAACTATTTTTTACGATAGGATTGCTCACAAATAAAGTCGTAAATTTTGGTATATACATTTTTATTGTAAGTTAACAGAATCGTAGTAAAAAGGGTTTTTAGAAGTAAACAGCTAGTGTTTACTTTCTTTTGACGCTCACAGTAGTTAACATACAAAATAAAAAAAAATCAAGTTTATCACATTAGATTATGACTCTTATTTTTTCAATTAAAGTATTACAAGTTTTTTGTACGCAGACTTCTGCTGCTGAGGGTAAATTTAAATTTTAACTACAATAATCTAGCTTGTGAAGAATAGATGTCGCAACATTCGTACGCATTGTTGCCAAATGTAACAATAAATATATGTGACAACGTCGCGCGCTCTATCAGCCGCTACTTTTTAATAGTTCGCTTGTTGTAGCCACCGCGTTATGTATTGAACAGATAAACAAAACCCATTATAATGACGAAAATTAGTAATCCCATTCAGTTTGTGCCGTTAAAAAGCGTCCTCAGGTTTCCACTGACGCGAAAACCTTAAAACAACGGGGTTTTCGGTGACAAGGTGTTTGGGCGAAACTGGCTTATTTTGGCCTCAATATCATTATTCGTTCGCACACTTTACTCTTCCTTCTCCGAAGACTCCCGTACTCGGATGTAACTAGAATTAAACAAAAAAACATAATTAGAGCGTTTGCTTAACAACAAAATGGTAAGTCAATTTATCAATTGTTATTTGAATTTTTATTCATTACTAATGCGTCTTCTGCTCCTGTCTATTTGAATAATTGTAGCAAGGAGACGATCCCCCGTATTTGTCCGAGGGGACCGCTGTTAGTGCTAAGTATAAAGGTGCATTCTGTGAGGCCAAAGTGAGCAAAGTTGTACGATTAGTAAAATGCAAGGTAATTATTATTTATCGAATTTGTCGTTTGGTTAAATCGCTGTCTATTTACTGTTAAATCATTAAGGTTACTTTTAAAATGGGTTTGGGTACAGCAACCGTTCACGACGACAATATTAAAGGTACTTTAAGAGTAGGGCAAATAGTACAAGCCAAACACCCAGAGAAAAAAGAATTTTTCGATGCCACAATCACCAAAGTACAAGATTGCAGTCAATACACCGTTGTTTTTGATGATGGCGACATCACAACGTTAAAAAGAACAGCACTTTGTCTGAAAAGCGGTCGACATTTTAATGAAAGTGAAACCCTGGATCAACTTCCGTTAACCCATCCCGAACATTTTGGGAATCCCGTCGTTGGAGGGCGGAGAGGACGCAGAAATAGGCAGCTTAAGTGAGATTAGAAAGCACTTACATGTAAATTTCTAGTTTTTTCTTCAAAAATTCATCATCTTTTAGGGAGGACAGTAGCGAAGGAGAGCAAGAAGAAGATAATGAACCCGATCTTGAATTATACACTGCAGATATAGGGCGGGTTGTTAGTGTGGAGTCAAGCGAGAAAAAACGGAACAAAGATAATTGGTTTCCAGGTCTTATTGTGATGCCTTCCGCTCAACCTACAGTGAAAATCAATATGAAGGATGAATTTTTAGTTCGATCCTTTAAAGATGGACGATAGTAAGCAAATATAATTATAATTTTTGCAATATATATAGTGTATACCTATAAATGACTAAAATATGGGATTATAAAGTTAGGAAATTTTAAAATACTTTTAATATGATTTGTATTCAAAAGATAAAACTTGTATTGTTATCATGCTATGTTATCATGAATGAAATCATGAAACTGCAGGATCAATGGTATACAGACTTTATTATGTCGTAAAGCTTTAAATTTTACAACTGATTTCAAAAGGTTATTACTTTTTAAAATTATTTTTCTTTATAAATTTTTGATTAAGTGCATCATTTCGAGTTTTTTCTGAAATATTTAAGATCATTTAGAAAGATTTTTATTAATTCTAGGCTCTCATGAGAAATAAATCAAAACAAAAATGAAGGGTTCAGTGCAAAAATCAGCAAAGTATAGACTTTTTCCCAGAACAAAACCAGATACCAGATATAAATTGTTAAACTCAACCTAAACAATTACTTTAATCATTTTTGAAAAATCGAATTCTTAAAATATCTTGATGAAATTTATTATGATTTATATAAACTTTTCCAAAAAAAAAAACATGTGTGAGTATCTCAATTTGTTATTGACATATCAATTTTTGAACTCAACCTAAACTTGTAACGTTTTATAAAAGAGTAACAAATTTCTTAAATAATTTTTGAAAGATCACAAAAAACGGATTCTTAAGATATCTTGATGAAGTTTACTGTAATTTATAAAGGATTGTCTGGACTTTTCCTAGAACTAAACCATACTTGAATATCCCAATTTGCTTTTGAGACATCAATTTTCAAACTCAACTTAAATTTGTGCATTACGTTCAATTAACAATTTTCAATTTTGAAAAATCGTAGAAAATCGAATCCTTAAGATATCTTGATGAAATTTATAAAGGAAAGTATGGACTTCTTCCAAAAAAAAAGTATATTTGAATATCTTAATTCGCTTTTGAGACATCACTTTTTGAACTTAATCTAAGTTTGTAGCATTTCACTAAATTAACAATTTCTTTAATTACATTTGATAAATCGTAGAACATCGAATTCTTAAGATATGTTGACGAAATTTAATGCGATTTATAAAGGAAGGTACAGACTTTTCTAAGAAAAAGCCATGCTTGAATATCGATTCGTCTTTGAGATAGGAACTTTTGAACTCAACATAAATTTGCAAAATTTCATTAAATTAACAATTTCCTTAAGTGGGAAACCATTTTAGATGTTTCACTTTTATTGATTCATTGGTATATTTTTTTTTGTGAAAAAAATTGATCAATATTTAACCAGATTTTGACATTATTTATATTTCGAATAATTTTTGTCATTTTTTCAATAACTTTGAATTTATATGCTGATATCTGCTGGTTAGCTTACTCTGTATTCTCCTATGGCACAACGTGTAACACTTCCAATTTAAGAAGTTCTTTATTTTTGATTAATAATTTATAGAAGCAGGTGAAAAACACTCTTAAAATAATATTACGTTACAGGTTGTTTCATATGTTTCAATTTCATAAAGAAACATCAAAACATATTATCAATTTTCATAATGATCATAACATTTCATAAATTTCCTGAATCATCCTTGAAAAATCTTGGAAAACCGAATTGTTATCATATCTTATAAATTTATTGTGATTTATAAAGGAAAGCATGTACAGGTGGTTCAAATTCGTTGTTGTAATAGGCTATCTCGTAAACTACCTACAATAGTTATCTATCTATCTTTAATAAATTCTAATGTTGAATTCTTCAAAGTGCTATTGTTTTTCGTTTTTTCTCTAGAAGCCAAAACAGAAAATATTATAAAACCGAGAAGTGCAATTATCTAGTAATTACCATTATTAAGACGTTGTATGGACACTTTTTTTACATAGAATTGATGACTCATAAGAATTTTTTTCGCTTATAGCTTTTGAGATATTATGACAAACCTAATTTTCTTAACTGATTTTTAGCTCATTAATTCGTTTTCTGTTTTCAAAAATATAGGGTTGGACGTATTTATTTCTTATTGTTTTCGAATAAAGCTAAAAAAATTTTTTTTAAAAGTTTCAAATACCGCCATGTAGTGCCCACTAACGTAAATATTTTATGAACGCAAAAATAGTCATTTAACTACTAATAATTTTATTTTTCAAACACTATTAAACAATGCTACAAATAATTATCAAATTGAATACTTTAAAATAATTAGTTTTGGTTGTTAAATTGCTATTTTTTATTAACTTAATAAAATATTTACATGGCGAAATTTCTTATTATAATTCTTATTTTTTTTTTCTTATTTTATAAAAAGTTTATTTTTAACTTTATTCCAAAAAAATGAGAAATAAATATGTCAAACTCTATATTTTTAAAATCAGAATAAAATCCCACTTATAAAAAATAATAAATACAGGGCAGCCAATTTTATTATTTTTTTCAAATTCGTCAAATAATTACCGAATTAAATTTGGTACTAAATTTTAATCTTTCTGCTATTATAGTTTTATCGTCAAACCCTATACATCTAAGTAGGAATCGATATCTACTAATAGAAATAGTGAGACTAAATTTCTTCACTCAATCATCATTTGTTCGCCAAAATTGTTTATAATGAAATTATTCGCTTTAAATGTTCCAACATAAAAGTCCGATTATATCTACAGATATCGAATGTGACGCATGACAAGCCAGACAAAATAATATTCTTCTATGTAGTTTATACGAACACATATATCTATGGTAACATGACCGCGCAGACATGGACAGACACAGACCATGCCCAGTCAGTACGCCCGGATAGAATATTTTGTCTGTATAGTTCCTGTCTACACGTGTTTGACGGGCAGTATGAAAGAGCATCAGAACCATACAGACATTTTTAAATTTCTTTACGAAATGGATAAAGAAAATCTAACTCGTAAAGGGATCGAAATAATGACTATCCAAAAGTGTGACCAAATACATGTTTGCAAATTTGAAACAAAAAAGTAAGTAAAAAAATTACGAATAGACATTTCGTAAAAAAAATGAATAATATGCTGCGAATATTAATTTAAAACTAAGAAGAATGACATGGATTTTATTGTGCAATGTCTAAAGGTAAGAGTGGTTTTAGTTTAAGAGCATAGACACTTTTGTTCACTGTTGCTCATGCGCATTAGTTCTGTTTTGAAAGTGATACTGATTTGCATGAAAATGTTTAATCGTCAATAATTTCTTTGAAATGTGCTTAATATTCTCCTTCTAATTTTCTTGGTTCTTGATTTTCTCCATGCGTCGTGGCCTTTTATAAGTTTATCCTGGTTTCCTTCCTCTACTAAATTGTGATTATGGATAAAAAACCTACCACGGGGAAATGTTTGAAAATATTGAATAAAAATATAACGTGCTTTTAACTATTCAGCAATAACTTCGACACCACGACCGTATTTGACATATGGTCGCGGAACATTCGATGTCTGTAAATTTGTAAAAGTTATTTTAGATTGTTGGAGGTTAATTTTGTCTTTTCCTTAAAAAAAAAATAATTCTTCACTTTTGTCGGGACCTTCGCCGTTTGACATTTCTTGTTCAGTGTCGCTATCGTGTTCTTCTATAATCTAAACAACTTCCTTGTTTTGTCATCTATATCAATTCACATGATATTATCATTGACTGCACATTGCAATATAACTTTTGCACATCTAACAAGAAGTCTCTAATAAGGACTAATTCTAGAACTAATACTAGAGGAATCTTTCCGGTTTTGCCATGCTTTTTCTGAATAGGTGTATCAATGACATGTTGCACCATTCCTCAGGAACCGGTTCGAAGTGGTCACTTTAAACCAGTCTTCTTGACTTTCTGAAAAAGGTTGCAACATGACATCCGAAACGTCAAATACCTTTTCAAAAGACGCATGACAGAACCCGAAAGCTTCTAGTTCTAGTGTTAATGCAATTAACAGCGACTATACATACACTTAGCAGCAGAAGTCTGCGTACAAAAAACTTCTAACACTTTAACTGAAAAAATAAGGGTCATGATCTAATGTGATAAACTTCAATTTTTTTTTATTTTGTGTATTAACTACATATAGTTCTATTAACAAAATATGCATCAATAAAACAGAAATATTAGTTAGAAAAAAAATTAAAATTAAAAATTCTCCAAATAATGCGTATGCAAAAATCTGCGTACAAATAAAGACGCCTTCTCCAAAATATGCTTATTTACTTAAATACGTAGTTGGCGATGTACGCTTTCCGATTTAAATAAAAGATAATCGATGTCAATTATATTAGTAGAGGCTTAGAAGCTAAAAGTTAGAATGGACACGAAAGGAAAGGAAATTGAATTGGGAGAGAGAAAAATTATTGTAAAGTTATGGAAAGAGGGAAAATCTTTTCGAAAAATAGGAGAAACTGTCGGCAGGTCACACTCTTCCATTCAAAGAGTAATTAATAATTATAAAGACACTGAAGATTACCTCTCACGTCCGCGATCTGACCGAGAGAAGCGACCCCTTTTAACAAACCGAGAGTAGCGAAAAATTGTACAGCAGGTTAGAAAAGAACCTAGGCTGACGGCAAAAAAAAATAGTAGAAAATGTACAAGAAGAATTTCATAAAACTATCAGCAAAGATACGGTGAGAAGGACGTTAAAAAAAGCTAACTATCACAGTCGCGTTGCACGAAAAAAGCCATTTGTGTCAGAGGTCAATCGTCAGAAGCGGATCGCCTTTGCAAAAAAACTCTTAGACAAGCCCATTGAATTCTGGGAGAAAGTTCTCTTTACAGATGAGAGCAAATTTTGCTCTTGTATGGAGAAAACCTAATACTGCCCTTAATCCCGAAAATTTGAAAGCGACTGTAAAACACGGAGGTGGTGGAGTTATGGTTTGGGGGTGTATGTGCACCAAAGGGGTGGGAGGGTTGGTTTTCATAACATCGACGATGGACCATAAAATGTATATAGACATTTTAAAAGAAAATTTGAAGCCTAGCATCGAAAACTTGGGCTTGGGACCCGAATACTTTTTTCAACAAGATAATGACCCCAAACATTGCGCCCACAACACTAAGCTTTGGCTACTATACAATACCCCAAAGCAACTTAAAACACCTCCACAATCGCCGGACTTGAATCCCATCGAACACCTCTGGGATTTACTGGAACGCAGGATTCGGCAACACAACATAACGTCGAAGGAAACGTTAAAAAATGTTATGATTGAGGAATGGGCCAAAATCAGTTCGGACGAAACGAAGAAATTAGTGCACTCCATGCCTAAACATTTAAGGGAGGTCATTAAACGTAAAGGTTATTCGACCTCATATTAATATAGAAACAATGATCTCATTTATGAATTTTTTATAAATACTGTCCTGACTTGTACGCAGATTTTTGCATACCCGTTATTTGTAGAATTTTTAGTTTTGATTTTTTTCTGTAATTACTGTTTCTGTTTTGTTGAAGCATATTTTGTTAATAGAATTATATGTAGTTAATATACAAAATAAAAAAAAAATCAAGTTTATCACATTAGATTATGATTCTTATTTTTTCATTTAAAGTATTACAAGTTTTTTGTACGCAGACTTCTGCTGCTGCGTGTATATGTATTTAACAACATATGTTGTGATAATATATAATGACTAATGCGATGCACTCCATAGAGTTTTGAATTTTAATGTTTCCACTCAACTATAATAATGCATTGTCTATAGGTACTGTGAATGACGCTATCATTAGGTCTCAATTTATTGTTTTGTACTCGTTTTAATGTCTACCTGGACTATGAGACCGTGCGCGTGTACTGAATGTTTAAAAAACTTTCCATGAAAAAACTTAACAATCGCATTCATCAAAAGAAACCCTAATCTCCCGCACAACCATTATGACACCAAGATTTGTAAAACTTAACAATGAATCCACTTTTCCTTACATTTTGATTCTAAATAAAGTTCATTGCAATAAAGGCATGCGACATCGTCCGGATTGTTTTGTTGTAATTATTTTTACACAGCTTGATTTTCGTCATCGCTGTCGTCATTTGCAAAATTTTTATTACTCACTAAACCTTGTCGCTTCGCCTTTCTTGCACTAGTTTTTCGTACTTTGACGACCGAATTTTTTAAGCTCCATCAAGTTCTGGTGTAAAATTCAATGTTCCGTTTTTTCAACGTTTTCTACCCCTTTGTTGGATTAATTGAATATAAGAGACTGTAGACGGAGGATAAATGTCTTTGACCGATATATTAAGAGATGATTTGGATGATATATTTACAACTGGTGATTTAGTGTGTGTGTAGTGGAACGTTCTACACTGAATAATCTGCCTATATTGGAATGGTCAATTAAATGATATTTCCTTGATTGGAAGGTCCTGGCGTTATTTTCGGTTTATCAGTTGGTAAAGATGGCAAGAACTGCCATTCTTCAAAATCGTACATGTTAAATGGTATTCCTGTTTTCCTAAAGGAGTTGATAGTGCTTGCGGGTATCGGTATGACTAAATAAAGTTGCTATTTAAAATTGAGTTACAATTTTGCCAGCATTCTGTCGTAACCATAGTTATATTTCTTGTTCGTACATCTAACATGCATGTTAGATGACGTGCTAAAATTACGAGTTGAACCAAAATCACGGGAAACATACAAATATAACATAAAGATAAAATATAATAGGTATAATTCCCCTATAACGTTCAAGTTATAGTACTCCACCTATAACAATAACCAAGATGATTGCACTTGCTGGTTTTATGATATTTTCAATTTTAGCCTCTAGAGGAAAAACAAAAGACAATTGCGCTTATAGGCATTGGAGCAGGCAATGCTCCAATTAGGCATTGATTTTGACATTGGAATTTATTTTAAAAAAGAGGTCAGCTACTTTTTTCTAACTATTACCGTTTCTGAGATACTTGAATCACCCTATACTTTTAGTAGATAATTTTAAAAGAAAACCGCTTTTAGAATCAGTTGAAAGATTTGTAACAGAAAGTTTTATGCAAATAACCTCTGTTAAAAAAACCTGGAACATCCCCCTTGTTAAATATATTACACTTTTATTCTCTTCTACCTTTATCCCTTCTACCCTCTTTTACTGTTATCTTTGTAAATATTTCCAGTTGTCATGCTCTCTCTGACAAAAATTTTGAAAACCTGATGCTGATTATAGACAGATAATATACTGATAGATAGATTAATAATATAGGCAGATTATTATGACACATCACATCATTTTAATAAATCTTAAATCTCTTTGAAAATATAATTTTATGTTATTTATAATGTTTTCTTTTAGTTACACAGTGCCTAAAAAAGAAGTAACCGAATTTACTAAAGAATTAGGTGCTAAGGTTGAAAATTCTATTTTGGCTGAAGCCGTTGAGAAAGCTTTAAAATATTTAAATGAAGATTCTTTACCTGACCATTGGGAGAAAAGTATTTTGTTTAATCCACAGAATCAATATACAGATTCAGAAGAAAATTTCACAGATGTACGTTTTATAATAAATCTGCGTTTTTTTTAAAACTAATTTTGTTCTTTGTTTAGAGTTCTGATGATGAACCGCGTGAAGAAAAGGACCACTTTGTGGCCCAACTTTACAAATTTATGGATGATAGTGGAACTCCTTTAAATAAAAGCCCAATGATTGGAAGTAAAGATGTTGATCTTTACAGACTCTTCCGTGTCGTTCACAAAATTGGTGGTTACAACAGAGTCACAAATCAAAATAAATGGCGTAACGTTGGTTTACGGCTAAAGTATTCCAACAACCAAAACACATTTAATCAAGTTAAAGCAGTCTACAAAAAATGTTTGTATTCATACGAGTCGTTCTATCGCACTTTAGGTTGTACAATGTCCGATCATACAAGAAGTTCAAAAAAGAACAGGGGTCGAGCTTTAATACGAGATAAAGATCGGGTTACACCCGTCCAAAGTCCCCGACCTGACAGCGTAAAAGAAGAAATTGAAGAGAAGAAAGAAGAAATTGAAGAAAAAGACAAAGATAATAATAAGCTAAAAGTGAAAAAAGAGGAGAAGAAGAAAAATAGTGAGAGCAGTGACCAGAGTATCACCGAAAACATTGAAATTCGTCATTCTCCAATCGAACCGGTTGTTGCAAGTACTTCTAAGGAGATTGTTAAGGTTAAAAAACCTGAAACGCCAAAACCAATTAAAGAAAAGAAGGGAAAAATTATTGAAAAAATTAAAGAGAAGGATGAGAAGAAAGAGAAAGAGAAGGAACGGGAAAAAGAGAAGGAGAAAGACGAGAAAAGCGACAAAGAAGAAAGGACGCAACAGAGTACAAGAACAAAATTTCCTTCCTTAAAAGCTAAAGAAGCTATGACGCCGGAAAGAAAAATTAAGGAGAAAATGCCTATGAGAGATGCGGCAGCTAGAAATATGGCTTTGAAAGCGATCAAAAAGGATGAAAGAAGAGGGAGAAAAAGAGTTAATTCAGAAGAAAAGTCTTCTCATGAAAGGTATAATTATTTTTTAGAGGAAATCCAGTCTTTCTCGATTTTGTTAACTATCTTCATACGATTTTTATTTTATATTTATGTATTTGGGTATAATTTAATAGTGGGAGATCACAGTGTAAAACCGTGTGTTTAAGAAGCGAGCGAATTCGCTACGAATACCTAACTAAAAATGTCATCATCCGTATCCCACATCGCGAACGAATGGATCATAGACGATTGCAAATTTGTTCGCTCTAATATAAATGCACCTTTATAAGTCATATTATGGGCATCTGTGATTATCCAGGCCATGTTGTTATTGTGGAAGTTTATGTTAGAAGTTATGATGACAAGAACAGAATATGGCAGTGTAGTTGTTTTAACCATCCCTTGATATTTTCTTTTTAATTAGTATACATTGTCCAGCAAAATGATGGAATGAATTGAACAAACTTTTATGAACATTTCATGTACAGGTGTCCAAATTTCGATGGATTTGCAGGCTATCTTGGTTATTATGAAAGTTGCGATTTTCACGAACCTAAGTTATTTTTTTGTGAAACTTATAATGCCGCAAACCAAATTTTCATAGCCGTCTTCGTTTTTGATATATAGGGAGTTTCAGAAAATATACGATATTCAGATACGCCTGTATCTTGGCTATCTGGAAACTTATCAAAAAAGTAAAAACGGGTTCTCATAGACTTTTTCACGTAGAATTCAATGGTGCATGTAGAAGATTTCTAGTCACCACGGTTTTTGAGTTAAAATACAACTTGGGTTTTTTTTTTAATGGAACGACCCATTTTTTACTTTTTTATTGAACTAGAATTTTTTCAAGCTTGTCAACATATATTTATACAGGGTGTCTCACATAACTGGTTCATTAGTTCATTCCACTACTTGTAGAGGCTTGAAATTTTGGGAACACAGGTTATTCATCCCGATCTATTAATCTAAAATATTTTCAAGATGGCCACCACTTCCGGTCTACCGGAAGTAGACCTCAACTTCTTTATTTTAAATGGAATGCTACTATGGTGTTTTTATTACACCATTCAATTATATGTAAAAAAATATGTTGACTTTGATAACAGTTGTTGATACCTAGCGTACCTAGCGTTGTACGTACCAACAACTGATGATAGATTAATAAATCGGAATGAACAACCCGTGTTCCCAAAATTTCAAGCCTGTATGAGTAGTGGAACCTAAAAAAGTTCTAATGAACCACTTTACGTGAGACACCCTGTATAATACTTTATATTTACCTTTATAATAAACCTCGAAATTTAGTAAAATACATTATTTTATAAGTTGGCTATGATAAATTAAATTGTCGCGTTGCTAGGATACCAAAATAAAAGTATTTTTACACAGTAAATTTTTATCGTTGTTTTGAGTTTTGTTTATCACCGTGTATGTTATCGTGGGATTGTTATTAAAATAACATCTAAGATACTATTTTATACTTTAACGATGAAATTTTTATATTTTATTTTTCAGTTTCTACCGGTTTCGGCCTCACTGGCCATCCTCAGGAAACCACGCCATTTGTTAAATGATTTTTAGAAATATTCCCTCCTTTATATATATTAGTTATAAAACGTTGTAAAGTTTAATTTATAATGTTATTAATTAATATTGTTATGCTATGGCGCGAGAATTTCTTAAAATTTCAGGTTGTAAAATTAAGACATATACAGGAAATTTAATTAATAACTGTCAAATTTAATTTTGAGTTTCGTACTCACAATAAGTCAAGTGTTACTAGATTTCTAGTTTGTTTATAAAATATTTGCAAGAGGCTTTGTCAGAAATTTTGGATAATATTCCTCTTTGAACTAAAATTAGAACTAACACTAGCACTAATACTAGAACTATCACTAGGACTAACACTAGATCTAAAACTAGAAACTTTCGGGTTTCGCCGTGCGTTTTTTGAAAGAATGTTTGACGTTTCGGATGCCATGTTGCAACCTTCTTCAGAAACTGGTTCTAACTGAGTTAGAACCAGTTAGAAGTGTTAGTTCTAATTTTAGTTCAATTAATACCGGTCGTGAAAGCCTTCGTACTTATAATATTCCTCTTATTCGATTAAGTATAAACATACAAAGAATTGCGTATATGGTAGCTAAAATAGAACTAAAGTTGAATTGAAAATTGCTGTAAATGATGCTTTTTCACATTTACAACATCCCATAATAATTTTAAACGCATTATTAAACTTTGTGAACAATATGTGCAACAAAATGGAACTAACTTTGAACAATTCTTGTAACATGAAACCGTATTAGCATCATCTTTTGTTTTTAACTAATTATCAATTTTTACAAACAAAAATTACCACTCATAGATGTTTTATTTAGTAAGACAACAATTAAATAAAGGAAATTAAATATTAGTGAAAATGTTATAGTATTCTCAAAATTCTTTGTTTATTTCAGTATCCTAGCAACGAAAATTTATCATAGCCTACTTATAATATAATGTATTTTATTAATTTTCGAGGTTAATTATAAATGTAAGGGTAGAGTATTATATATTTTTGGAAAGCTTGAAAAAAATCTAGTTCAACAAAAATTATTATTTATAAATTATTTATAACTCAAAAACTGCGATGACTAAAATACTTCTTTGTGCACCATTAAATTCTACGTGATAGAATTTTTTAGAACCTGTTTTTACTTTTTTGCTAAGTTTCCAGATAGCAGAGATACAGGAAGTGTCTGAAAATCGTATATTTTGAAAAATTCCTGTATATCAAAAACGAAGAGGGCTATGAAAATTTGGTTTGCGGTATTATAAGTTTCACAAAAAAGTAGCTCAGGTTCGTAAAAACCGCAACTTTCTATCTTTCATAATTACCAACATACCACCCTGCAAACCCATCGAAATTTGGACACCCTGTACATTTACATAACTATAAAGCAAATGACTATTAGGAAGTGAGTGTGGACTCATATTGTGTGTTTTGCAAAACCAAAGTAGATTATTTCGCCGTTTTTATATAATAATGTTTATGAGTTTTGTTGAATTCATTGTAATATTTTGCCGTTTATTGTATTTATTGTTTTATTTACACGTAAAGATTCTTTTGTGCAGATACATAGTGAAGAACATAAACATTTGATTGTTGTGTAACTCACGTTACCACCGTTCTATTAATAGTGTGTATTAGTCCAGAATGGTAATTTGCACCCAAAAATCATGATATAATGAACCATGGAATAAAGTAGTTTCAACTTTGTTTTCGTTCGCCCAAGCACGCGGCTCAATTCCTCAGTGCCCCAAAATAGTATCTGAGTGCCCTATAAATCAGGCCAGATGTCTGTTTGTAGATACTAACTGGTTTCATTAAAAGAAATTAGGGTTGGGTTAGGTTTGTGTTTAGGCGTTTTCCATTATTAGTCACAAAATGATTTAATGATTCAGTCTATTTCAAATTAATATAAATTATTAATGATCCATTTATTTTGAAAATGACGCAATATATCGTTTTAATCCAAAACACATAGGTTTTTTCATTTTTTATTAGCTCAAATATTTTTGCATAAAAACTCTTACACTTCATGTTTTTTCGAAAAATGAGCCAAATTTATCATTTTAATGAAACTTATTAATAACAAACTAACTTTTCAAAGTTTCCTCCCTCGCAGGAGATAGAAGCTTAGAATCAATGTTTCTGTAGATATCAATCCCAAAAATGAGTAATATGGTTCTCATTGTAGCTGAATGTGTGAATCGTGCAATCGTTATCGTTACAATGTAAATTTTTTTGGAGCGATATCCAAATCGGCGGATTCCATTCATTATTATGTTATGACTTTATGAGCTGCTTAAACGTTTAAGCAGCTCATTATGAAATAAGTCTTCACACATGTATTTTAATTCTTTTAAACATTGATATTCGAACGAGACTGAAATTTCCCCTTGATGTATAACTCTTATAAAAAAAAACATTTTTTTAGTACAACCGTTGAAACAATATCAACCCCACCTGTAAATGTTGGCGATAAATTAATGGTTTATTATGGCCCTACGCATGATTCAAAAGTAGCTACGTATGAAGCAAAAGTGATAGAAATAGGTACTGATTCTCAAGGACCTATTTACATGGTACATTATACAGGTTGGAACACAAGATATGATGAGTGGATCCCACCACAAAGAATTGCCGAAAACGTTAGCGTTTCAACTAAAGCCAAAAGAATAAAACAAAGTTCAAATCTTATTTCTAAGGTAAATATTAATGTTTGTATAACCTCAAAAATTTGCTTAATCACTTTTTTATTAGTCTACAACATCTTTGCCTAATTCATCATCAATTCCAAGTGCAAAAACGTTACCTAGTAAAAGAGGTAGAGGTACTTCTTTCACGGGTAAAACAACTACAACGGAACCCGCAAGATCAACAACTCCCTCAAGTGTGACGTCATCATCAAGCAGAACAAAAAGCCCGGCAACTCCGGCTACAAGAAATCGGGTTAATACGCGACACGGCGAATCTACAAGACGAACGAGAAGAACCTCGGTTCAAACCGATATTTCACTGCATTCCGACTCAGATTCGGAATCATCAGATTGCGATGGGGAGCAATCTAGAAATAATAAAAATGGTGGAAAAAACGAAGATTGTGACGTTAAAACTCCCAAAAAACGATTAATAAAAACTGTAAGTGAAGTACAAAGAAATTGTGTGTGTACAATTCGCATCTTTTACTAATGTCCTTAGCGAAACCGAGAACGTGCACAGATCGGACCATCATTTGACTAATTATTGAAATAATCTGTCTGATCTGTGCAGGTTCTCGGTTTCGCTAAGGGTATTAGTAAATAAACCGTATTTTGCGTTGACATCAAGTTTTAATTGCTTCTATACCGGGTAAGTTATTAGTATCCCGGCGGACGATAATCACTAAACCGTTTGACATCTACTATTTAAAATTATTTTCACTTATACAGGGATGTTCTTTTTAGGCGTAACGGACAATATGTCAATTTTTTCAAATGGAACACCCAATATATTTTATCATATTATGATTACTACTAAATTTGTTAATACAACCGTGTATGCTACTAATACATCGAGTTTATGGTTTCTGAGATCTTCAATTATTTCTTCAAAATGTGCCCATTACAGTATCTTTTTAAAAATGATATGAACATGACATTTTTTCAGATATTTCTTTGAATCTATGCCAAACAATAGTTTATGTCAATAGGTAAATGACACTATTGAAAGATATTAGATACATTATACAGCGCATTCATACAGTTCAGCTACTTTTTATGTTTTTTAAATGGCTTTTTCTTAATTTTTTTAAATGGCTGTTCCTGTATATTGGTGTGCTGGTTGAATTACCCATCAGATTCCCTTTAATTAATGGTAAGTTTAATATGTGTCTAATAGTTTTCCTGATATTTAGAATTTAAAGAAAAATGTGATAAAATATGCCATTATTGCATTGAATATTATATTCTGCCTATTTTGATCAGTTTTTTTTTATTATTTGATCAATACTTTATAATGTAAAATAATTCTTCTGTCATATACCAGATTTGAATGCGACTTGGCACTTTATGAAATTTACAAAGAATTTTGTAAAAAAATTGTTATTGTGGTACCATATAAATTTATATTTTATATTTTTATCAGGTTTTGCTTCTTTATTTATCAATAATAATATTTTCCAAAAATTTTCAAAATTAAGTCACTACTACATTTAAACTACATGTGGGTACAAATATACACAAATGTATATTTTATAACATGAATTTTTTTAAATTTCATAAAGTACTAAGTCGCATTTAAGCTGGATATATGGCAGTAAAATTATTTTACTTTATAAAATATTAATCAAATTATAAATAATCTACAAAAAAAAAAAATGATAAAAATAGACAAAATATAATATTAAGTAGGAAGTCTGATATGTTTCAGATGCCAATTACAAACGCCCCCTTTTCTTTTTGGGATCCTAATTTGATAAATTCTTATTTTATTAGGTCGGTCCCTGCTATCAGTGTGACTGATCAGAATTTTCTAAATTTGTATAACTTCAGTAGACACTCCAGCGCTCGTTTTAGTTTTCCTTTGGTGCATGACTCCTAAGGTCAAGAGTCCAACTACTTATGCAGACTTAAGACATATTAGTACTTTGCCCACCATGTCCAAGGTGATTGAAAGAATTATGTGGAGCCAACTCTCTGAGTATGTTGAGGCGAATGGTTTGTTACCACAAACGCAATTAGGTTTTAGGTGCGGATATGGTTGCTCTGCAGCCCTGATTAAGATCATTGATGATATAGTGCGAGAGACCGATAAAGGTAATATTACCATTTTGTGCTTGTTAGATTACAGAAAGGCTTTTGACACATTAGATCGTAAAATTTTATTGGCGCAATTGCGTTATTATGGTCTTCAACCTTTCTGAAAGATCACAATCATGTTTTGGAAGATAAGTCATCAGAGCTTTTGATAACCGACTCAGGGGTGCCTCAGGGTTCAATTTTGTCACCGTTGTCCACTTTTAGTAATTGTATTACCTATTGTAAATCTCACTTTTATGCGGATGATTCATAACTATACCATTCCTTCCCTTCTAGACACTTGCAGGAAGCATGTGCACGAATAAACTCTGATCTTCAATCTCTTCTTGACATTTACACGCGTCATTCGTTATATCTTAATCCTACGAAATCTGAAATTATGTTTTTCGATCCAAATAATACAAGACATTTAGCTAATAGGATGCACATAATGATAGGCTTTAAATTGGCAATTGATACGCTTAAATTTAAAGAATGTGTTAGAAACCTAGGTGTTACCTTACATGAAAATTTATCTTTTAATGATCATGTTAATAGTTGTGTCCATAAAACATATGGTAGCTTAAAAATTATATATTCATATAGAAATTTTCTTTGCACTAAATGGAGTACTCTCATTGTTTAATTTTGCTGATACATTGTACTCTGCATTTCTCGCATATAATCTTAAAAAAAATGCAAAAGGTTCAAAATTCTTGTATTCCTTTAATATTTGGTTTGAAGACTCGAAATCTTGTTAGTTTGAAGCTTTCGGAGTTGAATTGGCTGAACATGCAAGACAGAAGATTGTTGCTTACAACCTGTTTCTACTACAAAGTAATCTTCAACCAGACGCCGCTGTACTTCTTCGAAAAAACAATATATTGGGGAGATGTGCACTCTATCAATATAAGATTTAAAGGAAGGCTTAGCCCACCAGTCCATAAATCAGCAGCATATCAGAAATGCTTTTCGTATCAAATATACAAAATATATAATAGCTTACTATTATCTTTGGGGGAGTGCGCATCCTTTACATTGTGGAAACGTAGTGTCAGCGCATCTGCGTGCACGTTTCATTGAAAGGGCTGAGTTTGTGTTGTAGCCTATGAACTTTTCCTCCCTACTCTTTCCATTCTTATTCTTCTGTAACCTCTTTGTAATCTTTTGTCTTCCATTTTCTTTCTTGTTTTCCTATGTTGTCTTCGTAGATTGGCAACGCTTTCTCTTTCATACATTTCTCTGGCCACATCGTCTCGTTGTTAGTTGCGTTATATGTTTTAATTTATGTTTTATTTTATTTACGTTGGTAGTGGAAGAACAGTGAAGGGTGAACTACCATCGTAGGGTTGTCCCAAGATTGTACTGTAGGAAGTACTATTAATAATAACAATCCACGTATGCAACTTCTTGAGGACAATAAATCATTTATTTATTTAAGTACAATAATGGCGTGTTTTATTATATATTTTTCTTTAAATTGTAAATATCAGGAAAATTATTAACCTTAGACATATGATATACTTATTATTAATTGAAGGGAACTTGATGGGCAATTCAACCAACAAAAGTAAGTGAACTAACTTTGTGAACACGCTGCACTGTGGTATCTTTGACTATTATCTGACGTAGTTTTGAGGGAATATCGGATAAAATGTCGTTTTTACAACAACGTTTTTATGAAGGTCCTATAATGGGCACATTTTAGAGAAACAATTCAGTATCTCAGAAACTGTACATTTTATAATTTAGTAACATATACGGTTGTAATAACAAATTTAGAAGTATTCATAATTTGATAAAATATACAGGTTCCATTTAAGAAGATTGACATATTTTCCATTACACCTAAATAGAACACCTGTATACGCGCAAATAATTTTAGGTAATAGAAAGTGGTAAATTAAACAACTTTTGTATAAAACTTTTCTTTCCTTGTCAAATGATTTAGTGACTATCAGTGACGTCCGTCGGGATACTAATAACTCACCCTGTATATATTATATTTTTGGTGAAGTATAAGAAAATTACTATTTTTAATTTAATCAAAATTTTTGTTCGAATAAATTTAGAAACCCGAGAAACGTAAAGACGATGATGACACTGAAAAAGAAGACGAAGAAAAGCCCAAAAAACCACCAAGAAAAATTAAAAAAACACCGGAAGTAATAAAACCAAGCGATGAAAGCGACGAAGATAGTAGCAGTCATCCAAAAGGCCGTGATTTTGATTTAAATCAGATTAGATCTGAACTGAAAGGTTTTACAAAAATAAAAATGACAGAAACTAGCGAGAAAGATACATCGTCTGATGATTCAACCCCAACATCTGAAGTTAAAGTTTTACAGGAAGAGTGTGATGATAAAAAAGAAAAAATTGAAAGTACTTCGAGTTCGGAAGATATTTATGAATTTAAAGAACCGGAACCGTTTGAATTTGAAAGTCCAAAAACTATCGACGAAAAGAATAAGAAAAGATTTGTTCCGCGCGTTTTAGAGCCAGTTGAAAAATCACCAAGGAAAAAGAGTCCCAAATCGAAAGTGGACGTCAAAGAAGATGAGAAAATAAAGAAATTTAGACGTACCCCTAAAAAAGATGACGACGACGACGAAGATGAAGAAAAAATTAAGGATGAACCAGATCCTTTTGATAAATTGGTTGAATCGCCTTCGTTTCATATCGGAAAATCAACCGAAAAAGTTGAAGAAAAAAAAATTATGCCTAAAGTCCTAAACATGGATCTTTTATTCAAAGAACTTCCTTCATCAATAGATGAATCTGATGAAAGATTAGATATTTCAGATGCTGAAGACACGAGTGAGCCATTGTTTTCGAATAAAGGACAATTATTTGTTGGATCATTTTCAAAGTCATCGCCCAATCCTAGCTCTGATCCTGAATGTACCGGATTCACATCAAAATCAGATGACAGAAAAACAAATACAAGCGACGATGAAGAAATTATTAAAACAACAATGAAAAATGTATTAGAATTTGACAATGATAGTAACGATTTGTTGAGTCAACCGTCTGAAGAAGAAGATGCAATTCAAAAAGATGATGAAACCATCACTTTGAATCGAGTAGAAAGTGAAGACGAAATGAAACCTGACGTTTTAGTTGAAACAGTATGTACTCAAGAAAAATTGGCTTCATTATCAAGACAAATAGCGCCAGTTTTCCAAGAAACGGACTCCGCCTTATTAAGAGATTTATATTCCCAACAATTTTTAACAACAAAAGTTGATGATGTAAAAGATATTAATTATAAGATTGGTACGAAAGTGGCCGATTCCATTTTGCAAAAGCTTAATAAAAATATTAAAGAGGTGAAAAAAGAAGAAGAAATAAAAGAGGAAGTTAAACCGATTCAGGAAATTCAAGAAATCAAAGAAGATGAAGAGGATGAGGAGGAAGAAGAAGAAGAAGAGGAAGAACAAATACCTCTACCTGAGGTGCCAAAATCTCCAGAACAACCCAAACCAGAAATTAAAATGAAAGAAAAACCTAAAATTGATATTCGCAAATCACCAAGAAAAGCGATTAGTAAAGAATTTATTGACGAATCTGACTCCGATAGTTCCGATTCGGAGGAAAGATTAATAATGGATGAAGATTCCCAAACTAGTTTATCCCAAGACGTAAACAAATTCATAAAATCCCCAGAAGAGTCACCATCAAAACCCGAATCGGAAACGATCGAAGCCGAACCCAAATTTAATTTTGACGTTATCAAAGAAGAAGTTAAAGAAGAAAAACCGGAAGAAACTTGTAGTTTGAAAGAAGAGGATGGTGATCCGGATGCTTTGTTATACTGTGGCGAAACTTTACCAGGAAGTCCAGCTCCGGCACCATCCACAGAACCAAAACAAAAAACTAAAAGTGAACTTCCGTTCGCTAGTGTTCCATGTAGTAGTAGCAGCAGTAACAGTAGCTGTAGTAGTTCTTCAAGTTCTACTAATAACAAAGTTGTTGCGGTTGAAAAGCCAGGAACTAGTAATAATGTTATTGTTGGTGTGGTTAAAGAAAGAAATGTTGAAAGACCACCTCAAATTGTACTACCAGTTGTTCCACCTGTTGAAATACCTGAAATTAGAGATGCTGCTGCTGTATTAGATAATACTCCTCCAACTACGCCAGAGAGTACAATTAGTAATTTATCGCCAAGAAGGTAAGATCAATATTTATAATATTAATAATAATTTATCTTATAAATTAATTTTAAATAATTAATCTGAAGGTAGAGGAAAGAACAGTAGAGTAAGGAAATGCCATCTAAGTGACTACTAACTTATTTTTTAAATCGTCATTCATTTGTGGTGCATTTATAGGTTTAGTAATACTTAAAGGTTCAAATCTTTCCATTTCTTAGAACACTCATTTTATATAAAAATTTATTACTATTTTTCCAATTTTAATCAAGAACGTAACATCTCAACCGGTGCCGTCCTATACTGTAAAGACTAATAGGGCTACAGTCCTGGGGTGCCAACTCCTGAACGGCTGTCTATTTTTGCAATGAAATGCATGATGTCCCAATCACACATGTACCCAGTGTCTTTGGTATGTCTTCAGACGCACGGCTGAACCCGAATCTTTTCACTTCTAGGTCTAATGTTATTCTAGTTTTATATCATTAGAACTATTTCTAAATCTAGAATTAGAAACATTAGGATTTAGCCGAACCTCTCCTTAAGACGGCTAAACCTGAATGATTCTAGTTCTAGTGTTAGTTCTAGTTTTACTTAATTCAAATATCAGAGTTGGGTTGGGTTTTGCCGTGTAGCTGAAGAACTAACACTAGATCTAGAATTAGATTTTTTTAAAAATTTTGTATGAAAATAGGGCGCACTTGTTTCGTTCGTCCAACCCAGTCCTGGGGCGCCAAATATCTTAGGACTGCATTGTCTTGAAATGATCAAATTGGTTTATATTGTTAATTAAGTTATTATTTTTTCTATACTTTCCGGAAATTTTATTAACAGCATAAAATCTTATTACCATTATGAGCAGATGGGGATTTGTCCATAGTATTGGATAGAGCGCGATTGAGAGGCGTACAGAATCTGATTAGTGCACTAGAACTAATTCGTTGATATCAAAACCAATACACAAATTAGATTAATTACATGATTAAAGTAAGGACCGGAGAAGAACTAACTTTCTGGTTATGTCTCTACATCCCCACACAAAGTTAGAGGATTATTCGCAACAACATATAGAAATTTCGGCAACGTCATTCAATAATGAACATTATTATGTGTATGCCATAATAATGTTTTTTATATAGAAATCTGAAAGTGTGGATTGTGAGAGACGTTTTAGTATATTTGGTTTGGGCAAGGTGGAAGAAATAAAAATTGAAACATTTGAAATCAAAAATATTGTTTATTTTTAATATATTACCATATTTTTTTTAATACTTGATATTAAAACATTCCATTTCATTCAATATCACTTGCACTTCCAATCTTCTGCGTTAATTCCTTCAAACAAATGGCGATTGGCTTTTAACCGTTTTTTTTTTTTTTTTGAACTCGTTCTGGAATATTCAACAATTTTTTGCCAAATTTTCTCGAAATTTGCATATTTGATTTTTCTGTTTAGTTACATATTTGTAGAGGACCCAAGCATTGACAATTGATGTTGCTTAATATCATGTTTCCATCACCACGTTAGGGGCTCTTTCACACTTGTCGGATGTCGGAATACGTTTTTTATCAGATTTCATTGCCTCTATTCAGACTAGTCGGATGTCGGATTCCAGAGAAGCTCGAATCAATTTAGACATGGTCTAGTTGGCAACCGTGTACGATGGGCGATGCCAAAGCTCTTGTGTTATACTATTTAAGACATAAACAAAGGAAAGCAAACAATAGAAGACAATTTTGGATGCACCCAATCCTGAGAGAAAGAATTTCTTTAAGAAGTGTTCAGACATTAATAACGAAATTGAAAAGTGACGAAGAATAAGTTCTTTAATTATTTTAGAATATCAATAACAGCATTCAATGATCTATTAGCAAGAATTTCAGTAATTATCAAGTATAAAAATACAAGTTTTAGAGATTATCTTTGTCCAGAAGAAAGTCTATCTATATTTTTAAGTTAGGAAAGATACATTTGTTCAATCCTACCTTTGAAATTGCCAGTTTCTAGCGTAGATACGAGTGTTGAAAGTTGTTATTTTCACTCACTCTGCTAACATTCATAGCAACGGGTGAGTGAAAATATTTTTCACTCACTCTAATTTTCTTCATCCACTATTAGCGAAATTTAAATCTTTAAAGGTACAACTGTTTAAACGTAACGGATGTGAACTAAAAAACGGTAGAGAGCACACAAGGAAAATTAAATGAACTATTTCACTTGTATAAATTATTAATCTTAATTAATTTGCGTAATGATGACAATTAACAATTTGACACAATTGGTTATTTATCAATCAATTAAGAGTATGACAACGTCAAAAAGTCTCACAAGTCAAAAAGTGTCGTCTCCGACATATCGACATGACATTAGATAAGAATTAACGAATTTTAAGACCGAATTTTCTCTAAATAGTAGGATTGAACAAAACGCTATACAGCACACGTGAGAAACCAATATTTTCCACTCACTTGTATGTCTTTCCTGTACAGTAAATCTGATATACCCGTGAGTGAAAAACCTTAGTTTCCTCACTTGTACTGTAATATACTATTACCTAACCCCCGCTAGGAAAGGTCAGGTTTTACATGTCATTTTGACATTTTGTAACATCTCATTTTACACAACTGCCGTTTCATTACATCACTAATGGTGTAATGAAACCATTACCTAACTGAACATTGATTTGTTTTGAATATCACTATGGATATTCGCAGCAATGCCCAAGTCAATTCTTTCAATTTAAATTCATTTGACACATAGGCGTTGTCAATTAATTCAGATTAAATTCGTATGATTTCGTTCAATTTTAAAGCGGAGTTAGATAAAATTTAGTACTTAACACGTTAAGAAACTGCCAATTTTGTTTAGCTCACGCAAAATTAGTCTTTTCATAACTGGTTACGTAAATAACTATTGTTTATGATTTTATTTTTTAACGAAAATAACTCAAGGCATATGTTATTAAAGAAGAAGTCATTACTTGATTCTTTATTTATTTAACAAAAATAGCAAGTTGAAAGATGTCGAAAATTGTAATCAAAACTAATATTTGACTGGTTCAGTGTGATACGCCGAATATCCATATGGGGTTTCACTTAAGAGTTGTACATTCTGATTTTATGATTATTCCGTGCCCAAAGCAAAATCTGGTGTGTACACTTAATTTTTGCGTTTATTTTTAATTTTTGAATTAATGACTACACCAAATTGAAATTCTATCGTATCATCTTCATCAAATGTCATTATGGCCTGTAGAAGACCTTTAAAAAGGCAAAGCATTGGATGATCAACGTGCACTGCCAGTCTGTTTTCCAAGGACATCTTACAGCTCATTTTTTTTGTCCAAGTTCTGCTCAAAACATGCTCATTTTTTCGTCACCGTTCCTGTCGTCTCCATTGCAACCGTTGCATCATCGGTCACAATCGAGATCCGCCATCCGACAAATATTAGTAACACGAGGGTCGATAAGATTTTTGGTCGGATGTACCGCGCTAGAAAAGCGTCCGACAATTTATGTCGCATCCGACAAAAGGTCGGTCGGAATGAATGTGAACAGTTCAACAAAATCTAATCAAATGATTATGTTACGCTATTTAGGCTCGTTACTGCCATCTTCTAGTTAAACTAACTAAGAGATTATTACCATGGTTACAGCTATTTTACGCGCTCTGATTGGCTAGTAGATGAGTTTATCTATAAGATAACTTTAACTAAAAGATGGTAGGAACGAGCCTTAATGGTGTAACGTTTTATTAGCAGTTCAACGAAAGAGGTGGTAGAGCGGGGGTAGAGCGGGGCAAGTGAGTCATGTTTAGGTAAAACAGGCCACAATTTATAAATTGTTAACCTTAAAACAAAATTATATCAAGCAAATTTTAATTTCATCATTAATGAACGTACTCAGACAAAAAGAGAAATAAAAAATAAGCAATTTTTAATACTATAATATTGCATTAAAAAACATTTAATAAAAGATTCACTTGTTCCTTATCGGAGGGCCATAGACATTGTTACCCAGTTGGAAATAATTCACGAATACACCTTGTATAATCTAAACGCATGTGTCTAGCGCAATGAAATTTGGTACGAAGTAGTACTAAAGTAGTATAATTAACTTTCACGTGCAGAGCAATACAACCCTGGTGGATGGGGATGCAGCAATGGTAAACTATCTTCCATGAGAGGCGCGTACCATCGCTACATACATCAACCATGACTAACCTTCATACCTCCGCAACTTTCGTCGGGCGAGTGGTATACCGTCTCCGTCCCATCATATCCCAAACATATTCAGTTGGATTCAGATCTGGAAAATGCATTGGCCATAAACATCGGGCGTGTTATACTATGTGGAAAAATGCTGTATAAAAATTCTTTCATGAAAAGTTAATAAACTTTATCTTAACTATGACAAATGCCAAAAAATAACATTCACATGGAAACTCTGCCCCATTAATTTTAACTACAACTTTAATGGTAAAGCTATAATCTCTACTAATAGAGTGAAGGATCTTGGCATTATACTTGATGCCAAATTAAGATAGCACCTTCACATCGAATTCATGGTAGAGAAAGCTCTACGGAACTTAGGGCTAATTTTACAAGCATTAAATCCCTTTATATGGCATTTGTCTACTACTACTTATACTGTATTATCCTATGGTTCCATAGTGTGGAATCCGATGTATGCAGTCTATCGTGATCGCATCGAAGCTGTTCAACGACGTTTCGTACGCTATGTGGCACACAAATATTATCTTCCCTACAACGATTATGATAGACGCTGTACGGTTTTTAGCTTTTTGTTTTTGCGACAGCGTCGAGTTGTTTCGGACTTGGTCTTTCTTTTCAAACTCGTTAATGCCATACTGGACGGTCCTGATCTGTTGGCTGTATTGATCTTTAATGTACCACAGCGATTCACTCGGCACAATACTACATTTCATTTAAGCTTATATAATATGAACGTTTATCAGAACTCGCCTGTTGTTCGGCTTCTTAATACATACAATCAAAACTTCAGCCATGTTTCTCTATTTGGACTCTCTCGCTGCGCTCATTTAAAATGTTATTGTTGCGTAATGTTTAGAACTCTTGCAATGTAGTGCAATTGTGTATTTTTTTCCTCTTTTATTGCTTGTTATTAGTTAGCTTATTAATGTTATTATTATTCTCATATTATTGTTCTGTATTATTGTTGTTCACTGTTTTAAACTGTTCTTTGCGTGGATGCTTCGCTGGGGATTTCTTCCCTGTTTGCATCCCTCATAATAATAATAAATAAATAAATGACCAGCTCGTCCGCATTTGCATATCGGCCTCATGCCATATCGTCTAGCGACCTTACGATTTTCATATCAAATTTCATTGTGTTAGACACACAGGTTTAGACTATGCAGGGTGTGCTCATGAGTTATTTCCAATAGTGTCTTTATACAGTATTTGTTGCAAATATGATTTTCTGATCTTTGACATTTTATACACATTATACAATCTTTGTAGCAGGTGTTACCATAAGTTTGCTGCAGAATATACAGCAAACATTTTTGCTGTATTCTAGTGATTCGAATATGTTTTGAATTTTAAACTCCTTACTCTTTTTGTATGTTGTGCAGGCTCCACCTTATTGCTTCTTGCTTTTTTAAATTTATTCTTTTAAGATTTTTCTTCAATTTCTTAATAGATTTTATTTAGGTAATGGGGAAAGTGAGTCTCTAACGAAATATGTTAGAAAATCATAAACTGAAATGACATGATTTCCTGAGGATGGCCAGTCAAGCCGAAACCGGTACAAAGTTAAAATTAAGAAAATCATGGTTAAAGTACGAAATTCTATTTTTACTTTCATTTTAATATAGATTGTACCACAAGAAGTGATGGTAATTCATCGAATTTCGTAATTATTTTCGTTACACGGTACAGATATTATGCTCGTTAGATGACGTGTATTAGAGTGAAAAGGTTGTAACGAGTCACATCTGTTTCCTCCGCTTTTATACAATGAATCACTATCACTTCTCAAGATACAGGCTATAACAACGCATATAATAATACATACGATGATGAAAGAAAATCATAATATTAATATGTTCAACGTTGTTAAAATTGTAATAATATAAATAATATACATTTAAGTTGAAATCATGGAAACATTGATATAGAAAACTTTCTACAAATTCCATTAAAGACAAGATGATTCTACAAAAAAATGTTTGCCAATTGCTCATCAATTACAATCAAAGAGAATAAAAAATTTCTTCAATAGGTGTGTCTAGGTCACTACGCTTGTAGGCAGAGAGTACTAGTGAATACGTAAACAAAGTTATAATATAACTTAAGGTTACATCCCTGGGTCGCCAACTCTTGAGGGGTGCCTGTTTTTGCAATGAAATGGATGGTGTTCCTATCAGATATGTATCCAGTGTCCCCTCTGAGGTGCGAACCCCGTTTTTTGTATTGCGTTTTGTATTCGTCTAATCCAGCCCTGGGGCGTTGAATATCGACGGTATGTTATTAAGTTCGGTGCTACACGTGTTCGCCTTTTTGGCATCATCGGGCACGACGTCAAACTAACAGAAGGATAACGAGAGAACGTTGAAACTTGCGGTACATTACAGGAGAAGAAAATTGGTGAAGAAATTAAAAACAGTAACTCGTTGCTATTCTTTAGGTGAAATTTAAAACTTTAGTAAAACGCGTGTTTTCCTATATGAAAGGCACGTTGAAAATCGTAATATATTTAAGCTGAAAGTAATATGAACATTAATAATAAACTCAAATACTTTATACAAATATACAAATACTCAAATATAACCAGTAAACGTGCAATAAGAAATTTGTTTTAATTCATTATCATTTATAAACTGGTTAAAATGGATTTAAATTAAATCTTAATTAAATTTTAGTTAAATTTTGAAAATTGTTGCCGGAAACGTTATTTTAAATTTGATTTTCATGATAAATTGAAATAAAGACAAACACGAAAAACTTAAATTAACTTGAGTCACACCATCTTCCTTTGGTGTCTGACGGTGGACTGTTTCTACTTCTAGGTCTAGTGTTTAGCTGTACATTTGTCAAGACGGCTAAAACCGGATGTTTCTAGTTCTAGGTTTAATGTTAATTCAGGTTTAATTAATAGTCTTATTTCAGTTCAAATATACAGGGTTAGGTAGGGTTGGGATTAGCTGTGCACCTGAGGAAATGTTTTTAACAAACGCCTCTACAATGAATAGTTTCTGAAATAAAGTATTTTACAAACTGATTTGGCAACTTGTATATTTAAATTGAAGTAAGCCTAACACCAGAACTTGATTTTTTTTGAATTCTGTATAAAAAGGGGTGTCCTCGTTTCGTTCTTTCAACCCAGCCCTGGGTACAAAACATTCAAAAGTATGATACTGCGATTATTGCTATGGTGCTGGTTGCAAGTCATGACTTGTACCTTTATCATTATCTGTAATTCCTTGCCTTATTACTATTAACGTGGTGCTCATACATACCTTTTGTGTTCGTTGTTTGCATTATCCCTATTGATTTTGAAAAATTTGCATTTCATAGCTTATATTCTATACCTTATTCATCATCAAACGTTCTTGTTTATTTGAGGGACATCTTGTGCTCATGATAAAGTATTTGGAAAACCTAGGCGGTCAAAAACTATACTTTAAGATTACGTTTTATGTCATTTTATAGCGATCACCACATTAAAACATAATAACTCTTTTACAGAGAAAACTGTGATTTATCTCCAAACACTGCAGACAATGATAGTTGTAAGTCAACAGAAGCCGAAGTTGAAACAAATAACCAAAGGAAAATGTCCACGAACAGTAAAGTTTCGCCATTTAGTGAAGAAGGTAATAATCTAAAACAAAATCATTATTATTTATTAATTTTGTATTATATCGTTTAGATACAATTATGAACAGTGAGCAATGTGCTACATCATCTAAGAAACGTGAAGATGTCGTAGCTGGATCTTGTAGGAAACGGCGAAGATCGTGCAAAGGTGGCGATGATGTAGTTCTTCCTGTTAAACGAGGGCGGAAACCGCTTAATCGGTCTCGACATAATAGCGACAGCGATGATAATTCTGAGCACTCCGCGCAAGGAAACGGAAGTGGGGGGTCTTCGGGTAACGGTGATGGGCGATTATCAAGGTCGCCAAAACCGTCAAAATACAATTTTTGTGAACCACTCGGTAAGATATTTGTTAATGTAAAAAAAATAAATATAAATAATTCGTTGGTTTAGATCCCAGTTTAGACTGTAGTCAAAGAATAGCGGTTCTTCAACAAAAATTGGCTGATGTAAGAAAAACTTACGCCGATATCAAAGCGGAGCTGGCTACAATTGAACGAAGACGTAAAAGATTAAGAAGAAGGGAAAGAGAAGGTTTGCTAAAATTAAAAAGAAATTGACGAAATTTTAATTGAATAAATTTTTTTTATCGTATAGCGGCGAAAGCGGCAAAACAAGAAGCAACCAATACGTGATCCAGAGTGCTCTTCCCAAGCAACCATTTTTATATATAAAAACTTAAGATTCTTTTTCAACTAGTTTTAGGCGTTACAAATGTTTATAATATTGCGTTGTTTCATATTACGATAACGATTTACAATTTACAATTAGGTGAAATTGAATTTAAAAGAATTAATAAATAATGTAACAGTCTATTTAAAAACATTCATATTCCGTACTGAAATAGTGTTAATTTTAACACTTAGCTTGTACAGAAAAGTATTAATTAATATTTTTTTAGTTATATGTACTTTTCGATAATTTTTGTTTTGTTGTTAATTAATTTGTATATTATTATAATTAATTAGGGATCATTAATTTTTATTATTAATTATTTGGTTGTGCAATATCAATTATATCAATTTTTTTATGCTCGAATTACTTGCCAAGATATTGACGTTAATACTACAAAATATCGATATAACGAACTATTACGAAGAAGGGAGCGTTCTTTATAATCAGATATCCCATTAGATTAATAATTTTAATGCACATAGCTATTTATAGTGGTGCGTTCACTTTATAAGGGTTTATAGGCCCGATCGTGACGTCGAAGAATTACAATTAGAACTAAGTTCTAATTTTAGTTGAATCAAAATATACAACGTAATAATTTTAGTGCTAATACTGTCACTAGAACTAATATTGATCCTAGAATTGATGATGTATGGCTAAACCCAAATGATTTTAGGACTAAATATTTCGTTTGTTATATCGATATTTTCTTGTAATTTAATTTTTTTTTGTTCGAGACACGCATCCAATGATCTCAAACGTTAAAAACGTTATTGAATATGAATGTTTAAAACGATGCGAAATGAAGACATTTATTTAATTTTTGTAAAAAAAGTGAAAACGAAAATTAAGACAAAAATACCGATTTTCGATTATTGTACATATTATGGTGTTTTATTTTGTAATTTACTCATATTTCTCTTCTCTACATTATGTATCAATATTTTAAAACGTTTTTTAAAACATTAATTATTATATAACTTGTATTATAATTAATTATAAGAAATTGGAATGTTTAATTTTATAAATAAGTTTTTTTTTCATTATTTTTTCAATGTACACAATTTTCCCCCTATTTCAACCATTTAGTTAATGTTAACGTATTTTTATATTTATTTAGGACCATTAATCTGATAATAAAAAATGTTATTTCTTAAAAAAATGCTTTTTATTAACTCCCACTTTAAACCTTTTTAATTGAAAAGAATTTAATCAACTCTCTTTAATTCCATCTCATCTCCCTGCCATATTAAAGTTATTACGTATTCATTAGCATGTTATAACCTGAATGTAACAAGGTATAAATCTTAACTTCTTTCAAAACGTGTGTAAATGATTGATTAAACTAAACTAAGCGTGGAATTTGCGTTTAATTTCGAAGTGGAGAAAATATAATTCTTTTTATATTTGTTAAATTGAAGTTTGATTAAAATGAAAAGGGGTTTAATTATATTCATTTTTAAAGTTAATTCATAATAATAAGTGGTGCTATACAAAATTATTCCAATCAAATTAAATTGTACCAAATTAGTTTGATTAAAATTTAAACTTGATTCGAATAAAAATAAATAAATTCTCTGTGCCGTTTTCATCTCGTTTCATTTTGGAATTTCAACTCGGGGAGTTGTTGTTTCGATGTTGTAGTAGATAGAGAGTTGGAGAGATCGCCCCCACATTAATCAATATATTCAACCGCCACCCCCACTGAATACGACGAACTGCGTCGATTTTAGGGATGATGATATTTTTCTTTTCATCGGGGAAGTGTTAGATTTATATTAATTTTAACCGATTAATTTTATATGTTTTTACGTCGTGGTTTTTTCTCTTGCCGCTCAGTATTTATATAATAACCGTTGGGGAATAATAATATAGTTGGAAACTGGTTATTGTGCCGGATGGCTGCAATACGGATGGAATGTTAGGCGACGGTAGCTTTCTATTGGTGTGACGCAGCCGCACACTAACGGTACGACTTTGGCCGTGTTGAGTTTCAAACCTAACAGAATGTTTTAGTATAAAAAGGATATATTTTAAATAAAATCAGTTTCTGATATATTTGGTTAAAAACGATTAATATGGATTTTAATTAATCAAATGTTAAATTTTATGCAAAACTGATTCGTTAAATTAAATTTCCTTTCGTTTTTGTACGTGGTCGGACTAAATGTAACTGCTCTTGAGTTTTATCGTCCCAAATAACTAAAGCATAGTAGCCGAGGAACAGTAATCTTTCTTATGAGCTGAGTACCACTACCTGATATTACGTTCTAAAATTATCAAGACAATCTTTTTAAGGATCATTAATATTAATAAAATTAATTTTCTATTAAATTTATTTTACAAATTAATTTTTCTGCCAATCGTATATTTAATAATCAGTAATATAGTACATTTTGCTAATTATATTATCTTTTAATTAGTGTGACCAGTGATGACCCAAACAGTTGGTACTTAATTAAAAATTTATAGATATACATTAATATATTTTTTAATTCGAATGTGTTAATTTATTCACAGAGAAATAAAAAAAAATCAGCTTATGTAGTTAGTAAAGAAAAGAACAAAAATTGCAAAGGTTCCTAGGTCTAGTATAAGTTATACTTTTAGTTCCAGAAGAATTTACAACTATCAAGCACTGAATGGTTATTAAATTAGTTTGATGCAAGTATACAAAAATTTAAAACTGAATAACAACTAAAAATAGATCCAACGCTAGGGCTATCTTAAGATACATGTATATATTATTTAAAGATAGAACAATTTTAATTCTATCTTATGATGCTGCACCAAAAGGTACTACACCAATAATGTAATTACAAATTAAATATTCAATCCAAATAAAAGAAAAACAATTTACTAAATAAAATTATTAGTAAAAAATAAATTTTACCAACCTTTTTTCAACCTCCCCTTTTCCTCTCATAAACGCAGGCAAATAAGGAAGCAAATCGTTACTTAAATAAGAATACTAATTTCAAAAATTAACTAAATCGTAACACATTCCCGGAAATTATTTTTTTTTAATTATTTCTAAATAATGAACTTTTTCGAGAATTCATTAAAAATAAACCACCACTCATAACTTTTATTTATATTACTAATTTCATCTTTTGATTGAACATAACCCTTTACTCATCAATTTGTTTTCTAAACGATGTCTTACTTCAAATTTATCGTTGCACTTGAACAACATATGAACCGAATTATCAACTTCACCGCAATTATAAAGCAAATACGTTTACCAATTTTGTTTAAATCCTCGTCAAAGTTTCCATGTCCAGTTTCTCTATTGTTTCCGGAAAAAGAAAATTATTTACTTTACCAACTTTTGGCATAAAGTGATACGTCAATCTACCATGAGTTGACTTATGCCATCTTTCCTGCCAAATTGTCATAATATATTTTCAAATTTTATTCGCAACGTAGCGTTTCGGCATAAAATTAGACTCAATACGAACATTTTCCAACAAAGATGCTTAAGATATAACCCAACGCAACTTAGCTTTTTTCTAGTTCTAGGTCTTGTGTCAATACTAAAGTTAGGTTGTTAGGTTGTAGGACTACTATTAGTTATACTTTTAGTTCCAGAAGAATATAGCACTGAATGGCAATTAAACTAGAACTAACACTGAACAACCAGAAAGATTCTGGTTTAGCCGTGCGTCTGAAAATACACGATAAAACTGAAATTTTCTAGTACTAAGTCTAGTGTTAGTTCTAGTTTTAGTTTGATGCAAGTTATACAACAATTTAAAACTGAATAACAATTAAAAATAGATATAAGACTAACGCTAGGCATAATACTAGATCTAGCACAAAAAACATTTAGGTTTAGTCGTACCTCTTTAAGACACTACCCAACCCAGCTAAACTTCAGAACTAACACTCGACATAAAACAAGAAACTTAAGGGGTACTAGGACATAAGGCAAAGTTCTAATGCTTCTAGTTCTAGGCCTAGTGTTAATACTAAAGCTAGATTGTAGGTCTAGTATTAGTTATAGCCTTAGTTCCAGAAGAATTTATAACAATTGTTGTAAATTTACAACTCTTGTTTATCATTTCTTCCTCTTCATCTGTTGTAATTAGTGATGGGACAGTATTTGAGGAACGGTATTTTGGAGCGATGATTTTAAAATACCGGTTACATAACGTTACTAATATAGGAAGTTTTTGAGATATCCTGCATATGTATTTATATCCTGAGATTACAAAAAACAATATTTATTCTAAATTTTCAAGGTCACGGTATTTTAGAATGGTTTTTCTGGGTAGTGACACGATTATGCGCGGTATTCCCAACACTAGTTGTAATTAGTACTCTTCCGTCCTTGGTATTTCTGATGCTTTTAACTGATTCCACTTTGTTTTAGGGCTTCTTTTATTATCTTCAGTGATTCGCAATAAGCCTTGTCTTTATTTCCTACTATTTCAGCATATGATTGTCGCTCTTTGTTTGGATTTCCTTCATGATTTGTTACAAAATTTCTTGGCATGTGTCACGACTTTATTTTGAGATCCCTGGGATATACTGTCGATGAGCTTTCTTAGTTTACATCAGAGTTTCTCAACGTTTTCTTTGCGGCGACCCTCTGTACGAATATTTATGATTGCATCGACCCCATTCAAAACAGAACGTTGAAAACACTTCTAAATTATAAAATAGAATTAGAATAGAATAAAGTTATAGAATAGAATTATCGTCTTTTTCCGATTTCAGACACTTTATTTTGTTACATAAATCTTCTTCTGTGTCGTCGTATTCGATTTTACACACTCTTCTAGCTCCCTGCCGCAAAGGGAAACCCCTTTGTTCCAACTCTGTAGCTCTGTTCAACCAACCTTATCTCGGCTTCTATCTGACTTGAGTCTGGGAACCTATCGATGCAAAGCCTCTGGATTCCTCTACCATGTCATTATCTTGTGGTTCCATTATGACTACTTTAATTGTATCATCTGATATTAATATTAGATTCCCCTTCTTTAGTTCCATCTTCTATCATTCCATCATTCATAGTTTGTACTTACACCTGCTTGATTTGTACCGGCTCGGTTTGTATATCAATATCTAGCGTAATTTTGTCAATCCTTTCAAACTTATGATCTTCCAGCCAATTCTTTGTCATCTGTCTATTTATAATATCAATCTGCCTTAACAGTTGAATAGTTATTTCCTTGATCTCTTTTTTTAAATTAAAACGAGCTTTGTAAAAGTTTCTATAGATTCTTTTTCTAATATAGGGATTATCCAAATTTATGGCTTTACTGGAAATATCTGTCATTTTCCATTTCTTGTCCCCCAACATTGAATGACTCCTCATATGTGTATATATATATATACTTATTTATTTTACTTTTTGTCTTTTATTTCCGTTCCTTTTTGGCTTCTTTGGATTGTCTACCGAAGTTCCTCCTTACCACTTTCTGCCTGTTCCTAGGGATTCCTAAATGGAGTCATATCGTTTTCGCGAGATAAACGAAAAAAATTAAATAAAATGAATGCTCTTAAGACAAAATACAGTTCTAGCCAATCTATCTGCAGAGCTAGTGTTAGTTCTTAGACCTTGAACCAGAAACATTAGGGTTTAGCCGTCTAAAGAAACGTACGGCTAAATCCTAATGTTTCTAGTTCTAAGTGTTAATACTAAAGCTAGGTTGTAGGTTGGCAATTAAAATTAGAACTAACGCTAGACTTACTACTAAAAAGTCGCGGTTTAGCCGTGCGTCTAAAAACAAAAACTTTAGTGGTCTTTGTTGTACTTTTCTAAAATTTTATAAATACTTAAAAATACCCATCTTGGGTAAATACCCCGGTATTTAACAACACTGGGAGTGACTATCATCATCTAGAAAATGATAAAATATATTAGAATCGAATCGTTAAATTTCTAAACCATAATAAATCAAAGTATATAGATCTCTATATAATCTGATTTAGATTACATCCTATCTATACCAAGTTAGGTTGTGTATAAGATACTCCTAAAGGAAGACTGAAGCTTGTAAATTAGTAGATAACTCGTTTCTTGTATGAAATTAATTCTGATGATGAAGGGACACCCAACGTTGTGACTATTAAGGCAGTGACAACGAAGAGGATAGAATCAGAGGAGATTGTGGTGCAGAGTCATGGACACTTTTGAAATCTCACCAATAAAAGACCTTTTTAATTACATCTAATGATGTATATGGCCCGTCTGATTACTGTATCTTCGGTAAAATGTCATGGGAATTCAGAGGAAAGTGTGTTTTCAAAATGTATATTCCAAATAAACCTGGCAAGTATGGAATAAAAATAATAATGTTATGTAATTCCAAAACTACTTATATGGTTGGAGCTATTGTCTATTTAGACAAGGACCTCTGAAAAGCATTCCATCGGCATATTTTTACATAATGACATTGGCTAAGCTTATCCATAGCACCAATCGTTACTTGATTTGTGATAATTGGTTTACTTCCATACCAGTAGCAGGAGAATTGTTGGACAAATAAGTTACTATTATATCACCTTTTACTAAAGCTAAAAAACTTTGATTGAAATACTGTCAAGTTTTCCATTTTGGGAGCACTTGCTCTTTTGTTACGCTACCCTCCGAAATCTAAATAGAAGAAGGTGGTTACTAGATCCAGATGCTAAAAATAAAATACTAGAGATGGTAGAGTATGAAAATAAAACTAAATGTGGGGTCGATTTGATGAAACAACTGTGTCATAAGTACAGCGTCTCTAGAACGACAAGAGATGGTTAATGGCCATTTCTAAGGTGTTTTAAGTATAGTTGGTGTTAATTCGTATGTCCTCCTAGAAACAACAGAAACAGATCAAATGCGACGCAACTTTTTAAAAAACTGGCCTTGGCAATCATTATGCCACAAATAGAGGAACGTTTTACATGGCGAACTTTACCTACTAATCTCCAAGTTCTGTTAGCAGGAAATTAACAAAAGTTGCGTTCTGTAGTAGCACCGATTCCTGCTCTCACGACCAAGAAAAAGTTTGTTGTATGCTCCAGAGAAAAGGAAAACTAAGATCACATGTGGCATGTGTCGAAATCCCCTATATGGTCAACATATTTAAGCCATATGTCAAATATGTCTGTCTAAAAAATCATAATCTATTTTTTTATATTGCTGATTTAATTATTTATTAGAATAAATAAAAACATTTCCTTAAATTGTTGTTATTATAAACCAAAATATGTTGGGGTACCTCAGACCACCAGAGTTGAGGTTTCAAGTGAGAAGCATAGATACTTCTAGAAGCACTGAGAAGCATAGATGCTCCTGTTGGAACATTGAAGCTTGAAATTAAATGCTATTTGTATATAAGCAAATATAGAGGACTAGATAGTACACCGCGAAGACTACATACTACTGTAAAATACTGTTGCTAGAAGACTACACGTTGCCAGAAAAGTAATACGACTTGTAATAGTAGATTTCTGCTTAAAAATTAAATACTATTTGTATATGAGCAGATACTGAAAACTAATTTTTGCTTTCTGAAGACTATATATTGCTAGTAGAATACTACATATACTAGCTATATTGCTGGTAATAGACTACCTATTTTAGCAAGGGTCTAAAGAGTAAATAACCTGAACAGTATTTACATAAAGGTAGATACAGAATACAGAACATTGCTCGTAGAAGACTACATACTACTAGTAGAAAATATGTTGGTAACAAAAAAATTAGGTACTATTGGAAGTCTAGATCCAGTCCTTTATTTACTCAGTGCATTTAGATATATAAACACAATTCAATGTAGGCCAAAATAATAAAAATATTACATAGTATGTATTACATATCGGCTGCCGATACATATCCGCAATGCGGCTTCGATTAGAATGTAATGGTATTAATTAAAAAAAAAAGGATAGTTTACGACTATTTTGAGTCCATAGCGATTAACGTAATAAAATAAGGTTTGATTAAGGAACAATTTTACGACCATTTGCCGAGGTTCCACAAACTGAAGCAATTTGTAAACTTCAATTTATAATACGGCGATAAACCAAGTAGCTAAAAAGACTTTGATATTAATGTTTGTTTTAGATATGCAAGGTATAATTGAGAAAGTTTTAGTCACAACATATGTAGCAGTACTTATTCTGCGACTACAGCATATACTTAATTATGCTTAAAAAGCTTAGCATATAAATGTTAACTTCTATATACTATAATTAATTGTTTAAAAATTCATTATTATTCGAGATTTTTGCAGAAATATAATAATTCTATTTAATAAAGTTTATTTGCTTCGAAATCTACATTCATGCTTGTGGAAACTACCAAAGAGATTTTAGAATTTCTCCAAAATTACCATCGATAGCGAATAATCATCAATAATCTTAATGCATATGCATAAGATGTGATGTAACATTACATCCCAAACATAAATGTTGTTGTTATTCTATACTTGTTTTTTACAATAAAAGAGTTTTCCACTTCAAATCGTGAATTTTATTGTGTTTTATTGCACAATATTTGTTAATTTTTACGGATTAATAAAACTAAGATATTCTGCATTATTAAGATAACGTTAAAATTAATGCAAATTACTAACAGAAATGATAACTTGAAAATTTAAAAAAAGCAAAAGTAACATGCACATCAAAGAACCATATTGACTAATTGAAAGCCTAAATAAAAGTAAAGGAATGTTGTGATAAACAATAAAAGCGAAATGGTTGTAATTGTTTGATATCATCGCTTTCTTTGTTTCATTTTCTTAACCTATTTCAACACCTTTTTCATGCTTTCGCGACTTCCGAAGTAATTAGTGTGATGCACAAATCCCTGGCGAATCCTTTTTAATATCGGCGCCTTTTTTGCGTGGCATAATCGCTTATAACGAACCTATGCAAAAATCCTTGTCAATGTCAGTAAGATAAGCTTTGCATGAAGACTTTCAAAATAAGAGGAGGGATCTTATTTTAAGTTGAAAAACAAGTTTCTTAAATTCATTTTAATTTTAACGATATCAACTCTATTTTAAATATTGCAGATATTTATTTAACTTGATTAAAATATTAAAATTAAAAAAAATATTGTATTGACCTAAATAAATAACTATCGACAATAAATTTTGAAAAACAAAAACGAGTTTGTGATAACGAACGATAAAATATAAAATTGATTTTGACTTATAATTTAATAATTGGATTAATACTGAAAATAATCTGTTATAGGAAAGTTTGTTAAATGAAAAAAAAAATTAATTTGCACTTTAATCTGTTTGAAAGAATAATTTACGCTCACAAATTTAAAATATCCGTTGCGTTTCGTATTAGACACTTCTACTTTTTGTACGATAATACATCAAGAATTTAGCGGTGAATAACAACTAAAACTAGAACTAACACTAGCACTGGATCTAATCTTAACCCAAGTCAATAAAATTGCTTTGAATACGAAATAGCTTTGTTTATATAAGCAGTAAGTGAGATTAAATTTATGGGCTACATATTTTAAAACCCTTCTCAATTCGATTCTCATATACAGCGTGCGAAGGATTCCTAAAAATTGAAGCAAAGTTGAAAACACTACAAATGTACGATGCATACAAAGAAACGATGCTTCGAATATTAGTAAACTCTTATAATATTCTTATAATAAAACCGTTTTGAAGCATCTGATACAATCGTGTTTATGTGGTTACAGAAAAGAAGCTTTGTGTCAAGAACAACAGCAAGGACTGTAATTTGGGAAATAATATTCATGCAATTAGATCTCAAGCCTAAAAGATACCTAAAAGTTTAAAGATTACTCTTTCTATTAAATGCAGTTTGATAGCACTTATTAGTAATTAAGAAACAAAAAATTCTTGAAGCAATAGTCTTGCACACGTTCAAGATCCTCCTCTAGTATCAAGCTATAGGACTTTGAAGCAATTCGCCAACAATAGGACATAAACTCATTGATGTCATTAATATAAGCAAAAAATATTAATTACATTTAAATTAGTCCAAGGTGACTACCTCAAGATACGCTTAGCGCAATAGACGTAAAATGGAAAATGTTCAATTTCATTATTTGATGACTATAAGAGATAAAAGAAGTTATCTATAACAGCAAGCTGTTCGAAACATTAAATTTTATAAGTTTCCCAAAAGAATTTTGTAATCTATTTCGTCGGAGGTCTTGTTTAAGTCTATATAAATAGCACCAAGCTGAAGATCATTATCAACTAGGTTTGTCTCAACTCACTGTCCACGTAGGTAGGAAGCCGTACTGTTGATGAATGTAGTGGTATAAGTGATTTTGTATATTAGTTGTATAATAGGAAGAAGAGAAATCAGATGATAATTCATGACTGAGTATACAAAAATATGGTGTAAGAGTAAAGTCAGTACCTCTGCATAACTGGCAACAAGGCTACCAAGCAAACCATCTGGATCTGGACCCAATTTAGGAGAAATAAGAAAGGTATAGATGAAAAAAAGCAGATAGAGGAAGGTTTATCGTGGAGTTTTACTACATAAACGGAAGAAAAATACGAAATATTTGGAGCACTAAAACTAAAACTACCACTAACATTAGAGCTAACGCTAGACGTAGAACTAAAGATATTAGGGTTTAGCTATCTTATGATCCTAGGCGTGGGTTTTTGAGAATACGTATGGACGGTGCTGAAAAAGAACTGCAATGGAAAAAGACTCAAATGGCGAATCAGGTCGGAAAAACATAAAAATAAGTGCTCTCCAAAAAAAGTTCGCAAACAAAGTCAACAATTAATTTTAACGTGGGTAAAGGAACAACACTCATTTAAAAATAGCGCAAACGTGATAAGTGTGACTACTACAGTCTTTGTATAAAACTTGAGGAGTTTAAAGGTCATACAAGTTAAGAATAAACACACAGAAATGGCGTTGTAAAATTGAAAAAGGAACTCATCAATCTCTAAAACAAAATTGATTAAGAACACAGGATGAAGAGAATTAAAGAGAACAGAGACTTAAAAACGGTATTTTAAATTGTACCTAAAACTGCACCACAGTGTTATCGAAACAATCGTGATGGAATACAACGTTAAGGGTCAACTAGACACATATTGAAACCATGGCGGAATTCGACATGAATGAATCAGCATTGAGTTTGTTCAATCAGATGTCAATAAATTTCACAAAGATCATAGGAGTCTTTGCGACAATTGACCGTGTTGGGGATGGAGGAAATACGAAATATCTCCATAAAGAGTCTCCTACTATATACACCCTCCCTAAAAAACATTTAGTTCGATCAAAATCAAATTTATGGCCTGTTGATGCATGATGCTCAACCAAAACAGGGTCCCCTGATTTTTTCATGGCACAATCCCTCATATGCTGTCCAATTTTGGATTTAAGGGACTGAGAGACATAGCAACTATCACAGAAGTGAAGGGATGGAGAAGAGAACCGACATCTGTTAATCCAGTGAAAAACTTTTCAACGGTTTGCAGGTGTACATTGCAAACTTTACAGAAGAGTCACTAAATATTTTTTCCAGATTGCTAATGAACCCAGGAATGAAAGAGATCTTGACAAACTTGGAAGGTGTTGGAGGTTCTACATCATCAGGGGGATGTATCAATGGCCAATCAAGTTGAGACAAGGCTCTAAACACATGGTGTTTATGGATGCGTTAATCAGTTTTTCTGATGATAAGTCAGTCCAGAAAAGGCACATTACTGTTGAATTCTGTTTCCATCGTAAATTTGATGTGACGATCAACAGAGTTGAACTCCTGCTACACAAATAGTAATCTGTCATATACTACAGCACAAATAACGTTATCAACATTCTTGTAAATAAAAGGCAATGGAGAGTGGAGCTGAGAGATACACCTGTAAAAGATATAATCCATGACTATGGTGACCAAGATGTTTCAGTCTACTGATAACACCTACATAACACATCTATCACATAACATCTAACGTGATTAAAACAGAATCAGGAGGTAAGGTCACATTCCTCATCTCTTCAGCAAAAACAAAGAAGTCGCTGATGTTGCATCTGGTTTTATTAGTGAGTGCCAAACACAGAATGGCCCCAGATAACCGGACAATCGGTAAGTAGGGGAGCAAACAAACAAAATGACCAGTCTTAGTAGAGTACTAAATTTCTGGATATTAAGGAGAACATAAAACTTAAGAACGGTGCTATTATAATACACAAGAAACTTATAAATCTCTCCTGACATATCTTCCCTGTCAAATAATAGTTTACAGAATTTTTGTTGTTTTCTTTGAATGGACGGAATTGGATTTGTCTTCAATGCTTTGTAATTGGTTAGATCACTTAACAAACTCAGGAACCCATCAATATACTGGAACTGGTTAAGAATCACAATCACTTGTCCCTTTCCAGCAGGAATAACAATGTGGGGAACACGTCTGCTTTGCTTTTAAAAAAGTTCCGTTTTCGCTTTGAGACGAGAGATCAGAGCATCCATGAAAAGATCATAAGTTCTTTTTTCATAAATATGATTGGTAATGAGATGCGTGACTCATTAAACCTTCAAACTCCTCAAGTTGTCCACAGAGACAGTCATCAAACTTGTCACGTTTACGCCAATTTTACCGTGTGTTGTTCGTTTACCCGTGAATTGTGCTAATTACTGATTCACTAGTTTAGATGTGCTTTTGTGGGGACCATATTTTTGCCATCAAACTTTTTACCTTTAAATGTAACTTCGTTGTGATTAGCTAATTTTATTAAATATTTTCCATATTTTAAAGTGTGCCCTGATGAAGATTATAATAAATAATCGAATGTTTGGTTCTAGTTCTATTAAACGAAGTTCTTAATTCCTACTCCCTTCTTAGTTGTTTGCCGATAATACTTTTAACCAATCTTATATTCCATAACCAATAACTTATTTTGATTTTAATTCGTACAAAGGTCATATCAAGTCCTTTAGAAACATAATAATTTCTCTAGAGAGAATATTCAGTATGCCTCCAGTATTCTGGAGGCATTTTAAGTCTTCCAGAGGCAATATTAAATATTCTGTAAGCATTTTAATTATTACAGAGGTCATATCAGGTCTTTTGGAAGCAATGTTCAGTCTTCTGGAAGCATTTCAAGTCCTCCAGAGACAATAGCAAGTTTTCTGGAAGCCGTTTAATTCTTACAGAGGTCATATCAATTGTTTTGACAACATTTCAATTAATAAAGGTTATATTAAGTCTTCTGGAAGCATTTTAATTCTTACAGAGGTCATATCAAGTCTTTTGGAAGCAGTGTGTAGTCTTCTGGAAGCATTTCAAATCCTCCAGAGACAATATCATGTCTTCTGAAAGCATTTTAATTTAATTCTGGAAACATTTCAAGTCGTCAAGAGATAATATCATGTCTTCTGCAAGCATTTTAATTCTCTGCATTTTATTTTTCTAGAGGCAATATCAAGTCTTCTTACAGCATTTTAATTCTTACAGAGATATTATATAAGTCTTCTGGAAGCATTTCAAGTCTTCTAGAGACAATATCAAGTCTTCTGGAAGCATTTCACGTCTTCTAGAAGCAATGTCCAGTCTTCTGTAATCGTTTTAAGTTCTCCAGAGATAATATGAAGTCTTCTGGAAGCATTTTAATTCCTACCGGGGTCATATCAAGTGTTCTGGCAACATTTCAATTCTTCTAGAAGTAATATTAAATCCTGGAAGCAGTTGAAGTATTCTGGAATCATTCCAATTTTCTGGAAGCAAGCCTTCAAGTCATCTTGAAGTAGTATCAAATGCTGTAAAAGGATTTTAAGTCATCTAGAAGCATTTCCGGTCTTGTGGATGCAGTATCAACTTTAGTAGAATCTGGTCTTGTAGAAACATTTCAATTCTTCCAGAGGAAATATTAAGTGTTCTGGAAGCATTTCATGCCTACTAGAAACAGTGTTAAGTCTTCTGGAAGTATTTCAAGTCTTTTAGAGTCAATATCAAGTCTTTTGCAAGCATTTTCATTTTTCTGAAGGCAATATTAAGTCTTCTGAACGCATTTTAAGTATTCCAGAGACAATATCAAGCCTTTTGGAAACATTTCAATTCTTGCAGACGAAATATTAGAGTTTCTGGAAACATTTCAATTCTTCTAGAGGGAACATCAAGTGTTCTGGAAGCATTTCACGTCTGCTAGAAACAATGTCAAGTCTTCTGGAAGTATTTCAAGTCTTTTAGACATTATCAAGTCTTTTGAAAGCATTCTATTCTTCTAGAGGCAATATCAAGTCTTTTGGAAGCATTTCAATTCTTACAAAGTTCATATCAAGTCTCTTGGAAGCATTTCAATTCTTACAAAGTTCATATCAAGTCTTTTGGAAGCATTTCAATTCTTACAAAGTTCATATCAAGTCTTTTGGAAGCATTTCAATTCTTACAAAGTTCATATCAAGTCTTTTGGAAGCATTTCAATTCTTACAGAGTTCATATCAAGTCTTCTGGAAACATTTTAATTCTTTTATAGGGAATATAAAGTCTTCTTGAAGTATTTTAATTTTTGCAAAGATCATAGTAAGCTTTCTGGAGGCATTTTACTTATTTTAACGGCAGTTCCAGGTATTTTAGGAGCAGTATTAAGTCTTCTCGATTATTCAATTATTATTCATTTAATTATTCAATTATTTCAATTATTCTAGAGCTAATATTAAGTTTTCTGGAAGGAGTTGAAGTCTTATGGAAGCAGTTGATGTTTTTTGGGAGTAGTAGAAGTCTACTGGAATCATTCAAGTTTTCTGGAAGCATTTTTTCAAATCTTCTGGAAGCAGTATTAAATCCTGTAAAAGCATTTCAAGTTATCTAGAACCATTTTCGGTCTGGTGGAAGCAGTATCAAGTCTAGTAGAAGTTGTATCATAAAAAAAAGTTTATAGTAGACGCTGAGACTTCAAATTGCTTGGGATTTGACATTAAAATTAAAAAATTAACTGATAACGGCAGCTTCAATCTCGATAAATCTATTAACAATTTTATGTGGGTATTCGGCGTCTATCCCTGCGGGTACTCTACATCAGCATTTCCCAACCTATGGGTCGCAAATCTCCACATAAAACACCTAATTATCTTTTTACACGAGAAATACGTATCCAAAATATTCGCGTAAAAAGAGAATTAGCTGTAAACAATATTAGAAAAAGAAATACTTTTAGAGTTAATTTAAGAATTTATTTCGTTCTTATACGGGAATTTTTTATGATTTATAAACGAAAGTACACCGTTTTCTGAGAATAAAACCATACGTGAGTATCCCAATTTGTTTTTGAGATATCAAGATTTGAATTTATTCTAACTTTATAAAATTAAAAGTTTCTTTAATCATTTTTGAAAAATCGGAATTAGATTTTACAAGTCCAAATTACACTATCAAAAATTTCGAAATACTTATTTACTGGTATTTTATGGGTCGCAATATAAGAAAGGTTGGGAAACGCTGCTCTACATTCATGACAAATTTTGTATGGGTGCTGTACATCCATTACAATTTTTTTATGGATGCATTCGGCATTCTCGTATTCCCCGCCTATGCGTATAGTTAATCCCGAATGCTTCTAGTTTTACAATTAGTGATAATTTTGATTGACTAAAAATATACAACAATTAGATACTGAATACGATCTTGAAATAACAATTAAAGAAAAATTGCAATAATCAAAAAAAAAAAATTCAAAGGAAGTTTCAGTATAAATGTATAGATGGCAGTAGTAGTTCTCGCTTTACAACAAAATCGTGAAAATAATTCACTGTAGAGAAAATCCGTGTGATTGCGCTTCATTAATTCTCATTCATTATTTTAGCGGTTTGAACTGAAACAGGTGTAATAACTATAAATATTTAACTTTTATTTATCAGGGTTCGCTAAGCGGAAAATCATTAAATATGCAATCGGCTGTGTTAAAATTTAATATAACCCTTTTCAAGTTGATACGATTTATTATAAAAAATGAAATTAACATAATATTCTATTTCTAAACATTCATTGATAAGTTCTAAACTATTAATAGATTAGTTAAGGACTTTTACTATTCGAGAACTTTGAAATGAACTGTAACAAAGTAAAAGTGATTCTCTTCAATGGACGTGAGATATTTTCTTGGCGCTAATTCTACTCTTTGAGTGATTATAATATTAATTGAGGCGCGCCACCCGAAGGGCACTTGTTGCGTCAAATTAATTGGCCGAATAAAATTTCCACGGAGAGTTAACCACGCTTGGTGTTCGTAAAACGAACGGAAATCCCGGTTGTATTAAATAATTTAAAGTTCAGCAATACCACTTTTTCATTTCTTTTTATGGAGAAATTGGTCGCGGTTATTAATAAATGAGTATTATCATATTTCAAAGCTCTTAATCAAATCGCTTCTAGTTTGAAACAAGAGTACATACTCGAAATCGTATTGAAACAATAATTCCATTTAATCAAACACATATACAGAGAGCGTAGCGCGGTTATGTCGATTGTCGAAAATAAACTCGACGCAATCAAAATCAAAAGAGCGATAGAGAGATAGATAATAGACAGAGGTAGATAATTAGGGATGCGTAGTAGTACGGGTTGTTGTAGTACGTTTCGCGGGGAACCCACTTGATGCATAAAGTATCGGTCGACGAGCAGCAGCAACGACTATCCGTGACATTGACCCAGATGTCGCCCGCGTTATTTGTCTCCGGCGTCTGTGCGGATATCGCCCGCCAAACAGGGAATTCCACTACGTGCAACCGCCGCCGTCGCCGACGCCTCCCGAGATTCCCCCCTTGCCCCCCTTTCCCAACAAGATCCCTTACGACGTCGGCGACGACGACGTCTACACACGGCCGTACGTCCGCTTCGGCCCATAAACATTACTTTCGATTTTCTTTATGTTTTTACCACGTCGACGAAACGCAGCTGTTTTTGTATTCGATTTTTATTTGTGTTTGTTGATGTTTTGATGAATTTTAAAAAATTTTCAAGGTTTTTGGCACCTAATGTTTGTTTGACGAAACTATTATTGTTTAAGAATTTCTGTAAAGCAAAAAAGCAATGGTGTCATAATCAATTGTGACTAATAAATAACTACTAAGACATAACTTATAATTTGATTTTGAATTGGTAGTGTGCATAATGAACATAATTTACTGCTTAACTTTACTGGAAGTTGTCATATTAAAGCTTAACTTTGATGAATTGATTATTGATCAAACATAGTGATCACATATACAGTATCTTCCCGGATCGAGCTACAAAGAAGGAAATAAAATGGTTACTGAACTTATCTAAGCATAAATAAAGCGTAGAATATGTTCAAATCACACAAATTTTATACTCTAACTATAGCAGTGAACTATTATTTCCCATTTTTATGTAAAAATTGGACGTTTCTAATTGAAAATTTTTAAGTACAATTTATATGTAACCATAGAAATCATAAAATTAAGCATTTCATTCTTCTAGAAGACAATATTAAGTCTTCTGCAAGTATTTTAATTCTTCTAGATGCAATATTAAGTCTTCTGAAAGTATCTTAGTTCTTACAGAGGTCATATCAAATCTTCTGGAAACATTTCAATTCTTTAATAGGCAATATAAAGTCTTCTGGAAGTCGACGAAACGCAGCTGTTTTTGTATTCGATTTTTATTTGTGTTTGTTGATGTTTTGATGAATTTTAAAAAATTTTCAAGGTTTTTGGCACCTAATGTTTGTTTGACGAAACTATTATTGTTTAAGAATTTCTGTAAAGCAAAAAAGCAATGGTGTCATAATCAATTGTGACTAATAAATAACTACTAAGACATAACTTATAATTTGATTTTGAATTGGTAGTGTGCATAATGAACATAATTTACTGCTTAACTTTACTGGAAGTTGTCATATTAAAGCTTAACTTTGATGAATTGATTATTGATCAAACATAGTGATCACATATACAGTATCTTCCCGGATCGAGCTACAAAGAAGGAAATAAAATGGTTACTGAACTTATCTAAGCATAAATAAAACGTAGAATATGTTCAAATCACACAAATTTTATACTCTAACTATAGCAGTGAACTATTTATTCCCATTTTTATGTAAAAATTGGACGTTTCTAATTGAAAATTTTTAAGTACAATTTATATGTAACCATAGAAATCATAAAATTAAGCATTTCATTCTTCTAGAAGACAATATTAAGTCTTCTGCAGAGTATTTTAATTCTTCTAGATGCAATATTAAGTCTTCTGAAAGTATCTTAGTTCTTACAGAGGTCATATCAAGTCTTCTGGAAACATTTCAATTCTTTAATAGGCAATATAAAGTCTTCTGGAAGTCGACGAAACGCAGCTGTTTTTGTACTCGATTTTTATTTGTGTTTGCTGATGTTTTGATGAATTTTAAAAATTTTTCAAGGTTTTTGGCACCTAATGTTTGTTTGACGAAAATATTACTGTTTAAGAATTTCTGTAGTTGTCATATTAAAGCTTAACTTTGATGAATTGATTATTGATCAAACATAGTGATCACATATACAGTATGTTCCCGGATCGAGCTACAAAGAAGGAAATAAAATGGTTACTGAGCTTATGTAAGCATAAATAATGCGTCGAATATGTTCAAATCACACGAATTTTATACTCTAACTGTAGAAGTGAACTAGTTATTCCCATTTTTATGTAAAAATTGGCCTTTTTTTAATTGAAAATTTTTAAGTACACCCAACTCTTTTTTTACACGGTAGATACGTTCACTAGAAAACCGTGCAAAAGAAAATCGTGTAAAAAAGATATAATAAAATGTATATGACATATTTATAAAAAAAAGCTATTTATTACTTAAAAAAATAGTGTACAGTCAAAACTCCAACATAATAATAAAAATGTAAACTAAAATTAGAAATAAAAATCAATTTCGCAAGACTTCATCGCTACTTGATAACAAACGTGCACGTTTATTACGGACTTGACCAAAAGCGCTATCATCAGCATCATCAGATATGTCGAATATGTCTAGCACAACTGTCGGATTTAATTCAAATGAAGAATTTCGTTCGTTATTAACGGTCTGTGTTGTTTGTTTTGTACTTGTGAAGTCGGTTATTATCTGCTGTTTTTTTTGGTTTCTCTATAAGCTTATATAATTATTCATATCCAGCTACACATAACTTAAGACTACGTTGAATTTTCAATGCACGCTCCATGTCAGGATCATGAGTAAGAAAATGTTGTTCCATATTTGCAGCAAATTTCAAGCCATCGCGAATTAAATCAGCCATTAATAGCTGAACTTCATCTTTTACCTTGTCATTATCAATTTCTTTATTTTCACAAATAGTCATAAATTCGATCGATTTATCGAATATATGACTATTCATCTAATGGGCTTTCTCGCATCAATTCATCAATATTAGCCGTTTGAATGTTGTTAAAACCATTGTCACCAGTTGTATTTGATAGAGTTTTTGACACTTTTGACGCATGCTGGCAATATTTTTTTTCAACAAGCATTTAAGGTTGATTGGCGCAATTGTTTAATAACAACAGAAGCAAGTGTAATGCAATCCATAATCGTAAACTTTCTCCATGCTTCCAAAACAGTCAAATTTGTTTCTTCCACTGAATCTAAAATATATTTAAACGTTTGCTTTATGTGGTACATTTTAAATGTTGCTGTAATGTCTTGATCGAGTGGCTGAATCAGCGAGGTAGTTATTTTTGTGCAGTCTTTTATCACATTTCGAATACTTAAGTCGTGTATTTTTTTTTGACATTTTTTTTCGTCAAGTCTTATATTATGCAATACAGGTGCTGTAGCTCCTCCCTTTCTCTTTCGTTGAGTCGCATTTACTTTTATCAAACACAGTGCAATTGTGCGTCTAAATTCTAAATGGGTTATTTTGTCATTGATATTAACATGTTGGTAAAAAAACGAAATGTAGCTACAACCGCCAAATTCAATACATGTGAAAATAGGTTCCACCACCATTTCTTTTGTCATAATTTTGGTAGATAACTGGGGTAAAGACGATCTAAGAGATCAACACCACCCATTCCTTCATTATATCTCCTTATCAGAGTTGGTTGTATTACACCTGTCTTGTTTTAGTGTAGTGGTTACTTTGTAGGGTTACTATTGCATTGTCATTCTATTTGACACAAATTACCATTCCGTCGGACTTATAATCGTATGATCCTCGTTCATGTTTTTTCAAGGATTTAGCATGTATCAAAGGACACTTATTTGTTCTATTTTCACGAACTGTTCCACAAGCTCGAATGTTCATCTCTGACAGATAATGAAATAGTGCATGGCTGGAAAAGAAGTTGTCAAAAAATATTACATGTTATGAAGGTTTTTGAGCAACGGATAACATATTTTTTACGACACGGGTTCCTAACGGTTCTTTGTTATGTATAAGTGATTTCTCGCTATATATTTCCATGTTATATGGATAACCGTCGGTCCCGCACAACATCCATATTTTGAAACCAAACCGAATTGGTTTGTTTTTTATGAACATCTGAGCAGAATGATGTCCAAAATAAGGAACCATTGCTTCATCGATACTTAAATGTTTGTGGAAAATGCCAAACTATAGTAGATTCGTCTTCAACATATTATATACAAGTAACACTTTGGCAACTTTCGAATTTTCTAAATTATTATTATCCGCTACGTGTATATACCGCTTTATTTGTCTAAACGATTTTCTACTCATTGTTTTGGAAAGAATTGGAGCTTCCATATCTTCTGCCGTTGACCATCAGTCATTTTCTTTAGGAAGACTGTGTTAGCCACTGATCAACAACAATCCAAGAAACTGAGAAATGTCTTCTTCATTTACTTTGAAATTGTGTTGATTTTGATCTCTTGTTGCGTAAAGATATGTTATATGAGAAAGAATCTCTTCTGTCCAAAACAATAGAAAAATTTCATACTCTGATTTTCCAGCTTGTTCAATTCCAACCGTTTCCTGTTCAACTGCATCTGTAGGGATAGCTACATATTCATCTTTTCTCCACTGACATGTCTTTTTTGCTTTCCACACGAAAATCCACGCATTATTCGTCAGGGTTCTTTTCAACGACATTTAGAGTGAATTTATGGGCGGGAATTGTAAACGATACTTTAATAGGACCTTTTTAATTGCAAGCAAAGCTTAATGAAATTGCTTATTTACGACTTTTACAAGAGAATTTGCCAAAACTCCTAGAAGCTATTCCATTACTTATGCGTCATAATATGTGATTTATGCATGATTTAGTTGTAATGTACGAGATTTTCTCGACAATACTTTTCCGCTAAAATAGATTGGATGCGGTGGATCTATTGGATAGCCACCATGTAGTCCCGATTATAAGCGAATTGGATTCGCCGTGCACAATTGTGCGTCGAAATGTATGGAGAGTACTTTGAAAATAGGTTGTAAACGTATTTGTTTTAGAAATTTTGTAGTTTTGCATTTTAAACATTATTATTAGACATTATTATTGGGTCTTGAGGTTGACAGTGATGAAGGGCATGGCCTCACTGATGTGATCAAGGTTGCGATCGCGCCAGCGTGGCCGTACCTTTACGTTTCACCCAAGGTCTGTAAAGCGTATTGTATACCCAACTCTTTTTTTACACGGTAGATACGTTTCTTAGAAAACAGTGCAAAAGAAAATCGTGTAAAAAAAGTTATGATAAAATGTATATAACACATTTATTAAGAAAAACTATTTATTACTTAAAAAAATAGTGTACAGTCAAAATTCCAACATAACAACAAAAATGTAAACTAAAATTAGAAATAAAAATCAATTTCGGAAGTCTTCATCGCTACTTGATAACAAACGTGCACAGTTTATTACCGACTTGACCAAAAGCGCTATCATCAGCATCATCAGTAGATATGGCGGATATGTCTAGCACAACTGTCGGATTTAAATCAAATGAAGAATTTCGTTCGTTACTAACGGTCTGTGTTGTTTTTTTTTGTAGTGGTGAAGTCGGTTATTACCTGCTGTTTTTTTTTTTAGTTTCTCAATAACCTTATATAATTCTTCATATCCAGCTACACATAACTTAAGACTTCGTTGAATTTTCAATGCACGCTCTATGTTAGGATCATGAGTAAGAAAATGTTGTTCCATACTTGTAGCAAATTTCAAGCCATCGCGAATTAAATCAGCCATTAATAGCTGACCTTCATCTTCTACCTTGTCATTATCGATTTCTTTATTTTCACAAATAGCCATTCGATCCACTATTCATCTAATGGGCTTTCTCGCATCAATTTATCAATATCAGCCGTTTGAATGTTGTTAAAACCATTGCCACCAGTTGTATTTGATCGAGTTATAATTTCAGAACACACGGCTGATTTTTCTACTACAAAACTTTCACTTTTGAAGCATGCTGGCAATATTTTTTTCCAACAAGCATTTGAAGTTGATTAGCGCAATTGTTTAATGGCAACAGAAGCAAGTGTTATGCAATCCATAATCGTAAACTTTCTCCATGCTTCCAAAACAGTCAAATTTGTTTCTTCCACTGAATCTAAAATATATTTAAACGTTTGCTTTATGTGGTACATTTTAAATGTTGCTATAATGTCCTGATCGAGTGACTGAATCAGCGAGGTAGTATTAGGCGGTAAAAATAGCAACTGAATATTTGGGTGATCCAACACTAGGTGGCTGGGCGCATTATCAACGAGCAAAAGTATTTTGAATTCCAAACCTTTTTCTTCCATATATTTCTGGACTTCAGGAACAAAACAGTTGTTGAACCAATTTGTAAACAGATCAGCCATCATCCATGACTTTTTATTCGCCATGAAATGGATTGGAAGTTGTTTAATGTTCTTACCTCTTAATGCTCGTGGCATAAGAGATTTGTTGATTAATGAAGGCTTTAACATTTTATCAGCAGATGCGTTAGTACATAACAAGAACGTCACTCGATCTTTGGCCGCTTTGAAACCACCAGCTGATTTTTCAGATTTTGCTATATAAGTCCTTTTGGGCATTTTCTTCCAAAACAATCCCGTTTCGTCGGCATTAAATATTTGTTCTGGAGTATAACCTCGAAGAGGGCCTTCGAGGATTTTTGCTAGTTTACCCGAAAGGATTTTTGCAGCATTTTCGTCTGCTGATTCTACTTCTCCCTTTATTTTTACATTGTGAAATGCGTGTCTTTTATAAAACCTGTCAGCCATCCATCACTTGCATTAAATGCTAATGTCTTCATTGCCTGAAGACTTGTTGATGGTTCCAATTCTTGAAGTCGGTTATATATTTTAAGTGCTTTTTCTTTTATATGTTTCCCATCAATAGGTATTCCTTTTGACAGTAAATCTTCTGTTCAAAACACCACGTGTTTTTCCGTTTTCTCTAAGATAGGATTTCGACTATAAGATGATGTTTTGGAGCTTACTTTCGATCCAGAAATTACGAATTGTCGAATGGAATTCTCATTTTTTCTAATTGTTCTTATAATCGCTTCGTTTAAACCAAAAGCTTTGCCAACAGAGCGAAGGTCCCACTTCGCCTTTCTTTAGACAGTCTAACATTTGTATTTTTGTTTCTAAAGGAATTTCTTGTCTCTTCAGAAGTTGTTGTTTAGGCATTTTATTAAACAATTAGGGTACTATAAAAAGAATGCAAAATAATATTGCTTATAGAATTTTTCTAAAGCGACAATCTAATACAATATTACCTTTTTTAGTAGCAGAGAATTATCATCATTACAAATAATACGCTGGAAAATTCACCATCGAATTAATAAAACTTTAATTGAAACATCCACTTTTAGAACTTTACCGAAATTATTTATTACGCCTCATAAACTGACCACCTTTAACACAAAATAAATACTGAATTACGAAATCATGTGTTCAAGTTGAAGCACAACGAGATAAAGAAAAAAAGTGATCATAAAATTCTGGTATTCCCCGTAGTAGATCAAATTATAAACATGTGGACATAAACCGACCGACCTCTGACCACGGTATTCTCCCATTGTATTTTGTTACTGTATACATAAGTTTCTGTAAGACGCTATCAAAATTAGAATTAAGATTTTTTTGGGATTCGTGCTATAACAAAAAATTCGTGTAAAAAAATTTATTGGTGAACCATGTTATTTCAAAATCGTGTTAAAAAGTCCGTGTAAAAAAAGAGTTGAGTGTACAATTTATATGTAACCATAGAAAAAGGAAAGAATTTATTTACACTCGAACTGACACTAAGACAAGAATTTACATTAGACTTGGAACTAGAAATATTTCGGTTTAACTGTCCAACGAGACATACGATTAAAAATTACAATAATAATAATAAACGTTTATTTCTATAAATACTAAAAAGTACAGAAAACGACAAAATAAAAGATTACATAATTGGTAATTTGACAGCAAAGAATTCGAAACCACACTGTTCATATTTTGAAAAACATCTATAGTTATTCTTTACAAACATTGCAAACTCAAGGATAATAATTGATGGAAATATTAGAATTTTCTGATTTTTGGAAACCGGTTTAGATGATTCTCTTATTTGAAAACCATAAACTGCCCTCACATACTTTTTCTAAGCAATGAAAGCACGCTCTATTCAACCGAGTGTCCCCAAAAGATTACGCCATATCTTAGTCGCAACTCCACACATGCATAAAATGCACTTACTTTTTATCCAAATATTAAACCTAAATGTTTTTAGTTTTACGCCTAGTGTTAGCTTTAGTGTTGCTATTAGCTCTCCTTTTAACTGTTATCCGGTTTTCCGTTATTTAATACTTTTATATATTACTTGTAATAGTTTTATATATTACTTGTAATACTTGTATGTTTATATCTGAAAACGCTTAGTCGTGTGAGAAAAGAATTGTTAAATAAAAAAAAATGTATACTGTCATTCGATGAGATGAAAATACGAAGAGTTTAATTATTAGTTATTACCACTATATACTTATGTACAAGTTTGCATACTGAGAAGTTTAATTAGTTACTGGAAGCATTTCATTTTCGTTTTCAAGAGTAAATAATATAAAGACAAAATAAAGACTCATGAGAAGAAACGTCAGCATATGGTTTATGACTAGAAAACCAAAACGTCATTCTTTTGGAAATGTTCGAAACTATGAAGACAAGTCTAGTTAAAGGAAAATCATCCATGTTACCTTTTCAAAAAGGCAAGATAGTTAAAGTGATAAATTAATTGTTATAGAGATGATCCTACAGCAGGTGTCATATAAAAAATACCATCCACTTTTAAAACACTCATTGTAGAATTTCATATACTATATAATATATGAACTTCTACAGGAATTATCATCGCGAACACAGCATCACAACACGTATACAATTATTTACACTAAACATTTCGTATTAAATATGGGTTAACATACATATTAAACCAACACATTTTGGAAACATTCTTTGTTTTAATGCGATCGAAAAGACTTTATGATTACTCAGACCCTTTAGAATTTAAATACAGAATCCAAACCATTTAGTAGGAAAAGATTATGGTACACTCTCTGAAGCTGGCAATATTCTAGAGGATTCGACATTGAAAATTGTGCGATTCATCATTTAACGCAAATGAAAGAGAATTCAACGTGTAAACACATGTATTGAACGATTCAGCCCATGTCCATTCCAGAGTGCCGCTGTTTACGGAGAGGACGTCAGGAAGTGTCAGTTAAAAATGGTTTTCAAATGAAAATGGGAACTTAGAACGTACAATGATCCAAAACAATCACTAGTAACAATGTGTCTGAGGATGATTTACAATTGTATTGGTATTGGTAAAGCATCTCTCATTACAGTATTCTATCCATTCTAACATTAACAACATTCTATATGATGTTACTCCCGTACGACCTAATTCGACGACATTTTCGGCGCAAAGTGAGTTGTAAAGTTCATTTTAGTGGATATGTGTAAATAATATATTTTTCATTTCTGCGGTTTTTAACAAAAGTGAATCAATTTGGTTGGTAATAGCGCCGTTAGATATTACCCATCCACAAAATTACGATCTCTTGGCACAGTCTGTAGGTTCAAGGTGTTGAACATGGAATCTATACAAGCAATAAGTACGCATTGTGTTCCATACTACCGAATCCATTTTTGGAATCCAGTGAGTGCACAAAACGAAGAAAAACAAAAAATAGACATTAATAAATTGTTATATGGGACATAAATGAAAACAAATGCAAAAAAAAGGCAAAGTTAGCTTAAACCTGAAGTATTCCATATGATACCACTCTAACGTTAGATGACACATATTCACGTCTATATCAGTATCTTGATGAAATAATAATAATAATAATGATAATTTATTTAACTAAGCCACTAACAGTGGATATGTATGGTCAATAAAAATAATACGTTTACATTAAATAAATAAAATTAATAAACTAAAATTAAGGTAGAAATAAAAACAATATTAGTTAGGCATTTAAAAACACACACTCGCTATAGTATGCCCTTCCTATTAAAAAAGCCTTAGCTTTAGTTTTAAAATGGGCATAATATCTCTGTAATAAGTTTGTAATGAAGATTGATCTAATTTGGAGCTAATTTTCCAATGAGATAGATCTCAGCAGAGTCAACACAAATAGAAATTCGAAAATGAAATTGACTTTGATAGAAATATCTTTGTTCATCATTTCCAAGTTTAGTCGTCTTAAGAAACGAAGTGATAATCTTGGATATTCTAATGATAGCACTAGAATGATTTAAAATATTGAACATTTTAAAAGAAGTAAGGATCATCAAAAAGCGCATATTAGAGCATATCTTTAACTCCACTACTATAGCACATAACACCCGGAAACTGTTTCTTAGAAAAACTGTATCACATTATATTGGCAGAAATGTGGACAAGAAACGCTTTCCATGTTATTCTATACTACAGCATGCTAATAAACAATATTATATCAAACTTGAGGCATTCCAAGTGATATCCATATATAAAGAAGCATTTCAATTAAAATCAGGTGTTCTGGAACCATTTCAAGTCTTCTAAAGGCAGTATCAAATACACTACTAGAATACTACTAGGATACTAGAGTATTTTCAAAAGCATTAAATTATTCCAGAGGCAATATTAAGTCTTCTGGAAGCATTTGAACTTTTCTTGAAATAGTATAAAGTCATGTAGAAGCTTTTCAAGTCTGCTGGGAGCTGTATGAAGTTACCTAGATGCTGTATCCTAAAAAATACGTACGAAGTAGAAGCTGCATGCAACATTAAATTATCTGAGATTTATTTAAAAATTTTACAAATGTCTAACATTAGAAATAATCTAAAATAGTAACTTCAATCCCAATAAAACCATTAATAAGAGCTGATTTCCCAATGGGATAGATCTCAGCAGAGTCAACTCAATTAGAAATTTTAAAATGAAACTAACTTTGATGGAAATATCTTTTTCTTCATTTCCGCGTTCAGTTGTCTTAAGAAACAAAACGTTAATTTTCAATATTACTAGTTCTAAATTGAATGTTAGTTCTGGCGGCACCAAAATGATCATCAGGAAGAGCATCTAAATTCCTTAACTCCACTGTTATAGCACATAACATTCGAAAACTATCTTCTACAGAAACTTTATCATATCATATTGGCAGAAATGCAGACAAAAACACTTTCCATATTAGTCGTCTTAAGAAACGAGGTGCTAAACTTGAATGCTGCTAGTTCTAAATTAAATATTGGTTTCAATGATTACGCTAGGTAGTATTTATTAGCACTATATATCCCTATGTCACTAAACTTCTGTAGCATTAGTTCGACTAAATAGTTCTACATTTAGTGTTAATTTAATAGAAATATACAACAACCTAGAATTATTAACCTAGAACTAGACCCAGAACTGGTAATTATCAAGAATCATTCGCCACTGAAGCAGTTCGTACCAATAAATGGCGACATATAATAATCTGTAAAATGGAGATTGATAAAGTCTAAAGGTAATCAGGAACAATCAGATCTATTAGGAACTTAAGCTCTACCCTAAACCAGAGATTAAAGAATGAGCAAGAAAACATTTCTATTTAAATGTTTTGAAAATGACAAACCTAATCTACCAATGTGACACTAATGTGATATTTTAACCAATAAGTCTATTCATTTGTGCATTCCAATTTAAAGGTTTATAGCGTTCAAGGTCATAAAAAATTGCAGCCGACACGAAGCGCCGTATCTTATTTACTCTTTAATCTTTGCCCTAAACTGTAGACATACAATCCGACGTCTGATAAAGATCTAAGAACCATCTTGACAGAAATTCATTTAATCAACGTGTGTACATAATTATTGTGAAGAGGTTTGACAAGATTTATTGCGATATTATGTCTTCGCATAAGGTCTCTTTTAATTCAACTTTAACTCAAGAATTCTGCAGTTTTGAATAGTTCTAAACCTTTCTACGCATGAATTTAATATACAATATGTATCATATATCGGTAATCTGCGTTAAAATCTTCCATGTACGCCGAAAGAAACAATAAAACGAACAAAATCGGTAGAAAATCCCATTATTAAAAAATTTGCTGAATATATTGGCCAATACGTTCAAAAGCTAATGAGTAAGCACAAAGCCTCAAATATCGTTTAATCGATTAATAATCCATGGAATGTAAAAAAGTACCTATTGATCCACTAATCCAGTTTTTCTATATCTGTTATTACTCCCATATTGATAGTTGAATACCAGTATAACCATAAAACAGTATTGGAACCCTATTTTGGTTCAAGACGGAGAAGAGTAGAATCAATTACAAATCTAATTCAATAACTTTAGGTACCCTTTATCAGATTTATCCTTGTTTAACGATGCCATTATATACCAACAAACTTGGTTGACCACTTTTAAATGAGTTAGCCAAACCGCTCGACCTACTATAATAGATGACTTTATTTCTAACTCACTTGACTGTGCAGAAATTTAATGCCAATTAGATATACTTTGGTTAAATAGTTTTAATTAGAACCGGGCTTTTCGATCTCAATTAACACATTGAATGCATGATATGTAAAACTGATTTCAATTGGAACAATTCCAAGAATGCTTTGATTTCAGAAACTCTGTGCAATACTTAGATATAACAATTTGAATATATTTTTAAAATATTTAAAAATATAAATCTTTCAAAAGAATCGTCGATGCAATGTTAAATCGAGCACAATTGAATGTATAATAAATATTCTATTCTACCTGGACAAATTTAGACTACTATACAAACAAGATCAAGATTTCCCACCGTACAACGACTTGTAAATAAAGCTGAAAAACAATCCACGACACACACTGAAAATAGAAATTGAAAATGGACAAGAAACCACCGTAAAAGGATAATCTCACGACGGACTCAATTGGCACACACACACAATGTACTAAGAATGAAACGAAACGGAACGGCCGTTGAGATTGTAAGTACGAGTCTTTGGATGCGAGTCTTGAACAGAACACAGTTGGAAAATATTATTCATTGACAATGCTGTTGAGGAACCGATCCACTCTGTACGGTGTGTGTTGTTAGTTGTTGTCCGGCGTAGGTTCTCCTTCGGCACCGTTTCAAGTAAAGTCGCGGCCTGAAACGTGCCCCGTTCGACCCGTTCGTCTTAACCTACATCGATTTCAAAACACTACGGCACCGCTCGCGTACGGTAATAGTAGCGAATTAGCATTTACCGAACGACCGCTATTTTAACGCTTCAAGCGTTTTCTTTCCGTAAATACATACCTAACTTTAATACTTAGGATGTGGCGAATTTCGTGATTTTTTATTACTTCACGAATTATTTGAATTAAATATTTAAAAACTCACAAATTATGAATCTAAATTAACTCAATCTCATCCTTGTTAGAACGGAATTCGGATGTAACGGACAAAATATTTTTAAGTCTTGCTATTAATGCTATCTTTAGTCATCCTTCGTAAAACACGGTATTTGTGTAGCACGGTTTCAACACAGGTGTTAAGTATTGTCGATAATTGATTAATAAAAGAAACTCGTATAACACGGTTTCGATATAGCACGGTACGAATAAACCGTGCAATACGAGGGACGATTCTTGTATTTAGTGTAATTAAATACAAATGTTAGCAGTTATAGATGGAATTATTAATAAAGTTTCTCTATTCCATTTTCATAGATAAAATGGGCTATTCCCTAAATTATACATTTTATTCAAAACTCTTTTCCCTCTAAGTGACAACCCTCTACAGTTGTTTTTTTTTATGGACAAACTCGATATTCAGAGAAAATGTGAAGAGAATGTTGTGAATTGAAACCCTTTTTAAATAGGTTTTAAACAGAAAAATGTAGACGCATTACGATGTTCTGATGTACAGTATTGGAGGGGTGAATACTTTCATACATTTTATTAGTAATAGTTATCTGCCAAAATTCATTTATTTTAATTAATCCAAAATGGATTTTTTGAATAAAAGCAATTTTTTTCTAAAATTACAGGGCTATAATTTGAAAGAGAAAGTGTTTTAAACCCATCTTAGGGTAAATACGCAAGCAGTGACTACTTAACCAATTAAAGATTTATAGTAACACATGAACATATTATTTAACTCGAATGTATTAATTTATTCACAAAGAATTAAACATATATAAAGGTATAACAAAGGCAGTATTTTGTCTTTATTTTTTTTGTGCGTTTCATCCACTTCACAAAACATTGTCTCTTAAAAACTAAATAAATACTTCAACAATGTTAATGTAGTCGACGTTTTATATGAAATTTTTTGCCAGTTTCATAGACTTAGGTATGTTTAAGAATTATATTATCTTATATATATTTTTCTTAATTGTTTGATATATCGTTGTATAAACACGCCCTGAGGAAGATTAAAAATTTAATCGAAATATTGGCATTTTGAAATAATTTGTTTTAATTTAGTCCAAGATCCTACTCCTGAAAATTATTGTTTCTCTTCGAAAGGCAGTATTAACATTAATTAACAAATGACAAATCATTGTTAAAAACTGTTTTAAATACCCAAATCAGTCAAAACATATTCTTAAGAACTATGTAGTTGTTAGACGGAGTAACGTTTATACTTTATAGTATGGGAAATCATTCTTATATCAATAAAATAAAGTTCAGATCTGAATTAGCAAATTTTGGACATAAAGAGGATATGGTCAAAACTATTTTATGGGACAGGCACGATTCCATGGCAATTCGGTTAACCGAAAGTTTCTAATCCTAAATCTAGAGTTAGTTCTAGGTTTAGGTCGATACAAGTGTACAACAATCTAAGACTGAATAACAGCAAGAAGTGGAGCTAATACTAAAACTAGAACTAGATCTGGAACTAGAATCATTCGGGTTTAGCCGTACGTCTCTTAAGACTGAACTCAATCCAACCCAACCAAACCTATCTTCAAAACTAACACTAGAGTTAAAATTAGAAACATTGGGGTTTAGCCGTATAAAGAGACGACTAAATCCTAATGTTTCTAGTTCTAGGTTTAGTGTTAATACTAAAGCTAGATTGTAGGTTTAGTATTAGTTATAGTCTTGGTTCCAGAAGAATTTACAACAATCAAGCACTGAATGGCTATTAAAACTAGAACTAACACTAGACCTAGTACTAGAAAGGTTCAGGTTTAGCCGTGCATCTGAAAACGCACGACTAAACTGAAACTTTCTAGTACTATGTCTACTGTTAATTCTAGTTATAGTTTGATACAAGTACACAACAATTAAGACTGAATAACCACTAAAAATAGAGCCTACACTAACGCAGGAGCTAATAGTAGACCAAGAACGAAAAATATTTAGTTCAGTACCTCTCATTTAGGTACGATACGGTTACGTCCGTCTTAACCCATTCCTTGCCATCATCCTCAAATGAGGGCTGGAAAGATTTTATTTAATTTCTTATTAATTACTAAATAAAATAAAATGTTATGTAAATAATACCTTTGCAAAACACTTACACTGTCATTATAAACATTATCATTACAAATTTTAGTTTACTTAAATTGGCAATATTGCTTACAATTAGTTGTGAAATGATATTGAAGTTAATTTTTTGAGGTTATCTATGACAGCTAGCCAGTCGCAGTAAAGCGTGTTTACATATCATAGATAGATTTTATGATTAAGGTGAATTAAGACGTTACAGTGTAACAAAGGAAATAGGTTTTTATGTCGGTCCTCAATTGAGGATCTTGACATTAGAGATGTGCGCGGGAGTAACTTTTTACGTCCACTCACGCCCGCTCACGATCTAGACCTACGCGAGTCACGCACGCAACTCAGGTGATTATCATACAGGAATCGATCAAGTGATCAAATGTATGTATGTGTTAATTTTAGTTTAGTTTTATTTATCATGTTCTGAAACAAATGAGACTATTACAAAATTAAAATCAATAATAAAAGCTAGCATGTTCTTATGAGTAAAACTTCATTTAAGTTTTTGCTCCTTTAAGGCTTGCTTAAGGTTTAGGTCTGTTATAAAATTAAAATGAACAATAAAAGCTGGTATATTCTGATAGGTAATATTAATATTATTGATACTTCCTTTAACGTTTCAAAGATCTTCCTCTATTCAGCATAAATTTAAATTAATTTTTTTTCTATTTCACTAGTTTATTGAATATTTTTACAATAAATATACACTTCGCTAAAATTGTATTTATTTAAAAATTGATTAGAATCTTGACCTCAACATTTAGTTATTGAAAGATCCTCAAGCATCAGAAGTTTTATTCGGATCCTAGGTACCACCAACAGAAACCCTAAAAAGTTTTCCTTGAATTAACAAGTATTATAGAAAAAATCGATGTGCAGAAGTTGTAAACCTTAAAATGTATGATATAGATAACAACGTACAAGTTTGTGGACTTCAAAACGATGAACAGGAGTTTGAGGACATAATACTTCATATCTTCAATAAGTTGGCAGTCTTTAACATAATGTACACTGTTTAGAACAGCAATAGTTCATGCTGCCAACAAGTTCGGTTGTCATTAATATAATATATAGTCTGTAGAACAGTAATAGCTTATGCTGCCAATAAGTTGTCAGACTTCAAAGTAATGAGCAGGGCTTTAGAGACAAAAAAGCTTATGCTGTCAAATTAGCAAACTTTAAATTGATGAGCATGACATTGGCGACATAATAGCTCATGTTGTCAACAGTTGGCTGACTTCAAATTAATAAGCAGGACTTTAGAGAAAAAGCAAGTGGTGCTGCCAATAAGTGGCTATTTTTAAAATAATATATAGTCTGTGGAACAGTAATAGCTCATGCTACCAAGAAGTTGGTAGACTTCAAAATGATGAGCAGTACTTATGATGGAGACATAATAGCTCATGTTGCCAACAAGTTGCCAATTATTTTTTGTTTATCTGATACTTTATTCGAAATTTCAACCAAAAAATGAAACGATGAGTCAATCGGGTCACGCCGGGTCCCGTCAAAACCGAAGTTGCCCACAAAAATTGATGCGATGGTGAGTGACGCATGACCCATCGTGACCCGGCGGGTCTCACGTAATTTGCTTGGCATGTACTCTTTTACTGTAATACATATTTTCATGACAGTTTTTGTAGCAATATGACTACTAAAAAAATTTTTAACACTTGTTGACGAGAGTTGAAATGAGTGGTTAACGATCATCTGCTATAATGAAAAGGACAAAAAGCATCCAACAGTGTAGGAATGGTATTTCATAAAATTTTTAAAAGCTTTGAACTAATAGCAAAATGAAAGGAAAATGGTATAAAGGTAACTGGATCAGTAGGATATAATAGGATGAACAAATGTGTATTAAAAAATGGCACATTTGTAAAATGATATAGAAATAAAGAAAGAAAATCGGGGATAATGTTTGCTATTACATGGAATGACGACAATGCTTTGAATTTACTATCAAACTATTTTGGACTAGAACCTTTAGACTTTAAATCAAGTAAAAGGGTGGTCAGAATCTGAAAATAAATACATTCAAATAAATCGTCCTTCTACTACGTACACGGTATAACCGCTACCGGGAGGTGTTGATAAATTAGAGTGGAGTATACAAAAATATCGTATCAGAAAAAATTCAGAGGTAAAAGGTAGTATTTTCCATTATTTACAAATACGGTTGATATTGCTGTTTATATATGTTTATAATGCATATTTTCTCTATACAATAACGAATTTCTTCTAAACTTTAGGAGACAAATTACAACAGCACATCTCAAAAAAGAATCAATATCTAATCTAATGGGTTAAGAGAGGTACGGAAACCTCACTTAAGACCGAACCCAATCCAACCCAACCCAACCTACCTTCAGAACTAACACTAGACTTAGAACTAGAAACATTACGGTTTACCGGCTTTAAGAGACGTACAGAGTTTTCCAATTTTTCAAGAAAGGTAACAGTTCATATAAAATCAATACAAAAAAATCGAATATATTTAGGGAGCGGTAAACTGAAAAATGTTGGGAACCTCTGATTTAGAGATTATTATGTTATTTTTGTGTTTATGCGTAAACAACGCTTGTTTTTGCTTTTTATTAAGAAGTAACTCGTATTTTGGATTAAACATTGTTAAGTTTTCAGTGGTGTTTGCCTTTGTTGTACTTTTTTTATTAAATTTTATAAATACCTAAAAATACCCATCATTGGTAAATAACCCCGGGAGTGTTCCCTTGAAAATAAATACTCGGGTATTTAACAACGCTGCATTTGGGGTTAGCCGACTTTACAAACAGAGGGAATCATTACTAAATCATTAATACAATATTTATCGGAATACACCAACATTATGCCAAAAGTTTAAAATCACGGCATGAAATGTCTCTACCTTAAAATCGATGGCGTCTTATCTATTTACGTCAAAATTAATATTTGTGAAAATAATACCTACATCTCACATCCAAAAGTCCACATTCATGCAAGGATGCTGCACGTGTTTTCAATATTTGCTAAAATTCCAGGAGAAGTTCGTCCATGTAAATCTCCTCGCGATGCTACTGTAAAGAGAAAGATAGAAAATTCTACTCATCTTGGGCAAATGATTCAAGGATGGTTCAAGGATGTAGACTGGTTATGGAAAGGTTTTAGCAATTGATATTTCATTCTGAGTGTGACCAGAAGTTGAAACACCTTCATTCTTAACGATCAATATAGTGCTCAAAATATTTCCAAAAGGATACATTTTAGTGAAATTCGGATTTTTAAAAATAATAAATCAATTATAAATAGACTATGTGGTAGTGTAAAAGTCATCATCCTATCATAAAAGGCTACATTTTTTGCAAATAGCAGTAAATGGCAATTTTGCTTTGACATTTGTGAAGTATATAGATGTAAAAACACATCACCAAGACATCAATCGCCAGAACACACTTCAATGTGTTTCATCCCAATAGGAGCAAACCAGAAAGGACATAAATCTATAGTTATCGTATACTACTGAAAATATGGCCGAAAAGAAGTTTGTAGATACGCCTTTTCAAATCAAAACGGCAGAGGAGATTAATACAGCAGAGAAATGTTGGAAAGACTTAGCGAGCTAAATTTTTGCTACCAACATTCAAAGGCAAATGGCCAACAATTCATAGAATAAAATCCTAATAACCATCCTTTACGTCAAAAACTTGGAATGACTAAATACAATGTTTTCATTGCCTCCTGAAATTCCGGGAGAAGATCGTCCATGTAAATCTTCTCATGATGCAACTAAAAAGAGATAGGCACAAAAGTCTACTCTTGTTGGGTAAATGATCAGATAAAAGAAGAAAATTTTAAGAAACATTCTGATTTAGCATTCGTCTCTTAAGTCTGTTAAACATGTATATTCTAAGTCTAGTGTCACAACGATGTGGATAGAGTAACTGTCCGAATTTGTGAGCATTGAAATTTAAATACTTTTAAATACTAAACACTTCTCTTCTTTGTGTTAGTCCATTACATGGAGGTTTTATTGTATTTTGAAAATTTCCGTATTTAGAAAGAAAAAATTGGATTTGAAGAACAGCACAAATATTTCGCAACCTAAAAATGCAATCTCGATTTTGTTGTATCACCAGAAGTCTCTAATGTAGAATAACTTGGTAAAGTTATATAATTAAGTATAATTAATAAATACTTAATTAATAAAGTATAATTAAGAAAAATTGTATTTTTTGCAAAAAAGTCAAAGCTGTTTGAATAGTGAAATAAATCATAGGAATCTCATGGGATCACAGATTGTCCAATCTGGATTTACTGTGTCTTAAATATTGTTCTATTTAAAAGGAAAAAATTGGAAGCTCCTCTTCTAAACCAAATGTTCACAACGTTTTGAAGAGCAGCACAAATATTACGCAACCTAACAATTCAATCTTGATTTGGTTATGTCATCGGTAATTTCAAATGTACAATGACTGGATATATTGAAGGAAAATGAGAAATAACACACATGTTTGATTATGTATAGTAAAGAAACTGTTGTGTTTTAGCAAACAATTCAAAGATTGTTTGAATGATGACATAAGTTACAGGAATCTTATGAAATTTATTAGTCTAACCAGCTATGTTTAGATGGTTAGGCTACTGATATCTGGTTTTACTGTGTCTTAACGTTTCGAAGAGCAGCACAAATATTTCGCAACTATCAATTCAATCTCGATTTGGTTGTGTCATTAGTAGTCTCAAATGTAGAATAACTGGATATATTGAGGAAAAATGTGGAATAACGCTAATATTTGATTATATATCTATGTTTAAGATCCATGTTTAGATGGTTAAGCTACTGATATCTGATTGACTTATCTGGTTTTACTGTATCTAAAAATATTGTCTTATTTAAAAAGAAACATTTTAAAGCCCCTTTTCTAAACTTAAAATGCAGACTGTTTTGAAGAACAGTATCCTGTACACAGTGATCATCATTAGCAGTGATTCGCCAAGATGCTGCGGCATCGTGCGAAATAGTCTAGTTGTACTAGATCCAGTATTATTTGATGCTATTTAGTGCTCTAATATGTACTGATTTGTACACTATAATTTTAGTTGAACTCGACAATTTGAGAAAAAATCGTTCCTTGTATATCTTTGTAAATATATAAACTCTCTTATAAGACGATTTTATTCTCACTCTGCCAATATCGTTTACGCGCGAGGCGCTACAATTTTTCAAAAAAGATGATTTTCTGTCGATATTTAAGTAAGCGACCGCAGCGATTTGAGGCGAAATCATTCCTTGTATATTTTAAGAAATGTATAAAGTTTCCTATAAGACTATTTTATTTTCACTCAGCCGAGGTTGCTTGCGGTTGAGGAGCTATTATCTTCAAAATTACACGATTTTATGTAAACATTTTAAAGCCAGAGCCTCGCCGACAAGCGACCTCGTTTATTTGAAGCGAAATCGTTCCTTATATATCCTAGTAAATACATAAAGTCTACTATAAGACGATTTTATTCCCAATCTTCCAAATTAGACAATTGTATTGAAAGATTTTAATTTCAGCGCCCCGCCCGCAAGCAACCTAGGCGTTTTGAAGCGAAATCGTTCCTTATATATCTTAAGAAATGCATGAAGTCTCCTATAAAACGATTTTATTTTTACTCTGCCGAGGTCGCTTGTGGACCAGGCGCTACAATTTTCCAAAATGGATGATTTTTTGATATTTCAAATACAGTGCCTCCCTAGTAAGTGACCATGGCGATTTGAGGCGAAGTTGCTCTTCGTATGTCTTAGCAAATGTATAAGTGCCCTCTTGCGGGCGAGGCGCTACAATCTTACAAAATAGACGATGTGATGTAATAATTTCGAAGTCAGCGCCTCTCTCGTAAGTATTTCCGGCGATTTAGGACGAAAGCGTTCCTTGTGTATCTTAGTAAATATATAACGTTTATAAGACGATTTTATTTTGACTCCGTCATCGCTTGCGGGTTAGCCGCTACAATGTTCCGAAATGGCCGATATTATAACATTTCAAATCCAGTGCCTCGCCCGCAAGCGACCTCGGCGATTTGAGGCAAAATCCTTCCTTGTATATCTCACTAAATACATAAAGTCTCCTATAAGACGATTTTATTCTCACTTTGCCGAGGTCGTTTGCGGGTGAGGGGTTACAATCTTCCGAAATGAACGATTTTCTGTTGATATTTCAAACCTACCGTCCCGCCCGCAAGCAATCACGGTGATTTGAGACGAAATTGTTTCTTGTATATCTTAATAAATATATGTCTTCTATAAGATGATTTTATTCGCACTCTGCCGATGTCGAGGTGCAAAATGAGCGATTCTGTGTTAATATTTTATGTCCAGCGCCTCGCCCGCCAGCGACCTCGTTGATTTAAAGCGAAATCGCTCCTTTTATATTCTTTTTTAATGTCTCCTATAAGACGATTTTATTATCATTCCGCCGAGGTCGCTTGCGGGCGAGGCGCTACAATCTTCGAAAATGGACGATTTTCTGTAAACATTTAAATCTTTAATGCTTTTATTAACACAAGTTTTTGGCCTCTCAAAAAGTAAACAATCCAACCATTCAGCTATTTAAAAAGAAAGAATTCGAAGGCCCTTTTCTAAACTGAATATACAAACAGTACAAATATTTTGCAACCTTTCAATGCAATCTCGACCTCGCTGTGTCATTAGCAGTTTTAAATGTAAAATAACTAAATATATTGAGGGAGAAATGGGGAATAGCAAAAATATTTAATTATGCATAGTTAAAAAACCTTTCTTTTTTGCAAGAAATCCAGAGATTGTTTGAATGATGAAATAAATCAGGGAAATCTCGTGGAATTTACAAAGATCTATGTTTAGATAGATGTTTAGGCTACTGATATCTGATTACCGTATCTGCTTTTACTGTATCTTGAAAATTGTCCTATTTAAAAGGAATGATTTGGAAACTCCATTTCTAAATTGTCCGTTAAAGTTTTATTACCACTAACTCTATAACTCTTTCTACTTTTTAACCTTTAATCTCAATCCAGATTATTCTTTTTTTCAATTGTTTTTATTTAAACATTGTGGTCAATTATTTCTTATGATATAAGAAAATATGTTTTGAAAAAAAAATTGTTTTTTTTTATTTTTTTATCAATGAAAAATTAGATAACGCTAACGGCCTTGAAATTCTAAGCACCAACTTCCCTTTCTACAACTATTAAAATAATCACCTTTTTTAATTGATATAAAAAAAGTTATGGTTACAATAAAAAACAAGATCCATTTGCATTCAACAAAAAAAAGTAATAAGCACTTAGACTGGAACTAAAAAAAAATTGTGTGTGGTTAGAATCAATATTTCGTTTCGATCTTTTTCTATGATAGTCCCCTACACGGTTACGTCTCCTGCAACCCTCCCAGTAAAAATATCGATTTCGCGCGGCAACCCTCTCTCTTTCTCTCTCCTGCACCACCACCACCGCCAACATTACACCACGGAGAGAGAGTTAACTTTGCTACGGAACCGTATCGCCACGTCGAACGTCGGAAACAACGTCCGTAATTGTTTTCTCTCGAAACAAGTTATAATTAAGGACTTTTACTCCTCATCCCCCAAAACAGACAACGATGTACCTAGTTTTTCCCCCTCCGAATTATAAAAAGAGGTTATTAACTGAGATGTAAACCACCTCAATTACTAGCCGGAAAAGTGGATTTTTTTATAAGCGGCGGTTATTGTTAGTTTTTTGTTTTGTATCCGTTTTTTTTTCAAGAAGTTAAAGTGGGGTTGATTAATTCGAGCGAGTTAATAATAAAAGGAACAACGGTCGTAGATCAATCGCGCAGAATTTGAACAGCGCGCAATTCCACGGATCCCGTGGGCGCCACGTACAGGATCCAATTAAAATCATGAATATTATTGTTTCTAGCTTACAATGGGACTACACACATCATACACAAAGTTGCTGTATAGACATATTTAAGGCTTTGAGTTTCAATCAGCTAATGAATGTCTACTAAACTATTTTTAGCGAAAATTAAATTATAATTAAATTAAAACAATGAAATTACATTACTTCAGGGTAGATGAGGTATGTTTCATTTATAAAGATTAACTTTGTTATCACTAAAATTGCTCATATGTTTGGAGAATTCAAAAGGACAACTCAAGGGCATCTCGATAATAACGTGAGCAAAAATATTTTACGTTTGGATATATTTACTGTTTCTAACAAAATCCTATGTTGAGGTAGTTGATAGATTGATTTTGGTATTTCTCAACATCGTCTTTAATATTTAACATGTTTGTTAACTTTTCTCAATAAGATTAAAAGGATGTTAAAAACGAAACATCAGACAGAAAACCTCTCCAATACAGCTAGATGGCAAACGTTTTCGAAGTACCACACATCAAATTAAATAGCACATACTCGTATTTCTTATTGTATCAGTAACCATAATCCACAACAATGAACTTAAATATCAAATCTGGTATATTTGGTGTTTAAGTTAGATAACGGATAGAATAAGTAGTTGGCATCATGTAACATTCAAGAATACCATAGTATTAAGTTTTTAAATCAATCATTCTAGTAAACCTAATACCGCCGTCACATTATTAACATTGCGTATTATTATATATTTGTTATCATTTTTATTGATACTTAACCTTAATGTTAAACTCCAAACAAAATCAATGTTAAAAAAGTAACTACATCACATATTGTGAACTATGATGCTAAACTAGACAATATGTTGGAAAATTTTGGAGAGATGGGCATTGATGACGCCATAAGTGAAGTTACAAACTTTAAGCTCCTCAGATTACTCTTCGTGTAAAATATCAATACTTGATAGTTACAAAGAGATTATTATCAATATGGAAAGTCGACTACAACGGATGTACTAGTTACTAAATAAGTAAATATGTTTTATTCTTCGATGAAAGAATTCGTTTTCGTAATACAGGCAATGACTATAATGTATCATTAAAAAATACCACTATTAAGTCATTTATAGATGTTACCGATGTCTAATATAGAAGCTATGAACTATATGCAGGTAATATTATAGTTGACTATACACAAACCTCAATATAGGAGGTTTCATTAGTTATGTAAGAAGGGCTTCATTTTATTAACTCTCTGATTAAACTCCAAACGTATCATACCAATTAATTTGTGGCTATACTATTAAAGAATGCAAAAGAAAGCTATTATTTTATTATTTTTACTTTATTAGCATAGTAATTCAGCATTGTTTCTACAGTGTAAAAGTTTATTGAACAGATTAATTCCATTCAATTCCGCTGACCCCTGGGTCCACTTAATACATATGCAATCACGGCAATAATCCTTTGGTTAGTTTGACCTGAAGGTATTTGTAGCTTATATCTAATGCAAGTAAAAACATTTTTAAGAAACTATTATATATATTTAGAATCTTCTTGTTACCCCTGAGATTTTGTAGTATTAGAAATTATTGATCAAATTCTGATAACGAATGTTTATATCAAACATTAAGGCTCTAATTTATTGCTTTAGACATTGCCGAAGTATATCAAGAGAAAGTAATAAGATTGTTCGTAGAAACATTTCCTGTTGATTGGAAATTGGTTTTATATTCGATTATGCTAAACAGTGCAAAAACATTTTAGTAGATTTATTTGCATTATTTGATATATGCAAATGAGATTTAAAAGTTAGATACTATCAAATCGGTTATACGAACACTTGTATTTCTCTTTGAAGTGAAGAAATTAGTCAATATAATAGAGTTAACTCATTCCAAACTATTTCTTAGTAAAAAGAAATAGTAATTAATATATAGGAATATATAATACAATCAAGGAAATTGTTTGCTTCTAATAAGGGCTAATATGATTCCCTCATTTGAAGTTAATGAGTCGCGGTAGATCAACGTATTGACTGTGGCGATATTACTCATCTTCGTTATTTCAGGTCTCACTTGACTTTACTATTTTTTTCATTCCCTGATTTCATTGCTCCATTGTACAAACATGTAGAAACATTTCCGGAAAAAAAGGAGTCGAATATAGAAAACGCAAACAAATTTATTTAGATTGGGCAGATCGATAGAATTTTCTTGAAGAAAATATGCAAAAGAGATCAAAAAGCGTAAACTCCTAAATTAACAAGCGAAGATACTGCATCTTTGTCAAATGTAGTAAAAGGGAAGCAATATCAGGAAAATAACAGAAAGATGTAAACAACATACTAATTGTATCCAGCCCAGACACTTGGGCGGTGAAAACATAAAGAAGAAAGCTTCCAAGAAGAATAATCTGACTGACGAGTTAACGGAAATAAATTAACGGAAATGAAAAACGGCTTGAACACCCTAGAGGTAATCAAACAGGGAAAAAAGATTAGCAAAGTAAAGAAGTACACATACACTTCAGATCCCAATATTTAAAAAGGTAGATGAAACTAAAAAATCTCAAAAAGAGATATCAAGCACATCAGCTAACAAACAGAAACCTATTTGGAAGATTATTAACAAAGAAACAAAAAATCAATTCCCATTATAACCCAATGCAGAATATACCAACAAATCCGTCATTTAAAACTGTCAGTTTTATCTTTTTCCAACCACTAACGGGGAAGTACTACAAATTGTCTACAATTTAAAAGGAACACGACACCAAATGCTTTTGGTCTTTTCGTAAAACTACAAAAACTGATCATTTCCTACATTGCTGACGTGATATGTATTATGATCAACAATTCTTTCACGGATGGAAAATTTCCAGATCTTCTTAAAAAAGGAAGAACCACGCCGGTTTGTAAAGGTAAAGGAAAGCATTATTTGGAAAATTACAGACCAATATCAGTTCTACCTGCTAAATCAAAAATCTGGGAAGTGGGCATACGAGATCGTCTAAATAGTTATTTTGAATGTACCATCAGGGTTACAGAAAGCGGAAGTCTATACTGATGGTTATGGTATAATAATGAATGCATATCTAAAGCTATTGATAAAAACAAGAAGGTGGAAACTATATTCTATGATCAGAGCATTTGACACCATGGATAAGAAAATATTATTCAGAAATGCATCTTTATGGAATTAGAGGTGTCAGTAATAATCTAATAGAAACAACAAAGCTCAACAGGGTTCTATTCTTGGTCCGTTGCTATACTTAATATACAGCAACGATTTGCTAATAAACGTAAACGTCCCTGTCATTTTTCAGTACGCCGATACATCGTTCCTTAATTATTGCGCGGAAGAGACACAACTAATCTAAAAGACAGAAGAAACTATGAAGAGCGCTAAATTATGGTTCAACAGCAACAGGTTAAAACTATATGAAGACAAAACGGAAATATTAAACGTCACGGTCAAGATAGAAGGTGGCAACATATGTATACAGTTCCTTGGTCCAACTTGACCAGAAACTTACCTATGAAAGCCACATCCAAAATGTTATGTCAAAGCTAAGTAGCGCTATCTCACAATTCGAATGTTTACGAAAACTGCAATCTACGAAGCAGCGCATTTTGCTTACTTTTTGTTGTTTCATTCTGTGGCCACATATGATATATTAGTATGAGGATCAATAGCATCTGCAAGCAAATAATTTCTGAAACAAAAAAAAAGCTGTAAGAGTGTTTTATTGAATGGGTTACCAGGAAAGTGTAGGCAAGTATTATTCAAAAACATGCACTCTTACCTTCCTATTCAACCTCTCTTTATACAAAGATTATCTATAACCGTCTTCTCAAAATATACCTGTATTTTACTTTAGGGTGTATGATGACTCAAACAATTTTAACCACTTTAGTCTTGAAACTCTGAAGTTTTTAAATATTCTGCTGCTCTTGGATAATATTCCTGAACATTTCACCTTTACGACTGTCTGAATGTGAAAATTAAATATCTGCCTAAATGTACAACTGTCTTAATTCAGCCAGTGGATCAGGCTGAAAACGTAACAAATTATCAATTCATGAGTTTTGGAAACAATTCAATATAAAAGATGCTGTAGACAATATTACCAAATTATGGAATGAGCTAAAAAAGTGAGCTAGACAAAACACATTACGACTATTAAGAGGTTGGCAAAAAAAGTTGGTTATGAGGAAATGGAAAATGATGTCGTGAATTTGTTGCATGTTGAATAACCAACAACCAATAAGCATCAACCACCCATAAGTATACGAAATACTCTTGCAGAAGATTTGGTATTGCTTCTAGAAGACTTGATACTGTATCTAGAAGATTTGATATTGCCTGTGGAAGACCTGCAGAAGACTTGATACTGCATATAGAAGACTTAAAAAGCTTCCAGAAGATTCCCAATGCTTCCAGAAGAATAGAGATGTTTCCAGAAGACTTGATATTGCTTCTAGAAGACTCGAAATGGAAAAGAAAATGTGTTGATAAGTTCATGGGCACAATACAAGATATGCGGACAACCTTAGGCCGCCATGTCACCGGATAAACAAAACGCAACACAAGACGAACTACATCGATATCCATTTGTACAATAAACTGCCCGAGGAATTTCACAATATGCCCTTCCGGAAATTCAGAGCGGAGGCGAAAAGGTTATTGCTTCGAGATGGATTCTATTCCATAGATAATATATGCCAATATAATGGATTTGTCTCATTTGCATGTTGTTATTATATCTTAAATTAATGTAAATCTTTGGACGAGCCTAACACCATAGTTTGTATTGTTAAGGCAATAAAGTATTATTACTTCTGATGCCATAATCATGGTGTATCATTAACCAATGGAAGCTCATCATCATGTGTCTTCAGACGCAGGGTTAAACCTGAGTCTTTCTAGTACTAGATCTAGTGTTAGTTCTAGTTTTAATTGCCATTCAGTGTTGGATTGTTATAAATCCTTCTGGAACTAAAAGTATAACTAATACAAAACCTACAATCTAGTTTTAGTATTAACACTAGACATGGAACTAGGATTTAGCCATACATCTCTTAGCTAAACCCTAATGTTTCTAGTTGTTAGTCTAGTGTTTATTTTGCAGCTAGGTGTTAGGTCTAATATTAGTTATATTAAATCCAGTGTTAGTTCAAAAGCTAGGTTAGGGTAGCTCCCGTCTTGAGAGATGGACGGCTAAAACCGAATGATTCTAGTTCTAGATCAAGTGTCAATTCTAGTTTTAACTTTACTTCTCATTGTTATTTAGTTATATATATAGTTGTATGCTTGTATTGACGTAAACCTAGAACTAAGACTTGACCTAGAAACTTTCGGAAAACCTGAATCTTTGTAGTAATAGGTGTAATGTTAGTTCTGATTTTAACTCTTATTTAGATCTAGATTGTTGTAAATTCTTCTGGAACTAAAGGTATAACCTAAACTACTTTGGAAACCAGTATTGGCCAAAAAACCCCTAGACTTAAGACAGAAATTTTCAAAATAGCGTAACTTTTTTCTTTCTTTGCCAAAGTTAGATTATGTGTACTTATCAAAGGTTCCCAATCCTTTTCGATTTGTGGCTCCCTAAATAATCGGCAATATGCCTTTTCATTTTATTAATATTGCGGTATTTATACTTTTGAGTCCAATACTTATAGATTACCCTTAACTTCTGACATTTTTATATTTTTCTTCACCAACCACACAAACTGATATTTTTTATTTCTTTATGATAAAGTTAATACATTCGAATTAAAAAATATGTTCATGTATTACTATTGTTTACTATATTACTATTGGTTAAGTAACCACTGATTAGGTATTGACCCTGGCCTAGGGTTTTATCTGTCACTTATCCTGCGTCGCTGTGCGAGATGAGAAATGTTCGATAATAGTCACATACCTCTCTGAATTTATTTTTATGGAATGGAACCATATCGATTTAGCCTAGTACTCGGGCCATCCACCCTGAACTCAAACCAGTTGACATATTTTGAGGATAAATCGATTCGTAGGTCTTTTAATGATAATATCATTTCGGACACGACGTTATCTGCCCCTAGTGATTTGTAAGGTTTTAATTTTCTACGTGAAGCACTTCCTCTCTCAAAACTGAGAAATTAGTTTCGGTGTATTCAATTCTTTGTTTTAACTAACTTAGATGTTATTTATTGACATTATTTGCATTATTTGATTTAATCTTAATTATTACTTAACATGTGTCAAACATCATGGAAATAGGTCTGAACATTGAAATAATGCTATTTAGGTAAAAGATTTGTTGTAAATGAATCTTTTACTTCCTCTAAAAATTCAAGTTTTTATGTAATTTATTTACTTTTTTTGGCATAAGCCATTAAAAAATCATAATTTGATTGAAATAGCTTAAATAGAAATATTCCAATTAAACTAAATTAAATAATGAATTTTAAAATCAAATTAAGCTCACTAAAACTTTTTTAACCTCTTCACTGACCTCTACATTTTACATATGCAAAAAAAAAGAATAATCGATTTAGTTAATTTTAGTTTTTTCCGTTTCAATAGTGATATAATAGGTTATTGATAGGGTTGGCTCCTAAAAAAATCACGGTCAGGGTTAAAAGGGGATGGGATCGGGTTAAACGCAAGGGCATCACGCGAGGATTTACGCCGGATGGAATACCGCGGTGGTGCTGTTATTTTTTTTTTTTAATTTCGGGTACTGTTCGTAGCGGGACGTTTTCAGCCCAGTTTACGACTCGATTTGATTCCGCTAATGTAACCTGTTGATATTTTTACGAATTCTTTCCTCTAACGTCCCGTTAAAGGTAAATATTGAGACGACGTGCGCTAAGGAAATTTATCTGAAAAAAGTTTAAAGTTTAAAACAACTTTGATACGTCGTCTTCGTTACTGTTGTTTTTAAAATTTACATCGGCGTGGTATAATAACAATAACGTGTGGATTTAAAACCGTTCGTAATATCGTTGTTGAAGGTTGTAACGAGTTTTATGATGTGCCTGACATTTTCGTTTCACGTTCTTTTGCATTTCACTCTAAGAACTTAATAAATATAAATATAACAACCAATAAACCGAATTAATGAAACATTCTTTTTTATTTTTTACTCTTTTTCTTGCTGAATATTAGGGAAAATATTTTCTGGTTTTGGCTTAAAATAGGTTTGTAAACGAGAAAATACAATTCTTTTTTCTTGGTTACAAAGCTCGACGCTAACGCCTTCACGGTCTTCGTAGAACGGTTTTAAAGTTTCTCTCTGCCTCTGTATCGGGTCTCTCTTGCGGGACTGAGGAAGATTACCGTTAGAACGGTTTTAATGAAGCAGCAAGAACTGATGAACGCCTGAAAGTGGAGATACGGTAGATTCCGGAGACCGGCAGCGTCATTCAATTTTTTCACCATCCGTTTTTACATATTCGATGGGATCAATAATAATTATTACCTACAGATTATTATTACTTAATAGATTCGCAAAAAACGAATTAATAAAGAATCAAGTTAAGTTTTTAAGTTTATAACTAATATTTTTTTGAAATAATAAAGCAAAAATGACAATAAAATCAAGCGCATTTAACAGTTTCCTTCCAAACCCGAACTAGTCAGGGCGTTTTTACCGTTTCTACCGAACAGTTCAGCATTCAGTTCTCTGGCAGCTGCAGGAAAGCAGCAGCAGCGTCCTGCAGCGGCAGCGCCGGTCTCCACGGAACGTTTGAGCGATAGCAGGCTATTTTTGCGTTTAAACTACTGACGTCACAAGTGCGACAAAGACAAGCTATACTTGATACGAACGCGAAAGACGAGGATGGAAACGGACGCCGCTGCTGTGGTGGTCATATTGTGAAGCGACGCGGACGTAGTCCGCCAAGTTAATAGTGGACCAGCCCGTTTAACTAACAAGAGGAACGCATGCGCCACCTCTTTGATTTGCAGCTACAGCCGACGCCAGCGCCGCCGCTACCATCGGCGGACGTCGACTTTCTAGGTGGAAGGGGATGAGATAGAAACTCTCGTATTTTCGTAGTTTGAACGGTGGTTTTACAACTTTGGAAAAGGGGATTCCAAAAAATATATATGTATAAATGAAACTCTCTAATTTTATTATATTCAAAAAAAAAAAAAAAATAAATGATTTGACAAAAACCGTCATAATGTAATATTACAAATCTGACACAAATGCATGTTACTATTTCAGAATTATTCTTCGAAATTGCAGTTTCCCTAGCCATTAACTGCTATATATTATTCGCCTTGTGCAATGTAAACAACGTACAGATGAGTATTTGGAACGTTATGAATGACATCATCACTAATTTTCTACGAACTCTTTCGAACGAATCATAATATGGAATATTATCGAGATGACGAGTCTTTTAAAATATTGTTGTAACGGTGATTATTGACCAAGAAGAAGTATAAATTCTGCGAAGATCTATTGTAGCAAACATGTCTTGTAATATATTGTAAATTAATTAATAAATATTGAGAACTAAAATTTGTTCCAATTACATATACAGTGTGATTTACGTAAGAACCGACCAGGACAGGGATAAGTTAAAGACGATAAATTTTGTACACGAAAACATTGAATATCTCATCAATACATTAAACTAGAAAATCCAAACTTGGTCGTTTAGATCAATATTAAGGAGAAATTTCAAAAGGTTGATTAAGACCAATTCAAATGTTGACCAATTAACATAATTATATTAAATTAACATAATGTATCAAACAGTATTCTCTCACTTCATATGGAATTTAATTCTAAAATTAATATCCAATAGTCTGTATGCAAGCCAACAGCATTGATATATATTCAGCGGCATAAAAAATGCATTACTTAAAATGATGCCCAATTTCAAAGTACAATAACTTTTGAACGCATTTTTGGATTTGATTCTTCCAACATTTTGAAGCTTCCTGTGCAGTCTACCGACAAAAGAATTTAATTTTAAACATAAGTATATTTTAGTCTCTTCTGTTCTGATTACTGCAGTTTTTTGTTGAATTATTTGTTAACACCAAAGTTATAAGCTCAAAAGTATAACGCGGCTGCGTATGCAGCCATAGATAAGTATGGTTTGGATATTGTAATCTACATAGGAAAAACATATCAAGTTAGTAAATTATTATTTGGTAAAGAGTTTATTAAAAAGTCATTAAATAACCCTATATATTTAAATTGAAATAAAACTAGAACTAACAATAGACGTAGAACTAGAATCATTCGGGTTTAGCCACCTTGAGAGAGGTACGGCTAAACCCAAATGTTTCTAATTCTAAATCTAGAGTTAAATCTTATGATAGAACTAGAACTAACACTAGACCTGGAAGTGGAAGGCTTTGTGATAGTTCTAGTTTTACTTCAATTCAAATATGCCGAGTTACCAAATCAGTTTGTAAAGTACTCTATTTCAGAAACTATTTATTGTAGAAGCCTTCATTAAAAAAATGTCTTCAGATGCACCAAATGCAACCTAACGCAACTTTATATATTTGAATTGAAATAAGCCGAAACTGGTTGAAACAAACCCAACCCAAACTGGTTGCGTTTGGTTTAGCCGTGCGTCTGCAGACACCAAACCCAACCTAACCCAACTCTATATATTTGGATTTATCCGTCTTGAGCGAGGTACGGTTAAACCCGATTGTTTTTCGTTCTAGACCTAGAAGTGAAAGCTTTTAGATTTAATGTCTTCAGATGCACGGCCAAATCCAACCCAATCCAACCCTGTATTAGAGCCGCCCTAAGATATTCTGCGCTTCAGGATGGGGTTGCACAAACGAAATGAATGCGGTCTATTTTATGATAGGGACACCATGCATTTCATTGCAAAAGAGATATTTCTCCAGGAATCAGTGCCTCAAGATTGTAGCCCTATTAGTCCTTAGGTTTAGGATTAGATTTAGGTTTAGAGCTGCGTACACAACTGTACGCAACTCAACATAATCAAAAATATTACTATGTCTAACCAAACCAAATTAGTCGAACTCACAATTCTGACTTCAATAATGATTCTGCTATAGGTTCATGTATCAGAAGTGTTAAAATAGGTTTTGTAATAGAAAGCAGTGCTATAAGTGACAGTATCCAATATTAAACGCAGGTTCCCCACTTCACTCTGGAGTGAATGGAGCATATTGAGCAACACCATGAAAATTGAGACAAATACTATAGAGACATTTGGTGTCAGTAACTCTTGCTAGAGAAGAAAAATGCGTTTAAGCCTTGCAGAAGTTGCTCAGGCAGTAGCTCCAATCTGGGTCAAGAAGGACATCGTGTTGCTCGATTGCAATTTGTTAAATATCATGTTTAATGGATCAATGCAGAAGGACAAAACCTACTGTTCATAAATGAGTCGAAGTTCTTGTACTCACCAGCAAGAGAGCGAATTAGCGAACAGCAATCTAACTATAGCACGATATATTGAAGAAATTTTCGTGTTGCTCGCTTACAATTTGGACAAGATCATATTCTTGTCTTTTACATTCTGTTTGGGTAGAAATGTACATTAAAGCAGTTGCACAGCTTTTCTTTATCAATGACAATCTAACTATGGTAAGGTATATTGAACAAATTTTGGTTAAACACGTGCTTTCCTTCTGCCCATTTAATCCGTCTGTTAAATCCGGAACAAGTGCGTCGGATGAAAGCACAGCATGAAGAAGATTTGGAGAAGATTTTATTTCGAGAATGTTGTCTTGTTCAATTACAATTTGTGTAAGTTATATTAAGTGGGCCAATGCAAAGGGACAAAATGTACTGTTCTCAGATGATTCGAGATTCGGCTTGAATTTTTAGGAGGAGAGCAAGTATCGAAATAGTGCTATTTTTCTGAAAGATAAAATACCAGGAAGGTAATGTAATCGTTAGGGTGTGAACCTGCTTCGAAACATGAACGAAGCTTTTTTACGAATAGCAAACTAACCACTGCATGGCATACTAAAGAAATTTTGGGTAAATACGTAGTTCCCTTCTGCCTATTTATTGGTGATAACTTCTTCCTCATGCATGATAATACACGCGTCCATACAGCTTGTATAGTGTCCCAATACTTAGATGTTTGGATGTAAGTACAATAAAATGCCTTGCTAGTAGCGCTGTTTGAAACACCATAGAGCACATGTGGGATATGCTAGAGCACCGTTTCCCAATTCATGGGTCACATTAGGAGTTAATAATACCTAATTATTTTTGTACACGTGAGTTACGTATACAATTAAAAAAGAAATCATTTGTAGTTAATTTAAAAATTTATTTCGTGCTTATAAGGGATTTTTTTTGTGATTTATAAATGCAAATACGCAATTGTCCGAGAACAAAACTATACGTGAGTATCACAATTCGTTTTTGAGATATCAAGTTTTTAACTCAACCCAAACTTGTAGCATTTTATAAAATTAAAGTTCATATAAAGATTTTAGAAAAATCGTTAAAATCCAATTCTCAAGATATTTATATGAAATTTCATGATTTATAACGAAAAGTATTCACTTTTCTGACTACAAACTCATACTTGAGTACCTTAATTCGTTTTTGAGATATCAAATTTTAGTGTCCAAACTTGTTGCACTATATAAAATTATAAATTGCCTCAATCATTTTTGAAAAATTGTAAATATATCGAACACTTTTTCCAGAATATAATTATGCGTGAGAATCTCAATTCTTATTTGAGATATCAAGTTTTGAACTCGTCCTAAATTTGTGACATTTCATAACATTTACAAATTTCATAATCATTTTTGAAAAATAGTAAAAAATCGAATTTTTAATATATGTTGATGATTCTTTTTGCAATTTATAAAGAAAAGTATGCACTTTTCCGAGAATAAATCCATACATGAGTATCTCAATTGGTTTTGGAGATATCAAAGTTTGAACTCATCTTAAATTTGTGGCACTTTATAAAATTAAAAATTTCCCTAATCATTTTTGAAAAATTGTAAAAAATAGAATTCTTAAAATATCTTGATGAATTTTTTGTGATTTATAAAGGAAAGTAGGTACTTTTCCGAGAATAAAATTATGTGTGAGTATCTCAATTCTTTTTTGAGAAATTAAGTTTGGAACATATCTTAAATTTGTGGCAGTTTATAAAATTAAAAATTTCTTTAATTATTTTAAAAAAACCGTAAATAAAATTCTTAAGATATCTTGATGAATTCTTTTGTGATTTAGAGAGAATCGGTATGTGTTCACATCATTTTAGATATCAACTTTTAAAGTCATCTTAAATTTGTGACATTCCATAAAATTAAGAACTTTCTTAATAATTTTTGAAAAATATTAAAAAATCGAATTCTTAAGATTTCTTGATAATTTTTTTTTGTTATTTATAAAGAAAAGTATGCAATTTTCCGAGAATAAATCCATGCGTAAGTATCCAATTCATTTTTGAGATGTCAAGTTTTGAACTCAATCTAAATTTGTATCATTTCATGTTATTGAAATTTTCCTTAACCATTTTTCAAAAATCAACTGAATTCTTAAGATATCTTGATGAAATGTTTTATAATTTATAAATATAATTTGTTTTCGAGATATCAATTTTCGTAATTTGAACATTTCATAAAGTTAATAATTCTTGTAAAAGATATTTTTTTCAACTCTTGTAAAAATAATGCTTATAAAAACAGAATTAGATGTAACACTATAAAAAATTTCGAATTATAGATTGTGTAACTATTTTTGATGTTTTATGGGTCGCAATATAAGGAAGGTTGGTAAACGCTGTGCTAGAGAGATGAGTTAGAACCCGTTGTACCACAAAGAAGGGCAGAACCAAATTCTCCAAAATTATTTTCAAAACCTAATACCATTTAATAATGATGAATCAATATTTTGAATATTATTGTAGAGCCTAATTTAATGACAATTGGTAAAATCAAGTTATTTTAATTACTTAAGGGAAAGCTTAATTAATAGCAAACATCCACAAAACTTTCTCTTCAGGTTCAGGGAGAAACTTCAGGTTCCTCTTCACTGATCTGCAGAATTTACAAATCGTATAAATTATATTGAAACATAAACCACTCAACATAACATAAATACCACTCTTCAAGTAATAAACATAGTTAATTTAAGTTATCAATAGCTGTAACAATATAGCTTATATAAGCCGATCATGATTACAGCGAATTTAAGCTTTGAGACGATTTTTAACTATTAGATAAATTTATGTAGAGGTGGTAAAAATGGCACATAATGAAGAAGAAGATTGAAATAATACATTGCCAACAATATTATTAACAAACTAATATTACAGATTTACATAATATGAGAGTGCTTGAAAATTGTAATGAATAAATTGAAAATGATACAAATCTACAATGTTGTTGCACTATCTAATTTCGTAACCCCATGTAATTGTGTTATCAAAACGGACATACATATGCGTTCGAGTCCGTACAAACGTAGTGTTGAGAACAGTCGAAATGGGTTGATTGACCCTCAAATTGTATAGGTTGATAGAAATCACAAAGTTGAGTGCTTATACGATTACATAGTGATTTTTATATTTATATATTGTATAAGCGAGAATATAATATCAACGGTTACTAAAGATAATACATATTTATCTTTATTTCTGTATCAAAATTATGTAATAGAAATTATAATCAAATAATAATGTATTACAAAGCCGTATTGAAATAATAATAATATTCATAAGTACTCTTTTCTCACAAGTAACGATTCTCTAAAATACATTAAAATCTCCTTACAACGGAGTAAAGCGAAGAAGGGAATGTCGTTATGCGTAGCATTGGAGCCTAAAAAGATATACGGGTAAACTTGGAAACTAGAGCTAACACTAGATTTAGAACTAGAAAGTTTCGATTTTAGCAATACGTCATCAGGCGCACGTATTGACACATTGTAGCTTGTAGGTATATCTCAATTTTGATATGTCAATACTACCAATAGAAAAATAGCAATTAAATCGTGATTCCTAATCCACAACTATCTTCTAAACAGTGTAATCAAAAAGTTTTATTAATCAACGTAAGTATCTCTTTTAATATAATATACGGTTATTGAAAATTCAAGATGGCTTCAGATAGCAGCAAAAGCAGCGGCATCATCAAGCGTTGTATCATTCGTTGTTTTGTCTTTTAAGAGTAGAAGGGAAGTGTGTTTTTGCCGGCTGCGTCCGTGGCCGCCTGCAACTTCTTTGCTGGCTGGGTTGTGTGCGCAGCAGAGAGTCTCCTGCGAGCGTTCGAATAAGCCAGCACCAGGAGAGAGTACGGGGAAGTGAAGCGGGCGTGAGAACGACGTGAAACCGGCTCCCGCTCGCTCGTCGAGAGACTCTGCCTTGCCTCTTGCCTCGTCGTTTCGATAGAGGACGCCACAACGAAGAAAGACAACATCGTCGTCTCTCTCGCTTCTACCAACACAACGTGGCAAGAGAACGAACCAAATCTCCTCTTTCAAACAAAATGAATATAACCGAGAGAGTTGATACACGAAGTATGGCAACTACGCAACGATTTTAATTATTTCAACAACTTAAGTAGTTAATTTTAAATAAAAACTTGATTTGAAGAGTTAATCAACGATATCGATTAGTAAAAACTTAATAATGTGGATTAGAATAAGATATTTTTGAAAGTGGGACTAAGCGTTGTAGCCCTTTTGAATGTAGAGGGAGCGATCCACGAGCGTCGCGACGCGAGACTATTTCGGGAGGATGTTAAATTATAAACTAGACGACTATTTACGTCTTCAACGCAGCCGGTAGCGTACCCAGTTTACCGGTTTTCCGACTACTATTTCTCTATATCATTTTCTTTCTAGCTTCATTTTTGAATCCCATCTATTAGAACCGCACAACGTGATTAGAACCGAATCAAGATTTGACCACCCACATCGTGAAAAACCCACAATAAACCCCAGCAAAACATTAATTACCACAATAGCTGATGATGATTAAGAATCACCACCGAAATGAACTCTAAAACACCTTTCGCGTTGCGGTCGTGATTGTCCACGTCGTCGTTTATCGCATTTTCTTGTCTGCTCCAAGAAGATCGTCTTCTGCTTCTTCTGAAAATAACCCAGGAGCAAACCTATAAACCGCCCCAACAATAAAATTGCGAAACCAAACATCCTTTTGTTTTGGGTGTGTATCGGCGCCGCTAGGGGCGTATTATACCACTTGAGGTGAAGAACGCTGCGGTTTATAGAAGAATCGTGTCTCGTCGTAAAACCTATTTTTAGATTTCAAGTAGATTGCGGACTTGTTTTTTTTTTTGAAAATTGCTGCGGCTTAATCCCGATGGAAGAAAATAATTAAATGATGTTTATTAGATGGTTTCCAAATGATTCGAGAACTAAATTAGTTTCTTTGTGATGGAATAGATTGGTTTACTAACTGAATGTATATTATGTTGTGGTGACTATATTGAGCTATGATTGTGTTTTCGGTAAAATTTAAGTTATCAAAAAAAGTTTTCAAATTTACACGATAGGAAAAAAAGTTTAAGTAATATCGTCACATCGTCAAATTATTACATTAACTCAAATTACTACATTAATTTTGTGGTTTATCAAAAATTTCAAGATATCTTGGAGCATCTATCAAAATGTCCATTAATATGACCTTCATCTAAATAACCAATCTTAAAGCCTTGCTGATGCAATTGATCTCTATCACTACACCCTCTTTACTAAAACTTTCAGAGCAACTTTGTAGTGTCTTTCAGTCAAACCATCATGGTTACTCCATGATTAATGATGTTCTATTCGTTGCTCTAAAAGGTTTTTGATTGCATTGGAGATGTTTATAAACATCAAAACCTATTTCGAAATTCTTATATTCAGACATAGATGAGATGAAGGTAGATTATGATATAAATTGTACCCAACCCAACCCAACCCAAGATTAAAAACTGGCCAAGTTACAATTCCAGTTTTATATATTTATTAAATATGCCTTTAACTCTACGGATAAGTTTTGTATATATGTATATTTCTTAAGAGCTATAAGGCTCTATGCAATTAGAACTTGCAACACCGGACCAAAATCTCAATACCGGTAATCGGTATTCAAAATTTTTAAAATCGTCATATCGGTATTAATACCGTTATTACTTATTGGTATTTTATTAGTCCTTCATTAAAGAATGATGATAAATAATAGGCCATCATGAGCGGTCATGCGCGAAGGTATGAATTTGTTGCTGTACTTTGTTTAGGTGCACTATGCTTATTGTAAAGACGATAAACATGAATCATATGTGTTATATATCACATGAGTCTATATGTCTTCAAAATACAACTATAAATGATTCTTAAATACGTATAAAGTCCCGTAGTAAACTTCCAGTATATGTTATTTTGTTTCCATTAGGAAATGATGCCAAACCACTTATGTCGTGCCAGTGTGATCTATTAGATTGCATTGGGCAGGGTTGGATTGGGTTGTGTTGTAGAACTGTCTCCCCGGAAGCATTGCAACTGATGGCAAGCTACCAATTAAGCTAATGACTAGATGGAGGGAACAGTCCTTTTCATCAGTTATTCAAGATTTGAACAACTGATGAAAAGGACGCATGTACTAAACGGATAATACTTGGATTGAAAGCATGGCTATCTTGACGAAGAGGGAAATAAACTACTGTATCAGTTAACTGTGGTTGGACACGACTGCTTCAGAGTCTATCTCTTTAAACACAACATAGACGATGTAAAGCATACCGCTTTTTGAGTATGAAAGCTTATAATATGAAATACAGGAAAAAATATTAACGGTATTAACCCCAGGAAGCTGCATTAAAGTTATGGTGGAATGTTAGGAAAGGTGAAATACAGTAGAAATGTTTGTGAGGGAGGTCATAATCGCGAAAGAGGGGGAGGAGAGAGTGTAACAGAACAGCATTTAGCTATGGTGATGAAATAATGGCATAATAGATGATGAAAGGAATAAAAAAAGTTGTGTTGGGTTTTATTATTAATTATTGGGAGGAGGTAAGCAATAGGTATACGGACGTGGTAGAGAGAAGAGAAAGACACTGATAAGATAGGAAAATACAATGAAAGATATGGGGACATAATTACAGAGTGGCTTCCAAAATACTTTGTAATGGAAGGGAGTAAGGAAAGGAAGAAATTGGTGGTCAAATACTACTGTGGCAATGAGTAAGGAGCGAAGAGGTACTGAGTTGGCTTGGGTTGAATTAGGTTAGGTTGGGTTGGATAGCGACAAGAAGGCATGAAGGTGTTAAAGCCTGAAAGTCAGAACAAGGAGAGGTTACTAGGGCCCCTCACCCGGATAAGTTAAGGGTCAAAAGTCAGTAGTCTTTCGTATATTATGATTTTTGTTGGTGGACGACCGAGTGAAGCTTGAAAAGAAAAAGGACCAAGGCAGGGCGTAGTGAAAATGGGATGGACAATCTGCGATGGTCGATGGTTAAAATGCAATAGCGTGTTTCAGACTTCCATGGATGACTGAGAAAAGGAATTTTTAAGTGGTCGGTGATCCAAAGAAAAGGTTAGGTTGGGTTGGGCTATGATTCCAAGAAGTTGCGACGTCCGATGATTTGGAACTTTTTAATTTTTTTGTGTTTAGTTTTGTAATAATACTAATATCAAAATACCGGTATTTTGCTATCAATACTGATTTTTAATACCGGACAAAAATTGTCCGGGATCCCGGTATTGTTCTACGTTTCCCGGTATTTATTGTTCTATATGCAATGATAAGCTTTGTTGTATTCGTGTATGAAGGCACTGGTTCGGTGGCTAAAAATGAATCATAATACTAGCACTAATACAGCGGCTCGCATGTCTTAATATAATAGGTGCAATAAGATCTTGTCCGACGGTTGCCCTACTTTGCGTCACATCACTCCATTTATATATACAAAAAAAGATGTAGCCTTGACCTTATCACTGTAAGCATGCTCTTCACTCAAGTTGGTGCAGGGTAACCACAGAGGGCATCTTAAAATCTCCAAGGACTCAATTCTAAATCACTTGAAATTAAGACGGTTCTTATTCCAACAGAATACAACTTCGACCAGCCGTACAAGGTTATATTTAGAAGCAGGTTCAAGTTGGTGCAGGGTAACCACAGAGGGCATCTTAAAATCTCCAAGGACTCAATTCTAAATCACTTGAAATTAAGACGGTTCTTATTCCAACAGAATACAACTTCGACCAGCCGTACAAGGTTATATTTAGAAGCAGGTTCAAGTTGGTGCAGGGTAACCACAGAGGGCATCTTAAAATCTCCAAGGACTCAATTCTAAATCACTTGAAATTAAGACGGTTCTTATTCCAACAGAATACAACTTCGACCAGCCGTACAAGGTTATATTTAGAAGCAGGTTCAAGTTGGTGCAGGGTAACCACAGAGGGCATCTTAAAATCTCCAAGGACTCAATTCTAAATCACTTGAAATTAAGACGGTTCTTATTCCAACAGAATACAACTTCGACCAGCCGTACAAGGTTATATTTAGAAGCAGGTTGACTGAAGGAATGGTGGACCTCAACTAAAAAGAAGAGCCCTTGCTTGATATACCAATGGTTTAAAGACAGTTGAATTCTGACCAGACTGGATCAAGCAGCCATATTAAACTATCACTAAGCTCGGACACACCCACTTTTCCGAAAAGAGCGTTTGTTATAAACTTCTGCACCGTTTTAAATCTCCAAAAGGGAGAAAGGGTGAATCTATAAACATTTTGGCAGACACGCTGGTTGTCCTGAAGACCAGCCAGTCCTTCACGTGTGATTCAGTAATGCTCAGAGAATATACCAGCAATTTGGAACAACTCCCTAGGAGCAATGATGTTAGTCTACGATGTTCTAGATCACAGTAACATTGAGGGTAATGAGAAGGCTGGCCAAAGAGGCTGCGGAAACGCCCTTAATAGAACCCTAAACCGGTCGTGGTCAACAAAAAAGTCACATAAAACAAATAATCAAAAGTTGGTAGTCCTCCAAGGTATCCTCACATTGAAAAGAACTTCCAGGTCACCAATAAGCGAAAACATGATAACTTCTTCGCAAAAGAAAAGCCTGGAGGTTTTATACCTCAGGAAAGGGGAATTAATGCAGCCGTCAAATTTTATCTTTTCCATATTGAACAAGCTGATGATAAAACTTGTGATTTTGCAAAGCTAGAGGCCGTCTAAGAGACAAAATTTTCGGTAAAGCTCTATTGATAGTTACCAACATAAGGGAACAAGACTTTCGAGCAATTTTAAGGTTCATTCAGGACCTACATTCAACCTTTGAAGGGCTAAAGTTACAGTAGATATTGTAGGTCATGGTGATGAGAACTGGAAACGATTATAAACATCAAAACCAATTCTTATATTCAGAACATGAGAGATAATGGTAGATTATGATATAAATTGTACCCAACCCATCCCAAAGCTAACAACTGGCCAAATTCCAATTATAGTTTTATGCAATGTACTACCGCAAACTACAAATTGTATAAATTGTATATTTATTCTGTAAATTATGGAATAAATTCAATAAACTTTTCTGAACATTGTGAATCCATTTACTTAATTACATAATTAATGACTATCGGCAAGGATCAGGTTTTGAAAAAGATTTATTTCGCCGTTTCAAGTGTTTCGTTGAATCAAATAAGCCATAGATTACTATGGATAAGTTTTGTATATCTGTATGAAGGCTTTGACGGAGGATGATCAAACTAAAACACCAACAGTAGAACTATCACTAAAACTAATACTATGCCTAGAAGCTATTCGTGTTCACTTTTTGTGAACACTATTTATGTTCACGATCAGTATTAAATAAACTGAAACTAAAACTAATACCAGTACCGACACTAAAACTAACACTAGAACTATCACTAACAAGACTACTACTAAATCTGAAAACTTTCAGGTTTTATGACTTTATGGCATCTCCCTCCTTTCCCGTCATTGTAAAAATAACAAAAACTCTTAAACATTTTAGTTTGTTGATAATGGTTTTGAATTAAATTAAGTTGACGATCTTTTACTATAACTCATGTGATAAGAATCAAAAACAAAATAAAGCATCAAGAAGAAATAAATAACAAGTTTTGAAAAAAAAAATGTTTGAATTTGTGTGTTCAGATTTGTGTGTTTATTCGGAATATTGAAAACTTCGAAGTAGTTTCTGAAAAAGGATGCCATATGGTATCCGAAACGTCTTTTCAGAAGACGCATAGCAAAACCCGAAAACTTTTAGTTCTAGTGTTAGCCTTAGTGATAGTCCTAATTTCAGTTCCATTTTTCAATTCAAAGTTACGATCTGCTTTGTATCTATCTTTGGAAGTCCAAAATTAAATAATTATTGTACAACGTTGAATTGCTAACGAATTGATATTCTGCTAATATTATAAGATAGACTTGATTGATTTACACTATATAATATCCCATTTATCATGTATTAATTGATACAATGTTGGAGTGAATATTCAAAGTTTACCCATTATACATTATGTAAATATAAGCTTCAATATTGAGACGGCTAACGTAATGATTTATACACGATCTATTATTAGTTATTGTGTTTGCAATAGAATTTGTCAAGACAAAACTTTCTAATTTTAATATGAATGAACTCACATCTACAAAAAACAGAGTTGTTTACAGCTCAAAATTGCTCAAAACTGTTTTCTTTACACATACAAAAATATTAATAAAACGGCTAATGACCCAGGATAAGACAACAAGATGACCAAATTTAAAGACTGATGACCAAGCATATTGTACACACGTCTGTAACTAGAATGTTAAGAGGTGGATGCGTTCAAGGATATGTTAAGTAAATAAGTGTACTTTGGAGACCATGCTAATAGGTTTGATTCTTCTTAGTTTCTACTATGTTGGAATTGTTGAGAAATTAGATATTTCTGCGAACTGCATGTTGGAATAGTCGTTCTTGATTGTTTCCTATTTATCATTTACCGGTTCAAGTCTTAACTTAATGTAAAATTGAGATTTTCTGTTGGTGTCCTTGTAATATCTTTCAGCAGCCAATATTGATTGAAAACATTTGCAATGGTATCATGTTTGGGTTTAGGAACATATTTAGATAGAACTAAATAACCTTTATTTTTACAGGTTTAAATTGCTGGGAATGTTGGAAAAAACGACCTATACATGTACCTTCATACTCTAATAACTTTTATGAATGTTGCTTTAAAACCTACAAACAATTTTTGAATGGCCTTCGACAGATTCTCTTCTCCGGCTTGTATTAATTTAACTAAGTTTGCGTCGACACCTGGAGCTTTGTTGGGTTTCATGGTGTTAATCGCTCCTCAAACTTATTCTCAGAAAGACTCCTGATGAGCAGTGGCTTATGATGTCTGCTATATTCCTTTTATTTTTATCAGTAACAAGTTTGCAATGCAAAACATAAATATATCCAATATTTTGTTGTATATTCTGTTAATACGAAGCATTTGGTGAAAAGTATGCATAAAACTCCGCAAATAGTAGACGTTGAAGAATTAGTGTCTAACTGAAATTTCGGTTTTGGACTACTTTCGGCCCAAAATAGGAATTTCGACGACGTTTCGGTTTCAGCTGTATTGTGGCCGAAACTTAAATTACGCTCATAAAGGTTAATTGCAATCTATTTGAACTAAAATTTCAGCGGTATGCCGATACATACTCATATTGGGCTTCCTGCATTGGTTCATTCAATGCAGAAGGCCGCATTATCAGCATTATATAATAATAATGCTGATAATATAATTATATAGCATTATCATCACATTTATGCAGAACAGATTTGTAATATATAGTAATTTAGCTGGGGATAATCTGCATTGTTTTCAGTATCCGCATCTGCATATATTTTAACGAAGGTTCGGTCTGGTCAATATTCGGCATAAATAAATATATTGTTTAAATCATTTAAGAACTACTATCACTAGAACTATTACCAGATATAGAACTTGAAGATGTATCTAATCAATTACTACTATTTTGACACACAATAGCAATCTTTCTCTAGTTTTTGGTATAAGTTATTGTACAAAAGAAGGTCAAGCAGAAATGTTTAATGAAGAAATCAACATGACATCTGGACATCATCTCGACATCATGGACTGGGTTGGGTTAGGTTTAGTTGAGCTCCAACTTTGTACTATCCTTCATATTAAGGGCCACTTTTACCACCTCTTGATGAATTTATCTTACATTTAAAAACCGGCTCATAAGAAATGGGAGCGCTTAAAATCTATACAACTACCGCTAGTTACATTTACTGGAGGTTGGTAAAAGCGGGCCTAAATGGTATTATGTTGAAGTTCAACCCAACATACCAAACACAACTCAACTTCCCAATTCGAACGCAACCAACCTAACCCATTCCTCATATTGAATGATATGAACTTGAAGCTTAATTCAACTAAACCTAACCCAATTTTTTGGATTTTAAGCCTTTTTGGAAATAAAAACATCCAACTTCATACCATTTAATATGAGGGATGGTATGAAGTTAAAGCTCTACCCAACCAAACTTGATACCATGATACTACACAGATTTCTTTCAATTTCTTCTCAAATTACTAAATTTCATTCAATTTAATAATCGTTAAAATGGTCAAGTTAATTTAAATACATTTAATTAATGATTTTTTGAAATTTTGCCTCTAGTAAACTATGGTTATACGAACCGATTTTCAGATTTGGGGTTCGCTATATTCGGGGTCGTTGTTTGCACCTTTAACATACACTATACACACTCTTCCTTGGCTCTGGTTTGGTATTCGGTATTTTATAGAATACCTAGGCGAAGTATAAAATTAATAACATTTCATAGATTACCTAAACGTTTTAGGTATTCTATTAATTTCATAGGTTTTGTATAAAGATAATAATATAAGGAGATAATATAAAGATATAAAGAGATATAAAAGAGGAAAATTACAATAGAAATATTATTTTCATTAAGATGTTAGCATGTAACTTTTTTATAACCCCGTATCCGTTAAATTCGCATGCGCGAAATTAGAATTAAATAATCGGGTTCCACATTCGCATCCGCTAAACCCACATCCGTAATATCACTAGTAAACTATATGGTAAAAATACGGAATAATTTTAAATCCAAATCTAAACTTCCTAGTTAAAAGTAGAGCTAATACCAATACTAAAGCTAACACTAGACCTAAAATTAGAAACATTTGGGTTTAGCCGTACCTCTCTTAAGACTGAACCCAACCCAACCAAACCCAACCTAATTTCTGAACTAACACTATACTTAGAACTAGAATCCCTGTCAAGAAGACTTGAATTACTTCTAGATGACTTGAACTGCTTCCAGAAGGCTCAAACTGCTAGAAAAGACATGACACTAGCCCCGATGGACTTGGCACTGCTTCTAGAAAACGTGATACTGCTTCCACTAGACTTGAAATACTACCAAAGTTAAATATTAGTTAAATATTGTTTGGAGAAGACTTGAAATGTTTTCAGAAGACTTGAACTGCTTTCAGATGACTCAATACTGCCACTGGAAAACTCAACATTGTTTTCAAAAGACTTGAAATGCTTCCAGACAGTTTAAACTGTTTCTAGAAGACTTGATATTATTTCCAGAAGCCTTAAAATATTTCCAGAGGACTTACAATACTTACAGAAGACTTGATATTCCTTCTAGAAGAGTTGATCTACTTCCGGAATATTTTATACTGCTTCTAGATGACCTGTAACTGCTTCCATAAGACTTGAATTGTATCCAGAAGAACTGAAATGCATCTAAATGACCTGAAATGCTTCTAGAAGACTTGAAATGTTTCCAGAAGACTCGATACTGCCTCTGGAAGACTCGATACTGTTTGAAATGCCTCCAGAACGCGCCAGAACACTTGTTACTGTCACTGGATGGCTTGAAATATTTCCTTTCGGAAAATCTTTCTTTCCTTCGAAAAATCTTTCGACATGATACTGCTTGTAGAAAACTTAAAATATTTCTTGGATACTTAACATTGCTGCGGGAAGAGTAAGCTGCTGCAAAAAACTTGTTACTACTTGTAGAAATGATAGCGGAATATATTTTCATCGAAAAGAAACAAGATACTGTTTATAAATTCTTTGAGTTTGCCTTAAACTATTAAATACTATTCGACATTATGTAAAATCTTGACATAGTATGAAAACTGTTAATTAAAGACTAAATACTGGTTGTAAAAGTAAATATAAAATTTAATTTTGCTTCTAAAATACCAAATATTGTTGTCAAAACGCAATATCTTCATGTCAGAAGTTCAAGAACTGGCAGTTAAAGACTAGATGATGCACTTTCAAATTTTTCATAGTAACTGAGATAGGTAGTATTATGTTTCGATTTTTTCAAATCGTACCAACGATTGTCATGCGATGTGAAAAAAATTAGCATTTGCTCTAACCTTTACACATATCAAGAATAACACGTTTATCTTGAATTGTGTTACGAGCAGTATTTGCATCACTACCAAACGTCTCAGAATCAGCTGCAACCTATAAAATGGAAAGCAATTGCTCATCAACCGTAACAAAATCTCCCGGAATATATAACTGACAACTTTGTGTCACCAAAGCACAAATATTACACGTGTTTCTTTACATTATTGCCAGTAGATATTATTATCTACTTGCAAGATCAAAATTGGGATGTACAAATGTGTCTCTCGACGCTACAGATTTTTCTTTTTCCACCTTCTAGATAAGAATTACGGCAAAAACAAAAATGGAAATGTAAAATAAACAAAAATTCATTCACTGAGCTAAAATATTTAGTCGATTCGATCTATACAAAGTCTGGATGAGAGTTAAGAGACGTTCGGCTGAATCTTAATGTATCTAGTTGTAGATTTAGTGTTAGTACTAAAACTAGGTTGTTGTTTTGTGCTAATTATACTTTTAGTTCCAGAAGAATTTATAACAACCTAGAGCTAAATAAGAATTAAAACTAGAACTAACACTGGATCTAGAACTAAAAAGTTTCGGTTTAGCCGTGCGTCTGAAGACGCACAGCTACACCTAAACCTTTCTACTCTTCTTTAACTCGATACAAGCATACAATAATCTAAAACCGGAAATAGCTAAAAGTGAAGCTAATACCAACACTAAAGCTAGCACTAAACCTAGAACCAACAAATATTTCTTGTTCCAAGTAAAATGTTAATTCTAGTTTTAATATTAGTTCTAGTGTTATAAATTTTCTCTTTCACGCTTACATGGGTTAATATCGTAAAGGTGTGATAGTATTTGAATACTACGAAAATCCGTTTTACGTTACTCCGTTTCAATCTACGAAAAGTTATATTTTACTCTTCATTTTGTTGTATTGGAGTATCAGATAATAATAAACCCAATACCATTAATTCTTTTATACATCAATTATCCGAAGTTTGATAAGTTCCCGAACATGTATGAACCATGGTACACATATTTAGAAAAAGATTTTTGCTTTCGAATCGAACGAAGAATATCCCTAGGTATACATTATCCGCCAATTTCTAAACAGCCTGTATATATATCTTGTACTAATTATATACTTGTCGCTACGTATAGATTATCCGCCAATTCCTCATTATCCCAACTCACATTGAGCTGAAAGGTTATTTTAGATGTTCAGCGAACGCTCTTGTTTTATCATATTGTAAAGTTATCAATAATTAATTGGTTCATGCATTCACCAATCAATTCATTCCTTATTTCATCTTTATTGCCGTTTATTAGAGCCAATTGAATAAGTAATAAATTATACAGCTAAGTTAACTAACATCTAATCATACTTCAGCTTCCAATGTAATTGAGAAATCAATGAGTCATTAGATTAACCAGTGTTCTTTGATTGCTTGCAACCTCAAATTCTTTGTTGCTTAGCTATGTCTATGCCTACAAATCACTTAGTGGGTGACATATTTCAAAGTCGTAAGTTTCATCCATGTTGCTCAATCTGACTAGGATTTTTAGGAGTATACGTTTTTTTTCAAAGTAGTAGATTAGCAAGTTCTAATAAAATTAAGAATCATTTCATTATCGAACCAATCATTTTACTCCGTTTTTTTTAACTGGTTTCAATACCTTATTCATTTAGATGTTTGCAATTATTGCAAATTGCTCTCTATGACGCTAAAGAAGTCAAGATTCAAGTATGATTTTATGCTGTATCATAGTATATAAAGATACAAATAATGATTCGATCTTAAAATTTAAAAAATTACTAAACACCATTTTCTTTTATTTTCCCCACTAATGTTTTAAAGCAATCTATTTTTATTCTGTTTAAATTTGATTTGGGTTGACTACTTAATTCCATTCTCAATACGTCATCGTCTTCTCTTACTCTCTCTCTCATTGTTTCCGACGTTCATTATAGACATTATCATGTGTCGCTGTAACGTGCGAAATCAGCTTGTCGACTCCAATTCCTGATGGACGTCCTTCGACCATTTTGACACTTCGCCCGGTCAATTTCCCGCCCTTTTAGCAGCGCAGAGGTACGGTGTCGGCCTGAACGTAATTTGCTTGAAAACAAGTTTGAATTGAAATTAGATACAAAAAATGGGTATTTTGTTCAAAATTATCATCATATTTCCCCGTTCCCATATACGGAAACGAAAGAAGTGGCAATTAAATTATAAGATCCCATTTTCCCGCACACGATTTTTAAGCAACTATGCCGCCACCACGGCGGCTTCTGGTATAATAATAATGATAATACGCCCACGAAAAGGATCCCCGAGAAAATCGGTGGGAGTTAGAAGCATACGACCCCCCTCGTGCGGAGTCTGCGTGCGGACAAAAAAAACACGTGACGAATCATCAGTAGACGTAGCGGAGCCACCCTTCGGTTCGGAGGAAACAAAAACGGGGGTTTCCCCTTCGGCAACGTTCGTTTTCGGGGGACGCTGCTCCTCTTCAATGTTCATTTAGCTCGAGCATCGGAGAGACAACCTCATCCTACTCACACTCATTTTCCCTCTCTCTTTGAGCACTTTGCATTTTTAATTATACAACTTCGCCATACCGGAAAATTTTAGTTGTTTTTTTTGTTTATAATCTCTTTTACCTCCACAATTTTTTTTCAAATTTTATTTGCGTCAAACGTTTATTGTTAAGGAAGTATTCTTTGATTTCCAACAGTAATACCGAGGATCATTAACTTTTGTGGGACCACAATCCAACTGTAGGAGTTTTTCCCAACTTCTATGCCCTCACCAAGCCCATAAAAGTTGAACTATAGAAACAAAGCAATTACTTTTCAGAAACGCTTATTTATGTATTTAGGATATAATTATGAGATTTATGACACAAGGGTAAATGAAGCCTGACGCCAAGCGAGATGCTTTCCTTTGCGGGGCATTTATGATTATGTGAACACAATGATTTATTTTGTTTTTGGTTCGTTAAATTATAAAAACAATATTTTAGATGAACGTTGATTTAATTAATTTCACTTAATCAAACGGCATTTTAAATTAAAATAATAGCGCTCATCAGAATTAGATTATATGTATTTTCCATAACATCTTTGAAAATGAATCAAGTCAGAAAAATGTATGAACAAACCGGCCATCGAACAAAATTAAATAAAGCTTAACCTCGATTAACCGTGTTCGCGATTAAAGAGAATATACCAATGAATTAATCTTCTGAAGTACACAGAAAATTAACGTTGTGACATATTGTTGCGTCTATACGGCAGAAATTAGTTCTATTATGTTCTATATAGATTTTACAGTTCTTCCTGGAAATTGCTTTGATGAATTCTTTTCATTTCTCTTCAGTAATCTTTTTTATTGCTCGATAGATTCGTTTGTGAATGGGTAGGTTTAAAGCGAAAAGTATCGCATTTTGTATAGAGAAGGATCTCAATCATATATCGTGAGGTTGTTTGTGGAAAAAGGCTTAAAATGTTAAAATTTACAAGTATTTATCTTGTTTTGAGTATGTTATAAAAAATTTCTGTTCTCATTGAATAACCTTTAAACAAAATTGATGGATTAACTAGTTATATTCCAATGTCGCTATGGTAATGGATATTCGCGAAAAACGTGTGTTTAGACTTATTCCGAAGACCATGATTTCTGATACCAATACTGTAAAATAAAACGTATAACGGACATCATGAACAACTGAAGAACCTTTCTAAGAACAAGTTCGGGAGCGTATAAGAATTTGAAACCAAAAAAATCTCTAGCAGTAGGCGAAATTTTAGTTGAATTAATACAATCCTGATTGTTTAGGAAAATATATGGAAGATCAAATAGTTTTCTAGAAAATGGAAAACAAACGTAATTTGCTCTGTTCGAAAAGGGGAACTATGCACGTATATAATATACATAATATACATGTATATAATTCATATATGGCTAGCTCCAGTGGCAGAAACGATCATAGATTACTAGGCTGGTTTTAGGAATAGTCGATCCAGCCATAAAAGATTTTGACTGGTTTTAGAAGAAGCAAAAAAGGAAGAAAATTCCATATACGTATGGCTTCGCACCGACGCATCCAATCGCAATTATTACAAATCCCAAGACTATTGTTCATTGTAATAAAATCGCCAAATTTTCTATGGGCGCTTGCGCACTCAATGCACCCACGTATCTGGTTCCTATAGATCCATCATTGACCAGATTCTCACAATTAACACATAAAGGACCACCCACAAGATTTCTCGTTTTAGATGAATCATGAATTACCACAAATTTCTGCAGTCCTTAATGTGCTAAAACAAAGTTTAATGTAATTCTACACAATGGCTTATGGTAGAGTAAAATGACAAGCAATTTGTAAAATAACAAGAGAGTTCAAAATACGCTACAAAAACTGATAAAATCTACCCTGGAATAAAGAAAGGATCAATGTATGGGGACTTTTTGTTACTGTTATTATTTAATCTAATCGTGAAAAGGACGATTACGAAAATTAGGAAGAATTTGTGGGTCCAAATATCATACAAACCTTGAGGATGAAGATAATTAAACAATATAATGAAAAAATTATAGAGGGAACCAGAATTATCAACATTGATTAAATCATAGAGACTGGTGTGGCTGGGATAAGTGTGGAAGGTATAGACACAGAGAGTGGTTCACGAAATACTCAATTGAACAGTAGAGGGTTTGTGGATCAATAGGTTGACGAAGACAGAATTAGGGACTATAGGTGTAATGCAAATATAGAATTGAGCCATTTTATTATAAAATGAAGACAAATGGAGACGTAGTGTAAAAGACGTCAAGATTAGGGCTTGCAATAGCGGACTAAAGTCTCAACACCGGTATTACTTTAATGTATTTGATTAGTCCAACATTAAAGAAATATGGCAAATAAGAGACCATCGTGATCTGTCATGCGCAAAAGTATGAATTTGTTTAGGTACCTTGTTTAGGTGCACTATGATTATCGTTCACATATGAGTCATATATGTCATCTCGTGAGTGTTAGAAATACGACCATGAATGATTCTTAAATATGTATAAAGACTTAGTACATATTATTTTGTTTTTATTTGGAAATGATGGCAAACAGGCTATAGGTTAGACTAGATTATAGGTTTTCTTATTCACGATATTTGCTTTGTCTAATGGCCTGACAGATTAGTCCCACTTATATCATGCCATTGAGTTGGATTGGACTGAGTTGGACTGAGTTAGATTGGGTTGTATTGTGTTGGAAAAGCTCACAATCAATTGAGCTCATCGAACCTCTCTAGAGAGGGAAATAGTTCAAAATTAACATAGCTATCTCGACGAAGGGAGAAGCACCACTTTATTAGTCAATTGTGAGTAGACACGGCTTCAGAGGCTACCTCTTTAAATACAACATAGACGGTGTGGACCACACTTTGTTTGAATATAAAAGCTTGTAAGATGATATACCAGGAAATCTGGAAGAAATTATGAACAGTATTAACCCCATGAAACTGCATTAAAGTTATGGTAGAATGTTGGGAAAGATGGAATACAGTAGAGCGTAACAGAACAGCGGAACAGTTGGGTTATATTATTAATTATTGAGGAAGATAAGCGATAGGGATATGGACGTCCACAGGCAGAAGAGCCGGTAAGATAGGGAAGATACAATCAAAGATATAGGGACATAATTACAGAATGACTTTCAAAATACCTTGTGAAGGAAGGGAGTCAGGAAAGGAAGATGTTTGTTGGAATGAGCAGAGTGCGGACTAAGCAGTATTAAATGTTCTAGGGGTAGTATCAGGTCTTTTCGAAGTAGTTCATGTCTTCTAGAACCATTGCAAGTCTTCTGGAAGCATTTGAAGACTTCTAGAAGCATTTCAATTCTTCTGGAAGCAATATGAAGATTTCTATAAGCACTATCAAGTTTTTCAGGGGCGCTATAAAGCCTTTTAAAAGCATTTCAAGTCTTCTGGAAGCAACATTACGTCTTCTAGATGCAGTATCAAGTCTTTTAAAAATATTTCAAGTTTTTCAGGGGAGTTTCGAATCTTTTGGAAGCAGTTAAAATCTTTTGGAAACATTGTCAAGAATTTTACAGCACCCAGCGTACGCATCAATTCGGCGATTATGCGTATAGGTGCTCTGAACTTATTACAAATTTTGTATGGGTGCTTATGAACCCCGAGGACCATCCAGATGTGTCTTCTTCAGACGCACTACTGTTAGTTCTAGTTTTACTTCAATTCGAATATACAGGGTTGCCAAATCAGTTTGTAAAGTACTTTATTTCAGAAACTATTCATTGTAGAAGACTTCATTAAAAAATGTCTTCAGATACATAGCTAATCCCAACCAAACCCAACCCTGTAATTTAAACTAGAGCTGATCGAATTGTAAGATATTGGGCGTGGAATGGTTGGATTGGACGAACGAAACGAATGCGCCTATGTTCATACAAAATTGAATGCCAGAAAATGTCCGCACCTCTGAGGGGTGACTGGGTACATGTATGATTAATTCCATTAGATTTAAGACGACGATAATACTGGCTAAGTAATGAGCGCGAGATAATGTCATTTCTAAACGGTCTTAAACATTCTATACATCCATTTAGTTAAAATCACCATTAATAAGTTTATATTTAAATTGTTTTTATTGTTTTAATAATGAATTTTTAGTTTTATTATGTTATCCTCGGAACAATATTGATTTCTAACATAATTACGGTTGGTCGTTTACAACAATTTTATTTGTATAAAACATATGTATATTGTTCAATATGAAAAAAACATGTTTTTATCCTTTCCTGATACAAACCTTGAGGATGGGAATAATTACCCATCCTATTAACGGCCCGAATTATCAAGATGGATTGAAGATCCAAGAGACTGGAGTGGTTGGGATAACTAAGAAAGATGCTGACGGAGCTAATGGTGCATAAAATACTCAATGAAACAGCAGAGGGCCAAGAAGACCAAGAGGTTGATAAAGACGCAATTGGGGTATTTGATTGTTTTGCAGATATAGAACTGAAACTTTTTATCTCAAAATGTAGGTAAGTGAAGGCGTATTGTAAAAGACGTCAAGGTTCACAATGGGCTATAATAAGCTTGTTTCGGTTTAAGAGTTCTGTAGACTCCCAGCCGATCTGAACCTTTCTGCACACACAGATTGCATATTAAATGCATAAACGCCAATTCGGAACTATAAAATTCTTGAAATAAAATAAGCATAATATATATGTGTATGATTATAATCAGTTTGCTAGCCTTCTCTTCCTTATGTTTCAATAAAAATTTCTCTCATGAGAACTTATGTTTAAATTATAGAACTTTCAAGTACCTCGTGGAAATTGGTTTCTAGCAAGAACTAAACTCGACATAATTTCGAAGCATAATACTTGACCAATCTGATTTATCTTTCAAGCAACTCAAGCAGTGCTTAAAGCAACAAATAAGCCATTTCATCTTAGATAAGTCTTCTATATTTGTATTTATGATTGTAATTGCAAAATTTATTATAATCAGTTACCTAGATCACAAAAATTTGGTATTATCTGTAAAAAGATACCAGTTGAGAACTCTACACTCTCATCATCGTGTCATCAGATTCTCATCATCACTTCGTAGAAGATATGTAATACAAACAGTTTAATATTTCCCAAAATATTTGGTGTTTAAGATCTTGTGTTTTTATTTTCAAAGGGTGCTTACATCGTAAAAGAATGTTATTAGCGTAAAAATGTAACAAAGTTGCGTAATAACAGATATATTGCTGTCACAAAATTTTTTTGTAGTCTTTATTTTTAAGCATATTAACTGAAACGAGGAGTAAGGTCAGCTGAGAGAGGAAGAAATGAAACAGGACCATCTCGATCAATCTACTTATTTTCCAATACATTATGTAAATGTTGACGATCTAACCGATAAGATTACAAAATCTTCAAAGGAGGTTTCTTTTTCCAATAGTTCTGTCAAGTTATTTTGCAATAAAAGATAATCTTTTTCTGGCAACACAAAGGGCTTAATAAGCTACTCATTGACCAATGCGGAACATACGTTTATCGTAAATCTGTGCCGAAAATAATAACGATGAACTGTATGTTGATTTTCGACAGCCCAGATATGTGACAGTTATTTATGTCGTTACGTGTAAATGTTACTTTATCAGTCGCCAATATAAGTAAAGAAAAGTTTGGAATTTCAGCAAGTTTTTGTAGAAATTAGAAAAATTGTGAACTTAACGAATGATCTTCAGGTTATCAACGCTTTACTTTTTGTATGTGAAAACGATGAATTCAGTCTCGCACAGCATTCTTCAAAAAACTCAACTTGAAACATTTAATTGGTTTGATACTTGTCGAGTACAACTAGAAGAATCTTCTTCTTGTATCTCTCCTCTGTTTAAGCTATGGGAACTGAATTTCAAAATCAATCAACAAACTTTTAGCAGTAATTTTTTTCTCTGACATTTTTACGTTAATAATCTTCTTTTAAGATGTTTAAACACCCCTTGAAAATAAAATCACAAGACCGTAAACACCCTGTATAAATATCTCAACTCCAATTTATGCTTGGTGGTCTTTATTATAGCATCTCAGCAGCAACATCAATAACAACGCATCTAAACTCGCACAATTTTGGTATTTAAATAATTTTTGAATTAACCTCAATGTTTAGTTTTACAATGTTGATTGTAGCTACTCAGCTTCATGTAACTGTATAACTGAGTATCAAAGATCTAGAGCATTTCTCGCCTCGGTATACAACAACATCAAATAGTAGTTTTTTCTACAACGATAGAAAGCTCGTAATCAAGGACGCTTAAGATCGAGATGCTGCAGCTGAGAGCGCTTACTCTAAACATTAATTAAACATTTCTTCCGACTTTAATATATGCATGATATATCATATTATTCCGAAGATAATTTCCTTGTAAAATAACTGTATGAAGTCATAAAATACAGTTTCACATTGTAAAAGCGATGAATTTTGGATTAATTTGTTAGATTAATGATGCCCGCGCTTTGTTGGTGTAACATCGTTTATTCGCCAATTCTAGTTTGTTTATTCGACTATATATACGAATAATAGGCGTACTCGTTTCCGTAACTCAATCCGTACCAATAATGGAATCTGTCCAGTAAACTGATTTCCCTTTTGCGCAATTTTCAATGTTTCCTCTTAAATTATTATCTAATAACATACACGCGAAACGATCATTATTTTAATATGGCTCATTAAAATTCAATATATAAGTCAATTTATGATTTACGGTTCCAAATAACGTCCTCTTACTATTTATGGTTAAAAAAAGGTCGTGACAAAACCGTTTTTGCCGTCTTAATTAATTTTAATTTTTGTAAAACGAATTTTGAGATGACGAAAAGTTACAAGTAGCGTCTAACTACTACTGCTAATACACTAATATTAATTTACGGACACGCGGAAAGTTCATATAGAAGAAAAACGGGTTTGCTGACGGAGGAGAATGGTTGGAAGAGAGCGCCTCAGCAATCGGGCCATATAATAGTACCGTCTCTCTTCATCCTGTTGAAACCGGCTCTCGAGGCCGCCGTCGACGCCGCCGCGCGCGGTAATCGCGTTATAAAAAGATCCAGCAGCGTTGTGCATCGATCGACGACGGTGGAATTTTTTAAATTTCGCGGCTTTCCTTCGTACTACCGGACGTTCACAACTCCGTGATCGAGAAATTAGCACGATTATACATATACATCATTCCTGTTTTATACACTTATAAATTAAAAGAAAATCCGGTTTAAAATATTTCTTTACATTTTTATCTACTCTTGTTTGTAAAATCGTTATTTTGAATACATTTTCAACGCGTAAAGTAAGTCATTATGCACAGCAGTGCGTAAAGTAAGGAAAGACTACGTGAAGTAACAATGTATTGCAAATGAGAATTACTTTAAAGCACGCTTTTGAAGTACTGTTTAGTACATTTCCATTGTCACAAGAGTCAATCAATTGTTAAATAATTTCTTAACTGTTACAAAAAATGTGAATAATTATTAATATTAATTTTTAGTTCGTAGATAAAATATTATATGAAACTGTGTGAAACACTGTATATATAATCTGCGTTAATAGCCTGCATTTGGGCTGTTGTGAGGTTCCCCTCTGGAAATAGGTAATCTGCAGTTTTCATCATTTTACCTTCCAGCACCTGTATGAAGCTGGCAGCTGTAGGCTTTTGTTCCTGCGGCAGATTGCCTCCGCTACTAATGCTACGCCTTTCAGTTGCCGGTCGTTTAGTGTCAGGTCCTTTGGGGGTCGTGCTTTTGGATCGAGGTCTTTTGGTCCTCTTCACTAATAAGCTATGCGGCCTTTACTCGGGCTTCCCCAGGAGTCACTCCTTGCTTAAGCAGCCATTTGATTCTTTTTAGTACGGCTCAGCTTTTTGTTTTTTACTTGGAGTTTCTCAAACTCTAAAAAGCTCTTTACTTGGAGTTCTACTGAAGTTTGATGGTATCTATTGTCAGGACACTGCTAGTTGTAGAGGAAGCAGAGGACATAGGAGTAATATCGTCTACGAGTTGTATCAACCACTTTTGTTCACTCTATTCATCACGTCAGAGTCCTGCATAGCGCAGTAAGAGGTGTTCAGGTTATCTACAGTCTGCTTATTAGGAATCAAAGAGATAAAAGTCTTCGACATAAGCTGTTCCATCTTGACTTTGGGTTTTTTTTGAAGTTATCTCTTCTCGACCCAGGCAATTAAGCCAAGATCCCCACACCCCTGTCTATTGAACAGGCTAGCTTACTTTATGAAGGAGCAGTAGAAGTGTAGTGTCGGTCTTGATTCAGGCCATAGGACATAAAACCTGAGTACGGCAAAACAAGTAGGGCAAATCTACGTAGGATTCACCTCACACTCACCCCCAAATTCAGACTTGATACTGCTTCTAGGATATAGAAGCGGACATAGAAAAAGATTTACAGAGGGGTAGTTGGGAGAGTTGGTGATCGGAAGGAGGAAGATGTCAGCACGTGCAACTTCCTCCTTCTGATGACGCTGATGACTTGGTGGTGATTGCGAGGGACGCGGGTGAAATGAAGGCAGTGGGTTATGGGATATTTTGTCAGGAAGGATTTGGGAGTGAACGTGGATAAAACGAAAATGATGAAGTTCTGTGAAAGAACCTGAAGAAAATCTGAAAATTGGAGATGGAAGGGCAACGTAATCGAGGAAGTGAGGGTGTACACATATTTAGGGTATAGACCTAAGTTTAAGGAGAACAACAAGGAGGGTAAATAAGATTATGGAACAGGTTTGGGGATGGGGTGAGAGGAATTTTGGTAGAGATGTGGGAGGCAGGAATTTAATGTTTGAGAGCTTAGTAAAAAGCGTAGATATGTATGAGGTGGAAATATGGGAATGGAAAGAGCAAGAGCTGGAAGGATGTGCGATCAGTTACTGGAGGTGGGTGTTGGGATTAGCTAAGAAGACTCCGGGACAGTGGCCAAAATTATAGGCGGCCAAAACCCTATTCCTCTGTCGTATGAAAAGCTGACATTAATAAGGAGAGATATTAGGCAAGGGCGGCTAAATCCATTTTCGCCTGTAGCGGCCAAATTTCTGGCGCTGGCTCTGCTCCGGGATATATAGTTAGGGAAGAAATGAGGCTAGATAAGTTGAAGGTGGAGGTGAATTAGCGAGCGGTGCATTTTGAGGAAAAGGTGGAAGGTAGAGGACATTGTAAAATCTTGAAGCAGGCGATGGGCGTTATGGGCAGCAAGAAAGGGAAAAGTACTATTGAAAGGTGGGATACTCAGAAAGATGAATGATCAGAAAGTGAAGAAACGGAATGGACATGTGGAAATAGTTGGAGAGCACGGACAGGGATATGGATATTCAAGAAAGAAGGATGGCCATAAGGGAAAGTAGGTATAATTAGAGGGGCTATCAAAGTACCTGATGAGGGAAGATGATGAGAAGGGGAAGAGGCTGGTTGCCTAATTCCGGTGTGGGAATGAGGAGAGGGCCAGCAGATATTAGATGGAGGATGCAGAAAGAAGGTGTAGATTGTGTAGAGAATAGTGGGAGTCCATACAGCATCTCCTGGTCGAGTGTAAGGATTTGATTGAGAAGAAAATGGATTGGAGACGGGTATTGGGCCTTGATCTTCAGAGACGTTTGAGGCTTTCTTTCTTTACCGTATAAGTTACGTCGTAACTTATCGCGATGAGGGTCGTATAAACTAAAATCGTCACGCTCTGGTAATTGTAATAATTGGAGTATTATTGTAGTGGTATTGGAAAATTGTAATCCTTTGGAAAACAATAAGTTATTATTAATTACTGCTTCTAGGAGACTTGATTCTGCATCCAAAAGACCTGAAATATGTCTAAAAGACTTGATAATGCTTCTTGATAACTTGATTCTGCTTCCAAAAGAGTTGAAACACTTCCAGAAGAGTTGATACTGCTTCTAGGACACTTGATACTTCTTCCAGAAGATTTGGAATGCTTCCAGCAGACTTGACACTGCTACTAAAGAATTTGATGTTGTTTCCAAAAGACTTGATATACTTCCAAAAAACTGAATTCTAGAAGACTTGAAATACTTGCAGAATATTTGATATTGCCTCTAGAAGACTTGAAATGTTGCCAAGAGACTTGATATTACCTATCAAAGACCAAAATACTATACTGTTATAGGTTTTATCTGGATTGTATCCATTTATAATTTCTTTTTTTAATTTTAATGTACATTTAAGCTTTTTCTCCCCAATTCAGACACATTCAGTCACAATGTACTGATTTGTCGTGAACTCTTCAAATGCAGTCGCCCATGTCAAATAATGCAATAAAAATCTGATGAATCGTGTCGTGATTACTTAAAATGTGTTATTGTATTTAACGAGTATACGACGAGTCGAACCAGTACACAGTGTTCGGAAATTTGAAATTACCGGCCATAATATGATTTAATTAATTAAACTCTTTACAAATATTTGGGCAAATGGTGATGGTTATGTAACTTTGTAATCCTCAGTACTCCGTAATAACTGCTTTTTATTAACTTTACACCTAGTCAAATATAACGTAAAATTAGCATTTATTTTGTCAATTTCCAGAAATATTTCATTAATATTGAGAAACGATTGTAAATATATTAAAAGATGTATGCTTATGAAACATTGCTATAATTTGTTTACACTACGACTTTTTGACGTAAGATTGTAACAGCTTCTTGAATATTGGATTTATTTACCTTTTTTCAACACTGTCCATAAACAAATTTTATTTGCAATGTAAAACTTTAATTAAAGAAATTTATTTTTTCATGTAATTTTAAGTCTACGAATATTTGCCAGTGAATATTGAAAGATGATTTGAAACTATTTATCGTTTATCGCTTCTCAGAATGACTACTTTTGTACATTAATATTGGCACTAATTTTATTATAACATCTAAAAATAGAAGATTTCAGGCTTAAATCTGCACCTTCAAAGAAACAAGTTACAATTCGGATATCACGTTGTAATCTTCTTCCTAAACAAGTCACAAGTATTTTTTTGTAAAAAAATTCCTACCCAAGTCAGTAATAAAAGAAAAAATAATGAAGCGTTTCTCTGTTTCGAAAATGATAAAGATAGAAATGGGTTCTTAACGTTAATAAAACAAGAAGAATTGTGTTAATTTATTTAAACTTGAAATCATTTTGAAGAATATGAAACACTTGCATACTAATTGTACAGGATGTTTCTAAATTGATGCGAGAGATATCAAGAGGTAATTTATTCGGCGAAAATGAAATGGTATCTTTCATATAACTTTTTCATCAAAACCCGATTTTCTTGTTTCTTATTATTCTCTCCTATAATCGTTAGTTTATTCTTAATAAAAATTAACTTTAGTGGGTTGTAAGAAGAGAAGGGTTTTTGAACAAAAAGTTGTACGAAAGCTGGTAGAAAAATGGATTTAGAAACACTGTGTATGTATATACAGTGTGTACATAAAGTATGGAATCAATTTTATATAAATTCGGGGGATGTTCTTAAAGTAAGATAAAACGGCCAAGTGTAAGAGTATCCCAAAATTGCTTAGGTTAAAATATTTAAATATGAACCTCCAAATGTTTTTTATAACATTTATGGATACGTTAGAATGAGATTATTTCTTTATGAAGCATATCTTATGTTAATAATCAGCGATTTTCGAAAAAAGGCTATGTATATATACAGAAAGGTTCAAAAAACCGCTGACAGAGCAAGTAATACTTGAAAAATTAATGCTAATAGTTTTAATATACATGGGCTCGCAAATGCCTAATTAACCGAAATATAGGGCGTCAAAGTTTTTATAAAATTAAACATAATCTGTAATAAAAAAAGGCTTTGTTGAAATTGTTTCCTACGCCACTGCTAATTTGGTCGAACGGGCAGTATTTTTGTGCAAAGTGATCGATTATTTATCAAATTAGATTTTACAAAACATTTTACAAAAAAAAGAAACGTTATACTAAAAACATTCAACTTAATTGTTCATGTATTATCTGCTCTAAAATTCTATCAGAGGGTTTTCGAACCAGCCTGTATATAAAGTATGGAATCAATTGGATATAAATTCAGTGGATATTAGAAGAAAACGACATGGACATTTACGTTCTAGTTTTTAACGCGCACTTTTTGAGATAAGATTGAAATGTACAGAGTATTTTTTTATAAATAAATACAATTTTTTAACGTCATTTTTAACGTCATTCGAGGATAACTAAACCTGAAAAGAATGTCAACTTAGGCATGGCATTTCAATTAACTCTAAAAAATGAACGCTAAAATTATAATATAGATCACTGCACCGTTTTTTCTAACAACTTCTCCCGAGTTTTTATCGAATAGATTCCGTACTTTATGTACAGCTTGTATATTACATATGTATAAGTGTACAGGGTGTTTCGGTGACTCGGGCACAAATTAAACCACATATACTAGAGTAAAAATGATGACGATTCGTGTAAAAATTTTTGGTCTAAACCAATAAATAACGGAGTTCATCAAAATCCAAAAAATTTTAACTAATTTTTCTAAATATTTTCAATACTGTTTTAGCTAGAGCACTGAAATTGGGTACAATGTAAACCAGTAGCAAGTAGAATCATTATATATTATATCATATATTAGTCAAGGTGTGAGTTAAATCGATCTACAGGAACCATACTATACAGGATGTTCCTAAAATTTAGATGCTCAGAACTTTTTTATTCGTTCGTAAATCTACATTTATTTTTGCACTTTCCAATAGAACAATTATTTTCGAAGCTTTTATGACTTTTACGAAATTTTGGTAAAATTCACCGTTGTTGAGTTAAATCCAAAAATGTTGGACCCCGACAATAACAAAAACAAAAAAATCTAAGCTAGCCATGATAATTGAACAATGAATAGAGTTACCAACTCGCTAACAATCGTTTAACAATTAATCGTTTGTATAAATACTTAAAGGGTTTAATGTATTATCGGCTTTTAGAAGGTCTTTTTACTGTAATTATTGCCCTCATCTAACATTTTTGGATTGAACTCAAAAACAGTGAATTTTAAGGTTTTGTTCAACTGTTTAATTGTTAAACGATTGTTAGTGAGTTGATGTCTTAATTTGTCGTACAATTGCCATGGCTGGCTTAGAGTTTTTTCATTGCCATTTTTTGCTGGGGTACAACAATTTTGGATTTATCTCAAAAAACGGTAAAATTTTGCTAAATGTCGTAAAAGTAATAAAAGTTTCTAAAATAAATTTTCTATTGGAAAGTGCAAAAATAACTGTAGGTTTACGAGCAAATAAAAAAATTCTGAGTATATAAATTTTGGGAACAGCCTGTATAGCACTGTTCCTGTGGATCGGTTTAACTCACAAACTCTCTAATAACTCTATTTGATATTGGTTTACACTGTATCACATTTCAGCGCTCTACTTTAAACAGTACAGAAAATATTTAGAAAAATCACTTAAAAATTCTTTACTTTAATGACCTATAACTCCGCTATTTATCGGTTTAGACCAAAAACTTTTACACGAATCATCATCATTTCTACTCTACTATATGTGGTTTAAATTGTGCCCCGAGTCACCGAAACACCCTGTATATACTCGTTAGAGAAATAAATGTACCATGTTTTCAGTGTTCATTTTATATAAACATCCAACCTTACCTACAACAAAACCTTTCCATCGCTTTTATTAACAAATAACCGTTTCAAAATACTAAATTTTTTTGAGCCTATATAGTAGTCTTACATATCATAGGCTATATAGGTGCCTATACATTTAAAGGGGTTATTCTACATCAAAAATCACGAAGAAAAGTTTATGTTTAGTATAAAGTCCAACCAAAAACTAGTGTTCTAGCATCCTAAGGACTCTTTAAAGATAGTACTCAAAAGTACTTCTTTGGCTATCTTTAGTTATCTCAAAAACAGGAGTGATGAGAAAGCTAAAATTTGGTGTGCAGGAATATTTTTACGTGACAATTATGGTAATCAAAAGGAAAGAAATCTTTTCTTAATCTCCTTAATGGTTACATAAGATGTATTTAATCTATAAACAGTGCTTAAACCAAATTTTAATTTTTGAAAGAGTGCGTGAAGTACTAATGTATTTCAAATGGGATTTACGTTTTTATAGTAACGAGAGCCGATCTTACGCGCTAAATAGCACTCGTTTCACTCGTGCTCTTCACACGTTTGTGCGAAAAAGGTATATTCACGCACTGTTTCATAAATAACTATTATTACTCTCGTTTGTAAAATCGTTATTTTGAAGACTTTTCAACATGTAAAGTAAGTCATTATAAGACAGCAGTGCGTAAAATAACGAAAGGGTGCGTGAAATAATAAAGTATATCAAATGGTATTTACTTTATAACACTCTTTTGCAGCAGCGTGTTTCCATAGTAACCAGAGTCAATCTCACGCGATAAATAGCACTCGCTTCGCTCGTGCTCTAAACATCACATTCATTCGAAAAAAGCTAACTTCACGCACTGTTTCATAAATACCTATTATCGACTCTCGTTTGTAAAATCGTTATTTTGAAGACTTTTCGATTCGTAAAGTACGTCATTGTGTACAGCAATGCGTAAAGTAACGTCACGCTTCCATAATCACAAGACTCAGTCAAATGTCAAATAATTTCTTGTCAGTGTTGAATAATTGTTAATAATTGTTAATATTAATTTTTAGTTCGTAGATAAAAAGTGCTTTACTAATTTTACGTACTGTTTCACAAATAACTATATCCTCTCTCTCACTCTCTATCCAATTTGAATACTTTAAAATTTCAAAGTCATTTCAATTATGCAACAAAAAAAAACAATAATAATAACAAAAGCAAGTAAAAAGTATTCGGATAATTTTACTACAAGTTCATTATCACATTTTTTACACATTCATTCATAAAAACAGCTGTTCAGTTGTAATTATAGTAAAAATGTCGAATGGTTAAACGAGGTAATTAAGTAGCGTTAAAATCCTTTTTACAAATGACCCGGTTAGTTTCCATGAACGTTATCTAATCTTGGAAGTGTTTACTTTATAAATTGATAAGGAGTACGCGGTATTATTTTATCCGGCGCGATATAAAGCGTATAATTTTACTTGCGGCGTGTTTCATTAAAATTATCTTGTTTGGATCCGTTTATGCGCAGGCTGGTTTCGAAAAAGCAAAAACGTTTCGGTTAGTTGAGCCCCAAATTTATTTCTTATAATAATTTAAAAAATTATAAAAAATTCATGCCTATTTTATTTTTCAAGGTTATCTGAAACAATTTTATCCGATTTACGTGGTATTACATAATTTAAAATTACAGAGATCAACAAAAAAATGACATGACGTTTTTGAAAAATTTTAAGAATTTATGCACGAATGATTATTATATAGTTAAAGAAATTTTATCATGTTTATAAAACAGTTTAAAATAATCAACTATGCAGATTCAAACAAATTAATTTCAATTGATAAACCATCACCACACGTAAACACACGTAAAAGAGACGAAATGTGACAATTTCGTAACTTCAATTTCGTTCATTATTTTATGGCAACATTCTTATTTTACACTTACATTAACTATTCAATTTCATTGGTTTTGTAACTTCTTAGTGGCTGTACTCGGGGATCTAACCGTTCTAGAAAAAACTTTTCAAACAAAAGTTGTAAAAACTTAATTCTCAACAATATTGCTCCCTTACACATTTTCTCTCATTTGTATCAATATCGAGTAAATCACGAAAATATGAAAGTTTGATGAATTTAGTTGTTTTTTAAATTGTGAGTTCAGATCTATAAAAAACTTTTCGAATAAAAGTTCATGAAAATTTAATTTTAAACAATATTGCTCTCTTACATTTTTTACTCTCAGATGATTGACGCATCTGAACGCATCTGATTAAGAAATATACAAAAATGTAAACATTTCTTGAATTTGATTCGACTGGCATACGCTATTAATGAATATTGCTAGTTCATTAAGCAAGTTATATTTGTTAGTAGGCACAAGTACTGGATTTATTTGTTGTTTTGGATTTCTTAACAACACATTTGTATCTGACTAAATAGCTGATATATGCTGTGACTCATTGTTAACAAAATATGTACTCATTTTTAGTAAGTAATGTTTATATAAATAATCCCCATAGTTTTGCATAAAAAATATAGAACGCGTCTAGATACACAATTCATAATGCTAAATACCACCATGGTTTAAAACTCAATGCCGGTGAGCTGCTCGAAAACTTCAGAATAAAGGATTCATTATTTATTTAAAAAATATCGCGTCTTGGAGCCCAAATGAATAAATTATTTGACATTTGTTATATTTTATAGGTAAAGAACCGTAGTACCAACGAGTATCTTGTGCCAATATTAACTCAGCCAAATATACAGGCTGTCTCCGAAATGCGAGGAATACTAAAATTCCTTGGTTCAAAATAAATCGATTTAAGTTTTCTATATCTCTTTATAACTAGAAAACGCAAATGAATTATTAAGAAATTAAATACTAAGGAAACTGTTTTTAATAGTCCCTCTTCATTGTCAATTGTGACATGTTGAGACATGGACTTTTGACTCTAAAGCACCACGATATGATTTTATAATTGCAATGACATAAATATGGCTTGCCGATACAAAAATTCCTTTTTTCTGGCCAAGAATCTGTGGTCTTCCATTGTACACGCATTTCAGAGACATCATGTGTAAATAAAGTATATTAAGCATTAATATCACAGATTTATTGCAACAAATCCTAAGATAGTTAAGAAATTTGTTAACTTGAGTTGAGTTGATAGAAGATTTTATCTCAATGCGATGATTTGAAAATAGCTAAATGAACTTACATCTATGATTATGTTTAAGGTTAAAGATATCGTACATACTCAAAATGAGGATAAAAAAGACTAAATGTATGCCAATTAGGAACCGTTTTTAGATTAAAACAATCAAAACTTAGAAGAAGCAAAACTCTTCTTACTTAAAACTTATCTCCATCACGTGAGGATGAACATTAGGTTGTACTAATATAAAACCACAAGAAAACATCATCCCATATTGGGTAAAGTATAAATTTTTAAGAGTTTAACTAGTCCTTTGCAGTACCTTGCAAGAAATTGTATTGTATTGTAATTGAAAACAGGATAAATTCTACCGTTCATTTCAGATAATCGATCTTTATATGTATCAGATGCCACGCCAAAAAGGTAAAAAGACTCAAAGCAATTTGGGCATCATCAGAAGAATTAGCAGCGTCAGTCTTTCTAATCAGTGAATAAGAGTAAAGTCAAAGATTTTCTGTTGTACATAGATATAAAAATTCGTCGATCAACAAAGCAACATAGCAGCTAGATTGCGCAACTTTCTTTTTAATATTAGCATGCATGTAAGTACTGATAAATATTATGATATTGGGTTGGGTTGGATTGTGTTGGGATAATGGCAAAAAAAAAATGAAAAGGAAGCAATAAACTAAGACGAAATTTAACGCGTAGTAGAGGGGTTGCTCGATTTGATTTGGGGATAGTTGGGAATTTGAAGTTACAGTACAAAAAATCTCAAGAAAAGAATAAAGGAAGTTTATTGGGAAAAGCAAGAAAGAAAAAAAGGAATCAATTTTGTTCAGATCTTGAAAATAATCTGTGCGGTAAGGCCTACCAAATAATAACAAAACGACTGAAAATGAAAAATAGAAGCAGTATCGAGAATAAGACGGTCTAAATCACGATACTTTTATATGGGAGGCTAGTAAAGGTCAAATTATAACAATTCCTTTTACAATAGGAGAACTTCCAATTGTAGCAGAAAACTTAAGAAAAAAGAAAGCTCCGAAACGGGTGCATTCCATCAGAAATAGTTGGTTTGTTGGCATCGAAGCATCAAAGTGATTTCTTACAAGTGTATGTGACTCTGAGTCAAAGGGTGTTTTTACAAAGATCTGGAAAGTGCAAGGCTAGTTTTGATTGAGAAGCCGAAAAAAACGGACATGCCTTAGCATACAGGCCACTTTGCCTTTTGGATGCGACGAGGAAACTTTTAGAAGGTTTCTTCAATCCTATTGTGACTAACTGTAGAAGCGGATGAAAACAATATCTTACGTGAAAATCAATACAGTTTTAAGAAGGGAAGATCCACTACACAAGCCATTGCAAATGTGCAGAAAAATGTTGATCTGATTAAAAATATCCGAACAACAAACGTTTTTCATTCTACATCGTGAAAAAAGGTAGTTGAATCAATGATTAACTCAAATGGGAAAATTTACGAAATGACTTGCGGAATACCACAAGAAAGCTTATTAGGTCTTCTTCTATGGAATTTATATTACGATAAAATTCTGAGAGTGCATTTGAAGGCTGAAGTAGATACCATAACTTATGCAAAAGATCTGGCATTATTGGTTATAAGTAAAGATGAGAGTTAACTGCAGGACAACGAGACGTATACGGTTAAACGAATTATTAGTAGACCAAAAGAGATGGGTTGATATTGCTGCACAGGAAATAGAAATGGTTTTACTTCAACGGAGAAGGAAGATAAGATCTCACAACTTTTGGGTCAATGATACAGCATCATTCAAAGCATCCAAAGTGCAGAAAAGGTTAAGTACCTCTGTGTGTTTATTAATAAAGACATGACCATGACTAAACATACCGAGGAAGTAACAAGTAAGGCGACCTTTATGTGTAACTTACTTTTAAGGTTGATGAAAAACTTGGGTGAACCAAGATTAAGGGGTATGAAACTTATAACATCAACAATTAAATCGCTTATTCTACTATATGCTGCACGTATTTGGCAAAAATTAAATTTAAACTTTACCGTTGAATGTTGATAAGAGTCGATCTTAAACTCGGCATTCGAATAAATTGGGCCTATTGAACAGATTTTGCAGAAGGGGTTCAAGTTATTGCTGATCTACCCCCGCTTAAATTGCTTGTTGAAGACAGAACAGCGTTATATATAAAAGATAAACAAACAAAACATGAAAGTAGAGTGAAGTTATTGAAGACCTGGCAGGAAAGAAGGAATCTATATGAGGGATGGACAAGAATACTTATTCCGAAAATAGAACCGTGGTTTGATAGAATCTGGGGCGACGTTAACTTTTATATTTAAAATTAAATAAGCGGAACATTGTTTGTGTGTGAAAAGTTTAGTAGTGAAAGATATATTTGTGAAAGGAAATGTGGTCGGTTGATAACCCGAGAGAACATAATTAAAATGATATTAAAATCAGAAAATTTATGGAATATTATGACTAAATGAAAAACCATGAAAAGCTCTTAGAAAAAGTTAGAAATGGTGAAAATAAATCACACTTTTGATAATACATAAATTTGTATTTATTCCCCGAAGTGGTGCCTTGAGAGGTGGCTCCAGGAAGAAAGGGAGAAATTTTTTAGGCTGTCGAAGTTGTGCTCAATCCACCACTATCTGGCCACATGATCCCTTCGATCAGATGTCTGCTTATAGATTTCTTAATTCCCTCTATAATAAAAAAAGGGTTACCTTGGGTTGGGTTTACGATGCAAAGAGTGATTACTAAGATGGAAGGAATGGGTCTTGAGGTCGCGCCTGAAAAAGCAGAAGCTGTGCTGTTCAAAAGCAGATGGTACAAAGAGGACGTGGAGCTAAAGATAAAGGAACACACCGTTAAATCAAAGAATGCAGTGAAATACCTCGGGGTCATGATAGGAAAAGACTTAAAGTGGTATGAACAAATTAGCTACATCACAAGCAAAACGGAAAAAATAGTTAATGCTTTAAATAGAGTAATGGGACCAACCTACGGACCGAGAACAGAAAAGAGGATTTTAATCGGCTGTGTTATATACGCGCAAATCTTATATGGATACAAGCCATGGCGTAAAGCGTTTGAAACAAAACAAAACATCTTGAAAAGATCAATAAGATACAAAGACGAGTGATGATAAGAGTAAGAAGCTCATACAGGACAACGTCGACAGAAGCTCTCCAGGTGATAGGAAGCACAATACCGATAGACTTAATGACAAAACGAAGAAGTAGAATAATGGAAAAAACAACAGACCGAGGTGAAATGTGTACGCTTACTATCTGCGCATTCATTACGAAAATTCATTACGAGTGGAAAACGAGATGGGCAAAGGATACGGGAAAGGCTCGTGGAGAAGTAAATTACTTCCTGAGCTAGTTCCTCATCAGGTATGGGTGCTTTAGTAATTAGTAATAATATTGAACAACTTCACGAGAAAGTGGGAATCGTTCTAACTTCAGAAAACTGTGTTGGCACTATGTTGGTCAAAACAATTTTCACAAGTTATGTGAAAAATAGTGGAAAACCATCGAGGAATTTATAAGAGATATCGTCGTCACAAAGGAAATAGAGGAGAAAGCAACTCAAAACGGCTGAAGCGCAAAGCCGTCATGAGAAAACGTTCTGTTTTGAGAAAACCCCCTAATCAGGTATGGTAGAAATTCTTAACTATTGTAAAAGTTAATGAAATTGTCTTCTTCTTATTATCTCGCACACCATGATGAAAGCAAACCAGAGGGGAAACGAGAATCAGGGGCGAAGAGAAGGTATGATGGGGTTCCTGGTATAGAAGTACAACGGGGGGTAGGGGGCGTACAAAAAAGCCTCCTACCCCGGCCACGTAGGATGTGAAATAGAGGGGTGCAAGAAAGTCCAGCCAAGTGTTGGGCAGCCAAGTTTCAAAGCAATGCCTTCCTGGCGATTCCCGGAAGAAGATGAGAAACGGGGTTTTTAGTGGAAGATGAGGAAAGTGATAGCCGAAGCCCCAACCCCCTAATCTCTGGCCGTACAATACCCTAGGCCAGATGTATGTTAGCAGATTTTGTCCAACCTCGTTAAAGAAAGGTTGGGTTAGGTTGGGTTGTGTTGTGTAGGGTTAGGAAGAAGAGGACAAAGAGGTTTTGGCTTTTTCCCGATGAAATGCCCCGACGTTCGATGTACTGGGAAGAGAGAGGGAAAGGTTTTAGATGGTCGGGGCTTTATATTTCAACCCGTCACTATTTGGTCGTTTTAGACCCATAGGCTGATTAGATAGCCTAATGTTAGTCCTAGTGATAGTTCTAGTGATAGTTCTAGTGATAGTTCTAGTGTTAGTGCTAGTGTTTGTTCTAATTTTAGTTCAATATGTTTACTATTATTACTCACAAAATACTGACAATTATACTGAAGATGATTTATGGTACCTTATTGGTTACTTTACGATTTTTACGATAACCGTACCTTTCCACTATCATTGCCATAAAAGAAGCCAGGTCTACAAAAAATTTTCAGTTATACCAGAATATTGGCAAAACCATTAAATGCAAATAACAGGACAACAAACAATTTTGAAACGACGTCGCTTGTATCCATATTTGGTGTATTTGGCCCCAACTTTTATTGATTATTTTCAAGATATTGTATTATGCTCACCAATGAGGCAACCTTTATACTAAAATATGATTTATGCAAAGTGATTCAAACCTGTTTGCATCATATAGTATGGCCCCAGATCAGATAGTGTTACTTCTGAAGCTGGTTTGTAGGTCTAGTATTAGTTAAACATTTAGTTCCAAAAGAATGTAAAAGAATGTAAGTGAAATAACAATTAAAACTAGAACTAAGTTCTAGTTTTAGTTCAATACAAGTATACAATAATTTAAAATCGAAAACAACTAAAAGCAGAGCTAACACCAAGACTAAAGACTTAGAACTAAAAACATTTGTATTTAGCCGTACGTCTCTTAAAATGTTTCTAGTTTCAAATTTAATGTTAATTCTAGTTTTAGTATGAGTTCTAGTATTAATATATTCCCAGCTGTGTTTAACCGTTTAACCGTGATTGACCTTCACGGTCATTCACGGTTAGCATCGCATGAAAAAACTTAATTTTATGATTTCTATGGTTACATCTCACAAATTGAACTTGAAAAGAATTCAATTTAGGGAAAGAGTCAGTTTTTACATAAAAATGGGAAATATTCAGTTAATTGCTATGGTTAGATTATAAAATTCTTGAACTAAAATTAGAACTAACACTAGTACTAACACTAGAACTATCACTTCAGAAACTTCGAACCAGTTTACCAGTCAAAAGTCATTTTTTCAAAAGACGCACGGTAAAACCCGAAAGTTTCTAGTTTTAGATCTAGTGTTAGTCATAGTGATAGTTCTAGTGTTAGTACTGCTATTAGTTCTAATTTTAGTTCAGTAAACACCCGTCGTAAAAGCCTTCGTACTTATATAAAATTCTTGTGATTTAAAGATTTGAACACATCTGACGCATTTTTAAGCTACAATTAGACAAGTATGAAAAATCAGTAGTAAAATTAACCTCTTTGTTAATCGATCCGGAGGCATACTGTATTTTAACACAACCTATAAGTCGCTGAATTAGTTTTTCCTATAAGATAAAAAATTGGTACATATTTTCCAGTGGAAAATAAAGATTTGAGAAAACAAATATTCCTTGTATGTATTTGTTGTGATGAACGAATTCAACGGTCAACGTAAAACAGATTAGATACATTAGTTTATTGATCGCTTCATTTCATTTTCAAAATATTTTCTATATTAAGAAAGATATATTGTTGTTTTCAAAAAGCATTAATAGGCTTGTTGATTTATTGTATAAATAATTAAAATCGATTGAAGTTATAATAAACATTGCTTAGTATGCAACCCAACCAAAATCGCCGACTGAAATTTTTATTCAATGTTTAATAAACAATCGTAATAATTTGATATATCAAATCATGAGTTAATTGAGTTAATGCAAACCTATGTTATTTGTTAATTTTAATTTTAATCATTACTAGCACTATGACTATATTTCTATTTTAGGATCAACTGCAGATTCATCAGATTTGCTGCATCATCCTAGACTACGAACATTGAACGGAGAACTAACTGATAATTTCCCGCGGTTTCTATAAAATGCGCTAATCAAGACGCAAACAGAACGTTTTAAATCAAATTAAAACATCAGAATAATTTCAATTGAGAGAATTAATTTTGATTGTTAAGAATTGCAATTTTCTTAATAATTCTGTCATTTTGAGTTTTTAAAATTGTGTTGGTTTATTACTATTTATTTATATTGATTGCAAAAATGAGAAATAAAAAAATGAATGGTTCACAATTTTTGTAATATATTTTACATTGACGTTCGCGTCGAGCTGTTTAATTTGCGGTGTGTATTTATTACCTGGTGATTGATTGCATGTCTATAATTCGTTTATTTGGTCATTTGTAACAAATTTATTAGCGAAATTGTCAAAATCAACGTTGTTCTGAATATGATTTACAATCGAATCGGTTTGAATTTACTTACTAATTAATGTAGAAAATTAAAATTTTTCATTCAATTCTCTTATTAGATTATTGAACTATTATTACAAGGGCTAAAACATTAATTAAAAACAATAATGACAAAACAAAAAAGGATTGATTGAATGGTTTGATTCGATATTCCGATAAGCGTGCAATCGATCGATTATACATCGTCGTAAAACGGTAGTACTACTACTAGTATTTGGTTCGAGTTGGCCGTTGGAGCGAAAAATGCTCCACGTCTCCGCTATTAACATCCATTGACTCGGCTCGCGGATTGATTTATGCGTCCCGATCAGCTGTTTCATAAATTAGCCGGCGGCTGCGGGGCTTTTTACGGGTCGTCGGTGGCGCCTCCGGCCTCTCGACCACGAAAGAGTGAGTGAGAGAGAGAAAGAGAAAGAGGCGAGGTGAAAAACGACCGAGCATTGTTTACGAACGTAAACATTGGCACGCGACCAGCCGATTTGATCGCTTAATGCTTTCATAATCGGGCCGGGCCCCACAGTTCGCAGACGTTCCGGCGTCCGTCGTGCGACCTTCCACAACCAACAGATCTCATACTTTTATCTACCTAAGATCATCCTTAATCTTCTGTCAGATAAATGCATGTTTTGGCAACTTCTTTCCTTGGTACTATCTACTTTAAATGAATCGTTCATTTTTCCATTTATTTACTTTAGTCTTTTTGGTACGTTTTATTTTTATTTTTCTTTTGGAACGTTTGGTCTCACATTTCTCACTCATTCAACTTTTCCTGTTACATAATGTTTATACAAAGAAACTTAAACGTATTTGTTTCTCCAAGAATCATAATTGAGCCAACATTCTTGAAACGAATATTATTGATTAGTGAGTTAAGCCCCAATTCGCAATATGAACTTCCAATATATTTCAGTTTACAAATCAAACAAAAAGACTCACACCAAGACTGCTTAAGACTTGTTACTAAAACTGATTTAGAAGCCTTGCAGATAACCTAACTACCACAATAATTGTCCACGTAAGGTGAAAAATAATAATCGAAGTCCGTCGGCTTTTTAAGAAGGCCAAACCATCAGATAATTTGAAATAATATAAACTAGCTCTAACGAATTACAGTAAAAATGTTCGTACAACAAAAAGAGAGTCTTGGAGGAGGTTCTGTGAGAGTGAAAGACGCACCCAGTAGTGCAAAATTCTCAAGGTTCTTATAATCCGACACTGCCTCTGGGCTCACTTAATCGGCCTGGCAAAGCCTCGTTAAAGCTTGATGATGAGGCCAATAACGTCACAGCGGGCTATTCCTGCGTGACAAAGCGCCCATATAAACACGAATTGGACTGTGGTTAAAAAAGCCATCACTTACACATCCATCGACCAGGTGATTCAAATGTTTAAGCCATTCAAATCAAGGGACAATCAAATCTTCGGGATGACTTCTCGGATGACTTCCGGGTAACATTTAATCTTTGACCAGAAAAACACAGTATATGGTAAGTAATACTACTAATGTACAAACAGTAGCAAGTCTTTCACAAGCAGCATCTGGTGTTTTACCAACAGCAATTGCTGTAACCATTAAGAAGTGTCACACATCTACGATCTCTGCGTCGATTACCAATTCTCTCCAGAAATTCGGACAAGAATACGTCATTCCCGATGGAAGATGCTAATGCACTTGCGGTCTTGGGCAGAGATGTAGTGCAATAATGTAAGAACTGGCTTCTAAAAGAAAGTCATACTCTTATATAAATTTAGTAAATTAATTGAATTTCATCTCTAAAAAACGGCATGCTATCACCTGTTGACATATCAAATTTTTTGGTATCATACTTTTTGAGAAAAAGAATCATAAAAAATGGTCATCGGTATGTACAAAAATTTCAAAAATCGATTTCTTTTTTATGTTTAATACGCTATAACAGAAAAACTGAGGAGATAAAAATTTTCAAATTCATGACAGTATGCTAGAAATGATCACTGATTATAACAAAGTTTACTGCACATTGTTTCATCGATCTCTAATTGTGGACTCTAATTGTGGTATGCTGAATAAGTCTCAATGAACCAACAAGAGGAGGCTAATGAGTGTAAGACTTGTAGAATTCCAGTAAAGACACCACTCGTTTCTGCAAGAACCAAAAGGCACACGTAGAATGAGTGAAGGTGCTCCTCAACTGTACCCGATAGCATTGAGAGAAGATCCTGTAGAAGGACGAGAACATGTTTCTGCTGCTGACAACTGATTGGTCAATGTAGATATGTTGCCTTACGAGCACTTGTTTCAATCCCAAATACCTGTTTCCCACGATGAAGCACGGCGGTAGTTCCGCCATTGGTTTGGGATGTTTCACCACTACAAGCACCGTTCCCCTAGTCCTCACATCAAGTACATGGACATTCTTTGTTTTTTTATTTCATTTTTTGTAGCACTGAATAAATCCTTCTAATTGATCTCGATGTCGGCATTCTTCTTGCAACATGTTCTTTTAAAATAAAACATATGTCAATTGAATTTGGCGGTATTAAATAGTAATACATCTCACGTCTATAATCTATAGTCACGTCTTTATCTTTGCTAAACAATTTGAACTATTCGTCCGACTGCCCTCTACACGCTACCATAAAACTGTACAAAGAAGATCGACAACGATTTATCGAATAAAAATTGCAACTGCCGCCGATCGTTTATACAAACCAAATAATTTGCACAAATTTTCATACACATGTTCTATAAAACTGTGCAAACGAACTGTACAGTTTAATCATTACGATAAATCGTTACATGTGTAGCCGACATTATATCAAGGAAGATTATTTTTTAAAATGTTTATTTTTTGGTAAACATTTTCAGAGCGAGTATCGTCTGGAAATATATAAGCGCAGAATATACCAAAAGCGGGCCGTTCGGTCGCTACTAATGCCTTTCGATCCATTAGCTTAACATGGTTTCTGTTGAAAACTCTTGAAAAAGTTCTGGAACGGTATTTCCATATGGTGCCATTGGTAGTCCACTGAGTCACCACAACTTGGTTGGTAACGTATCCAGGATATTCCAGTATAAAGAAGTCCTGGTTTGTGCGTTTCTGGATACGGAAGGTATATGTATTTAACAATGTAGTACCACAATGGGAACTAATCTATAGTAGGATGGACCCGCAATATGCTTGATAGTAGAATTGTTTCCAGTTCACTATTGTATCATGGTGACATGATACACTTCCGACCGGGAGGTGGCTGTTCGCAGGAAGGGGTACTATCCCCCCTTTGCTTTGGTCCCTAATGGTTGATGACATGATTGCAATAGTCGAAGCTGTTGAAGCAGAAATACAAGCATATGCTGATGACATTGTCGTTATGGTCAAAGGAATCTTTTTGTCGAAGATATTCAAACTCATCCAGGGGACCCAAAAAATAAAGGTTGGATGGATTAATCCGCCCCACTATCCAAGGTGAAGAAATTTCTTTTTTTTTTAAAGAATCCAAATATTTAGAAGTAACACTAAATAAAACCCTCTCATGGAATAAACATTTGAAGGGAGTTTTACCCAAAGCTGGACTACGCACATGGATTTTAGGTAGTGCTTGCGCCAAAAATTGACGTGTTACCCCTGAAAGGCTGTACTGGCTCTATGCGACTGTGGTTAGACCTATGATCTCTCAGACAGACTTGTCTGTTTCGACAAGTCTTATCAATGGGTTGCCATCTTTGGCAATACTGGTACAATAGGTGCTGCTACAATAGGTACTATTATTGTGCTATCAATGCCGTCAGATTTAACGAGACCATTGTGCTTAATGCTCAATACCAGATTGAATTGCTTGAACGGCAGACCTGGATTGAAAATAAAGATTTTCTGGTTCAGGCAGATATTTGCATGTTCACAGATGGATCAAAAACGCCGGAAGGAGTCTGAACAGTAGTATACTGCCAGACACTTTAGGTCAAGCAAGCTTACAGCCTGAGTACTTATTGTACGGTGTTCCAAGCAGAAGTATTTACTATTGACATAGGAGCTAAGATTCTTCTAGAAAGAGGGGTGAGGAACATGACAATAAGATTCTTCTCGGACAATCAAGCCGCTCTTCAGGCGTTGTAAGCCGCTGCAAGAGAACTTTAAACACACTCACTGATGATAACAAAGTTTCTCTGATCTAGGTCCCAAATCACTCTGAAGTTACTTGCAATGAAGCAGTGGATGAGCTAGCACAAGAGTGGCGCTAATGCGTTTGGGGGGCCAGAGCCAGCAGTTGGTGTATCATTTGCGATGGCCAAGCACAAGATTGAATTGTGGGCTGAAGAAAGGCTTCACCTACTGTCGATCAGTTCTCCTTGAATGACACATGCGAAGTTATTTATTAACATCGACACTGTCAAACCCGGGAATACTATAGAATTTCTCGTAGCAGTATTAGAGTTCTAATAGGTGTCCTTACTGGGTACTGTCGATTAAAGCCATACCTTAACCTGTTGGGCCTAACCGATGAGGTTGAATGTCGTCTATGTGGAAAGAACGAGGAGACGGTTGAAGATGTGTTATGCCACTGTCCTGCTATCAATCGTATGCGGATATGAAAAATTTTTCGCAGAAGACCACATTATGACAATGATACGGACATATGCCAAAAGAAATAGATAGAAAATGGACCAAATGTAGCTATTGTTCCCATACTAACTCAAACTTCTGACAGAAAATGACGTCTGGTAGCATAAATCTATTTTTTGTTCTATAAACAAGTTCAGAGAGATGATTTAATAACCTCTATAGATACCATAAAAAGTATTCTATAGGTAGATGGTAGATTATGTACGCACTGGAAATCCTGATGTTATTAAGGAAAACTATTGAACAACTTAGTGCAACATAAAGAGCAATGTTGGGAATTAATCTAAGAGGCAAGATTCTGCACAACAAGATTCGCAGAGGAAGACAAGTAACAGATGTTATCAGTAGTTTACTAAGACTTAATGGGAAAGGTCAGAAATGTGTCAACAGTTATCGCAGAAACTAGATTAAAAGAATAATGTTTTAAAGATCACGGTGGACTAGAAGATGTGAAGACCGAAAACAAAGTTAATCGGTGATGTCCGGTTGTAGATGAATGCAGACGAAGGAACATGAAAGAAAAACATGCGACTATTACTATATACCTACTACCAATGTAACTGTTGTTGTCAATAGTGTCATTAACTAGGCTTTATTCAGTATCACAGATATATTCTATCAGTTTCATGTATCGCTCCAGGTAGACGTCTAGATACTTGATTTTATTGGTACTGATCACCACGGATGGTCTTTCTATCCTAAAATACCTATAACTACTATTATTTCAGCTGGTAGTTGATGTTGTAGAAGGAGTATACAAAGAGCGGAAAAAAACAACAATTAGTATTGTGCTTTTTGCACAATTTGTATTGTGCAATATCGGGTTGTTGTCAGGTTAGCGTATTTATACCGGGTTTGAGACAAAAAATATTATAATGAGATTTATGTGTAGGCGTATGTCTGAAGACGTCATCGCATAAAAGTATACGAAACAGAACACGTCAACGTAGGGGCATAATATTTGTAACGTATACACAAAATGCTTACGTAAATCGATGAATCACTATCACTTCTCGTGGTATGGACTATATTGAGGAAATACAAAAATATGATGTCTGATCTTTTCCGGAACTCTAGCGTTTGGAATCTCGGAATAATGGTACCAGAAACCCTAATTTGAACTAGTGTTGTTATTGATTAAAATTATGTTGACGTTGCATATTGAAAAGTTTGAAACTAATTTATTAAAAATGTTATCACCAAAAGATTTCATTTAGTCAAAACGACATTTGAAATTTTATGTTGATTCGCCAAGAAGTTTTGGAGATATTAAGCCGAAGCCAAATTTAATGAACACCTATATAAAGAAAATACAGGTCCTTAATATTCGGAAAGTATCCGGTATCGGATCGTAAAAAATGATCGGAGAGGCCGGATACTGGGTAGTTGCCGGATATCCGTTCCACCCCTACTTAACACCCAAACGCAATTGTTTCAAATTGTGCCACATTAAGGGATAATTTCATTCTTTGCTAGTACTTTCGTTAACTTTCACAACAAGGGATTAAAGTTGTTATTAAGCGGTTCATTAAAACAAGAAAGAAGTTAGGAAAGAAAAATGAAAGTGAACCAGGCGCCTTCAACCACGTGATAAAAACAAACAAACAGTTATTACAATTTATCAATCGCGTTACGTAAGGTCGGATCAGGGACGTCGTCGTCAATTAAATGGAACTGTTGTAGTTGTGACGGTGTCCCTAGCGGGCTTGGTTTTTATTGTCGGTGTGCTTTATTAATTTATAGTTACTTAATAGTGCACGTGCGGCGCACCAAACCAAACAACGCCAACCACACAGGGCACAACAATATACTACTACGGCAGCTACTACTACGACGGGTCGGGTTCATTCATAAAACTGGCCGCCCGTCGACATTGTGTATTTACGAGCGTATTTAGGAAACGCCGGTAATTACGGGGACGGCCCGCGACCACAGCAGCACAGCGCCGCGCGACGGAACCGCGGTGGTTCCCAAAAGTAACGATACGACCGACGAGGATGGCACGAACGAGGAACGAAGCTAACGATCGATTTTGCCCACAACGAAACTCTTTTTTCCGCGGACGCGTATTACGGGAGAAGGAAGCGCCTCCGACCAACTGTAATTAAGTGGTTAATTAATTTTCGAAGAACCGGACGCCTTGTTATCGTTTCTTCTGGAGAGGGGGTTTAATTCTACCACCGATTCGTCCTTCGTACCACTAACACAGTTTTATCCCTTTAAAATTACCTCGTTTTTTGTTTTGTCCATTCATTTACTCGCTACACAAAAAGCAACTTTTTAATAGTTTAATGAACTACTTGTTGCTGCGATGTTACTTGATTATCAACACTTATTCATTCATTAATCATTTTGTACAAACCCAACTTCAACCTCAAACAATCTAACATTTAGTTCATTTCAAAGGGGTGTAACCATTTAAGCTTTGCTATTAAGGGTTATTACACGGACTTCCGGGGTAATTACACCATTATTCAATAAAGTTCTGTTTTTAACTTAAACAACTTCTTCTTGTATAACTACACTCACTTTCACCTGAAATATACCACTATTAAGGATTAGACTACAATTTTGAAACTTCGGTAAAATATTATCAACCAAGAAACAATGAAAGTTTAAAAAGTACATAATAAGAATTAACATTTTTTAAGCATGTCCACGCGCAGCTCTGCATGCATTAACTTTTCTACACTTGATGTCTCTTAAGTGGTCGATGTCCTCCTCTGCAACCTTTAGGTAGTATCGACGTTCATCCAGATTCTCAGGAGGCCTGTCTTAGTCGCCGCCCATCATATCCTAAACATGTTCAATCTGTTCGACATGTTCAATTGGAAAATACTGCAATCTAACCTGTAACAGGTTGGATTGCAGAATTTGCCCTGAAATCATAACCTTAGGTGTTAAGGGTGTGTGTCGTCTTTGAACGAACTCCAAATTCCGTCTTTCTCCTCGATATCACAGGACATTCTATGACCACCACTAAAAGCCTTCATTCAACACTGAAGACAATGTCATTCCATTGATAAACCCACCCTTGCCTTTCTTGATACCAGGCAAATCTGGCTGTATCAACCGACAATAAAAAATAGACAGCGCCTCTGAATACCTTCCTTAGACCATAAAGACCATATACGACGGAGCAATTGTAGTGTGGTCTCGATTAAACGTTCTTACAATCACCCAGAATGAGAAATCCTCCTAATACTTTTTACAATTACTCTTTTTAACCAACATTCTTTCTACGACCTGCTTTATTCTTCTTACTTCCAAATCTCAATATTACTGACTTATGCATAACAAAACCTACTAAATAAACTTATTCTATTTCTAACACTCATCCTCAATTTGAAATGTTTCATTTTTTAACAAACATAAAAAATTGCCTTTTTAGAAATTTGATTTTTTATTACAATATTATCTTAATATTTAACATGTCTGCTATATTTTGATCTGTTTCTGATATCAATACAGAATTTTCATTATGGCAATATAATACTGTTTTTATTTTCTATTTTTAGATTATTTAATAGTCCTTTTAAATGTGTTAAGTCTTGAGCGCAAGCTGCTGCTGCTACGTATTCATCCTCTGCTGCTGACAATGCTACATAATTCTGTTTTTTGCTAAACTTAGCTACTGAGTTTCCTCCACACAATATTACACATTTGCTAACATTTTTCTTATCAATCAAGTCGGTTCCCCATTTGGCATCTGATTGTCTTTCTGGATTTAAATTACTATTCTCTTTTTTACAATAAATTAATTCTAGATTTTTATTCTTTGTAAGTAACGTAAGATCCTCTTACCAGCTATCCAAATATTATGGTTAGTTTGGTTAGTTTATCAAGAAATCTACTTAAATATGATACCGAAATAGTTATGTCAGGTCTTGTCTTTTTCCATTCGTGTTTCTTTTCCTTTGTAATCTTTCATCTCAAATTTATGTAAGTTTTTCTATAAGTTTTGTTTGGTTAGTTATCCTTATTCCTTTCAATTTATTTATATTCATTCCATAAAAATTGTTAATTTCGCCTAAACTGTTTGATGAAAATATTTTTTCAGACACCAATCAAAAATAATAATACAAACAACAATCCTGTTTTGATCTCTCAAACTTATTTTCTATTGCAAAATTATTGAATGTATCATTCCAAATCTTTAGTGATTTTTTCCAACCATATAGAGCTCTGTTTAAATTTAATGTTTAAATTTAATAAATGTGTGAATTTGTTATTAACTTTTTGTCGATCTCCGAGCGACAGGTGAATAATTTGATTCAAATGTATTCTCATCCTGCAACTGAAATCCTTTTGCTACCAGTCGAGCTTTCTTCGTTCTTCACCTTGTTTTTATTGCTTTCTTTACTTTTGGTATTGTGCTTCTGACCAGGTTGTTAACTTTTCTTAAGCAAATTCAACCGAATTTATGTTTACTTTGAACCAGTTTCTGAAAAAGGTTGCAACATGGCATCCAAAACCTCAAACATCTTTTCAAAAAACGCACGGCAAAACCCGAAGGTTCCTAGTTTTAGATCTAGTATTAGTCCTAATGATAGTTCTAGTGATAGGGAGCTCAAACCAATTTAACTGTAGAAGAGAAAACATTGAAATATTTCAACAAAAAAAATTGAAAGGTTTGCTAGGTTGGGTTGGGTTTAGTTGGGTTAAGATCCAACTTCATCGAACACTGGTACTGATAGAGAAACCACAAACAACAAATAAGAAAACCTTCAGGCCAATCTGTCTGCTGAACACCCTGGAAAACCTGTACAAAGCAATCCTAGGAGAGAGGATTAGAGAGAAATTGGAAAGACACAACTGAAAGATGAAAAAGTGTCTGCTGTCAACGGTTGACGTTAAAAACTTTTGGATCAGTATCTTTACCAGTCAACATAACTGGTAAACTATATTAAGGACTACCTAATGGATAGGTTTGTGGAGTATAATATGAACTGATGAGAGAAGCACCACAGGGGTCGGTACTCGGCCAGATCTTGTGGAACATGTTTTCCGATCAGGTGCTGCGAGAAAATGAAGAAATTCAGGAAACAGCACAGACAGTTATGGAAGAGGACGTGCAGCGAATAAAGAGCATGGGCCTGGAGCTGATGATGGTGAGAAGCAGAAAGTGTGGTCGATAGATTGTCCTAAACGTTAAAGGGCATTTAATTGGATCCAAGAACTACGTGGAGTACCGGAAAGTTATGATAGAAAGAGACATGAAGTGGGACCAACACATACAGTACACCTGCAACAGAGCGCAGAAGACGATACACGCGATGCATAGGATTACGGGATCGACATATGGACCCAAAATGGAAAAAAGGAGGAGGGTAGGAGCGGTGATGTATTCTCAGGTATGGTGCGTATAGAACGTGGCAAGGCACTGGAAAAAAAGAAGCACCTAATAACGTTTAAAGACAAATGTTAATCCACATAGTTAGTCCTAATAGAACCATATCGACAAAGGCACTACAGGTAAGCAAGGAAGGGTCGCAAAGAAGTCAGGGAAAACGTGAATGAGTGAACATGAATGGAGAGAAAGATGGAGAATAGACTCAGGAAAAGCAGCCTGGGTTGAAGTATTGATACCAGACTTTAAATCATGGCTGGGAAGAAAATAGGTGGACATAAACTACCCTATGACGCAATTCTGGGCATGGGTGCTTTAAAGCGTATCACCTTCCAAGAGAGAGGAGGAAGTTAAATGTGTATTTGCGGTCAGAGGGATGATGTGGAAGACACATTCCATTGTCCAAAGTGGAGAAAAAGAGCAAAGGGCAACAAAAAAAAGAGCGCAGAATACGGTGGAGACGTTACTGGAGGGCGAGGAAAAAATGGAGAATAGTAGAGGAACTTTAGAGACGCTTAATACGGGAAAAGGAACGAGCTGCGAAGGTGAAAGTATGGAAATAGTGGAACTACCCATCATCCGAATATATATTAACAAGGATAGCTTTCGAAACGTTAATGTTTTCTCTCTTGATAAAATGGTCCCGGGTAGGGCAAGCGGATGTCAAAGAAAACAGGAGGTACTAAGGGAGGATGGTTTGCACCCCGAAATCCAATGTGTATAAAGTATAGGAAATTTCAAAAAAGTACAGGTGAATGGTGTCCAATAGTGAATGAAGGGAACAGAATGGAAGGGAGAAATAAGGAAGGCAGGAAATGAAAGGTTATCTCGCACGTAGCAGAAAACAAGAGGAATGAGAGAGGAGTCACTACGTGCTCGGGCAGCACGGATGAAGAGAGAAATCGGACGGACTGATGAAATAGATGTTGTCAACTTCTCTAGTAGAACTTTTTCCTTCTTATAACTTTATACTCCTACCATTTAATATGAAAAATAGTATGAATTAGCAGATCAACCCAACTCAATCCATAACATTCTTCAAAAATCATGGACCAACACAACTTTTTACAAAAACACCTCAAGATTTGACAAAGCAGTATAATACATAAATGTACGACTTTCATAAAAACTGTGGTATAAAATTTGACGCCATTTCGAACGTGATTTACGTTACTCATCAACCGTCTCAAAATGATTGGAAAATGACGTCAATTATGACATATATGATATCGGACATAAGACGTCACTGACGAACTTTGACTAAAAATATACGTGAAAATAACATGAGGCTGCTGCCTGGGTTAGTTCTATTCAGTCTTAGATTGTTGTATACTTGTATCAACCTAAAACTAATACTGACATTAGACCTAGAACTAGAAAGTTTCAGATAACAGAATTGTCGATTTGCACCTCTCCACCATAAAAGTGGTAACATGCAATCGTTCCGTCCCATAAAATGGATTTTGGCCATATCTTCTTTATATTTATTGATTGATTATTACAAATGTTCTTTTATTACAACTTTTCTAATACTTTATTCTTCTTACCACCAAATCTCATTGTTACCAACTGACATAATAGAAAGGACTAAATATAAATAAACTTATTCTATTTCTAACACTAAGAGCATTACAAGGCGTCTACTTGACTGTTTGACAATCAAATAAACTGACATTTTGTGAGCTGAAACAGGCAGAAATTTATTAATTGCTAGAACGATGATGATAGAATTGGGACAGGAAACAAATGTAATGCTGAGATTTTTTCAGTGAAAACATTCATCCTTTCTTAGTTGTTAATAAAGTTTCAAAATTGTGGTTTGAATTTTAGTCGAGGGTGGATTTTATATGAAAGTGAACATATATTAACTGATCAAATTCAATCCTTTAGTATAATCATCATTTAATCCTTTACATCCACTTGAAAGCACCACTTCTCAAATCGCCCCATTTTACCCCTACGACTCCCAAAATAAGGATTACCGTCGTCGTCGTTGCTGCATGTCGAGAGAGTTCCAGTTCGCAAAACTTCCTTCCTGCTTTTACCACCAGGCGAATTCATCCATTCATCCCTTCAAAGTACACATATCATTCGGGGACCGATACCCCGCAACAGGTAGTTCCATAACCGGCAGACAGTTTAAACACGTTTTATACACAGGTGCGCGATGTCAAACGGGGTCTCGAAAATCGCGTGCACGTGCCCCGAGAACACGATTTTTTTTATTTTTCCTTTCCCTTTTCATCAGTAAGCATCGTCGGATTCTTTCAATTAAAAACAAACCAAAAGAATCGCTCGTAATCGATAACGATCTCGATTCACGTTTCCTTATTGCCACTATGAATTGAATCGACAACGAAGTCCGTCTGGCATGACTCGAATCTGGGTTAGATAGGCATCGACCTTGCGTCAAGGTCAAGATTTCGATAGAGGAAAATTGCTCCGGGTCATTGCCTGATAACCTTGCGACATCTGGAATTGTCTCGCGTTCTTAGAAGCACGTTTGCAAAGTTGTTTGGAAACTCGCTGCTTTAGAATCCCCATAAACATACCAACAAATGAAATTCTTTCTTCATAAATTCTAAGATATAAAAAACATCCTTAAATAATTCTCAAATTTTGTACGTTACGTAAATTTTAATTATTGACGTGATTCCTGAGGATGACCAAATAATTGAAACCGGTCGAACCAAAAATAAATGTACATATATATATATATATATTAAACTGTAAATTTTGTATTGTGTAATATTTCGTTAATCGTTTCGAAAAAATGTTAAAAACGTTAACAAAACAAGGAAGTAAGAAGTATACACCAATAGTTTGTAAATAGCATGTAAATATTAAAAAGTTTATCGTGTGACGAGAGTCATTCATAAAACAAACGGTCGAGCTCGCGTTAATAAAAGTGAAATATGCCGTGGATAAAGGTCTATTTTTAAAGAGACGGGCATTAAAATAATACCCGTCCTTCTAAAAATAACTCAATCACAGGAGGGACTATGACCTACGGCACAGCGATCGTAATTACGTGTGAGAGCCGAGTCATAAAACCGATAAATAAAAATAGTTATCGAAACGGTTTCGGTTTGGTGACGTAACATTAAAATACAATAATTAATTTTGCGTGTAATGTATTTAGTCGCAGTTTGTTATCACCACTTTTCAAGTTATTCGAGATATTTGACGACAACCTGTCGACGAGTTTATTTACGATCGTATGTAAACACACTTTGAACGGGATTCCTTAAAAAAATTATTTATACATTTTCATAACTGTTTGTTTGTAAAAACATCGTCATTTATAAATATATGTCAATATGCGTCATTTATGTGGGTCGTATCCTTCCTTTTTATTTTATTGGTAAGAAATTAACAAAAAAAAGAAAAGTTATTGTTTAGAACTAAATACAAGTATAATAAAAATACATAAAGGAGAGCAGATGGAGAATCGTGCTGATATTTTACCTGGAAGCTAAAATCGAAAGGAAGGGTCTTACCTGGGCTATTGTGAGTTCACCCTAAGTGTAGGGTCGAACGGCAGTCCCTTTAAAAAGGTTCCCCTTCGTTTTCAGAAAATCGCCACCAGTTAGCTAAACTCACGTCTTTGGTTCCTTTCTAAAAGTTAAAACAAACAATAAAACGTTAGTAAAGAAATCTACCTCCATTTTAAAACAATTAATACTAATTCTAAACTACTAATATCAACTAATTCATAATTAAATAAAAAAATAAGTTAATTTAATTAGACTTAAAATTTCACATAAAAAAATTTAATTCAAACATTTTTTATCCTATTAAGTTCGTCTTAGTTTTAATAATCAAATTTGATCTTAATTCTTGTTAAAATTATATGCAAAACGTATTGGGTTGGAAAATTGATTCATTATACGCAATGTTTTATATGTATATTATTAATATTATTAAATTAAATAAAATAGAATGAAACAGTAAGAACATATATTTAAAAAACAAAATAAAGGTAATGTGTTATTTAAAAAACTCAGTAATCTTTACTGGAATGTACGGATTTCTTGCAAATAGTAAGAAATCTTTTCAATGTAGCATTCTAAACTAATAGAAAAATTATTTAAAATATTTTCCGGTAATAGCACTTGTACATAACTCATTTCAGTTTGTTCACCACCACTGTTATAATATAACGGCAATTTCATCATTAGCTAAAACTTCAAGAATTGTCACATTTTTATCACGGTTTATGTACTCCTGCGTAAAATTCATTTTGGAGGTTCCAATACGGTAATATTTTGCATCTACCATCAAACATTTCTTCTTCATTGTTGACGTAGAATCGATAGACAACATAATACTCACGTAATTTGTTCAGGAATTTGCTCGAAAATACGTTACATCCGAAAGTTCATTATAACAACATTTGTTATGGACAAATTTATTTTGATTATGTTAAATACAGATAAAGAATTTTAAATAGAGATTTTGCATTCAGATATGCTCATTGATCCGACGTAGGGTGAATACCCAAACAGTGGGTACTTAATCAATTAACAATTTATAGTAATACAGAATATACTTTTTAATTCGATTATATTAATTTATTCACAAATAAAAATATCAATATATGTGTAGTTGGCAAAGAAAAGTAAATATAAAAATGTCAAAAATTCTTAGGTGTAGTATTAGTTACGCTTTGAATGCCAAAAGAATTTAAACAATCAAGCACTGAATGGCAATTAAAACTAGAACTAATACTAGACCTAGTACTAAAAAGGTTCAGGTTTAGCCGTCTAAAGAGACTTGCAGGTCCTAAAAAATCCTAATGTTTCCAGTTCTAGGTCTAGTGTTAGTTCCGATGACAAGCTGTAGGTCTAATATTAGTTAACGGCTAAACCTGAATCAGTGAATTAGTTCTAGTTTTAGTTTGATACAGGTATACAACAATTCAAGACTGCATAACAACTAAAAATAGAGCCAACACTAACGCTAGAGCTAATGTTAGACCTAGAACGAAAAACATTTAGGTGTAGTCGCATGATATTAAGAATCTACAAATTATTGCGCAACTTTAAGATGGCGGATACTATACATTACTAAAAGAGTGACCGTAAAAAGATTTGAATAAAGTAAAACAGTACTTCAGTTGTAGAACTATAATTACCAACAGGTCCATTGTATCAAGGATTTAGAGATCATTTGAGTTTCAACTCAAAACTCCATCTTATGCTTTGAGCAGCACCCCTTGACATGAAGAAGTTTTTTGACACATATTTATTCCATTTCAAAGTACATTTGAAGAAAATACAATCTTTGCTAACATTTTTCTTAATTTTTACATGACAGGAGAATTTTTTTAATATGAATGAATCCTGGATATTTTTAAGGGTATGATTGCATCTTTCCATTACAACAATAAATAACTGTTGTCTGAGGATTATTGGGGATCGTAACATCGAATGAATACCAGTCCCAGGCTCAGTGAATCGTCTCCAAGTCCAAAATTTTATTAACGAAGATGACAGAGATTGACGGTTCAAGTAGCAAGCTTTCCTGAAAAAATCGAGGAAAAATAGAAGCCAGTTTCCCTTATTAGAGATAACACCATCACCTAACAAATATGCCGTTATAAGACCCATATTAACAAGATTCTCTGAAAATGCTAAGACCTTCATGCTATGCATCACGGACACACATCAAAATTCCACTGCGGATCCTAAAATGACCAAGCCTATTCTGAGATCGGTCTGCTTATTTTCTTTTGCAGAAATTGGTACTTGGTGCAAGTTGGTTGAACAAGGTCAAAAAGTGTATAAGTATTATATCTAGTTAATTAATGGGCTATCTGGCTTTTGAGGGTATGGCAGGATCATTAAACGCATCAATCAATTTTTAATAGAAAAACATCAAGCTGATACCCAAAACATCACCTGACTTGACTTGGACCAGGCTTATAAAAGATGAGTACCTCAGTGGTTAGTCATCCAAAAACACTGCTCTCTTTGTCATGGTGTGTGCCTATCTTGTAGTCAATTGCGAATTGCAGATGTCTCATTTCTCAATTAAACGAAGTGAAGAAAGAGAAACTAGCATGTGAATACTTAAATTGTTCAGAGAGTTAAAGAAGTCTATCTCTCCACTGGAGCCCATCTTCCAGCCAAAAGCCTCTGCTGTCCCTAATACTGTCATGAGAAAGAAAAAACCTCCCACATTAACTGCATCACAATACAGGGAGATTCCAACATTGGAAATTATTGCTGATACTCCTTTAAGCACAATGTGTTTTTCTCGGCTATTGACTGATAATCAGCAACTAGCAAAAGAAGGAAAAGAATGTGAAGATATCGACGATTTAAAGTATGATGCATTACTGTGTGTCACAAAATCGTACCTTTACATGGACAGATCAAGTTTCGGAATGTGGATAAATAAAACCTCCTAAAAACAAATTATGGAAAAATGGTTGAGATGAACTAACTAGAACTAACACTAGACCTAGAACTAGAAAAATTCAGAAAATTCGAAACTTTCTAATACTAGGTATAGTGTTAGCTCTAGTTTTACTTTTATAAAAGTATACAACTATTGAAGACTTAATAACAACTAGAAATAGAGGCAACACTAACAGTAGAGCTAATACTAAACTTAACTTACTAAAACTAATACTTAGAACTAGAAACATTAGGGTTTGGTGGTTTTAAGAGACGTACGGAAAGATTTCCAATTTTTTAAGAAAGTTAACAATTATAAAAAATAATACAAATTTAAGGCGTCGCGGGAGAAATTATATAGCGAGCCGTAACCGATAAAGATTGGGAACCTCTGATTTAGAGATTATTATATTATTTTTGAGTTATTTTTATGTGTAAATAATTATTGTTACTGCTTTTTGTTAAAACAATACACATCTTGGATAAATGCCGGGTATATTTCCTTGACAATAAATATCCTAGTATTTAACAACACTGCATATCCTATACACTACTGTATATCTAGTTTTGTGTTAAATTCATTTCGGAGGTAGCAATACAATTCTTAGAAATAAACTGTATAACTGGCATGTCATGTTCTTCATCAAACATTTCTTCTTCATTGTTGACATAAAATCGATAGATTAAATAGTACTGACGCATTTTGCTCAGGAATTTGCTCGAAAGTAGATAAGCATTCGTTATATCCGGTACCATTACAACAGTAATTAGTTTGTTATATCCGACAGTTCGTTATAACCACATTCGTTATAATAAAATTTATTTTGATTATATTAAATAGAGACATTATCGGGAGTATGACGTTAGTTCATTATAATCACCTTATGCAGTTTTTGCATTTAGATGTTCTTATCCATCACAGATTCCGTAGTCTTGTGCAAAACTCATTTCAGAGGTACCAATACAATTTTTAGAAATAAACTGTATAAGTGATACGTCGTCGTATTCATCAAACATTTCTGCTTCATTGTTGGCACAGAATCAATAAATTAAATAGTACTAATGCAATTTGTTCAGGAATTCGCTCGAAAACAGATAAGCATTCGTTATATCCGGTACCACATCAATAATAATTAGTTCGTTATAATCACATCATTATAGGTAAATTTATTTTGGTTATGTTAAATAGAGACATTTTTGGGACTATTACGTTAATTCTTTATAACCGGCTTAAACTGCTTTTGCATTCAGATATCCTATCCCTCACAGTTTATGCGGTGTTGTGTAAAATTTATTTCAGAGGTACTAATACAATTCTTAGAAATAAACTGTATGACCAGCATGACCTCGTCTTCATTGAACATTGTTGCTTCATTATTGAAATAGAATCGATATATTAAATAGCACTAACGTATTTAAATACTGTTTTTTGCATTGAGATATACCAATTTTTATATACAATCACATTTACATTATATTGCCCAAATTTATTGGGTTCTAAATGCTTTTATGTACAACTACCATAAAATACATTGTTATATGAGTTTCCATTGTTGAAAGGTTAACAATTTGTGGTCGAAAAAAATTGGGGCAAAATTTGAGTAATAACCAGGTTAGTTAATGCGAAAGCAACTTGTAACGAAATCAAATTCGCGATGTATACCAAGTGTATAAAGTAGTAATTGGGCAAAAATATGAAACAAATTCGTTTCAATTATTTCCTTCAATTGTAGTTCTAATCACAAAAATTGTTATATGCCATTTCAGTTTACTCTGCAAAAGATTCGACATTTACCAAAAGCGGTTGTTTTGGGATCTATTGCTTCAAAGTGTTCTAACAAACGCAAAGGAAATATATATGATAAAAAAGGTATTGAACCTTATCATATACAGTGTGTACATAAAGTTTGAAATCAATTCGATATAAATTCTTGTTTTCTCATTTATAGGTTCAAATAATAATGATAATAATAAATAGAATTCATTTAAAAATAAGGATATAAACAAATTAAATTTGAAGCAAAAAAAGAATACTTTATGTACACAGTATTTTTTTAGATGACAATGAAAAGTATTCAGGATTTAACGTAGAATCCATAAATGTAACAAGAAATAGCTGTTCAATTGAAAAATGTCAACTTAGGCATGGTATCTCCATTTTAGGACACCTGTAATTTAAACTCAAAAAATTCGCATAAAAATATATCATAGATGTCTAGGCCTTTTTTTATATATTCCCCGAATTTATATTAAATTGTTCTATAACTTCCCTACACATAGGATTTCCTTCAAATCGTACAACTTTCCTAAAAGCCAATATCCAAAATATTTTATAAGTTCAATCATTTTATATATATATAAGTAACGTCATCTTCATAAATTACATCTACAATAATATTGTTGGGATTATCATTGCAATAGTTTGCACAAGACAGTAATGTGGGTAAGTAGCCCATTTATTTATTTTTTGTCAATCAGATACAAACAACCTTCTAAGCTGCAGCATTATACTTCAAAATTTATAAATAATTCCTTAACAGAACAAAATGTTCTTTCCTGTACAATTTTTTTCACCGTGGCTCTGAACATTCTGAGACTCAAAGAAGAAGAAATCAAATTCGCGATGTATACCAAGTGTATAAAGTAGTAATTGGGCAAAAATATGAAACAAATTCGTTTCAATTATTTCCTTCAATTGTGGTTCTAATCACAAAAATTGTTATATGCCATTTCAGTTTACTCTGCAAAAGATTCGACATTTACCAAAAGCGGTTGTTTTGGGATCTATTGCTTCAAAGTGTTCTAACAAACGCAAAGGTAATATATATGATAAAAAAGGTATTGAACCTTATCATATACAGTGTGTACATAAAGTTTGAAATCAATTCGATATAAATTCTTGTTTTCTCATTTATAGGTTCAAATAATAATGATAATAATAAATAGAATTCATTTAAAAATAAGGATATAAACAAATTAAATTTGAAGCAAAAAAAGAATAATTTATGTACACAGTATTTTTTTAGATGACAATGAAAAGTACTCAGGATTTAACGTAGAATCCATAAATGTAACAAGAAATAGGGGTTCAATTGAAAAATGTCAACTTAGGTATGGTATCTCTATTTTAGGACACCTGTAATTTAAACTCAAAAAATTCGCATAAAAATATATCATAGATGTCTAGGCCTTTTTTTATATATTCCCCGAATTTATATTAAATTGTTCTATAACTTCCCTACACATAGGATTTCCTTCAAATCGTACAACTTTCCTAAAAGCCAATATCCAAAATATTTTATAAGTTCAATCATTTTATATATATATAAGTAACGTCATCTTCATAAATTACATCTACAATAATATTGTTGGGATTATCATTGCAATAGTTTGCACAAGACAGTAATGTGGGTAAGTAGCCCATTTATTTATTTTTTGTCAATCAGATACAAACAACCTTCTAAGCTGCAGCATTATACTTCAAAATTTATAAATAATTCCTTAACAGAACAAAATGCTCTTTCCTGTACAATTTTTTTCACCGTGGCTCTGAACATTCTGAGACTCATTTTCTTTGACTACAATGGTAACGCATTATATGATTTCACCGGTGTAAAATTGAAAGGTTTCTGTGTTCTTGTTGTTCAATGAAACGCCAAATCTCTTCTTTGATGCGCACTGCAACCTTGTTTTTGTAATCCGATACGGTCATGAAAGCTGTTACAGTACTCAAACGGGTGTTGTAATGAGACTTCTTACAGCATCCGATGCTGTAATGAGATTTTTAGTAACATTTTATGCAACCAATTTTTTAACATTTCAAGTTCGGTCATTAATTTTTCTAGTTGTCAATATGCACTTTAAATTGGAATTTATACCTAATTAAATTTTAAGTCTTATGAAACGTGTTTCTTATTCTATTTTTTGTAATACACGATTTTATTCTTTTTTTCGTAACAAATACAAAATAAATTTTGACAATTTTCAGGAAATTTGGTACATAGCGGTTGGTCAATCGTAACACCTATATTGTCAAAATTTATTTAATTTTTGTTAAAAAAAAAATATGATAAAAACACGAATTCCAAAAAATAGCAAAAAAAAGCTCGTTTAGTAAGGCTTAAAGCATACATCCAATAAAAATGCAATTTGAATTCGTGCATTTCAAGCAAGTCTTGCGAAACTTATTTTTTATTATACTATGGTCCGAATTTATACAAAATTATCCTCGATAGTTATGATACTTATGATGACGATAGATATGATAGTTATGATAGTGAAATACTTGACACAAACAAGTATAAAACACGAAGATAAATGGAATTAAAGATTATGACCTTTAATTCCATGAACTATCTCGTTGAGACATTCCCAATAAGATTCGTACAACCATTTTTTGCAATTTGAAGATTTTCTCTGCTTAAGTTAAGGTACTTCATGGCATTATACTGCAATATTGTTGAAATACAAAAGGTGCACAATTCTTGCTTCTTTCAAAGGTAAGCTTGATCCAACCAAGTGAAGGACCTTGTTTAGTGTTAAATCTAATATCTGCTTTGTTTTCTGTTTTAAAATTTCAATATTTGTATCTCTATTACAGGCGTATAAGCACGTATAGATTGTTGGAAAATTTCCTGCTAATACAAAAGTAAAAGAAGGAAAAAGAAACATTTAGAACAGCTAAAAGAAAACACTACATGGACATTTCAAGATCCATTTTTTCCGATCCACTTATCAATAGAGCTGTGATTATATGCAAAATGCATATTTAGTAATATGAAATAAACCAATTGAGCCTGTTTTTAACTTACATATTTTTTGTCTCCATGCATATAAGTTATTACATTGCATATTTGAGCATATTTATGTTTTCTAAATATTTTTCTCTTGATTTTTTTAAAAAATTGAAAATAGAGATATCTTTTGGGGTGCTGATTACGAATCTGGGATCACACTTATGATTTTTCAAAAATCGAGATGGTGGATACAACATACAAAACTAAACTTGCAAGAAACAAAATAATTTAAGAAAAGTTTGATATTCGGTTATTTTATGGTCATTTATCGCTGGTACAGGAAACCTTCCAGCACACGGTGGGCTGAATCTTGATTCTAATTGGATAAATGTCAAAAAGACGATGTCTGAATTTACGGTTTATAGACATAAGAAGTTATACTTTATTCGGGCAACAGAAAATTTAATTCCACAAAAAATGTATTATAAAAATTGTTTTAATAGACTCTTAAATGACAACTTTTAAAGTCTTTTGACAATTCCCACAGTTTTCATTTTGGTTTTATCTGGTTATACAGTGTAGACTATGCGTTTATGGTTCATTGCCAACAATATTCATGCAAAAAGCCTCTCTGTCTACTTTAGTTTTTGTGATGTGGTTGATTTTTATGCTTAAAACTAGAAATTATGATTTTGTGAAAAATTTGGCTTCATTCCTGCAATTTTCTCATCTTGTAATTGGTTAGATTATGCTTTTCAAATCTTTATCTTAGAAAATGAGGACCATACATTTTGATATCTCAATAATGAAAGAGTTTTGTTATAAAAAGCATCAATTATGATATTTCAGAGATTTAGACTTTATTACTACAGAAGTGTAATAGCTATATTCTCACGACTGATGGATTAATTATTTAATTATGCATCCTTAGACAATAACCAATAATTTTCACGCAAAAGACTTTTTCCATTGATTTAAAATTTTCAGTTTCTATTAATTTTTGTAGTATAAGACACTTAAATGATGACAGTTTGGAGATTTTTGACAATTCCCCAGAGTCTTCATATTTAGGTTGAGGCTTGTTATGCATTAACGTTTATGATTCATTACAAACAATGTTCATGCTAAAATCTCACTGTCCACTAACTTTCCCTTTAATAAAACCTTTAAAAACTTAGTGCACAGGGTTTTAATATCATTGGATCTTGTTATCTTATTGATATTTTCTAACCTTTATTAAGCCCTTCAACTAATTTTGTCCAGTTGGAATCGGGATTCAGTTCCATCAGCATTTAGTTCTGACACTGTTGTGTCAATGGGCTCTGTCGTATATTATTTTGATTACATAAGTAGTTAAGCCAGAAAAAAGGCTTTCAATATATGCAAGCTTTATTTACGTCATTTTATCTACAAAATCTCAACGTAGTTGGCACATAACTGAGGAATTTAATACTACCTAAATTTTTTAATGCCCTAAGAGAAATCATTGTCAAGTACGATCAGCTTTTGTAATTGCAATGACGTAAATGAGGTATGCAGACTCTTCGATTCCAGGTTCAAAATCTTATAAAAGATAAAATATTTAAAACTAAATTGGCTATGAACTAAAAACTTAAAAACAAAATTACAAATGAATAAAGGGAGTTTATTATTTCATGACAATTTTCTGCATATTTGTGCATATTTGGTAACAAGGCATGCACATAATTAATAGAATCCATGCGTATATATGCGCATATATCTCTGTTTTCTCGTGCATATATATTTCTGCCATAAGTCAATGGCAAAAATATTCAGCACTTAGCTGTTTACTACTACTATTTTTTAAGTAAATCTGAATTCTTTATAGTTGTATAACATTTCATCTAATAATCATAAAAATAGTTGAAACAAGTTCTGCATATGATGAGTATATCTTGAAGAATGAGAATTGCTTGTCTTTTTATATAGAGGTGACTCAACAACCGCTAATAGACTTCTAAAGTAGGAAATGCATGAAAACTAGAACGAAGAACAATTAGGTTTAGTCATACCTCTCTTAAGGCGAAACCCAACAGAACCCAACTTAGCTTCAGAACTAACACTAGACTTAGAACTAGAAACATTCGACTTTAGCCGCCTTAGGAAATCCTAATGTTTGTAGTTTTAGGTCTAGCGTTAGTTCTAAAGTTGTAGGTCTAGTATTAGTTATACTTTTAGTTCCAGAAAAATTTACAATAATCAATCACTGAATGGCAATTAAAACTATAACTAACACTATACCTAGTACTAGAAAGATTCAGGTTTAGCCGTGTGTCTTCAGATGCACGGAACCGAACCCAAGTCTGGGTTGGGTTCCGTCTACACCTCTACATATGATAAATATATTCAGAGGAATCACCACCGCTTGCCTTTTTTAGAAAAGATACCTCAAAAACCCGCTGATAGACTTTTAGAACAGGTAAAATTGAATTTGAATGAATTGAATGAAAAATTAAGATTAATAGTCATAATATACATCTGCTCGCAAATACATCCTTAACGAGATATAGGTTATCGATGATTCTTTAAAACTAAACATTATCTGCAATGAAAAACCCATTTTTAAAAACATTTCATAATAACTGCTAATTATCGTCTAACGAATCAATAATTTTTAATAAAAACATGTTTGCAGAAAATTTGTAAATCCAATTCAATTTAGTTTATCATAATTAATTTTCTGTAAATTTAAACATGTAAACGTGTCTTTCATGTCCCGCCAAATGATTTCCCACCAAGACTACAGTGGTCACGATAGCTGCTTGAATAACTTGCAGAGGATTCCAATTTTTTGTGAAGCCAGAAAAAACATCAGGACATTAGAATAATACATATTCAACATCAGTTTTCAAAAGATGTTCATGCTGGTATTGTTGGTTACAAGCTTCATTGGTCTTTCTAAGCTACCAAATAGACTAAATGGGCAGTGTTACCTTAAATTTCTAATGAATGATTTGAACACCATGTTCGAGGAATACACTGGCTGTGCGAAGGGCTTTGAATTTTATCATGATACTGTTAGAGCTCATTTAATGATATACCCTTGAAGGTGGATTGATCACAATGGTCCAATCCAGTAACTCGCTCGTTAATCAGATTTAAATGCTCCCGAGTTCCATACTTAGCGTTATGTTGAGTTGATTTAGGAAACTACTTTAATTTTTAGGAAATTTTGACGCCCTTTATCTCATTAAAGACTATTCATCTTAATTTTACATACATAACACACATACAAATTTTAAATCGTTCTGTATAGGGGAAGGTGGGGCAGCTTCATACAGTTTTTACATTTCGTGTTATAGAATTCGTTAGTGTTTTTGCAACACATATGAGGGGCCCTTTCATACAGGTATAAGGCAAACTTATACATGTGAAAAATACACAAGTTCAAAAAACTTGTGTATTGTTTACAAATTTAATTAAATAACTTGCGAAAAATCGGCAGTAAAATTCGATCGGCAGTAAAGTTGTATCTGCGATATATATTTTCGATATATAGTACTATGCCAATAGTGTTATGGATACGCTTATTAGACGTATCCATAACATATCATCATGTCCAAACATTAAACTTGGTCTCGTTGCATAATATAATTTGCTCCCACAATTGTTTGATCCAGTTGGGAGAAGCTTTGGTTCATTTGAACCAGTTTCTGAAGAAGGTTGCAACATAACATTCGAAGCATCAAATACTTTTTCAAGACTCGCACTAACGCCCGAAAGCTCCTAGTTGTAGTTCTAGTATTAGTCCTAGTAATATTTGTAGTATTACACTGCTGTTCTGTTAAAGCTCAATAATCTGGCAATATTTCTTTTTGTAATTTCTGACCATAATCATTCGGCAAAACACAATTATGGTATCACTTCAATATCAGAAACCAAAATAGATAAATGGGGCACATTCAAACAGTATGCCTAACTTAAGATATATCTAGTGTTTGATGGGGCGGCCCCTTGCATGAATCTGCCCCACTTTCCCCTACGCAGTGATAAAAGAAAGTTATACTCGCACTCAAAAGTTTTTACAGATATATGTGTAACAAAGTCTTATACAAAAATAAGCAGCATATAACATTTGCTTCTGTCTGAAACAAAATTGGCAAATTTAGATAGTATGTATTATTTAAAACTTTCCACGTTTTGACACTTCAGTGCAACTCCAAATTGACGATTTTGATGTTTACGTTGTTTTGTTTGATAATATCATAAATGTTTGAGAAATTTATCTTACTTGCCAACAAGACAAGTAAGATTAAAACAAATTTTGTGTCTATCCTACTCAAAAACTTAAGAGTTTATTATATGAGTAACTTTTTAACTGGAAAGGTTTATGTCCTTAACTGAAAACATCCAAAACTTCCTTCCACCTACTTCGTCTACGCAAGTCTCTGCAAGAAACAGTTAGATGTAAGCGGCACCGCGACTTCGTTACAAAGTAAGAAGCTTTAATTTACTAAAGCTACTTTGCTTTACTTCTTAAAGTTCGATGTACTTATTTTTAAACTATCGTACTTTTTAAAATTCATTGATTTTATAACAAAATATCCCACTTTGCTATATTTGCAACTTTTATGCAAAGATGATTATAAATCAGCATCATTACATAAAATGAGTTCAGTAACAGCGAATAAAGGTACAAAGAAAACTGACATGATATAATTTAACTTACCATAAGAAAATGATTATGAACTCTGTTTTAATATTAATGTTTAATGCATATTCAACCTAACATTTTCTACAATTATAAATTTTAATAATTAATTCCATTTAAACTGGAATATAAATACTTCTATTAATTCTAGCAATACATTTTGTAGAGATTCATAAAAATTTATTTTATTAATTTTAATATTTTTTACGTGTTAAACTCCACATAGTTGTTTGAGTGTTTAAAGCACGTGAGTATAACACGTTTGTACTACAAATTGGGGGACATACAAAGCTCATGGGAAAACTTACGAGCTTTAACTTCCCCTAAAAAAATAAAATAAAATAAAAAAAGATCCCAACGAGCTACTCGAAAACTTTTTAAACGTCCAATGTCACAGTTACGTAGTTGCGCATAGCTCGATATTAGTAAAGTTTCCGTTGCGACCTCAAAACTGTTTCACATTGGAGGACTCCCGCTGACTCTTTCTGTACTTTCCGTCGCGTGTTTTGCATTAACCATGCAAAAGGTGAACTCGACTTTACTCTACTACGTTCTTATTTTTAAAACAACCATTATCAATGAATGAAATTGAAGTTTTAATAAAAGTAAAACAAAATTAAATCCATATTTAGCATTTATTGGGTATAGCCTTTTAAAAATTACGGTTATAAGTTCCAAGAAATGAAGCATCATGGAAATTCCCTCGGGATTTGTTGGGAAATAGTGAGTTCCGAGAAAGGAAACCGAGGGAAAACAAGCGTTCGGTTTTAAAGTCAACAAAGCACAAGCTAAATGTTTGTGCAAAACTATATTAAGTTGTATATATTTATTTATTGAACGTATAGTTTTAGTGTTTGATAAGGATTAAATAAAAAATATGAAATTGAATAAAGGTTCGTTTAAATTTTTGAAATCTTAGTTAGATAATATCTTTAGTGCCGGTAGCCTTTCATAAAATACATTTTTGAATGAACTCACTGAGTGTCGCCTCCCGCAGACATAGAAAGGTCCACTTTCACTTACCGAATGATACAATAAGAGACTGACGCATAATGGTTTCCTGCTGCTAGACACGTCAGCTCACTAATTACTAGTAATTTACCTAACAAATACCAACAAAATTTTCCAAAAATAAAATAAAATATTTATTGATTTGAAAAATTTGGACTAAAAGATTTTAATAAAGTATTTAATTTAAAGATATTATTTCATCATTTAAGTCAGATGACAAAGATAATAAAACGTTAAGTATTCAATATTTATACATTAAACTATTAAAACCACTTTATATTTTAGTATGAAACAAGACTATAATATTTTTAATGGGGCCCTTTAAAGTTAATTGATTCTATTACGTATAACAGTATCTGCCAATATCGACATTCCTACTTTAACTATTTTACAATGTGTTTATAAAATTTTTACATTGTGGTAAGCTGAAATAGTTCATAACAATTTAACTATCGGTTCATTAGTACTTTTTGAATATTCCACCAATCATACATAAATCTGTCTACTTTTAGCAAAATTTAATTATCTATTTTAAATTTTCATAATTTTTTGTTTTAAGCCTAAAGAGATGAATTTATTCAAAAATTAAACACCAATAAAATTTTTCTAAAATAAAATAAAATATCGTATTCACCCCATTATTAGGAACATCTGTCTGTCAAAAATTGCGTGTCTTAGATTCGAACGAATACGATATAACATGTTTGTACCCCGAATGTTTCTAATCCTAGATCTGCTGATAGTTGTAATTTTAGTTCATTGGAACATATACAATATAATATAGAATAACAACTACAACTTTCGGGTTTTGCCGTACGTTTTTTGGAAAAAATGTTTGACGTTTCGAATGCCATGTTGCAACCTTTTCAGAAATTGGTTTCAAGTGTCAGTGCTGTAACTTCGAATGCACGGCAAAACCCGAAAGTTTATAGTTTTACAATTAGATGTAGTATTAGTCCTAGTGATAGTTCTAATGTTAGTGATAGTGTTAGTTCTAATTGTAGTTCAATTAACACCGGTCGTGAAGGCCTTCGTACTTGTTAAGTAACTTATTAAGTACGGTCTAGTGATTTCGTTAATCACGTTCCATTGGTTCAAACTTATACGGTTAGCCAAAATCTAGTGTCAAAACTTTCAAACTTCAAAGCAGTTTATCGTGCTTATTTTAAATTGGACCTCCTACATATTTTTATGTCAATCGATGCAGAATTAAAAAACAAAAATATTTTCTAATTACAACTCCATCACAATTTTTACTTTTAAAAAGTTATTTGCCGAAAACTCATTTCTTAGATAGGTATTATGTTTTAATTTACCAGCATTCGCCAATAACTTTAGGTATGTAAAGATTAAAGAAAGTAGAAGAAATATTGAAATAACAAAGTTTTGCCATGTCCCTCAATAAACTCCAATTTGAATGCCGCTGCTTGCCACAAGCCCCCAAATTCCTGCAAACTAATTTTGAAATGCTTATAAAAAAATTTAAATAGTTCCAATATGAATGTCTCAATGTTGAGTACACCGTTTTAAAAGAAGAAGGACGCACTTTATAGATTACTATGAATGTCTCAATGTTGAGTAAACGGTTTCAAAAGAAGAAGGAAGCGCTTTATAGATTACAGTAGTTTTCTTCAAAACACAAAAAGTTATAAGCGTCTTCATACGTATAAACGCAGAATACGTAGGTCGTTTGAAATTCAGGTATGCCATATGACAGGTATCATATCTATAAAAATTGTGTCGAAAGTCATTCTTTCATTTTGTTTCAACCTGAAAAGAATTTCCGGCCAAGCAGAGAAGAAAAAACCTGAATGAAATGTAACGTTCAAGTCAAAAGAAATTAAAGACAAGATGCCCAACCTATGAGATGCCATAAGATAAGGTTGAGGGGCGTGCTGAAACCCTGAAGACTCTAAAGAATGATTCCAGGAAGAGAGTGGATTAAGTTGGGTTGTATCGAACTGAGTTGGTTTGGGTTGTTCCTATCACCATATAAGATAAAAACACTCGACAGACTTCGAAGACGTCGGCCGTTCAAAGTATTGTTCATTTTTCTTGGGACGACCGACGTCTTCGAAGTCAGCCGAGAGTATTTTTTCGATAAAGTTGTTAATGGTATGGAAGATATGAGGCGTATAAATGCAAAATCAGTCAGTCGACATTATCTTCAAAAATGAGTTAGACACGGATCTGACACGGATCTGTTTTTATCTGTAATTTAAATTCCACTTTAAATGTAAAAGCAGATATTTGCGCCAAGTAGTTAGATGCAAAAGCAGTCGTTTGTGTTTGAACCTATCCAGTTCTTGCATTACGTACGTGATTGCCTTGTCATTGAAGCAGCTGTTAGTTTTGCTCGCTTCTGCATGATTAGTTTAAACGAGAGCGTAGTAACAAACGTGTTACGGAGTTTTGGGCGAAAGAGAATAGCAAATAAGCAAGAGTGGAAGCGTGAAAAAGGCAAGACAAAGTAAAGTATAATGCAGATACTGTCAATCTTTTTACAGAAACGCCAAATCCAGAACTTTGCAGTTCACGAAGCAGAGATCAAATCTGCAAGATTTGTAGATGCAAAACGAGACATTCTCATTTTTTTTTTATCAAAATAACTTTTTTACTATAAGCCTGACATGCGCTTTAAAGCATATACAAACGTGTCAATGTATTATCTACTTTTGGTTAAAATACCAAATCGATTGAGCGACTTAAATGACGATGAGAGGTTTTTCGCGCTTTACTCAAAACTATTCGAATGTCAAATGTCTGGTTTTGCGTTTATACGCTTCATATGTATAGTCTTGACCGACTGCAAAAACGTCCAAGATTATTCTTCGTTAAAATTGCTAATAATATAGAAGATGTAATCCTAACTATTAGTAATTTAGCACAAGATATTTTTGTTACATATTGTTGGGTTGGGTTTGAGCCATCAACGTTAACGCAGCTCACCCAACCCAACAAAAGTAGTTATTGTTTAGGAGGTATTGTACATCTTTCTTGGGTCTTCGAAATCGGCAGAGATTATTCTTCGTTAAAATTGTTAATGATATAGAAGATGTAATTCCAACTACTAGCTGTTTAGCATAAGATATTGTTGTTATATATTGTTGGCGTGGGTTGAGTCATCAATGTTAACGCAGCTCACCCAACCCAATCCAAGTAGTTATTATTTAAGGAAGAATTGTTGAAGAAGTATTGTTCATTTTACGCGAGTCTGAGGTGCAAGCCTATTTTTAATTTTTTTTATTATCCAGCTCCCATACATTCTCTGAACGACTTCAGATTGAGGACCCTGAAGGAGATATGGTCGACCATATATGATATTAGGAACACACTTTTAAATCCTTTACAGATATTGACAAAATTATTAGAAGGGAGGTATAAAGGAACTTCACTGGCAGCGGCAGAAAGAAAGTGCTGACAGAACACGATGAATGTAGTATTCTACGCAAAATTAAGGAGAGAAGTTAAATTTCAGTTAAGATATAGCAACTACCGAAACAAAAACCAATGAAGAAAGGAAAATTGTAAAATTTGGAAAAGAATCTCGCAAATTACACTAAAAAGTTAATGCATAACACCAACCTAAACTTATTCATTTTTCCTTTACTGTACGCTTATTTTTGTGACGATAATTTCGTATCATTTGTAATATTATTATTAATATTGTGATTATTTTATTTAAAAAACTGGATTATTTCGCATTCAAATTAGTTAATAAGATGTTGTATATCACAAACTTTAAAATAAATTAATAATTATTTGAAATATTCACAATTATCTATCTTCTATTCCCTTGTATACTCAATTTTGTGAGCAACTGTACATAAAAGATTTACATTTTTTCAAGTAGTTTTAACTCAATAATTTATTTCAAATTTTCATAATTTTTTGTTTTAATTCTAAAACGAAAAATTTATCCAAAAATTATACACCAACAAAATTATCCTAAAATACCATAAAATATTATTGGTTTTATTTATAGATTTTAATAAACTATTTGACAATCATCTATCATTTTTGACAACTATAAATGTTCCGTTTTTTAGATTAGATGTCAACAATTATATTCAATATTTAAGCATTAAAGTGAAACCACCACTTTATACAAATAACCACTTTATATTCAAAAATATAAAAAAAATCATAATATTTTTATGGAATCGTTTAAATTTATTAATTGATTCTATAACGTACATATGTATAACAGCATGTCAATATCGACATTCCTACTTTGCCTATTTCACACCGTATTTATAAAATTTTTATTTTATTGCTAGCTGAAATAGTCTATAACGATTTTAACATTGGTTTATTAGTACTTTCTGAAAAAATATCCATTTTACTCTTTTGAACAGTTTAATTTAATTTTTGTTAGCTGTCATCATTAACGACATACAAGTGATATCAACCTACACTCAGCAGCAGAAGTCTGCGTACAAAAAACTTGTAATACTTTAATTGAAAAAATAAGTCATAATCTAGTGTGATAAACTTGATTTTTTTTTATTTTGTATATTAACTACATATAATTCTATTCACAAAACAGAAACAGTAGTTACAGAAAAAAATCAAAACTAAAAATTCTACAAATAACGGGTATGCACAAAAATCTGCGTACAAGTCAGGACAGTATTTATAAAAAATTCATAAATGAGATCATTGTTTCTATATTAATATGAGGTCGGATAACCTTTACGTTTAATGACCTCCCTTAAACGTTTAGGCATGGAGTGCACTAATTTCTTCGTTTCGTCCGAACTGATTTTGGCCCATTCCTCAATCGTAACATTTTTTAACGTTTCCTTCGACGTTATGTTGTGTCGCCGAATCCTGCGTTCCAGTAAATCCCAGAGGTGTTCGATGGGATTCAAGTCCGGCGATTGTGGAGGTGTTTTAAGTTGCTTTGGGGTATTGTATAGTAGCCAAAGCTTAGTGTTGTGGGCGCAATGTTTGGGGTCATTATCTTGTTGAAAAAAGTATTCGGGCCCCAAGCCCAAGTTTTCGATGCTAGGCTTCAAATTTTCTTTTAAAATGTCTATATACATTTTATGGTCCATTGTCGATGTTATGAAAACCAACCTTCCCACCCCTTTGGTGCACATACACCCCCAAACCATAACTCCACCACCTCCGTGTTTTACAGTCGCTTTCAAATTTTCGGGATTAAGGGCAGTATTAGGTTTTCTCCATACAAGTTGTTTACCCTTAATGCCGAAAATGCAAAATTTGCTCTCATCTGTAAAGAGAACTTTCTCCCAGAATTCAATGGGCTTGTCTAAAGAGTTTTTTTGCAAAGGCGATCCGCTTCTGACGATTGACCTCTGACACAAATGGCTTTTTTCGTGCAACGCGACTGTGATAGTTAGCTTTTTTTAACATCCTTCTCACCGTATCTTTGCTGATAGTTTAGTGAAATTCTTCTTGTACATTTTCTACTATTTTTTTTGCCGTCAGCCTAGGTTCTTTTCTAACCTGCTGTACAATTTTTCGCTTCTCTCGGTTTGTTAAAAGGGGTGGTCTACCAGATCGCGGACGTGAGAGGTCTTTATAATTATTAATTACTCTTTGAATGGAAGAGTGTGACCTGCCGACAGTTTCTCCTATTTTTCGAAAAGATTTTCCCTCTTTCCATAACTTTACAATAATTTTTCTCTCTCCCAATTCAATTTCCTTTCCTTTCGTGTCCATTCTAACTTTTAGCTTCTAAGCCTCTGCTAATATAATTGACACCGATTATCTTTTATTTAAATCGGAAAGCGTACATCGCCAACTACGTATTTAAGTAAATAAGTATATTTTGGAGAAGGCGTCTTTATTTGTACGCAGATTTTTGCATACGCATTATTTGGAGAATTTTTAATTTTAATTTTTTTTGTAACTAATATTTCTGTTTTATTGATATATAATACAGCATATTTTGTTAATAGAATTATATGTAGTTAATACACAAAATAAAAAAAAATTGAAGTTTATCACATTAGATCATGACCCTTATTTTTTCAGTTAAAGTGTTAGAAGTTTTTTGTACGCAGACTTCTGCTGCTAAGTGTAAATACGTTACATTCTTTCAAGTATTGTTAGCACATTTTAATTATTTTAAATTATCATAATTTTTTGTTTTAATTCTAAAGAAAAGAATTTATCCAAAAATTATAAACCAACAATATTTTCTTAAAATAAAATAAAGTATTTATTGGTAGAATTTTTAGATTTTAATAAAGCATTTGAGAACCATCTGTGATTTTTAACAACTATGAATGTCATTTCATTATTTAGATCAATGTCTATGATAAACGATAACAAATAATATATTAAGTACATAATATTTATCAATTAAGCTATTAAAACCACTTTATATTCAAAAGTGTTTAAAAGTATAAAAGACGACTATAATACTTTTATGGAATCGTTTAAAGTTAATCGATTCTATCGCGCATACATAACAGCATCTGTCAATATCGACATTCCTACTTTACCTATTTCACACTATGTTTATAGAACTTTTCCATTGTTGCAAGCTGAGATAGTTCATAACAATTTTACCACAACGACTTTCTGATAATTCCATTAAAATAATATCCATTTTACCATTTTAAACAATTTGATTCACTTTCTGTTAGCTGTCACCATCAACCACATACGAATCTGTAAGTGATACCAACCTCATTTACTTGCATTATTTCAATTATTTTTAGCACATTTTAATTATTTATTTAAAATGTACAAAATTGTTTGTTTTAATTAATTCTAAAGCGTATATAGTGGAATAATCGATTCGCATTAAAAAGAATCGTTTTATATTTTCTAAATAATTATCCGATTATTTGTGCATTTGTTTTAATTAAATTACAATCTGTTTAAATCTTACCCATATATACAAATTCAATCTTCAGTACATCATAACTTACACACATATTAAAAAACATTGTGTGAAATTAGATTTTTTAAATTTGAATTAAGAGGATTACATCACAATAACAATGAATACCATATTATTTAGAATCGATAATATTCGCCTAATAGAGCCGATAATACACCTGTTATTATATTCTGTACTTAATAATACGAAACAACCTGTAAAGTACCACCAAAACGCGCCCTCGTTGATAAATGGCGATAACCTACAGGTGGTCCATTGACATTGTAAGGTACACATTAACAGGTAGCGCACACCACACACGCACTCACTCACTCCAAATAAAGTGCACAAAACGTATACGGAAAATACGCACGGTACCGTTATACGTACAAAAAAAAGATCCAGGGGCATCCTGCCATCCATGGTTTACGTTTTATGTATACCGAGAGTCTTTTGTTCGCGATGTCAGGGTGACGACAGCTAACGTCACGGCGAAATACCACAACGGTGTTTATGAGAGGACACAATAGGGTTGTTATTATTTTCGACCAAAGAGGATTGACAAAACCAAAATTTACAACAGGTGAGAAGAGAAAGTCAATACATGGTATTTGATGTGGTTACAGGTGAAGAAGTTTTCGGTTTGAAAAGATGGTTTGTTTTGATTCGGTATTGTTACTGTGACAACCGTCAACTCCGATAAACCAGTAATACTAATGATATTTTATTTTCGCAATCTTTATACTATAAGAAGGTAAAATTTTGTGATCGTTGCAAAGTTGGGTTAGCTGTATACCAGGTAAGTATAAGGTATCGATGAAATGTATTTATATTTATTAAAAAACTAAAATGGGAGAGTTTTACCAAAGCATTCTCAAATCAGCTATGTCAAAAATGTCTTTAACAGGGCACTTAATACATTAGGGTGTTAAGCGTTTGAATTAAGTTATATAAGTGTTTCAATAGTACCAAAAGGATGGTTCTCAAATACATTTTTATGAAATGACTAAAATAAATTAGTTTACTCCTCTTCTGTGTGTGATATGCAGGTAAGTAATAAATTGATCAAAAAGTTTTCAAAAAATGTACTTTTCCCTCAATTTCAAAAGTCTTTTAGACTTAGGTTTAATGGACTTACTAGTGATAGGAGAAGTTCAAACAATACTTGAAACATTTGTACTAGAATATGCATTACTACGTGAATTAGATGATATAAATAATATGATCAGAAAGTTAAAGAACGGATAGTTGAAACCCGACTATTCGTGCGATTATCTGGTCTGCGAATTATCCGTGCTTTAATAACTTTTTTTTTAATTTCTTTCGATCAGTAGAAACTTGAACTGAAACGTTGATTGCAAGTAATAAGACAAGTGCACCGGAATATAAAAGAAGAAAAAACCGATAATAATAATAACAGTGATGTATTATGCCAACTCGTCTGGAAGCCATAATCTGATCTGACTTTGATAGAAGAGTCAAAAATCGACGTGCTTTTAAAAATATGAATACACTACCTCTCCGAGTTTACTCTTGCAATCAACTGCTGCTTGCATAACCAAAGTAATATCTTCCAAGATTCATAAAAAACTTATTAAGTAAAGTCGTACCTAAAGTAAAGTCGTACTAGAAGAAGAACAAGTTGCTTCAAAAAGTCTTTCTGCTTCTGGACAATACTTGCTCTCATCGTAATGAAGCAATTCTAGAGTCTCCATATAAACATTTCTTTGTTTTTTTCTTTCCACCTAATGTTACATCAATTGCACAACCAATTAGTGATGAGTCTGTTAGATGTTGTTGATTTGTTGTAGTTTTGGAAATCGTTTACAATCAAAGATGCAATTTTCACAGTTGCAAATGCATGAAGTGGAATGAATAAATAATGACATTGTTGGAAGATGAAAATATTGTCTTAGCATGTGATGAGGAAGAAACAATCAAATCTGAACTAATTGCATTAGTATAGAACGCCTATGAGTTTCGCCCTCGTCAGTTTATCATAATTTAAAAAGTTGCATTTACGTCATATTGAAAGTGAATAATGACGACAAATTGACGATTGTCATAGCCCATTAACGTCATATTTCGACGTTATTGGAGCGTCATAATTTAGATCATTCAAAAATGTAATTTTGCATATGAAGTTCTAGCAATGACGGTTTTGGATCTCAAAAGAAAACCATAATAGCAAACGGTCCCACATATCTACTCCATTAGGTAAAGGTACCACCGTCATACCGGCAGAATTAATCGCCATTCTACTTGCCGCTGACTTTATTGTCAGATCCAACTTGCAAGGTAAGACTTTCACAATTTATACTGACAGTGGAGAATCTATTTTAGCCCTGAGTAGAATAACTATTACCTTCAGGACTTATCAAGACTGTCACCTAACATTGGAGAAGGCCGCAGCACATAACTGTGCTTCACTTCAATGGATAAAAGGACACTCGATCTGTTTAGGTAATAAGCACGCTGATAGGCTTGCCAAGCGAGCTATCTGTTCACCTGGACCGTTAATCGTTCCGTCCGTATCAACTCAAATTGAGCTTATTAAAGATTTCACCCACAGGAAATTTACAGACTGGTGGGATAGAACAAAGGGCTGCTATCTGTCTACAGAACTGTTGTGTTATCCTTCAGCAAAGACAGCCTTGTCTTTCGTAAGACTCGGTAGAAGCGCCCTACGTGTTTTAACAGAACTCATCGCGGGTCACTGTAAGGTAAACCAGCATCTCTACAACCTTAACCTTGCTACTAGTCCCCTCTGTCGCTTTTGTCAAGAAAGCGAGGAGACTGTTCGACACATCTTGTGTGAATGCCCCACTCTACAAGATCTCAGAATGTGAGACTTTGGAGAGGAATGGCCGAGCACAGGTGGCATCAGGAACACACCTCTGAGCTGTATCCTAGCCTTCGGAAATTCCTTAGGCTGGTTGATGTAGCCGGAGAGAGTGTAGAAGTTTAGCGTACCCTCCGCTTTCCTACATACATACATACATAGCAAACGGTTCGGTGTATCAATTTGAAACAACTTTTCCCAAGATAAGCCACAGTTGTAAATTTGTAGGAATACCATCTATATTAAAACTTAAAATTAATATTGTACTACATTGTGAAGGGTTCATGTGAAGAAAACATTTAGGATTACGTTCAATTCCAAAATAGACAAGGTGCTTTTACAAAGTCGAGAATCTAATGGTAAACCTGGATGATATTAATGTAAAATATGCAATAATTTGGTTAAATTTGAATAGTCCAGTGTATAAGGTGTCGTAAAAGAGTTGAGTTTTTATGATTATGATTAGAGGGAAAGATTAAACACAATTCATTGCCATTAATCATTAAGGCATTAACAATTTGGGAAGAAATTGAAAGAAATCAGTCTGGTACCATGGTATCAAGTTGGGTTGGGTAAAACTTCAACTTCATGTCATCCTACATATTGAATTGAGCTTAGAAGGTTTGTTGTTTTGGATTAGATTTTTTGTTATATGAAGGATTTTATGAAGTTAAATCTTTTCTCCAAACCAACCCTCATACTTAATAATTTGAAGTTGGAGCTCAACCCTACTCAACCATAAAAGAAATCCTTCATACCATCCCACATATTGAATGGTATGAAATTGGAGTTCAATCCAATCCATAAGAAATAAAGTCAAAGACAAGAAATAATCACGGAGTATTCCCAAAAAACTTAGAAGATTCGTTAGAATGGGTGGGGTTTAGTTGGATTAAGCTCCAACTTCATATCATTCAATATGAAGAATGTTATATTGGATATGATCGGTTGAGTTCGTTGGGTTTGATTGGTAATGGTCGGTTTGGTTATGTTGGGTTGGGTTGAACTCTAACTTCACACCATTCAATATAAAGGATAGTATGAAGTTGAAACTCAACCCAACCCAATCCACTTCATCTCTTCAATGTCGCGCGCAGAATAGCACCTAAGGATATACAACAATTTTCACAACACTGTAATAAAAAGGCATAGTATATAGCATAGTAAGCTGCAGTAAATTGATTTTAACGGCTTTTCTAAAAATGTGGTATAAAATTTGACATCATATCGGACGTCTATATCACGCCACTTGTCACCCATCTCAAAATTGTTTAAAAAATGACGTCAATTATGACGCATATTATTGTACATAAGACGTCGCTGACCAACTATGACTAGAAATAAACGTCTAAATAACGTGGGACTGTTACCTAGGAGAGATCCAATGATAATGAGGCTTATTTATATCAGTTTCTTAACAACGACGATATAGTTGAGGAAGTATGGATTACCCTAGTAAAACGCAGCCTTATTTATCCAAAAATGAGAATAAGACGAAGAAAATGATAAGAAACTAGAAACACTTTTATCTGACTCTTGTATCTGGTTTACATTTTAAACCTGCACAAAATACACCAGATAATTAATATAAAAAAAATAGAAAATGTGCAACTCAAATCAAAGTAACAGACTTTTTTAAAAAAATATTTTACGTAGAATACATAAATATGTCTAAAGACAGCTTATTGTTAGTTATTTTCTTATTTTATTTTGTGTCCCTTCTGGTCCCATGGAAAACGGATAATCCGGGTTCTGCTGTTTAGGAAAGAGCTAAATAGGCCATAATCGAAATCTTTTTTAAATCCGAATTTTACCTTAATTTCATGGACAATGCGTCATGACAGCGTCAAAGTTCAACGGTTAAGCTGATAAAAATATTGGAATAACCCTTTTCAGAAATACACGAATAAAACATGTTAAATTGCATCTATAATTCTATTATGGAGCATCATATGATATGCCATAGGACTTCTTTCTCTGGATGTGTCTGAAGATATATTTAGTCACCACTGAATTGCAACTGGTAGAAAATCGGATCTTATCACATCTTTCTCGTGTTTGTCAACGTAATTCTTCATCAATAATAACATATCATTAGTTAATAATCAACACCATAAACTAACAATTTAGTCTCCCAGCAAATAAGAATGAGTCTATTTTATAATTGCCATTCATTATGCGGAGTAGAGTATGTCCTGGACATATCCTTGTCACGACGCAAGAATCAATGATGGCGATGTTCCTTAACTTTTTAATATGTGAACGTCTGAATATTATTGTTAGCCAATATGGTATCACAGACATTTAATCCTACGAATGTGATATATGTACAGTAGTATTAAAAGCTGTCCAATGGAGTCCTAAATGAAAGAATGGGGGATACATTAATTACCAAATATACATATATACAAAGATATCTTGTGATGTATTTATTTATTTATGTGATGATTTATAATAGCTTACGTTAACAGAATAAATTTTGAGATCTATGTCTAATCAGATATATACATAAAAACTCCAATTTATTACTTCTATTAATAGGGGTTAACTACAAATTATTACCAGATATTAATTATTAAAAGATATAGCAAGTGTATCTCCATACTAAGAAGGATTAAATTGGAAATGAATACAAGAGATTCTATATGGCAACTGCTCACATCATGTTAGTTAGACCACCACATTTTTGCAATCTTGACATAAATGATTATAAAGACTTTGTATAATACATCAATTTTTAGTACATATTACATACGAACACAAAAATACATGTACGAATACGTAAAAATACACCGCTAAATATTGATTGGAATCATTACAATGAACTGAAAATCTAAAACGTCTTCAGGATGAGAGGAATGTCCCAAACTCCATAAACGCTATCAATGTTAAAGATTGATTCAAAATGGAATTAAAGTGACCAGGTTAGTGAATTTAAATCAAATCGGATAGTCGAGAATCACATCATCAAAACCATTATCAACGTAGAGGTAGACGAGAGTTACACGGTATCGAACCCGGTTTGCGGCGAGATACACAATGTTATACCTACATTGGTATCTAGCCCTGGTGAGGTAGATGGACTGGACGAATCATTCTACGTGGAGTTTCAATCTACAGCAAAAGCGGAAACGACTTGTTAAAACATTACTGTTAATTTTCGGATTTAGAAGTGGTTTATTATACATTTAAGGTATTAGAATAATTTGCAATAAAAAAATTATGAGAACGATTAAAATTATAATTGTAAACAAACCTAATACTCATAAACTCAATAAAACTCGTTCTCTAGGAGTATACTTTTTATACTGTGTAAGTAAGGTCTAGATTGGTTATACTTTAGTTCTAGAAGAATTTAGCAATTTAGCGTTAAACAAAAATTACAACTAGAACTAACCCTAGACCTAAAAATAGAAACATTTGGGTTTAGCTATATGTCTCTTAAGATGACTGAATGGCATGTCTAGATTAGTTATACTTTCAGTTCCAGAAGATTTTAAAACAATCTAGAGTTAAACAAGAATGAAAACTTGAAACTAACACTAATATAAATAATGGACCTAGAACTAAAAAGTTTAGGTTTAGCCGCACGTCTTCAAACGCACTAAACCTAAACTTTTAACTATTATTTGGTTTTAAATTAGTATACACTTGTATCGAACTAAAACTAGAACTAACACTAGACTAATATTAGTTCTAGTCTAGTTCTACTGTTAATTCTAGTTTTATTTCAATACAAGTATATAAATTTAAAGCTAGCGATGTTACGGATGTGGGTTTAGCAGATGCGGATGTGGAACCGGATTCTTCAATTTTAATTTCATACTAACATTTTAATGAAAATAATATTTATATTACAATTATCTTATTTTATATCTTTTGTTATCGGCAATATGTAAAATCCGGTATTCTATAAACTAATTTTATATTTTGCCTAGGTATTCTATAAAATGCCAAATACTAAGCCGGCAATGTGTATAAAAGGCGCGAATATGATCCCTCGAGGGACCTAAAAATCAGGTCGTTATAAACGAAAATTAAAAAAAAAAGAATTAAATGTATTTAAATTAACTTGAGCGGTTTAATGATTATTAATTTTAATGAAATTAAGCAATTTGGGAGGAAATTGAAAGAAAGCAGTCTGGTATTATGGTATCTACTTGGGTTGGGTAGAGCTTCAACTTGATATCATCCCTCATATTGAATGGTATGAAGTTGGAATTCAACCTGACCTAACTTAATACTATCTCTCATATTGAATTGAACATAGAAGTTTTCTTATGTTAGATCAGGTTTTTTGTTATAGGGATGGTATGAAGAACCTAGACTCAACTCACCTAAAGAAGAAAATATCAACCTAAAATATGGAAGAAAAATTATGAAATACTTCCAAAAATGAAAAATTATTCTATATTTTGAGTATGATATGTTATGGTTGGGTTATTTTGGTTTTGATTTTTTGTTATATGAGGGATGGCATGAAGTTGAAGCTTAACACAACTTAATTATAGAAAGAAAAATCTAAATATTCCGTGGTTTTTTCTTTGATAGTTGGATTGAGTTGAGCTTCAACTTCATACCATCCCTTATATTTAATAATTTGAAGTTAGAACTCAACCCAACTCAACCATAAAAGAAAACCTTCATACCATCTTTCATATTGAATGGTATGAAGAATATCTCCAAAAATCTTTGAAGGTTCGTTAGATTGGGTTGGATTTGGTTGGGTTAGGCTGCAACTTCATATCATTCAATAGTTGGAATGTTATGGGTTGGGTTAGATATTTAATCAATGTTGAAAAAATTAAAACAATTGATTTTGAGTTTTCAAAGAGGGTTTTAGTTGTCAAAAGCTAAATTTTTGTTTATACATCTTTAGAGATGTTTTTCAGAAAATGCAAAAGAAATTGATTATATGATTTCCTTTTTGGTAGTAACCAAACTAAGAATATTTGACTTAAGCAAAATCGAAAAAATTGAAAATAATGATTTTTGTGTTTTTGAGAGAGTGTCAAGCATGTCAAAAGCTGGAAAAATATTGCCCGAGTGCGGTAAAATAAGTAATAGATACTAAATGAGACGTTTCCCAGAAAATACAAACATATTTGATTATGAAATACAGTGTGTCCCCGGATTGTGTCCCCGTAAGGTATAATTGACGGTAAAAATTTGAATTCAAATTTCATGTTTTGCAATTAAAGTGTGGATGTCATAAAACAAAATATAACCTCCTCAAAGTACCAAAGTTAAAGTAAAGAAGTTTGTTAACGGTTGCAGGTAAAGTGGTCTTTCTGATAAATGTACAACAGCAGTTGATTAAGATATAAATTGTTTGTTATGATAAATTATAACGATATGCCAATTTTACCACATAGAAAAAAAATTGTGCTTTTCCTTGTATTTTCTAACTAATATTCCGTTCTAGAATAAAAACAATTGATAGAACAGAGTAAATAGAACTGATAATTATCATATTTTAGCATAGCTTTACAACATAAAACATTTATAGTCTAGTGCTATAGATTGCAGAACATTAGTTCCAATATAGTTTTAAGGTAATTTGAGGAAAATTTTGATTTTAGTGGATAAAAAAACGGTTAAGATAGTTACAAAATTTTCGGAAACTTGCAAAGTGGAAAATAAAATTAAGGAAAAGAAAGCTTTTAGATGAACATGATGCGGAGTCGATTGTTACAGTAACAAACGCAATTGCTTACGGTAAGGTATCATTCAGAAAAGTGAACTACTCTTTTTCTGAATGATACCTAAAATAAAATGGTAATAATAAACCATCCTAAAATGGGATTTAGTCAATATAACTAAATCCCATTTACAAAGAATTTATCGAGAAAGTAAAATATTGCCGTATAAACCAAAATCTTTTCAAGGTTTTTTAACCACACTATCGAGTTAGGTGATAAAGCAAAGTGTTTAGATTTTTATTTGTGGCTTCGGTATAAAAATTTGAAAGACAGAACATTTTTAAAAACAAAATATATTCGGACGAAGCATCGCTCACTACTAATGGAGTGGTTACATCACAAAATTGTCGATTTTGGTCAAAGACTAATCCGCATTCAAGCAAAGCTTGTAAACGCTAGTACTCCCAAAAAGTGAATGTGTGGTGTGTTGTTTCGTGGGACACCGATATTTGTAAGTTACAGAAAATTGTTTATTTAATTCCATATTCTACTTATTTATTAAATTATTTAAATACATGATTTTAAAATAATGGATTGGTAGATATAATGCGCAGCCACGACCGCAAAGAAGTCCGGATTTATCTATTATGAATTTTTATTTTTGGGGTTAAGTAAACCAAAACGTGTGCCCTGAAAATGTTAATAACAATTTAGACCATTTAAAATAAAATTGAAACTGTTAGTTGAGAAATTCCGTTGGACCATATTAGATAAAGTTATAAACAACGCCGGAAAAAAAGGTGAATTATGTGTTAGTGTTGGTGGTGGTATCATTAAATAAGCTTTTATAATTATCATAAAAGCTTTTAGTTTAGATCGATAATGTTTGTTAATCTAACGATTTAAACATCTGCATTTTGCCTTTATATCCTAAATTAATAAACTTCTTGCGCCAACTTTGGCACTTTGAGAACATTTGACGTATAACTTAGTTATATTTTGTTTTATGACATCCAGACTTTAATTACAAAAGATGAAATTTGGAGACACACTGTATATTAATTAAAACGGTCCTAATGCACCAAAAACAATCTTTAAATGCACAGCTAAATCTGGATGTTTCTAGTTCAATGTCTAATGTTAGTTCTAATGATAGTGCTTCTCAAATGATTTAATAAAAATTATTTGTTAATATCGACCACTGACCAGACCGGAGCTCCGTTAAAATATATGCGGATGCGGATTCTCAAAGCAATGCGGAGTATCCGCAGTTGCGTATGCGGATATCCGTTACATCACTATTTAAAATCGAATACTAGCTAAAAGTAGCGCTATACCATCAGTAAAATTAGCACTAGACCTACAACTAAAAATTTGGGTTTAGCATACGTCTCTTAAGACGGCTGAACCCTAATGTTCCTAGTTTTATGTATAGTGTTAGTTCTGAAGCTGTATTATAGGTCTATTATTAGTTATACTTTTAGTTCAAAAAGAATTTAAAACAATGAAGAGCTAAACAAAAATTAAAACAAGAACTAACACTAGACTTAGAACTAGAAAGATTGAAGTTTAGCTGTGCGTCCTTACACGCATTGCTAAACCGATCTTTCACCTCAATCTTTCTAGTTCTAGGTCTAGTGTTAATTCCAGTTTTAGTTCGATACAAGTAGTGTTAATACCAACACTAAAGCTAGCACTAGACCTAGAACTAAAAACATTTGGGTTTAGCCACAAGTCTTTTAGGATGGTTAAACCCATATGTTTCTAGTTCCAATCTATAATGTTAATTTTAGTTGTAGTATTAGTTTTGAGATGAATTCTGCAACTCTCATGATTTTTATACGACTTGCCTTTTTTTGCATTATGGTTTCTATTTCTCTTGATACAGGCCATGTAATAATCCCATTCGTCCTAATGCTTTGGAAATATGTGAATTGCACGTTGCGCAGTATCTCTGTTGGTAGGTTACAATGTATAACAATATTCTCAATACAATATTTTTGACACGATATTTGTACCTTGATCAAGCTTGACAGTCTCTATATATTGGTGATCTTGCTTAGTTACGAGTTAATCCAAATACTTAAATTGACGCTATTCTAATCTCATTTTTCCTAAAAATACCTTAACCTCATTGTTATGTTTAATATTGTGTACTTGCAAGAATCTAATTTAGGTTTGGCAAGCATCTCGGCAAAAGTAAGCATATTAGTGTTAACCTAATTATAAGGGTATTGTTATTGTCAAATATTGAATACCTTAAAACTGTTAATAAGTCATAATTCTTCCTTACTTGTAAAATAACGTTGAAAAACTGTAACATTTCGCCAATACACAACATTTGCAAACTTTGATATATTCGAAACATAATTTATTGATGCTAAACTAACAATAAATATTATTTTAATTGAAGGAAAAAAAATATTTGTAATAAGAGGTGTTTTAATTAAAATTATTGATTACTTCTTATTACTATAACATTTTGCACCACCATTATTAATCAATATTGTTCGTTGATACAATATAGTTGTTTGTAAACTACGCGCAATCCAGGTTAAAGTGCACCAAAGTGCAAACCTTTTTGAGCGAAGATCTTAACGATCACCTCGATTATAAGTAAATAACTCATATTGAAGAACATTACACTTAGTAAAACCTGCAAGTCTTTCAACATACAAACAGATTAAAGTAACTTGAAAGAAGACCGAGAGGTATCTGCGTTCTAAAAGCACTAACCCAGATTTGGGGAAAGTTAAAGCCGCGCTACGCGACATATTTAAAGTAGTTAGCTAACGGAGCGTGAAAGGGGGTTGTCTTGTTTACAATTATTATGGTCAGTGGGTAAAATTCTCCACTAAAGCCACTACATACACAAAGATCCATTCACCGCGTTGGAAACGTGTCACCAGGATTTGCAACTCGTTCTCTCGAGGACCTGTTGCTACCCTTCCAAACGCTTAAAGAGATTACCAAGAATTTGCCTATTTTAGATTTGTACTGTGTGTATAATCGATACAGCGCGGTTCGTTTTGAGCGAATATAAAAAGGATTTTATCGGCGGGTAAAAGTCATCGTATCGAATCGACGGCTTCCTTTCACATTTTAAAAGGGATTTGCAAAATTACTTTAAGAAAGAGAAATTTTCGACACAATTTTTATGATCAATTCGGACTAATTAGCGAAAAAAGAAAATTATGATGATCATTTTGAGCATATTAAAGTTAAAACGGAACGAAACACACACGATTTCAGCGATGGTATTTAGTTCCTCGGACGAGATTCTTAAGTCCATTGTGTGGTAAACTATCACCGATTGCAATGTGAGTAAAAGAGGTAATTTTACAGTTACCCATTGAGGTAGACCGCACAGATTCGAAAAGTCTTTTTTTTTTCGTTTATAGCAAGGAAAACTGGGATGCCGAAACTGCGGTTTACTATGATCCATGTGACTTATGGTATATAATGGGGATATAGATTCTGCAGGTTTCATCGATCGAACATCCTCAGGGCTATAAAGTACGTTAGTTTAATTATTTGGTGATAAAGAAAAGTTATATATATATATTAATAGTTTATGAGAAAATGTTTGAAAGAGTTATTATATTAAATATTGATGATTCTCAACCTAAATTCTAAATTCGTTTGACCCATTTTTCGTATAAAGATAACCTCAAAACAGTCGCGACATAAATATCTAACGCGATATGGGAAATAAAAGATTTTTTAAAGTATGGAGATTAAAGTTGAAGGTGTTGTAATATTGTAAATTTAGGCGCGAATAAAAGAAGGGGTAGATTTGAAAGTTTCGAGTAACCATCGGGCAGTTCAGGCGGAAAATACTGCGCGAACTTTCAGACGCCCTCTTCTTTTCTCAACGTGCATTTCTTTATTCGGACAACAAAGAGAAGAAGGCGTCGCGACGCCGCCACTATCCCGTCGTCAAGAGACGCGATCAAATAGACAAATAAAATAAAAAATATATATAAACTACGACGGTCGGGCCGCTAATTCTCGCGATCGCGGCCGTACGCGCGCGAATTTCGATTATCTTATTTCCATTATTATGCTTGAAATACAGAGTAGAAGTTTCGAAATTATCCATTCCATGGTTATATGTAACTAGACGTAACGACCATCGATCGCGTCGACGTCGACCGCTTTGTTCGTCGCGACGGTGACGTTGACGATTTTGTTGGTCGATTGTTCGAGTGAAATAGAGTGGAGGGTCGGAGCGCGGGTACGTTCCGTGAAAGCAGCGCACGGTGTAGCCGAGCGATGACGTCAGCGGAGTGAGAAGGAGCGAACTATCACAACATGGGAGCGAGGGAGATGGATACAGAAGAAACTTGGAGGAGTGGGGAGACCGAGGGACCCAACCTAACCATACCCCGGCCGGTACGCGAATCGATCCGAATGCCGGAATAGAGAGAGAGAGCGAGTATGTTTTATGCATGGTACCGCTTGGCAAGCCGGCCGCGAACGACTGAGTCACTGTAATTGATAATAAGTTGGCGATTGCCGTATATACACACGTATAGGACGCTTGTGTGCGAGTGGGACACCAAACTTGTTCGATATTTCGCGTGCACACAGTTTGAAATACGCTGACCACGGGTCTTCAAAGCGTCAAAGAAAACGATCGAAAACGTTGGGAAAACCGGGGGGCTTTGAAAAAAAAATGTCTCCGCGAAAACGATGGTGGCGCCTCACCTACACATTTTTATACATTATTATTATTATCATATTATTGAAATTAATCTTTCTTGCCATTTTCAGTTATAACAAAAGCAAAACGTTTCAATCCTTTTATTTTATTTCCGGTTTAGATCATCTTCAAAAACTTTGACACATTCTCAAGTTCCTGAAGATGATCTAAACAGGATCGAAACCGGTAAAAAACAAAATTACGAATAGTAATTGTAAACGGGACGACACAAAACGGCAAGACAAGTTAAAATGGAACGAGAACGTACAATAAAAAGAGTTTCATTGAATGTTACAAAAATAATCTAACATTTTAAATATGAATATAGTGGTCTATATATAGAGGAAAGCTATATAGATCATTCATTAACTTATTGTTTATGTTTAAATTTGTCTATCTCAAATTATTCGAGTAAGATCTAGCTATTTAACTTTTTTGAAGTTACGTATTAAAGATATGTCGACTATTATCATAGTCGTAGTCGATGTTATACTTGTATTCATTTTTATGTTGGTATACGTTTAATGAATATATATTATTGTGTTCATTAATCCTTTTTGCTGGGTTTCTTCCTATTTGACCAATATATAGAACATCACACTTTATATTTAATGGAATAAACGCTACTTTTATTTAAGATAGGTTCTTTACTTCTATAATTAGATACTAAATCTATAATCTTGTAGTTACTTATATAACCGATGATGATGTTATTTTGTTTTTGTTGGTAAATAACCAATTAAAAATTTATTTGCAAAGAAATAAAAATATCAGTTTGTGTAATTAAGAAAGAAAAGTACAAAAATGTCAAAAGTTCCTAGGTTTAGTATTAATTATACTTTTATTTCCAGAAGAATTTACAGCAATCAAGTATTGAATGCCAAAGAAAACTAGTACTAGATCTAGTGTTAGTTCTAGTTTTACTTTGATACACGTGTATAACAATTTAAGACTGAGTAACAACTAAAAATAGAAATCGAGCTAAACACATACGCTACTGCTAATAGTAAACCTAGTACGAAAACCATTTTAGTAGGTTTAGTCGTACTTCTCTTAAGACGAAACCCGACAGTTCTAGTTTTAGTTTGATATAGGTACACAACAATTTAGGGCTAAATAACAACTAAAAATAGAGCCAACACTTACGATAGAGCTAATACTAGATCTAGACGGAAAAGATTTAAGTTTAGTCGTACCTCTCTTAAGACGAAATTCAACCCAACTCATCATAGCTGCAAAATTAACAATAGACTTACAATTAGAAACATTATGGTTTAGCAATCCAATAAAACGTATTGCTAAATCCTAATGTTTCTAGTTTAAATCGGAAACGTTGGGAAAACCGGGGGGGCTTTGAAAAAAAATGTCTCCGCGAAAACGATTATGGCGCCTCACCTACACATTTTTATACATTATTATTATTATCATATTATTGAAATTATTCTTTCTTGCCATTTTCAGTTATAACAAAAGCAAAACGTTTCAATCCTTTTATTTTATTACCGGTTTAGATCATCTTCAAAAACTTTGACATATTCTCAAGTTCCTGAAGATGATCTAAACAAGATCGGAACCGGTAAAAACAAAAGTATGAATAATAATTGTAAACGGGACGACACAAAACGACAAGACAAGTTAAAATGGAACGAGAACGTACAATAAAAAGAGTTTCATTGAATGTTACAAAAATAATCTAACATTTTAAATATGAATATAATGGTCTATATATAGAGGAAAGCTGATCATTCATTAACTTATTTTTTATGTTTTAAATTTGTCTATCCCAAATTATTCGAGTAAGATCTAGCTATTTAACTTTTTTGAAGTTATGTATTAAAGATATGTCGACTATTATCATAGTCGTAGTCGATGTTATACTTGTATTCATTTTTATGTTGGTATACGTTTGATGAAGATATATTATTGTGTTCATTAATCCTTTTTGCTGGGTTTCTTTCTGTTTGACCAATATATAGAGCATCACATTTTACATTTAATGGAATAAACGCTACTTTTATTTAAGATAGGTTCTTTACTTCTATAATTAGATACTAAATCTATAATCTTGTAGTTACTTATATAACCGATAAAAATTTATTTGCAAAGAAATAAAAATATCAGTTTGTGTAATTAAGAAAGAAAAGTACAAAAATGCCAAAAGTTCCTAGGTTTAGTATTAATTATACTTTTATTTCCAGAAGAATTTACAGCAATCAAGTATTGAACACCAAAGAAAACTAGTACTAGATCTAGTGTTAATTCTAGTTTTACTTTGATACACGTGTATAACAATTTAAGACTGAGTAACAACTAAAAATAGAAATCGAGCTAAACACATACGCGACTGCTAATAGTAAACCTAGTACGAAAACCATTTTAGTAGGTTTAGTCGTACTTCTCTTAAGACGAAACCCGACAGTTCTAGTTTTACTTTGATATAGGTACACAACAATTTAGGGCTAAATAACAACTAAAAATAGAGCCAACACTTACGATAGAGCTAATACTAGATCTAGACCGAAAAGATTTAAGTTTAGTCGTACCTCTCTTAAGACGGAATTCAACCCAACTTATCATAGCTGCAAAATTAACAATAGACTTACAATTAGAAACATTATAGTTTAGCAATCTAAAATCCTAATGTTTGTAGTTTAGATCGGAAACGTTGGGAAAATCGGGGCTTTGAAAAAAAATATCTCCGCGAATACGGTGGACTACCCCACCTACACATTTTTACACATTATAATTATCATATTATTGATTATTCTTTTTTGCCATTTTCAGTTATAACAAAAACAAAACGTTTCAGTTCTTTTATTTTTTACCGGTTTAAATCATCTTCAAAAACTTTGACGTATTTTCAAGTTCCTGAAGATGGTTTAAACAGGATCGAAACTGGTAAAAAACAAAGTATCCATTAAATATAGAAATGAAATGTTTTATTGTTATTATCGCTTACTTTTAGGCAGTGATGGGCGACATATAAATTCCCGGTGGGTAGGTATTTACATATTGGGTATTTATCCAGATATTTACCAAAAATTTGGTAAATAAAAAATTTAAAATTTGTGAAAAAATTTAAAATTTGTGAATAAATTTTAAATTTTAAACAAAAATCAAAAAACAAAAATCATTTTGTGTAATTAGTAAATTAAAATATAAAAATGCCAAAAGTTCCTACGTCTAATATTAATTATATTTTTAGCTCCAGAAGAATTTACAACAATCAAGCACTGAATGCCAAATAAAACTAGAACTGACACTAGACCTAGAACTAGAAAATTTCTATCTTGAATTTTCTTTCTTGCATCTTCAGAGTTTATAAGTTGTAACTTTTATGGTTTCCCTGGTAATAATAACTCGCAATATAGGAAAATTGGTATAATAATGTAACCATAGCTACGAAACAACTATGCATTTGCACTGTCCCACATAAAATGCAACATATGTCATTGTACAGGTTTTGGGTAGTTTTGTTAACAAGAAGATAAAATTCGGCAGTTTCTAAAACTTGATATTCTTCTGTATTTCTGATTATTTTGCCTTAGGAGATGACCGCCAAAAAATTTTCAATTATCAACTAAAATGAATGAATGTCTGTATAAATTTTGATATCCACGTTTTTTCATTAAATTAACTATAATAACAGAATTTGCTACACTAAATTCAATTATTACTAATTTTTATCATCGTTTAAGTTATTGGATAGAAATTTCTAGAGGAATATTTCAAAATTTGATATATAAAAATCACTTGTGTTTTGTCGCTTGAGTAGTGAGCATACTGAGAAGAAGGTTTAAGTAAGCTTTGATTTTTACTAGATATGAGGTGTTTCATAAATAAGCATGAAAAGTATTGCACTCTCGTTTTACATCAATCTTAACATAAACACAATTTTAGATAGAACAATTCTACTATTTCTTTAAATAAAATTGTTAAAATTATTATACACGTTCTAATTTTTTGGTGGTCGAACATAGTCTTCACAAATAATATAATCTTCCACTAGTCGACCACAGTGGACAAATACTAAAGTGGTAGTTTATGAAAGGTTTTCAGGTTGTTGATTGCTTCTTAAACTACGTAAAAATTTCTGAAAATCGGAAGTATTTAAAATCTACAATAAACAGATTTAAGAAGATTGCCCTTTCTAGTTGAATCTAGTTGATTCTACTTAACACCATTAATAGATTTTTCAGAAAAATGTCGAAACAAATCAATAAAGTATTGTATATATATATATAGATATTCAGAAACACCTATAACAGATGTTATTGACGTAATTCATAATGATATGGAAATAAGAGAAGCATCTCGAATATTCAAATTCCCAAAACTAATCGTGCAGATAGGCTTAAAGGCAAAAAATTGGAACTTTGTGACGACATCTACCATTCTCAGTCAAGAAGAGGAAAAATATATTTGTGGCTGAAGCATTTATCCAAAACTCCAGTCTTGGAGCTCTTGATATCGACCGTTTCAAAGACCACAAGTCTTTGGAGAAGTAGTTTAGGGCATTTTGTAAATAATAATTGTGTTTCGAAAATCAATACGAAAATAGTTTAAAAAACTGAACTACTTTTTAAGCCGAAATAATCGCAAAGACTTTTGAAGACCCTGGTCAGGTGTTGAATGGTGATGGACCCGTGTTTTCGATGTTAAAGAGAACGGGAAAATGGAAAGATAATCTGTAAGAATCGAGAAGAAAAAGAATTCATCGAAAAAAGCACGAAAATTGAGCGTTGAGGACAAAAAGAGAGAAATTTAAAAAAATCCAGAAAAACAGAAAATGGTCCGAATGTGATGAAAAATTGCTTAGCGATGTTGAATAAGACAATGTTTCTTTTAGATTGATTTATTATGTTTATAGGTTTTGATGTCATAATTTAGCTTTTTTATTCCTAAATAAAGTGGTTATGTTGTTAATGAGCATATGTTATTGGTAGACCAAACATATATAATTTTTCTCTCAACTTAGTTACAATTTACAGAAATTTTAACACAAATGTTAAAAAATAAACTGACTGTAACCTAAAGAACTACCGGTCGACCACTGGACTTATACTGGTCGACTAGAGGGAGGATATAGTCGAGTACTGGCACATTCAGTCCTTTTGAACCATTCTGATGATATTTATAATTAATACTAGACCTAGGAACTTTTGGCATTTTTATACTTTTTTTTACTAACTACACAAACTGATATTTTTATTTCTTAAACCTACAATGTTTGAATAGGTGTACAACAATTTAAGACTGAATCACAACTAAAAATAGAGCCAACGAACCAACAATTACGCTAGAGCTAATACTAGATCTAGAACGAAAAGATTTAGGTTTAGTCGTACCTCTCTTAAGACGTAATTCAATCCAATTCAACCTAGCTTCAGAAGTAACACTAGGCTTAGAACTAGAAACATTAGGGTTCAGCCGTTTAAAAAGAAGTACGGCTAAATCCTAATGTTTCTAGTTCTAGGTTTAGTGTTAATACTAAAGCTAGGTTGTAGGTCTAGTATTAGATAATAATAGTTAATAAATAACTATTATTAATGCTTTTTATTAAAAAGAACGTGTATTATTAATTATTATAGATTAAAAAAAGGAACCTTACTTTTTTAGGGGGCTTTGTCTTTGTTGTACTTTTTTTAAATTTTAATTTTAATATGTATTTAATTATAAATATCTCAAAATACTCATCTTGGGTAAACACCCTCGTTTAGAGTATATTCCCTTAAAAATAAATACCCGTGTATTTAACAACACTGCTTTTATGGAACTTAAACGTTCAGTTATTTATATTTAAACCAAACATACTAATCACCGATAATTATAAAACTATTAAAATTAATTTGTTTACTACAAAAACCGTTTTGAAGAATTCCAACAATTTAAGAAAATCATATTCTAAATTCACACTTGATTGGAAATAGTCGAATCCATAAAAACTTTTTGCCCCAACTTGTAGTTAGTTAGTAATCGATTTTACCTTGATTTAACTTTATGTACGCTGCGCATCAAAATGCGTCAATTCAATTCAATTTATAATATAAAATCATCAAGGAAAGTTAGTCTTAATTAAAATCTCTTCTAAGTTCGCCCAGAAATAGTATTACTTCAAAACATTATCAACACTACAGAAACTTTAAGCTATTTAATCGAGCTTAACTTGGTATGTTAAAAAAATATAAAATCATTTTTTATTTTTTGTTTTGGTGCGCTTAATTAGGGTTATTTTTATTAATAAGTTGGTACCACCATTATTGTGCAACATAAATAGCTGACGTCAAGGACTTTTCTATACTGCGCGTTTAATATTTTCTTAAAAGGTTACACAGCGAGCCGTCTCGCGCTAGATTCAATTCCGTGTTTATCCGGAATCGTTAGTTGCTTTTAGATGTTTCTAACTATCCCTTAACTATGCCTCAAAAGCAAAGTCGTTATAACCTACTAATTCACGCCATTACCGTGAGGGTGAGGAACGGTCGTTACGAAAGCGATCGGTCCGTCGCTTGTTTGACGACCATTAAGGTAAAGCAGCGACCTCTGCGACGGCCTCTTGCCTAACGACGACGACGAGTTTCGGGGAATTTGCTCTTATTTAGTTTCCCTATCGGCCGCGGCGTGCGCGAAATCAACTACGTATCCAACTGACCAACAACTACTTTAGCATAAGGGGTACAGCTACTTTGAATTACAACGAATAACGACGCACGTCGTGACGCCTTTTCATTTCGTGACGGCTACACATAAAACATATCCAAAGAACTAACCATCAACCATAAAAAAAATTAAACCGTCCTTAAATCTTTCTTAAATCAATATTTTTTTATTATAATCACTTTAATTAAGTCGAAGTTAAACTGAAATGTAAATGTTAAAATGATGTTGGAAGGACTTTGTACAAACACCTGTTTGGTGGCTCGTCGGTAGTTTTGCATGCATACATATGTCGGAACGTTCGCAGACGATCGACGACTATTTGAGACCGCCGAAGACGAAAAGGCGTCGCGACGGCACGCGAAACGTCCTGTGAGAAATTTGAACCATTCGAGTGGGTACCTTATCTAATCGTCTTATCATGGATAAAGACTCGAAAATATCCCGAGGTTGTCGTCAGCTATTTTTTAACCACTTGTTGTTCATATTTGTTTTAATTGTTTAAGCTTTTTCTTACAAAAAGTTTTTTGAACTTTTTAGACTCGAAAAAAATCATATATATCATCTTATCCATATATAAGAACAAGAAATTTTAATACTAATTAGGAAAGATTCGTAATGATGAGAAATGTGTGGAAGAGATGGATAAGGAATGTGCTAAAATATGTATACGATGAATAAGGATTGAGTCGTCCAAGTATATGGTTTGAGCTAAATCACGTTTGATAAGCGTGAAAATAGCAAAATCATTAAAGATGGGCGAAAAATGGGAATGAGTCGGAAATAATTAAAACATGAAAACGTTGGATCTAAACTATGTAGCTTTTTGGATGTAACTTTTTAGATTTAACTTTGATAAAATTATTCTATTTTAATGTTGATTTTATTAATTATAAATGATTCGTAATGATAAGATATATGTGGAAGAGATGAGATGATGGATAAGGAATGTGCTAAAACTTGTGTACGATGAGGATTGAGTCGTCCAAGTTGTTATACGTATATGGTTTGGGCAAGATTACCTTTGATGTCCGTAAAAGAAGAAAAATCATTAAAGATGGGTGAAAAATGGGAATAACGACGCAATTAATTGAATGATAAAAATGTTGATTTTTTGAACTCTTTTAGGTTCAAAAAGTCATATAAATCATCTTGTCCATACAAAGGAATAGAAATCTTTCTAAAAAATGATTTTATTAATTAGAAAAGATTCGTAATGATAAGATACTTGTGGAGGAGATAAGATGATGGATCAGGAATGTGCTCAATTATGTTTATGATGAATATGAATTAACTCGTACAATGTTGGATATAAATTATGTAGCAATGTTATACATAATACAGAAACAAAATACATAAATAAAATGCATATTTGAAAAGACACAACACAGCAAGAGGCATCTATTAAATTAACATAACATATATCATAATATGTTATGTTAATTTGGAAATTTATTTTTGAGTACACGATTTTTGAGAGTGTCGGCAATTTTGTCTCCTTTGCGATTTTTTTTTTCTCAAAAACTATGTGACGAAAAAATTTCAAATTTGAGTTGGTGATAACCCGATGTGTTCTTAATGTGGGACATATTTTATTTTATCGATATTCCATATAGTTTCGCCGAAAATCGCAAAATGTGTTTAATAATGTTGTATGTCGGATTCCGTTATCAGTTTAAGGAGCCCTTAGTTTGCTAAGGGCTCCTTAATTTTTTAAGTGCGTGTTAATGGGAATACAAGTTAAAGAGAAACAGAAATAACACTCCGGGGAGAGGGGCTCATTAGGGATGCCTAATTTTGAAAAACTGAATACGGATTCCGACAAACGACATTCTGTAACAAATTTTGTAAAAATCGCGTTAAAGTTTTCTAAAATAATAAAATTAAAATTATCTGCGAAACTCTTTGGAATATCGATAAAATAAAATATATCCCACATTAAGAACATATTGGGTTACCACCAACTCAAATTTTAAATTTTTTCGTCAACTAGTTTTTGAGAAAAAAAGTCGTAAAGTAAACAAAGTTGCCGGCACTCTCAAAAATCGGGTACTTACTTCAATTGACTCGCGATAAAAGAAACACATCCGATCCGAATATTTTCAAATTAACCTATAATGCACATAAATGTTCACTAATCACAATAAACTTTACCACAATTTTTTTCATCTAGCGGTTTCGAAGATATCGATCTCTAAAGTGATGGGCCTTGACATATAACAATAATAGTCTTCAAACACCCAGTTAATCTCAAATATCTTTAGGTCTAGTGTTAATTATAGCTGTAATTCAGCTCTTTAAGACACCCACATAATCTCAACTCCAAAATTTATTTATGTTATGAAGATTGTTGACTCGATTGTTTATATATGTAATGTACCAGGCTGGTCAAAGATAGCAGAACGCAAAGATATATATAGTATGTCACCAAGTCGGGTTACAAAGAAGAAAAAAATTACTGACAGACGAAATATTATTCTAGTTTTCAGACACACAGTTAAACGCAAATATCTTTAGGTCCAGTGTTAGTTATAGCTGTAATTCAGCTCTTTAAGACACCCACATAATCCCAACGAAAAGAATTAAAACAATCTAAAGTTAAACAAGAATTAAAACTAGAACCAACACTAGATCTAGAACTACGAAGATTCAGGTTTAGCCGTGCGTCTGAAGACGAAGACGAACTGCTAAACCGCAACTTCTAAAAACGATTAATATAAAAATATGTAGGACGTCCAATTTAAAATAAGAAGGATAATCTGATTTAAACTTTGAATGAAATTGACGCTAGATTTTGGCTACCCTGTATAAATTTGAACCAATAGAACTTGGTTAACAAAACCACTAGACCGTACTTAATAGGTTTGTCATAAAATTTTATTCATGAAACACTGTTTATGCCAATACGATTTTTTTTCGTTTCTATTTTTTGTGCTGCTGTCATTCAGCCAATTTCAATAAAATTTTAGAGGGGTGTAGGCACCCATAAAAGGCACCCAAAAATATGAGAATATATATATCGTGTAATTAAAAAAAAAATATAATCATAACGTCACACTTTTCTGAGACACTCTGTATAATCAAAAATAATTTCCTGAAATGCGGTTTGAGATACAGTACTAGCCTGCAAAATAACAAACTCTTAACTTAATTAATAACTGAGCTTTGGAGAACGGGAGCTGAGCTGAAGAACCCTGTATAAAAATGGAAATAATTAGTTATCTTCTATAGTTAGAATATAATGTTCGTGTGAATTTAACATATTTGATGCATTACTTATGCCAAGATAAGTTTAAAGATAACTCGATCCGGGGAAGAATAAAACAATTTAACGCTTTGCTTAATATTATAACATTGTCGTAATATTCCTGATGTTAGTCTATTATGAACCGTAGATGTTGAAACTTTGATATAAGAAGCCAACAAACGAATTGTACGTCGATTATGTAATAATAACCGACTGTATTACGGCCGTTTCAATTTTTCTGCATTTTCGACCAACGCCTCGTTTTTCCATGAATTTCCGTCTGCTACTGCAGTACATCAAAATCATCGGGTAATGATTCGAACTTAATGCCAAATACGGCTTACAATTTGTATGGAAATATTAAATTATGTCGCCATAATCTTAATTGTCTTTTTTAAGTTTCCTATCCTTACTCAATTCTAGTAATGCATGATAAACAGTTTGTCTTGTGTTGTCGTTTAAGCAGGATTGCCAGATTACACACATAAAATCCCGTGAGCCTTGTCATAAAAAATCGGGAGGTGTTGAAATTTGTTTAAGAAAGAACAGGGAAACGATGATAGTTCAACGAAACGAGATCAATCTTAGGTCCAATACATTTTATAATATATGTAAACACCTTGCCTGATTGAGGACTTAGTTGATGAATTGATCAACCGTTGGTATTGTATACTGACGATACTTCCTTGATAAGTTGAGGAAATGCAAATCTTGAAGACAAAATCGTTAATACCATAGAGTGCGATGAGAAATGGTTTGGTACAAATAATCTTAAACTAAATACCAGTAAAATCGAGATATAATAGAACATACAATAACGAATGCAAGTGATGGGATCATGGTAACATACGCAGGAGAATTGTCTGTCGATACGTCAAATTCCTTGGTGTGTTAATGCATTTAGCTTCTAACATGGCCAAATATGTTCACCTTATCCAACTATTAAGCCATTATTAAGATATCTGCTGGTCTCATGGAACTTTTTCTCGGCGATGAATAAAGCATTCCTACTATAAAAGAAATGCGTTGGATCTATCTACGATTTAAAATATATCAAACTCTTGGAAAGTATATTTTAAGCAAAATTCAACCCAACTTAGCTTCAGCACTAACATCAGACCTAGAACTAGAAACATTAGGGTTTAGCCGTTTAATGAAACGTACGGCTAAATCATAATGTTTCTAGTTCTAGGTGTAATGTTAGTTTTAAAGCTACGTTGCAGGTCCAGTATTAGTTATACTTTTAGTTTCAGAAGAATTTACGATAATTCTGCACTTAATAGTAATTAGAACTAGAACTAACACTAAACCTAGTACTGGAAAGTTTCGATTTAGCCGTGCGTCTGAAGACTAGGTTCTAGATCTAAAGACTGCGTTGTAAGTCTAATATTAATTATACTTTTAGTTTCAGAAGTAATTAAAACAATCTAGAGTTAAAGAAGGATTGAAACTAGAACTAACACTAGACCTAGAACTAGAAAGTTTCGATAACCTGAATCTTTCTAATTCTAGGTCTAGTGTTAATTCTAGTTTTACTTCGATACAAGTATACAATAATCTAAAGCCAAATAACAGTTAAATTAGAGCTAATACCAAAACTAAAGCTAACACTAGACCTAACATTTGGGTTTAGCCTTAGTGTCTTAGAATGGCTAAACCCAAATACTTCCAGTTCCAAGTCTAAATGGTAATTCTAACATTAGCATTAGTTGTAGCGTTAATAAATTCTCACTTTCGTGGTCATTCACGGTTAAGATCGTGGGGAAAAATTAATTTTATAGTTTCTATAGTTACATATCAAAAATTTTTCATAAAACATTTTCAATTTACAAAAAAGACCAGTTTTTATATAAAATGGGATTAATTAGTTAATAGAGTACAAAGTTCGTGTGATTTGAACATATCAGATGCATTATTTATGGTAAGATAAGTTTGAAAAATTAGTAATAAATTTTTCCCTGTTTATTATTGTATTAGTGGATAAATTATGGAATATGGGTATAAGAGATCAGTATTGTATGATACTTCTATGATATGTTCCGGAAAGCAAATCTTGAGGACAAGATCGTTAATACCATAGAGCAAAAAACGAAATGGTTTGGTGCAGATAATCTCAAAGTAAATACGAGTAAAACCGAAAAATAATAGGACATGTCATAACGAATGCAAGTGATGGGATTATGCTAAGGTATGCAGGAGAAGAGTTATCACCCACACTGTCAAATTCCTAACATGGCCAAATATGTTCACCTTATTCAGCTAGTAAGCCGTTACTAAGCTATGCTGTGATCTAATGTGACTTTCCTAGTCGATGAATAAAGAATTACAAAAGAGATGCGGTAGATCCATCTACAATTTAAAGAAATCAGATTCTTGCAAAATCGAATACTTACTGTAACTAATATTTACATTTTGGAAAGAGTTTTATATGTTAGCGAACTAAAAATTTTGATTGTGCTTTAATATTGATTTTATTAATTAAAAAAGAGTCGTAATGATGGGATATGTGTGGAAGAGATGAGATGATGGATAAGGAATGTGTGAAGTGCTAAACCGTGTGTACGATGAATAAGGATTGAGTCGTCCAAGTTATAAACGTATATGGTTTGGGCAAAATTACGTATGCTGACCGAACAAGAAGCAAAATAATTGAAGGTGGGCGAAAAATGGGAATAACGTCGCAACTAATTGAATGATGGAAATATTGGATCGAAATTATGTTTCAATATAATTAATAAATGTTTGTATATTTTTAGATTAAAAAAAGTTATATAAATCATTGTAGTCCACACAAAAGAAGAGGATTGCGTCTTAATGGTGATTTTATTAATTAGAAAAGATATAATGATGCGATATGTGTGGAAGAGATAAGATGAAGGATAAGGAATGTGCTAAAACGTGTATACGATAAATAAGGATTGAGTCGTCCAAGTTGGTTTGGGCAAAATTACGCTTGATGACCATATAAGTAGCAAAATCATTAAAGATGTGCGAAAAATGGGAATAACGTCGCAACTAATTGAATGATGAATCCAAATTATATAACAATGTTACAATATGTTTAAAACCTTTTAAGATAACAACTATTTTCCAATAACGTATTATTTTCAAAATATTTTGAAACCCTACCATCTTGTTAGCTAATTATGTAAAAAAAATTTTGTTCGAATACTTTTTGTAAACATTATACTCAAGTTGTGTACTAAGGAGTGAATATTACGCAATGACTTTTTATAGTCCTGGTAAGTTGAAAAACAAGTTGTACCCGCATAGGTCGTTTTTGACAAAGTGCGCGCAAAACATCAATCCGATGTTTAGCGCTTAGGAAAGTTTATTTGCGTAGTTAGCGCGCGCGATTTAAAAAAAAAACGCTGGTACACAGCCGAAAATAATTTCGGTACGTGGTCGTGATAAAATTATATCTACACGCGTTGTGTTATATTATTAAATGCGGTTCGTTCGTTGGGAATATTTTCTGCCAAGTTTTCGTTTCGAGAACGAGCGTCGACCGACGAACGAACGACGCCGCTACACTCTCCCCACCTCTCGGAGCGGAGCGTAACCGCTCGCTCACTATTTTAAAATATAAGTAAGTTGACCGTGTGGAAAAAACTTTATAGAGGCCCTCGAATGATAAAATTCATTATTAGAATGATGCTTTAGGTTTATTTAAAGATTAGGTTGATAAATGTGTATCTATAGTTTAACGATAATCGAAAATTATCGGTGTAAAATAGAAAAATTTGAAAGGAAAGAAAATTATTTTTGTTAGCGTATACTGAAAATAATACGAGTACGAACTGCGCCAGCATATTTCTAGAGAACCTAACCTTTCTGTTAAATGCAGGTGGGGCGAAGCGGCCCGATCTGAACCGATGTTTCACGAACGCGCACAGACCGGTCTTGAGCGCGGTCGGGCTTTAGACCGTATACTGCTCTGTCGCACGATAGTTGATGTCCCGTGTGAGTGACAGTGGATACTTCATGTGACATGTTGCACCACGCAACAATGACTACCCGAAGCCTCAACTAATCATGTGGTTTGAATCGCAGGTAAGCAATTTTTGATACAACCCGGTTCGTCCTAAATTTACATTACAACCCTAAAAATAATCGGCTCGCTCGGGACGCTCGATTTGCCCGTTTTAAACATAGAAGATCCGTCTGAAACCGACACAGTTCCGTTGTAGAACGTTCTCGGAACCGTCTCCAACGGAAATCTACATAAAACTTAACAGTTTTCATTTAGAAACCAACACTTCTTCGCTACACGTGACAACTGTCAAACTCGAGCTCGTTACCTATGCTATCTCCGCATGTGTTTTGTTTTGAAACGCGGGATCGCAGTGCATTGAAATGGTTTTGTGCCCAGTCGACCAAACGAAATAATGTGCGCCGCCTTATCGACGCTATGCGCGCCGCTTCGAGTGCTCGCTTTGGCCGACTATACATTTGTCTTGCGACCGAAGACGAACGATGGTGGTGGGGGAAGGCGCCAGTCAACTGTTTACGATTCCCAGCGCTTACCGCGATTTTCCAGTTTTTGAAAATTAACTGAAAACCACCCGCTTTATTAAAATCAAAACAATTTCGAGCTTTTCACGTTTTTACCGCGAATCTCTTTATATCTATAGATATATTTTTAATTTATAAACTCATATCTATAAACGCTTACGTACTATACACAGTCGTAGATAAGATACCGAACGAGGATCGTCTCGGAAAAATAAAATAAGCTTCGCATCTCCTTTCAAAACTTTCCGCGTTTTCCGCCAAAACGAGGCGCGTTTCGGCTTCTTGAGGTTGCCATGGTGACGACCCGGCGTAGGTGGAACCTATTCGTAGCTTGTCCAAGCTGACTCGAGCGGCACATGTTTTCAGATCACCGTCGTGGACGGGAAGCCCCCAACACCTAGAATGTATATACATTAAGAGGACGCTTAGTCAAGTTAGATATCTTCAATCGTTGTGGTCATATACAGGGTGATTCATATATTTGTGAATCATTTTGGGTTTTTTGTTAACTTTATCTGATTAAAAATAGCAAATTGATTTTAGTTTTGGAGGGAAATTATGACTGATTTGTGATGTATAAGTAGTGGTGTTGTTGTTGCAAACATTTTATTTGAGCAATCAATTCAAGAACCGTTCTCAAACGGGTTTCTCGCTTCTTCGGACAAACTTACTGTAAATTATAATGATCGATGGAAATTTTCTTGATTTTTTTTTGTTGATATTCTCAGTCGATAGACAAAGATTCAAAATACTTTTGGGTAACCGCTATGTGCCTACTTAAGTCTCCAAACATATCATGGAGTCATTCTATACCTCGGAAGTACTGTTACTTCAAATTGTTGTGAAGAATGATATCTTAAGCTGACTTTTGTGCGAGAGAGATTTGGGTATTTGGAGATTCATTTGAATTGATTGATGGCGACTATGAGCTTAAATGTAGACAATACATTTTGATACCATTACTTTAATCATTAAAATATTAAAAAATTGATTTGTCAATTTTGATGATATGTGTGAATCCAAATCGTGTTATTATAGATACACGATGTTCTTGATGAGAAGGAGGGGGGGGGGGGGATTTGTTTCAGTTAAAGTCCACGGCATACTCTCCTGGTAGTGTGGCTAATTGACGCCGCGGCCAACTACCTAAATCTTCGCAGTATAAATGTAGGATAATACACTTTGATACCAATGCTTTAATCATAAAAATATCAAAAAATTGATTTGTCAATTCTGATAATATGTGTGAATCCAAATCATGTTATGATAGATACACGATGTTGTTGATGAGGAGGAGGAGTGGGGGAGGATTTGTTTTAGTTGAATTCCACGGCATGATCTTCTAACAAACAGGGTGGTTAGTTGACGCCGCGGCCAATTACCCAAATCTTTGCAGTGTAAATGTAGCTAATACACTTTGATACCAATAATTTAATCATAAAAATATCAAAAAATTGATTTGTCAATTCTGATAATATGTGTGAATCCAAATCATGTTATGATAGATACACGATGTTGTTGATGAGGAGGAGGAGTGGGGGAGGATTTGTTTTAGTTGAATTCCACGGCATGCTCTTCTAACAAACAGGGTGGTTAGTTGACGCCGCGGCCAATTACCCAAATCTTTGCAGTGTAAATGTAGCTAATACACTTTGATACCAATACTTTAATCATAAAAATATCAAAAAATTGATTTGTCAATTCTGATGGTATGTGTGAATCCAAATCGTGTTATGACAGATGCACGATGTTGTTGATGGGGAGGAGTGGGGAGGGTTTGTTTTAGTTGAAGTCCACGGCATGCTCTCCTGACAAACGGGGTGGCTAATTGACGCCGCGGCCAACTACTCCGAAACTCGCCGCGAAGTTCATTGAGAGCAGCACACCGGCTGCGTAGGGGGAATGCGAGGGGATAGGAGGGCGCGTAGTAGTAAGTAGTAAACAGAAGTTGAGCGAGCGGGTGCATGCATGCATGCACGAGAGGCGCGCGCTTTGCACGTACATATATCCCCGGAATACGTTTCGTATCTTTTGTCGCGCCGGAATTTCATTCACAAGCCGTCGAGGCACGGCGAAGAACGCAAACGTAACCCCTCCACCACCCCCACGGCGGCGTTTTCCCTTCGGGGTCGTCGCCTCCTCATCCTTTTCGATTGTGAGTCGTGTGCATAGATGGGTATGTCAATTCTGCACTTGCCACCATAAACTGGTGTGAATAAATCGAGATTGCCTTTCAACCATTCTTTGAATTATGTAGACACATGAAGTTTACGTCATTATTTAGTCACTTATGTACATTACAAGTTTCGATCGTTCATTATCGAGTCGAGACATTACCGACCGGAACACGAAGGAGTATCGTTCGTCTCATTCATCGGGGCGGGCCTTGGGTCAGGTCAGTGTCGACTTTGATCCCGGTGATTGATGGAAGCCGCCGGCGGATCGCCGATTTATGAGATGTTTTTTATTATCGCCAGCCGGGGTCTTTATTTACCTCCCGCCACTGTCAGGGACCCGGTAGTAGTAGTAGTAAACAAACTGTACGCACTCGATTTGTGCGAGTTTCGTAGTCATTACGTCATACGCGAAACGAGGAGGGAAAAAAAGAAGCGAAATGTAATTAGACTGCTGACCCAGTCGCGCCGCTGACATCGTAATAGTCCGTTCGTTGTAATCGCACGAACTCAATTTGTTGTCATTTCACTCTTTTTGTTTTCCTTTTAAACGTAGAGTCTACGTTAGTCATGAAACTGGTTTTGAAAATTCTATGGAAGTCCATGCTGACTCAAAGATAGCTCATTAACTTTGAAAAGATTGCTGCAACGCAGACTCATTTCGAAGAATGAAAGAGCTTATAATACTGATAAATTCAAAAAAGTGGTGGATGCAATTTTTTAACATTCCTCCGCAAGAAATCCGATTGCAACACGTTAAGTCCCAAGTTCACTTCAATTTACTATTCTTTTCGTATTCGCGTCTCATTGAGGCCATGGCCAACTTCGCCGTCCGTGTACCGCTAGACACAACCTCTCTCTTTTGTGCTTTTCAACATTTTCCAAATGTTTTTTAAAAATGAAAAATTCTTCCATACATAGTATCGGGATAAAAAAATTATTAGTGGCTGGAGAATCAAAAAAGAGCATTTCGTATTAATCTTATTAAAAACAAATTCGAAAGGTTTGAAAATTTTCCATTACGCGAGGCGTACTCTAGCGGTGAGTCGAACAATCGAAGCAGCTGTCATGTGAACCGAGAGAGGCAGCTTGGAAAGCCACGTGGTGTGGACGTCCAACATCCAACTCGGTCGAGCAGACGACTATCGGCCTTACGATAATAGCAGCCGCATCATCCCGACCCAAAGTTATTTTTAGGTTATGAGTCTCGACGCTAACGGGCAATGAAATTTCGTTTCTCCTCGAAGCCCGTAGATGCGGGCCACCCAATCAACCGCAATTAGCGAAACTCAGTAATTCCCCCCATATTTTGTTATCTACTCGTCGTCGTCAATCCGAATGCAGACGATCGAAAATCCCATGAAATAACAACAAAAACAACGTGTAGAAATCGATCCGGGGCGCTGCTGCTGTTGGAACTTTTTTGCGCTGCGACGACGTCGGATTCGAGCGAGGAGGAAGAACAGGAAAGCTGAAATAGGCGACCATCTGCGCACTGCGCGCAACGTCTCTCTCTACACGGTTGAGAATCGCTCGCCTCGCGCATAAAACAATTGTGAAACGCCGTTCCCCTGCTCGGGCCCCACGGCACGCTGCGAGATAAGAGAAAACGAGGCGGCGTTTGCCTTGCTCAGTCGGCCGCTGGATGGCGACGCGATCGCTTCCGAACTCGCCCGATCATAAGATCGTAGGAAAAAAACAACTGCCAATCTGTCACTGCCGTCTATGATGTCGAGAGGCGCTGTGGAACGTCACGTGACCTCTCACTAACTCACTTGTTTGAATGCGTACACGTGGATTGGAGCTTGATGAGCAAACACGCATGTTGATATTGATATGATTCGAAAATATGTTGCTCAATTTGGAAAATTCCTTGCCATGTTTGATCATTTTATGTTTCTAATTTCTAGTTCATACAACTTCTTCTTCAAGAAGGTTTATGTTGATAAATTCTTTATGCTTCGTCGGCATAAAACAACTCTGTTTATTTTCATGGCTGTAGACAAAATACAATTTTTTTGTTTCGGACAAATTCGTCATCATCAAGATGATTAAATGATAAAAAATCAAATTACTAAGTTAACAACGCAATTACAAAAAGTGAGGTTATGTGATAACCAGCGTCAATTAACGTTGGAAATTTTTTAAGTTGATTAATCGCAATCTCATAATTGTTAGAGGCGATTCGAAATCGCCGATCTTTTTTTATGGCCAAATATCCTAAACAGATTTTAGTTCAATCCACATAGTGTAAATGTGGTATGTTGGTTGTTTAATGTTTCTGTTCTATTCCGTTTTCCACAGTTGGAGGGTTCGGCAGTATTGATATCGGATATTTTGGAGCGAGTAGGCGTTTCTGCGCAGAACATAGACGCAAAAGCGGCGTCGCTACGCCGACGTCGTCATGTACACTTTGAAAAATCCAAAAACCCCGCTTCAACCGCTTTCGAAAGGACGTAGCTTTCCAGCCGGATCATAACGTTTTTCGAAGTCTACAACGAAAGCGCCTTATTATTTTTCTCGTCCGATAGACGCTAAATAAATTACAAACGCGACGACCGCGCGGCGGCGTTGCTGGCGCCGACGCGGCGTCGATCAGCGTTGGTGGGGGGGACGCCGACATCGCCATTGGACGGTTGCCATGGCGACGCGCCTACTCGCAAAAACAAAATCCGGCCCTGGCCCGCTAGATTTTCTCCGTTCGAAACGTTCTACACGTACGGAGCGCGCTTTCCTCCTTCTTTTTTTCTTTTTTTTTACGTAATTACTTTTCGTTTATCTTTCGTGCGACGTGGGAGACGTTTTTGCCGCGGAGGGGAAGGATAGAGGGCGCTCCGAATATATTTTCGGACTCGCTCTACGACGATGCTGTCGTCCCTCTTTCTCCTACACCAATGGATTAATACATCGAAAATAACAACCCGTGGCTATTGAGAAAAGAAAAACTTTTTTATTATTCACTACGACTTAACCTTTTTTATTCGAATATGCCATCGAATATATTGCACCCAATTATTAATACGTTAATTTTTATTCTCTTATAATAATCATCAACAAAAATGATATAATTTATGAGAATCGATTTATATAAATTTTCTTGTTAGTTTTCATCAAAGCATTACAGAGAACGCTGTTATCGACCGCTGAAATCCATAACCTATTTTTATACAGTACACAGAGCGGTAATCGATATTATTTCACATAGTGACGTAATATTTGTTCAAAAATCTAAATAAATATAAATGAGTATAATGAAAAGGTTAGATTCGATATTTTCTGAAGATTCGAAATATGACGAAAAACGACGGAAAACTTTATTAATTTATGGAAGGAGCGTCTCGTGGAAAATTTCCACGGCCGGCAACCCTCCGCGTTTACAGCGCATGCGCCGATTTTACTCCTCCCTCTTTGCTTTCGTGGATTTCTGCTACCCTTATCTCCGTCGGTAGTCCTCAAACTGTGGGGCCTCTTCATCGCGGTGGATCGGACGGCCGTAAAAACGGTTATTGCCGGAGTTTTTGTTTTGAGTCTTGAAAAAAGTTTTTCCGGCACGAAATTGAATCTTAGTCGTCTAAACCATTTTAGTTTTATGGACAACGCGAAAACGCCAAATCAATTTCTATAAATAAGCAGAAATTTAGTTCTAAAATGTTTAATTAACATAAAGAAGGAGCAACGACGACTCATATTTTATGAAAATCCTACAAAAGCGTTCATAATTAAATTAAAAAATAAATTAAAATCAAACCACTTAGTTTAGTTCATTTATTCAAAAATTAATATTAATTTTTGAAATGACTCCATCATTCAAAATCTGGTGGAGGGTGAAAAGATCCCAAAAGATCTTCAATCCCTTGTGATTATAAGGGCGAGCTGTGTAGTTCAAAAACAGGAAACAGAAGTCGGGAGGGGTTCCCCTTTTTGAGAACCCCTGTACGATTTAGAGATAGAGGACGTCGGTAGAGAGAGGAAGGGGGCGCTGTCGGGGAAAGGGGGCGCGGACCCCTCGTAACCGACTGCCGGGAGGGCTGTCACCCCAACCAGGGCCCCGGACCTGGGCCCCAAATGTTAATCCCTCTCCGCTGCTCCCTCTCGTCCCTTATCCGCCACCGCCGCCCCCTTTTCCCGTCGCGCGTTTCGCTCCCCGTTCGACCCCTTTCGCGCGCGCTCTCTCCCCTTTTCACCCCTCCCGCTCTTCGCAGCCCCGTAATGAAAATACTGTATTTTAGCTTTGACTCATTTCGAAATTCATCCCTCGCCCAGAGTTCTGGGGACGCGTTCTAAAATGTATTTTATTTCTGTAATTCGTAAAAAGACACCGCACCCCCATCCAGAAACTGGGGGCGCTCTGCGTAATTCGAGAAATAGAAAGGAGGGGTGGATTAGGAAAAATAAGTTTTTATTTGATGGATAGTTCTTTGTTGCGTATAGATCTGCGTTTATTTCGTTTCCAAAAATTATTTATTTCGTATCATAATTTATATTACCCATAGATAATTTTCAAGTCATTATAGATCGTTTAGTTGGGTTAAACTCCAATTAGGAATCGGTTTCTACAACTTTAACGCATGATTAATTTCGTATCATCCCTCAATTAGTTCGTTCAAGATAAATAATCTGCTGAAATTTCTCTTGAAAGATTAAAGTGGTTTAGTTTTTGAAATTTTGAAATTCTAAAGGATGTTTTTTGGGTCTGAAAAAGGGAAAAGGCTGATTGTTGCTATTTTCGAGCAACCCCTATATTTCCTGGTGTGGCATATGGCCTGGGGATTGGGAAGAAGAGGGATCCTTTTTTTTTGAATGACACTCCGTATGGGCCGAGGCAGGCAACAACTGTCGTCGTCCTCGACGCCTGAGGACGACGTCCCGCTGAGAACGCTTCAGAAGCGGGTAGAAAAGGGACAAAAAATTTTTTCGGATCCCAGATGCTTATGCGGCCTCGGTCTTCTCTCGAAAATTACCTGTAGCCTTCTCTCCTCTTTTGACCGTCTCCTTACCTGTGGCTTCAGGTAGAAGATTTTTTTTGATACGCTGGCTTTTACAGTCTGGGATTTGAGTAGATTTTGGGGCACACTCATAATTTTTCTTTTAACTTTGTAAAACCGTTACGTCATTAGGGTGTTTTCAGAAAGTTTTCAGAGAACCCAAAAAATTCCAATTTTCTTAAAACGAAAAGTGCATAAAATTGAAACAAAAAGAATAAATTTCAATATTAAAATATTTTCCCATCGTTATCAGAAAATCTCTCCAGGAAACTAAGACTTCATCGTTTTATATATAAATGAAGAAAAAGAGTTGTTGGGGGACCTGTACGTTTCGGTTGGTTGAGTCTTCGCCGCGTGAGAGAGAAAGAGAAAAGGGGGGTCGTCGGTCTCCCTTTGGTTAAAAGAAGAAACGTAGTTCGGTGTTAAAGGCAAAAGACGACGAACGAAAGAACGAAACGAACGCTGGCTGCTTCGTTATAGAGCTATAGATAATTTCACAAGGTGTGCTGGAATAAGCAAGCTAACCTTGGACGGTTTCTCAGGCGGAGTGAGCGGCCTTCGGTCGACCGGACATCGCATCGCAGTCTCGGGCCACCGGCAGGAAAACAACTCCGAATAGAAAGCTGCGCCATTATATAAAGCCGTGGCAGCTAAATCCAAGTCTCTTTCGTTGTTGTTGTTGGTACAAGGCGGCCCACTCTACTCTCTAGAACGACTTTTGCCGTTTCGTTCGTTCTCGGTCCTCGGAATCACATTACGTTGATTTCGTTGTTTATTAGAAAATCAATCTTAAGATTAATTTTTTACTCCTATTTAGTTCGCATATATTAATTCGTTTCTTATATGTCTTATTAATATGAGTTTATCGCCCTTTAAAATCATTTAGGCACAAATCTATGATGGAATCTAAATAATGTTTGAAAAATCAATTAAGTTGATGATAATTTTATTCAAGATCTACTTTCATTTTGAAACATTTTGAATCGATAACTTCTGCAAATTATGGAAAATAAATGTTCCTGATTTTCTATCAACTTAATTATGATGAGTTGCTAAGTAATCTGTAATAGTTAACCGGTTAATGATTCTTTGAACAATGGTTTAGGCGAGAATATTTACTACAATCGGAATCTGTTCTTTTGAAAATTTATGCAGATTTTTAAATTTTTAAGTAACTAACTTTCGATAATCTTCTAGCCCCTTAACTGCTAATGTATCAACGGAATATTCTAATATAATTAAGGAAGAAGATGAATTTGCTTCAAGATACTCTTTACTTTAGTAAACAATTCCACACTGGGACTAAACGATTTATTGCAGCCGTTATCTTTAAATATTTAGCCATTAAACAAGCAAGTTAAAGCAGCTACATAGCAATGCAACACTCATAAACAAATTGTTAATGAATTTTAATATAATATCGAGCTTTTTCTTCCTAATTCAGTTTCAGCTACGAATTCAATCGCAGAGCACATATTTTGAATTAAGACTTGATGCTGCTTCTAGGACATTGTATGTTTCTGTAATGCTTGATACTGTTTCTAGAATACTTATTACTGTTTCTAAGATGCTTGATACCAGAAAAACTGAAATGCTTAAAGACTTGAAATATTTCCAGAGGGTTTGCAATGCTTCTAGAAGACTAGATTTTGCTTTTAGAAGACTTGAAATGCTTCCATAAGACTTGATATTGCCTCTGCAAGACTTAAAATGCGTCCAGAAGACTTGAATTAATAGACCTAGAACTAGAATTTCGGTTAAACCGAAACTTGCTTCAGAATTTTTCGGATTATTATAAATATGTATTGAACTAAAACTAGGGCTAACACTAGACCTATAACTGGAAAGATTCAGGTTTAGCAGATTTGCAGACGAAGAAAGTTTGTCATTGCTAGTTTCCTTAAATTAGGATAATTCTCTGCATGTAATTCTTCATAAAACGTCGATAAACCCCTTTCTTGAAAGTAAAAAAAAAACATTCATGAAGGATACTTCATGAATGTTTAACATTGTAACTCGATGAGTTTTAGTTCTAATTCAATTGGTGCCGTGGAAACATTGATTGAGATTGGATTTTCAAAAATTCGGATATCATTCTTCAGCTCATGGAAATCCGCATATTCAAACTTTGTTGTATGAATAGTTGTAATTTGGCTTAAAATGTATTTACGACTTAGTATACATGACAGATCAGTTTATTTTTTCCTTGAACCTTGCTATTAAGATCAAGATCATTCAAATATTGCATCAAATCACATAACATTGTAACTCTCAAAGCTACAATGCGTCGGTAAATTCAGGAACTGGAACTGAAATACAGCCGAAGCCCTTATTTTAGACCGAAACAGAAATTTCGGTCGGACACTACTTGCTGCTGCTTCTAGAAGACTAGATATTGCTTTCATAAGACCTGAAGTGTTTTCAAAAGAGCACTGCAGAAAACTTGCAATGCTTCTAGAAGAATTGATACTGCTTAACACTTGAAATGCTTTCAGATGACTTGAAATGCTTCAGAAGACTCGATATTGTCTCTGCAAGACTTAATGTGCTTTCAGAAGACTCGATATTGCCTCTGGAAAACTTGAAATATTTTTTAGTTCAGACTTGCTACTGCTTCTAGAAGATTAGATTGCTTCCAAAAGAGCACCCATACCCATTCGCGTTTGAGCCAATTCCTAATTAAATTTTTTTTAGCACCTAGCACCCATACGTATTTTTAAAAACCGTCGCTTATGGATTGATCCAATTGATTAAAAGAAATTCATATAGCATGAAACAAACTTAACAGAATAGGATATTCAAGCCAAATAAAGTAATTGAGCGCATTTTCATTGCATAAAAACAGGCGGTAAAAAATCGTGCCAAATATTTTAATTTTTTCTGAATTTCGAGACTTTCAAAATCCTGGAATTGCATAGTGATTATTTTTTTCATGAAATTTCGGGTATGTCTGGGACCAAGTACCGATACAACTCACTTCTGAACATAAATCTCTACCATTCTTACTTCTTTTAGATTGACAAATTATGGTGCGTATCATAAATGCTCCATGATATATGATACGTAGTGCTAATTAACAAAAAGACTTAAAGGTTACTTCCGTCAAAGAGAAAATTAAATTGGTCGCTTGATAAACATGTATACCGTCTCCATCGATGTCTCCCTGCAGAGATTTAAAAACTACCTACTTGTCAATACGAATCGGCAATGTCGATTTTGGACAAGAAATATAGATTACTTAAATTAGAGCAAATTTGCAGTTTTGATATGCATCGTACTTCTTCTAAATGAGAAATTTTCTTATTTTATGTGCTCAAATTGTACAAAAAAAGTAGAGTGAGGATGTTAATTAACGTAGAAAACCTCGAAATCAATATCGGCTTCATAGCAGTGATAGAATAATAAACACATTGTGTTAGATCTCACGTCAATCCAGAATTCTACCATTTAATAAAATCCCAGTATTATTTTGTTTCTAGCTCTATGAAATGTTTAAATAATTGTTTTTGTTTGTTTTTAGAATTGTGCCATGATGGGTTTGCAGGCGACAACAGGAAAACGCAAGTTAGAAGCAGCAACAGCCCCCGGTGAGTCAAGTCCAGCAAAGTCAGGACGATGGGAAGTGGAAGATTGTATAGCAAGGCTACAAGCGGTGGCCGTACCGAGCGATCCGTGGCGATCACCGACGCCAGCATTGGCGGCCACCCTCCTCTCCAACGACGACTTCGACGACGAAGACGAATTCGACGACGAGCTATCGGACGATGGTACCAGCGTACCGGATCCGGCCCATTACAATGCTCAGCAACCAACCCCAGCCCCGTACCATCGATACCATCACCATCATCCGACCAACGATTACTACCATCAGTACTACCAACCTCCGCAACAAACGATACGTTGCGAGGAAAACGGAAAATCGTACCTGGAGCTGGGCGCTTCGCCTCCGATTAGGACGCGGTGCTGTGACGGTAGGACGCATTGGTGTCATGTGCCCTGCTACCGTCAGCGGCGGCTCGCTGTGTTGAACCTTTCAATGTGCAAACTGGCGCGGTTTAGACAGTGCACGGACCCGTCGTTACGACGATCGGTGCTCATTTGCAACACCCTGAGGAAAATCGAGCGCGAGATGGAATCCGAACCACCCGAACCATCTTCCTGCTATCAAACCCTTCCCGAGATGACGCCGCCGAGTCGACTATGTCCAGTACCCGAAGTTAATCTATACGAACAAAGTTTAAGGGAAATGACTTCTCAATCTGGACGAGCAACACCTTTTCCTCAAAATACAGCTGATACAGATTCAGGAATAGGTAAGAATCAAATTATTTACTTTCTAAAAATAAACTTAAAACAATTTTGTAAACTAGATTTGTGTTGGTAATATTCTATAATATACAGTGTGATTTACATAAGAACATTCGATATTACTAATTACATTAAGCTAGAAAAACCAAGATTGGTATGTTATAAGTGTACTCCCTGCTCTGTGTCGGTTTTTACGTGAATCACCCTGTATAATAAGTGATGTGCAAAACAATAGGTGTGAGAATAGTCTTTAAATGAATTTTTGTTTTAAAATGTATAAGGAGAATATATTATTATATAAAATCAGATGTAGTTAAACGATTATTGTTCTTATATTCTTTATAAATAAGACAAATTTAAAACACCTTTTCAGATCAGACTTGTTTTGAACAGCACTATAGAGTGCTGTTCTAAATATTGTTTACTAAATTCAAATTTCAATAAATAATATATTCAAGTTACATTGTAACAAATAACTCCATATAATATTGAAACAAATAATATAAGGTCTTAGAAGATTCAAAACTTCGCCATAAATACAATTAAATCATCGACTTACAATACACCATTTAATTTACATTACGAGGGGTAATAACTATTTATCAAGTACTAATAATGAGTGGTTTCAAGAATACTTGACCTTTTTTCATAATTTAACACATATTGTAGGAAAAATTGATTTGTAGTTAAAAATTATGATATAAAATTTATGTTATATATGTTACCTAACCAATTTTGGCTTTTTAATAAAAGTAATTTAACATTTTCTAATGAAAGATATAAATATCAATACTATTTAATTAGCTAATGTTTATTATTTTTTTTATATAAGTAAAGTAAGTATGAAAAAAGAATAGTAAAAAAATAAATTTGATTTTTTACCCCTATTAATTTATTATAATATAAACTTATTTAATCCATATGGAAAATGAATTTTCTTGAATTTTTTGATGAAAATATATTTGTATATGATGAATTTTTACGTACGCCATCTATCATTTTATAAGCGAACTAGCGACTGTTCCTACTAAATGTATATATTAAGATTTTTAACATTTTCTGTAATTCTTTAGCTTTTTGTTAATGAATGTGTTTGGTTTATGCGCGATCGATACGGTTGCCTATAAAATATTAAGTGAAGTTATTAAATTTAAAAGTAAACGTTAATTCATGAAATATGCAAGCTCACAATGTACAGTTTAAAGTTTTTTCATATTTAAACTTTTTATTTATTTATGTGTTCTCAATATTTATTCTAAAATTGCTCAATCAAATAAATGATTCACCTGAAATCAGAACTAATACTAGAATTATTAATTTACTAATACTAGAACTAACACTATGAGCTTTCGAATTTTGCTATGCGTTTATTTGAAAGAAATTGATTTGTGTTGATTGTGTAATCAATTAATATAGAACATAATATCAATTTGAAGTTTAGTTTTTGTACTTTATTACTGATTTACTAAGTGCATAATCTGCTTTACATGTTTCGACTCTAAGACATTATCAGAAGCGTCGTCATGAAAAATTGAAGCTTAAAAAACATTCTTAATATTTTTTTTCTGTTCTTATCTTGAATTTTATTTTATTCTTAATAATAATATTATATTATACAAATAGAGTTACAAATAATGTTGTTTAAAAATGAACACGTTAAAACATAAAATTACGTTAACAGACAAGTATATGTAGCTAGTAAAATTATATGCTTAGTACACCAGTAATAATATATAAAAACTGCATTTGTCATAATATTTATTTTAACTTGATTTTGAAAAAATGTTTGACGTTGCGGATGCCATGCTACATACAACCTTATTCAGAAACTGGTTTGAAGTGAAGAAGGTTGCAACATGACATCAGAAGCTTCAAATATGTTTTCAAAAGATGCACAGCAAAATTAGAAAGCTTCTAATGTTAATTTTAGTAAAAACTCATTGTAAAATATATACAAAAATGTAATGCTGAATATTAACTAAAAGCAACACTAAAACTAGAATTATTCGGATTCAACTGTGTTAAGCTTCTAACAATAATTCAATAAAAGTATACAACTATCTAACTTTAATAATTGAAATTGAAGCTAAGACGAGATTTAGATCTTGTTAGTTTGTAATGTCCTACCAAAATATCGGTTTCAGTTTCGGCCTAAAATAGGGATTTCGGCGAAGTATCGCTGTATTTTGGCCGAAACCATAATTACATCCATAAAGCTTAATTGCGATCTAGGATTCCAGACCGTGCGCTATCTTGCATTAAAATATCTCTCTTTGCCACCTAGCAGTGTTCCTTATAGAGTGACTTTCTATGCGCGCTCACGCCCGATCACGATCTAGGCCCACGCGGGTCACGCATGCTACTCACCTGAATATCATAGATGTATCACATGACTCACGCATTGGTCACGTCAATTCACCTAACTCACGCTCGATCAAGTGATCAAATGTATGAATCATGATTGATTACCTGTTAATTTGCTTATTAATTAATCGTGTTTGATAGAATTGCAAAATTAATGTTATCCATTATTTATTATTTAATATTAATATTTAAATAAAAATCTTTTAAGCTCAATAAAGAAATCAAAGTTATTACTCAATTAGCTATGTATAATGATTTTCAAGTTGACAAAGTACAAAAACTAATCAGCAAAAAACTAAATAAAATAAATTTAAGTAAAGTAATATCATTAAATGATCATAAAAATGGCCATGTTCTATCCAGGAAATATGGCAAACAATCTAAAGCAATTTTTTTTAAGAATATAACATAGCATTAACTTTTAAAACAAGAAATATAACTATACACATTTTAAACAATTCAAAAAATAAAACAAATATACTAGATGCTAATGGGCAGCTACAAGATAGATTGTGACACCGATCTCATTGATATACACTGGTCTGTCAGGAGTTCGGTAAAATATTGTTATTAAAGAAAAATTAAAAAATCGATTCAATCGGGTCACGCCGGGTCCCATCGAAACCAAAGTCATTCACGGTCACACACGTTCACGTAAGTGATACAGAAATTGATGCACGCGCACGGTACGCCACGCGGAGATGTAATCAACATGGCAAAATACAGAATAATTGCAGTTTAGAACGCGTTTCAAAATATTTTTTTATAATTAATAAAACTAAAGATTGTTCTTTCGTACTTTATTTAAATGGATATTTTAAAAAATTTTATTTAAAATATCCATTTAAATAAAGTACGAAAGAACAATCTTTAGTTTTATTAATTACACAAAAATGGAAAGAAATTATCACATTGATAATATTTTTTTATAAGTTTGTGTGCCCTAACTTGAGATATTCTTGTGTTTTGATATTTCTGCTGGAATTTTTATCTAACTATACGAAATCATGATCTATCAATAGGTATCATAGTATTATACACTGTGCAACTAAATATAGAGCCAACACCTTCTAATTCTAGGTCCAGCATTAGTTCTGAAGCTAGGTTGTAAGCCTAGTATTAGTTATACTTTTAGTTCCAGAAGAATTTAAACCAGTCGAGAGTTAAACAAAAATTAAAACTGGAACTAACACTAGACCTAGGAGTAGAAAGACTTAGGTAACCAAACACTAGTTACATATCATAAATTGAACTAGAAAAATTTTCAAAAAAAGTTTCATTTTTGTTCGAACACTATTAGTATCTAGTAAATTATTGAAACTATATATGTTTTTAAAATTTTTCAGGTGATGATGAAACAACTAGACCTATAAATTGGAGTTCTGTCCTAAATTTAACCTCACAAACAGACCTCGAGTCTTTGAACAACAATGATCTGTACGCTGAGTTGGGGCTCGGCGGAGATACTCAGGAATGGTCGGCGTCGAGCGGAAGTCATCTGATGACGACGACGACGACGTCCACGACGACGATGGTAACGACGCCGAGTCGACAGGAGTACGAATGGGATGGTTTTATACAGGTCCTAGTAGGTGGCTCGTAGCGCCAGCCGTTTTAGAGCTATTCAGCTCTCCACTCAGGTTGTGATTTAACTTAATATTACATACTAAAAAAGACTAGTGCAGTACAGGAATTGTGCAGCTAATTGTTGACTGTTTTTATTTTTATAACGTTTTTTACGGTAGAAGGAACGGTCGGTCATATTTGATGGTCACTTTAACACATTGCGTGTGTAATGCACTCGATGATTTAAAAAAGAAACCCAAGCCCTGTAATCCAATAAGCATTAGATTTTTTTTTAAGAAATTCTGGTGCACTGGTGCTACGAGACGCATTTTACTTTAACTTTTTTGGTTCTTTATTTTAATTTTGTTACACTCTCTGATCTCTAATTATTATTGTTTATTTATAATCCTTAGATTGCACTTTTTAAATAATCTTAAATTAATTTGAATATAAAAGTGTTTTACTCAAATATTTTTTTATATTAAAAAAATTTACACTTTTGTAATCAAATTCAAACAATTCCTTTTACCTTTATATTTTAAAAATACTCGTAAATAAATTTTAAACAAAAAAAATAAACAGAAATTACAGTAGTAGTAAGATGGCTGTGTTTTTGTATAAAAAAATTAAAAAATCAAAAAAAATAATTAAAATTAGTTAATCTAAGGATTATAAATTTTTGCTTTGTGTTAATTTAAATCTTAAATGAGTAATAATTTTGTACCGTAAAACCCGCTCAAACTTGGAAGATGATATTTAAAAATAGTGGTGTTACTTGACCCATCCTGGGCATTCCTGTTGTACATAATACTGTAAAAAAAGTGAGAGAGATTTGTAAAAGTTGTAAATAAGAGAAATGGAAGAAGTAAGAAAAACACTTAATAGGCTATATATATATGTATATAAATCTATATGTTACAATATATTTTAAATTGTGTGAATTTTATCGTTACGGTAAAAAACGAAAGAGAGAGTAATGAAGATTATACAAGTTAAAACAATTAATGAAAATCATTTTTTTTTTCGAGAAAAATCTGCAAACAGTACCCCCTACTTTTTACTCCCAAGCTGCCGAAATCTTCGTTTTACTATAGCTTAAATGGAAAAAAGTTTTGTTTTAAATAATAATGTAATGTCTTCCGTAAGTCAACGTTGTGTTCCTGAACTTAATTTTGTTGTCGCACTATTTTTGTAAGATTTTTTTAAGGTCGATAAATACTTGCAACAATCTTAAAAAATAATGTTCCAATACCGGATGGATTTAAATAACGTAACATTAAATTTGAAGTGATTCTTTAACACCAGTAAAATTTAATTAGGATTTTTTGAAGAGTTAAAATCGAATTATAAAAGAAATAATCGTTATATTTCAAATTTAGTTTGAATGAATAATTTTTATGCAGTTTTGAGGTCCGTTCATGACGTCACACATGGGTAGGCTACTACTATTTTATATTTTGAATACTTAATTGTCTCAACTAATTAAGATTCATAAAATATAGTTGTATGGAATATACAGGGTGATTCAAAAAACCGCTGTCAAACTTCTAGAGCAACTAATTCATAAAAAACTAAGATTATTTAGGACCACTTTTACCCCACCTCTTGATAAATTTATCTAACAGTTAAAAACCAGCTCATAACCAATGGGAGCGCATAAAATCGATTTAACCACCGCTAGATAATTTAACTGGAGGTTGGTAAAAGTGGGCCTTAGAGCTTTAATATACAAGGGCTCGCAAATGCCTCTTTAATGAGATACAGGATGTTAAAGCTTCTTTGTTTCAAAGTTTTTCTTTTGTAACAAAATATTTTCTAAGCTACTGCCAAAAGGCAGTATTTTTGTACAATGTGATGACCAAATTTATTGTACAAATTTTTAGATCCTTTATTTGAAGGATAGAAACGTGTGTCAAATCGCAGGGTTGGGTTGGTATGTTAAGTTATTTATTGTTTACGTTATCTGATTTTGACGAAATTAATTGAAATGTAAATTATTTAAAAACTGCAGCATTAATCAATGTTTTGCTAGAAATCAATTGATAGATTATTGACCATTTGAAAATTGTACCGGTTTGACAAAATTAGCAGTGGCGCTCAAAATATTAAAAATAAAATTTAGTGCAGGTAATGTTTAATTTTAAAGAAATTTTGACTGGTTTATGTCTTTTTAAGGAGACATTTGCAAGCCCATGTATATTGAGACTATTTATCTTGCTCTAAAAGTTTGTAAGCAGTTTTGAATCACCCTGTATAAAATTTAACACTAAATAGCAACTAAAACTAGAAATATTTGGGTGTCTCTTATGACTACTAAATCCGGATATTTCTGGTTCTAATCCAGTCTTAATGGAATGAACAACTAATACTAGAACTAGCACTAACGTTGACCTAACATAAAATTTAGAATTAGAAACATTTGGGATTAAGCCGTCTTAAGAGACGCACAGCTAAACATAAATAATTCTAGTGTTACTTTCACGTCAATAAAAACAAAGACAATTTAAAGCGGTATATTAACTAAAGCTGCCTTTTGTGCTAGGGACATTTGGAGATTTGTTAGGGCTGGCTGATGGTGAACGTACTGACGTCACACGGTAGCCATCAGCCAATCTAAACGAATCTCTAAACACCCAAATCTTTAAAGTCAGTTTAAGACTAATAAAGTCCGTCATCTAAAAGATTAATTTTAAGAAATTTAGATTGTTTAAAAAATGGATATAAGGCTGATATGCTCTATACACTAAGTACATAAAGTAACAAATTTATTCGATTAGAATTTGGGGAATCCCACCTTAACCTGTACTGGAAATGCTCAACAACCATGAATCCCCATCAAAATCAAATACGTATTTATCACCGCGCTGTACGTAACTAACTCCACCATTTCTAACGGGTTATCCTGTTAAAAGGATCACAAAATCGTCAAATAACCGTAAGAAACGATTGCAAAACGGTTTATAAAAATTGAAGGATAACAGATAGTATGAAGGATATAAAATTACGTCGGAAGTTGAACTTATTCAGTCACAACTCCTGGTGATAGTTAATTATGAGTTAAAAGTGGAGAAACTAGTGGAATTCGAAATAATGAGATTTAGGTTAATGGAAAAGCGAATGGATGCAATTGCATAAAAAGTTAAAACGATGGCAAAAACAACGAACAGTGTACTGCTCCATTACAATGTTGAGCATTTCCAGTACAGCTCATCCTGTACTGAAAATGGCCTACACTGTACATCATCCAACAACCATGCGAGAAGATCAAATTCGTATTTATCTCCGCCATCAACATCATCAGAGCTTGTTACTCAAAGATATTGCAGTCAATATGGAACAACCTTTACGCATTATCCCCTTAAAGGGATCACAAAATCATTAAAAAACCGAGTTTAAAGTAAGGAAACACTATAAAACAGGTTGTGAAGATTGAACGATATCAGGAGGAACAGGTAAATGAAATTATTCAAGAAGTTGAACTTACTCCGAACTTCTGGTAGTAGTTAATTATCAATTGCAAGCGGAGAACTAAGTGGATTAAAAAATAAGAATGAATAAAATTGTCTAAAAGTTCAAAACTGCCATTTCTGATACGATATTTGAATTAATGTGTATTTTTTGAGATAAAATTGAAACGTAAAGAATAAGGTTTAAAATGATAATTCCAATTTTTGGTCATATATATAGATTGTATAGTCCGTACCATGAGAAGTGAAAGTGACTCATCGATTTCATTACAAATATTAGTTACAAATATTATGTCCGCGCTTTTACGTGTGTTAGTGTGAAATGATTTCTAGTGTGTACGTCTGTTCCGTACACTTTTAGGCGATGAGTTACTTTCACTTCTCGTGGTACAGACTATGTAAAATTATAAGACGGAAAATTAACCCATTAATTGTCACGATTCCTATTTGAGAATTTTGGATTTTAACCTTTGTTACTTGACATAAAAAGTATATTTTTGCTGGGTTTGACAATTTAGCGCTATTTTATTTGTTGTATATAGCAAATTGTGTTAACTTAACCCAACCCAACTCAACCCGATTCATATCTGATACCAGACATCTAACATGGGATGTTGGGCGGCCAAATAGGGTGGACCAATTTGTGCTGGCATCAGAAATAGAATACAAAACCAATAAGAAAGTTTAAACTCACTTAATAACTTACCAACTCAAACGTACCTAACCTTACTTAACCTAATTCAACCCCACTCAATCTAACTCAAACTAAGTCTACCCAACCCAATCTAACTTAACCTAATTCAATCCTTTTTTTATTATAGAGGGGATTAGGAAATCTGTAAACAGACACCTGACCAAAGATATCATGGCTAGATAGTGACGGGTTAAACAGAACTTCGTCGGTCCAAAACCCTTCCCCCTCTATTTCCGGAATCCCCCGTCAGGGTGGAAGCGTGGAATAAGAAATAAAATACAAATTTATGTATTCTCCATAATCCCACCTTCACCATTTCCAACTCCTAGAAGCCTTTCATGGCTTTCCTTAAATTTCATTATTTTTACCGAATGAAACCCAACCCAACCTAACGTACAAAAATTTACGAGTCTTCTTAAAACAAAATATTTTTGTTACTAGTAAATAGTTAACAAAAAATTAACGTTCCCAAAAAAATTTATGCAGTTAAGCTACAAATTTGAATTTTATCTCAAAAAATTTGCGTTAAATAAAATAACCTATAAGGTATTAAAGAGTATTTCTCTTAAAGAATATTCCACGAATTTTAATCAAATTTATATCTTACTTTATGTATAGTATATATAGTGTATAAAGCTGTAATTATCGATTTTGTTGAGTACACACTCTACACAAAGAATTTGGATCCTGCGCCTCTAATTTTCTTTTAGTCCATCATTTTTTTAGGCATCATTCTTAGAATCAGAATAGAAAACCAATAAGAAAGTTGAAACTCACTTAATAACTTACCAACTCAACCCAACCTTACTCAACCTAATTTAACCCAACGCAATCTAACTCAACCTAATTCAACCCAATCCAATCTAACTCAACCTAATTCAACCCAACCCAACCTATAACAATTTGTGAGTTTCTTTTTAATATAGAATATTTTTGTTAGCAGTTAATATGTTGACAAAAATTTAACATTCACGAAAAAATTTGTGCACTTTAGCTACAAATATTAATATTTTATCTCAAAAAATTCGCATTAAATAAAATAACTTATTACTTATTAATCCCGAGTATTTTTCTGAAAGTACTAATTCTACTAATTTTAATCAAATTTATTATTCATTACTTTATGTATAAAGGTGTAATTATTTTTTGTTGAGTACACATTCTACACAAAGCATTTTGGTTTGTGCGCCTTTATATATTAGTATTATAAGTTCTATTTAATCTTGATTCAAGTTTAATTAAATCTTGACAATTTTTTTCATATAGTCTTTTGGAATGTTTAACATTCCTCTTACCAAAATGGGATTTATATATACAATGTGACAAAAGAGAAATATTTAATCGTTTAGCTATGATACAATCAGTTTCGAATTTCGCTGCTTCATTAAAATTTAGTATCAGTAACCCTAAGCTTTTGTAAAGCTTCGAACAAGATTGACCACACTTCTAATCCATTGGGTTAAGATGGATTATAAACAAGTAGGAACTAACTAATCTTTAGTAGATGTTATAAAACTTGCACAACGCGGAGTAGATTTCGCCTTATAAACAGAAAATATCTATTTTAAGATTTTTCGTGGTCCCTGCGTGTTTTTGATCCATTCATAAACAAAAACGAGTAATGTCGGTTTTAATGATTCCTCATCTTCACCAGATTATCACTAGACACAACATCGTAGTTTCAGTGATTCCGAGGTCGTCTAATTATCAATACATTCTTATCCATGAATATCTTTTTTACATGATTGTTTTCAACTGATCCCAATTGATCTTTTTGACGTTCTGATTACGTTCTTTATTTTGACTAAGTTCACACCAATTTTAAAGATAACGAAAAAATTACTTTTTGTTAAGATCGCGTTAGAAGTTCCTCAACTGTATTAAAAAAATAAGTTTTTCAAATTACTCCCTTAATTAACTCATCAATAAATATCATTAAAATTTTAGATAATGCCTTTAATTTTTAATAAAGACTCACTTCAAACAATTTCTTTAGTGTTGTTTAAATATAAGATCTTGTATAAATTAATCTTAAATGAACCATTTAACATAGTCACCATTTACTATTATCACAACTTTACCAACATATTTTTTTATTTGCTTTAATTGATAATTTTTTTTTGCGGATTGTTGCAAGTGTTAAAATTGTATCTTTAAAGTTACCGTCAATTAATACAATCTGTTTTTTATGCGTAACTTAAAACTTTTAATAAATGTATCCTGTAAGGCAGCATGGGAGCGAGCAATTCTAGTCCTTATCATTGGCCATTAAAAGCTAAGAAGTAAGTGAGCCAGTATTATTTTGCTAATAAAAAGGGCGCGAAAACGCGCCGCTTTTGTTTAAATAAGAAGGGGATTGTCTATAACGTTACTTAAATTATTTTAGAAAGTAAATTAATTACAAATGATACTCGTTCAAAAAAACCGTCCTTTAAAAAAACTTCTTAGATAAATGGCGTCAATGATTTTTTTTATTAAGATGATGAAATGAAATAAAAAAGTAATATATCTGATAGCGTACACCATAGGTAGTTAATTTTTTACGTTCGTTATTAATTAAAAAATTTGAGAAAAAAAAGTTCATTCTGTCTTGCCATGACCACATTATTTCCTAATTAATAATAATTGATAAGAATCGGAGATGTTTTTTTTAAACTTTTTAACACAAATTTTCAAAAATTAATTCATTAACTCCTAAAAATATCTTCGATTCAAGAAATTTAAAAGGCTATAAATAAATTAATTGATTCAAGTAAGAAAAATAAGAAATAGTTTAAAACAAAAAAACATATTTTGGAATTGCATTAAAATAAAAAAACGAAAACCTACTTTATAAAACAATTAAAGAAAAAGAAAAACAATACAAGGGCACAATTGAAGTTAAAAAAAGTAAATAAAAAAGAAAACTGTTAATATATAAGAAAATAACAAATTGTTGTGGTGCATTAAGTAAAACTTTACTTTGTTGAGATTGCAATTTTATTATTACAAAAAAAATTATTAAATAATATGGAAATAGCTTGGAAAAGAAAAAAGAAAGAATGGGAAAACATAAGGCAATCAATTATTATACAGTTTTTTAAAGACAAAAATAGCTGTGTTTTTATTCTAAAGATGCGAATATGAAAAAAAAGAAAACGTTAAAATAAAAGTGTGGAAATGAGAGAAGAAGAAAAATTAAGTAAAAAATTAAAATAATATATGCACAGAAAAAGTTTTAAAATATTTTGATAAGATTGCAATAATTTGAAACGATTGTTTCTATAAAAAAAATGAAAATGAAAAAAAAGGCGTTGCGTCGAAAGAAACGGTCCTGAAATCGGGAATCCGCCCCCCAACTTTTTAAACCAAATTTATTTATTAAGAGATATAGACACAACGATATTCGCACGGCGGCGATCTTTTCCGGACCGTTTCGCTCGACCGTGGCATTTAGGCGTTTAAGAGAATTAAAAAAGTACTTGTACTTCGTCCCACATCGACGTGAGGTCAATAATAATTACGTACAACACTCAATGTGTGCAAGTAACATGTGATATCATGTAATATGTTAGTGTTAAAAATAAATCGGTATATATACATATTATCTCAATTTTTTTTATTACCCTAAATAAATATCCGCATAAAAACAAGAAACTGAAACAACAAGTCATTTTGTTACGTTAAAAAATGGTATAATGAAAGAGGAATCACAGAAGAATCTGATGAATCGCTCCGGTTGCGACCTTATGTTGGTATCAAAGTCGAAGAGAAAATGAAAGGGAAAGAACTAGTACTAATAGTCGCCAAGAAGAGATCTGAAGAGACTCAAAGATCCCCTCAAAAAACGCTCAAATGTTTAAATCTTCTTACCCTTCAATGACGTTCGTTAAGATCATATGTTACCAAGAACGTTTGTTAAGCTGCCTTTTGTGCGAGAGAGGTCTTTGTGCTATTCCCTTCAATACAACTTTTCATGTAATGTAATGTGCTGTGCGTTAAGGTAAGTACATCGATTTTTCACCCTTAAACAATGAAGAGAAACATACATATATAGAATCTATTCATCAATCTATCTATTCAATGAGTTTCAGAGATTTAAAATGAAGATATAAGAGTTATTCAAAATTGCTTAAAGAGCTGAATGCCACCAGAAAAAAATTTGTTGAAAAAAGTGTTTAATTACTAACAAATATTTTTAAACTCAAAACGAACATATGAAAGTAATCTAAATGTAAGTAAGACAAGGAACAACTGTATTGCAAAACCGGTATTATTCTAAAAATACTGGTATTTTGTAGCAGCCATAACTGGTGTCAAAAAGTGGCGGTCCCTGTATTGGTTAGACAGAATAGTTACAGGGACAGTACTGGCTGCCATCAAAACTGGTGTAGTATAGTGATTTGAATACCGCTCCTAACCGTGTCGCGCTCCGACCGTTTAAATTTTAATAAATACCGTTTCGTTTAATACCGTTTCAAAATACAGTGATCTTGGATAAGTTGCAACAGTTCCAATGTAATGTACCTGTGTGAATAGAAAGGTACGGTTCATAGGAAATTGTCGCGTAAGAAACCGTACAATAAATCGTCAAATAAATAAATACAATATACCGTCAGTTTCTCTCAAATCAAAACATAGCTGGTGTCGTAGCAAATTAGAAGACTTCATGTTCTCCTATCCCTAATTATAGTAGTATTAGTACTTTAGTTCTTTGTAGCGGCGTGCTACCGTGTAATTTGTCTGATCATGATATGATATTCTGCGATGTTGGTATGGATGTAAGTAGGCCGACTCCTGTTTCTAAGTCGTTAAGATTATTAAAATATATTGATAACGCAACCTTTTTACAAGATTTGAGATCAACACCGTTTTTTAATTTTATGTTTTTTATGTCTGATATTAACGGTAAAGTGTCATTTTTTACGAACGTCTTAGTTGATTTGTTTGATACTCATGCTCCAATAAAATAGAACAGGTTTACAAGGCCTCCAGCACCCTGGATGACTGATAATATTAAATTAATGATTAAATCACGAAATGAGGCTAAAACTAAATTCAGACATTCGGGAAAACCAGCTCATTGCGCATATTATAGATCCCTCCGGAACCTTACTACTGCGGCGATAAAAATGAAAAGAAGGTTTTTTTGGTTCTATGGTTACGTCGGGAAGTAGCAAACAAAAGTGGAATAATTTGAAAATATTATATTTAAAATTAAATAAAAAATGTTGCCTATTGTTAAGATTGGGACATCCTCATCGAATCAATGATTATTATGTAGGTAGTTTGCTTACTTCTAACCTTGACCTATATAGATCAAGTTCATTTTTCAATAGAACTGTAGAGACCCCTCTCTTTCCATTGTGATGATCAAAATGTGTTACCCTGCGATATTACTATATCTTACCCATTTGTAAACTTGTTGCTTAGTTGAAAATGTTTTCCGCTTTATATGGAAACAAGCTGAGATTATTCCTCTACCCAAAAAGAATACCTCACGCGAGTATAGTGACTTATAAGCATTCATCCTATTCTTTCTAAAATTTTGAAAAAGATCATGAAGATACAATTAATGGAATGTATGGAGTCCAATTACATACTTTGTTTGGAACAGTCTAGCTTTCGGTGTGGATACAATTGCACAACATCAATGTTAAATCTGATGGATGATGTGTTCAATACTGTTGATAGGGCAGAAAATATAGCTGTGTTTTTCAAAAGCGTTTGATACAGTTAATCACTCTATATTGACTAAATTATTATGTTACTTGGGTTTGAGAGAAAGTGTTGTGCCGTTATTGAGTTATTCAATATCTGAACGCCGTATCTTGTGATCTGGCATTATCCAATGGTGTTCTTCACAGTTTAACAAATATATTAAATTTTGTAAACTGAATACATATACGGATGACACCCAGCTTTACGCTTCATATGCAATGGAAGACAGCGATTTTGCTCAAACTCAGATTAATAACGATCGAAACCCAGGTAAATCTATGTTGAAGTGTTTTGATGCTCAACAGCGCAATCCTAGTCCTAAAATTAACATCAAGATGCATGCCACTGCAATTAAACAAGCTTAAGAAGTTAAGTGTTTTGGCATAACATTAGATACCAACTTAAGATTTACAAACCAAATTTCAACTTATATTCAAATAGCATATTATTTTTTGCGGGTACCCGCATCGTTCGTATTTACTACACATGTAGTAATTCTGCACATATTAACTATGTGTCGGCGGTGTATCATTTTGCTATTGATGCAAGCACGTCGCGGAGCATATAGAAGGTTCAAAATAGTTGCCTCAGATTCATTTATGGTATACATAAATTTGATAGGATTTCACATAAACTTAAAGATTTGTGATGAATGAATATGAGTGATAGAAGAAGGTTTCATACCTTGTTTCTCTATCATAGAATCGTAATTTCTGGAGTCTCGGCGTATCTGAATCATAAAATTAACTGTAAACCACTGTGTGATGGATGTCAGGCAAGGTCATTGCTAGTTTTTATCCTACAAAACATAGAACCCACAGTTTCAGAGGTTGTTTATTTACCACATCTATAAATGTTATGAAAATTTACCACTTGATCTGCGTCGGCTAAAGTATGACAAATTTCGAAAACAATTAAGGATTATGATAGTTCAGCAATCGGCATGTCTGATTTGATAATCAACGGATCTGTTTGATGTTCTTTTTTTAGTGGTTTTTCTTTGGTTTTGTCTTTTTTTTTGTTTTCTCTTATAAATTTTGAAGTAATTAATTTTTCGGTTACATACTGTGAGCGTCAAAAGAAAGTAAACACTAGCTGTTTACTTCTAAAAACCCTTTTTACTACGATTCTGTTAACTTACAATAAAAATTTATATACCAAAATTTACGACTTTATTTGTGAGCAATCCTATCGTAAAAAATAGTTAAGCAAAAAAAACCACAAATATGGTAAATCCCCTTTAGAGTAAAAATACCCCGATTTTTACGCGTCAAAAGAAAGTAAACAGGCGGTCCGGTTGTTGTAAATTCATTTTAGATTTAGGGGAAGTACAACTTTAGAACATTTTAGAAGAAACAGCAAGTGGTTGAACGTCGAAATTAATTATAAATACCAAAAATCATCATGGGAAAACAAACAAGTATAGAAACGCGTAAAATTATATTAAGTTTAAATAAAAAAGGTAAATCCTTACGCGAAATAGCTAAAATAATGGGACGAAATCACTGCACAATAAAAAAAATTTTGGATAAATACGCAAAACATCATACTGTAGCCGATTTACAACGCGTTGGACGACCAAAGCGCCTTACAGAAGCACAGGCTAGAGCAGTGGTAAGAGAAGTGAAGAATAATCCATGTTCAAGTGCGGTTAAAATAGCAAACGACATATCGCAGATAGCAAACACAACCATAAGTTCCAGTACCATACGAAGAACACTTCATAGAAGTGGCCTGCATGGAAGAACACCCCGTAAAAAGCCTTACATATCGAAAATAAATAAACAGAAACGTCTTGATTTCGCAAAAAAATATCAGAACGAAGCTCCAGATTTTTGGAAAAATATATTATTTAGTGATGAAAGTAAATTTGAAATTTTTGGTAAAAGAAAACCACCAAAGATATGGCGGCCAAAAAACGTGGCCTTCAAAGAGAAATTTGTTACCAATACCATCAAACACGGTGGAGGCTCGGTTATGGTCTGGGGCTGTATGGCGGCGTCAGGGGTCGGTAATCTAGTTCTTATTGAATCAACAATGAATAAAATGGACTATTTAACCATTTTAAAGAACAATATTTCCCCGACAATTAATGAATTGATCCAAAGCACACTTCCAAAATTGTGAAGGAATGGATGCTATACCGAGTCCCTAAAACCCTTGATCATCCACCGCAGTCCCCAGACCTTAATCCTATAGAACATCTGTGGGATCATCTTGACAGGAAGATCAGAGAAAGGACAATTTCAAATAAAGACGACCTTAAAAAAGCTTTAACTTAAGAATGGATGAAAATCCCTCAAAATATTACAAAAAACTTGGTGGAATCCATGCCAAGGAGATTAAGGGAGGTGTTGAAGGCCAAAGGAGCTCAAACCAAGTATTAAAAGTTAATATTATATTTATTTTTGTACTTAATACCTATTAGTTCCGAATTCTGTTTACTTTCTTTTGACGCGTAAATTCGGTAGATATTTACAATAATCTGAATTATTACGGGTAATGATTTGTTTTTTTTTTCATGTTTCTATTGATTTAAATATAGTATAGATGAGTTGCGAAGACTGCAATAAAACTTTTTGATTTTCGTTATTAACTGCATTTTTATTAACCTTTTAATAGAAAAACAACAGCTGTTTACTTTTTTTTGACGCTCACAGTACTTAGCTTATATTTAATTCTTCTTTTGTAATGGATACAATAAAGTCGTTTATTATTATTATTAAATGCTAAACCTTGAAGAAAGGTTGTTGCCTTCCAGTTCTAGACATTGTCTTCCTTATTCTTTTAAAAATGTGTAAAAGGGTGTGAGTAATTAATTGAATCGGTTCAACACATTATAAATTGGTAATGGATTACTATCATAAAAACTAACCTAATTACGTTAAATAACAACTTTTGTAATAAATTGTGTATTATCATTTTATGATATATTGGGTTTCATTTAGTAAAATATAAACCACAAAGTTTATAAAAGTTGGTAGATTTCCTATGATCTTTGGTGAGGCAGTCTCCATGGTTTAGTATATCATTGATACCAGCATTTTTCAAAAAACTTAAAGGCTCGTTTTCAATATCATTTTTCGTTCTTATATTTTAGAATTTCTTTTACTTTATCGTAGAACAGATGCTTTTAGCTTTTGGTTTGCAGCAATGGTTAATTTTATACGACCAGAAACTTGGGCATTGTAACTGGACTAAACTAAAGTTCAGGCATGGAGTCCAGTTCGCCCTTGCTGTTTGAATATTTGGAGTAATTGTACTCTGAAGATGCTGAACATCAATATATCACTGCGTTTACATGTATAATTGTTGTGAAATATACCAAAATGAGAATCCTACTTACCTAAATTAACGAACTTGCATTTAAATAAGGGTCTCTGGCACTTTGTACTACAAAAAATTGAATACAAATTGGTTCGTATATAAATCACTGCCAAATCATGTCAAATGGTATTTTGGTGGGTTATTTACTGCTTTACTTGATTTAATTCATGTTTAGATGCACTCAAATGTACAAATACCACATTATTCAAGAAATACAAATTGGCACCCAATTTTCAACTCAATTCTTCAACTGTCTTTAGTTTAATTGTTTAAAAGAAGATGGCGTCATAAACATGCGTTTTAATTCTTTTTTCAATTTAATTGGATAAGTAATCGAAATAAAACATCATCAAAGATAAATTCAAATGACACTAAAAATATAAACAATTAATAAAAAAGAGATTACAAATTATAATTAATTAAAATCAAAATTAGAGTAAAAATATTTTATCTTTAAGTGTCACAATTCACCTGTAGATGGCGAATGATTTCAATTCAAATCTAACCTAAAAATCATCACATGTCAAAACATTCAAATAAACAATAACTTAAAATGGGTAAGAATAAGTTTAATAATCGTAAGAAAAAGCGAAACCAAAAAAGCAAACCGAAAAAAGATCGAAAAACCTACAGTTTGTACTCAAATAAAGATCAACGTAGAAATTTTGGAACTAAACGACGAGCTGAAGAGGTTAACGAAGATGTTAAAAATGAAAAACGAAGGAAAGAAAATATCGAAACAGTCCCAGAAACATTTTCTTCAGACAGTGATGATAACGTTGATAATATGCAACAACTTCTATCAACATTTAAACATTACTCCAAAGAAAATAAAATCGAAAGTAGTGAAGATGAATTCGAGAATGATTTAAGTGACAATGAAATTGATGAAGAAGAAGATTTTGAAGAGGAAAGTGATTCTAAAGAAGAAAACGAAATTGAATCTGAACTAAAAAATGAATTGACTGAAACGAATCAAGATGATGAGGAAATCGAGATAAACGATGTTGATAATGAAACGCAAATTGAAGATGATCATTTAGAGTCATGTCAAGATCCATTCAGTAAACACTTATTATTTGAATTAAGCCCTGATTTATTAAATTCAGTTCAAAATTTTCCCACCACATCAACAACAACTGTAGAAAATTGGTTAAAATTGAATCGATTAGTCATTCAGATACCACAATGTAATGAAGAATCCAAGAATGATAACAATGTGAGTTCTAAAACAATTCTTGAACATAAAATATTTGCTTTACCGGGTAAAATCCCTCAAAAAATTAATTTGAATAAAGAAACATACGAAAGTTTATTTATAAAATCACAAATTAAATCAAATTTGATTAGAAGTAATACTTCTTTATCAAGTAGTGATAAATTAAAATCGATTCCTTTGACTTCATTACAAGGCGAAATTTTTTCTGTAATAAATAATTATCAAGATTTTTATTTTCCTGGGAGAACGTTTGATAATGCCGAAGAAATCCGATTTGTTTATTGCCTACATGCAATAAATCATATTTTAAAAACGCGAACGAAAGTTTTGCATCATAACGCAAGGTTGTCTAAAAAAGATGATGTTCCTGAAGAATTTAGAGATCAAGGCCTCGTTAGGCCTAAAATTTTAATCATAGTTCCATTTAAATCATCTGCATATAAAATAATTCAATTATTAATAAACATTTTGATAACTGAAGACAAAGGAAATGTTATAAACAAAAACAGATTTATTGAGGATTACACAGGAAATGAATTGCAAATGCCTAAAAAGAATCCAAAACCTGAAGATTATGAATTAACATTTTCTGGGAATACAAGCGACGATTTTAAGATTGGAATCACAGTAACAAAAAAGAGTTTAAAATTATACGCTGCTTTTTATTCTTCTGATATAATAGTCGCGTCACCTTTAGGTTTACGAACAATTATTGGAGCTGAAGGTGAATCAGAACGAGATTTTGATTTTTTGGCTTCAATCGAATTATTAATATTCGATCAAATGGAATTGTTTCTTATGCAAAATTGGGATCATGTTCTTCACATTATGAATCACATCCATTTACAACCGAAAGATTCGCATGGAACGGATTTTTCTCGAGTCCGCCACTGGAGTTTAAACGGATGGGCTAAATATTATCGACAAACATTAATTTTTTCATCGTTAGTTTTACCTGAGATAAATTCGATATTTAATAAAAAGTGTTTTAATTATGCCGGAAAAGTTAAAGTTGTAAACGAAATTCAATTTGGATCGATTGGTCAAGTCTTTGTGCAGTTACCGCACGTTTTTCAGAAAATCAACGTTAATAGTGTCGAACATTCGATTGATGCGAGATTTGATTTTTTCGTTAATAAGATTTTACCGCAACAAAGGGATCCGTTAATGAAACAGACAATGATTTATGTTGCGAGTTATTTTGATTATGTAAAAATTAGGAATTATTTTAAAAAGGAGGATATTGGATTTGTACAAATTTGTGAATATTCAAAGGTAAGTAATGAATCTTTTGATATTACAATTAACTTAAATAATCCGAAGAAACTTTGTCCTCATCCAAACTAACCAAAGTAATAATCCAAACTAAGCAATTTCCATAAAACTAAAAGCTTTCTTATTTTATCATGCATATTAGTGAAGTAGACAAGAGAAATAGTTGGCAATTATTTTGAAGTTTGTGATTTGATTGCCAAGGATGAGGATTAGATAAGGAGTTACAACTGTGATAAATTTAGTTGATGCTACATTTCTTATACATCACCTCAATAAAGTCTTTTGTACAATATATAATTATCACTTACGAGGATTTTTATCTTACTATGATGATAATTCCACAGGGAAAATAGTACACATTCCTCGTTAAATTAATTATATTAATTTTATCAAGTCATAAGTCATTAACGTTTCGAGCTGTTATGGCCCATCATCAGGATTTACAAAGTTGAATTGAAACAAGTTGAAGTAAACATCTACAAAATTAAAATATTTAAGTAATTTTAATTTATAAAAATTAAAAATATTTTTTAAAAATTTATAACTTGTACAAAAAAAAACCTTCAAGGTAATACAAAACTTATTAGGATTGATAAAGAAATGTAAGGAATTGGGATTCTCACAGGGATTTATGAAAAACAAATACCTAAAAAAGCCTAAATTCTATGTCAGGGTGGGCAAATTTTACGGTTGTGAAGTCAGCCACAGATTCCAGCCATAGATTTTTAAATCGAAAAATGACCAATTTCTGTAACTCGAAACCCAAATTAAAATTCATATTTGAGTTTAGCACTCTTAGAAGAACCCCTACACAAAAATTTGCGAGGGGGTGTTTTCATTTAAGGGAGAAAAAAATTCCCAAAATTATGGATATCACGTGCGCCATATACCGCGCGGCTAAAATCGAAAAAACGACCAATTTCTGCAACTCGAAACTCAAATTAAAATTTATATTTGAGTTTAGCACTCTTAGAAGAACCCCTGCACAAAAATTTGCGAGGGGGTGTTTTCATTTAAGGGAGAAAAAAATTCCAAAGTTATGGATGTGTAGGGGTTGCTCTAAGAGTGCTAAACGCGATTCTGAATTTTAATTTAAGTTTCGAGTTGCAGAAATTGGTCATTTTTCGATTTTAACGGAACAGTATGTGGCCCACGTTATATTCATAACTTTGGGAACTTTTTTCTCCCTTAAATAAAAACACCCCCTCGCAAATTTTTGTGTAGGGGTTGTTCTAAGAGTGCTAAACGCGAATCTGAATTCTAATTTAAGTTTCGAGTTGCAGAAATTAGTCATTTTTCGATTTTAACGGAACAGTATATGACCAACGTGACATTCATAACTTTGGGAATTTTTTTCTCCTTTAAATAAAAACACCCCCTCGCAAATTTTTGTGTAGGGGTTGTTCTAAGAGTGCTGAACGCGAATCTAAATTTTAATTCAAGTTTCGAGTTGCAGAAATTGGTCATTTTTCGATTTTAACGGAACAGTATATGGCGCACGTGATATCCATAATTTTGGGATTTTTTTTCTCCCTTAAATGAAAACACCCCCTCGCAAATTTTTGTGTAGGGGTTGCTCTAAGAGTGCTAAATGCGAATCTGAATTTTAATTTAAGTTTCGAGTTGCAGAAATTGGTCATTTTTCGATTTTAACGGAACAGTATGTGGCGCACGTTATATTCATAACTTTGGGAATTTTTTTCTCCCTTAAATAAAAATACCCCCTCGCAAATTTTTGTGTAGGGGTTTCTCTAAGAGTGCTAAACGTGAATCTGAATTTTAATTTAAGTTTCGAGTTGCAGAAATTGGTCATTTTTCGATTTTTAACGGAACAGTATATGACCAACGTGACATTCATAACTTTGGGAATTTTTTTCTCCCTTAAATAAAAACTACCCCTCGCAAATCTTTGTGTAGGGGTTGTTCTAAGAGTGCTAAACGCGAATCTGAATTTTAATTTAAGTTTCGAGTTGAAGAAATTGGTCATTTTTCGATTTTAACGGAACAGTATATGACCAACGTGATATTCATAACTTTGGGAATTTTTTTCTCCCTTAAATGAAAACACCCCCTCGCAAATTTTTGTGTAGGGGTTGTTCTAAGAGAGCTAAACTCAAACATGAATTTTAATTTGAGTTTCGAGTTGCAGAAATTGGTCATTTTTCAATTTCAAGATCTATGGCTGGAATCTATGGGTAACTTCACAAGCGTGCAAATTTTGGTGTTATTATAGGCTATCTCAGAAACTATAAGTGATACAAAAAAGTAGGTACCATGTCCCGGTCTCTTTTTCCGAGACAAATTTAGTCCCACAAAGACAAATCCGCTATCTTCTTTAGTTTCTAAGTTATAGCCAAAAAGTCACATATTTTTGAAATTGAAGAAAAGTGGTTAATACATTCTTAAGATTCTTTTTTGAGTAGAATATAATGCCGTTGAAAAATTGTAAATAAAGTTGATAATTTTTGAGATATAACACAAAGTTATATTTTTTTAAATACAACGGAATAGGAGCAATTTGTGAAATGGCGAAAATGTGACTTTTTGGCTATAACTTAAAAACAAAAGAAGATAGAGGTTTTGTTTTTACGGGATTGAATTTTTCTCGAAAAAAGAGACCGGGACATGGCACCTACTTTTTTAGTATCTCTTATAGCTTCCGAGATGCCCTGTGGTAACACCAAAATTTGCCCACCGTGCACAATATTAGATTATTCCTCTACAAGTCTTAAGCCGGTATTACACTATCGTCTATGCCATAGATCTAATATCAAAATCCCACAATTTTCACAAAAATAGAACTAAAACTAAGAGTGTTCATCGCTCATACGCTGCACTCGCTCATGAGTAAATAATAAAGGAACGAATTATAGCTAAAAATTAGTAATATTCTTACTAATAATGAAAAAATAAAATAAAGACAATAGTAATTATTATATACACAGTAGATAAAAATATTATATATATTTATATTATATAAAAGAGTTAAAATATATAAAGAAAAAGTGAAATTAACAGAGTATTAATTTGCATGGATACATGGAAGCTACGGCTCGCTGACCTTCTTGTGTTATGCGACATGGGTTGGGTTGGGAACCCAAGACGGTCAACCTTTTTCTTCATCCTTAATATAGAGAAGTTTTTATACAAATTAGTGCGAGCGCTTGGCGCGTAAAATAAAGATTCATAACGTAACATTAGTAGGGCAATACGTAGATCTACCCGCAAAAGAAGAATATGAGAATCACAGTCCCCATTCACCAGTTATATAAACTGGTTAATTGAATTGAAAAGGGATTTAGCTAAACTTAATAAATCGTTTCGTAGGACAATCCCATACATCGTGTTCTCAAAATTTATATCCTCAAAACTTTTTTATTTGTTTGTAATCCTACGTTTATTTTTGCACCATCCAGTACAATTTGTTTTAAAGTTTTATCACCTTATGGCATTTAGATGAAATTTACCATTTTTGAGTTAAATTCATAATATGTTCTGTTGACAAAAACATGTGATCATGTAACATTTTCCATCAAAAATGTATTGTAATAGTGTAATATCAGCCTTAATTCCATAACTACTCTAGTTTACTGAAATTATTAAGAGAAATTAACAAAATTTGAAAAAATACGCGTTTAAGAGTGCTGTCTATATAGAATATTGTAATAAAATGCGGTTCGCAAAAATACAGCTTCATGCAGGACATGGCAGAGTACTGAGCGTTCGTGATGAACGTGCACTATTAAATAAAGTGTATGAAAATCCTAAGACAAGTACTTCCAAAGTCGCCAACTAACTAAGTCCTGTACTCCAAAGACAATATATAGAGGCTAGATATTATAGCCATATACCTAGTCAGAAGCCTATTATATCACAAAAGAACCTTATACAACAAGCCGTTGTATTAATTACTACAAAATATATATACTTTTAAAAACGATGAATTTTGGAAATTATTAACTTTTTGTGATTAAAAATAGTATTCTGATGTCATTCGCACACTAAAATTTTGCTAGAAGATCTATAAGATAATAGAATATCTATGGGATGAGATAAAGCGAAATATACGACAACAAATTGACAAATTTTAACGAATTAAAAGAGAGTAAGAGTGGAATGAAACAAAATAATTCTTGCTGATACCTAAAAATGTATGGCAAATTTGCCAAGAAGACAACCTGAGAGAACACGTTAGGGGCAATGATCTAACTCTACGTGAATTCTAGGCCATAGAGACGTTGAGAGCTATGAGAAAGCAACAAAAGAGACACTGGTTCTGAATTACAAAAAAAAACCCTTAAGAAAGATGATCAATAATTGGAAGGCCTCAAAGGCAGCCTTACGCTGGAAAGAATTTCTAGGTTACAGATAAGTGAAAGGTATGATAACTACGTCGCAAAAGAAAACTGTACAAGCTTTATGCATTAGAAAAAGGGATTTCTTGTCCGAATATGCACTCTTAAAATACCACCTCTTTCACATAGGATTAGCTAAGAATCAAACTTGTCGGCTATCCAACGATAAGTTAGAAACGGCTGATCACATGTTATGTAAATACGTTATAGCCTGTACCACGAGAAGTGAAGGTGACTCATCGCCTAAACGTGCAAAATTCTTACGGAAATTGATGAGTCACATTCACTTCTCGTGGTACAGACTATACCAGAGGAACGCCTATATAAAGGAATAAGACCTCGGAGCAATACTAAGGTTCATTAAGGATCTATATTTGTCCTGAACTTTTGGAGAGTTCGGCAGTAATAATAATAATCCAATAAAAGACTATCTCACTAATTATGAAATGTTAGGTATAAAATTTTTTTGAGGTTGTACGGAGACGTGTGTAAAATTTATACTTTGTCTTGTATTTACTTTTTAGACATCTCAAAAACATTCACTTTCAAAATAAATGTTACAATTCGAATTCCTTACACTTCTTCATTAATTGTAACAAGTTTTTTATTATGTTGATGGTGCATCTTCTTTATATGTTTTCTTGTAAAAAGGTTTAATATTTAACTAAGTGATATATAATCATAACAAGATGGCAATGTATTTTCAAACATTTATTTCCTGTATTATTCAACCGATTTGCATATTATTGGCAGTGTTTGAAGGAGCATTTTCCGTTTCTACAGTTCGCTAAAGTATTCTACAAATTTATAAAGGTATCTGAATGAGCTGCACATTTCCTGGAATCGTTTAGCCAATCTTGAAAGCACTTCTCGAGAGAAATGTCTTTCTTTGTGGAAATTGCGTAATATCATCAGATTTAATAATGTATCATATTTTCTTATCTTATGGATTCTGATACAAAATAAAATTAACATTTTTGTACGATTTTAAATTTTATATCACATTTTCCCGTTTTAGCATTTATTTACAAGTTACGCAAATGTTTAATATTTTAGCTTTATAGGTAATAACGTCTTCGAAAAAAAGAGATTTCATAAAAAACGTGATCATGAAAATAACGTCAATTTGATCATTGTAAATTAAATCGCTTACCATCATTTACACTTAAACACTTTGTAATCATGTCAAACTTTACTAATTAACAGTATTCTGACCTAATATGGTTTCAGAATCCACCAGTAAATTATGTGAATTTGATATTGTGTGAAATCGGATTTTGTGTTTACCACAATGTACGATAGACATGGTTAATGATGAACCTTCTGTAAACTCCAGAAGAGTTTTAAAAAGATATCTTCAACCTTTTGTATATCGAAATTTTGATGAGAATTGGTTCATTCTTATCGCATTCAGCCATTGCATAATTTACAATCAAGTGGCCAACGAATAAGGGTTTAATTTGCTATAGATAGTGTTAATACGTGCATAATAGTCATATAAAGAACTCGCATAGCATTACGATCGGGGCTTCTTATAGGTTAGGTGCACATGTTTATAGATCAAAGTTTAAACCAGACGGTTCCCATCCTTACAATGTAAAAAAAAATCTCGGTTATAACGAGAGTTCGGTTACAACGAGACTCGGTTGTAGTTTTGCGTACAATGACGTACAAATCTGGCGACGTCGTATGAATATGAAAAGAATTCGTAACCCTGAACGGGCTGATGTTGATAAAGGTCTCATACAATGGTTTTCTTCAAAAAGACAAACAGCTGCAATTTCTACAATAATTTTACAAAACAAAGCAAATGAACTTAATAAAATCGGTGAATCCATTTCCGATCAACCGTCTACAAATCGCGGTGATTTTATACGTTACAAAGGTTGGATCGACAGATTCATGGACCGATATAACCTTCAATTAGGGATCATTAGAATTAGGGAAATTACAAATAATTGGAAAGAGAATGTTTGGCCTTCGCTTCATCGAAGATACAAAGACTGCGATATCTTTAATGGGGACGAAACTGCTCTTTTTTATAAATTTACACCTGACAAAACATTAAAATTTAAAGGTGAAAAATGTGTAGGAGGCAAGTTATCGAAGGAGTTATCGGTTGACGGTCTTCGTTTGCGCTAACATGGACGGATCTGAAAAATCAAAGTTAAGTGTCATAAGAAAACCAAAATCACCTCGTTGTTTTAAGAACGTTCAAAACCTGTCAGTAAATTATTTTAACAATTCCAAAGCTTGGATCACAAGTGAAATCTTTAAACAAATTCTTTTTGATTGGGACCCTTCTTTTTCTGGGCATCCTCAGAATGTCATCCTTAATGTTTTAGGAAATTTTTCTTCAACTTCCGTTTTACAACCGATGAACCAAGGCATAATTAAATCAATGAAAACGTTTTACCGACAAAAGTTATTGTTCAAGTTAGTAGAAACTATGGATCTGAACTAAAAATTAAAAATCGATATTTTAGATGCCATTATAGTGCTAAACAGCGCATGGATAAATATTAAAAAAGAATCAATAATGAATTGCTTTCGTCATGCATTCGGAAATCTTGTAGAGAGTTTTAGCGAGGAAGATGAAATTTCCTTAGCTCAATTAATTATGTGTATTTCTATGGAAGAAAATCTTTCTAGTTGGGCAGAGAAAAACGGTTTAGAAATAGACGGTATCAATTTAAATTTGAAATTTGATTCGTTTTTAAAATTGCCGGTTACTACTTCTTGCACAAGTATTAAAATTTATGTTACATATTACGACAACCTTGGTTATAACGAGGTACCGTCTATAGCGAGCAATTTTTTCGGTCCCTTGACAGCTCGTTATAACCGATCTTCACTGCAGTTGGAAAACATTTGTTGTCAAGATGAGTCAAGATCCTGTAGTATGACCTTCAATAGCATCAGATTTTGTCTTATTGATCATCTTTATCTTACATTAGAATTAATTATAATATGTGTACTAAAAAATTTACATTTTGAAACGTATTTAAATCATAAATAAAAGCGAAAATACGAACATTTTATCCAAGAACATGCTCAGAATCAGATAGCATTGAGTAAAAAGTTATCGCAATACGTTTCGCCATCGGTTAATCATGTATTTGCAACCCTATAACCTTCTTGCTTTCTTATATTGGGTTTGGCATTGAAACTTTCTTTTTTTCAATAGATGTGGCATGGTGCAACTAGTTTTTTTGAACTTTGGTGGGGGATTTTATTTCTCAAACATCGTTAGTTACCGAAATGTTTTGATTATTAAATACAAATTGAGTTACCTTTTAAAAGCCAACTTTCCTTATGTCCATAAAGAAATAAATTTTTAAAAGGATTGATTTCATTGTAGGAGGCTAAAATAGCAAGAGCAAGAGATATGTTCTTCCACGGGGATGTACAATTTCTGTTATACACAGAAAGGCATCATTTTTTTAATCGAATTCGTATAAAAGGAATACGTCATATCGTTTTTTGTCAACCGCCAACTTTTCCACATTTTTATTACGAAATATGTAATTTCATGCAGGTATGTCTCAATGTTTGAAAAAAATTGTAATAATGAATTAATGTTTTTTAGGAAGCTAATATGAATAAAAAGATTGGGAGCATGTCCAATATGACAGTAACAGTTCTTTACACAAAATATGACGCCCAACAATTAGCAACAATAGTCAGCACAGAAAGAGCCGCGAAAATGATACAATCAGAAAAAACAGTTCATATGTTAGTAACGGATGAAAATTAAGTTAATTATAATAAAAATGTAAATAAGAAATGAAAACACATTTATTTTAATAATTATAATTTAATTCCTATTTTCTACAATTAATTAAATAAATACAATAAATAAATTACTGAGTATCAGTAAATATTAGGACAAAAAATTATTAACATTCAGTTTCAAATTACTTTTATCCTTAAAATAAATCTTGGGAAGCGATATTTTTTAATTGGTGGTACAATTTCCCCCAGATGTATCTCTTAAAGGTTCATTTAAATTACGATCTAAAAAAAGAAAATCTCATTAAACCGTAAGAAACAAGATCACATTTTATGATGATAATTAGTGAAAATTTATTTCGAAACCTGATCATCGTACCTGACTGGCGATCATAAACGACCTCTTTAGGATAACCTTTCCACAGAAAAATATAATACAAAGACAGCATAATCGCGGCCAACGATACAAAGAAAACATATGCGACAACCGTCAAAACCCTCACCAATTTTTTCTTATGTTTCGGTTCATACAAACGATCCTTAGCTTCATCACCGGCCAATTTTACACTTGTATCAACCGACCCCGCTTTTAACCAAGCACCGGGCGGGTCATTGTTCATTTTCAAACTGTTATTAGATATTTTCCCCGACATTTTATCCTTTTTAATAAAGCTTAATTCGAAGTACTTTAGTATTAATCGCGGAGCGCGATGTTTTGCGACGTCGATCGTCCGAAAATAGGTGAACGTTTACGTTTGTAGCACTTCCAGAAATATGGTTTAAACATGTTCGATGGGTGGTGTCGATTATTAACGTTTCTACGAGGTTAGTACTCGAATTTAGGCCGCAATTATTTTCATTATTTTTTTTCTTTATTTTCAACCTTCACGAATCAATATTTCCTCGATGTTCTTTGTGCGCAATTCCTCTTCAGGGATATTTTGAATTACGAATTTTTAAGTGTTTGGATTAAGATTAAGACGTAACTATTTTAAATCATGAATTAAAGTTAAATCTCACAATTAGTTTGGAATTTATATATTTGATATGTTAAAATATGAATGTAAATTAAAATTTGTTTAATGGCGAAGTAATTATTTTTTGGAAAACCTCCAAGGGAAGATTCCTAAATGTCAGATGTCAATTATAACAAATCTTGTTAGAAGGGAGTACGAACAAACATTTTAAAGTCATACTTAACCCGATGTTTCCAGTTCTAGGGTTAGTGTTAGGTCTAGTAATAGTCTTTATTCTAGTTTTAGATATTAGTCAGCATTAGATTCTTCTACATTTTTCATAGAACTAATATTAGACATAACACTAAACCCAGAACTAGAAACATTTAAGTTTAGCCGTGCGTCTTTTACGACTTAAATTCGATTTCTAGTTCTAATTCTAGTGCTAGTTCTAATTCGTCGAAAAATTAACAACAGCCTAACGCTGTATAACAGTTAAAACTAGGACTAGAACATTCAAATCATGGAAATTTTCTAAGCCTAGTCTATTATCGTATTCGTTCGAATCTAAGACGTATTATTTTACTTGTTAGGATCGGGTGCGTCTTAGATTCGAACCTATTTCGAATTGGACCCGCTTTTACCAACCTCCAGTTAAACTAACAAGCAGTGGTTACAGCGATTTTGAGCGCTCCCATTGGCTATGAGCCTGTTTTTAACTATTAGATAAACTTATCAAGACGTGGTAAAACTGGCCCTTAAGAGATATACGGCTAAACCTTTTTTGCCGTGTGTTTTTTGATAAAAATTTTTTCATATCTGATGTTATGTTGTAACATTCTTCAGAAGCTGGTTCGAAGTGATTTTGAAGCAAAATTGGTTTTGTGAAGTACTATGGTGCTTAAACTGTTAATGATATATCTCACGAAATATTCGCTTAATGAGGCAGTAATTGAAGAGAGTTCCTACAGGGTTCTATCTTGAGGCCCATATTGTGGAATGTATTTTTGATTAAATGCTGGAACAAGAGCGAGATAAAAAAGTTGTAAAATTGATCGCTTATGCTAAAACCTTGCAATAATGAGAAGCAGAAAGTGCGAAAACAAGCTACGGTTAGAGTAAAAGATCATGTAGTTGAATCAAAAAATTGCTAAAATATTTAGGTGTAATGATTGGAAAAAACTTAATATAGAGGACACAGAGTGAGTATACAGAAAATAAGACGCTTACAACTATCAATGCCTTAAACAGAATCATGAATTCAACACACGGACTGACGGCAAAAAAGAACTCGAAGAGGAGATGGAAGGAACAAGATAGATCAAAGCAATAAAGAGGAAGGTTATTATAGCTTCTCCTGTCAGCCCTAGATCAACCTGCATGAGAATCTGAGTTGTTAGATCAAGGGAAGAACGAAGGATTCGAGTTACCTTTTAGTCAGCTGTATAATGGCGTACAATTAGGTATGCCATTGTAAAGATGCCTTTAAGAGACTGATAGATGTGTTTCTTTTCGCTTATTTTCTTGAGCCGTGAATGATGCGAGATTTCTTGAGGGAACCGATCGACGAAAGGAAAATAGCAAATGACAGCGTAGAGTCTACCGAGATGGAGACTCCGAAGACATGAGATGAAGACAACAGGTATTGCGTTGGGTTGGATTGACCAAAATTGAACGTGTTTCTAAGCGAAAGTGAACGTTTCCCACTATGTACGCCGGCGTTTCTCTCGCCACCCCAAGTATCTTTCTCCGATATCTAGCTTGCACGCCCTCCAGCATTCTCTGCTTTATCCATCCCCATATCCCATATCTCTGCCCCATACATCATTACACTGCTAGCCAGACCTTCAAACATAATCTTCGTTGCCACATTCCTTACAAAGACTCGCTCCCCCCAATGCCATACTTGTCCCATCACCCATTCGCTTTTTATGCCATTGCTTTCATATGCGTCCCATCCCCATTATCCTCTCTAAACATAAACCCCAAGTAAGTATACTCCCTAACTTCCTCGACCTCCTTTCCCTCCAATCTCCAGCTTTCTGTTCTTTTTATGCCGCCCTTACAAAACTTCATCATCTTCGTCTTCCCTACATTCACTTCCAACCCCTTCCCCCGATAATATTTTAAAGGACTATATCATCTCTTTCATCTCCACCGCCCCCTTCGCCATGACCACGATGTTATCTGCGTACGCCAGCATATGCACCTTTTTATCTCCCGCCACCACTCCTCCCATCTACCTCTTCCTCAATCTATCTTCTAAGTCCGCCGTATACAATGCAAACATACTTGGATTCAGCTGATATCCTTGCTCATTCCCTTCGTCGTCCAGAACACATCGCTCAGCTTATCCCCCACTTTTACCTTAGCCACAATTTCCATGTATATTTCTTTCATTCTCACTATGAGGTGATCCGTGATGCCCCTCCTCCCCACCACCAATCACAATTTCCCCCTATCCACCTTATCAAAAGCTACCTTCAGATCTATAAATAGGGCATACAATTTCTACCCTTTCTTATCTAGCGCTCTATCTGCCAGATGCTTCAACACATACAAGTTGTTGATTGGTCCTCTTCGCTTCCGAAAGCATGTCTGCCCATCTGGAAAAATTCCCCCCAACTATATCCTGCCCTCCAGTCTTCCCAACAGTATCTTCATGTATACCTTGTATGCTGAGTCAAGTATTCCTAATTCTCCTATAGCTATCTACACCTCCCTACCCTTTTTATATTCTGGGCAGATTACTCCCACATTCCATCCTTTCGGAATCGCGTCCCCTCTCCATACGCTATTCATCCTTTCCAACAACTTCATTCTTACCACCCTTTTTGCTTTCAACCATATATCGATACGGATCTCATCTTCCCTTGGGGCCTTACCCTTCTTCAATCCCCTAAGCACTGCTTTCATTTCCTCTTTTGTTATGTTTTCTCCACCCACAGATATATATTTTGCTGGTGATTCCGTCCCTACCCTTCTTTATCTTTTTCAGATGCCTGCAAACTTCCACTTCCCTTGTTATCCCCTTAATCTCTGCCGCCGTCTTCTTGCAGAGATCTGTTTTCTTTCAACTGCATAACACACTGTACCCTCTCGTGACTTCCCTATATCTATTCACAACCATCTCTCCTAGTCTCCACTGCCTCAACCTCCTTCTTTGCCTTCTTATCATATCAGTTAGTCTCCTTCCCACTCTACTCCCTACGTACACACTCCTTTTTCAGTGCAGCCTTCCGGTCTGCTTGGCTAGGCTCTTCCAGCACCTTGATTTCTTGTACCCTCTATTGTCAAGTGTCGAGGTTTTTCCTGTAAAATTCTACCCCTTCTTCCGACCAGGTTGTCCTGATGAACTTGTTCCCCAGTTCCGATCGTCTTCTGCTGCCCATCCGCTTTAGCTCCACTTCCAACGGTTGATGAACCGACTCTACCGCTTCCCCCGTTGTCAACCTTTCCACCCTCTCCCACATTTCCCGATTCACCTGTACATAGTCATTCACAGATGTCCCTCTCGCCCCGATGTAAGTACACTCTCCTTCCTCTCCCTCCTCTTTATTCCCATTCCGTATTTCTCATCTTCTTCCCCACCCATCTCAGCATTTCTGTTCCTTCTCCATTCCGCACAGTATCCTTCGATCGCCGACGTCCCTCCTCTCCCCATATCTACACCCTTCCTCGCTCACTCTAGCATTGAAGTCCCCTCCCATTATTATATATTTCTTCGTCCGATTTCCTCCCATTCCATTCTTGTCTCTTTCTTGACTTGCTATACACAGTAACTATTTGCACCGTCTCTCTCCCCCAGCTGATCTGCTTAGGTTCAACGTAATATTTTGAAACTTTTTTATGTATGCCAATTATTGGGACCCTATACGATTCCATTATCTGAATAGTATCTTAAAAAATGTATGTTGACAAGTGTAATATAGATGTCCAGTCATTTTTTTTTTCTAAGAATGTCCTCGAAAGTTATATCGAATTGTTATATCGAATACTTCATGTAGGCACTATCCCATCTAGGTATTTGGTCCCGGGTCAGTCTCGGATTTTAAAAATCTCTAATTTTTTAAAATTTTTCTACTGCTTTTGAAAATAAGAGCGTATTAAGAGATAAATCTTCAAAAGAAATTTGGAGAATCTTTAAATCCACCTAATTTACTTTTTTTTAAGTTCCTATTTTCTGTTTTTGTTATCTTTTTAGAAGTATTTCAAGTCTTTTGTAAGTAATATTAAATTTTCTAAAAGCAGCATCAAGTCTTTTCGAGGCAGTAGTATATCTTCTGGGCGCAGTTTAAGTTTCTTCGAAGCAGTACTAAGTACTCTAGAGGCATTATCGAATTTTTTGCAAGAAATTCAAAACTTCTAAAACCAGTATCAAACCTTCTGCCAGCATTTCAAGTCTTCTAGAAGTAGTATCAACTCTTCTGGCAACATTTCATGTATTCCAGAGCCAATATCAACTCTAATGGAAGCATTTCATGTCTTCTAGATAGAACATTAAGTTTAAAGACAATAGCTTTCTAGAAGCAATAACAAGTCTTCTGGAACTATTTCGATTCTCCTACAGGCAGACTATCTAGTATTCTGGGAGCATTTCAAATCTTCTAGGAACAGTATCAAGTCTTCTGGAAACAATGTCGACCTTTCTAGAAGCAATAAGAAATCTTCTGGAAATATTTTAAGTCTCCCACAGGCAATATCAAGTATTTGGAAGCATTTCAAATTTTTTAGAAGCATTGTCGAGTCTTCTAGATATAATTCCAGGTCTTCTGAAATTATTTCAAATCTCCGAAAAACAATTTCAAGTCTTCTGAGAATACTTAAAATCTTAGAAGCAGCACTAAGTCTTTTGGATGCATTTCAAGTCTTCTAGAAGCATTTTAAGTCTTCTAGATACACTATCAAGTCTTCTAGAAGCAGTGTCATGTCATCTGGGAACATTTCATGTCTTCTATAAGCAGTATCAGATTTCTTAGAAACATTTCAGGTCTTCTATAAGCAGTGTCTAGAAGTCTCAATTCAAAATACATGTTCTCCAATAAAAACGTTCGCAGCAGATGCTGGGATTGAATTGGAAAGAAAGGGTTGATATTGAAAATGACAATTTCAATTTAGATAAAATTATTAAAAAGTTCAGCGGTTACAGATAAATCCTACACTAAACCCAATGTATGTTTTTAAATGTTGTTTTACAAACGTATTTTAACTTCGGGGCTATTTTCTGGAAGTTCAGGTAGTTTAAGTTGGATAAAAATATACAGATTCTAACACTAAATAATAATTAAAACTAGAAACATTCGAGTTTACTATTGACTCTATAAAGGCTAAACTCGATTGATTCAAGTTCTAGGTCTAGTATTAGTCCCAGTTTTAGTTGCTATAAATTATTAATTGCAAAAAATTGAATATAGTAATAAAAAAGTTTAAAGGAAAAAAATTCTTTGTTCTGTTTGATTTGCTTTAAAACTCGAAAAAAAGATAAAAGAGGTTTGTTTGGTATGGTTGACACGAAAATAAAAGTATAAATATAGGTCAACGGAACTCGTACATATGTATGTCAACCCTTAATTGGATTGGCATTAAAACACCTCTTTTTATTTCTGCCACAGGTTTCCCTCAACCGTATGTTTGACATCAAATATTGACTTTCGAACTTTAACGGTGCCAAAAAAAAAGCTTACCTTTTTTATTATCTTGTTGAATGCGTTCGGTTACTTCATTTGTAAAAATAAACGAGGAATTCTCCTTTTCCGTCTCCTTTTCGTGATCTATTTTTAATACATCAAATGTATCATTCATATAGCTTTTGGTAATCTCCTCAATGTTGATAAATTCAGATTTATTGGGTTCTAATTTTCTTTCTTCGTGAATCATTGATGAATGAGCAATGATAGACTCCATTCGAGGATCAGTTCTTCTTGCTAAACTTGGTTGTCCTTCCCACATGAAAATGTAATAAATCGAAAGAAGTATTGCCGCCATTGAAACGGATGACATGTACGCAAAAACTGTTAAAATTCTTATTAATTTCGGTTTTGATTTTGGTTCGGAGTATAAATCATCTTCATCCCCTTCGTTTGTCTCTTTGTTTTCGTTTCCTTTTTCTTCGGGCATTATTATTTCTTATTCCACTTCTCTTCAATTTATTGAAAAAGTTATTATAGCACATTAATATTAATAAATCCAAAAAATAAACAATATAATATGTTCAGCTTAAATTACTATAGTTATCTATTATTATTATCCTTAAAATACATTGAGCTTTGATAAAAAAATAATTATTTTTTTTTAATAAACCAAAAACTTTTTTGAAACTTACTTCTAAATTGAAGTCTAATTTTCTTTCTTACTGTATTATTGGTATATTTTAAATTCAATAATTGGTATATATTGCGGTTGTTGATGCACACAATCGACTGTAGACAAAAAAATCGCGACACTGCATCGGATTTTTCACCGAGACGGAATAGGATTGCGACGGCGAAGACATCGTCAAAGCTTTTGGTCATGCGTTTTGCGACCATATCCACTCACTCCTAAAATAAAGAGTTCCAGAGGCAAATAATAATTTATTTTTATTTATAAAAGAGGCACTTTTTATTCAAAGAGGTGTGTTCTAACAGTAATATTATTACTCAATTTTGAAAATAATTTTATCCAAAAGGCGAAATATGAACATGACAAATTTGTGGAGTATAATAAGAATTGAACTTTAACAATAACAAAAAAATCTAAAGCAAGGATTTCTGGGATGGGATTTTTCAACATTTCGATTCTATTAATTCAATATTCATCGTGAAATGTATAAAAAATAAAATTACCCTTAGAGATCGATTAAAAGTTTTATTTATAAAATCAGTGCGACGTGTTTCGGGAATAGTTTTTCCCTTCTTCAGGCACAACTAAGGAACACAAAATTAACAATACTATACTACTAGTGGTTATTTATATTTACCGTCAAACGTTATTTGAAACAGAAGAAACCATGTGCTTCAGATAATTATAAACTGATTAATTATTATTATTGTACTGATTAATTGAAAAATGTTTATTATTTTAAAAAGAGACAGATATGTTAAGTCGTTAAAATTAATAAATTGAAGTTAAAATTTGAAAAAATTTAAAAACAAAAATCAAAGAATTAAAAATATTTCGCGAAAACTATGAAGCAAGTAAAGCGATTAACTATTAAGCGAGGTTTGAATTAAGTTTTGAATATTAACCGTATAAAGGACGTTAGAAGGAAGTTAGATTAAGTAAAGACTAGTATTATTTATTTGGAAATATTACTTCCAAGTATTGCTGAGGAATGTATCTAGAAATAACACAATACAAAATGACAAGACGCAAACGGACTAAAAGAAAGAAAACACAGAACCCAACCTAACATTGCAAGAAGTTAGATAAGCGATAATTGAGTAAATGGAAATAAATCGCAGGCCATTGTTAAAATATCTCTAGAAATGTATAAATTAAGCGACATCAGATAATAAAGATAAGGCAAGAAGAAACAATCTCCTGTCTACTGAAAAAGAAGCAGTGTTAGAAGAAGCTCGGTACACAAAGAAAGAAATAAACTTGAATCAATAATACAGTAAATATAAAACAAGATTTAGAGGTAACAGATCCTCTAGGCATGAAATTTTATCAAACAAATTTAGCTATACTGAAAAATAGGCTGTAACTTTATTTGACCAATTAACAATATCACGGAAATTGGCAACTTAGGGAAACAAAAATACATTTGTTTATAATTGTTGTCACCAATACCCCACTTTCAACCTTTAATAAATTTAACCATTTAAACCCATCAGGATCAATCAAAACATCCCCATAGTAATTTGGATAACATTTCTTGAAACATCCAGTCCTCATTATTAGCTATTTAGTTAATATTTACCTTGATAAACACACAATAAAAACTCTTAATAAAACGATATCTTTATACCACGCTTTCTACGAAATCTGTGAAGGCTATCAATGGAAATGTGTATAGCAATTTTATTGGAATGAAATGACGTAGAAAACGATGATGAAAATCATTTTTCTCTAAACCGTTTACTTTTTCAAAAAAATGTAAACTACTAGTTGAACAAAATCGAAAGGGGACGAAGGATGACAATTTTCTGAATATTCGTTTCGATTCTAATTTAGCTGAAAGTTACGTCATTATATAACTAAATGACGTGGAAGGCGATGGTGAAAACCGTTTGCTCTAAAACGTTTAGTTTTTCAAAAAAAAAATTAAACTAGTAGTTGAAAAAAATCGAAAGGGCGGAGGATGAAGATCAAAAAAATCGATTCGACTCGAATTTCGCTGAAAATCATGTTAAACCTATATATTAGAGTGAAAATGACGAATCGCATATAAATGTTTGGTCTAAACCAATAAATGGCAGAGATATAGGTCATTAAGGTTAAGCAATTTTTAACTGATTTTTCTAAATATTTTCTGTACTGTTTAAAGTAGAGCGCAGAAATTTGGTACAGTGTAAACCAACATCAAGTAGAATCATTAGACAGTTTGTGAGTTAAGTGTTCCTAAAATGTATATGCTCAGAACTTTTCTATTTGCTCATAAACCTACACATATCTTTTGCACATTTCAATAGAAAATTTGCTATAGAAATTTTTATTACTATTACGAAATTTAGATAAAATTTACTGTTTTTGAGTTTAATTGTTAGACCTGGGCTATAATGGTAATAAAAAACTCTAAGTTAACCACGACCGCGTCCGCATCTGTATCCACACACGTATCTGCATCTATATCTGTAACTGTATCTGTATCTATACCTATATCTATATCTACATCTATATTTAAAAATTTCTTTTTTCTGGCTTAACTACTTATCTAATCAAAACCTTATAAGAGACAAAAAAGTTTCAGAACTCAGAAAAAACATATGGACTAATATTCGCTAAACATATGGCTTTTAGAACATTTCCGTGTTTTTAAAATTTTATCCAAAACCATAAAAAGACCTTAATTGAACCTAGGAACACAGTTAATAAACAACTTTTTTGCCAACTTCACAAGTCCTCTAGCGGCGAAAAGACGCAACTTTGGATATAGATAAGTTAACTTTAATCGGTCTGCTTTGAGCTAAGGAATCTGTTGTATTCCGTTGTTTACGCATTTCCGAGACAGCCTGTATAATTCGGATTAAATAACGTATTTTAATAACAGATTTATATCATCAATACATCAAAATGTTTATCTGGATCTCCACTTTCATGTCATATAGCTACAGAAGCACACTGTACAAAATAACAAATATACTGAACATAAACCGTTACTGTGTTTTTGAATTTACGATTTTGCACATTTTTGGGTATATCTCGAAAACTGAACGTGATGAAGAAAAACTGAAGGCAGTTTTGGAATCAGCACAATATTCTACGTTTCAGTCTTCATTTTCATTGTAATTCCTTTTTTTTGTAAACTAGTGTTATCTGCCAAGTTTTGAACACCTATATGTAACCAAAGGAGAAGTTTTCTATGTGATTAGGGAGCATCCTTTCAGTTTTGTTGAATATAAATTACATTATTATAGGAAGTATATTGCTTTCACAAAATTATAAAATTACGTTTAAAAAATCAAAATTATATACTTACCCAAATTCCAAAAAGTTACAAACAAAAACTACAACTAACTTGCCTACTTTTATTTATTGACAAGTTTGAAATATATCATATAGATATCATATAGATTTAGGTTTAGCCGTGCGTATTTCAACGTGCAACTGAAACTTTCTAATTCTAGGTCTTGTGTTAGTTTTAGTTTTAATTTGATACCAGTATACAACAATGTAAGATTCAATAACAACTAAAAATAGAGTCAACACTAACTAGGGCTAATGCTAGACCTAGGCTCAAAAACATTTAGGTTTAGCTATACCTCTCTTAGAACGGAACCCAAGCTGTCCCAACCCAACATAGCTTCAGAACTAACACTAGACTTAGAACTGGAAACATTAAGCTTTAGCATTTTTATTTACTGTTACTTTTATAAAATTATAAAATTACATTTAAAAAATCAAAGTTATACATATACAGTAGACTCGCGATAATGTGAACTTACGCTAGTGTGAACAACTCTATAACGTGATCGCCAAAATTTTTGTATATACTACTCTGTAACATGAATTCGTAATCTCGATAACGTGATTATTAATAACGAAGTCAAACACGTTTTGTCTTGTTAGAAAAGTGATGGCTGCTGTGTAGTAGTGGAGACGAAATCGTCGTTTGTGAGTCTTAGTTTTCTTAAAAATGGCGAAAATAAAAAGTAAGTGTTTATCTCTCTGCGAAAAATCTAAAGTAATTGAAGAATATGAGAAAGGAGTAAGTGTTTCCGCGTTAGCTAGAAAGTACGGCATAGCAAAATCAACCGTGTGTTCTTGTTATTAGCAATGCTAGGTCAACCATTAAGATCAAGTCGAAAATGCACATTGAAAAAAGCAGAATATCCAAAAATGGAGAAAGCGTTGTACAAATGGTTTCGTTGCCAGCGCGAGAGGCAAGCGCGTATTAATGGGAACTTAATGAAACAAAGAGCCATATATTATTTTAACAAATATTATACAGGAAGATTTAACGCTAGTGATGGTTGGTTTCAAAAGTTTAAAATGCGATATGGAGTAAGGCTGTTAAAGGTCTGTGGAGAAAAACTGTCATCTCAACCTGAACTTGTCCAGCCCTTTAAACGTAAATTGGAGAATCAGATTCATGAACTGAACCTATGTGACCATCAACTTTACAATGCTGATGAAACGGGTTTATACTGGCAACTGTTACCAGACAAAACTTACGTTTCTCTGGACGAGAAATCAGCTCCTGGTATGAAATCGGCAAAACAACGCATAACTTTTTTTGGATGTGCAAATGCGTCTGGATCTCATAAATTACGACCTCTAGTAATTGGCAAAGCAAAAAATCCCAGATGTTTTAAAAATTTTAATAACCCAGTTATTTACACCAATACCAAAAATGCTTGGATGACGGCGGCAGTTTTTAAAACTTGGTTTTTTGACAATTTCGTTCCAGAGGTATAATTATTAGATGTGTTAGTGAAAAAAATATTCCTATAGTTGATCGAATTTTAGGTTAAAAAATATTTAAAAAATGAAAATCTTCCACAAAGGGCGTTACTCCTTTTAGATAATGCGCCTTCACATCCTTCCGAAGAAGAACTTAAAACTGAAGATGGAATGATATCTATCATGTTCTTACCACCAAACGTAACTGCTTTGATCCAGCCTATGGATCAAAACGCATTAAAAATCACGAAACTGCATTACAGAAATAGCTTGTTAAGTTTTATTTTGTGTCATAGTAAAGAAGAAGTTGGAAGTGCACTGAAAAAATATCACTTAAGTTTGCTGTGGAAACTTTGGCAGCAGCATGGCAGAAATTAGAACCAACAATTTTACAAAAATGTTGGAAAAAAATAAGAAGTAATGAAAAGTATGATGATGAAGATGAACTACCGCTGTCAACTTTGCAAGAAATCTGGAGAAATGAAACGAAACACATCGTTCAAGACACCCTATCACTTCTACAAGAAATTCAACCTGTAAGTAGTGCACAATTTGGTTACACACTTTTCAGTTGAAATTATAATCTGTCCAAATAATTTTTAGGCCAACTACAATTTTAAAGATGTTGAGCTATGGAATAGCAACGTTTGTGAAATTCAAAACATTTCAGAAGAAGAAAATATAACTGAAGAAGAAGCCGATATTTTCGAAGAAGAAAACGATTCCAGAGTGGATACCACCCATACAATAACCCATGCTAACGCAATTAAGTGTTTAGAAACTGCAATACAATGGGCCGAAAACAATAATATCGATTTTAGTGAAATAATTGTTTTAAAACGTATTCATGAAAAAGCTGTCCTAAGAAGCATTACAAGCAAGAAAGTACAAGCGAAGATAATTTCATATTTTTTACATAATATATAAATTTTGTTAAAAACTTATAAATAAAACTTTTAAAATTACGTCAACAAACATTATTATTTGTAAATTTGCAGTAATGTAAATAGAAGAAAAGACAATCTTTAAGGTGAACAAGTTCGGTAGCTTGAACAGGCACGGTTTTATTCTGTTCACGTTATCGCGAGTCCACTGTACTTAACAAATTCCAAAAAGTTATAAACAGAAACTACAATCAACTTACCTACTTTTATTCATCGATTACTTACTTTGTTTTTGTAATTATATTTGTTACTTAAGTCCTTATGCTTTTTATTTCAGTTCAAATAGTTTATTGCTCATAAGGTCAAACAGAGGAGGATAGCTGAAAAGAAACTAGATGTCGCTTTAAAGTACGCTTAAAAATCTTAAAATTATTCAAATGACCAATAGACCGCCATGCTATAAATCGGGAACCTGAGTATATTGTCTAACTGAACTGAAAGGCACTCGATAAATAAGGGGGAGACCTTGTACACAAAGTTGTGGCTGTACACAACTGTGTATAAAATACATAGTATGTGAAATGAGAGACGATTTTGACACCTTAGTATTCGCAGGCAATTACGAAACGGAGTAATATGCTCAAACCTCCCTACATCAAAAATGTGGCGAATACAGTTGTTTTGCAGTCTTTGTAATTTACCGCGAAGAGCTAGACAGAGATCAGGATACGCATCATCAACGTAATCAATATGTGGAGAAATAAGCGAGTAACAAAAATTGCGACGCACAGTAGTCAATTTCTCAAATTTATGTGGACAAAATACAAAAGTTGGTGCTTTTTTTGTGGTATAATAATATGATAGCTGGCTTACTGGATGACTGGCATATGATATAGGAATAATTATTTTCCGTTAGAATGGTTTAATAACCACTATTCGTATGTTTAATCAAGAAATTATGTGGTGTAAATTTTGTTAAGATTTTTGCAATGTTAATTATACAGGGTGTTTCACGTAACTGGTTCATTATTAGAACTTCTTTAGGTTCCACTAGTCGTAGAGGCTTGAAATTTTGGTATCATGGGTTGTTCATTCTGATCTTTTAACCCAAAATATTTTCAAGATGGCCACCACTTCCGGTCTACCGGAAGTAGACCTGTATTATATTGTAGTTTTTTAAGTGTAATGAATATACAAATATTGATTTTATATAATAATAGTTTACACCTTTAACTATTTGTAAAATACATTTAGAATGTATAGGTACGCCTATTTAGTTTACTAAGCTTTAGTTTTTAGAGTTAAAAAATTAACATCACAAAATTTCACTTCTATTTAATTTATCTAGCACGGTTCATCATGAATCATTCCAACTCTTTTCTAAGTTTGTAACCTGAAGTATTACCTATAAGATGGTATATAAGACTTTACTTACTTCTACTGACTTTAGAAAATATTGACTGTTAAATAATATAGTGGCATAAATTCAAAATTAAAATTTTCTATATTTAAATCTTTTGAATATAAAAAATAAAGTATGGGGTAATCTGACTATGACATTTTCATATTTCAATTAGAGTAGATTTACATCCTATTTTTTTATTATTTATTTTTTTCCAATGTAATAGCTACTTTTTTAAATAATTATTTAATTCTTGTTTTAATGAAAATAGAATGTTTTAATTCCACATTACTGTTCTCATATCTCACCAACCAGCTATCTCACTGCATAAAGATCTATACAAGCTATAGAAATACTTTAAATCAATCGAATGTTATTTTATCGATTAATCAAACTTCATTTGTAATTGATTTAATTAAACTTTTGGTAATTCTTACATTTTTTTTAGAAATTACAATTTTTATTTCACAAAACTATTGATCACAGTAAAATCCATTATAAAATGCTATCTGTTAAACTACTTTTTCAGCTAATAATTTTATTAAGTGGTTAGAATTTTGAAATTGTGAAGCTTAGCTTCTGGTATTCTTTTTTATGTTTAAATGTGAATTTGATAATTTTCATATTTGCAGTTTGTTGCAATAAACCATTTATTGAATTCGTTGAAAGCTATACCAGCAAAAACATAAATAGACATGAATATATGAAAATTAACGATTTACTCTAAATTAATCCAATAGAATAGTTTTATTGCATTCAAGCACACAGTCCCTGATTGGTATTTGGCTGATAGTTAAATCTACATGTTTACATATAAAAGCTTATACAAATTTTCATGAACTTTTCGTAAAAATGCCAGTAAAAAATATCATCCATAATAAATTATGGATGGTGAACAATCGTGAATAATAAATTATGGATGGTGTTCATATAAAGGATAACTTCAGATTACAGTGTTCGAGTGAAATTTACGATATGGAGATTTCTTATAATTTTAATCGCTTATGTAGTATTTAATTTGTTTAAGTTGCTTCAAAGCACACGTTTATATCAAACAAGTTTAATATGGTGTCAAATAAATTACCACTTCCGGTAGACGAATACGATTCAAACTTGTTACTAGCAGCCACATGCAAAATTTCATTGCTATAGCTTGCAGGGTTTTCGAGATGTAAATATTGTCCTATTAAATTCGTAAAATTGACTACTGTACGACGGACACCAGGAAAAAGCAAATGATAAGGTTCTCTCAGAGTATGAAAGCAGGCATAAACCTTTTTGTAGACATTTTGAACTTGTGACGCCCAAGACAGTGCCAAGTCCAAAGTCACGCCAAGATTTTTGACAGTATCAGCAAACCTGATAGTGGTACCATCAAGCACCAGATTACAAATATTTAAAGAGTCCAACCTCAACAACAAAGGACGAGAACCAAACGCAATGGCCTGAGTTTTAGCAGAGTTAAGCTTAAGCCCATGCAGATAGACCACCCAAAGACGCAAGAGAGATCGTCATTGAGGCGTCATCTGGAACATCATCAGCACCTGCGGAAGTGTAGATTTGGAGGTCATTAGCATAAAAATACAAAAAGGTAACGGACCCAAAACACTGCCTTGGAGAACCCCACATCTGATGAGGTAAGAAGAAGAGAATTCAGGACCTATGCGCACACATAAAGATTGACAGGCCAGGAAATACTTGAAGCAGCAAAACTCTGCATCATGTGTTAGTTTAATTAATGTAGCTTTAATTTTTTTTATTAAAGTAATTACAATCTGGTTAGAAAGACCAATTAGCAATTTGTTTCTAACTTAACTTAATAATTAATAAACGATTCAGTGGTTCGGCTCTTCAGTGACCTTCTCATTCCGATCCGTCTGCACACTATTCTTGACATGTGCCTATTTTGCCTCACATATCACATGCTCTGCTTTATACATAATCAGTCACAGAAACTACACCAGTTCGAACGGCTTTTTTTCTCTGGAGTCTTCTCTTTAGTCCAGTGTTGTCAAGGAGCTGGATGGCCTCAACGTTGGCGTGTTTATGCAGTCTTTCTTCATGTCTGACAAATTTCTTGATACTCTCTTCTACTGTTTCTATCTCTAAGTCCTTATGGAGATCTTTATTTCTTATATACCAGGGTGCATTGACAATGTTTCTTAGCACTTTGTTTTGAAATCTTTGAATTACATCTTTATTGCTTTGTTTTCTGCAGCCCCATAGCTGGATACTATAAGTCCATACTGGTTTTAACATTTGTTTGTACAGTATTAATTTATTATGTAACGCTAGGATTGAATTTCGCCCTATTAGCCAATACATTTTTCTATATTTTATTTCAAGTTCTTGTCTTTTTTTTTAACATGAGCTTTCCAGCGGAGTTTTGCATCTAGTGTTATACCAAGATATTTCGCAGTGTTTGAATACGGATCTGGTGTATTCTTGATATTAACAGGCATCTGTTGACAAACTTTGTTGATAAAGTTGACATGTATAGATTTCGTTTCATTTAATCTGATTCTCCATTTGACAGTCCAATTATATATACTATTGACTGCAAGTTGCAGTTTTTCAGTCGCTTCTTCATTGCTTCTACCTACTGATAGAATAGCAGTGTCGTCAGCAAAAGTTGCAATAGTGCTGTTTTCTGGTTGTGGTATCGCAAGTGTAAAGAAGGTAGAGAATCGGCCCTAAGACACTTCCCTGCGGAACCCCAGCCTTAATCAATTGTAGTTCAGAATAGGCGTCTTCTTGTTTAACTCTAAAATATCTTTCAGAAATATATGATTCCAAAATTTTAGAAAATTGTTTCGGTAAATACGTTCTGAGTTTATAATTTAGGCCTTCATGCCACACTCTATCAAATGCCTGCGAAACATCCAAAAATACTGCAGAGCATATCATCTTCTCTTCTAGTGTTTTTTCTATAATGTCCGTTATTCTATGTACTTGTTCAATCGTCGCATGTTTATTTCTAAATCCAAATTGATGATTTGGAAACAATGCCTTGGCGTCAATTATAGGTTTTAATCTTTTTAGTAGAAGTTTTTCGAATAATTTTGCTATTACAGGCAGCAATGATATCGGTCTGTAGGATGTTATTTCATGAAGGGGCTTTCCTGGTTTGGGTACCATTATGACTTCAGCCACTTTCCAAAATCTAGGCACATATCTCAATCTAAAGGCAGCATTAAATTAGTGTGTTAGTTTGACTACTGCTTTTCTTGGAAGCTGTTTGAGCACTTTACCGGTTATTAAGTCAAAACCAGGAGCTTTTCTCGATTTCATATTTTCTTTTATCTCGGCGTACACTTCATTGGGCGATGTCGGTCTAATGCTTTCTTCTTCCTGGCATCGTTCTTCCCATGTTGTCTCTCCTTCCTGATCTTCAATAGGCGTGAACGTTTGTGCCAGATGGCTTGCAAAAATATCTGCTTTTTGGTTGCTACTTCTAGCCCAGTTTCCATCAGGTCGTTTGATTGGGGGGTCCTGAATTATAGGCCTTTTGAGTTTTTTAGTAGCTGTCCAAAGTGAGTAATCAGTACTACTGTCATTCTTTAGATGTCTCGGGTAAGTATTTATAGATTCATCCTTGATTTTCCGAATCTCTCTTTTTAGATGCTGAGTAGCGTTATTTTGTCTAGTTTTATCTTCGGAATCTCTTGACAGTTGCCATTTTCGTCTAAGTTTTCTTTTTTCCATTATTAATTGTCTGATTTCTTTGGGGTAATTGTTTCCTGCTACTCTAGCGTGTAGTATGGGAGAGTTTTCCCATGCAGCAGTTTGGATATTTTTAACGAATATCTCTGCTTCTTCTTCTAGTTGCGTTTCATTCTTAAGTGGAACTGCTAGGTTAATTTTCTCTTCCAAATGTAGTTTTATTTTATTAATTTTTATTAATTAAAACTAAAAATGTAGTTTTAATTAATGCAGTTGTTGTGCTATGGCACTTGCGGAAACCTGACTGCAGATTATTGATCAAATTGCACAATAGCCTTTGACAACGCAGATAAAATCGAAATTGGACGAAAATCACCCACATGAGAAGAAGATTTCATTTTTGGTATAGAAACAACGTGTGCAACTTTCCAGATTGATGGGAACACAGATCATTCGAACGAGAATTACTACACTTTATTTCGTTGTTGGTAACAGAATTTCTTGTTTGTTAAGTACATTACTTTGTGTAATTTTCAAATACTCTGGAGCGAAATTCTTTAATGATATTTTGACTCCATTCTATGTACTTAAAATTTAATAAATGAATATATACACTTAGCAGCAGAAGTCTGCGTACAAAAAACTTGTAACACTTTAACTGAAAAAATAAGGGTCATGATCTAATGTGATAAACAATTTTTTTTTATTTTGTGTATTAACTACATATAATTCTATTAACAAAATATGCATCGATAAAACTGAAATATTAGTTACAAAAAAAATTAAAATTAAAAATTCTCCAAATAATGCGTATGCAAAAATCTGCGTACAAATAAAGACGCCTTCTCCAAAAGATACTTATTTACTTAAATGCCTAGTTGGCGATGTACGCTTTCCGATTTAAATAAAAGATAATCGGTGTCAATTATATTAGCAGAGGCTTAGAAGCTAAAAGTTAGAATGGACACGAAAGGAAAGGAAATTGAATTGGGAGAGAGAAAAATTATTGTAAAGTTATGGAAAGAGGGAAAATCTTTTCGAAAAATAGGAGAAACTGTCGGCAGGTCACACTCTTCCATTCAAAGAGTAATTAACCCGGGAGGACGCGCGCGTGGGTAGAAAATACCCGGCGCTTATTAAATGATGTGTATATTCTCCAAATGTCGATTAAATCGGGGAATCCCCTGTATACCTCTCGAGTAGAGTGTAACAGAAGTACCTATGCTCAGACGATATTATTATACCGTTCTCGAGATACCGATTCAGTGCTAGGGTCTGATTTATGCGAAGTGGACATTTCTTACCCGGCGCGCGTCGATACGTGACTAAATTGTTACCATTTTATTTCTGTGTTTTGTGTATTGTATTAGTTTTTGGTGAATTGTGGTTATTATTGAACAGTTGTCGCATTATTTCATATTTATCAGTTTGAGTTCCAGTAAGTTAAAATTATAATAAATGAAGTAACTATAGTTTATTAGCATATCAGCATTTCAGTAGATAATGGATTCTCAGCCAGGGCCATCAAATATCAGTAAATGGGTGGATAGAAGGCCTTTAACTAAAAAAGATCAAGAAGAGGAAATAAGGAAAATAATGGAGGAGGAGAGTGATGACAATGAAATTCCACCAACTGAATCAGATAGTGAAGTTGACCACATTTCAGTAAGCGACCATCTTACCGACACTGACGCAGATGAACCATCAGAAGATGAAGGCAATTTTTACAAATCAAGCTCGGCAGGTACACCATCTTCTCACTTTTATCTGGGGAAAGATGGTACAAGTTGGTCCAAACAACATCCACCAATAAATGTAAGGACTAGAGCCCATAATTTAGTGACCCAGCTACCGGGACCGAAAGGAAAAGCAAAGGATGCAACTATATTGTCAGATGTACCAATATATACATAGATTTGTCGCGAGGAAAATTTGTTAGGGAGAGAGATGCCGCTCCTACAGACCAACGAGAGATGAAAGCACTTTTCGGTTTGCTGTACTACGCTGGGGTACTGGAGTCTGGAAGACTCAATACAATGGAATTGTGGGAACAAGATGGATCTGGTGTGGACATATTTCCAGCCGTCATGTCTCGAAAACGCTTTTTATTTTTACTCACTTCTTTACGTTTTGACGACATACGTGATAGGCACACCAGACGACAAAGTGACAAACTGGCTCCCATACGTGATCTCTCCGAATTATTTAAAAAAACATTCAAAGCTCCTATGTTATTAGTGAGTATGCCACAATAGACGAAAAATTGGAACCTTTTAGGGGAAGATGCTCGTTTAGGCAGTACATAAAGAGTAAGCCAGCAAGATATGGCATAAAAATTTTTCTTTTGACTGACAGTCGTACATACTATACGAACAACTTTGAAATATATGCTGGTAAGCAACCGGAAGGTGAGTACAAGTTACAAAATGATCCTTACTCAGTCGTATGCCGTCTCATCAAACCAATTGAAAAAACTGGCTGAAACATAACAATGGACAATTGGTTTATGAGTATAAAGCTAATGAATGATCTTTTGAAAAATCATCACTTGACCTGTGTTGGAACCATCCGAAAAAATAAAAGGGAAGTACCAACTGCATTTGTCACTCCAAAAAATCGGTCTCAATATTCTAGCTTATTTGCGTTTTCGGAAAATAAAACAGTAGTTTCATATTGCCCTAAGAAAGGTAAAGTAGTTTTGGTGGGTTCAACTATGCATCACGATGACTGTATCAACAGTGAATCTGAAAAGCAAAAACCTGAAATAATAGAGTTCTACAATTTGACTAAGGGTGGAGTCGATACTGTCGATGAATTATGTGGATTATATTCTGTATCCAGGAGGTCGCAAAGGTGGCCGCTAACTATATTTTTTGGTTTTCTGAATATTGCGGCGATAAATGCTTACATTGTTTATAAAAGCAACAAGCAGGAACAAATTGCCCGAAGAGTATTCTTGAAAAACATGGCAAAAGAACTAGTAAGAGAACATTTACAGTTTAGGTCCACTATTGTCTCGCTACCCAGTTATATAAAAACAAGGATAATGCTTTTAATTCCACAAAATGAACAGGAAGAATTTCTTCCAGCGAAGCGCCAGAAAGTATTGTCGGGAAGGTGTCATGTTTGCCCAGGCCGCAAAGACAGAAAAACTAAAACCTGCTGTAGTGCGTGTAATAAACTCATATGCCGAGAACATTCTATACCAATTTGCCAAGGCTGTTTCGCAAATAAGGTTGTCCCCGTTCTGAAAGAAGATGAAAAACTGGAAGAAGAGGATGTCTAGGTCATTTTATCATTTTTTTATTATTTTTTTTTGTTCAGTCTCATCATGTGTTGATTTGGTTTTATTGAGTACAATTTTATGTTCATTTATTTTAAATATGTTACAAATAGAGTTTATAAGTTCAGTTACACAATCCATTGTTTTATTTCCCGAAAGAATGCTCAAATAACCATACTTATACCCAAAATATTTATAAAGATCAAATATCGGGTAAAAATTACCCGGCGCTCGTTTTAACGTGAGAGCCAGAGACGCGCGTCCTCCCGGGTTAATAATTATAAAGACACTGAAGATTACCTGTCACGTCCGCGATCTGGTAGACCACCCCTTTTAACAAACCGAGAGAAGCGAAAAATTGTACAGCAGGTTAGAAAAGAACCTAGGCTGACGGCAAAAAAAATAGTAGAAAATGTACAAGAAGAATTTCATAAAACTATCAGCAAAGATACGGTGAGAAGGACGTTAAAAAAAGCTAACTATCACAGTCACGTTGCACGAAAACAGCCATTTGTCTCAGAGGTCAATCGTCAGAAGCGGATCGCCTTTGCAAAAAAACTCTTAGACAAGCCCATTGAATTCTGGGAGAAAGTTCTCTTTACAGATGAGAGCAAATTTTGCATTTTCGGCATTAAGGGTAAACAACTTGTATGGAGAAAACCTAATACTGCCCTTAATCCCGAAAATTTGAAAACGACTGTAAAACACGGAGGTGGTGGAGTTATGGTTTGGGGGTGTATGTGCACCAAAGGGGTGGGAAGGTTGGTTTTCATAACATCGACAATGGACCATAAAATGTATATAGACGTTTTAAAAGAAAATTTGAAGCCTATCATCGAAAACTTGGGCTTGGGGCCCGAATACTTTTTTCAACAAGATAATGACCCCAAACATTGCGCCCACAACACTAAGCTTTGGCTACAATACAATACCCCAAAGCAACTTAAAATACCTCCACAATCGCCGGACTTAAATCCCATCGAACACCTCTGGGATTTACTGGAACGCAGGATTCGGCAACACAACATAACGTCGAAGGAAACGTTAAAAAATGTTATGATTGAGGAATGGGCCAAAATCAGTTCGGACGAAACGAAGAAATTAGTGCCCTCCATGCCTAAACGTTTAAGGGAGGTCATTAAACGTAAAGGTTATCCGACCTCATATTAATATAGAAACAATGATCTCATTTATGAATTTTTTATAAATACTGTCCTGACTTGTACGCAGATTTTTGCATACCCGTTATTTGTAGAATTTTTAGTTTTGATTTTTTTCTGTAACTACTGTTTCTGTTTTGTTGAAGCATATTTTGTTAATAGAATTATATGTAGTTAATATACAAAATAAAAAAAATCAAGTTTATCACATTAGATTATGACTCTTATTTTTTCAATTAAAGTATTACAAGTTTTTTGTACGCAGACTTCTGCTGCTGAGTACATTACTTTGTGTAATTTTCAAATACTCTGGAGCGAAATTCTTTAATGATATTTTGACTCCATTCTACGTACTTAAAATTTAATAAATGAATATATACTTAAATAAAAATTAAACTAAATCGCAAACATTTATACAACGGTAACGTTAATTAAGCTAATTCATGAAAATTGCGCAAAGAAAAACAATAATTTCTATTAGATTAAATTTAATCATATTAGATAACCCTTCAAGGCTAAAACCCTTCAATATTGTCTCAGCAAGAGGCGTATTACGTAAATAAAAGTCAAATCGATACTTCCATAAACGAAATTAACTCAAATTGCTTCAATTTGTAATATTCCAAAGTTCTCGTTATAAAAGCTCAAAGTCCAATATAATGAGGACACGATACACGACAGAAAACGTTTATTTCTGCCTTTCGGATGGCGATTAATTGTTATGCAAGTACCCAACGACAGTTTATATCATGATTATTTTTAAACTGATGCATAAACACGGACAAAATATAATGAAATCCACCCATAACAAATTCCAAGTCTACGGAGTCGTCATAGCAATACGAAGATTTCTTTTTTCTAACAAAACGGATCATAAATTTATAAGAAATTTCAAATTATTTCATCTAAAATAAACGTTTTATCATATTTGCTTGAATAATGATAAAATGGTTAGTTTGACGCGTAGTTTAAACACGAATTCCGGTGTAAGTAAAAAAAAAGTTACTTTTCATGATTTTGACAGTTCCAAAAGTGAGGTTAGGTTTATTGTTGTCTTTTTGTGTTTGGATTAGGGAGCAACGTTTTTCAGTGAATCGCAAAATATGGACGAGAGGGAATATTTGGAACCGATTTTGGACTCTTATGGCGTTTTTAAGCCGTTGAGAACCATTCCGATAATGACGTTACATCTAATTACGACGTTAGGACTTCAAATAACGGCCATTACTTACACTATAATTCATCCAAAAAAAGATTCCAATTGCAGAGAGTACTTTACGTTGATATATATTGAACTAGGATTATGGCTTTTAACATTAGTAAGATTTAATTCGTTAAATAAATTTTTTTTGCCATTTTTTTTTTTAAGGTTATCGATCAAATGTTGCGAATGAAACATTATGCTTTACGAATGAATGGTTATTTGGATTTTTATCGGAAAACACAAGTACTTTATAGGTTACCTTTCTATATGGTAAGTCTGATGGTTGCTTGTATGGGATTAATCCAATCTTTGATGCAACATTATTATTGGGATAATTTTAATGAGCACTGTTTGAATGGAACTTTTTATTCACCTATCGGATATATTTGTCTTACCTCGACTGTCCAATTTTGTGTTATTGGCTTAATTGACACCAGATACATTGGTAAGTAATTTTTAAATTTGTCAGTTGACTTAATAGTGAAGATAATTAGCAAACAACTTTGTACTAAAGCAAGGTCCGTAAAGCATATTGTACCAGGTTGGCCAGATGGAGGATTTTAATGTATGAAAAGTAAACCCCTCTAACAAAAAGCACTCAGAGTCAGATAAAAAATCAATAGAAAATGTTTTTTTTTATTTATATCTTAACTATTTTAAGACTCTTAGTGGTAATTATGAAGACATAAGTGTTTTATAATAGCTACTGCATCAAATAACTTGCCATGTAAATAGTACACCACTACTTGAATTTTTTTTTATTTTTTGTTAGCTCATACTGGCTAACAGAGCCCAAAAAGCTTTCACGATTTCCGTTGACAAACACCACAGCTTTGAGAATATAGATACAATTGAAGGCAAAAATACTATTATTTTTAAAAACTTCCTTGCAGGACTCACCACATTGTAACTGAAAAATTAATCTCATTATTCATTTCTGAGTCACAAATACACGCCATCACTGAGAACTTCTGCCCCACAAAAGAATATTGTATGAAATGTGTGAGTAACAAAGCGCGTAATATGCGTCCAGGAGTGATTTCCTGTCCAACGAATATTTGAGTTTGAGCAACCCAAAATACGACGAATTTAATCTATTACATACGTTATTTATATGTGGTCCAAAACTCATTACGATATCAATGCTCAAGCGCAAAAAGTTGGCTTCCTTCTGTAAAGGATTCAGATTGTTTTTTGTACATTCAAGATTATTCTGTTTCGGGTGCACTAATCCACAAAACACTCTACAGTGCTACCAATCAACCTATCAAGCTCAGTCTGATCACGAGCAGCAATAGCGATAGAGGTGTCATCTGCATACATCACCACATGAACATTCTCGAAAAAACTTGGTAAATCATTTACAAAAATTAAAAACAGTAAGGGACCCAGTATGGAACCCTGAGGTCCAAGATTTACAGGTGAGTCCTTCGAGGCTATTCCTGACAGAACCGCTCTCAAACTACGACTTGTAATGAAAGAAGTTAACCATTTAAGCAGACTTCCACGAATACCCACATTGTATAATTTTTTCTTGATGAAGTGTGAGGACAACGAATCGAAAGCTCAGAAAAGGCAAAAAAAAAGACCAACCACATAATTACCCTTGTCAAGGTGTTCATAGACATATGAAAAGAAATCGACTGTAGCGATCTCAGTTGAGAAGCCCCTTCGAAATCCGTGCTGCGAACGACACATTACTTGAAATGCATCAAAAAAACTTAACAATCTCTGCTTAACAACACTTTCGAATATTTTTGAAAACACGCCACAAACAGAAATAGGCCTGCAGTTCTCAATATTATGCGCATCTCCCTTTTTGAAAATAGACGTTACCATAGCCACCTTCAGTAAGTCAGGAAAAACCTATAACTCAATTGACCGATTCAAAATCTTGGAAAAAGGCACACATAAGTTATCACTCACAAATTTGACGCATTTTTTTTTATTATTGAATAAGTATGATTATACACTATTCTCGTCAATAATATACAGCTTGCAAAATATTCAAACTAAAAAATCAAATTTACAATACGTAAAAATTTACATATTCTTCTTTACCAACATTTTTTATGTATTGGAAAAGTTCTTGTCCACAAGGTATTCTTCAATTGAATAGTACTCTTTTTCTAATAATATTCGTTTAACTTTCTGTCTGAACTTTATGTTATTCAACTCTTTTATTTTTGATGGTAATGCATTGTACAACTTAACCGATATATAGTTGAAAGTATTCTGCGATTTTTTGATTCTGTGGTATGGTACTGTGATATGGTACTAACAGACTACTTTTATGGCACGTGTTGTAGATATGAAGATCTTCATTTTTTGTCAATGTGTCTTCCTTCGTATGAACATTAACTAGGCAGGTAAGAATGAAAACTAACTTGGGATAGTTAGTATTTTTAAATTTTTAAAAACTGTTCGGCAGCTTCCAATATGGTCTAGCCCAGACAAGATCCGTATCACTTTTTTTTTGCATTTTAAATATGTCATTCATATCGTTTGACCCTCCCCAGATAGATATGCCATACGTTGCCATGCTGTGAAAGTAAGCGAAGTAGATGTTTTTTGTTTTATTTGTGGGTAAATTTTTAGATATCACCTTTATACAATATATTGAATTTGATAATTTTCTTTTTAAGTTTGTTACATGATCCGACCACGTTAAAGTTTCGAACAGCGTAATGCCTAGAAAATTTATGTTTTGAATTTCAGTATCTTTGTCTCTTTTTGTAGAAAAAATTAGAATTTTTGTTTTATCTGCATTTAATTTCATTTTGTTCATGTCAAACCATTTTTCTGCATCATCTAATGATATTTGCGTTTTATTTTTAAGCTGCTGTATATCATTTTCTTGGATGATAACTGATGTGTCATCTGCATAGAGACAAATGGAAAGTACCTTCACATTTTCTGGCAGATCGTTTATATATATCAAAAAATGTACGGGTCCAAGCACAGAACCCTGAGGTACACCTGCCCCAACAGATTTCAATTCAGAGTGTATTCCTTTCCAATAGACTTGTTGTTCTCCTTCAACAGTAACATCATCCCATCCAACAGCTTTAAAATTTTTCAAGCCTATAATAGCATTGAAGACTTCTGTGTCCGTGACGGGAGCAAACTACAAAGAAGAGCCTACAGTCACCCAGCGTACAGGATTGTAACAAAGATTACTCGTAAGTAGCCACCAATCTGTCCTGAACTGCAGATGAAAAGTACTCCCCAAAATGATTGAAACACTGTGACACATCATCTATCAACCTGGAAAATCTCCGCTTAGAAATGGAAACCATTCGATTGGAATCCTCAATTTGCAAACTTTGGGCAGTATAGACCAAGGAGCAGACAAAATGGTCTGCTATATTTCCGTCAAAAACATCAAAAGAACATAAAGACGGCAATAAATTTGTTACAATATAGTCAAGTTCTAGTATATTCATGAAACAAATCCCTGAGAATTTTAGATTCCATAGTATCTTCGTTTATATCACCATTCAAATCCCTGCAAAACATGACAAAATCATTATTACAATACAAATTTTTCCAGCATTGAAGCTTAAATATATATAAAAGCGTCAAAGCAACTCGAAGGAGGCCTATAGACACAAACGCAAACAACTCTGATTTGAGTGTTAAACCGAATCACACAGCACTCAAACAACAGATAATAAACATAAATCGAGAGAACGACAATACGAGAGGACGAGTTTACATAGACGATGATTTAACATACAGGGAAGACGAAGGATGAGAAGGAGAGCCAAAAAAGAGTGGTATAGATGGGATGAGGGAGCGGGAAAACTGGTGTAAATTCAAAATAACTAAGATACTTGACATAACAATGGTGTCAATAACAAATAACACGTATAAAATGACGACTGCTACGGCAAAAACAAGGCAAAATCAAGGTACACAGCGAGAAAGCCAAGAAGAATATGTTCTGGAGTAAACTAAGGGAAGAAACCGGAAAAGCGAAGGAAGAGATATATGTAATGGGTAACTTGAATGGAAGGATAGGAAAAAGGGTTGGGAAATACGGCGATGTTAGTAGCAAATATGGAGAAAGTTATAGAAATAATAATGGACTACGAATTCTCGAATATTGCATAGAACAAGATCTAATACTAGCGAATACTTTTATGAATACAAGAAAATACATAAATACACTACAGAAATAATCAGCAGAAATGAGAGATCAATTATCGACTATATAATCACAGAAAGACAAAACAGATACAAAATTATAGATATTAGAGTCAAAAGAATCTATGAGATTAATAGTGGCCATTATATGATAGTTGCGGAAATAACTAGAGAGGGAACGATAGAACATAGGGTTGGTGACTGGAAAATCAATATTGAAACAATTAGACCATACAAACTGAAGGAAGAACTAATAGCAGTAAAATATAGAGAAGAAATGAGAAGAGAAATCCTGATGACACCTGAAACAAAAACACAAAATCTAGACGTTGAATGAAAGACACTCAAAACAATAACAATAAGCGTGGAAGTCTGTAGAATTAGCAAGAAAACCAAATATATAAAACAAACTGCATGGTTGACGGAAGAATTAAAAGCAAAGATTTAGACAAAAAAGACTAAGTGGCAAAAATACTTGAAGTACAAGACACGAGAAAGCTATGATGAGTATAAAATAGAAGCAAAAGAAACTGAAAAGATGAAACGTAAAGAAAAACAAAGATCTTGGGAAGAACTTTGGAGATAAGATGGAAAAAATTCAAGAGAGAAGTAGAAAGTATTTTGAAATCACTGAAACAGGGGAAGAGGGAAGAATGTGTGATAACAGATAAGAATGACAAGGTATTGATTCATGTAAAGGATAGGATGGAGAGATGAAAGGAATACTTCCAGTAGCTACTGGATGAAGAGGAAGCACCGACCCATGGAGAAGAAATAGTTTTAGAGGAGAAAGGCATAGCTAAAGAGGAAATAGAAGTGGCGGTTAAAAGTCTCAAAAATGGAAAAGACACAGGCATAAATAACGAGGATGATCACCTCAACATACAAAGGAAGAACAAAGATAAACTGTCACAACTACAGGGGAATAACACTAATAGGAACAATCACAAAAATATATGAAAAGATATTAGAGGAACGTATAAGAAAGATGGTGGAAGAACAAATTACTCAATCACAGAGTGGATTTAGACCAGGGAAATTAGTGTGGGATCCAGTCCAGGATATTCACTCTATAGACAATTATTGGAATAGCACTAGAAAGACAAAAGAACGTATTTATGGTCTATCTAGACCTAGAGAAAGCTTTTAATAAAGTAGCTAGAACAAAACTATAACGGAGTCTGTAAACTTGGCAGTAAGTGGAAAAGTAGTAAAAGCAGTACAAAGTCTTCGAAAAAGTTTATAATTTTCGAAGATAAAAAATAGTTTCGTTATTTCTTGACGTTTTACTACTTTCGGAAAATGTTTTATAACTTTTGACGTATAGTAGCTAGGATAGTATAAACTACGTTTCATTTGCTGTTTCTCGTGCAGTGATTACTGTTAGTACATAAACAGTTGTATTAAATTAACTTTAAAAGAAAAATGCGAACAAATAATTAAATCTAAATTAATAATTTTTGATTTTTTATTTTTTTTCTTTATTTTTTATTCTTTCACACTAAATGTTCTGCAGCTAATAGTAACTTACAATATACTATGTTCATCATACGTTATGATTTGGATTGCTTACTTTATTGTAATTAAAACCTATCCAGGTGGTTATGGAAAAAACAATTGCTGCCAAATACTATTGGCGGAAAGAATATATAGAGGAAGAATATAGATGTTATATATTAGATGATATATTAGATGTTATATAGAATATATATGTTAGAGTATGAAGTTCTCTTCATGAGCGCATCTACAACCAACTTGATTCATTGAGCCAGTGGAAAATGTGATCGAACTTACGGATTCCATAAATAAATCGAAGGCAGCTATTCTGAACTTTCCGAATCCCTCCCGAGCCATATGAACACACAGACGGATGATATAGAGTAGTCATATAGTTAATCTGAGAAAGAACCAAGTCACATAATTTTTTTTCAACTTGACAAGCAAGTAGATTCTATGAGGATACAGTAGCCTTAAAGAATGATAAGCTTACTTGATGTAGTTATTAACTTGAATATGGTATCTAAAACTGTTATCTACAACCAAACCAAGACTCCTTACCCCACCTACAATCGGCACCTCAGATCTCTGAATGTAAACCTTAACCAAATTAGGTAGATTTATTAGGATTAATTTTCAAATAATGCAAATTAGAAATACTCGTCATATATTCCAAATCAAAATTTAAATTATTAATTTAAATTCCATTGGGATGGACTAAAAGAAATGTATAGCTGGGTATCATTGGCATAACTGTGAACTTGATGATTTTTGAGGTATATAAAGAAAACAACGTGGGACCAAGAATTGAACCCTGAGGAAAATTAATTAGTGAATATAATTCTTCTTGTTCAACTGAGGCCTTACAAGTTTCTACCAATTGCAATTAACACAAATACTCAGTACAATTCTCAATTTATTAAAAATCAAAAATGTGATAAAAATTTTCCAACGTTTCGAGCTTATAAATAGCTCATTATCAAGGAATCTAAAAATTTAAACATTAAAACAATACAAACATTACAATTAAAAAAAAAACAATTTAAAACGTAAATAAATAAATAACGTAATTTATTTAAATATCTACATACTAAACCGTATTGGTTGCCATTTTACTTAAAAAAAAAGAGAAATTTCTTTATCTGAACGTACAAACATAAACCAGTATTTTAAAATTGGTGGAAGGGAATCTTTTAAAAATTTAAACTTGCTAATATTATTTTAAAAAAAATGTCATAATTAAAAGAAATATGAATAATTAAAAATTAATTTTATATCATTAATTCTCGGATTATTGCTGCATAATGCGTACCAATTTTTCCCGCGTCTGTTTTGTAATTAACTGCATTTTCTATGTTTTTCGTTATAAAAATGGATTCTAAATTTGAAATTACATAATTTATAAAAATTAGAATATATAAATATTTGAAATTACATAATTTCAAATATTGTATTCTTTTTACGTATTAAATTGTTTTTTTTTAAATTGTACTGTTTGTATTGTTTTTAATGTTTAAATTTTTAGATTACTTGATAATGAGCTATTTATAAGCTCGAAACGTTGAAAAATTTGTATTACATTTTTGATTTTTAATAAGTTGAGAATTGTACTGAGTATTTGTGTTTATTGCAATTGGTAGTTAATTAGTTAAGAAAAAGGTGTTATGCCCTCAATCTGGACGCACTGTGACCTTTGTTCAAGATAGTTGCTAAGCGGAGCAACTGCTGAAGGATCAAGCTTTACAGAGTGAAGAATTTTGGTGGGAAGCGTCTGAAGACGCATGGCTAATCCTGAATCTTTCTAGAACCAGGTCTAGTATTAGTTCTAGTTTTAATTGAGCTCTATTGAGCTTATTGGGCTCTGGATTGTCGCAAATTTTTCTGGAACTAATAGTATAACTGATATTACACCTACAACCTAGCTTTAATACTTACACTAGACTTAGAACTAGAAACATCAGTGTTTAGCCGTACGTCTCTTAAGACGACTAAACTCTAATATTTCTAGTTCTAAGTCTATTCTTAGTTCTAAAGCTTAGTTGGGTTGGGTTGGATTCCGCCTTAAGAGATGCACGGCTAAACCTGAATAATTCTAGATCTAGTGTTAGTTCTAATTTTAGTATTACCTCTACTTGTTGTTATTCAATCTTATATAGTTGTATACTTTTATCGAACTAAAACTAGATATAACACTAGACCTAGAATTAGTAAGTTTCGGTTTAGCCGTGCGTCTTCAGACGCATGGTTAAACCCATATATTTCTGATTCTAGACCTGGTGTTAGTTCTGCTTTTATTTCTTATTTAGCTCTAGATTGTGGTAAATTCCTCTGAAATTAAAAGCATAACCTAATCTTGCAATACTCCATCTTGCAGTCAATAAATCATTAATCAGTTATTTAGTGTTTATTTAAATAAATTTCAAAAATACTTATAATTGTGCACTTGTAATTATAATTTATTTTTCGGATTTATTCCAAATCTCGCGCGAGAAGCTATACTTCTAAAATGGCGACGATTTGGCTTTACTTTTGATGGTGGTGGGATAATACCATCAGGTCCCTACTTTATGTTCATGCTGGTACAATACGCTTTACGGACCTTATGACTTTTGTGAACCTTGAGATTTTGATTTAGATATCTTAAAATCACAATTAATTACGTTTTCCCACTAGATACCTAGTTGTAATTGCATTCGTGGTTACATGTATCCTAAGTTGGGCATATTCTTTGTTTATTATAACTTCCCTTGACAACGAAACTTATTATTCATTATTGTCCTAGCAAAATAATAAAAATTGCTAAAATTGACGAAGATCATTCTTTCAAATGAAATCGATGTTTGAAATAAGTGTATATACCTTCAGACCGTTTTAAATACTTGAAGGGTAATAAATTTTCACAAATTTATTCGTAATATCATCAATTTTATTTTTATTTTCATCGTAAAGCACTACACGTAACAAGTTATGACAAATGTTATTTGTTATTATTTGAGGTTTCGAATGAATAGTGTGAGCGTCAAAAGAAAGTAAACAGTAATTTTTTACTCCTAAAAACCCTTTTTACTACAATTCGCTTAACTTACAATAAAAAATTATATACTAGAATTTACGACTTTATTTGTGAGCTCTCCCTTCGTAGAAAATAGTTAAGCGCAAAAACTCACACAAATATGGTAAATTCCCTTTTAAGTGAAAATAACCTAATTTTTACGCGTCAAAAGAAAATAAACAGCCGGTCCGGTTGTAGTAAATTCATCTTATATTTATAACATCGGTATGATAGACCGATGTTATACCGTTGTCATGACAACTTTAGAAGACACAGCAAATGGTTGAATGTCGAAGTTATTTATAAATATCAAAAATCATCATGGGAAACCAAACAAGTATTGAAATGCGTAAAATACTATTAAACTTAAATAAAAATGGCAAATCCTTACGCAAAATAGCAAAAACCAGTTGGAAGAAATCACTGCACATTAAAGAAAATTTTGGATAAGTACGCAAGACATCATACTGTAGCGGATTTGCAAGGTGTTGGATGACCAAGGCGCCTTACAGAAGCGCAGGTTAGAGCAGTGGTAAGAGAAGTGAAGAATGATCCATGTGCAAGTGCGGTTAAAATAGCAAACGACATATCGCAGATAGCGAGCACATCCGTAAGTGCTAATACCATACGAAGAACACTCCATAGGAGTGGTCTACATGGAAGACCACTCCGTAATAAGCCTTATTATATATTTCTAACATAAATAAACAGACAAACGTTTGATTTCGCAAAAAAGTATCAAAACGAAGCTCTAAATTTTTTGAGAAATATATTGTAGAATATATTCTTCAGTGACGAGAGTGAATTTGAAATATTTAGGCCTACTTTATTCACCTTTAGTTAAATTTAACTATCAGATATTTACCATAGTTACTGACAATATAGCCAATCATGGCAAGTGAAAATACAGTAACCATGGAAAATATCCAGTAGTTAAATTTAAGCAAAGATGAATAAACCAGCCCTAAGTAAGAGAAAACCACCAAAGATATGGCGGCCGCAAAACCCACATATTGCCTTCAAAGAGAAATTTGTAACCAATACTATTAAGCATAGTGGAGGCTCGGTTATGATCTGGCTGTATGGCGGCATCGGGGGTTAGTTATCTAGTTTTCATAGAATCAACAAAGATGTACTATCAAATGTACTATTTAACCAAGAACAATGTTTCCCCGAGTGTTGATAAACTGGGCTTATCAGAGAACTGAATTTTTCAACTGGATAACGATCCAAAGCATACTTCCAAAATTATGAAGGAATGGTTGCTATACTGAGTCCCTAAAACCCTAGATCATCCACCGCAGTCTCCAGACCTCAATCCTATAAAGCTTCTGTGGGATCTCCTTGACAGGAAGATCAGAGAAAAGACCATTTTAAATAAAGATGACCTTACAAAAGTGTTAACTGAAGAATGGATGAATATTCTTCCAGATGTTACGAAAAACTTGGTGAAATCCATGCAAAGGAGGTCAAGGGAGGTACTGAACGCCATAGGAGCTCAAACCAAATATTAATAGTTAATGTTGTATTTATTTTTGTAGTCAATATCTATTATTTACGTATTCTGTTAACTTTCTTTTGACGCATAAATTCGGTAGACATTTACAATTAACTGAATTATTACGGGTAATGATTTGTTTTTTTTTGCATGTTTTTATTGATTTAAATATACAGTGCACTCCGCTACATTGGTACACCGGTTAATAGGGACAACCGCTTAATCGGGACAAAATTTAAAAGACCGAATCTTTTCATATGTAATTTTACTCCGGTTATTGGGGACAATCCTCCGGTTAATCGGTCCAGTTCGTCGCGTCTTTGAGGCGCTACATACAGAAGCGTCACCTTTGTCGGAACCTTTGTTGTTTTTCATCGGCGTTTCAGTAACCTTCCGTTCTGGTGTCTGTATTGAGCCCCGATCGAGCCTTTTAAATTGGAGTTCAGAGAATATAAACACGTTCAGAAATTTATAATAAAAACACGCAAATAAACTCCAATTTAAAGGGACAATCCGCACATGAACGCCTAGCCCGATTACGTCTAGACACCTAAGTGACTCGCCTCGTGTTTTCGACTTAGTTCAACGTTACACTTCTTATTCTGAACACGTAGTGACTTAAGCACTAAAATGCCACGCAAAGACTTAACATTAAAAGAAAAAAATGAATGTGCTCCGACAAATTGAAAACCAGCCACCCAATACGCCTGTACGCCAATTAGAGAAAACAGTGGCCCTTCCAAAGTCAACGATCAGCCGATTAATAAAACAAAAAGTTGAACTTGAAAAACAATGGATTAATGCTGACAACCAAGCGGAATCGCGTAAAAGGAAGCGAGAGAGAAAAGAACCAGAAGTTCGATCGTTCAATCGTTGGTTTTCTGCGATAACCCAAAAAGGGGTTAGTGTTAGTGGCCCCCCAACACTGAAATTAAAAGCAGAAGAATTGGTGTAAAAATTAGGTCATCAAGTTTTTAAAGCAACGGAAGGTTGGTTTTCACGGTGGAAGGCAAGGTGCAACATAAAATTTAAAAAAGCACATGTGGAGAAGGGTAGCGCAAATGGGATCGCCGCTGATGAATGGAAAAAGGAAAAACTTCCAGAACTGCAAAAGTTGTTCAGTTCAGATAACATCTTCCATGCCGATGAAACTGGTCTGTTCTACCGTGCAACATCAGATGGATCACTGTGTTACAGGAATGAGACATTAGTCGGATTTAAAAGAGCTATGGACAGCATAACTGTTCTATGTTGCGCCAATATGTCCGGCACTGAAAAGAGAAAACTTTTGGTTATCGGTAAAACGGTAAAGCCTCGATGTTTCAAGGGTATATCAATAAATAGTCTGCCAGTAGAATATCATTCAAATAAAATTGCCTGAATGACTGCAAATATTTTTAAACAATGGTTGACGAAATGGGACCAACAACTGGAAAAAAAAATCTAGAAAAATTGTATTGTTGCTCGATAACTGCCCTGCTCATCCTCATATAAACAATTTGAAAAATATACAATTAGAATTCCTGCCTTCTAATACAACTTCATTAATACAACCTGTGGACATGGGTGTTATCAAAAATTTAAAATTCCACTATCGTAAAGCTTTAGTGCATCACATCATTGAAAAAATAGAAGAATTTTCCTTGACATCATCATCTAGCTCCAAAGAGGTTAGCTCGAAAGTGAATATATTAAACTCTATACAATTTGTAGCAAACAGTTGGAAAAATGTTAGTAGTGAATGTATACGCAATTGTTTTAATCATTGTGGCTTCAAAGATCCCAGTGATATGCAACTTTCTGAACAAATGGTCACTTCAAGTGAAATCATAAATGACGCTGTACTTCGGCAAGTCAACAACGTTAATGATTTTCTAGAAATAGACGCAAATTTGGAGTGTTGCAATAATACCGAAGACTACGAGAATGATATTGTTGATGAAATTGTATCTACAAAACTGATCTGTAATAATGAAGTTCAAGAAAGTAGCGACGAAGAAATCTATAATCCTATACGTATTCTAGAAGCTAAGAAAAGTATAGAAGTTTTAAGACGTTTTTTTTATGCAAACAGACAATGAAGATTCTCCAATTGAATCTTTAGATAAATGTGCAGAGTATATAAATAAAAAAATTATGAACCGTGGAAATCAAAGTACTTTGGACAAGTATTTTTTACCTAAGTAAAAAATGTGGTTTTCTTTATCATTATTTTTGTTGTTTCTTTATTTAATGTTTTCTTATATAGAATAAATGTTTATTTTAATATTTTCACTTTTTATTTTCAGCAATAATTACTTTTTATCGTGTAGATAAGAATACGTAGTATATTCTATATTGTTTTCTATAACCGTTTTTTTACTATCGGATAATTGGGACAACCGCTTAATTGGGACAGATTGAATGAGACCTGATGTGTTCCAATTAAGGGGAGTGCACTGTAGTATATATGAGTTGTGAAAACTGCAACAAAACTTTTTGATTTTTGTTATTAACTGCATTTTTATTAGCCTTTTAATAGAAAAACAACAGCTGTTTACTTTGTTTGAACTTTGGATGTTTTGTAGAATATTGACTTCTGCTAGTGGGAAAAACGTAATAAACCATGCGGCACGTAAGAACTAATATTCCTCGGCAGAATCACGGTCCTCGGTTCCCTCGGCCCGTACAATTCTTCCTCGCCCATTATAGTGTCCTTACGTGCCTCATAGCTTAAATAACTATTATTGATCAATTTTAACTTTGACAAATACAGTAAACTTTAAAACAAAAAAAACTATTTGATTCAAATTTAAACATTAATATGTCAAATTTATTTTCAGTTCTTGTTGCTAAATTTAACATTCAAAAATCTCCCCCAGACGTTCAAAAAGAGGAATGGAACGCTTGTTCCTCAGTTGATTCATTTGCTCATGGCGAAATAGGATATAGACAAAGGGGAGATAAGTTCTTTGATTTTATTGAAAAACAGGTTTGTTTCCCATATTAATATAATACATTTCTTATTTTATCATTTTAGGCTGATTTAATAAGACATTTAAAAGATCACAACGCGAAATTGGGAGAAAAGTTGATGATTTTAAACGCCCAAATGCAAAACAGGGCCCATTCAGGAACCAGCAATGCTTAAAATCCACATTTTTAACCATTTTGTAATTGTGATCTTCAAGTTTTTTCATGAGTGAGTTCGTTGTAAAAGTGAACATAATTTATTGTATAAAAACGTAGGTATTTTGTTTAAACATTTGTAACATATACAGATTTCATGTAAGTTAATAAAATTGTAATTATAATTAAGGTTGTTATGGTGGTTTCATTTTGAAATAATTCCCAATTTTAAAACGTTTAGAAAAAAAATGCTTCGTCATTTTGTGGTGATACAGTTTTGAAAGGAACATAAAAAAGTTACTTGCGTATCTGATGTAATAAGCTTAGCATGGCTGGGTGAAAGTTTTGAATCATTAATGTTAAGATTATGTCTTTCAAAAGACTTCCTATTTCAAAGAAATTTTCAAGCAACTGTTATATAGTAACCACATGATACCCAGAAAACCAATCTATTGTTTTAAAAAAACCTTTGAAAACCACAAAATTAATTAAGCAATAAAAAGATTTTTTACAAGTTTCAATTTAAGAAAACAACTGACCTTAGAAGACTCAACATAATCCATTGCATAATCGGCGAGTATTTACGGTTGGTTGGTCGTTTCTTAAATTAGCTGAATATGGACAGTTTCTTCAGAGAGGTGGAAGATAAGAGGTGCGTAACAACGTCGCAGTTTCTCGCAAACAGTTCTTCTTCGTAAATAAACACAGTTTAGAGTGAGCGCGAAAAACGAAAAAAAAATTAAATAATACATTCATTAAATTTATAGTTTATTGATGGATCTTCGAAACATTACTAAATTTGTTTCAATAAATTTACAGTAACAATGAATTTCTGTGAACTATTTTTCGTCATTTATTTTAGTTTCGAGTTATACACCGGAGTACAATCTAAAGGTAAGAAAGTAGTCAAATTATATAATATGATTTCGTTAAACAGTTTCGATTAATAAATATCAGGAAGTGGTGGTGAAATAATCTTATTTAAAAAACATACCTTTCTTATTTAGATCAAGGCAAACACGGAGGAGATATATTGCATACTTTTAGTGAATGTGTTTACCTCCAATTCATATTTTTATTTGATAACGATAAAGTTGTTTAAATTATAGGTGAGAATTAATTAAATGATTTATCGAAAAAAAAAGTTTAGAAATGTGAAAGTTATAATTCAAGATTATTAACAAAATAATCGTAATAATCATAACATGTTATTAAAAATTCGAGGAAAAAATTATTAAAGAAGTAATTTGTAAATAGAAAGTGATAAGGAATTAAAAAAAAACATATCTGCATTTTTAATAATTATGTATTTGAGCTATTTTAAATAAATATTCTTTGAAATATTGTTGATTAATTGTAAAGGCTTATGAAAACAATTAAAAAGATGTTAAAATCAATTTAGACAGAAGCAATTAAGAAGGTAACTCATTTTTGTGATTTTTTTCCTCAACCTAAATTATTTTTAAAAAAATCACAAAAAATTGATTTCTTAAGATATCTTAATGACATTTTTTGTGGTTTATGTGGAAAGTATGTAAAGTTCCACTTTTCTAAGAACAAACCCTTGCATGAGTATCTAAAATTTGTTTTGAGATCAACTTTTGAACTCAACCTAAATTGAACTAAAATTAGAACTAACACTAGCACTAACACTAAAACTATCACTAGGACTAACTCTAGATTTAAAACTAGAATCTTTCGGGTTTTGCCGTATGTTTTTTGAAAAAAATATTTGACGTTTCAGATACCATGTTGCAACCTTTTTCAGAAACTGGTTCGAAGTGACAAAATCGGGGATCGTAAAACAATATATCGGTCGAAAAATTAGTTAATTTATATTAATTACAAGATAATTATAACTAATTACTGCGTCGCGTCCGGTTTGAGAGTCGTGTTCGTCTTCACCACCATCTTCCATGTTCTGCTGAGTTCCCAGCCATCTTCTCTGTTAACGTTGTTTTTAGGTCGGTGGATTTCTATGGCTTCTCTTGTCAGCCGTTGATGATATTTATTAGTCCTAGCCAGAGCCTTTGTTTTATCGAAATTTATTCGATGTTCCTCTGAATGCCAATGTTCCGCAACCGCCGATTGTTGAGTTTTCGTCAGCCTCACATCCCTCTCGTGTTCCTTAATACGGCATTCGATGTTTCGTCCGGTTTGGCCAACGTAAAACTTCCCACAATTGCATGATAGCCGATAGACACCCGCTCCTTTTAATAGAGGATATCGGGAGTGTATTCCGAATTTTGGTAACCGTTCCGTATCGCGCCACGATGTCGTTTTGAAGACAGATGAATCCAGCTGGTTCTGTACTTGCTGCAGTTGCTTCTCCCTGCTTCCGCTGCTTGGTGGCTCGATTGATGACCTTTAAACTATATCCATTCTTCTGTAGTATGTTCCGTAGAAACCGTTTCTCCTTCTTTAGGTTGTCTCCTTTACATATTCTTGCTGCTCTCTGGAACAAAGTGCGAATTACGTACCTCTTCTGTTGGGGATGATGGTGTGATGTTGCCTCTAAGTACCTAATGGTGTGGGTTTTCTTTCGATACACCCCCAGTTCCACGTCACCATTTGTCGTCCTATTGACCAATACATCTAAGAAGGGCTTTGTGGATTCCGATTTTATGGTAAATTTGATCATGGAATGTTGAGCGTTTAGGTGACCTAAGAAATCAATGAGGCGTTCTCTACTATGTTGCCGTACCACAAACATATCCTCCACATATCGGAGCCATAGCTTTGGTTTCCATTGGCTCTTCTTCAGAGCATCTTCTTTGAATAATTCCATGTAAAAATTAGCTATCAACAAAGGAGATCTCATGGCTGTCCCTTCAAACTGCCCGTAAAACTCTCCTTTCCAAGTAAAATACGTCGACGATAAACAATATTCCACTAAATCAGGCAGTGTCTGATCCTAAATTGTAGTACAGTAAAGCTCCGCTAATTCGTACATTCGCAAATCCGAATTTTCTTGTAATCCGAACAAAATTAGAAAATGTAAAATTTGTGTTTAATTCGAATTGATAAAGAATTCACTGATCGGAATTAACAGATTTTTCGTTTTCTCTGTAGAACTAGACGATATTTCGAAAACACGGAAGGGTTTCTATTAAAATTGCTTAGTTCATACTTACCAATAATTGCCAATCCTAGATTCTCCTTCAATCCTCCTCCTGCAATTTATTAGTAAAATGCTACAGGAAGGTATTTTGATAGTCAGATGAGAAAGAGAACTCCTGGGTAGCGTCTGTTTTTGCATTGCAATGCAAGTTGTCCCATTATACATGTACCCTTGTGTATACTCGTTTCATTCGTTCAACCCAGCCTTGAGGCACCGAATATCTTCGGACGGCATTGTTTCAAATATACTTAGGTTGAGTTGCATCTTAAGACATTTTTTAACGAGGGCATCTACAATGAATAGTATCTGAAATAAACCCTGAACATGCTGATGTTGATTATGAAGGTAAAGCCTGATTTACATTTGGCTATTGTGCTGTGTTGCATCAGCAACGATCCCGATATCTGTCATAAACTCTTCTAAGTTTCACTTCTAAGAGTGGAAAGTGACACATAAAGATATATCAGACAATTTTTTTGACAAATTTGCGTTTCTTCTTTCTGAATTGGAATGAACCTCGTCGACTGTTCCTCATTGATGAAATCTCTCTTTCTATTCACTGGATGAACCTAATGTCTTCTCCCTCCTTCTTTTTTAGAAGAATTGTCAGTATTATAAAATAAACATCTTCATAATCTAGATCAGACGCAAACCATTCCAAGGAATACATTATAAACTCACGTATGAATTTTCTGAGTGCTAGGACTCTATACGGCTCTGGTTCTAACATACAGGGTTGGGTTTAGCCGTGAATGTAAAGACTTTTTTCAAAATTCTTTCTCCTCTACAGTTTTTATTTTATGAAATAGAGTACTTTACAAATTGATTTAGCAACCCTGTATATTTTAATTGAAAAAAACTAGAACTAACACTAGCCCTAGAAATGGAAAGTTTTGGGTTTAAACGTGCATCTTCAAACGTTAGCCGTACGTCTGATGATGCCATATCTTTCCATTTCTAGGTCTAGTGTTAGTTCTAGTTTTATATCATTAGCTCTTACTCTAGATCTAGAAACATTCGGGTTTAGCCGTACATCTCTCAAGACGGCTAAACCCGAATGATTCTAGTTCTAGGTGTAATGTTGTTTCTAGTTTTACCTCAACGCAAATATTCAGGGTTGGGTTGGGTTTAGCCGTGAATCTGAAAACATTTTAATCGAAGGCTTCTACAATGACTAGTTTTTGAAATAGAGTACTTTACAAACTGATTTGGCAACCTTGTATATTCCAAATCGTAAAAGAAATCGGTATTATACTGCAGCAAATTAGGCAGTTCTATACACGAAGATGCAGGGACGAACGATTTTAAAAATGAGAAAGCTAGTAAAAGCTTTATTGTATAAAATACACTGCAAGATAAACTGCAGTCATTATTATTATCAAGTACCATAAATTTGTAAATATGTGTCTATAAGACTTTGTCAACATCAAAATATGACTTCAATAATCCGCATACTACCATAATTTGAATTAACTGTTTTAATTGTTGTCGAATATAAAAAATAAAAAAGTAAAATTTTTTAGATTTTTTAATCAAAAAAAAAGTCAAACAACATATTAGATAGATCTAAAAGTAAAAAGGAAACAAAATAAAACATGTTTGTTTAACTTTATCGCTTAGACATCAGCAGACATAAAAAGTTCGTTAATATATTTTCTGGTACGTCATCTTGATGAATTTTACTATTATCATTGCCTATTCTTCATCTAACCACAAGCAGTCATCTTCTGTCCCGTCAAGTTTAGTCGAAATTGAACATTTTTTAAAAGGCTTGATAACTATATCGAATGGTAAGATTTCCATGCATTAACTATCTATTCATACATAACAGTTACAGAAGCATGATGCATTTGGCCTCCTTTGGTAGAAGTTTTCTCTTCCTCCAACATCCACATATTTCATTGCTTCCGTAAATTTTTCTTAAATAGTTTGTTTATGCAAACGTCTAACGGTTGTAGCAAGGAAGTTAATTCACCAGAAATAGCGACCATATCAGTATTACAATGTTACATTATCTTTGTTTTTTCCGTTAAATGAGATCTGAACATGTCCCAAACTAAAATTTGAACGATTTTGGTTTTCTTAAAGCTCCGGATTGTTTGTTCCACACATGCTCTATCTACAATCCATTTTCATCCATCCATTCCTTTTCATGAACATGAACAAAAATTCTAACAAGAAATTTTAGTTTCGGTAAAGTTCTCCTTTTGAAAATCACTATTGGATTCAATTTAGTGCCATCTACTAAACAAGCAGAAGCAGTACAATAGTAAACTTATTTTTTTCATTGCCAGTGGTTTACATATAACAGATATAGAGCCAATCATGTCCATCATTAAGTGTTTCATCCATATTGAAGATTTGGAACAATAAATAATTTTATTTTTTTTCTTTTCTAGATCACAAATTATTGGTTTCGTGTCTTTCCGTCTCCATTCTCTAGCAATTTTAGTGAAATAATCGCTTTTTCTCGAAGCACTAAGTTGTTACGATTCATAAATTTTTCACACCAACTTGGAGATGCCGTGTTCTTCTAATACTGGCCACTTTGCAAATCTTTTTTTTCGTGCACATTTGCTTTGTGGCATTTTTGATATGAAATCTTCATTCTTTTTCCATTTTCGTACCATACTTTCATTAACACTAAATAATCTTGCCATGTTCTTTTCCAGACTGTATTACGGTAAACTTAAAACGTGCTTCATAATATTTCATTCATTCATTTTGTAGAAGCCATCCCATTAGCACACGTCTATGACTTTGGGAGAACTAATCGACGAATTTTATTAAGTTATGCTTAAGATGCTCCGCCTTGCATTGACGAATTGGCACCTTTGACATCATAGGCGCCATTGTTCGTACCAACGTGTGTATGCAGGCGACCCCCATATGATAAAAATGACTTTTATTTTACTTTGGGCAGATCATAAATGTTAAAAATAACTCTCAAAAACAGGGGTGCACCCTCTCTGACAAATATATGAAAAATATTAAAAACAACGTCCAAAAACAAGAGTGCGCCTATACGCCGGATTTTACGGTAAATATCCCAATTCGCCTTTGAGATTCAAGTTTTAAACTTGTAGTATTTTCAGGGCCACCCTAACCACAGGGCTAACTGGGCTTTAGCCCTAGGGCGCCAGACCTTAGGGAGCGGCAATTTTTGACACGAAATGTATGTAGCCCCACTTATATTTAATTTTTTTGCGGAATAAGGGCGCATTTTATAAAATTAACGGTTTTCTTAGTCATTTAGCTATGACTCTTTAGCTTGGTGCTGTTATATTCTTCCTCAATACTCATAATTGTCGATGAATATTAATAATATTTGACTGTTATTAAGCAACAGCATGATTTTTTTAAATTTTATTATTGTTTAAAACAACGTAATTGGTTACACATGCATTTATTTAGTCAGCTATTTGGCTTTTGTTGTGAACATCATAATTATTTTTTATCATTTTGTCAGAACTAGATTCTAATAAATGCACAAAATCCATAGTTAACTATAAGATACATAACTTTTTCTGTTATCTTCAAAGAAAAGTAAAATTTCGAATACCACTATTTTTGCTCAATTTTTATCGCTCATAGCTCGAAAATAAATGAGTTGTAATCCTTGTGTTATTTTAATAAGTGTTACATCGTGGTAAAATTTCAAGAGCAAAATCTAAACCATGCAGAATTTGACGTGATCAGCTATTCAATATGTTTAGATGTAAATCAGTGTTGTTCAATCTTAGTCATCGCGCGAAACCCTTTCTTGAAATTTTTTTATGGAACCCTTCTTTCAGTAACACACCCAGATTTGTGTATTGTGCATAATTTGCATAATCATTATGCACAAGACTGCACTTATTAAAAGGATTTTCAACAATAAATTATTATAAGTAGAGGGATAATATTCCAAAATTGCCTTTTGCAAGACAGTAAAATGTTCCATTCTATACTCTTTTTGGTAATGTATTCTTCATAAACCGTAAGTTTAAATTTTAACGAGTTTTACATTTGGTTCTTGTTCTGGTACGCAAATATGTCTGCAAGATAAGCTCGAGTTAGAATTATTCCCCTCGATAACCATCTTATATTAGTATGAAGAAGGAGATTTTTATGTAAGCTTCCCACGACATCACACAACAGGTAATTAACATCCTGACCTTTAGTAGTCTAGATTTGATGAAATTAACTCGAAATTAAATTAATGAATTTTCATGGCATCATTCAGAACTTCATGCACAGTAGTTGGTATTCGTATAAGAACGAGAGATGGTGAAAACGGCAACAAGGGCTTTAATATCTAAAACTAATATTTTTATACTCGCTTTTATGTCCTTTATGACACCAACTATAGCTTTGGCTCCATCACTACATATACGGTGGAATAAATTCCAAGAAATATACACTTAGCAGCAGAAGTCTGCGTACAAAAAACTTCTAACACTTTAACTGAAAAAATAAGGGTCATGATCTAATGTGATAAACTTCAATTTTTTTTATTTTGTGTATTAACTACATATAATTCTATTAACAAAATATGCATCAATAAAACAGAAATATTAGTTACAAAAAAAATTAAAATTAAAAATTCTCCAAATAATGGGTATGCAAAAATCCGCGTACAAATAAAGACGCCTTCTCCAAAATATACTTATTTACTTAAATACGTAGTTATCGATGTACGCTTTCCGATTTAAATAAAAGATAATCGGTGTCAATTATATTAGCAGAGGCTTAGAAGCTAAAAGTTAGAATGGACACGAAAGGAAAGGAAATTGAATTGGGAGAGAGAAAAATTATTGTAAAGTTATGGAAAGAGGGAAAATCTTTTCGAAAAATAGGAGAAACTGTCGGCAGGTCACACTCTTCCATTCAAAGAGTAATTAATAATTATAAAGACACTGAAGATTACCTCTCACGTCCGCGATCTGGTAGACCACCCCTTTTAACAAACTGAGAGAAGCGAAAAATTGTACAGCAGGTTAGAAAAGAACCTAGGCTGACGGCAAAAAAAATAGTAGAAAATGTACAAGAAGAATTTCATAAAACTATCAGCAAAGATACGGTGAGAAGGACGTTAAAAAAAGCTAACTATCACAGTCGCATTGCACGAAAAAAGCCATTTGTGTCAGAGGTCAATCGTCAGAAGCGGATCGCCTTTGCAAAAAAACTCTTAGACAAGCCCATTGAATTCTGGGAGAAAGTTCTCTTTACAGATGAGAGCAAATTTTGCATTTTCGGCATTAAGGGTAAACAATTTGTATGGAGAAAACTTAATACTGCCCTTAATCCCGAAAATTTGAAAGCGACTGTAAAACACGGAGGTGGTGGAGTTATGGTTTGGGGGTGTATGTGCACCAAAGGGGTGGGAAGGTTGGTTTTCATAACATCGACAATGGACCATAAAATGTATATAGACATTTTAAAAGAAAATTTGAAGCCTAGCATCGAAAACTTGGGCTTGGGGCCTGAATACTTTTTTCAACAAGATAATGACCCCAAACGTTGCGCCCACAACACTAAGCTTTGGCTACTATACAATACCCCAAAGCAACTTAAAACACCTCCACAATCGCCGGACTTGAATCCCATCGAACACCTCTGGGATTTACTGGAACGCAGGATTCGGCAACACAACATAACGTCGAAGGAAACGTTAAAAAATGTTATGATTGAGGAATGGGCCAAAATCAGTTCGGACGAAACGAAGAAATTAGTACACTCCATGCCTAAACGTTTAAGGGAGGTCATTAAACGTAAAGGTTATCCGACCTCATATTAATATAGAAACAATGATCTCATTTATGAATTTTTTATAAATACTGTCCTGACTTGTACGCAGATTTTTGCATACCCGTTATTTGTAGAATTTTTAGTTTTGATTTTTTTCTGTAACTACTGTTTCTGTTTTGTTGAAGCATATTTTGTTAATAGAATTATATGTAGTTAATATACAAAATAAAAAAAAATCAAGTTTATCACATTAGATTATGACTCTTATTTTTTCAATTAAAGTATTACAAGTTTTTTGTACGCAGACTTCTGCTGCTGAGTGTATAAATATATTTTAAAGTAAGCATTATGTAAAATCAAAATTTCTTCACCTGATTTTAAGCTGGGAGAGCTTTACATAAAAACATATATCCCAGAGTATTCCTGTATGTATCTAACGAAAACTAACAAAATTTCTAATCCGCCCACATTGTAGATTCATTGATAAGTAAAATACAGATGTTGATAAAAAAATGAAATACACATTGTTGAAATACACATGTTGATTCAATTTGTTGAGATAATAGATACAAGGTCGATTTTGCTTGCTCAATTTTTCATCAATTATAAATGTGATTGCGATGATCATTTGCGTAAGATTTAATCAATTTGTCTGTCATCGTATAAGCATAGCACTGTTTAGCTAGACACCAACAAATTAAACACGATGCGTTTAGAATTCCTTTTACCACCTCTTAATAAATAGTTAAAAATCATATCACAGCTAATGGGAGCACTTGAATTCGCTATAGTTATGGTAACTATCCTCTAGATAGTTTATCTGGAATATATCATAATCAACATACCTTTCAAGGGAATTCCATTTCTGATTTAGTTCAATCTTTTAATTTAAGTCTTTAAATTTTCACTACTTACTCACATATTTCAGAAAGCCCATTTGGCTCATTTTTAGCGACAATCCGGATTTTTTTTACTTTTAACCATCTGGTTTAATGTTGCCGAAAAACTAGCCGACTTTTTAAAAGAACAAGAAGGTTGTTTATCTAATTTTGATTCTAGTTTACCAATTTGAAATCAATTCTGCATTATGTTTTTAAAGTATGGTTTAAACAAAGCACAATTTATTACAAAATGATTAACTTACCACCGCTTGTGTTTGTATGAATTTTTTGAAACTATTTTAAATGTTAATATGCAATATGTATTGTCCTCGCTGAATATAAGCGACGGAACGGATACCATGTTCCAATTGAAACCCCAAAGTCTTTGCGTGGAACCCCAGGGTTTCGTGGGACACAAGTTGAAGAACATTGGTGTAGATTTGTGCAAGAATTTAACATTGAAAAGCAAGATTGTCATATTTGCCCAATTCAGCTTTAAAAGGACGTTAGTTTTAATCTGCAATCATTTAATTTTAATCTATCATGTGAGGGAAGTTAATTTTCGAAGCTTAATGCTAATCTGATTCCCAAATATTCCCCACTCATATCATTCCTGCTTCATGAACTGTATTAACCTTTCTTTTCCATAAATGGAAGGTTTTAGTTGATTCCTTCATTTTCTTCGAAAAATTGCTTTCATTTTGTTGTAATATTTGTAATGATGGACGAAAGTATGATTTTAAGAGTTAATTGAAAATGTCTGTGATTGTCAAAAAATTACTTGGTATACAAACAATAAAACAATGTAACATTCTTTCAAAAAAATATAATCAGAAAAAACTTCACAATAAGTAAACGCAATTAGCATACAAAGCTGAATTGTTTGACCGAGTTATTCTAACAACTACTTTGTCTTTTTTTTAGAAGAACAAAATGAAGTAGCGACTTCAGACGTAAAGTTAACATGTCCAAGTAGAAAAATACCAGTGCCCCTTTTTGCGTTACCATGCGATAGCAACAAAGATTGTCGGATTATGGGGGCTGGTCCAACATCTTTGTGTTGTCAAACCAGGTGTTTAGACGGAGTACCATTAGAAAGTAATAAAAAAATAATAATATTAATTATGTAATTTACAATTTTACTTTATAGGTAAAAATAGTATAAGAGATGCTGGAGGATATACACCAAAAAAAGTTAAATTAGTTTGTCCAAATCGATCGGCTTCATTGCCCTTTTTTGCCTTACCATGTGATACAAATAAAGATTGCATTACGCTTTTAGGACCGAGTTATGTTTGCTGTAAGAAAAAATGTGTGCAAGGAGTTCCGCCGCCGGAAGTTGAATTATCGCACGAACGTACAAAAAAAGTAAAAAAATTCTGTGAAACGTTATTAAATAAAATTGTTTTTAGCGATTTTATTTGGACTTGTTGAAAGAATCTGTCCATCAGATCCAATCCCAGAATTATCAGAAATTAAGGAATGCGGATCAGATCTTGATTGTGATCCGAGAATCTGTTGTCCAGAAAAGCCCAATGTTAATGGAGAAGTTAAGTTTTATTGCAGAACGGCTGCCCCTGACTTAGATAAAATACCAGCACCTAAATTAATTATTGATCGTAAGGCTAAAACGAAACCTCTTAATTAAAAAAATGTAATGTTTATTTTCTAGCTTTAAAAAGTGCTGTAAGTTATATGCAATGTACTCCACCTCCACCGCCTAATCTTGATATATTTCCAAAACCTTGCGAGTCCAGCTTTGATTGCTTTCCAAATTTATGTTGCCAAGAGAATGGAAGGAGATATTGTAGACCACCAAAAAGATCTTTACTGGCTTTAGTAGCTGATGTAACTCAACGACTTGGGACGTCAGAATTTGCAAAAAAAGCGATAGAACGAATCACAACATAAATAAGCTTGTTAATTATTAGTGTAAATAAAATAATTATTAAAAATTTAATTTAAAATAAATAGATTATTACTTCATTTTCCTTACAAATTTCTTCGAAAAATAAATATTGTATTTTTTACAATAATTGACAAAAATATGATTTTAACCCTCATCTGCATATTATTCCTAATCGGGAACAAATTTTTTAAATATATATGACATCGTCATCTTACACATTTTTAACAGAATGTGCGATTAGCGCATTCTGCGCTGTGTACCACATATTACAAAAGATATCCGTAAGTAATTATTGAAATCAAAAGTCACGTTTGGCGCGAACAGAGATTTTTGACTGGATGTCATACTAATTATACTAATGCAAAATGTGTCTGTTCGAGTTAGTTTAATTTATGATTTTATGTTAATGTTGAGCAAGTATAAGTTGTTTACACTTAAAACTATTTATAATAGGCTAATCTATATTATATTAATTTAATTCGATGTGCTCTTATAAACATATTTTAAAAGCTATGTACCCAATTAGGAACAATGTGTGTAGAAAGAGGAACCCTAAAGAGACAATTGCAACAGATGCAACAGGAAAAAAAAAATTAAATAATAACACGCAATATTCCATCGGAAAGTGAGGAATCTGAACTTGCTGATGATTATGAAGATGAATATATAAGATAATATAGATGATTATGAAGGTAAAGCTAGATTTATATTTGGCTATTTTGTTGTGTTGTAGCAACGATACCAATATCCATCAGAAACTCTTCTAAGAGTTTCACTTCTAAGAGTGGGAAGTAACACATAAAGATATATCATGAACCTCGTTGAACTGTTCCTGATTGATGAAATCTTTCAGCGTAGTTGTTAATTTCTTTAACCAGGAAGTGAAATTCACCTCTAAGGCCAGGCGCGCACATGCGATTTTCATGCGATTATTTGTCGCAGCGACATAAAAGTAGTAGTCGCAAGAAATTTGTATGGTCGCGCATTTGCGACTGATTAATCGTGACTAGAGCCTAGTATTAACATGGACTTCATAGAAACCGCTTGTATAGTGGCTCTGTTATTATGAAAGAAATTAAGAAAGCAACGGAAAAGAAAATTTTGGGTGCATCCAATTTTATCTGACAGAGAACATCGGGGTCAATTTTACATTCTTCATGAAGATTTAAGAAAGCATCCTCGTAAATTCTTTAACTATTACAGAATGAGTGAAAAATCTTTTCTTGAATTATTAAAAATAATAGGACCGAAAATATCGTACCAAAATAGTAAATGGAGAAAATGTATACCACCTGAGGAATGTCTTGCAGTAACAATAAGGTAAGCAGGTACTTACCAGCTTTTGTTTTGTGTCGTCGTTCTGCCAAATTAACTAGATATTTTCTGCAAACTACTATTAGACTAGATATATAGAAGTAGATATTAAAAATAAGGTTAAATAATAAATATATGTTCTATTTGCTTAATTTAAATAATTTATTGATTTGACAAGTCAAAATATGCATTGTCACCATCAGAAAAAATGGTTGCTGATGGTGTGGACTGTGCAGAGTTGACCGTTGATGTCGATGGCGCGGAGTAAATACTTTCATTGCCTCCTTGTTGCTCTTGTTGAAAATTTGATCTTGGAAATTGCACTTGGTCTACCGGACGGTTAGGATAAAGATGAGAATAAGATTGTTGCATTGAACTGTAAAAAACTGGAGGATTTCCGACGTTTTTTGCATTTATCATGATATTTAAGATTTCAATTTCGCATAATGTTTTTGGTCATCAGTTAATTTGTTGAACATTGGAACAAGCATAAGTGAAAAATTTTTATCTTCGTCGATTGTTTCACATTGCTTATCCTCCAATATTTTCAGTAACTTTTCTTCATATGGAATTGTTTTAAGCACAGTTTTTCTTGCAGCCCTTCTTTTAGATATGGATGTACTTTCCGAATTTTCTGTATTGGTTGCTAAAGAAGGAGAAGATATCATTTCTTGATTTTCTTGATCAATCTCAATTGATTGAGAAGGTCCGGTGTTGCTGGTAGTTGGTCTATCTTTCATTATTGGGAAAAGGAATTGCAATTGGTCGAAATAAATATATCTTCTTTTTTTTTTGCTGCTTGCCCAGACACTGCTTTACGCTGGGCTGCTAATTCCCTAGCGAAACAATCTTTTAAATTTTTCCATTTTTTTTGAATAATTTTTTCTGCAATAAAAAACAGTTATACCTTGCTACCGGCAATAGTTTCAATTCTTTACACTTTGAATTTTTACTTGGGGCTACCACGATAAGGGAAATTGTTGAAGACACGTGTAACCAATTATGGAACTATTTACAGCCTTTATACATGCCAGAAAAGTCTGAAGAAGATTGGATAAATATTGCCAAAGAGTTTTACGATAGGACAAATTTTCCGAACTGTATCGGTGCAGTCGACGGCAAGCACATTAGATTACAAAAACCAAATAATACTGGTTCCGAATTTTATAATTATAAAAACTTTTATTCGACTATTCTTTTGGGTATAGTAGACGCCGACTACTGTTTTACAGCAATAGATGTAGGAGCATATGGTGCTGGAAGCGATTCCAGTGTTTTTAAGAATTCGAATTTTGGTCAAAGATTACATAATAACCAATTAAATGTTCCTACTCCACAAAAATTACCAAACAACGAGATGGGAGAACCCATACCTTTCATGATAGTAGGAGACGAAGCATTCGCGTTATTACAAAATGTTTTACGGCCTTATCCTCGAAGAAACTTAACAATGAAACAAAGAGTCTTTAATTATAAACTGACTCGTGCACGGCGTATGGTAGAGTGTACCTTTGGTATTTTAGCGAACAAATGGCGTATTTTGCATCGATCATTAGACGTGCGAGTCGAATTTGCCGACCTTATCATTAAAACATGTTGCATTCTACATAACTTCGTGCGAAAGAAAGACGGTGTGCAAATGGAGGACGAATTTTATGAGTGTTTATTACAGAGCTGTCCTCCAGCTGGAATAAGACCTAACAGAGTTGGTCTTAATATAAGAGACTATATGGCAAATTACTTTACATCCCCCGAAGGTTCAGTTCCGTGGCAATATGATAAAATTTAAATACTTATCTGCACAACATTTATTACATAAGATTATTAAAAACTATTAAATAAAAACAATATCACGTACCTCTCTTGTGTTTTTCTTCGGCCGATAACTTGTTCCAAGTGGATATAACTTTGCTATACACTTCTCCCCACAATTTTTCCTTTAAATTTCGGTCACTATACTCTTTCAAATGTTTGTTGTAAAGAGCTGGTCTTTTTTCTACCTCGATAATAATAGTTTCTGTGTCTAAGACACTAGATGTCAAGTCATTGTCACTATTATCAGACACTTCTGAAGATTCAGCCATTTTTAATAAATTTGTTGTAATAATTATCCTATACACCAACTTCGACCTGTGCTGCGACTACGACTGAACAGTCGCATGTGCGTGCATGTTCATTCTTGTTCATGTGATACATTTAAAGACGCGACAATCGCGTCGTTACAAAAATGGAGCAGGTTACATCTTTTTAATCGCTGCTATTATTTAGTCGCATATGCGCGCATTTGTATTTAATGCTATGTGTGTTATTTTTGCGACCAAACAGTCGCGCGACAGAAAATCGCATGTTCACTGGATGTCTTCTCACTACTTGTTACTTCTAGTTTTACATCATTAGATCTAACTCTAGATCTAGAACAGAAACATTCGGATTTAGCAGTATATCTCTCAAGATGGCTAAACCCGAGTGTTTGTATAAAAATGATTTCTATATGAACGATTCCTATAAAAATTGGAGGTGGCCAGTGAGTGAAATCCATCAATTATCGTACCCGAGGAAACGAAAACAATTATAGAGAAAATCAAAGACAATTTTAAGATCTTCCAGATTGATATGCTCGCTAAAATACAGCAACTTACTAGTTTACTGATAGGACAAAAAAAGAACTGGATTACTTGGAGAATTATTTCCGTAGATTGGTTCTGTACGGACTTCAAGAAAGTGAAAACGAAACAATAGCTGATCTGGAAAATTGTAAAATCATTGGATTTTACGGAGTATAGAACGTACGAAGATACCGGGGTGGACACCTGTCTTATCTATGATAGATCGATGCCACCCACCATTTAGGTCGATACAAAAGAGGTATACCAAAAAATTCGTCCAATGATCATTAAGGTTATGTCCTATCGAGATCGTGAAAAAATCTAGGTAAATAAACGTAACCTAAACAGAACAAAGCTGTTGATTACAGAATCTTTGAACTAAAATTAGAACTAACACTAATACTAACACTAGAACTATCACTAGAATTATCACTAAGATCTAAAACTAGTTAGAGTTTCTAGTTAAACTAGAAACTTTCGGGTTTTGCCGTGCGTTTTTTGAAAAAATGTTTGACGTTTCGGATGCCATGTTGCAACCTTCTTCAGAAACTGGTTCGAAGTGACAAAATCGGGACATTGTAAAACAATATATAGGTCCGAAGTGACAAAATCGGGAATTGTAAAACAATGTATAGGTCTTACTTCGATCCAGTTTCTGAAGAAGGTTGCAACATGGCATCCGAAACGTCAAACATTTTTTCAAAAAACGCACAGCAAAACCCGAAGGTTTCTAGTTTTAGATCTAGTGTTAGTCCTAGTGATAGTTGTTAGTGCTAGTGTTACTTCTAATTTTAGTTCAGTTAACACCGGTCGTGAAAGCCTTCGTACTTATACAGAACCTTTGTCGAGGAGCAGACTGATGGTTTTTATGGATGGGAAGATATATGGAAAAGCGAATGTCTGGACTAGAGATGGTAGATGCAAGAATATTCGTCAAAACTGCCGATGTCAATGTACACGTAATAATGCATGGTGACGAATTGGAAACATTGAAGGTGTCACAGCCAGCTCCGTGTAGGCGGACCTTGTTATTCCCAGGAAGACTAGAAATAGAAATACATCGAAAAAATAATTTTATGAGGCCGGCACTACCGGTTAGAAGAGATCGTAGGAAGAGAAAAGGAGAAGAAACAATTTAAATTGAAATTAATTCTACATTTACATTATTCAATTGATTTTTATTTATTTTTTTTAGAATTGAAGATACCTAAAACTGCCTTTATTAGGGTTGTTGGGTCACTGCTCTCGAAAATTGATAATTTGAAACAATTTGTTGTTATTTTTGTGTTTGAACAGCTATACAATGTATGATTATTGAAACTTCCAGTAATATAGAGTAGATCTGGATTAGTGTAAAAGAAATTGGAGATGGTGTAATGCTAGGGCGCGTTTACAGACTCCCTAATGTGGGTTACAAAATGTTTTTAGATTCATTTGGGAGTGTATTGCCAACTCTTTGCTGTTTCAGATGAAATTATTTGTTGCTGTGATTTCAATTTAAGTTTACTTAATGCAGATAACCTAGATCTACTGCTTATCTGCAACCCTTATCGATTTATTGATTGCTTTTGATACCTCAATTGTGTCTCATAGTAGGGTGCGAGCGTATGGAACAAAAATTCATGTCATGATCAGATACCATGACATCATTTTTTGTAGTATAAAGTTTAATGTTCAAAAATCCGCTCGAGTTTTCAAAACAGTTAGATTTCTAAAAAGTATTAACATGTCGCTCAATACTTGGTGCCATTTAATTTAGTATATTTCATAGATGATGTTGATAACAGGTTGCTTTTTTAATGATGTAGATTCATGAGGCCTCCCGCGCCATGGTTAAAAGATAATATAAATTTGTTAATATAGCTACGTAATGATTCAAAAGTACTTTATAGACGTTGCCACAAAATTTAAAGGGTGTTGAATGACGCTGTCCATTCTTTAACTCCTCTTAATGATATTGTGTTTGGAGAATGTTTTTCGACAGTATTTGCTTTTACGACTGTTAAAACTACGGAAATTTTAGATATCATCAATTCAATTTCGTCAACCAGTATAGGGTCTGAAGGAATTAGTACTGACATGTTAAGAATTTGCTGCTCAACTCTACTGCCATAATATAAAACATAGTAAACTACTATATTACTGAAAATGTTTTTCTAAAGGCATGGAAAAAAGCAGTTGCACTATCTTACCACAATGTTTTGCCGGTGTTGTCAAAGGTTTTGGAAAAAATTATGGAGTTGCAAATGTTGGATTACGTTGAATATAACAATTTATTACCACAAGAACAATCGGGGTTTCGAAATGGATGACATTTTGCAAGCTGCAGATACGGAGCAATATACCGTGAATCACGGAATAGTGTCCGCACCTTGGGATATTTAGGCTTTTCATATGTAGCCGTAAGTTTTTTGAATAGTTATCTTAAAAATAGAATACAAGGTGTAAAGTAGGGGAGAGGCTATCTAATAAGATAAGGGCTTCAACGGGAGTTCCTCAAGGATCGGTTCTTGGACCGATATTTTTTACTATTTGCAGATCCGAGTTGCCGAAATGTTTAGATCAGTGCCAAATTAACGTGTATGCAGACGATTTGCAATTGTATTTTTCGTTTTCTAGTATTAACTATCACGATGTCGAGTTTAAAATTAACAGTGATCTAAACATTAAATATACAAATATATATAAGAATAGTGATAGTGAAGCAATTAACATTATCATTTATTTAGGTATAGGGCGTAAATTGGGAATTACATTAATACGTGCGCTCTACCCCATTGCTCTTATCTTACAATAGATGTAAAGAAGCAGCTGTTTGAGTCTTGTATTTTATCTCAATTTAATTAAATGGCACCGCTTTACCTCCCTGCTATCGACGTAATGACTAGTAAACATATATAGAGTAAGATATTTATAAATTTTACAGTAAAATACCGATTACTATGCAAAGAATGGACATTAATAAGTTTGGGAAATGTTTACAGCAACTCAAGTTTCAGCAACAAAGAGATAACTTATAATTGTGATTTAATTATTATCGTTACTATTACTAAGGCAGTGTAAGTTTATTAGAATATATAACTTTGTTTAGGTATTAACGGGTTATTTAGAATTAACATTATTATGTTTAATGTATCATTAATAACCCAGGTTAGTGTGAACATATTTTGCTGAATCTTATTTTATTTTTATAATTTGACAATACAACAAATGATGTATATTTTGGAAGCACAATAAAAATATTATTTGAATGAGTAAGTTGTCTTTATCTTTTTGATCCCGTTAGCAATGCGATGAGAAACAATAATTTTCAGAAGTAGGATCTTGGACAAAATTAAAACAAACTATTTCAACATGCCAATATTTCGATTAAATTTTTAATCTTCCTCAGGGCGTGTTTCTACAACGATATATTAAACAATTAAAAAAACATAAGATGAAATAATTATTAATTTGCCTATAAAAATTTTAAAGGCAATAAGGCAAAAAATTTCATATAAAACTTCGACAACATTAACATTACTGAAGTATTTATTTATTTATTTAACAGACAATGTTTTGTAAAGTGGATGAAACGCACGTGTTTAAGATGACTAAAAGATTAAAAACCAAACTGACGCCCTCTTTGTGAAGCGGTCAAGGACGTGAATTATAAAAATAACAATACAAAATAAAACGTACAAAACCAAAGAATAAAATTTAAAATTAACTATTCACTATCAACGATCAACCGTTGGGATGTTTTACCTTCAAACTTGTTATAATTATCAAAAATCCAAGAGTAAATGTTGTTCAGTGATCCTGTGTCTGTTTTAAAGTTAACGGTGTATTTTTCATTTTTAATATGAAACATCTCTAAAAATAAGCAATTATAGTAGTTATTTTCTCTAAAAATAAGCGATTATAGTAATTGTTTTCCCTATCCAGAATTATTACGTTATCAAAATCAAATAGGTGTCCGTTTCTAAAGAATGTTGAGCAAGGGCGCAACCATTATTTTTGTTATTTTTAACTTCATTTCTATGTTGGTTCATACGATTCATTAACCATTACTTTGTTTGTCGAACATAACAACAATGACACTTTCCACAAGGGACACAATAAATGATGTTAGATTGGTACTTTAAAGGTACTTTGCCTTTAAGTTAGAAAAAACAGACGCCAGTTTAAATGGGTAGTGTTCTATTAATTAATTTATAATTATGTAATTAATTAATTTTTCTGTTAGACCAGGAACAAAAGTTAACTTCTTGTATTTAACAGGCATTGTTGATGAGTCAATATTTGTATTGATAAGATTACCGATGTTGAATAACATTTTGATAAGAAGTTTTTGAGGATATTGATTTTGTAAAAAGATGTTTTTTTAAAATATTTAAATCTTTTTGCAGAAATTGAGGATCTGAAATGTTATGGTAATGCGATGTTTCATAGCTAAAACTGTGTTTATTTTATGCTTAGTTTTATGGTACGAACTAAAATGGATGAATCTACCCGAAAACTTTTTTTTGAGAACGATATTTAAGAAATAAAAATCAATGTTTAAGAATTATTTTATCTTGTTTTTTTTTAATTGCTTGATGTATCCTTGTAGAAACACGCCCTGACGAAGATTAAAAATTTAATCGAAATATTGGCATGTTGAAATAGTTTGTTTTAATTTTATCCACGATCCTACTCCTGAAAATTATTGTTTCTCTTCGAAAAATATTATTATTCTAGTTCTAGTGTTATTTCCAGTTTTACTTCAGTTCAAATATGCAGAGTTGGGTTGAGTCATTTTTTAGCCATGCGTTTCAAGACATTTTTTAACAAAAGCCTATGAACCTATGAATCAAAAACCTATGATGTGGAAGAGAAAAAATATATGATTCTGATAGTGATTCCTATAATAGCAATGATATCATTCCACTTAATATGTTGTATTGTCTACCTTCAAATAATGAAATTCTTCTTTATCGAATTGTTACAAAAAACCTCAGGCTATGTGTGAAAACAAAGGTCTGTTTTCACAAAGACAATAATTGTATTAAACAATTTCATCGGGACCATGAACACACAGTTATGTTACTAACCACCAATATTATGTTTACATGTTTATCTTGCATTTCTAATTTTAATATAAATTTTGGATATATTGTTGTTTTTACTAATACTGAACTATATTAAACATAATAATACACACTTTTTTTTTTCTTGAAATTCTTCTAAATTGGAAAATTTCTGATTGTCTAAAAATTACTTAATTTCCTGTACAAACAATAAAACAAAGTAACACTCTTTCAAAATGATGTTATCAGGAAAAGCTTCACAATAAGTAAACGCAATTAGCACACAAAGCTGAATTGTTTGGTCGCGTTATTCTAACGAAAACTTTCTCTTTTTTTAGAAGAACAAAATGAAGCAGATATTTCAGATAAGATAAAGATAAAATGTCTAATTAAAAAATATTAACACTTCTTTTGGTATTATCATGTGATACCAACAAGGATTATAGGATTATGGGGACTGCTCCAACATTCTTGTGTTGTCAAACTATTATCGGATTCAAAAGATTTTATCCCTCACTTTGAATGCAAATAACAGAAAACCTACTCCATAGAAAAAATCTTGACCGGTTTCGTTGGACGCGAAATTTTATTCTTTATAATATGGAGAATTTTTAAATTTTTGCACCCACTCGTATAGTAATTATCACAGCTGTAATGAAAAAAAGTACCCGATTTAGGCCAATCTACGAAGAAGCTCGTCTTTGCGATTTTTTTACTCGGAAACGGTTCATCGAAAAAATTCTATATTTCGACCACACATTGCATAAAATGTGCAAAACATGACAGTATATTTATTTTTGGATTTTTGCCACCCATTTTCAAATTAAAGTACATTATGTGAAGTAATGATATCTCAATAATGCGTTATCGTATGGAATTGTCGCAAACATCATTCTAACCGTCTAATGAAACTGAATAAAAACCTAATCTGCATTGTACATCAAGTGTTCAATACAATTTTATAATTGGAGTTAAATCAATTCGCGCGAAATTATTTCCGCGGGTATGAGGAGTCGGGGGAATCATGGTCACGAACGACGGAACCTTCTCTTGATTCCTCACACCCGCGGAAATAATTTCGCGTACAATGCAGATTAAGTTTTTATTCAGTTTCATCAGGCGACTAGAATGATGTTTGCGACAATTATTTGAAAATGGGTGGCAAAAATTAACAAATAACTATACTGTCATGTTTAGCACACTTTCGACAATGTGTGGTCGAAATTTAGAATTTTTTCGACGAACCGTTTCCGAGTAAAAAAATCGCAAAGTCGAGGTTCTTTGAAGACCGGCCGAAATAAGGTACATTTTTTTCATTACACCTGTGCTAATTATTATATGAGTGGGAGAAAAAATTTGAAATTTCTCCGATTTTTTCTATGGGGAACCTTTTTTCTTATTCGCGTTCAAAGTGAGGGGTAAAATCTTTTGAATCCGATAATAGGTGTTTAGATGGGGTACCCTTAAATTACAAAAAAATTGTAATATTTATTTTTTACCTTTAAAATGTACTGTAAGTAACATGCAATGTATAGTCGTCCACATCGAGTTTGGTTTTTATGACAGTCATAAATAAAACCCGGGGTGAGTTTTACCCGCTCGAGTACCTTTAAAGATTTATGATAGTGTGACAAGGACAGGGTCGAACTTAAATAAAACACCAAAGATTATATTAAAAAAATTAATTATTCGTCGTCGCTATCACAACTATCAGAATTTTCAAAGTTGCTTTTATCGGAACTGTCATTTCCGATTTCTATAATAAACTGTTGATTATTTGGCGATATATAAGAATTTTCTACGTTGATTATGTGCTTTACGCAATTTCCCCATAATTCTGTCGGTATGTTGTCAACCTCTTGCCGAATTAAATCCACCACTTTGGCGCTTAAGGTTGGAGCTGAATTATTTTTCCTGATATTTCGCTTTAAATTGCTCCAGATTAATTCTATGGGGTTCAAAACGCAATGGTATGGTGGTAATTGTAGAACTATATGTCCCGCTTCTTTTGCCATACCATCGATTATGTAATCGGTTGGAATCTCAACTTCATTGACTTTCGATAACAGTTTGTCTTTTGTGATCTTCCCGTCCGGCATGGCAATATTATGTACTTCCATGTATGTTAAAATATATTGTTTCTTATGCCTGTTTGCAGGTTTGGGATGTAAAATTCGTGAGTGATAACTTGCGTTGTCAAGAACGATTACCGACCGCTGGTTTAAATTTGGTAATAACTGATTATTAAACCATGTCTCAAACAACACAGCATCCATATCTTGGTGATAATCTGCAGAGCAGTCCTTAATATTTTTTGCAGATAAAAGCAATCCATTTTGAACCCAAGCATTTTCTCCCCCTGCATGAAGAATAATAATTTTCCTCTTGAACACGGTATCTTCAATGCACATTTATCACTCCCATTGGAAAGGCCCTTTTTTGCACATCATGGGTATCATACCAAGTTTCGTCTAAATAAACAATATTCCACTTCTCTTCCCGATATTTTCTAATTTGATCAATAAATTCCCACCTCCATTTTTTTAGCCGGGGAGTTTCGGTAATATGAGCTCTTCCGTCCAGGGATTTGTAGTGAAATCCAATTGTTCGAAGATATCGTCGAAAGTGCTCTTCAGAATAAGGTATTTCTACACGAAGTTCTTGTAATCTTATCTTTAAAGAGGCGACAGTAGGCACGATATTTTTTGAATACATATCGTAAATAACTGTTTTTATTTCCGTTGTGTAACTATCCGGAATTCTTTGGAAAAGATGACAAGCTTTGGGTTGATCACTTGTAGATTCTCTATTCTCCAACTGCGCAATGAATCTACGTACTGTTGTTGCAGGTACCCCTGTCAATTCACTGGTAACTTTACAGGCAGCAGAACAATCTTTTTCTTGCAATTTAACGAAAACGTTAACAATAATTCTTTTACTATCTTCGGAATAATATTGTGTTGGCGAATATGGTGACTCGTTTTCCCAGGGACGAAACATTTTCTTTTCTTATGATACCTTTCACGTGGCTTTTAACAAAATACTCATCAAGAATTTCGCCTGTCCTCTCTTATAAGTAGTTTCCATAAACTATTTCTAGGTGTTTATTAGAAAACATATATTTTCAGGAATATCTAAATAATAGAATAACGAAATGTTATAGAAACAGCAAAACATTTCTTAGAAAAAATAAGTAGGTACTTAATTTAATAATGAATATAAAATCATCCTATTATTTGTTTAAAACTTAATAATAATAATAATGTATATTTATTTCCAACAGGTTCCACATCCAATTACAGGAAAACAAAATTAATAACTTAAATTAAGGTTGAACGGTATCAAATGAAACAAAAAAAAAATAGTAAAAATGGATATAGTCCACAAACTGGTCTGTCAAGTCTCAAATTGGTTGACAAGTCGCTCATCCAGAAACGACCAAAAATCAAAAAAAATATCGCATTCATCAGAAATTTGATTAAAAAAGTTACACATTAGTGTCACAGGCGCACGCTGACCCACCGTTGTTATGTTAGAATTACAATAGAACACACGCGTAGACCTATTATTTAATCTAGGCACGTTAAAATTAATGTTACACAGAATCTGCGAGCAATCAATCGTACCATGCAACAATCCATATAAAAATTTGACAGCGATCACTACTCTACGTGTAGATAGAGAGACCATAGCAAATCGGTTCAGTAATGAGCGATAATCAATACCTCTAGGCGGGCAAGTTGCATCAATACGATATGACAAAAATTTTAAATATAATCTTTGTATGCGCTCTACGGAATTAATATGAGTATTAAAGTAAGGTTGCCAAATCAATGCGGCATACTCAACACACGAACGAATTAAGGCATTAAAAACAGTAAGAAGCCCTACGGTCGAAAATTCTTTACAATTGCGATAAATAAATCCGTACGTTCGGTAGCATTTAGTGCAAAGATCAGAAATATGATTTACAAATGTTAGCTTAGAATCAAAGGTTACTCCTAAGTCTATGATAGTACTCGTTCTACGCAAGTGAACATCGCCAATATAGTATTCGCAGGATATCAAAGAACTTCTAGTGTAAGACATGACGGCGCACTTAGACACATTTAGGTTCAAACGGTTACTCACACACCACTCAACGACACTGTCCAAACCACTCTGAAGAACCACAACATCCGCCGGTGATCGAACCGAAGTGAAAATCTTCATGTCATCTGCAAACAGCAGCTTCTCACAATGAATGGCGTCCGTGATGTCATTGATGAAAATGAGAAAGAGAAGCGGTCCGAGGTTCGATCCCTGAGGCACTCCCGACGTCGGGCGAATAGACTGTGATGTGCAGTTGGCGTATCTAACGCGCTGCTCTCTTCCGCGAAGATAAGACTCCATAAGTGCGGTCAATTGATCACTAAAGCCAATCAAACTGAGTTTGGATAACAGTGCGTAATGGTCAAGTTGGTTAAATGCCTTTTGGAAATCTAAGTAGATAACATCAACTTGACCTCTATCGTCAAGAACATCGCATAGATACTGCGTAAAACACGCCAAGTTCGATACCGTAGATCGGTTTCTCACGAAACCATGTTGAAAGGGTACTATATAAGGCTTCACGTAGGTATAGATATATCTGTATAAGATTGATTCAAATATCTTCGAGAAATTGCATAATGAGGAAATGGGTCGATAGTTTTCGATATTGGTGGCATCATCTTTCTTATGAACGGGACAAACATAAGCCTTCTTCCATTGCACAGGCATTACAGAGTACTTAAGAATCATGTTGTAAATATGGAGCAAAGGAACATCAACAATAGCAGCGCAGTCTCTCAAAAGGAAGCTAGGTATGCCGTCGATACCTGCAGTAAGTTTATTTTTTAAAGCTTTAGTGCTGAGCGAACATCATCCTGCGTGAAGCTATCGATTCGGAGTGTCCGTTCCACTGACAAACCGGAAATAGGTACATTACAAGGGTCAGAAACAGTATAGACTTGACCGAAATATTCGGCAAACTCATCCACAATCGACGAACCTGTAGTAAACTCGAGATCCCGATACTTCATAGCGCCAGGTATGCGAGATGTACCCTTCCTCGACTGTACCCCCAAAAACTTTTCGGGTCATTACGAATTGCAGTTTCACAATTATTTAAGTGCAGTTTGTACGCGGCACTTATCATGGCTTTACTGAGGGATCTGTTGTACTTGAAACTATCCAAATATTAAGCAGTTCGATACATTCTGTATTTCCTAATCGCACTTTCCTTGAGCCGAATAGCTTCTCTTATTTCACAAGTGAACCACGCAGGATACTTCTTCCCGGCTTTATTCAAAAATTTCATTTTAGGCACGGCGATATCAAGAGCTTTATAAATTAGTTAATAAAATGTTGCGCATCCGGCCTCGACGTCCGTTGCATTGTACACCAACGACCAATCAGTGGCAGTTAATAAGCCATAGAGCAACGGAAAATCTGCTCGCTTGAAATTGTAACCAGCTACACCAGACGATGCCCGGAAGTTAGGAGAAGAAGATTCCATACATGAAAATGCAACACGAAGTGCTGGATGGTGACGATCTTCGTCCACAATAGGATCTAAATTATTGTCAACCGAGCACGGAAAATTACTAAACACCAGGTCCAGTAATCGGATGTTGAAATTCATGACGGCATTCGCTTGGGTAAAGTTGTTGAATTTCTCATAATTTTCAAGTGCAAAAGCAAAGCGATCACATCTGGCAGGATACGAGTAAGAGGGCACGTTAAAATCACCAATCACCATAACCGAATGATCAGCAATAAAGTGCAATGCTTGCAATTGTTCCAAGAATGTTTCACAGTCATCTATAGAGGTGGAGGGCGGTATGTAAACAACAAAGAAAAAACATAATTGCCCATTCAAGCCAAAAACCTTTGCCCCCACAACGTCCAAGGTAGGAGTGATGTCAATTATACTGTGCAAATCCAGTTGAACAACCCGCAACGCACTGCGAATTGCCAGCAAAACGGCTCCTCCCCTCGCAACCCCCATCATTTTCATGCGTCGATCACAACAAAAAACAGTATAATTATTAGGGCTTAATTCACTATTACTTATATCTGCATATAACCAGGTTTCTGTTAATGCAACAAAATCATATTCAGATACAGAGAGGTAGCTAAAAAATCACTTGGAAGGAAAGGAAAAGGGTGTTCCTTAATGCGGCCCTGAGTGAGGAATCCCAAAATTCTTCAATGGGAAATTACCTGTTGCACCCCCATCTTTGTTCGTTTTACAACTACAGTAGGAAAGTGACAGGGTAATAAAAACCAAACTCGATGTGGACGACTATACACCACCTGATCTAAACATTTTCCAAAACCTTTGATTGCTTTTCAAATTTATATTGCCATGAGAGTGAAAGGATATATTAGACCAACAAAAAGATCTTTACTGGCTTTAATAACTGATATAACTCAAGGATTTAGGCCATCAGAATTTGCAAAAGAAGTGATAGAACAAATCACAACATAAATCAACTATTAATGTAAATAAAACAATTCTTAAAGTTTTAACTTAAAATAAATGGTTTTTATTGTGAATTTCACAATTATGAAAATATAATACCATAATCATAACATCTTAATTGCGAAATTCGTGTTGGTGGTTTAATTAATCCAACTGAAACGCAAACAATCTCAATTAACATCTCAAATAAAAAAGTGTAAACAACCCTTACCTTCTTAAATCCAATATCGTTGGCGTACTCTCTGAAGCACTGCCTGCAGATATTTAAACCGTATTTGCGAATTAATCCGTGCCTATTCGAACATGCTCGGCTGAAAAATAAGATTAAAAAGATCGTTTTAACACCAATCCACGTGTATGTTATGGATTTGGAGGTTAGGTTGTTTGTGTAAATCTTATACGTTATAAAATCGTTTGTGAGGTGAAAATAAATAATATAGTGGTAATTTACCATGATCTGGACCCTTGTCCGTATTTCCTGGGGTGAGAATACCAGATATTTTGATGACCCATTGCGATCTTTACGAGATACAACTGGAAAAGAAGGAAATATGGCTGCTCGCGAAACAAAATTGTTTATGCCATCTATGATGAATTATTGGAAGTTTTTAAAAAGGAGAAAAGTCCGTTTTTTTTAATTTTTGAATTTTTATAAATAACGCAATTGATTTAAATTATTGCATGTGATTTTAGAAATAAAAATTATAGTTATTATTGAAATTTATTGTGACTTAATAAAAAAAATACCAAAAGTAGTAAATACGGAAATAATATCGTTAGCGCCATCTAGTATAAAATGTAGGAAGTCATTGAAAACAATATCTCTTATTATTACACATTCAATTCATGTATTTTTATAAGGTAATTACTAGGAATGATTTTTAGGATGGTAATTAAAGTAATTTTGATTTATCAAAAAAGAATTCCCAAAACTAATTAAGCCTGCATTACAGAAATAACAACCTGCATGCCATCTATTATAAAATGTTGAAACTACTCGAATTTCTTGAATACATTTTCTCTTATTGTTAGCATTTTGTCTACATCACAAATTTTGTTACCAAGTAAATATTTACTTCTTCCTGCTTTCTTTCCCGCCAACATATTTTTTTGATAACAGACTATAGTGTAGATTAATTATTTATTTATCTGCTACTTTTTTTAACTTGAAATTAGTTATTCTTGTTGTATAAGCTATAAGGATACAGCAAAATTGATATTGTTTCTAGAAGACTTAAAATGTTTCCAGACGACTTACAATGCTTCCAGATAACTTGATATAGCATCTAGAAGGCTTGAAATGTTTCTAGAACACTTGATGTTGGTGTTAGAAGACTTGAGATGCTTCCAGAAGACTTGATATTGCATATAAAGACTTCATTTGCTGCCAGAAGACTGGGTACTGCCTCTAGATGGTTTGATACTGTCTCTAGAAAAATTGATATTGCTTCCAAAAGACTTGAAATGCTTCCAGACGACTTACAATGCTTCCAGAGTGCTTGATGCTGCTGTTAGAAGACTTGATTTGCTGTCAGAAGATTGGATACTGCCTATAGATGATTTGGTACTGTCTCAAGAAAACTTGATATTCTTTCCTACTGCTTCTAGAAGACTTAAAATGTTTCCAGGCGATTTACAATGCCTCCAGACGACTTACAATGTTTCTAGAAGACCTTATACTACTTTTAGAACTTATTACATTATTTATTTAGAACTTACAGTTACTTGAAATACTTTAAAATTACTTGAAATGCTTCCAAAAGACTGGATACTGCTTCCAGTAGACTTGATACTGTTTCTAGATGTTTTAAAATACTTCCTAAAGACTCGATACTACCCCTATAAGATTTGAGAAGTTTCCAGAAGACTTGATTCTGTTTCTAGAATAGCTTAATAATTAGGACTTGATACTGCTCCTGCAAGAATTTATACTGCTTCTAGAAAATGCTTCCAGAAAACTTGAGAAGTTTCCAGAAGACTTGACACTACTTCTAGAAGATTTAAAATGGTTACAAAAATCTCGACATTGCCTCTGATAGGCTTAATATTGCTTCAAGAAATTTGAAATGTGTCCAGAAGACTTGATATTTTTAATATTGCTTCCAAAACATTTGGAATGCTAACAAAAGATTTGATACTGCTTCTAGAAGACTTGACATAGCCTCTATAAGACTTGAAATGCTTCCGAACGTATTTTCATTGCAATATCTTTCTGAATGCTCTTAAGAATGATGATAAATCTTCCTTCATAAATCTTCCCGGGATGAACCCGGGATATACCGGGACTGAACACCCAAAAAACTGAAATGTACAAGTATCTCAAAATTGAGATACCATTCCTAAGATGACTAATTCCTAATATTTCAAAACATTCAAGATGGCACTTTAGTCATAAAATTTTTTCCTGCAAGTCTACTATCAAATAGTTTCCAGTATTTTCTCTTAGCCACGATTTTATGACTAATAAAATCTTTTCCTGCAAGTTTAACTATCGACTTACAAAGTCTTTAGAACGTCACCCCATTTTAAGTCGAGTGCTAACTGTACATTAATTAATCTTAAACTCTACACCAGCAATTCGCAACCGCTGGTTCGGCGGATCGCCACCATCCATTTAAATTAACATTTCTTTCAATGTATGTGTTCTTGTCTATGAAAAAGGGGCTTACGATTGGAAATAAGTTTTCGTGAAAACAGCTAATAAGGATAAACAGGTTATTTCATCAGTTTCTAGTTAGTTAATCTCTTTTTTCTGTATTTGCCGATGTTGAAGAACGTCAAAGTATTATACAGATCAGAATGTTGTCATAGATTGAATAAAATGAAAGCTTTTATTGCAAACATAAAACATAGCTTGAACCTTAAAATTTTCAGTGTAAATTGGAAGTTAAATAATTTACCACAACATGGTTACCGCAACCGTTGATCTTATTGTTAGGAGGAAATGTAGCTGAAAATTTCAAAAGATTCAGGAAAGCATTTGAAATTCATGTGGTAGCAGTTGAGAAAGACAGTAAAAGAGATGAAATTAAAATTGCAATATTGTTATATGTTATTGGAGCAGAAGCCATTCAAATATATAATAATTTTGAATTATCTCAAGAAGATAAAAAATACAATAAAGTAATAGATGACTTTGTGAAGTATATGAATTCAAAAGCGAATATTATTTATGAAAGTTTCCGTTTTTATATGAGAAAGCAAATGAAAGGTGCCTTTTAGCAATTTTGTATAGCAGTTAGAAAATCTAGTGAAAACATGTAAGTTTATAGATGCAGATAAGATGGTAAGAGATAATAATAATTATTATTAGAAAAACAAACTTAAAAGGTAGAACTGAAGCCTACGATATTACAAACCATACTGTGGTGGTGGGTGTTCGAGGTACAGACTATGATGACAAAGACAGACTAGCAGCAGTCTAACAGTTTTAAGAGTAGTAGTTCAATGTTATACATAGGTTTGGATAAGAAAAAAAAAACAAACATTCTAAGGAAATATTAACCAAAAATTCAATTTTCTTGATAAAAAGAGGAAAATTTGACAAAAACCAATATTACATATGACGCAGAAGACCATGACAGAAAAACCATGAGATTAACTAAAGTTTAAAATTGTGAGGATGCTCCCACTAGCTTAAACCTCAACAGTTCAAAATCGACTGAGCGGCATCCTGAGATTAAGAGTTGTACCACAAGATTCGAGTCTTCCTATCATTACAGTATAGCCCATAGTATCGTATATATAAATGATGAATTATTTCTATATGTAATTCTTTCGTAGAGGTAAGGCGGCTTATATTTCGGAACAATAGATACCATTCGACAAGCCATATGAATGTTTACGCTGGTACCAATGGACACTAGCCAGCTTATATAATATTCTTTCATGATGGCGTATACCATAGATTTACCTGAAAGAGCACTTCTTTCTTGCACATCATTCATCACCAAACAACATCCATAAACAAACATGATTAAATGATCAGAGAACCAAGGAATCACATAGAATCAGTTGGGTATATTATTTAACAAATGTCTATTGGGACAAAGCTTTTTTAATTTACTATATGATCATCTAACCAAGCTATTAATATGATCGCTGAAATGTAAATGTACGGCCACGCTGGCGCGATCGCGACCTCGATCACCTCAGTGAGGCCATATACCCTTCATCACTGATAACCTCAAGACCCAATAATAATGTCTAATAATAATGTTTAAAATGCAAAACTACAAAATCTCTAAAACAAATACATTTACAACCTATTTTCAAAGTACTCTCCATAGATTTCGACGCACGATTGTGCACGGCGAATCCAATTCGCTAATGATCATAGACGGATGTACTCTGTGGCGGCATTGATGCGATCTCGTAGTTGGTTGATGGTATTAACTTCGCTCGCATATACTCTTTCCTTAACAAATCCCCTAAAAATGTCTAATTGGTTAAGATCGGGACTACATGGTGGCATGCGATAAATCCATCGCAACCAATCCATTTTTGTGGAAAAGTATTGTCGAGGAAATCTCGTACATTACAACTAAATCATGCATAAATCATATATTATGACGCATACGTAATGGAATATCTTCTAGGAGTTTCGTAAAAACCGTAAATAAGCAATTCCATTAAGCTTCGCTTGTAATTAAAAAGATCCTATTAAAGTATTGTTTACAATTCCCGCCCACAAATTCATTCTAAATCGTTGTTGAAAAGAACCCTGACGAATAACGTGTGGATTTTCGTCTTGCCACACATTTGAATTGCGTTCATCCATTACCAGTACGATTCGCAAAATCATCTTCTCTGTTAGTACGATTTAGTAGCCACTCGCAAAGTTGCAGACGCAAAGGATACAAAAAAGAATACTTCTAAAAAAATTTCTTGCGTGTGTAGCGCTCCAGCACACAAGCATAAACAATAAGCATATCAACGTGTTTTTCATTGCTATAAACTACCATGATGCTTTTTAAGTTGTAATAAATCTAATCAGTTTTAATTTTAACCAACTTTGACTTAAATGACATGGAGAGCAAATTGATACAGATACAACAAGCAAGAACTAGAGGAGAAATAAGAAGACCGGATCGATTTAAAAATTATGTAATGTAATAATGTGAGAAGGAAAGCTTTTAAAATACTGCTTGTAAAACTGCTGGCAGAAAACATTTTCATCGCAAACAAGATAGTGTTGATGAAGCATTTCAGTTGCTTCGAAAATATTAGATACTATTCGACAAAATGCAAAATCTTGACTGAATACAGCTGACAGAAGACATTATTACTGCAAAAAGCAATAAACTGTTAATAAAGTATGATTTTGCGTCCAAAATACCAAATACTGTTGAAAATACAAAATCGTCATGTGAGAAAAAAACTACCAATTAAAGAGTAGATCATTTGAAATTCTAAACAGTGCAGTAAAGAAGCATAAAATATGTATGCTTCTTTATAAATCGCTGCCTATGTACCTTAAATCATTTCATAACAAACTTAAAAATATTTTTTTTTTGGAAAACTGCTATTAAAAATTCACTTTTACATCTCCTTATCACTTTCATTGCATTTGTGTGGAGTTTCCAGATAAACTGTTAACAACTAGGGGGTTGCTTCTCCCTCTTGTACTCCATAAAGTCTGTCAAATGACTTCAAGATCAGGCTCCATTTCTCAGTAATCTGTAATTTTTGGAAAAACAGATGATTCAAAAAGTTCTGGTTTTAGCAACTTTTATATAGATTAATTGCTGGTAGACTTTATCATCTAAGATTTATTATCTTAATCTATCAACATAATTTTCAATGCAGCCTTTTCAAATTTACTTGTAGGGCAAAGAAAAAAGAATTTATGAAACTGTATAAAATTAACATGTTAACCTTTTAAGAGTCTGAGGTGGTAACTTATATTTATTTATGTTTTTGTTTCTGTCGACTTATGCTAGCATGTACATGTTACTAGAAGTGTAAATAATCATTAAGGAATATTACCTGCTCAGTACTGGACAACAAAAACAACAAAATTGCCCTTTTTTTGCCTACTCTCAATATTTTATTGTTAGGAAAGGTTTCTTCAATTTATAAGAGCAAAGTTTACTCATTCTTACCTTAGACGTTTTGTCGAACGGTGTAAAGTTTATACATTGGTGGTTGATAAAAAATCCTGTTTTTTATTCCACTGACGAAGAATCCGATAAAATAGAACCGAAGGCAAAAAAGACATGTCAGTGGAGAAAAGATGAAGATGTAGCTATCCCTACAGATGCAGTTGAACCGGAAAAGGTTGGAATTGAACACACTGGAAAATCAGAATATGAAATTTTTTTATTGTTTTGGATAGAAGAGATTCTTTTTCATATAACATATCAAACGAATCTTTAAGCAACAAGAGATCAAAATCAACACAATTTCAAAGTAAATGAGGAGGACATTTCTCAATTTCTTGGATTGTTGTTGATCAGTGGCTACCATACTCTTCCTAAAGAAAGTGACTGCTAATAAACGGCAGAAGATATGGAAGCTCCCATTCTTTCCAAAACAATGAGTAGAGAATGGTTCAGACGAATAAAGCAGTATATACACGTAGCGGATAATAACAATTAGAAAATTCGAAAGTTGCTAAAGTGTTACCTATATATAATACATATGTTGAAGACGAATCTACTACAGTTTGGCATTTTCCACAAACATATAAGTATCGATGAAGCAATGGTACTTTATTATGGACATCATTCTGCTAAGATGTTCATAAAAAACAAACCAATTCGGTTTGGTTTCAAAATATGGATGTTGTGCGGGACTGTCGGTTATTCATATAACGCGGAAATATATAGCGGGAAATCACTTATACATAACAAAGAACCGTTAGGAACTCGTGTCGTAAAAAATATGTTATCCGTTGTTCAAAAACCTTCACATGTAATATTTTTTGACAATTTCTTTTCCAGCCATGCACTATTTCATTATCTGTCAGAGATGAACATTCGAGCTTGTGGAGCACTTCGTGAAAATAGAGCAAATAAGTGTTCTTTGATACATGCTAAATCCTTGAAAAAACATGAAAGAGGATCATACGATTATAAGTCCGACGGAATGCTAATTTGTGTCAAATGGAATGACAATGCAATAGTAACCCTACAAAATAACCTCTACGGTGTGACACGTCTTCAAAAGGTTTCCAGACGGGTAAAAGGACAAACCAAGACAGATGTAATACAACCAAATCTGATAAGGAGATATAATGAAGGAATGGGTGGTATTGATCTCTTAGATCGTCTTTGCCCCAGCTATCGACCAAAATTACGACAAAAGAAATGGTGGTGGAACCTATTTTCACATGCATTGAATTTGGCCGTTGTAGCTGCATTTCGTTTTTACCAACATGTTAATATCAACGACAAAATAACCCATTCAGAATTTAGACGCACAATTGCACTGTGTTTGATAAAAGTAAATGCGACTCAACGAAAAAGAAAGGGAGGACCTACAGCACCAGTAGTGCGTGATATAAGACTTGACGAAAAAAAATGTCAAAAAAAATACAAGACTTAAGTGTTCAAAATGTGATAAAAGATTGCACAAAAATGTTAAACCTTTAGTTATGCACGTTTTTTTTATTTTGTTTCACCAATATGTTTCAGAGTTTCATGCACTTGTTTAATTGTTTTCTAATAACCAATTGGAATCCTTTTATTAGCATACTTACCTATTAAGGTGGCCAACATTCCCAAAATGGGAACATGCTATTTTGAAAATTTTGAGAGAAAAATTTTATTTTTTTAGTGGATAATCAATGATATAGATCTCTAGAAAAACTTGTGAAAAGTTAAACAAGAAAAACAAACTTTTTCACAACTTGGCCTCTAGAAAGTTAACAAAGATCCTTTGGATCGTTGATTGTTAGATTGAGGAGGACACAGCGAAGTAATAAATAATAATACTTCCTCAAAAAAGTTGATTGTTAAAATTTAAATTACATTTTGACACAACGCTTAATGAAAACATTAAATGCAAAACCTACAATTGACAGCATCGATTTGACTCATTTTAAGTCCTGTTCATTTTTGATTTATCACGATTAAATAGCATTTTAGGTATCACATTAACATATAAAGAATTGCCTATCTTAACAACATTTTATTATGAAAAACTCGATATTTCTTCCATATAATTCGTTTTTGATTTAATTTGTTCCATAACATAAGGTATTTTTTCGAAATCTTGGCTATTTTTGAACTCTCCTAAATCAATTGGAACCACAGCATAACCTTTATCTTCTAACATATTAATTGTTAACGTAGTAGAAGCTTTCATTATTTTTGTTCTTAGTGAATATCGTTGATTAGAAAGACCTAATATTAAAATCCTAAAAAAAAGATTGTTGATAATAAATAATAATGAATAAATATAGTTTATGAGTACATTTGGTTTGATGAATCTGTTAGTATATCTTCTAAATCAAGTCCTGATTGTTCTACATGTACTGGAAATCCACCTTTTCTTAAAATAATTACGTGATCTAAAAACAAAATAGCTTAATATTTTATTACAAAAATGTGATTATTACCTATTATAAAATGCATTTTGCTTGTTACATTAGTACGAACAAAATTTTTCCCTCCAAAAACGGCGTGTAAAACCCCTTCCAACGGAAACTCAATGCCAAAAAATGTATTATTTAGTAAAGTTCTAAACCACGCATTATCAGGTAATAAATATTCAAATTCCGGTTTGTTTAATTTTATAAGTTGAGATAAAAGAATGATATTTTCAACATCATGTACAAAACCTATAAATCTCCTATTAATACGTTTTCTTTAAAAAGGATAAATCAAAACTTACGTTTCTGATAAATTTTATCTATATAAGCTGGATCAAAAATCTGTTCTAAAACATCCCTCGAGTAATGGCCTAAAATACACAAAGAAGTCGCGTATCTTAATAAATTTTCTCGCTCTGGAAAATTCTCCAAGAAATATTTATGATCGAACTGCAATAAATTTTTCTTTAAGTACTCCACATTTTCCGATTTATAATTTGTTAAAGCCGCTGTACAGATTAATGTATAAACATGAATTGGATCCCCCATTTTTAATAAATCGGGATTTTCTCGACACGATTTTAAAACGTATTCGAAAATATCAGGATTAAAATAATTCTGAAAACAAGAATATTAATAAAACAAACAATTATAACTTTTTGTCTTACAGTTTTTAAAACTTTTCTTAAAAAGTGTGTACCATGTTCAAATCCTGTATCATTATCAATAATATAACTGGCACAATAATCATAAAATTCTTGATTATAAAAATATGTATTCCTGTTTGAAAATCGATTTGTTAATTTCGTAAGGGTCGATTCTAATTCTTCATAATTATATTCGTCCAAATTCAACAAAATATTTTTTAAAACTTTTTGCAATAACGGTTCAGTATAACTTGCAGGTAGTAAATCACATAAAGACCAAGCAATACTCAAGCTAAATCGTGGATTCAACCTTTGCCTTAATAAAGCCGTTGTTATTATTTCAATACATTGATTGCTTACGTTATTCCTTGAAGTAAACTGTAAACAATCGGCCAATAATTTAGTATTGCTCCTATCTAATTTTAATGGAACCATTAATTCGAAAGCCATTGGTAAAGCTAATAAAAACGCATCAGATAAAGGTGTTTTTTCAACTTTTGTCAATAGAAAATGAAAAAAGATTATTTGACTAATAGAGAATTGATTTATGCTATGTCTTAATAATTGAAGTAAAGTTTGATAAATTGTACTATTTGATGGTACATTTAATAAGGTCAATACTTTTAACGCATCTAATGCATCACTATAATCAATTGTTCCAGCATAAACTGTTAGTTTCGAGCAGAGTTTTTCAAATGTTGGGTCTTGTAGAATCTTATTTGGTGATGATTTAAATTTTCTAGAACAAAGAAAATATTAAATGTTAGCAAAATGATTTAATTATAAATTTTATTATTTATAATTTCAAAATGTTTTCTTCAATTTAATTAAAAAAAAATAATTTGTTAATAATAAGTTTCACTTTTTAGTGGGATTCGATTCTGTTTAAGTCCCTTATTTTATACTGAAAACTGGGCTGAATTTTAATTATAGCTGGGTTTGCAATAAAAGAAGGATTCCATTATATTAAAAGCATGTGAATGAAGTCTTCACAGATTTATCTATATCGCCTCATATCCATATTCCTTGTCTTCTGTGCCCCATCTGAAAGCTTTTCTATTGGAGTAAGAGCATGTTTGAAAACAGGCAAAAAAACCATGTAGCAGGATTTTGGATACGCTGGGAGGCATCATATATCAGCCATCAATGACCTTAAAAATCCCACGGATGTAAAGCTTTACTTAAATTATCGTTTTTTCCCAACTTTAGTTCTCTATCCGTTATTATTCCGTTATTATGACTTTTGAAAAGTTAATAATTCTAACTTCAGATTCATAATCACCTCTTCAAAACATCCCACCAATACTAAGTTTTATAAAAAATCAAGAGATAATGGAAAAGAGTCAGTTTTAATTGAAGGATTTTTGTTATACCTCAATTTATGGTCCATTCAGGCCACCCTTCTTTGTTGAATATACCGGGTGAAGCATAAATTCAAATAAATTGAGACGAATTGACCGCTAGATTCGTAATCACCAATTCAAAACATCCCACCAATACAAAGTTTTATAAAAAATCAAGGGGAAATAGAAAAGAGTGAGTTTTAATTGAAGGACTTTTGTTGTTCTTTGTTGAATATGCCGGGGCTTTTGTCGACCTAACAAAGGCTTTTGATTGTGTTTCACATACGATACTGATTCGCAAACTCTATGCGTACAATATCTCACCGCTAAGTTGTTGACTTCTTTCCTCATACCTCAAGGACAGGTATCAGTCTGTTAAAGTTGGAGATAATCTATCTGAACCGAGTAAACTTTCTTACTATTCTAATTTACATAAATGACCTACCGAATCCCCTTAGTGATGGCATGTTGTTGCTCTACACGGACGATACAACATTGATGATGGTTGCGAGATTCCGCATTGCTGCGACAATCACAGCTCATATCTTTAGCGGAGGTTTGGTTTCGAATCAATCAGTGGGCTTTGAATCGGTCTAAAACTGTGGATAAGACTTTTACTTTGCGAGCTGTTGATGAGGCTTGTTCATCAAATAAGTTCTTCGGGTTAATTGTTAACCCAAATTTACCTGGCATTCCCACTGTAATTTTCTTGTGAACCGCCTTAGTTCGGTGGGTTATTTACTTCGTTGCCTAGCTAGTATTGTTTCGCTGGAAGTTTTGAAGACTTGCTACTTTTCCTTTTTTCAGTCCCAATTGTCGTATGGGTTGTTAGTCTGGGGTCATGCTTCTGCCTCTAAATCTTTCTTCGGAATACAGAGGGGAGCAATTATGGCGGGACTTGCTTACAGGGATGACTGTCGTCGGGCGTTTAGTGAATTGAGAATCCTAACATTACCACCATTATTTAATTATTAGTCTTTTTATATTCGAGTCCCTTAAATTTCGTTATAAAAATAGAGACGCTGCCGTGAAGAGGCACATGCTTATAAATTCGCCACGAGGCTGATATTTAACCAAATTATATACGTCTTTCGAGATCTCGTTTATCAGTCAATTACAAGTTTTTCAATGTGATACCCCCTAGAATTCGTGATCTTTCTTTTCCACCAATTCTCACTACAAATTCTCATCAGTGATCAAAAATTACCTAATAGGTAAGGCCTTTTATGAAATTGAGGACTTTATGTCGAGCACTCCCTTCCTGACGAATACGGCTGCCCGTGTATGCTTGTCTTAGTTACTACCCTATATTTTTTTGTATTTTTTTATGTGTATATATATTTTTCTTGTAATATTGTATTTTATGACTTGTGTAAACCGCCTGGTCCTAACACCAATAAAGATTATTAATAATAATCTATAATTAAGGTAATAATACCTTAACCCACTCCACCTAACTGAGTATTAAATATTAGTTGGGTTGGGTTAAACCATTAACCTTATCTGAACCCAACCTAACTAGCCATTTAGGGCTAAATAACGCAGTTTTTGTTCACCAATTATACCGTGAAGGGCCTTTTGTTATACCTGTCAATCATCCATTGTAATACAAAGGAATGTTAAGACAGGTTTCTTGTTTTTGTTCCCCAATTAAAGCCTTTTGTTTACAACTGTCAATCATCTATTGTAATACGAAGGAATGTTAAGACAAGTAGTTTGTTTTGTTCCCCAATTATACCTTGAAGGTCGTCTTCTTTTGTCCTCTAATTAAAGCGTGAAGCGCCTTTTGTTTACACCTGACAATCACCTATTGTAATACGAAGGAATGTTAAGACAGGTAGTTTGTTTTGTTCCCCAATTATACTGTGAAGGCCGTCTTCTTTTGTCCTCCAATTAAAGCATGAAGAGCCTTTTGTTTACACCTGTCAATCATCTATTGTAATACGGAGGAATGTTCAGACAAGTAGTATTTTTAGGAGGATATTCAATTTTCACATCTTTGGACTGGTCCGATATAATGGTGGGAGGTTCGGGAGCATTATGTATAGAAGCAGAATTCTTTGACTTCAAGACGGTGGTTAGATAAGTGGTTAGAATAGTTTGAGTATAATGGAATTATTGATGTTGAGTCGTAAATCGAAACATCGTAGACCGTAAAGCGAAATAGAGGTATATTTTAAAAAGGCCGTTGTAATGAATCGCTACATAAAGAGGGGCCGAGTGAGGTAGGAATGTACTTCCCTGGCCAGATCCATGGACTTGGATGTATGTAATAATGATGCAGAAGAATTACTGGAAGAATATAATCATGAACTGACTATTAAGGAGTTGCAGGAAGTTTCCCATAGAACAATTAATTCCGCTTGGAGTAATTTGTGGTAACAACAATTAATAAAAGACATTTTAGCTTTTATTAATTCACATTGCCATTCATTTTATGTAAATATAGAAATGTGTGGGACAATTCGATTTCCAATTTCGTTTTTTTTTCTTACTTTTTTCTCGGGAAATTTAGGTTTTTTTTCCCGAGGAACGGGAAACAAATTATAAAGAATTTCCGAGAATGACTCTTTAGTTATAATGACTCACCCAGTATTATTAATACATCATAACAAAGAAATTTTACAAAGAAAATTTGACGTGAATATCATATAATGAAAAAAGTTACGCGGTGAAATATAAAGAAGTTTTTAATTTCCACAAAGCAAAATCGCTCTTATATTTGAATGGTATGAACTTAACGTCTTCTTTCTGACATTTTCAGTGCTTAAAATTTCTATTTAAAAAAGTTAGTCATTTTTAAAGTACCTTCCTACACACAACTGTTTCCTACAATAATAAGCTTTTTCTGGAATTAAGTTTATTGAAGCCTTGAGAAAATTTTCCTTTGTTCTCCTTTATCGTTGATTCATCCAGCTAGACTGGCGATCAGTTCATTGTGTGCCATGAATGCTTAAAGCAAGATGAGGATACTAAAGACTTTTTTTTAATTTAAACATTGTAACATGTTTTTCATTTGTGATATTTATTGTATAAGATCTATTTTCTCAGAAAAACAAGATTGTCACAGTTCTGCAGATGTAGTGATTTTAAGAAGGATGAGCCTGTAGCAGCCTTTCTGATGAAAATTTGACATTGAAAATATTTCAAGAAAGAGTCTACATGGCCAAAATTGATTAAAAAATATATTATTTAACAATTAATAATGTTGAAAGTTAATTTATTTAATTTTAATTACACTACACCATCATTAGCCTGAATCACAACTGCATATTTATGTCAACATTAGTGTTAAGAATTCAAAAAATTTTGTTGAAAAACAACAATGTTTTTATAAACTAATAACTTGAAGACGGTTTAACTTTGTTTTTAAAGGATAAGGTCAGAATCAGTGCCAAAATAACATCTATTTATACAGAACAAAGACCATTTCCTTCTGAAATAACCTACCTTTCCTGTTTTTGCAGCGTAAATATCGTATTCAAAGCGTGCATGACATGGTGCGCATTCATGATGGTATAATGGTTGTTTACCAAAGAAAAAAGTTCATTGATCGAGCGAGATCCTTTGAGATTATTCTCCAATAAATCCACATTTTGATTATTAATGTTTGGATTACTAGATTTGATAACACCTAAAAAATCGTATTAATCATCACCTAAAGCTTACAGCTTCTTAAAAGATCTTTTTTTACCTTTATTAATCGACGATGATAATGTTCTCCAATTATTATAAAATTTTAATCTTTTTAATAATATAGACATATTTAATTGATGGGTCTGTAACAAAAGAAATTAAATTGATTGTTGTAATATATTTTATTTTTGAATTCAAATTGATTATCCAACAATAAAAAGTTTGTGCAATAAACATTTTTTAAATTATATTCCGTATTTGTACGACCTTCGATACACATGTTTAAATTTGGCGCTATTCCAGCTTATACGTCATTGGTGGAAATCCAGCGCCAGTCTTTCTGCTTTTTCATTTAATTGGTGGATGAGAAACATGACTGTCGGAATAAAGTATGTCTGCAAATGACTAGTGCAAAAATTGAAACGTAACATACAACACCTTCAAAAACTTCAACACTTCTTTATACATACAATAAACAAGTGTCAAGTGTTAAACGATTTTGTATGTGATTGTTTTTTGTAAAATTTAATGTAAAAAAGTGATAAGTGACGCAATGGAAAATAAGGAAAGAGATGAACGGTATCGAAAACTTGGTTTCGTACCACAAAAGGAAAACGTTTATAATAAACTCTTACCGTATGCCGATAAATTAGACGATGAATCAACGAGATTATTTCAACAAATCAAAACTAACCTAATCAAATCGATTTTGGCTAGGGAAATGAGACCAGGTTGTGCTTTGTGGACATCCAGATTAAATAGGTATAAAATGAATTAATCAATTTCTTTAATTTGATTTTTTTCGATCTAAATCTTTGATAAAAATGAAATTCATTTTCATTCACTAATATGAATATTGACAGTTCACTCAAAACCTCACTAACCCTCACGTGGTGACGTAGAGGGCGCTCTACGAATGTTCTGTCAATTTAAAATTTTAAAAAAATCAAAAATTAATAAAATCAATTAAAAGTATTTTAGATTTATAGAAAATATGTTAATAAATATTTCCTAAAAAAATTTTTTTTATGTTTTTTTAGCAAATTTTATTTTCATAAATCTTTTATGTAATGACATATAGATGGCGCTTTACATATTTTATTATTATTATTTTACAATTAATTTTATTTTTATTCAGATATACACTTAGCAGCAGAAGTCTGCGTACAAAAAACTTCTAACACTTTAACTGAAAAAATAAGGGTCATGATCTAATGTGATAAACTTCATTTTTTTTTTATTTTGTGTATTAACTACATATAATTCTATTAACAAAATATGCATCAATAAAACAGAAATATTAGTTACAAAAAAAAATTAAAATTAAAAATTCTCCAAATAATGCGTATGCAAAAATCTGCGTACAAATAAAGACGCCTTCTCCAAAATATACTTATTTACTTAAATACGTAGTTGGCGATGTACGCTTTCCGATTTAAATAAAAGATAATCGGTGTCAATTATATTAGCAGAGGCTTAGAAGCTAAAAGTTAGAATGGACACGAAAGGAAAGGAAATTGAATTGGGAGAGAGAAAAATTATTGTAAAGTTATGGAAAGAGGGAAAATCTTTTCGAAAAATAGGAGAAACTGTCGGCAGGTCACACTCTTCCATTCAAAGAGTAATTAATAATTATAAAGACACTGAAGATTACCTCTCACGTCCGCGATCTGGTAGACCACCCCTTTTAACAAACCGAGAGAAGCAAAAAATTGTACAGCAGGTTAGAAAAGAACCTAGGCTGACGGCAAAAAAAAATAGTAGAAAATGTACAAGAAGAATTTCATAAAACTGTCAGCAAAGATACGGTGAGAAGGACGTTAAAAAAAGCTAACTATCACAGTCGCGTTACACGAAAAAAGCGAAATTTGTGTCAGAGGTCAATCGTCAGAAGCGGATCGCCTTTGCAAAAAAAACTCTTAGACAAGCCCATTGAATTCTGGGAGAAAGTTCTCTTTACAGATGAGAGCAAATTTTGCATTTTCGGCATTGAGGGTAAACAACTTGTAAAGAAAGAAGAAGAGAAAACCTAATACTGCCCTTAATCCCGAAAATTTGAAAGCGACTGTAAAACACGGAGGTGGTGGAGTTATGGTTTGGGGGTGTATGTGCATCAAAGGGGTGGGAAGGTTGGTTTTCATAACATCGACAATGGACCATAAAATGTATATAGACATTTTAAAAGAAAATTTGAAGCCTAGCATCGAAAACTTTAGCTTGGGGCCCGAATACTTTTTTCAACAAGATAATGACCCCAAACATTGCGCCCACAACACTAAGCTTTGGCTACTATACAATACCCCAAAGCAACTTAAAACACCTCCACAATCGCCGGACTTGAATCCCATCGAACACCTCTGGGATTTACTGGAACGCAGGATTCGGCAACACAACATAACGTCGAAGGAAACGTTAAAAAATGTTATGATTGAGGAATGGGCCAAAATCAGTTCGGACGAAACGAAGAAATTAGTGCACTCCATGCCTAAACGTTTAAGGGAGGTCATTAAACGTAAAGGTTAAAAAAGGTCGCATCTCATTTATGAATTTTTTATAAATACTGTCCTGACTTGTACGCAGATTTTTGCATACCCGTTATTTGTAGAATTTTTAGTTTTGATTTTTTTCTGTAACTACTGTTTCTGTTTTGTTGAAGCATATTTTGTTAATAGAATTATATGTAGTTAATATACAAAATAAAAAAAAATCAAGTTTATCACATTAGATTATGACTCTTATTTTTTCAATTAAAGTATTACAAGTTTTTTGTACGCAGACTTCTGCTGCTGAGTGTATAAAAATTGATTTTATATCATTAATAATAATTGTGTTAATTTGCGTCAAATCATCTTAATTAATTTATTGTCCTCTACATGTCTCTTTGCGTCGTTTCTATGTTCATGACCCTTGTAGAGATGGCGCTGTATATTTTTTTAATAATAATTTTATTTTTTGCAGATACTTAAAAATTTATGGACTAAAATTTTCAAAGGAAGATCACATTATTTTAATTAAACTGTATTACGAATTATTGACTATTCCAAATTTGGAACCAGCTAGAATAAGTAAATTTGCAGTTACTTTAAATCTACTGTTAAAGTAAAATTTATCTTAAAACATAAAAATCTAAATATTAATCGTTTATTTTGTAGAAAATCTTATCTATTAAAACAAGATGATTTGCAATTAGAGTGGAGACCATTGTATGATCTCATTGTAAGAGTTTTAGAACAAGGGAAATCTGGAATCGGGATGTATAGATTTTCATCATCTTTAGAAAATGCGTTGGAAAATGTTGTTAGAGCGGCGAGATTGTGAGTTTATTATTATTTGTGTCCGACCGAAATTTCGATTTCCGCCAGTTTTGGCCTAAAATATAGATTTCAGCGAAGTTTGGTTTCTAAATTTTAGAAACTACGCCGTAACGGTTAATTGCGATCTGTTTGAACCAAAACTTGAGTTGTATGCCGATATATACTCATATTGGGATTCTAGACTGTACCCTATCTTGCGATAAAATATATGTAATACAATACAATTAACAAATGAAAAACTTAACTTATTGTTAAAAAGAGCCGAGATAATGTATCCATATAGGATACTATTGATTTTCATCAACCCTTTGAAATCTAAGAAAGAGAGATAATAAATGAACTAAATAAAATAAATACAACAATTCATATGAAATAAACAATTGAGACAGCAATTCATATGCAAAATCAATCCCATCAAGCCCCAATGGGATCACATAAGCCGATCCCTCTGCTGCATTAATAATAAACGTTTCAAACTTCACGTTTTTAAAAGTGAAGGTAAATCTCAGCTGCATCAATCATTATGTCTTTGTGATATTTATTTATTATATTTGCAATGCAATAAGGAAATGACCTCTTAAAAAGTTGAGTCCTGTGACATGGTATATCCAGCGAATGACGATGCCTAACACTAATGTTATACACATCTATGCGGAACTGTATTTTATAGAGAATAATTTGTCGAAATAAAATTGTATTAAAATACCTCTCTTTGCCACCCATCAGTGTACTTAGAGAACACTGGTTAGTTATTCAATGCAGTTGTCCATATAGTCATATCATATGGTTATTAATAATTGCTATTTAAAATCCGTTTCCAAATTTTTTAGGCGGAACCAAACCCAACCCGTCTTAAGACACGTACGGCTAAATCCTACTGTTTCTACTTCTACATCTTGTGTTAGTTTTGAAACTAGGTTGTAGGCCAAGTATTACCCAGGCAGTAAACTCTCGTTAATATCACGTCAGTTTGTCGTGAGTTAATCGTGGCCTATTGTCACAGCCCATTAACGTCATATTTGGTAGTTGCTTTCTGACGTATTAATGATTAAATTAAAAATCATTGATTAGATTAAAATCCACTTAAAAAAACGCATTCTAAATAATGCTTTCAACAGACTTTATATGTTTCTAGGAAACTTGAAATGATTTCACAAGAACAATTCAAGAACAATTCAGCTTCCAGAAGCCTTGAAATGCTTTCAGAAGATTTAATATTGCTTCCAAAAGATTTGAACTGCTTTCAGAAGATTAGATACTGCTTCTAGAAGCTTTGATATTGCTTCCAGAAGACTTGAAATGTTTCCAGACACTTGCATAGCTTCAGAAAACTTGATAGTGCTTCCACAAAAATTGATACAGCTTCAAGAATCCTTAAAATGCTTTTAGGAAACTTGATACTGCTTTTAAAAGACTTGAATGCTTTCAGAAAACGACATGCATCCAGAATGCTTGAACTGTTTCCAAAATTTTTGATGCAGCCCCTGGAAGACTTTGATACTGCTTGAAGATTGTGATACTGCTTCTAGAAGCCCTGATATTGCTAACAGAAGGCTTAAACTGCTTCCATAAGATTTTATACCGCTTCTAGAAGACTTGAAATGATTCCAAAGAACTTAATATTGCTTATAAAACTGCTGGCAGAAAATGTTGTTTATTTGATTTTGCTTCAAAAATACCAAATAGTGTTTGCATACAAAATATTCATGTCAGAAGTTTAAAGAATGTCAATTAAAATCCAAATACAAAAAGTATTAAGTACTAAAGCTGTAAGCATTGCTGGTAGAAGGCATTTCCATTGCAAACGGATCATAGGCGACAGATACATGGGCGTTTTTCAGTCTTTAGTTTTAAAAATCGTCATTCGCCGTTTGAGTTTTTTTCCCAATTGCACCCATACTTATTTTCAAAAACTGGCGCTTATGAAGCTGTGGGGATTTTCTTAGATATACTTCTGATGCTCTAAAGATAAAGTAGTTGGTTCCAAGTGGTTCAGTTGGCACTGCCCCACAAACGCATTAGCGCTGCCTTCTCGTACTAGCTCACCTGCCGTTTCATTGGCAGCAACTCCAGAGTGACCTGGGTCCTAGATCAGAAAAACACTGTTATCACCACTCAGTGTGGTTAAACCGACGAACCGTTGGAGTCATCACTATTTCCACACAAATTTTGATAATCCGCTACTTGATTTTGAAGATGTGACTATCACGATAGTTCTTCACTTGCGCAATCAATAGTAGAAAACGGCCAATATTCACGAACTGACTTCTCCAATATTATTTATTTAGAAACCCGAAACTAGCAACTGACTCTTACTTACGATATATATAACAATTTGATCTGATACAATATTTTGACGTCCTTCAACACTAACCAATACAAAAAAAGGAGAATAACTGACTAGAAACTCACGAAACGACTTGTTTATCCTTGTTAGCTGTTCATAAATCAGGACACATAAATTCAAAAAAATGTTTACTTGGATGGATAAAAATTGTCTTAGGACCAGTTAAATTTCCTTAGTCAAATTCCGAGAATTGCTAGTGTAGACGTTATTGAGATGACTTTAAAATTCTCTTGGGGAGCGCTGAACCTCAATGTGTGTTGCAAGTTATAAATGTTCACCCAAATATAACGTATGGAGTAACCTTAAAATATATCACCATAAAGTATGAGTACAGGGTGTCCAAATTTCATTGGGTTTGCAGGGTATCTTGGTAATTATGAAAGATAGAAAGTTGCGGTTTTCATGAAACTTATACACAACTTTTTTGTGGAACTTATAATGCCGCAAACCAAGTTTTTATAGCTCCCTTCGTTTTTCATATACAGGGTTTCAACATTAGTTTCTGATAATATATGATTTTCAGATAATCTCTGTGTCTCGGCTATCTGGAAACTTAAAAGTTAAAGTTTTCTAGTCATCATGGTTTTTGAGTAATAAATACAACTTAGGTTTTTTTAAATGGAACCACGCGATTTTTGTTTTTTTGTTGAACTAGAATTTTACCAAGCAGGTTCGTGAAACCCACAACTTTCTATCTTTGATAATTACCAAGATGCAAACCCATCGAAATTTGGACACCTGTATTCATATTTTATGGTGATATACTTTAAGGTTACTCTATATGTTATATTTAGGTGAACATTTATAACAGTTTTAACATTTTCAATTGGCTGAATACGAAATGGCGTCCATTTCTTGGCACATGAAGAAGATGCTGGAATTTAATGGTAATAGTGAAGATGAACAAAAGTATGTGTTTTTTGGTGAAGATGACTCTGATGACGATCCTAATTGTATAGAAACTCAAAAGGATGTGATAGGTGAAGAAAGCGAAGAAGAAGATGAAAATAAAGAATTACCTGTGAAATTAAAAAGACCGTCTATTCCAAGGCAAGTAACCAAAAAACAAGTTGGACATCATTCTCGAAATTTAGTAAGTCATCTGCCTGGGCCAAAGGAAGAAGCTAGAAATGCTAAAAGCCCAATGGAAGTTTAGAATTTATTATTTACAAATGCAATTTTGAATAAAATTATAATTCATACTAATCAAGGAATTGCTCGCCGGTGTAATGCTTTAGACAATTTACAAACTTACGAGAAATCTACGGACATTCTGGAGATAAAATGTTGTAGTTGAAATTTAAGAAAGCTCAGGTACTTCAATATAATAAATATATTCGGCACTTCACTCTTTAGAACACTCATGTCAATGAACCGTTTTGATATCTTAACTTCATGCTTGAGATTTGATGATAAAGAAGCACAATATATCAGAAAGGAAACCGACAAGTTTGCACCTATTCGCGAAATTTGGAATTTGTTTATTTCACGTTGCAGAAATCTTTATACACCACATGAATACTACCAATGAACAACTCATGGGTTATTGAGATAAGTGTACATTCCGTATATATATGGCATGTAAGTCTGATACAATATATGTATATGTTGAGTATATGTTGAATCGGAGCCTATGATATTACAGGCCGTACTGTAATGGTGGGGAGACTCGAATCTCAGGGTACGATTCTGAATCTCAGGGTACCGATCAGTTGCTTTTAACTGTTGAGCTGTAATGTACTTGGAGCCTCCTCAAAATTGTAAACGTTACTTATTTTCAGGGTTTCTCTCTGTAGGTTTTCTGCGTCATATCTGATAATGGTTTCATTCAGAATTACCTCTTTTTATATAGAAAATTGAATTTATGGTTAATATTTCCGCATAATTTTTGTTTCTCTTTTTTTCTTATCCAGACGTATGTATAACAGTGAACGTCCTCTTAAAACGGCTAGACTGCTTTAGTCTGTTTTTGTCATCGTAGTCTGTACCCCAAACCCCCACCAACGCAGTACGGCCTGTAATATCGTAGGCTCCGGTTGAATGCAATACCATATACAGGAAATGTGTTAATAAATAATAATGAGCCAGTACCCTCGTATTATGACAGAAAATTGTTAGAACAAATTCACAGAACAGGAAATCTAACCGTAGACAATTGGTTTTCATCAGTTGAACTATTTGACAAAATGCTTTTTCAACATAGATTACGATACTTACGTTATGAACGATCAAAAAAATAAGAAGGAACTTCCTGTATCATTTTTAAATGGTAAAGAAGAAGGCACATCTAAATTCGCTTTTAAAAAAAAACAAGATATTATTTTCTTTTGTCTCAAAGAAGAATAGAATAGTCCTACTCATATCCACAATGCATTTTTCAGATAATATAAATAAGGAAACAGGAATGCGAAAGGGAAAGACGGCGGTGTACTACAGTGTGAAGAGTTCATATGAAGACAACATTTAAGATAACGTTCATTTCCAAAATAGACAAATTTTTCATTTGACCCTATTGGAGTAATTTTAATATGGGAGGGTGTTATTAACAAAGTTCGGAAATCCAATGGTAAACCTGATAATATTTATGAAAAATGTGGAATAAGTTTGGTTAAATGAAAGAAATTTAAAAAAATCGGGCTGATATTATGGTATCAAGTTGAGTTGGGTAGAGCAGCTTCAACTTCATACCATTCCTCCTCATATTGAATGGTATGGAGATCAACTCGATCCAACTTGATATCATCCCTCATATTGAATTGAACTTACTTCATACTTTGTTGCTTTATATTTGAAGTTTTGTTGTATGAGGGATATATGGAGTTGAAGCTTAACATCATGCCATCTCTCATACTTAATAACTTAAAGTTGGAGCTCAACCCAATCCAACTATAGAAAAAAATTACGGAAATCATAGGGTTTAGATGGGTTAAGCTTCAGCTTCATATCATTAGATGTATCATTAGTGTGTGTTGGGATAGGTTGGTTACGTTCAGTTTGGTGAAGTTGTGTTGAGTTTGGTTAGGATGGGTTGAACTTTATGCCATTTAATATGAAAAATAGTGTGAAGTTGGAAGACAATCCAATCCAAAGCATAACATTCTTTAAAAGTCATGGACCAATACTACTTTTTACAAAAACACCTCAAGACATCCAATAATTTACAAAACAGTGTAATACAAAAACGTAGTACCTATATAGTAAACTGTAGTAAATTGATTTTAACGGCTTTTATAAAAAATGTGTCAAATTGGTTTAAAAACGACGTCCATTATGGCTTATATTAGTGGACATAAGACGTCGTTGACCAAATATGTCTAAAAATAGACGTTAAAATAACGTGGGACCTCAATCTGGGTAGTTATACCTTTAGTTTCAGAAGAATTTAAAATAATCTAGAGCTAAACAAAAAGTAAAACTAGAATTAACACTAGACCTAGGACTAGAAAGATTCAAGTTTAGCCATGCGTCTTCAGACAAAAATCAAACCGAAATCAGGCTGAACCTGATTTTAGTTCGATACAAGTATACAATAATCTAAAACCGAGTAACAGCTAAAAATAGTGCTAATACTAACACTACAGCTAACGCTAGACCTAGAACTAAAAACATTTGGGTTTAGCCACACGTCTCTTAGAATGCTTAAACCGAACTGTTTAACTTAAAAGATTTTCAATTTTATAAAAATCGACCATAAAAACGACCATAGCCGAATTTCGGTTTTGGTTTCGGCTCAAAATTGAGTTTCGGTCGGACACTGGTCTAATGAATTTTTTTTTATTGAAATATATTTTATTAGGTACTTTCCGGTGAGTGCAACTCAAGAAATTCTCGATGAATTTCGGCCAAAAATGTGTCCTTATAGCAATAATTTTATAAGCGACGCAATCGGTTATTTGGAAGTTTTCCTGCCAGTTGTTACCAAACCGGAAGAAGCACATTCCGGATATAATTTATGGTTTGAAGAGTTTATGAATTTATGGGAAGTTTGCCACAACGCAAACTTATGGGAAAGTGATATGGCTGTTTTAATGGGAAGATTAGCAAATTTTAATATAGGTTATATTGATTGGGAACCTTACATTCCAATAATGTATGTTAGGTTTCTTCGTACTTTACATTTACCTGTAGGATACAGAAAAAAACAATCTATGAAACTATATAAAATTGATATGTCAGCTATGACTCTTTGGATTGTTGCTACTTTAGGAGGAGGCAGCGAAGTAGCATATTTCCATTTAGAAAAGTTTATGCAAACTCTCGACACTTACTTCCACCCAGCAAACGCTGGAGTTTGGACAATGAAAATTCGCGAATTCCTTCGGAAAATTTCGTTTTATTTCGTAGAACGCGTTCATAGAGAGCGTTATAAGAAAAATGATTGGAGACATAATTGCCGACCATCGCACAACCTTACCAATGACGATATCGATAGATTCGTGAACATTTTAAAACCAGCTTTGGAACAGGCGATTTTTTGCAAACAAGGGATGCAAGATATTATGTTAACATTGAATTATTTAGCTGCTTTAAGACCAGAAATTATTGTTCCGTTGACCCTGGAGAAATTGGACGCCGCTCTTTTTAGCGTTACAGAACCACATAAATTAACTAGTTCAATGATGAGTGTTGTTTCAGTTTCAAGGTAAGCAAAAAAATCAAGCTAGATAAGAATTCTTAATGTTATTTAATGAACTGTAATTGAATTGGTTATATGCTTTTCAAGATTGGTTCTGCATTTTGAATTTTTTCAAAATTATTACATCATCAAATTGATCAGCATCTGACGTTGATTCTTACTGAGTTTTAATGGTAAAAAAACGGACACAATTTCTTTCAGGCACCATTAAAAGTGTTTTCTGAAATTTTATTTGAAGATTGTCCAGCTGCATTCGCGCCAATCATCACTATCAATCGGTGTTTTGAAGTTTCAATAACTGGAAAAGTTTTCTTGTATGCAATAAACATTCTTTTAGGCATATTTTAGAGCGGACCAGTTTAATCTATGTTGAGTATGGTTTGGTTGGCATAATCTCCTTATTCTATCATTATCTTGAAAATCTCTAAATAAAGAGATGCAGTTTTTTTATCAGCGCTTGCCACTTTTCCACTTTCTGGGATTACTAGCTTTAAACTTTGGCTTAAACCACTTCAACTTTGGCTTGTCCCCCCGCTTCTTCTTTTAAATTCTCAAAACCTTAGCTTAACACACGGGGTGCTCCCGTGTTTCGATCAACAGGATAATTTGTCGCTGGTACTTGTTTATCACACTAGAGATCAGCAATATTTCAAATAGTGACTTTTCACCGTTACTAAAATATCACGGTTGGTAACGGTGACGTAAAATAATGATAATAAACTTAAATCGTAAGTGGGTTGGATGAATGGCTAGAATGTTTGGAATATGGGTGTTTGGATGAACTTGAAATTCACAAAACCGACTTGAATTCGTTATATTTCATAACTTTTGAATAAATAAGGGTATTTTGATGACTAATATTTCAAAAGAATCTCCAATCCATATCAATTTAAAGCCTATATTGTGCACATTAATTAAATTTGTAGATTTTCTCAAATTTGCTTCTTGGTACAGGTTCTGTTTGTTTCAGTCAAAAATTAACTTTCTCTTTGATATCTTTTGAGCGAATAGAGATACTTCCATGATTGATATCTTAAAATAAAACTTGGTTATAAAGAATTTCACTCTAAATTAGTATGTTCCATTATAACGTCTAGAATTTTTGGAATATGGGTGTTCGAATGGACTTAAAATTGAAAAAATCGACTTGAATTCTGTATATTCCACAACTTTTGTATAAGTAAAGATATGTTGGTGATTAATATTTCAAAAGAATTCTCAATTCATATCAATTTAAAGATGTTGTGCACATTAGTCAAAACCATTTGTTAGAAGCAAAACCTATCTTCCTCATTAATATCTCTTTAGCGAAAAAATATATTTCTATGATTGGTATTTTAGAGTTGGGTGGGTGGTTCTAGTAATTTCGAAACATAATTAACTACTGGTTCAGTACTATCTTTGCTAATCCATAAATCTTTAAACGCACTTTACGGTGATCTTTGCCTCCCTTCACATAACTACGCAGGTCTGAAACATTGTGTATTTTTTATGGCAAGTATTGCTTGTACAATATGCTCACCCTGTTTTTTTCCATGTTTGTAACTCAAAGCTATTGCATTTGACTGAGGATATTATGCAGACCTATAGATTATTTTAATACCACTTTGTTCCAAAAATTCCATAATTATGTTACTAACATACGCTCTCTCCAAATCTGATTGTATTTATGAAACAAAACCAATTCTAGGAAATATGTTCAATAATCGTTTTACTACTGATTCTGAGTCAGCTACTTGTAATGGACGTTTTTGTTATAGGTCTGAGGAAATATGGACATCTCTGTCTGTAAAAGGTAAACGGTGATCACGGTCATCGTTTAAAATCACGTTATCACTCATCTCTATATCACACCATATATTTAACAATGTTTCTATGTGAGCGATAATAACATGTCGTTCACGCATGAAGCTTGAATGCAAAATGTTGAACATCTTTTACAGTTCCGAGAATTCTTTTGAACATCTTTGCCAATACACAAATATTAATTTTTGCATCAGGCTCTTCAATAATGTTATCTTTACATTCTAAAGATAACATTATTCTTTTCTTGTTTGATGTAAGTGAATCTGTATCAGTTCTACTTTGTAAGATTCTCTGTAGCTCAATGCTTAGTAGAACTCTAATAATTCTACCTGTCTTAAAGCTGACCATCATGTGTTGTGGTGGGTGACGTAAGTCGGGGTACTACAGTACAATGAAAATTCAGACCAAACGTACAATAAAAATCAATTTCAGAACTATTCATCACTACTTGAAATGTTATCATCACTAGATATGATATCCACAACTATTGGGTTAGATTTAATTGAAAAATTTGGCACATTATTAACGTCTTTTGTTGTATTTTTTGTTGCTATAACATCTGTTTTTTTTTTGATTTGGTTTTCCAAGATATGCTGCAATTTTTGTACGCTCTATGTCAAGATCATAAGTAAAGATGTTATTTCAGACTTGTAGCAAATACCACCAATTCACCCTTCACCACCAATTGCATTGAGGATAGAATTATTATTTCATTAGCACATCTGATTTACTTACTACGTAATTTCCACCTTTGACGCAACCTGGCAAAGTTTTTTCCAAGAAGTTCCGTTGACAATAATTTAACGTCGATTGATGTAACTGTTTGATAGCAATAGAAGCAAGTGTTAAATAATACATAACTGCAAACTTTCTCCATGCTTCCAAAACAGTCAAATTTGAGTTCACAATTGTCGACTTCTTTATTACCATAAACTGTCAAAACTTCGATTAAATTGTCCTCATCCAACTTTCTCGCATTCTTCGATTTCAACCATTTGCATGTTGTCAAAACCTTGACCACCAAATGCTTTGTTTAGGATTATTACTTCACTAGACACATCTTATTTATTTACTATGGAATTTTCATTTTTGACGTAAGTTAGCAAAACTTCTTTCCAGCAAGCATATATGGTTGATTTTATTGCATCAATTCTACTATAATGCATTGACTGAGTGGCTGAATCAACGAGATGGTATTAGGCGGCAAAAATAATATTTGAATATTTGTATAATCCAGCACTGGGTAACGGGTGCATTATTAATCAGCAAAAGTTATTATTAAAGCGATTTTTGGTCGTTTTAAAACCACCGGCTGATGATGCCTCATTAAATTCAAGCTTCTTTATTGCTTGAAGACTTGATAATTCCAGTTTCTGAAGGTGGTTCTATATTAGAAGTGGTTTCTTATTGTAGCAATAGGAAAATCAATAGTAGAACTTGTGTCCACAAAACCAAGTGTTTTTCCATTTTCTCTAAGATAAATACGATTTCGACAATGAGAAGATGGGTGTAATTCACAAAATTAATTTTTGATTTATCACGTTTAAATAAACATCTGAAATATTAAACCAATCTTAAAAACGGAAATGTAGATTCAGATTTCCAAGTTTATAATTTATGTGAATCATTTTCTTTTCAGATATATGGTTCAAGGACCTAGAAATAAATATCCAGATGGTCCAACCCACGTAATTCCACTTTTAATAAATATTTTACCAGGAATTGATCCAAACGATATGAGAAAATGTTTCTTGACATTTAATTTCATAATAAATTTTTGTACATTATGTCCTTTAGTAAACTGTTCCGAAGCAAGTAAATATTACGATGATTTAACTGAGGAAGAACATATAGTTTGCGAACAAACTGCGGATTTTGAAAATTTTCTTATGCAATTTCTCGATAAACTTTTTATGTGGATCGAATCGAATTCGTTAGAATTTACAAGAATGGAATTGAGCGACCAACATTTCAACGATGTTAAAAGTAAATCTGAAGGTTTAGCTGAAAACGGTTTAATACAAGTTATGACGGCGGTTTTGACACAATGTCCAACCGATTTGTTTATAATGGCCTTAAAGAAAACGTTTAATTTTGCGACAACGCGTATAATGGAGTTAAATATTTCCGCGAAATTGGTTGGAACGCTTTGTAGATCATTTTCTAAAGTTAACGCCAAAGAAACTTTAAAACTTTTTGTTCCATATCTTTGTAATACTTTTAAAAGCTTAGCTGCGGAACACGGCGATATTAAAAACGAAGAACGCCTTAATGGAGAACTTTTATATAACTTATTGTTACTGTCGGAAGTTGTTGACGGTCGTGGCGATTTATTACCATACATTGATGATTTAACAAACATCTTAGATCAAAGTTTATACATAAAATGTACCGAAGCAAATAAAACGGCTTCTCATTTATTATACATCATTGTTAATTCTCTTTCAACAATAACTCCTGAAGAATATCGAAGCTTAACTCACTCCCTCGATACTTCAATAAAGGATTCTTTAACCGTTCGATTATGGGGTTGTCCTGGCGATTTAAATAATCTTAATTTAAAATGGTACGTTCCTAGCGAAAAAGAAGTTAATGCCGTGGAGATTTTAATTCATAAATATCTTGTACCGGAGTTGGAAAAAATGGAAAAGGTATCGACTGGAGAAATAACTTTATCAAGGGATGATTTACGAAAAAGTTTAAAAATCGTTATGGCTTTACTTGGTGCGCAATCTCTTATGCCAATTTGGAGTGATGAACCAACACTGGAATTGTAAGTATTATAATATTATTAAATTTAATGTTAAATTTCTAATTTAGAAATTATAACGTAAAAAAACACTTTTTGGATTTATTAGTTGTTTTTGGTATTAAGGGTCCATTTTGGTTAGTTAGATCAAATGTTAAGGAAAGTTTATGATTTTTTATAGCAATGATAAACGATGTGGAAAATCAAATTTTATAATGTTTATTACACTTTAAGCTATATTTTAGAATAAAAAGCCAATCAATTTTAATAACTGTCTGCAACGAAATACAGGCGGAATTTTTTTATGTCTAGGTCTGTCTGTAAAGAATAAACTAAATAGTGGAATAGGTTAAAACAAATAATTTGGATAAATACTTTTAAAATGGCAACATTTCAAAAATAAATTTTAATTTGGACTACAAATATCAAAACTTTTTTATTGCAAAAAATAATACGTACAGAGATCAAATTTTGTTGAGTATGTTAAAAATATCAGATGTCATATATACAATGTGCGACTCTAACATTTTAGTGAATTGAAATCAAAAGAATTTTATACCATTTTTATTTCCGCCTTGAATAAGTAAGCTAGCTGCAAGATGTGAAAATTCTATTTATTAGTTCCAAAGAACATATTGATTTCCAGAAATTTACTGGGACATAATGATGGCAACGCCCTTCCTCGAGATTAGATCGAAGGTGCAATTGGGTAGATACTTCCCTAGCAGAAATCACGTAGTGCTCGATGCTGATCCATTTGTGGTTCTCCTCAGAGGCGAGTTCTTCTCGTTCGGCACAAGCTGTCCATCTCTTTCCTCTCCTCCAAGATGAATTCGGGCGAGTATCAGACGATGCTTCATATCACTTTCGTCACAAATCGAGCATTCACGCGATTTTTGTTGACATCTTGGTTCGTTCATTGTATAAAAACAGTACGCATCCGTTGCTGAGTTGACGGCTGCAGTAAAAAAAAGTGGAACGGCATGCAGCCTCGCGTGATTTCTGTCCTCTATGGAAGCATGCTGTATCGTATCTTCGACCTAATCTCAAGGAAGTACCATGCCATTGATTTTTGACTTGTTGATACAATGCTGAATTATGAATAAAAGTAAGAATAAAATTCTGGGAGTCTTATCATTATGTCCCAGTAGATTTCTGGAAAATCAAAATTTCCCCGGGAACCTGGAAATAGAATTATCTCATACGGCTACTGTAGTTATTCAAGGTGGCAACAAATGTGGTAACATATCGATGTCCGGCAACTATCAGGTATATGGTCATGTATACCAGAATGTAATTCGAGCGGATACCGGACCGTTGCTGAAAATCCGGCTTCTGCCGGATATTAGGACAAGTTCTTAAAGATTTTCCTTCTTCAAGTAATTATAAAAATTGTTATATTTATGAAATGCTACATATTTAGGCCGAGTTCAAAACATGACATCTCAAATACGAATAGAGTTTTTTAAATGCTGTTTTGTTAATAAAATTATTAGAGTTCAAAACTCCGTATCTCAAAAATGAGTAGAATTTTTTAAATTTCGTTAAAGTTTGATTCATGAAAAAATACATGCTTTTCTCTATAAATAGCCATCATTTCATTAACATATCTTAAAAATTCGATTTTATATGATTTTTTGAAAATCATTGGAGCAAATTGTCATCTTCGTAAATTAATCACAAAATTTTCATCAATATATCTCAAGAATATGATTGTTTCAAAAATGATAGAGAAAATATTTTGCGAAATTAAATGCCTAAATTTGTAGCATAATTTAGGTTGTGTACAAAACTTGATATCTCAAAACAAAACAAGATACTGAAGTATGATTTTATTTGATGAATATGCAAAAGTTATCAGCTTATGTTTCAAGATCACTAAGAAATGAATGGAAATGTATGACTAACGCAAGATTTTGCACCAATAAATTCCAAGACTCTTTGTAAATCAGTCACCATCAGCCGTAGTAACCTCCAAAAACCTTGCAATCTTGGAAATGACCGGAAAATTATTAGAATTATGGAAATCATTTCAAATTTAACATCAAGAAATTTTAAAAGTTCGTCTAACTGTTTCGGAAACATTCAAAGTCCTTGGAATTTTTTGGAAATGATCAGGATATTCTTCAAAATCGTCAAGACTTTAATGGAAATGTACGAGTAAATTCCAAAAAATTTTCTAAATCTGATAACAATCTTTGAAAATATTTAAAAATACTTGGAATTTCTTGGAGATTATCAGGAAATTCTAGTTTTTGAACCAATAAATTTTAGATTTCTTTATACATCAATTACCAACCTTAAAAACATGCACAATATTTGACAAATCTTGAAAATTGTGAGAAAGTCCTGGAAAATCATCAGGAAATGAATGGAAATATGTAAAGAACTTCAGATATAACACCAATAAATTCCAGGAAACTCATCTACCATCACCAATCGTGGAAACAACATATTTTGGAAATTGTGAAGAAGCCACCCAAGGCTGATTACCCAAAATCATCGGAAAACGAATGGAAATATATAAAAAAAACTTCAGATATAGCACCAATAAATTCCAGGAATCTTTCTAGACCTGTCACCAACCATAGAAATATCTGAAATCTTTGATATTTCTTGAAAATTATCAAAAAATCAATGAAAATCGTTAGGAAATGTGTGATCAACGCATAATTTAACACCAATAAATTCCAAAAATCTTTCTAAATCCATCATCATCAACCTTGGAAACATTCAATCTTTGCTATATCTTGGAAATGACCGAAAACTTACCAGAATTATGGAAATAACTTTCAATTTTGCATCAAGAAATGTCAAAAGTTTATCTAGATCTATCACTAATCACGGCAATTTTCAAAACCTTTGGAATTTTTTGGAAATTATCAGAATATTCTTCAAAATCACTAAGACATGAATGGAAGTGACTGATTAATGCAAGGTTTAACACTAATAAATTGCAGACATTTTTCTAAACCTGTCAACTAGTTTTGGAAATATTTAAAATCCTTGATTTTTTTGGAGATTACCAGAAAACTCTAGTTTTTGCACCAATAAATCTTAGAATTCTTTATACATTAATTACCAACCTTGGAAACATTCAAAATCTGACATGTCTTGGAAATTGTGAGAAAGTCCTGGAAAATCATTAGGAAATGAATGGAAATATGTAAAGAGCTTCAGATATAGCATCAATAAATTCCTGGAAACTCTGCTACCATCACGAATCATGGAAACAACATATCTTGGATATTGTGAAGAAGCCTTGGATAATCATCAGAAAATGAATGGAAATATGCAAATAACACAAAATTTCGCACCAATCAGTTTCAGAAATCTCTTTCGATCTGTCACTTACTTTGGAAAGATTAAAAATTTTTGTAATTTTTTCCAAATCGTCAGAAAAAACCTTGAAATATCTTAGAAATTATCAACAATTCCATAGATATCAAGAAGAAATTGATGAAATTATGTACAAAATACAGATTTAACAATAATTTAATCTATAATAATTTATTTAACAATAAATTTCAGATATCGTTCTAAATTTGTCACCAAGCCGGGAAACATTCAAGAAGAATCCGGAAAAATACGGAAATGTATAGATAACTCTAAAGATTTTTCCAGATTTAGCAGTAATAGATTTCAAAACCGTTTCTACATCTACTACCAATCATGCAAACTTCAAACTATTATTAAAATTTTAGAATATCTTGGAAATTGGCAGGAAATGTATGAAAATCTGTAAATTACTTCAGATTTAGCACCAATTAATTCCAAAAATCTTACTAAATCTGTCACCAACCTCAGAAACATTCAATAGCCTTGGAATTTCTTGCAAATAGTTAGCACCAAAAATCCAGAAATCTCTCTAGATCGGTTGGAAACTTTCAATATTCTTTATATTTCTTGGAAATTATCAGGAAATTAATGGAAATATATAAAGGACTTCAGATATAGCACCAATAAATTCCAAGTAACTTTCTGCTACCAACACCAACCATTGAAACATGTAAAATTTTTAATATATCTTGGAAATTGTGACGAAGCCTTGGATAATCATCAGAAAATAAATAGAAATATGTAAAAGAATACTTCAGATATAGCACCATTTTCAGGAATCTTTCTAGACCTGTCATCAACCTTAGAAATAACCGAAATCATTGATATTTTATGGAAATTATAAAGAAATCGATGAAAATCGTTAGGAAATGAGCGATTAATGCAAGATTTAACACCAATACATTTCACAAATCTTCCTAAATTTCTCACCTACCTCGAAAATATTCAAAATTTTCCCCATTTCTTAGCAATTGTTGGAATATCTTAGAAATTATCAAGAATTCCATGAATGTCAATAAGAAATGAATGGAACTATGTACAAAACACAAATTTAGCAACAATAAAGTCAAAATATCTTTCTAAATTTGTCACCAACCCTGGAAACATTCAAGAAGGTTGACATTTCTAGCAAATAATTAGCACCAAAAATCCAGAAATCTCTCTAGATCGGTCACTAATTTTGGAAACATTCAATATTGTTTGTATTTTTTTGGAAATGATCAGGAAATGAATAGATATATGTAAAGGACTTCAGATATAGCACCAATCAATTCCAGGAAACTTTCTGCTACCATCACCAATCATGGAAACATAAAATTTTTAACATATCTTGGTGAAGAATTGTGAAGAAGCCTTGGATAATCATCAGAAAATAAATAGAAATATATAAAAAAAACTTCAGATGTAACACCAATAATTTCCAGAAATTTACTGGGACATAATGATGGCAACGCCCTTCCTCGAGATTAGATCGAAGGTGCAATTGGGTAGATACTTCCCTAGAGAGCAGAAATCACGTAGGGCTCGATGCCGATCCATTTACGGTTCTCCTCAGAGGTGAGTTCTCCAAGATGAATTCGGGCGAGAATCAGACGATGCTTCAGACCACTTTCGTCACAAATCGAGCATTCACGCGATTTTTGTTTGACATCTTGGTTCGTTCATTGTATAAAAACGGTACGCATCCGTTGCTGAGTTGACGGCTGCAGTAATAAAAAGTGGAACGGCATGCAGCCTCGCGTGATTTCTGTCTTCTATGGAAGCATGCTGTATCGTATCTTCGACCTAATCTCAAGGAAGGACCATGCCATTGATTTTTGACTTGTTGATACAATGCTGAAGTATGAATAAAATTCTGGGTGCCTTATCATTATGTCCCAGTAGATTTCTGAAAAAAAAAAGATTTCCTTGGGAACCTGGAAATAGAATTATCTCATACGGCTACCGTAGTTATTCAAGGTGGGATATAATATATCAACAAATGTGGTAACATATCGATGTCCGGCAACTATCGGGTATATGGTCATGTATACCAGAATGTAATCCGGGCGGATACGGTACAGTTGCTGAAAATCCGGCTTAATATAAATAAAAATAAATAGAAATATGTAAAAAAAAAACTTCAGATGTAACACCAATAATTTCCAGAAATCTTTCTAGACCTGTCATCAACCTTAAATAACGGAAATCATTAATATTTTATGGGAATTATAAAGAAATCGATAAAAATCATTATGAAATGCGTGATTAACGCAAGATTTAACACCAGTATATTCCAGAAATCTTCCTAAATCTCAACATCCACGAAAATATTCAAAATCCTCCCTATTTCTTGGAAATTGTTAGAGAATGAGTGGTAATATGTAAATAACTCTAGATTTAGCAACAATCAACTTTAGAAATCTCTAAATCTATCACTTACCTCAGAAACATTAAAAATTCTTGTAATTTTTTTCAAATTATCATAAAATTTCTTGGGATATGTTAGAAATTATCAAGATTTCCATGGATATCATCAACAAATGGATCAAACTATGTACAAAACACAGATTCGGCAACAATAAGTTCCAGATATCTTTCTAAATTTGTCACCAACCCTGGAAGCATTCAAGGTTATCATTTCTTGGAAATTATCAAGAAATCCATGAAAAACGGCAACAAAAGTATGGAAATGTGTAAATAACCCTAAGATTTTTCCAGATTTAGCTACAATGAATTTCAGAATCGTTTCTACATCTACTATTAATTTTGGAAACTTTAAAAATTTTAGAATATCTTGGAAATTGACAGGAAATATATAAAAATATGTAAATTATTTCAAATTTTACGCCAAGCAATTTCAAAAATCTATCTGAACTTGTTACCAACCTCAGAAACATTCAAAACCCTTGAATTTTCTTGGACATAATCAGCATAATTTTGCAAATCAACAAGAAATGAATAGATATACGTAATTGACGGTACATTTAGTAGCAAAAATGCAGAAATCTCTCTAGATTTGTCACTAATCCTGAAAACATTCAATATTCTTTATATTTCTTCGAAATGATTAGAAAATGTAAATAATTTCACATTTCGTACCAAAAATACAAAAAATCTACCTGAATTTGTCATTAACCTCAGAAAAATAAAAAAATCGTTGAGATATTTCTGCAAGATGGCTTAAGAAGTTTATTTTTTTAGGATTTTTTAAAAAAGTATAAGGAAATTTTTATTTTATGAAATTTGCAACATTTTTCTCACAATATATCTCAAAACATTCACCTGTATATGGTATAAAATTGATTTTGAAACTGAGTTTCACATATTTCCTGGATAACCAGATATCCGGCTGAAGATGATGCCTTATATGCAGCTAACTTTGAATGATTTTATACAAATTCAGAAAATATTGAAATAGTTTTGATAGTTTTAGATAATATTGCATATGCTTATATAAGTTTAAATAGCTGTAAATATATTATGTGCTTTAAACAAGTTAATAAATTTTACGTTTCAAATAATTTTGAATAAGTACACATAATTTTAGTAAAATTTTGAAAATTTTAAATATAAATAATTTAGACAATTTTGTTCAAGTATGGCTAAATTTTGATACCATTTGCTACATTTGGATTACTTTAAATAGGTTTGAACAAGTTTAGGGAAATTTAAATGATTTTAGACAAATTTTGCACTAAATAACTATACAAGCTTTCATAATTTCAGTATATTCGATTAGTATCAATACATTAATCATCTTGAATCATTATTCATTTTTCTGCGAATATTTCATTCGAATGAATGAACCATCCCTGCAAGTTTCTAGTATAGACTCTTTTAATTTTCATTCATCATTCCGAATAAATCACTTAAATTTAGAGGTTCCTTATCATAATATCACGCACTATATTGAAAATTGTGTGTTTTATTTCCAGCAAGTCAAATTATGTTTGTCAGAAAAATGCGGTTCAAGTTTTATGTCATGTAATTTACGTTTTAAGTGGATGCTTGCAATTAATTGGCTGTTTCAAGCCTCTAGAATAAATCGCCAGTTTATTTAAAATTGGGAAGTACAGTATAATCCCGATTATTCGAAATAATGTGGGCCAAAGTGATTTCGGAAAATCGAAATTTTGGTTAATCAAATTTTTTTGTGGAAAATAGATGTTCAGGATGCGTATATCATTAGATCGACTTAAAAACATTTATAAAATAGGCTTCTAATCCTTCGGAATGTGACATTTTTACTGGAGTATTGTCAGTGCATTCTACATCGTCATCGACATCACTGGTTATTTCATTAGCATTTTTGCAAACACTTTCAATTAATTCTTGGTAAGTCATTTTATCTTCTACATTATCACTGTTTAACCATTCATTATCTTCTGTTTCCCTAACATTTTCACATCCTGTTATTTTCGTGAAAATTTGCTGTAAATTCCTCGTGTTGAATCAATTTTGACCAAGATTTTTCCAGGGTTCTACCTTTTACTTGATTCCAAGCTGAAGCTATCCGATATACAACATTTTTCAAGTTTATCTTCTTTAGACATTCAGTAAGATTGGCCCCGTCATCTACTTCTTCCAAAATATACTCCAATAGCAAACGACTGTAATTTCGTTTTAAATTTTCCAGCACACCCTGATCCATGGGCTGAATGAGAGAAGTTACAGCAGGAGGTAAAAATATTACTTTTATTTCCCCACTTTTAAGTTGCTCCGCACTTGGGTGAGTGGCAGCATTTTTTAGTAACAAAACACATTTTCTGGGGTATCCGTGCTCTTTTAAAAAACTCTACTTTTGGTACGAAATCTTCAAAAAAACAATTTAAGAATAGATTTGCATTCATCCAGGTTTTTTTTTTTGATTTTTATACATAACAGGAAAACTATTGGGACGAATATTCTTGAAGCCTCGTAGTTTTGCTGTCTTACCGATACATAATAATGGAAATTTGTATCTCCCAGAAGCATCAGCGCATGCAGGAACAATGATACGTTCTTTACTACGTTTGTAACCAGGTGCTCCAGCTTCCGTTTTTGAAGCTAAGGTACTTGAGGGCAACATTTTGTAGTTCAAGCCGGTTTCGTCACAATTGCAGATCTGGTCTGGTTGTAAATCATTTTCTTTCATAAGCTCCATAAAATTCTCTGCAATTTTTTTTGCGGCAGATACATCAGCAAACAATTTTTTCCCACAAACTTTCAGTTGACGTACACCATGTCTTTTTTTCCATCGGTCTAGCCATCCATCACTTGCAGAAAAACTTGCAGGCGCTTCAATGACCGGCAATTCTTCACTTAAACTCGCTGCTTTTTGTTTTAAAATGGTCCCCGAAATGGGTATTCCACGTTCTCGATTCTGTGTAAACCATAAAAATAAAGAATCATCCACTTTTTCGTATTCACCTCTTTTCATAATTTTTGGTGCCGGGGTCGGCGATGACAAAACACTACACCATTTTTCAAGCTTTCGCGATTTTTTCTCCATTCTACAACCGTACTCACGCCTACGCCTAAATCCTTTGCTATATTTTTAAGCAATTCACCATTATCTAATCGTCGAACCGCTTTAAGTTTTTCCTGCAAGCTGATAACAACGCGTTTACGTTTATTGCTCTGACACTGCATTTTGTAAAATACTTGAGAATAACACTATTCTTTTTGCAATAATAACAGACGTTAATACATATGTATGTACTTGTAACACTGTCGGCTAAGCAAAATAATGCGCATTTTAGACCGTCGTATTGCCGTGAAACCCCGAAGGGAACCACCAGCAGTATAGGGGAATCCCAGACGCGTTTCGTATAATGCGAATTTTTTCGGTTAATCGGGATTTTTTTGAAATTGTAGTTTGAAAAAAATGGTTCACAGTAGACCACCCATAGTTTCCATAGTTTTTAAAATAGATTTGAAACCCTCATTAACAGTTCAAATGGATAAAAATTCGACTATTTGAATAACATTGAAAACCCAAAATACTTGTTTTTGTGCAAATTGCCAAATAGTTTTATTGAAGCTCTAAATATTATTTTGATTAATCCTCTAAGGCACCGAGTCAGTAAATCAAAAAATGAATTACTAAATATATCTTAACATTAAAATAGCTAACATTAAATATATCCAACAGTTCGACACTCGTCATAACTTAATCATAATCGTTCGGAATTTTTTCTAGGCGCTGTATTGAAATACAATATTTAAACATTTAAATCAATTAATATTAAGTTTTTTTGATCTAATCAATCAAAATGAGCCCTTAAAAGACTTTTTGCATTGTTTTACTATTTAATGTAAACAAAAATTGTTATTTAATCATTTTTACATCACAACACATAGCAATAGTTGCTTTGTAAATTAAAATTGAATTCTATTTTAATAATAATGACGATATTTTTAAGGGGAACTTCTTGTTTGGAAGCATTACCTTTTCGTATAAACATTGGTTATGATAACAAAATTAAAATGCCGGATGGTTCAAACGTGAGAAAAACCATAATTAAAACAATCCGTAAACTTCAAAATTACATACAAAGAGCCGATGAAGGAGACACAAATAGTTTAAAAACTATTATTTACGTAAATAAATTTAAAATAAAGTATTATTATTTGTTAACTTAATTTTTGTAGATTTACGATGTTTTATTATTCAACAAATATAGAGGTAACGACTTTGAATGGCACTGGAAATCATTCCATCTTTCGAAACGAACCATGGAAGATCGACTCCATCAAAACAAGAAACATATGAGGCATATATTAATCGACCGGGTGATGTTACATCAAGAGTTTAGAAATGAAACCAGTATGCGCACTTTTACTGAAACGCATAAAGAAGTTTTAATGGCTGTGTTTGATCTTAGTGTATCGCGTTATAGCCAAGTAAATAATCCTTTATATAATATATTATTTATTTCATATTATTTCTTCAGGTAAGGTCATACGCCCAAAGCAAACTATTCCTCATAGTCACTGCTTACCCTCTCGCGTGTGATATATTAACCCCCTACATTAAAGAAATCCTCGAAATGGATAGCACAGAACATCACGAGAAATTCAAAGGTTGCTTATACCTTTTAAATGGGCCCAAAGCGACTCCAATGATAGCAAGACCTTATTGGGGATTCTTAAAAGAACTTTGGCCGGCTTTGGTGAAGTCGAAACCGTCCGAAAAAATTTCGATAGTTAATTTAATGAGTAGCATAGTTGATGGGATAAATAGACATTTCCCAACTCTTGCGATCAAAGTCGAAATGTCGGAAAAATCTAGAGAATTAGCTCACCATCTTTCAAAAACGATGACCGATTTTAATCTTGATCAGTTTCAATCACACATTGATAATGGGGAGGTTAAGGAAATTGAATTAGCGACGTATAATACAAAATTATATACTGAACTTTTAGAGAATTTACTTCAAAGTATTACAAATGGGTCTTTGTACGTATTTGTTAAAGATATTAATTTCTTTTTTGATTAATGATTTTTTTTAGACATTGGAGACATCATGCAACTTGTTTGACAATGATTCAATTCTTAGTTCACCCGGATATAAAATATAATTCAAACGTGATAAAATATTTCTTAACAGCTTTAATTAATGATTCAATAATAATAAGACACACGGCGATTCGCGTCGTTTTATACTGCATGATTCAAACTAAACCAAAGTTTTTAAAAACCGACATAGATCCGTGGAGTTTTTCAAAAACAAAAAAAGACAAAGTTATTCCCGGAATTCGTACAGATAATGAGTGGCTACTTTACAACGGGAAAACTTTACCGAGGAATGAAGAATCTTGGAATGAATTAAGATACGTTCACGACCCATATACCGGCTTTTACAGTTGGCCAAAAACTCTTAAAGTTTATTCACCACCGTCTCAACAACCGCTTTTTGAAACCAGACGGAATCGAATGAGCGATCAAGAAAAAGAAATTTTGGATTTTTTTAATAATAAAGATAATGTAGATACCTTGATTAAGTTTTGGTCGATGGAGGAAAAGAAAGGGAAGGATACATTTAACATGCATCGATTTTCTGTGATAAAAGTAAGCAAATTTTTTTAATATAATTTTGGTTTATATACAGGTGTCTCACGTAACTGGTTTATTAGAACTTTTTTAGGTTCTACTATTCGTAGAGGCTTGAAATTTTGGTAACATGGGTTGTTCATTCCGATTTATTAATCTAAAATATTTTCAAGGTGGCTACCATTTCCGGTCTACCGGAAGTAGACCTCAACTTCGTTATTTTAAATGGAATTTTAAATGGAAAACAGAATAAATGAAACAATGAAAAATAACAATTTAATGACAAAAATTAAAATCAATAACATAAAAGAATGAAAAACTTAAAATTATAAAAATAAATTATGGGAATTTAATTCTCTACAAACTATTTAGATTCTTTCCTGTGCCTATTTGTTGTAGTTGTCCTCATATTTGGAAATTAATGGAGGCGTGCAATGCTGGAAAGCTTCTTGTTTTTATGTTAGAAAGTTATGGAGTTTTGACAACTTTTCATCCATATTTATGTTGTTATTACTTAGTTGTGTCATCACTTACTTCTGTTAATGTCTTTGAATATTATGGCGAATTATTCTAATGCCAACATTTTAAATTCTTCTTATATTCATGGCGGATGTAATAAAGTTTTGGATCGGATCTGCTTCTTAGTTTTGGAAAGATCAAAATAACAAGAAACCATAAATTTCTATCACCAGCAGCTAGATAAGATAATGGAATAAATGTTTTGTCATATTTCAAAGCTTTACCAAATTCTTCGGTAAGAGGTGCTTCGGTCGATTTAGATGAATAATATTTTCCAAGAAAGCACCGTAAATAAATAAACTGTACTCTCTAGGAATATCTCGCTCCTCATTACGTCGAATATTACACCATATTATTATTTTTTCTTGTTTCATTTATGCGTTCTTCTGCTGGTTATTTTTAACATTTTAGCAAATAAAAGCTAATAAACTAAAGTTAATTCAATAGCATATCGTTCTAGAAATAATACCAATGATGATTTAAATAAATTAAACGATAAGCTGTCAAAATGTCATAGCCTTATAATAAAACCACGAACGGCTTCCAGCATTTTGTGTAGGAATTTAATAAAATACTTAATATGAAGAAAACTATAATAAATAGGTATAGCAATGTTTATAGATAATTTGTAGAGAATTAAATTCCCGTTTTGATAGGCTAAAGAGATATGGGGCGTTCCATTTAAAATTTTCGACTTTCTCGCAATTGAATACAGCGAAACGGTAATTCAATTTTTGACCACGCTGTATAAGGTACATTGATATAACAAGTGACAATCTATTTGAGAGAATATGGCGAGTTATTATACCAATGCAAAACGCTTTTAAATTAATATTGGCTGAGATATGTGCTTTTAAAGAGCATGGTGATATTTGCCAAAAAGCACTTAAAATCAAAATAACTCAAAACAAAAAACGCTAAGTACCAACAACTGTTATCAAAGTCAACATATTTTCTTACGTATAATTGGATGGTCTAATAAAAACTATAGCATTCCATTTAAAATAACAAAGTTGAGGTCTACTTCCGGTAGACCGGAAGGGGTGGCCATCTTGAAAATATTTTAAGTTAATAGATCGGTATGAACAACCCATGTTACCAAAATTTCAAGCCTCTACGAATAGTGGAACCTAAAAAAGTTCTAATGAACCAGTTACGTGAGATACCATGTATATAGGAAGTGATTTAATATAAAAGAGAACTTCTTACTTACTTGTATAACAAATTGGAAGTGTCTAGGTATACCATTATGTATCAAATACACGTTAAACGTCATCACGGTGATGACATATTCGCAACATTTTTTGGTGCATTCTAGAACTTTATAAATTTGCGTTTGGTATTATCCAATTTTCTTGGGAGAACAAAAGGTAATAATAAGAAAACGATACGATCTCCCTCTTCGAATTGTTCTCAGTGAGATATATTCTTGAAATACATTTTATTCAACGTTATCAAGTTTTATATAATGAGAATTTCACCTTAACCAACAATAACCGAGATAATCGCATTTGCTGGTTTTACGATATTTTCAATTTTAGCCTTTAAGCGAAAAACAAAAGACGATAGTGACTTTAATGTTCTCGACATTGAAATTTATTTAAAAAAAGAGATGAAGACATATAAGCTATTTTTTTCTAATTATTGTGGCTTCTGAGCCAAATTGAACACTTTTAAAGGAAAGCTATTCTTTTTACAAGAAATAGGGGGAAAATGATATCAATACCTGAGGTTCGCTTTCAGAAATGCAGGATGTTTTTCAAAAAATTGCAATTTCAAAAAGTAATCATAACTTTTCTCTTATTGAAAAATTTTTGTCTGTGGTAACATTTACTAGGCAACTTTGTATGTAGAATTCAGTATAATCAGCTTTCCGTCAAAGTAATATTTTGGTAGTTATTAACATAAAAATCATTTTTAATGGAACATCATATATATTTATTTTTACAAATTCAAAACTGCATAAAATTTTCTTTTCAAAAATATAGCACACTTGATATTTCGCTCAAGTCTTCTCTGAAATATACAACTTTAGAAATTTGTATGTGCAGATTTTGAAAAAGTATGTTTTGGAAATGAAACAAGAATGAGACTATATTTGAACTAAATTTAGAACTAACACTAGCTACTAGACAAAATAAATCTATCACTACTACTAGATCTAAAATTAGAAACTTTCGGACTTTGCCATACGTTTTTTGAAAAAATATTTAACGTTTCAGATGCCAGAGTTTTAATTTTAGTTCAATTAACACCAGTCGTGCAAGCTTTCGTACTTATGAGATTATATTTATAACTAATATCAAATTAGTTGGTTAACTAACAGAATCTTGAGACTAAAATGATAGAAGAGACTAAATTTTTTTAACGAGTTCGTGGAAAATCTGCTAGCAGACATCTGACTTTTGATATTAGGCGACCAGATAGTGTGGGGTTGGGGCGAGGATATCCTTCCAAATACAAATCCTTCGATTTACGCAATATGTTTTTCGCCGTTTGACCAAATTTTTCTGACAGTCCATTGGATCTTGGGTAATTGGGGCTACTTGTCTTAATTTCAAACCCAATTTTTTTGCATTGATGAGTACTATATTGCATGCCTTCTGAAATTACCACATCAGGTACACTATGTATTCAATACTCATTTAAAAGTGTCAATTATGTCACTGCTTTGTTTACCCCGTAAAGGCACAATTTCCAGTCATTTTGTCTATTACCAAAAACGCTTTGTTTGCATAATCAAGAATATCTGAACCTACTTTTTCAAATAGTAATTCTGGCACTTCGTGCATTACCATCAATTCCTTTCTGTTAGTATATCGATACCTTTCACATACTGAGCACTTGTCCATTAACTACTTTATTTCATTGGTCATTCCAGGCCAAAACATTTAACGAGCTTTATCTATTATACGATTGTTATACGATCGTTTTCAGTACCGCGATTCTATCATTCCATTTAAATATCCAAGTCATTTCTAATTTACCGATAGACTTTCAACTTTCCACAGTACCGTCTATTTTTCCAGCAAAACTAATTATTATTGATTATAATCTTTAACATTTCATCTTTAGCTGATTCTTGTTTAAATTCATCTCTCCTGAGTTCGTTCACTCATTCTTAAGTATTTTTTCTACAGAATGAACCATTGCATCCATCAGGATCAATTTCAACTTGTTCATTGTTGTAATTCTTTGACAAGTAATCAGCTATATACAAATATTTACCTGGTAAATACTCAATTTTAATATCGTACTTCAATAATTTTAATCTCAATCTTTGTAATTGGGGTGAGTTTATTTTTGTAATTTCTTTTGGCATTACATTCACATTAGGTCTGTGATTTGTTATAAACTTCATTCAGTCACCTTAATGCATATGCCACTGGCATTTCTTTCTGCATAAGGCAGCAACCCAGACACTCTGTGACGCATCTGTTTATATTATTATTTCTTTTCTTTGGTCAAAATCCATTAATGTTATATTTTTATTTATTTCTTCCTTTATCCTTCTTAACACACAGTTATGTACATCCAACCACAGAAAGTTTACATCCGTCTTCAGAAGATCATATAATAGACTCATATAATTTCTCCTAATTTTGGAATGAATTTTAACATGGTTTTTAAGACTTAATAATTTTTGTAACTTTTTTATTTGTGGGTTCCTTAATATCTTTAATTGCTCTGATTTTTTGATCATCAATTTTTATACCATCCTTATTAAAAATGTGATCTAACACTTGCCATATTGGCAAGTATTAGGCCTAATATGTAGCATTTTTCTTTGTTAACTTAGACTCCCTTTCCTCTTGCTCTTTTTATTACCTTTTGTAATGTTTGATCATGTTCTTCAAGAGAATCTGCAGCAATTAGTAAGTCATCAAAATACACGATAGTGATGCCTATACCCCCAAATATTTTATTATTTATTTGTTGGAAATATTCTGGTACCAAATTTAATCCAAACGGCATTCTAAGAAAACGATAACATGCAAATTGCGTTGAGAATGTCGTTAACTTGCTTGATTCATCATTTAATTCAACCTGCCAATACCATACTTAAAGTCCAACATGGAAAAGTATTTCTTTCCAGTCAATTTACTTGTTGTTTCTTCCATACTAGAAATTCCAAAAAATTTCTTTCAATACATTTGTTTAGATGTTGAGGGTCAAGACACCAACGTAGCGATTTATTACGTTTTTCTTCCGATTTTCCAGTGTGAATTAAAACATCAGAATTAAAGACAGCTGCCATAAGACATGGTTTACAAGGGGACCTTACGGGTTCGGCATCACCGCTTTTGTTCATATTTGCAGGGATTGAAGATCAGTTCTCGGACATCACTTTCCTGAAGCAGTACGATGCAATGCTCAGAAATACTCGAGAAAATCGACTTCAAAGTACTCAAAATATTTCGCGACAACGTAGTCGCAAAATATTGCTCATCAGTTTGAAGTCTGCTAACTTATTCATAACATGAGCTATTACTGATCCAAATATTGTACATTATCTCAAAGACTTCATATATCGTGAGCTATTATGCCTTAAAGCTCCTGCTCATCACTTTGTAGTCTGCTAACTTGTTTACAGTTGGTTTATTCGAACAAAGAATTACGTATCAATTTATAAAAAAAAATATGATTTCTTATGGACAATTAATTGCGAACTACCGTATTTTGCCACAACTCGAACAGTAGAAATAAAAAACAAAATGAAGAGATGATCACATCTGATCACTGTAGGATATTAATTTGTACGAAAATGTCTTTCTGCATCTCCTTTCATTGTCTCAGTACGTCTCTCTTTACTTCGTCTAATAGGTTGCTTATAAAATAAATTTTTCGTTGAATTACAAGTTGTAGGGAACTTATGCTAATATTAAACCTATCAGCTGCATCTCGGAAAGAAGCCTAGACGGCTTCTTTCCATGACCAGTTAATCACAGACATGTTAATATGTGCTGTTTTTCCATTAATTTTCCATTTGTCTTTAGTAACTACTAGGGCTGGGCGGTAAATTATCTCAATAAGATATAGAGTATACCTTTGTGGTAGCGATACTATTCAAAGTATTGAAAGTATCGAATTATTGGAAATAATATTTTAATAATAAAATTAAGTGTATAATAAGCACATTTTTTATGTATTTTCCTTTATAGATTTTAATTTCGGAGTTAAAGTGGTAGAAATAATAAAGACAAAATAAAAGAGAAATAAATTCCGCACGTCAACTCTTATTAAGAACATATGGATTCAATATCTTCTTAATAATTTTCCTTGATTATCGCTCTCATCGGGAAAAAACAAGAATATACGTAATATACGTTTCGAGTTATTAATTGTATTCTCAAATTGTAATATTGAGTGTCATCTTCAAATTATATTAGTTCTCTTGAAGTACTTTAGGACAGATCTTGATCTGATGTGTATCGATCTTAAATATACTGTAATCTCAATTTCCTGTATACATAAAACAGGTTGCAATACTGCGACACTTTCGATATTTCAATACTTTTCATACTTCGATACTTTTGATTCTTCGATACCGATACTTTGCTGGTAGCAAATATCGATACTGAGGTAGGTATCGATACCATCGACAAGTATCGACACTTTGCTCAACACTGATTGTAACAAGTATGATGTCGAGATGTACAGTGTTAAATAATTTTGTACCCAAAATTCACAAGATTGGTATTGGACGCGACGAAAATTTCTGTTATTTAATAGTATTATATTATTATATAAACGATAATTCTGTTTCCTAGAACTATTTCGAAACATAAAGGCACTAAAAAATCACAACAATAACATTCGATTGATCAGGTATCAACATCTGGTTACAGTCTAGTTACTAATTTAGAAATACCGATTTTGCCACTAAACATTGAGATACGTACCTAAAATTACAGCACTCACGTGGGTCACGATAATTATATAACACGGTGTATTCGGTTTTTCTTTCATAATACAAATATCTTGTGGTAATTTTTATAAAGAAAATTTTAATCTTCTAAGCAAAGCTGAGAAAGAAATTGCGTGTATGGGTACTTAAAATTACACCCACATTAAAAAAATTAATCATTTTTCACTATGTAATAAATAAATACATCATTCTTATTTTATTTTTTGCAGCATTATAATAAACGCCGACTAATCGGTTTTATTGTTTAATGAGCCAATTAATCGCCGACTAATCGCAGACTAAAAAGTGGCCGAATAGTCGGCTCTTCCGATTAGTCGCCGATTAATCGGTACAACCCTAGTTTCAATCAATTTTTATAGTAAGACTCTTAACCCAGATATGCCTAAACACTTAATATTAAATATAATTTACTGTTGAATTGATATTTTATCTAAGAAAACAGTATTTAAACATGATATCTGACCATTATAATTTTTTATATACTACACAGGTCTAAAAGGCACTGTCCTATATATAGTACGCTAGGCATATTAATGGCGAATAGAGATACAAGACAATATTACAATATTATTTTTTTTTTGTGGTAATCAACGAAACACTTTACATGTAATCCAATATTACATTTTATACATCTTGTTGTCGTCTTAGTATGACAAAAGCCGCATCGCGTCTGCTTTTCTTGTGGCCTAACCAAGTGATCTAAACGGTTATATCGAATATCTATATTTTCTTGTTGAGATGGACGACCTCTACTTGAAGACGGGAACGGTTTTTTATTTTTCAACAATAAAACATTAGCGATTCGTCGTCTAAATTGTAGCTGATTCATTTCTCCTCCATTATTTCGATACAGTTGCCAAGCATTTTGAATTGACATGTTAATACAATGACAAACAAGGCAAAAGTACCATTTTTTTCCTCTTATAGAAATACGATACAAACCAATATTTTGATCACACCGATCAACACCGCCCATATTTTCATTATAACTCTTTACGATCGCAGGTTGTTCAATCTAAAAAAAAAACATGATTATTGGTACATTTTTATAACAGTGACATTTTCTACATGCCTGAATGTTTCTCTTCTCCTTTTGTGAATACCGTTTAGCAAAGCGAATTGGCTGAACTCCTATTGCGTTGGAACAAAGAGTTACTAAACTATTATCATTCCACTTAACTGCTATTATATTTTGATCACTAATTTTCCTGTAATCATAGCTCCCTCTTTTTTCCTTCTTCAAAAGTTTAGAATCTCGTAAGTCAATTCCTCGCAGTCGATTTTCTCAAACTGTGCCGGTTCCCATTAGTTTGTATTCAGACAGCTTCTCAATAAGTGGTATGTTCGTAAAAAAATTATCAAAGACTATGTGAAACTCAAAATTAGGCCATTTCTTTTTCAGAGCATCCACATATTCTAGTACAACGCTAGGACCAACTCCAAGGTCACAGTATACTTTACTAATATTTGTTTTTGAACCTTGATAGGGCTCAAACCAATAAACATACCCTTCCTTAGATGCGCCAACCCAGAGTTTATAGCCATAAATCTTATTGGCATACCATAAATGAACTGCTTACAGGAGTGACGACCGAAATACGGATCCATGGTTTCATCTATCGAATGATTTTTTGTACGAATTCCTTTTCCATAAATATTTTATTCAAATGCTCGAAAAGAGGTCGAACCTTTGCTAATTTGTCTTGTTGATCTAGCGTGGAATTATCAGCTAAATGAAAGTTTGATAAAATAAATTCAAACTTATCTCTACTGATACATTCTGTTACCATACTATTGTTAGCGTCTCTATCACGTTCCCAAAACATTCTTCGTCGTGGAGTAATTACGTATCCACTAATAATAAAAACTCCAAGAAAACCTTTTATTTCGGATTCCAGAACTTCTTGAAAACGATTCTTTTGTTTAGCGTATCTATTTGTTTCAGTTGTTATTAGCTTTATAAGATCTTCATCAAAAAAATTTAGGAACCACTCAAGAGGTGTTTTGTTTTCAGAAGAAAAGTTTTCTTGTGATTCATCACAAAAACTTGGAGGTAAATCATTTTTTATCCAATGATAAGGTTTCCTTTTTTTGTACATTTTTTTTCTTGCTTTGAAATTTTCTGGCCAACTCTGATAATGGAATATTATCATCAGTATCATACAAACTACTAACATGTTACAGTTATACAGTTGCTTGCAATTGAGAACCTGGTAAGTTATTTATTGACATTTGATCTTCTTCACCTGAATCTTCGTCAGTGAGATTACCACACGCATTTATTGGTGGTAACATAGTAATATTCTCAACACGTCCAACCATTTCTTCGTCCTCTTCAAGCATTGCAAGCGCTTCATTGAGTGAAACATTTCTGAAATAAATTGTATATGTTCCTGGCGTACTACATATAGGACATCAATTTAATCAATTTGATTTACTAAGGTTTATGGAAAGTATTTCGATTCAAACAACTGCACAACGAGAGATGAACATATTTTTAATAATAATATACAGGTAACCCTCCTATAACACGGTTTTCCCCAACACGGTTTCGCTCTAACACGATTAGAAAATTGCGGAAGCCCTCCTTTAACACGTTAGTGGGTTTCACTGTAACACGGTCATGAAAAACAGAAATTTTATTTTTTTTCAAATGGCACACTAAGTTACCATAATAAGAAGCAAACTTCGTATTTATACAAATTTATATAAAAAAATTAAATTTTGCAAACTACTCGCTGGAGTTTTTCTGTTTGGGAAAAGTAGTTGCTATAATGTGTAGAAAACTTCGTATTTATACTACACAAAACTAAAAAGAGTACTAAACATCGGGTACTACCAGTTAAAAAATAGCTAACTGTAATGAGTAGCCAACTTCGTTTTATACGTAAAAATAAAATATTTCGGGGACTACCCGTTATTCACATCACAATTCTTTTTGTGTTGTGTAGTGCATCTTGTGTGTTCGGTTGGGATTTAGAATAATATTCGCGATATTCTTATTTTGAAAAAATTACACAAACAATAGGTGAGATTAGCTTTGTGGTTTTTAAGAGAACGTAATTATTTCTTAAGAGAAAAATTATATTCCAGTCGCAAATTATGTCTGTGGATAGAAAGACAAGTTTTAAAAGGAAATTTATTTCTTTGGAGACAAAAATAACCATTCTTAATCGTTTATTAAATGGAGAGAAAGTAACTGATATTTCAAAAAGTTTAAATCTAAATGAAGCAACAATTTGTACCATAAAAAAAATGAAAAAGAAATTAGGTCTGCAGTTGCCGCAGGATCTTCAACATCTGCAAGATATTCGGCTCGCCCACGTATGCGCATTATTGAAAAAATGGAAAAGGCGCTTAGCATTTGGATTGACGATTGCTGCACAAAAAGAATCCCATTAAGTTGTAATATGATTAGAGCAAAGGCTGTCAAAATTTATAACCGATTAAAAGAAATTGGTGAATCTTCTATAAATCCGGACTTTGTGGGAAGTAAGGGTTGGTTAGAAAAATTTAAAAAACGTTATGCAATACATAACGTAAAAATTGTGAGGGAATCCGCGTCGGCTGACCACGAAGCTGCTAAAACGTATCCACATAAAATTCAAAAAATAATTGAAGAACAAGGTTACACACCTCATCAAGTTTTTAATGCTGATGAGACAGCGCTCTGGCGGAAAAAATGCCTAATAGGACATTTATATCAAAAAAGGAAAAATCAGCAGCTGGTTTTAAAGCTTCGAAAGACCGTATAACATTACTTTTATGCAGTAATGCATCGGGGGATCTAATGACGAAACCCTTGTTAGTTAACAAGTCGTTAAATCCTCGTGTGCTTAAAGGTGTAAATAAAAATAATGTACCGGTACATTGGAGAGCAAATTCGAAAGCTTAGGTAACAAAAGAATTATTTAAGGATTGGTTTTTTAACTGCTTTGTCCCGGAGATGGAAAATTATTTAATGAAAAACAATTTGAGTTTCAAAGTGCTTTTGCTGTTCGATAACGCGCCGGGTCACCCTCAGGATCTAAGCCATCCCAACGTCAGGATAGAGTTTTTGCCACCAAATACAACGTCGTTAATACAACCTTTAGACCAAGGCATTATTTACACCTTTAAGTCATACTATATACGACGGTCCCTTCAATGGATTTTAGAAGCAATGCATTGAAAAACTAATGATATAATGGGAGCGTGGAATGAATTCTCAATCGAAACATGCATGGACATTATTCTGCTTGCCATGAAGGAACTTAAAAAGCAAACCCTAAATGGATGTTGGAAGAAAATATGGCCATCATCGGTGGAGAGTTGTGTTACATTAGCAGAAAATGGAGTGCAAGATATATTGGAAGTTGCTAAGATGATCGGAGGAAAAGGTTTTGTAAATATGAATATTGAAGATGTCCAATTTTTAATGATTTAGTGCTAATGATATCACAAGATGATCTCATATAATCAGAAGACAGCACTGATGAAGAAAATTCCAAAAAAAAAAAATTAAAAAAATTCCAAAACAAAGTACTAAACTTGGTAAAAGATCTCGAATTATCCATTTTAAGCGAAGATCCTTGTTCTGAAAGGAGCTGAAAATTTAAGCGGCAACTGCAAAATGCCCTATCACCCTATAGTGAAATTTACCAAGCACTTACAAGGGATTCGAAGCAAACCAAAATATCAGATTTTATAAAGAAGGAAAAAGATGGAAAAAACCCTACCGAAGAAAAGGATGAAGAACCTTCGGACAAACGACTTCGACTTGTTATATCGAGTGATGAAGAAACTTATTAAAACTATGTTTTAATATTATTAGAATACATTTTTTGTTTATTGTTATATATTTTACTGTTTATTTATTTCATTTGTAGTTATTCTAATAAAAGATGCGTTATGTTTTAAAAAATTGTTTTTTTTTAATTGTTTCAAATCATTTTGTATTACTCATTTTGTTTTAAGCGACCTCCTGTAACACGATTTCACATAACACGACACTTTCTAGGAACCTATCTACCGTGTTATAGGAGGGTTACCTGCTAAAAATTATTTTTAATTTTTGCTCAATAATAAAAAAACTACTTACTTTGCAAATTGAATCACATTCGCAGCCATAGTCGATGTATATGGTATCTTTACACTTCACTGTGACGACGTTTTTACCAATTTATGAACCCGCGATGATGTCATGCGACGGTGTAGTTCTTACTGAAGGTATATACGCGAGTGGTGAGGAAAAATTACTAATACCTAAATCGTGTTACAACTTGTTCCTGGTGTCCTACATGTAGGACGCTAGGCATATCTGGGTTAAATTATGTCATTTTGGCGATTTTTGAGAGTCCTCATATCTAGGTGGTGTTTTGGTTATGGATTAGCATTTCTGTTTCATTGCAAATTTTTTGCGTTCATGCAAAAAGTATCTCTGTGTATTTTGGTTTTTGAGTTCTGATTGATTTTTATGCTGAAAACTCAAAATTAAAATTATGATAGGATTTTTGCTATATTCCCGCGATCTTCTTATTTACGTTGTAAGTAGATATGGATTATGTTTTTCCACATTACTATGAACAATCTTAATAAACTTCGACCATTCATTTTGATTTTTTAGTTACAAAAAAGTTTTGCTATAAAAATCATCAAATTGGCTGATGATGATTAATAGTCGAAACTGTATCGATAAATGATTTATTATACAAGCAAGTAAGAGATATTTTATATATTAAATCCTTTAACATATAAAATAATTTTGCAAATTAAAACAATTTTGATTTATTTAATCTTTTTTTTAGAATATTTTTAAGATATTCGATGATACCTTATTAAACTTATTCATTCCACACATAGAGAGATTAGTTAATGATAGACAAGAACACAATCAACGTTGCGCTGCCGAATTACTAGCAGGAATCATTCAAGGTTCGAAACATTGGCCTTTCGAAAAGGTCGAAAAACTCTGGTCAATTTTACTCCCAATAATACGCACTGCCTTCAATAATATGACTGATGAAACAGTAATGGATTGGAGCGTTTGTATATCAGTTGGATTGAATAAAAGAGATCCAAACAGACTACATTGGCTTTTAGAATATCTCATGAACGACCCATTAAACGAACCAACATCTTTCGTCAGTTGTTCAAGGATTTATCTCCTTCAAATCGCCTTAAATCAACAACCATGGCGAAATTCAGAATTAATTAATCGATTGTTAGAATATTTCAAAAATCATTTGTCACATCCGTTTCAAAACGTACGTGAAAAAATTAGCTCTTGTTTGGTTAGCTTATTTTGTAAAGACATCGTTTTCCCCGATGGGAATTTCACGAATTGTCCGAGAGTGGGAGATTTTTTTGATCAAATCATGCCAAAGTTGAACCAATTATACACGAATATGTTAAAAAATTTAGATCATTCCAATAAAGTTAATTCGAATGACGTCGAAATCGCAACAAACCGCATCGAAAAAATCGATTTAGAAGATAACAAAGAAGAATTTATCCGCCTATTTAAAACCGTCGTGAAATACGTGACTGGAAGCGTAGCTCGAATGAATTATTCAGCAGTTACAGAACATTACAATTTGTTACCTTTAGCTTGTATTTTACAAAGTAACGACACCGACGATGAACTTAAAAATTTATGTTGCAATTTATTAGCGATTTTGGGATGCACAATAATTTTAAATAAATACCTGCCAGCGGCTTTAGAAGCTGCGAAAATCGTCTCAAAATGTCCGTTTTGGTCAGCAAGATCTGTTATAGCCGAGTTTATCTCCGTTTTGGTTTTCCATAACATGGCTATTTTTGTTGCAAATAACGAATATATCATGGAAGTACAAAGCATTATTTTAAATTTATTAGAAGATGCTCAACCTGAAGTTAGGATTCAAGCTGGAAAAGTTCTTACTGGTTTGTTGCATTGCAAATTTATACCAGATCCTTTAAAGTTACTTGTAAGTAAAAGCTTTGGTTAACTTATTTTTATAAATAATGATATATTTTTTAGCAATCATTCAAATTAAAAGCGAAAACGAAATTAAAAAAATCCAAATCAAATCTTCAATCTAATGGTAATCAAAAAAGTTATTCAAATGAAAGTTTAAGTCAAAGACACGCTGGCGTGTTGGGATTGTGCGCTTTTATAAGTGCTCATCCTTATGATTTACCTGATTATATACCCGGAATTTTCGACGAATTGGGGGTTCATTTAAGCGATCCTCAACCCATCCCAGCAACGATACGAAAAACGCTGGGAGATTTTAAAAGGACTCATTATGATAATTGGGAAGTGCACAAGTTGAAGTTTACTGATGAGGAATTATCGGTTTTGAGCGATTTAACGGTACCTCCAACATACTACGCTTAAAATTATTGTTTTTTATTGTTTAGTGTTTTTATATGTCTTAATTTTTATCTTATGTTGTTGGTTTTATTTTCATTTAATGTATAAGTAGTTTCAATTGACGTGTCACAAAAAAAGGTGTGGGTATTTAATATACCATGGTTTTTATATTTTATTAGTGACTAATTGGAGTGATTTGAGATTTATCCAAAAAATATGCACTTTTATATATTATTACTAGGTGAAAATAAAATTTATTATTTTCCAATTATCTTAATCATTTATGTGTTCCTACCTAATTCAGCATACAGCAATTATGGCAAGGTACATTTTAACGGATGTATGAACAGATTAATATGGGAAATAGGTGTCAGTTATTACTAAGTGTTAATTCTACTTTTCAATAAAATATACAACAATCTGGTGATGAAAAACAATTCTAGATCTAACATTAGACTTAAAGCAGAGACGAAATATTGTTTTCAAAGATTAAATATTGTCAATTATCTTCAAAATAATGTAGAAGATATCTAAATACCGCAGATAGAAGACCGAATATTGCTACAAAGAAAACGAAATGCTGTTGGTAAGAGACCAGAAATTGTTAACAGTTCATATCCTTCCATTGGAATACGCATATTGCTACCAGAAGACAAAATAAGGTGGAAAAATCTAAATACTGTCGATAGAAGACTGAATGTTACTGGTAGATCACAAAATACTGTTGGCAGAAAATGAAGTCTTGTCGATAGGAGACTAGATATTATCAATGGGCGTTCCTTCTAATGGAAGACAATATACTACTATTAACACACGAAGTAATGTAGAAGAAAGCTACATATTGCTTATAGAAGACTGCATTCTGTTGGTAGACGACGAAATACTACTGACAGAAAAACGAAATGTTGGTAGAAGACTAAAAATTGCCAATAGTCCTTATGTAACACAACAGCTGTTACAAGAAGACGAAATGTTGAAGAAATTTCAATACTGCCGATAGATGTTTGAGTACTGGTGATACACGGCGAAATATTGGTGGCAGAAGTAAACAACAAATTGGTAAGTATCAAAAACAAAAAACAGTTCTCGTATTACTTTTAGATTGTAACGCTTTGGGTCCATGGGATTATCCCCTCCGTCTATGTGTATCAAGTACGTGTAGAGTTGGCCATCGAGGTCGCTCGTGGGATCGTACTCTAAGGGCAGCTTCCATATCTTTCTTTTTGGTCGTTAAAATTTTGGTGGCATACGCACGCACTTTATTTCACGTCCCTTTGTCGTTTATTATTAGGTCTATTGATTCGAGGACGATGGGCCGATATTTCTCACCAGACGATCTTTTGTTTCATCCCATCTTCTGCAACGAAAGAAAGTATTCTCTGCGTCGTCTTCCGTCACGTCCGTACTAAGGTATCCGATCTTGCCAATAGTGTTTAGATACTTATTAAAATGTTCATGGTCACTAAGGAGCTGAGCCGTGCTTTCGGTTATATCGTCTTCTCTGATGTGGAATTAACCTGGCCGTCCACCTGCCGTGTTTCTCTTCCTCCCGCATTTCTTGCCATACCTCCAAAGTTTTTGAAAACCGACTTCCTCTCCACTGAGTCGACAGTAACCGCTCTTTGCTGTCGTATTTGAGATCATTGTTTACTGTTCAGTACGACACCTAGATATTTGGTTGATCTTTTGCTGGTGATAATCGTCTTTGATACCGTAAAGTTAATTTCTAGTGGGATGCATAGTCTAGTGAGCAGCAGGATTTCGGGCTTTTCCGGTGCCAGAAATACTCCGTAGTCCTCCATATAAACAAGTATACGCCTCCTCGCTGATCAATACAGCATTATTTGCGCTTCCGTTGTGTTACGCGCATAAGTCTTGACGGCGAAATCAACAGCGTATCCCAATAAGAAAATTTTCTCCGACATATTTAGGTAGAAGACTGACAACAAGTCGTAAAATACATTCCATAACTAAGGGCTCAGCACGGATCTCTAGGCTACAACACATGTTATCATTTTGCTGGGTTCGGTCCAGGTGAGGGAGTGTCTTTGGTGCCCTTTTCTTTTCGGTAGATGTTAATGGTCTCGGGCGCCACCTTATGTTTAGAGAGGTAATGAACTCTTTCGCCTCCTAAGTAGCTTTTAGGGGTTACAGTCGGAGAAATCAGGGTGAGGTGCAGGCGGTAATAAATTGAGACAGAGATAGGACATAAGATAAAAATATTTATTAATATTTAAACGGACGATTGAAACATAGGTATATAAAAATTCTATTGGGACTGGTTATGGTTGTCGGTAAAAGATTCTTCATTTATTTAAATCGGTTTCAGCCTCGTTTGAAATACTATTGCGGAGCTCGGACGTTTGATTTCCTGATTTTCGGTAAAATAAATTGTCCGGAAAATACTGCATCACAGCAGTACCAGGTCGGAAGTACTACGGGAAAACTCGCAGTAGTACTGGGTCGGAAAGTACTACGGGAAAACTCGCAGTAGTACGGGGTCGGAAAGTACTAGGGGAATACTCGCAGTAGTACGGGGTCGGAAAGTACTACGGGAAAACTCGCAGTAGTACGGGGTCGGAAAGTACCACAGGAAAACTCGCAGTAGTACTAAGTCGGGAAGGTAAAATCAGAAATCAAAACAAAATATCCACAATAATAAATCAAACGGTACTTACTTTAAACTTTCGGAAAACGGTTCGGAGAAATCGGTGGTAAAAATCAGTCTCGCAAGTCGCTAATACGAAGACGAAAATCAATCAGACTAATCGAACGAATCGAATCGAAAGAATGAATCAATCGATGAATGAATCAATTCCCTAAATTCGGTCGGCTATTTATACTAAATCGGGGCGAAAACTGGATTTCTCCGCGTGGGGGATCGTATCGATAACAGTTATCAAAATTTAACTTTTAATGCACGGCATTAGTTAATGAAGCAAACGGATTTCTAACGATACTGTCGGATGCGGGATACAAAATTATATAGTTTCAGTTTTTGAATGATAAAAATCGGTTAACAAACAACCGAGTAATTAACAATTAATAAAAAAACATTAACGGAAAAATTAACAATACATAACAAAAGAAACTCCTATTTACATGAAAATTTACAAAAATATTTATAACAAAATCGGTTACGGTTTACGGCTCCTACGGAATTAAACAATTTCTGGACCACGTGTTTTACGTTATGTTTCCTTAAACGGCCCTAATCACAACATAATCACAGATTAAGAGATATTTTTCGTGGATGACCATCAGGAATACAGCAATTTACTTAATTATGATGCTAATTGACTTTATTACAGAATCTCGGCTAATAATGATCGGATCATCATTAAAATCATTCAGCTGTCCTTCCAGATTCTTTTCTATCATTTGTAATCGGTTTTAACGTTGTAGGTTTTCTAATTCCGCATCATAAAAAAATAGTCGGTGTACGGTAGTCGAACGGTAGCCTGCCGGTTGTTGAAACTTCCTCGGGTCGGTTGGCTGCTCTGATAGGGTGATGTTGTTCATCGGATTTTATTTGAAAATATATTAATGTCGGTAATATTTAATTATTTAATAATATTTTTCGGTGACACGTGTTTTTCGGTATTTTAGGATTTCGGTTAATTACTCTTCTTTATTGAGTATTCGGTCAGGAGATATTGTCGGGAGTTGTGTTAACGGTTTTAAAGTGAGAAACGGAGAAATTGAAAGTTTAATTACGGAAATAATGAAATTAATGAAAATGCGGATTGGGTTGCATAAACAGGCGGTGATAAGATATCTTTTTTCGGAAATTCATAATCGTTTAATTTTAATCGGACGGGAACTGTAATATTTGTCGGAGTAAGATGGGAAGTATTTTCGGGTTAAATCGGGAAGAAATATGTAACTTCGTTACACAGTGTGTTATAGCTCAAAACTTCAGAACCTCTGGTTCTTGAGAGGTAGTTCGATAGGATTTTCAACAAGTAATCAGGGGTGGCAAAGACCTGGCGGAAAGCGCGAAATTTTCTCCCATCGCACAGAGTTTAAGGCATTACGTCTCTGCAGAGTTGAGTACCAATATCGGTCTGGAGTAGTGATTGATGTGTTGAGCTTCATTGAATATACGGGCAAATTCTGGGGCCGTCCCAGAATTTGCCTCATCGTTATGTGACCCTATCGGAATCCATGTTGCGTAAGGAACATGGATTCGGAATCCTGCTGTCAGCCTTAAAGGACTATTTCCAAAAGCTGACAGATGGTGTCCAGCATGCATAATGTTGATACGAGATCGGACATGAAGAGTCGCCTTTGTCGCGTTGTACAAGTTCAGCAGTAGTTGTGGACATAAAGCACTGATGATCTTCAGGATCTCCGTCGGGATGCCATGAGGGCCTGGGGCCTTTTTATTTCGCATTTACGCGCGTTTACAAAGGTAGACATCGTCCCAGCATCAAGTCCTGGTTTGTTTGAGGTCAATTAGTTTCTTTCTTGCTCACCTATAGATCAGACCCCAGGAATCACATTCTACATTGCTTCGTAATTCCTTCCATTCGTCTTTCTTGCTTTTTTTGTATAGACTGATTTAACTTTTATTGCGTTTTTAAACTCTTCAATTTCACATAATGTCTGCAATGGATTTCTGCGTTTCAGTCTTGTAAACTGACGTTGATATCGGTATAATTTGCGGTCATCGGCTATCTCGGTGGTCCACCAATAGTCACTTTTTCTCAGGCAGTTCACATTTCTTTTCCTGGGCATGCATGATTCGCAGGGTCTCTGAAGAAACTCCATCGTAGTAGCTGCTATATATATATATAATATATATAAATATATATAAATACTGTATAAAAAGAGGAAATAACTCTTCAGCGTTATCAGAATGTGGTGCCAATATATTTCTTATTATTACTGTAGCTTTTGTTCGTGCAGTTGACTGTTTCGCAGCAATTTTAGAATCAGGATATAGGATTGCGTTCAATTTAGTATTGCAGTCCAATGAATTAAAAGAATGATGATGGTTAATAACTTTATAAGCTGTTGTCAATTCTGCTGCACACACTAAAGTACCTTCTGGTGTGTTTTCTTTAACCATGAATGAAGAAATATCTCATGAAGTAAAAGTTGCCGACATCATAGACTTATGCCCATTCGATTTGATGTAATCTTGTATAGAAGTCTTAGTCACAGAAATAAATAAATCACATACTATGCAGTGGGCTTCAAATTCACTTCTCCCTTTCTTTATAAACGACCACATTTTCGTGTAATCATCCGAGACATGGCACTTCCGTTTTGGCATTCTTATTCTCCTAAACTGTCTTGTACTTCTTTAGTATCAGAGGTCGTTGAGATAATGTACCAATCGCTGCACAATATTATAAACAATAACGTCACAATAGCTTGATTAAATACTGAAAGTGAGTGAATGAAAGCACATGGATTATAAAAGTAGACGCGGTCAGCAAAGTGCGTACGCACTGTGGCTCACAGAAATAAATAAATTACATACTATGCAGTGGGCTTCAAATTCACTTCTCCCTTTCTTTATAAACGACCACATTTTCGTGTAATCATCCGAGACATGGCACTTCCGTTTTGGCATTCTTATTCTCCTAAACTGTCTTGTACTTCTTTAGTATCAGAGGTCGTTGAGATAATGTACCAATCGCTGCACAATATTATAAACAATAACGTCACAATAGCTTGATTAAATACTGAAAGTGAGTGAATGAAAGCACATGGATTATAAAAGTAGACGCGGTCAGCAAAATGCGTACGCACAGAGTAACCTGTTTGCGCTCGTTAGATACTCGTCGTCATTAAATCTATTAAAACATCGCCATCTACCCGGTAAATTCTACCGGAACATTTTCCCAACAGTCGCGGTGTACTGGGACGGATGGCAACCCTACCCTAGATCAACTCCAGCGAAACTTCGCTGTAACTATTAACCCCTGTAACTACAGGGGTTAACATATAACCACTTTTTGTAATAATGATGTGATTAAATTGTCAGGTAACTAATTGTATCCCGGGTGTTACTTGTCGATTATGTGGAAATGGCACGCTTTTATATTTATAGTAAAATTTTTTGGAAATGGTTAATGAAGTTAGAAATTAGGGGTAGTTTTTGTTTATATCTCAAATAAGAAAATTGCCATTGTAATATGTTAGATCGGAGCCTACGATATTACAGGTCGTACTGTGATAGTGGGCAGACTCGAATCTCGGGGTACGATTCTGAATCTCAGGGTACCGCTCAGTCGAGTTTTAGCTGTAGAGTTGTTGTGTTGTTGGTGCGTCCTCTTTTTATTTATATGAAACTATTTTAGCCATAGTCCAAAAATGTAATACTAAATATAAGTTTGCCGTCTTAAAAGACTATATTTGTTTATATATTTTAAATTTTGATCAAGTTCCAAATAGATTGTGCAGTTTAAAAATATATCCGATACTTCATTTTGAATTTTTTTCTAGAGATAGAAAAAGTAGGCATACCGGTATACATTTTTAATGTATTCAAAATATACAGAAATTTGAATTGCTACTTGAAACCCTAACTTCATGGAGAGAAGAAGTAATGTCCCCTGCTGAGAACATTTCAATTATATTGAGCAATTTACTAGTTGGAACAAAAATTACTTCCAAAGAAAACCAATATCGATTTTTTAAAAAAACAAATTCAAAATTTAAACGAATTAAAACCTACTTACACCCCGCAAACTATTTTAGACTCTTATTGTATGTTCCTTCAATTTCCGTGCGCTTACAATTATTTGCGAGATCATAAAATATTGATATTGCCCTCTCCGAGTTATTTGAAGTCAATTTGGTCGACAAAAGAAAATTGTTCTATAGGGATTAATGATAACAGCGTTAAATGTTTAAAGTCTAAACGAATGTTGATATCAACTAAAGACAGATACGTAAATTTATTATTCGATGAAGTATACATCAAACCTACAGTCAATTTTGAAGCTGGATCTGGCTCCTTTATCGGTTATAGCAGTAATTCTCCCAAGTTAGCAGCAAAAACTCTGCAGGTTTTCATGATAGCATCAGTGTTATCAAAATACAAAAAAGTAGTTGCAAAATATCCTGTTAATAAATTAGATTCCGAATTTTTACTTAAGGCCACAATGGATGTAATTCAACTCGTAAGTGCAGTTGATTTCAAATCATTTCAATTATAAGCGATAACAATCGGATCAATAGAAAAATGTTAAAAGCATTATGCGGAGGTGTTATAACCCCTTATATATACAGTAAGGATCTTCCGAATACTAAAATTTTTATATTAACTGATAATGTGCACAATATAAAAAATTTTAGGAATAACTGGATCAATAAAAAGCTATTTAAATATATATCACCTTTAGATAAAACTGTATCTATTGCTTCCTTCGAACACCTTCGAAAAATATACAATATTGAAAAATCTAATTTAATAAAATATGCTCCCAAACTAAATTATAAATCGATGTTTCCTTCGTCAGTGGAAAGACAAAATGTCAAGTTAGCTCTAGCAGTTATTGACGAGCGTAATATTATTGCACTAGATCATTATTTTAAAGAAGAACCAGAAATAAATGGCACAATATATGATCGAGATATTTTGTAAATGGTGGAAGATTGTAAATTGCTCCACTGCTTATCATGGTGTGTAGAAAAACGATAAATATTTGGAACCTATTTCATGTCTTTATGGACACCAATTAAAATTTCTAAAAGATTTTCTATTGTTTTTAGAAGAATGGAATAAGTTTCCTAGTAACGAAAAATTTACAACAGGCACATATAATGCAATAATATGCAATAGCGTACCATTTTGTGTATGTGCGATTATTTATTGAACGATCTTAAATTTAATTACATTTTATTAGGAAAATTTCATACGGATAATTTGGAAAATCAATTTGGAAAGTATAGGAGAATATCTGGGTCTAATTATTATATTATGGTTAGAGATGTTTTACATTCAGAATCAAAAATAAGGAAAATCAGCCTGTTAAAACTTAAAGCTTTCTCAGGAGTATTTAATATTATGGTTCAAGATGAGGAAATAGCTGCATTATATAATACTACGACTTTTGAAGTATCAAATAATGATAAAATTAACAATGAAACAATATTTTCAAAAATAAAAGAGATTAATACTAAGTGCTTAGAAACAACAATATCTTCTGAAGAAGTTCATTTAGCGACTTATGTGGCAGGCTACATAATCTTTAAATTAAAATCTAAAATAAATTGTTCAAATTGTGAAGCTTTAATAAGTACAAATAGAGATATGATTCAACCAGACCATATAAGTATGTATATATATATATATATATATATATATATATATATTGTTAGAGAACGATCGAAAGAAGTGGAAGAGATGACTAATGTTTATTGTTAGAGAACGATCGAAGAAAGTAGAAGAAATGACTAATGCTTATTTAAGAAGACCCTGGTTACCTAGCTATGTACCGACTGGCAGTTGCCGTTGGAGTACTGCATGGTACACTTCGTTATTAAACTTATTTTGTATTATCGGTTGTTATAAATTAGTTCGAAATAATATTTAATATTTATTTCGTATTATTGAGCTTTTGGCGTTATATTTTTCTTTCACTGAGCAGGTGGACTTACCCTTTTTTCGACCAGAAATAGATGACGTCCGTAAGTGGGTGAGTCAAGTAGAACTGATTCGAAATGATTTTGCGTGGACCGATATTCAAACGCTCGCTAGGATCGGTCGTTATTTATTACATAGTGCAAAATTATGGTTCGAATGTTGGTCGCCAGAGATTCGCGGCTGGAAAACTTTTTCTAAAGAATTTTTCGAAGCATTTCCCCCTACACGAAATATAGGCCGTTTACTCGAAGAGGCTTCGTCATATAAGAGTACGAATACTTACGAAATATATGTTCATGAGAAGGCCGCAAAATTAAGAGTTGATCCGAAGTTGATTTAGTAGAATTAATCGTATATGGAATTTCAACATCCGAATTACTTGTTTTTCTTACGAGTACATCATAAAAGATCGATATCCGCTTCCTTTAATCGAAGATCAGTTGGACCGATTGGAAAAAGGACATTATTTTACAGCGTTAGACATGGCTTCAGGTTTTCACCAAATTAAAATTGGTCAAGATTCGATTCACTCGACTTCTTTTGTTACGCCTGATGGCCATTTTGAGTATTTGAGAATGCCATTTGGATTGGCTAATGTTCCAGCAGTTTTTCAAAGAGCAATTAATTTAGCGCTGGGTACTCTAAAAGATACTATCGTCTTATAATGATGTTTTAATACCCAATTAAAGTTATGATGAAGGATTACAGTATTTATCTCAAGTATTAGATGCATTAAGATCTGCAGGATTTTCTTTAAACATTTCCAATTGTCGTTTTTTGCAATCTTCTATTGAGTATCTCGGAAGAGAAATATCAGTTGCTGGTATTAGACCAGGAACACGGAAAATACAAGCGATAATAAGTTCTCCTATTCCTACAAACCTGAGAGAAGTCCGGCAATTTATGGGGTTGGCAGGATATTTCCGAAAATTCATTCCGAACTTCACACCGATGCAAGCCGTCTAGGGTTACTTCGCTTATTTCATAATGAACAATGCCATGTTGGTTCGGATAAAACATGAATCTATATCGGTTCATTTTTGGTTTCTCCCAACGAGACGATATGTTAAGAATTATGTTAAGCATTTTGTTATCTGTGCCGGGAAGAAAACAAGAGTTGGTCCGTTACAAGGTCTTATAGTTCCAACCGAAAAAAGAACTGAACCATTTCATACTCTTCATATAGATTGTTTTGGTCCTTTGCCAATTTCAAAAGATGGTTATAAACATGTACTTGTAATAATCGATGCCTTTACTAAATATTGCATTTTAAAGCCAATGAAATCTGCTACAACTGCAGTGTCGTAAAAATTTAGAATCGGTGCTAGTACTTTTTGGCACGCCAAAATGAATAATCATTGACCCAGCAACTTTGTTCAAGATCACAACATTTTGAAATATTTGGACACCTGGCATATCGATTATCATTTCGTTACTCCTGATGTCCATAGGGGATACGGTCAGGTGGAGAGATATATGAGGACAATCAGAAATATGGTTAGAGTAGAAACACAACGGCCGAGTGGAGTGAGAGCTTGTGGAAAATCTAATCGTTACGTACATCTTCTATTGACGATAAATCTAATCAACGTGGAAGAGATACGAAATATACTACGATGAAATACTCTACGGGAAATTTTGTGTTATTACACCGTGATTCTGAGATGCATAAAAGCAAGTCAGATTATGAATTTTTGGGCCCTTATGAAATAGTAGGTTTTTTGGACAATGGTCGTTTTGAACTTCAAAAAGTTGGTATCAATATTTGAACTAAAGCAGCAAAAGAACAGCTACGATTCTGGCTTTCTCAATGGTCTTTGGCGTGTGACATGAACGAAATATTAGAGTTCTTTGAAACTGATAATGAAGAAGGTGAGTTAATTAATCTGCTAATTGAAGCAGCAGTTACTAGGGTTGAAAAATTAAGTATAATTGTGTTGGGTCTCTGTCCCGTCAGAAGTAGAGCCCGATGGTTGCTGAGGTTTCCATCCGTTGTTTAAAAAAATGAATAGAGAAATTGTGCTGGGTCTCTGTCCCGTCAGAGGTAGAGCCCGATGGTTGCTGAGGTTTCCATCCGTTGTTTAAAAAAATGAATAGAGAAATTGTGCTGGGTCTCTGTCCCGTCAGAGGTAGAGCCCGATGGTTGCTGAGGTTTCCATCCGTTGTTTAAAAAAATGAATAGAGAAATTGTGCTGGGTCTCTGTCTCGTCAGAGGTAGAGCCCGATGGTTGCTGAGGTTTCCATCCGTTGTTTAAAAAAATGAATAGAGAAATTGTGCTGGGTCTCTGTCCCGTCAGAGGTAGAGCCCGATGGTTGCTGAGGTTTCCATCCGTTGTTTAAAAAAATGAATAGAGAAATTGTGCTGGGTCTCTGTCTCGTCAGAGGTAGAGCCCGATGGTTGCTGAGGTTTCCATCCGTTGTTTAAAAAAATGAATAGAGAAATTGTGCTGGGTCTCTGTCCCGTCAGAGGTAGAGCCCGATGGTTGCTGAGGTTTCCATCCGTTGTTACAAAAATGAATAGAGAAATTGTGCTGGGTCTCTGTCCCGTCAGAGGTAGAGCCCTATGATTGCTGAGGTTTCCATCCGTTGTTTAAAAAAATGAATAGAGAAATTGTGCTGGGTCTCTGTCCCGTCAAAGGTAAAGCCCGATGGTTGCTGAGGTTTCCATCCGTTGTTAAAAAAATGAATAGAGAAATTATGCTGGGTCTCTGTCCCGTCAGAGGTAGAGCCCGATGGTTGCTGAGGTTTCCATCCGTTGTTTAAAAAAATGAATAGAGAAATTGTGCTGGGTCTCTGTCCCGTCAGAGGTAGAGCCCGATGGTTGCTGAGGTTTCCATCCGTTGTTTAAAAAAATGAATAGAGAAATTGTGCTGGGTCTCTGTCCCGTCAGAGGTAGAGCCCGATGGTTGCTGAGGTTTCCATCCGTTGTTTAAAAAAATGAATAGAGAAATTGTGCTGGGTCTCTGTCTCGTCAGAGGTAGAGCCCGATGGTTGCTGAGGTTTCCATCCGTTGTTTAAAAAAATGAATAGAGAAATTGTGCTGGGTCTCTGTCCCGTCAGAGGTAGAGCTCGATGGTTGCTGAGGTTTCCATCCGTTGTTTAAAAAAATGAATAGAGAAATTGTGCTGGGTCTCTGTCCCGTCAGAGGTAGAGCCCGATGGTTGCTGAGGTTTCCATCCGTTGTTTAAAAAAATGAATAGAGAAATTGTGCTGGGTCTCTGTCCCGTCAGAGGTAGAGCCCGATGGTTGCTGAGGTTTCCATCCGTTGTTACAAAAATGAATAGAGAAATTGTGCTGGGTCTCTGTCCCGTCAGAGGTAGAGCCCTATGGTTGCTGAGGTTTCCATCCGTTGTTTAAAAAAATGAATAGAGAAATTGTGCTGGGTCTCTGTCCCGTCAGAGGTAGAGCCCGATGGTTGCTGAGGTTTCCATCCGTTGTTTAAAAAAATGAATAGAGAAATTGTGCTGGGTCTCTGTCCCGTCAGAGGTAGAGCCCGATGGTTGCTGAGGTTTCCATCCGTTGTTAAAAAAATGAATAGAGAAATTGTGCTGGGTCTCTGTCCCGTCAGAGGTAGAGCCCGATGGTTGCTGAGGTTTCCATCCGTTGTTTAAAAAAATGAATAGAGAAATTGTGCTGGGTCTCTGTCCCGTCAGAGGTAGAGCCCGATGGTTGCTGAGGTTTCCATCCGTTGTTTAAAAAAATGAATAGAGAAATTGTGCTGGGTCTCTGTCCCGTCAGAGGTAGAGCCCGATGGTTGCTGAGGTTTCCATCCGTTGTTTAAAAAAATGAATAGAGAAATTGTGCTGGGTCTCTGTCTCGTCAGAGGTAGAGCCCGATGGTTGCTGAGGTTTCCATCCGTTGTTTAAAAAAATGAATAGAGAAATTGTGCTGGGTCTCTGTCCCGTCAGAGATAGAGCCCGATGGTTGCTGAGGTTTCCATCCGTTGTTTAAAAAAATGAATAGAGAAATTGTGCTGGGTCTCTGTCCCGTCAGAGGTAGAACCCGATGGTTGCTGAGGTTTCCATCCGTTGTTTAAAAAAATGAATAGAGATATTGTGCTGGGTCTCTGTCCCGTCAGAGGTAGAGCCCGATGGTTGCTGAGGTTTCCATCCGTTGTTAAAAAAATGAATAGAGAAATTGTGCTGGGTCTCTGTCCCGTCAGAGGTAGAGCCCGATGGTTGCTGAGGTTTCCATCCGTTGTTAAAAAATGAATAAAAAAATTGTGTTGGGTCTCTGTTCCGTTAGAGGTAGAGCCTTATGGTTGGAGGTTTCCAACAGTAGTTAAAAAAAAATAATAATAATAAACAAATTGTGTTGCGTCTCTGTCCCGTTAGAGATAGAGTCAAGGTGACGGTTGTGGTCTCACCATGTTTTATGCTAAGTTTGAAAGAATTGTATTATTGTGGCTAATATGCATTCTTTAAGAGCGGTGCAGTAAAACTGCGTTGTTACCGTTGTAAAAAAAAAAATTACGTTACAGATTGTCCTGCAGTGCTAATGGAGAACGTACCCCTTCGAGAGCGAAGTGGTTGTTAGGAATGGCCGTGTTAGAGAACGATTGAAAGAAGTGGAAGAGATGACTAATGTTTATTGTTAGAGAACAATCGAAGGAAGTAGAAGAAATGACTAATGCTTATTTAAGAAGACCCTGGTTACCTGGCTGTGCACCGACCGGCAGTTGCAGTTTGAGTACTGCATGGTACACTTCGTTAAAATTAATAATGAAACAATATTTTCAAAAATAAAAGAGATTGGTACTAAGTGCTTAGAAACAACAATATCTTCTGAAGAAGTTCATTTAGCGACTTATGTGGCAGGCTACATAATCTTTAAATTAAAATCTAAAATAAATTGTTCAAATTGTGAAGCTTTAATAAGTACAAATAGAGATATGATTCAACCTAATGACTAATGTTTATTGTTAGAGAATGATCGAAGAAAGTAGAAAAAATGACTAATGCTTATTTAAGAAGACCCTGGTTACCTGGCTGTGCACCGACCGGCAGTTGCAGTTTGAGTACTGCATGGTACACTTCGTTATTAAACTTATTTTGTATTATCGGTTGTTATAAATTAGTTCGAAATAATACTTAATATTTATTTCGTATTAATGAGCTTTTGGCGTTATATTTTTCCCTTTATCTAACAATATATAGATCAATTGTCGCTAGGAAAATTAAAGAATTTACTACTAGAATTTACCTACTACAGAATTTACTTTTATCTGTTACTTTTTACATTATATTTAAAATTATTATAGAGAATTACGAAAGCAATTTTTAAAGTTCTATAAATCAAAAAGAACTGCTCAAAAATATATTCCTAAATCATATGGTAGATAATATTTATTTAAATTATTTGAATTGTAGTTGTAATAACTTAATTAGCTTAATAGAAAATAAAGTTTCGTCGGTTCTGTGCAACATATTTTTAAACAATTATACAAAAATTATAAATAATAATTCTGTAGAAAATGTAAGAAATATAAGAAAATTTAATGCCACTTAAAAATAAAGGTTTTTTTTTCTTATCCAGATATATGTCTAACATTTAACGTTAATCTCTTAAAACGGCTAGGCTGCTGTAGTCCGTCTTTGTCATCGTATTCTATACACCGAACCCCCACCATCACAGTACGGCCTGTAATATTGTAGGCTCCGGTTAAATGCAATATTGTATTTTAAAAATTTATCTATATTGATGTTCCAGGAGGTGAACTACCCTCATTATCTTTAAATAATAAACTGAACGACTAGTTAAGGACCTATTTTACCACCTCTTAATAAATTTATCTAACAGTTAAAAAGCGGCTCATAGCCAATGAGAGTGTTTAAAATTGCTCTAACCACCACTAGTTAATGTCTTTGTTTAATGTTAATTCTACTTCAGGTTAATAAGAATATATTGTTGATGTAAAGGTACTAACAATTTTATTGTTACCATTACCAAATAGAACTTATGGGAAAGATTATTTATTAAAAGTTTAAAAAACTCAAAATAAAAATAATTTATTTAAACAAACCACATTTAATAAATGGTTAAGTTAAATAGCTATCACTGTTCTGGTATTTTTTACACCTTTTACTACATTTTGTCGTTATTAAAATTACTTAAAAGATAACTTGTACAATACTTCACCACTCATACCCAAACCAAGTACTGTTAATCCTACAGTAGCCAAATAAATGATTTTATCTCCAACACCTCCTTTGAGGTACACAGGAACATGATCTTCAATCTAAACATGTTTAATTAAATAAAAGTAAAAATACAATTGACCATACTCTTAAATCACATATCTTACCCCAAAATGTTTTTGGGCTTGCTTTAATTGCGGGAATTTCGTAGAGGCGATTTCGTTTGAATTACGGGCAGCCGTTTGTCCGAAATGACGAACAAATCGTTGTGCTAACACAAAAGTTTTCTGAAAAAGATTTAAAGTTTAATCTGGGCAGTGATGCATTATGTAATTCTAACCTATACAAAATCATGGAAATAAGAAATTATTAAAAAAGCGCAAAGGAAAGATTACTATTTGTATTTAAATTCTTTGGGTAATTTTGAACACGAAAAATTAACAATACTTACAGCGGAATTGTTCATGGTGAATTAAATGCGAATTTTAGCCAAAAACTACTTTATCTAGGATTTGGGAAATTCCAATATGGTGGTATTCAACTTGAAGTTAGTTCCATATTAATCAATATCTTCCTTGTTTCTGATTGGTTTAAATTTAAATCAACATCGTGAATTTAGCGGTTATTCAAAATTTGAATAGTTGGTTGCCAAACTATCGGGAATTTTTTAATTATAATTTAAAATAATAAGAAATTAGGATTGATTTAAACTGTTGTCATGGCGTAAAATCAATGCTGAGAGAATATTAAATACCAAATAAATTTGTTTCTAATTTCATTGCAATATCCCAATTAGTCTTGAGATACACTTAGCAGCAGAAGTCTGCGTACAAAAAACTTCTAATACTTTAACTGAAAAAATAAGGGTCATGATCTAATGTGATAAACTTCAATTTTTTTTTATTTTGTGTATTAACTACATATAATTCTATTAACAAAATATGCATCAATAAAACAGAAATAATAGTTACAAAAAAAATTAAAATTAAAAATTCTTCAAATAATGCGTATGCAAAAATCTGCGTACAAATAAAGACGCCTTCTCGATAAAAGATAATCGGTGTCAATTATATTAGCAGAGGCTTAGAAGCTAAAAGTTAGAATGGACACGAAAGGAAAGGAAATTGAATTGGGAGAGAGAAAAATTATTGTAAAGTTATGGAAAGAGGGAAAATCTTTTCGAAAAATAGGAGAAACTGTCGGCAGGTCACACTCTTCCATTCAAAGAGTAATTAATAATTATAAAGACACTGAAGATTACCTCTCACGTCCGCGATCTGGTAGACCACCCCTTTTAACAAACCGAGAGAAGCGAAAAATTGTACAGCAGGTTAGAAAAGAACCTAGGCTGACGGCAAAAAAAATAGTAGAAAATGTACAAGAAGAATTTCATAAAACTATCAGCAAAGATACGGTGAGAAGGACGTTAAAAAAAGCTAACTATCACAGTCGCGTTGCACGAAAAAAGCCATTTGTGTCAGAGGTCAATCGTCAGAAGCGGATCGCCTTTGTAAAAAAACTCTTAGACAAGCCCATTGAATTGAATAAACAACTTGTATGGAGAAAACCTAATACTGCCCTTAATCCCGAAAATTTGAAAGCGACTGTAAAACACGGAGGTGGTGGAGTTATGGTTTGGGGGTGTATGTGCACCAAAGGGGTGGGAAGGTTGGTTTTCATAACATCGATAATGGACCATAAAATGTATATAGACATTTTAAAAGAAAATTTGAAGCCTAGCATCGAAAACTTGGGCTTGGGGCCCGAATACTTTTTTCAACAAGATAATGACCCCAAACATTGCGCCCACAACACTAAGCTTTGGCTAGTATACAATACCCCAAAGCAACTTAAAACACCTCCACAATCGCCGGACTTGAATCCCATCGAACACCTCTGGGATTTACTGGAACGCAGGATTCGGCAACACAACATAACGTCGAAGGAAACGTTAAAAAATGTTATGATTGAGGAATGGGCCAAAATCAGTTCGGACGAAACGAAGAAATTAGTGCACTCCATGCCTAATCGTTTAAGGGAGGTCATTAAACGTAAAGGTTATCCGACCTCATATTAATATAGAAACAATGATCTCATTTATGAATTTTTTATAAATACTGTCCTGACTTGTACGCAGATTTTTGCATACCCGTTATTTGTAGAATTTTTAGTTTTGATTTTTTTCTGTAACTACTGTTTCTGTTTTGTTGAAGCATATTTTGTTAATAGAATTATATGTAGTTAATATACAAAATAAAAAAAAATCAAGTTTATCACATTAGATTATGACTTATTTTTTCAATTAAAGTATTACAAGTTTTTTGTACGCAGACTTCTGCTGTTGAGTGTACACTGACAATTAGCAGCAAATGTCTGCGTACAACGAACTTTAATCTCCCTAAAATACACTCCAGCTTAACTTTAAATCAGAATAATCTTATTTTGAATTCACTCAAGTTTTATTGTCCTTTGGAAAAAATTCTCAATCAAACTCAATGGATAAAATGTTCGCGTCAAAATAAAATTATCCGATTAAGTCATGCTCTTGTGCACCTCTTGTGTATTTACTAGTGATGCGACCGAAGCCGAAAATTATTCGGTATTCGGCCTATTCGGCTCTATTTTTGCTATTCGGTATTCGGCCGAATATTAGGTTCTATTACCGAATATTCAGTTTTACATTTAGATGCCTTAAATAAATATAATTTGTTTACTTTTCTTATTTTATTAAAAGAAATAAACTCTAACACAATCGTCTTAAATAAAAATCAACATTCATATTACATGATGATTTGATCTAATTACTGATTTACTGGTAACAGAATACATGATGTATAAGACAACATGCAACATTTTCTAATGCGACTCTACAGTAAGCTATTAAAAAAATGTATTCTGCTAAGAGATAAAGTGTATTCTGCTCTTTAATATTCATAATTAATTAGAGGTAGATTATTATGTAAAAATACTAATTGTTCAACTTTATCAGGCAGTAAGCGATTTCTTCTTTCCTCGTAGATTCTACTTGCTTGAGAGAATAGTCGTTCACTGCACACTGTACTTGAAGGTGCTGATAGATATATTTCAACAAGTTGACTCATTTTTGGATATTTTAAGCTACACTTTTTCCACCAAACTAATGGATTCTCTTCCTTGCCCAAAACTTCTCCGCATAAATAAGAATCCAGCTCAAGAGCAATATCATTTTATCTTGTTCTGTCGCTATATCTAGTATATTTATTAGAAGACGCTATTTCTCTGTAACAGTCCCAGAATGTACAATGAGCTTCATCTACTGCATTTGAACATAGTTGCTGTTGTCATTACAGATGTTGTCATTAGTTTCATCATCGGTGCTATCGCTTAAATCCCTTCAAAGAGTTTCAAAAAAAAAGTTTGTCTTACTTCAGAAATATTTTCGGGTGAAAAAAATTGCAACCGATATCGAGGATCTAATAGTGTCGCTAGAAAATAGTACGCATTCTTTTCTATTTCAGCGAACCTTGTTCGTAATCCCTGCATTAAACAAATTTGCATTTGATTGACATTTCCTGAACGGGCTTCCTGCTTTGTTAAATATTTGATTAATGCTTTAATATTAGAAATCACTTCAGATATTATTGCGATGGAAGAACTTGGCATTTTTGTAACTTCTTCGAATGGCTTTAAAAGCATTAAACAATCTTCTAACAGTTGCCATTGGATCACCGACAAGTTTTCAAATTTTACCTCATTTTCCGAAATATATAATGTAACTGCCCTCTTTTGTTCAACTAATCGGACAAGCATATAGTATGTACTATTCCACCTTGTCCGAACATCTTGTGTCAGTTCATGAACAGGCAAACCTAGTTCGTGTTGATGTTTCTTCAGCTTTTCTTGGGCGTTTTCGGAGTGGTGAAAGTGTGTCACAATGCGTCTTGACGCAGTTATCATTGGAACTATATTTTCCTGAATATTTATTGCGTCGTTTATCACCAGTTGTAATGTGTGAATAAAGCAAGGGATGGGCGTGTAAGTAGATTCGTCAAGACCTTTAACTATATTTGCACCATTATCACGTAAAATAACATGAGTTCTTTCTATTGGTATATCCCAATAGGTCAGTATCCCTGATATCGCCTTTCGAATATTATCACCTGTGAGCTGTCCAGAAAAATGTTTCATTTGCAAAACACTATGTTTCTGTAGAAAATCGTTTGTTATCCAATGAACAGTTAAACTTATAAAACTTTGCATGTTGTTGTTATTTGTCCACATATCTGTAGTACACGAAATAACCACAGCTTCTGTAATTTGCACTTTAAGAACATTTTTGGTTCGGTTATAGATGTCAGGAATTACTACATCAGTAATATGTTTTCGGTTCGGAATAGTGTATTTTGGTTTTAACTTTTTGATTAGTTTGGAAAATCCAATATTTCCAACAATTGATAATGGCTGATTGTCAATAACAATCATTTCTGCAATGGCATAATGCAGTTCTTTTGCTCTTACATCATCATGATCCCATTGGGAAGAGCTTGCAAAACAATCTTTAATATTGGATTTTTTTGAACATTCTGCTCCAGACGATACTTCATGTTGTAGATTCTTAATTGGACCACTCAATTGTTTATATGATTCGGGATGCTTTCCTGAAATAAATGACGGGAGTGAGTCCTCGAATATATCTTTATATATAAAATACATTTTATTTTATTTATAAGGATCTACCTTTAATGTGGTTCATAAGTGAACTTATTGTTGCCAATTTTCCCTTGCCTCCTCTTGAAGTTAACGCATTACACAATATACATTGAGCTTTGTTTTCATTCTCCTCATCATCTTTAAAAAATAACCAAACTTTTGATTTTCTTGACGAATTCATTGTTTCTCTTCTTATTTCACTCCAACTATATCTCAATAAACCACCCTCTCAATAATCGTTTCTCGAAGACTGAACAACGCGAAGTGAACGACAAGAGGTAATGACTAGTATCTGTGAATTACCTGTTACTTGTACATTACCTGTTCTGTTACGCCTCTATTTACTACGCTGACACAGACAGAAATAAACCTAGAGGCAATGTAATATTAAAAAAGTAAAAATGCCACAATTATTTAAATAGGTTAACCCTTTGCTGCATGAATTTTCTTTTTTTTACCAAAAACAAACTCAGTTATAGTTTCTGACCTCTTTATGATGGGAAAAATAAGGAAAAAATTGCTATGTTCATAATTTTCCGGAAAATCCGAAAAATCTTTGTGTTACTTGTGAGCAACATTATGCATCAAAGGTCATGAAAAGGTTCAAAGGGGCCGAAAACTTGTGGTTGTGTATACAGTGTGGTGCGACGTGAGTGATTTTGTGTTGTGTCTATCTTCCCCCTGGTAATTCTCTGGCCTTTCAATGTTTCTTCAACAGACTCAGCTTGTACGTGATCAAAATCCTGACGACGATCTCTTAATCATCGGCCATTTCATTTTACCTAATATTGTATGGAGATCGTCTCCCGGAGGTCGTTTAGTCCCTTCTGGCGACTACGACCAACGTTCAAATGATTTTCTTACACTTTTCTCATATTGTAATTTCATGCAATTTAATACAATAATTAACTGCAATAGTAGGACTTTAGATTTGATCTTATGTAACTCACCCGCGGTGAACTCTGTGCACTCATGCGATGATTCTCTTGTTAACCTTGATACTCATCTTCCTGCTTTAGAATTTTTATATCAATCTAACCACTCACTATTTACATGCTGACTAGGAAAGTATAAAAACCGCTCTCCTTAATACGGATTGGAATGTTTTGTTTTTTGGTATTAGTGTCAATCTTTGTGTTGACAAATTTCACGGCCAGTTGAACTGAATTTTTAATGATTATGTCCCGCGTTTTCCGTTTAGTAAACACCGCTACCCTAGTTGGTATTCTAATTCCACAATTAAAGTCATTAAAGAAAAATTAAAATCTCATAAAAAATGGAAAAGATGGGGTAATCACGCGGATTTTCTTTCCTTCAAAGTGCTACGTAGCAGGTCTAAAGCATTGATCTCGAATGACTACAAATCCTATTTAATCAACATACACTCCACTTTGCTCGATTTGTCCTCACAACTGTGATCCTATGCTAAACATAAAAAATGTTGTTCTTACAGTTTTCCGGCTTGTATGGATCACGATAGCAATTTGGCAGACGGTGGTCAGCAAATATCGAAACTATTCGCCTTTTTCTTTAGTTCGGCATTCATTGACGGTAGACTCCAACAACTCTCACGTTCTACCAGTTTCTACCAGTTCTCCAGTTTCCAGACATGGTTCTCAATCGAAGATGTAGCACAGAGCCTCATTAGCATTGATAAAAAGATGAGTTCGGGTCCTGACGGGTTGTCAGGTATTTTCCTAAAGACATCCGAACTAGCTGAACCCCTCTTCATAATCTTTAGTCGATCATTGGCACAATCAGTATTTCCATTAGAGTGGAAAAAAGTATTTGTACCTCCCATCTATAGGAGTGGAAATAGAAAATGTGTTTCAAATTACCGTCCAATTTCTATTCTCTCCATGTTATCTAAGGTTTTAGAAAAAATTGTTTATGATAAAATATACCGTTCAATTCAACCTTTTCTTATCCAGCAGCAACATGGTTTATCCGTCGTCGATCTGTGGAATCCAATCTCGTATAGTCTGTACCACGAGAAGTGGAGATAACTCATCGCCTAACAGTGTCACGTCAACGCGCGAACATAATATTTGTAACGTACGCGCAAAATTCTTGCGGAAATCGATGAGTCTCATTCACTTCTCGTGGTACAGACTATATAATATGTAAACTACATTCAAGCTTGCCTGAATGAAAATCATCAGGTCGACGCGGTTTACACCGATTTCAGTAAGGCCTTTGACAGGTTGCATCATGAGGTACTACTGACTAAATTACATAGATTTGACTTGTCTGATAGGTTATGAATGTGGTTAGCATCTTATATATCTGATAGGTGCCATGCTGTAAAAATTAATAATTACTTATCTAACTTTTTTCAAGTCACCTCAGGAGTACCACAGGGTAGTCACTTGGGTCCGGTTCTAATTGTGGCTTATATAAATGACATCTATGACTGCTTTCACCATAATATTTTTTTGCTATATGCAGATGATTGTAAAATATTTTCCAAAATTGAATCTTCTTCTGATTGCGATAATCTTCAAATGGATTTAAACCGTTTACAAACCCATTGTATTAATAATTATCTCTTTATAAACTATGGTAATTGCCGTCAAATAACTTTCCCCAGAAAAGAGATCTGGGCTTAGTGCTAGATTCTAAGCTATTATTCTTCTCATGTAGAAGAACTAATTAGCAGGGCAAACAGAAACCAGGGTTTTATTATTAGGTTGTCAAAATCATTTACCAATCTACAGTGTATCAAATCTTTGTACATGGCTTATGTGAACAGCATTCTTAATTTTGCTTCAGTTGTTTGGAATCCTGCATATGCTGTGTATTGATCACATTGAGGCCTTGCAGGTCAGATTTGTGAGATATCTGGCTTACAAATTCGCATAGCCTCATTGCTCCTACGGGTAGAGATATTAGAGGTATTTGGTTTACGTACACTGCGTGGACGTCGAACTGCTACTGATTTGATGTTTTTGTTCAGGCTAACGAACGGCTTCGTCGACTCGCCAGAGCTTTTGAGACACATTCCTTTTTTAATTCCCAGTTACCCCATTCAAGATTAATGTCTTTTCCGGTTGTCTGCTTCTACTACTAATTGTTATTACAACTCACCGCGATTGACGCACTGTTATAATCGTCATTGCTCAACGTGAGACATTTTTAATTCTTCGTTGACGACTTTCCGCAAGAGTGTATTAAGTTTGACTATATGTTATTGAATCATCGTGATGATTCAACATGATTGAATTATCGTGATCAATCTGGCTTGTATTATTAACTGAGAACACTACTTTTCATTTTACTTTATTTAGAGTTTGTTACTTTTTTTTACTGTTACCAGATTTTTATGTGGAATTGATTGATTGTTAATTCACTGATTTCGTTTATGTTGTCACTGAATATATTCTGTTAGAGGATACTATTGTGGGGGAAACCCTGTTTGTATCCCGGACAAATAAATCATATAAATTATAAATACGTGAGACTTCTTTGGAGAGAAGTGGAAACTTTCCCACACTGTCGAGCGCTTACGTTTTTCCGACAATTTGTAACTTGTTTTTAATACATTGCCGATCCGGTTTCAGAATTGTTCAGAATCAACGTGTTATTACGTTAGCACCGCCTGTTATCCAGGCAGCTGAGCTGAAGAACTAAAGGTAGCAGGATGTAATAGCGATTAGCGGTTTTCTAATATTTGGGTTATCCTTTAGGGTAACGGGTATTATTTCGGGTTTCGGGTAATCTTTGGGTATCGGGTACTAGGCAAAGGTAACCGGATTCGCAATCATTTTGTTGATATCACTAGTATTTACCCTAGGCCAGGGTAAATATCCAATTTATAAGTACCTACCCACCGGAGATTTACCAGTCGCCCATCATTGTTAGACCACATTTAATACAATTACAAAATAATTGTTTCAACTTTAAAAAATAAAACAAACAAAATAAGCATGAATAATAATATATTAAACAAAAATGAAATAAGTATAATGTATTAGGAATGACAGGTTAATCTAAATAAACGCAATACTACCATTTTAAACAGCCCTCTTGCTCCTCAAAAGAATCTTTGAATCCATTCTATCAACCCTTCCCATACAATGAAGCATTTGATTTTTAAAGTCTTTTGGATGAAATGAAGGAACTTTAGAAGATCCCACATTCTGTTTTCCCTTCTTCTTAACAATATCCATCTTATTACTAACGCGTTCTTCAGGAGAAATCGCATTCATCTCCCAAGAATCAGTACTAATAGTAGGAACAACTCGTCTAGATCTTGTCGAGGTCTTATAACTACGATTGGGTACAAGTTCTTTGTGAGAAGTGGGTATCGTCTCCCACGATTCATTTTTAATGTTTGCGTAAGGAAACATGATATTTTTAGATTTGCCTTTATTGGCAGCTTTGGATAAAACAGCTTGATGTTTTCGTGAAATTTCGGATAAAGACGGAACAACTTTATCCGGACGAACCGACCAACCATCGCATGATTCGATTTTTTGATGTTTTCTTTTAGGTTCATCCTCGATCGGTTTTTTTATATCGCGCTGCCTTTTTTCAACTGGTTTTACTTTATCATCATTTTTATTTAAAGCTGTTTTGCTTCTAGTTTGTTTTGGGGTTTTTTGTTTGCTTTCTACGTCTTTTTTAATTTTTTGTTTATTTTCATTCACAGATACCGTTTCGGTTTCGATCTTAGCTTCATTTTTATTGATTTGTTTTAATTTCTTTTCCTTTTTCGGCTTCAATTTATCTTTGGCAATTTCTTCATTATCTTCATTTTCTTTATTTGTTTTAGCTTTACTTTTTAATTTCTTTTGTTTCTGGGGAGATTCGCTATTTTTCTTAGGACATAGAATATCAATATTAAATTCATCTTCTTTTTTCCCAATATTTTTCTTACTAGGACTTAGTTTTGTTGATGAGCCAATATGTTCTTCAAAATCATCTTCACCTCGACTAGACTTAGATGGAATTAATGAAATTGGTTCAACACAAAGTTCATCGTCATCACTTTCAGTAACTTTTCTTATTTTTTCAGGTGACATAGTCTTATCAACATTGGCTGGTTCCATCGATTTTCTTTTATTACTCACAAATACATCATCGTTTGGTTCTTCTTCATACCCCAAGGAAACGTTTAATGATATATTACCCGTCAAATCATTGCTGTTTTTAATTCCAGTACAGAACATTTCAACAACTTTCGATATTCTTTCAGAAAGATTTCCATGTTCGGCTTCGTGGAGTGAAATATTTTCTTGAATACAAATTGATGATTTTCGCAAAGAATTTCTTCGCGAAGACGAAGTATTCAATGACGCGTTAATATCGGTTTTATCAGCAGTAACAGAGTCTGCCGGTTCATTGTCGCTTTCACTATCATCGACGCAAATTGTAGGAATCTCCTCTTTATCTTTATCTTCAGCGGACTTATCGGACGTTTTTTCTTCAACTGGAACAAGTTCAGGTTCAGCTTCTTCGCTACTTGAATCATCATTTTTAACAATTCGCGAATATTTTTTATCAACATCTCCTTTCTGTTTTTTTTCTTTCTTTTTAGGGCTATCATCGTTAAGATAGTCCTCATTTCCAGATAGTAATTCGTTGTTTTCTTCGTCATCATCAATAAATGAATCATTCCCATAACAATCACCTTCTTCATCGGTTTCACTTTCCGTTGATGTTGTATTTATTGATTCACCATCATCTGGTATATCATTACTATTATCAAAAGCATCGATTTCTTCATCATCTACTTCTTCCGCCATATCATCAATGAATTCATTATTTGGTTCTTCTTCATCATTCTCGGCATCATCCTCTTCTGAATTCTCATCATTGGATGTTTCAACGTCTTTATCCTCTGTTTCATTATTTTTATTATCTGTTTCCACATCATCGTCATCATCAAGTGTTTCTACATTAATATCTTCTGCTTCCTCATCTGAATCGTCTTTGTTATCATCAGAAACTAATTTATTTTGAATAGATTTGCCCAAATTAACATCTTCATCCGTATTTTCTTTATCATCGCAAATTGATTTTTTATTTTCCATAGATTTACGCTTTATTTCTGATTTTCTACTTTCCTGGACAGATTTTTCCAATGAGCTTTTATCTTTATCGATGTTTTTATCGCCATCCGCCATCATCTCTAAATTAGTATCTTCTTGAACTTGCTTCAATGAAGATCTTCTTTTCTTGGTATCACTAACTGATTCATTATGGGTTAAATTACCTTCATCAATTGATTCTAATTTATTCTTATTTTCTGGGGCAATTTTAATTTCGACGGACTTTCTTGAAGAATTTTCTTGAATCGGTTTCAATGAAGACCTTCTAGGTTTGTTCAAACCATGAGTAAAATCTTTCATAAACTGGCTGATTTCAGCTAATTCGCTTTCATCAATTTCTGAACTTAACAGAGATTCTTGACTAGAACTTTTCAAGGATGCTATTGATTTATTCGGCTGTTTCTCTGGTAAATTATCATTCTTAGAAGCTTCATCAGTCGATTTTGATGCAAGAACAACATCTTTGCTAGATGTATTTTCATCATTTTTCGATATATCTGATTTTTCATCATCTTGTGAAAAACTTTTGTCTATGTTTGGAGATTTATTAAGAGATTTTTCACATTCTGACTCGAAAACGTCATCTTGGGATAAATTTCCATCAGTTTTTGTAGCTTCGTTATCTGATATTTCACTTTGTGATGTAAAAACATCATCTTGTGACACATTAACATCTTTTATCCCGATTTCACTATTTGATACTTCACTTTGTGATACGAAAACATAATCTTGTGACATAGTTACACCTTTTTTCCCAGTTTCTTGATCTGATATTTCACATTGAGATTGAGATACATTTCCATCGGTTTTTGTAGTTTCGTTATCTGATACTTCACTTTGTGATACAAAAACATAATCTTGCGACAAAGTTGCATGTTTTTTCCCGGTTTGATTATCTGTTATTTCAGTTACATCATTTTTCGCGGTTTTTTTATCTGATATTTCACTTTGCGATACAGAAACATCATCTTGTGTTACAGTTACATCTTTTTTCGCAGTTTCATCATCTGATTTTTCACTTTGTGGCGCAAAAACATCATCTTCAACATTTTTATCAGTCTCCATAGTATCATTAATAGATTTTTCATTTTCAGACGCAAAAAGGTCTTGAGAATTCCTAGTTTCGGTCGGTTCACCTTTTTCATTATCTTTTTCAATGTTGGCTTCTTTTAATGGTTGAAAATCATTTTCTGTTACTATTATTTCCTCGTTACTGCTGTTAATTGCATCATTAAACGCTTTCTTTTGCTGATTTATATTTTCTAATCTCTTTGATTCCACTTCCTCTACAACCATTTCTTCTTGATCCTTTTCAATTTCGACTTTTTCAGTTTCATCTTTTTGTATTGAATCTGATAAAGATTCGTTATTTGTTGACTTATCAGTTTCAGGCGTTTCAATATCATCAACATTTATTATTGACATATCCTCTAATTTTTTGGATTGAGGCGTTTTAACGCCTAAAATTTCTTTAGATTGTAAAGGTGGTTTCATAGGAGTTATTAAGTCAATTACTTCTGTTGGGGTTAAATTCAAGTGCTTAAACGACTTTTTAACATCACGTTCATCTTGAGATTTATCCATTTCTTCTGTTTGATTTAACGATTTTTCATTCGGCGTAACCAAAGGCGATTTAATAATTTCTTTTATCTTGGATCTTGTTATTGGAGATTTATTAATATCTTTAGGGGTTTTTGTTTCAAGATCTACAGTCGATTTATTAATATCAGTTTCCAAAACATTAATTGTACTTTTAATCGGTGTCCTTTTTGGAGAATTTTTAGATATATTATCTGATATCGGAAGACTTTCTTTGGCTTTATTTTCACCATTACTTTCAGAATCAAAAGCTGGGCTAACAGATTTAAATCTTTTACGAATACTACCGCTATCGTCAGATTTATTACCGCCCTCAGATTTTCGTTTTGTTATACTTGGAGATGAATTAGATTTGTTGGCACTAGATTCCGATGCTGATTTATTTAATGTTTCTTTAACGGTAATATTTTCTTTATCGGAAGACCCGCTGTTATCAAGTTTCTCTTTTATTTCTTCATGGGTATCATCCTTAAGTTGTAAATTTAAATTTGATACCTCAATATCGGCTTCATCGGCTACGTCTTGGTTATCGTTATTCTCGGGAACTTGAACCCCTAAAAATTCGATGGAATTTTCCTCGACGATTAAATCTCCTTCTTCAATTACAACATCAACAGTCGTTTCTTTGATACGCTTTACGATTACGACTGGCGATAGGCTTGTCATTTTATCTAACACTTCTTCTTTATTAACCTGGTTAGATGTTTTTGTTTCTTGCTCTTCAGTTGCGTTTTCGGATATTGTCTCCATATTGGTAGTCTTTGCTTCTCCTTTTTCTTCAACCACTTTTTCTAATGTTGGTTCGATTGAAGATGATCGTTTTCTGGTCGTTCTTCTTTGCGGTTTCGGAACTTCAGTTGTTTCCTCAATTTTTTCTAATTGCGGAGGTTTATCGCTGCTTATCGAACTTCGACGTGTTACACGACGTGTTGTGGGTTCCACGGATGTTGAAGGGGGATTACTTTCATCATCTGTACCAGATCTTGAAACTAAAAAAAAAAAACACACAATTTTAATTTATAGTTTTTTCTGAGACATTCTTTATCAAAAATATTTCATAGTCATTCAATGCAAAGAATTTAATCTTTTTACTGCTGGATTTCGATTTAACTCAAATTCCAGTGAAGTATCAAATTATTTTATTATTCACTATTTTACTTTTTACCAATATTATATGAAAGGTGCTTTCCAGTGAAAGAATCGGTATCTAGGGCTTTCTGCATAGCTTAAAATGTCTTGTATAGACTGCACTTTTGTGAAAACTAATCGTGTGCGATCTTTTTACACTTCAACACACCATATAAAGAGGAGAGTGTAGGAGGAACAGAGAAGGTGGGGTTAATCAGATAACTACTCCCTCTAACGTGTAAATCGACTATAAGCAGGATTTCGCTTGGCAAATAGAAATAATTTAAACAAATGCTCTATTTATGCGTATCATATTGCAAGAGATAAATTTCCGTCATACTTTAAGTTTCATTTTAAGCTATTTTACCGAGTTCGAGTATTTTGGGATTTGAACTATTTCATTAATGGGCGATGTATGATATTATGGAAGTAATGTTAATGATACAGGCATGTTTTATAACGTAACAAAATAATTATTCCGTTGTTTTACTCAACTTTTCTGCGGAATGCCTTCATAATATTAGCCAGGCAGAGTAAACAATTAAATGACTGAGCTCACGAATTTAATAAAACAATACATATTCACACCTCAAAAACCCAGCAAGTTTTAGTCAAATTCATCAACCGGCAATGGTGTTTTATTTGAAGTCATATTAAACTTATTGTTTAAAGCGAGTTAAACCAATGCATAGTGCAAAAGCGATTAAAATTATGAGAAACATTCATATCGTAAATTTAATTCAATCGTAATCAGAAGTGGTCTTTTTGAATACCATCCATGATTTTTTACTGGTGAGAATCCATAGATTATCCATAAATCTAAGCCATAAACTTAAAGTATTCTTAAAAAAAAACGTTTTCAATCCTCTAACTCAGCGTTTTGCAACCTTTGCGGAACTCTTCGATTTTTGCGAAGCGGAAGTCCGACTCCGGATTCCGTTATTACTTTTTCAAAATGATGCCTTTCTAATTTTTGTAGAGCGATTTAAACGAATTATAAATGAAAGAGAAACACCAACAAGCCATGTGGGGAGAGGAGCGTTGCGTTCAATCCGAATATAATCGAAAACATGGTGCTAATGTGCGCTTCAGACTATATGTGGCATTGTGTATGTAGATTTAATCAACAACCCATTTGATCGGCACCAAGAACACTACTTGGTCAAGTCCTCCTGTAAGCTATTACAATCATTCCCGATTCAATTGTTCTGAAAAGCTTTAGATCGTCGGCATACATTAATATTGAATTTTTGAACAAATTTGCCAAATCATTCATAAACATCGTTAACAGTAAAGGTCCTAAACATGAATTGATTGGCATACCACTCATGACCATTATTTGCTTCGACCCGATTCCGAACATCTCCTCAAATTGTGTTCGATTTGAGAGATACGATTTCAGAAAAAATGAAAGTCCTAAATCACAACCAAACTTCTTAATTTTTCGAAACAGCATATTACGGTCGAGTTGATCGAATGCGCGTGAAAAATCAGTGTGAATAACGTCCGTTTGCAAACGGCAATCCAAGGCATCATAAACGATTCGTGTGAAAACTATTAAATTGGGTGTAGTGGAATGGAATTTGCAGAATTTGCAGAATCCGAAGATTTCAAAGGTGATTGCATTAACAAAACTCTTGGAATTCAGTATAACATTCCCTGGCAAATTGTGACAACTAGTAAACTGAGAGGCAGATCTACAATGTCTTTGGTAACGGTCAGTATAGTATCACCATCGGATAATGTAATGGTAAGGTAATGCTTTTTACGTGATGAATTTACAAACGACCAAAACTTCACTGGATAGGCATTTACATTTCTCTGCACAGTAGCGACATACGTTTGACGATCCAGGCGGAGACGCAATTTACATTCACGTCTATATCGAGAGTACATTCACCAGTGAAACTGTATTAAACCATGTTGGACGTTTAAATTCAATTGTCCTGCCACGTTTCTTAGGGATGTACTCATGCAGTAGCTCATACAGAATTCTGCAAAAATGAAATTATTTTTTTTGTTTATTAAAAAAGTCCCTCCAACCAATCCTTGAAATTACTGAATACAACCCAGCTAAGTTAGCTCATCGAAATGCATAGTCATAATCTTGATGAATTTGATAAAGACCTACATCCTCAGAAGGAATTGTAAGTGCAGGATGATTAGAGTCGCTGTTGACAAGTTAAAATCCGGGCTTAAATACGTCTAGCTGTACATCTGAAGAAACGAATACCAAATCGAGTATGTTGTTCATATTATTTGTGACATGATTAAATTGATCTAGATTGTTGTAACTCGCGAAGTTATCGAGTAAATAACTAAAATCACAGCAGAGATTGCGGTATTTTGAGATATTAAAATCACAAAGAAAAACAGTTCCAAACGACAAATCAAGAGCAGTTTCCAGATAAGACAGGAGAAGCTTATAGTACCCAAGTGGATTAGCGGTTGGTATATAACAAAGAACTAATTTTAAACAGTAACCAGAAGTTATAAAGCGAATCTGGGCAGAAACAAGATCAATTGCATCGACTAGACAAGATAGGTCAAGACATAACACATCGGATCAATCCTTGAGTCAATCGCCAGCAATGTGGTGTATTGCTGGCGGTTTTTCTGACTGCTTGCTGATTTGCTTATGACTGGCATGCTATTCACATACTTGATGTAGATATGATATCATTCTCTCCGCGCTCGGTACGTCTATCAAACTTAGCACGAACATTTTTATTAGATTTTCTTGGTTGACTGGAACCAATGGATAAAAAATTTATTATGAAATAAAATATGCACCTGATTAAGCACACATCAGGTTACCACCAGTGCAAATTTGATTTATTTTTGGCCAATAGGTTTTGAGAAAAAATATCGTAAAGTCGAGCATCTGCGCATATCGAACAAAATCGGGTACAGTTTTCATTATGCCTATGATAATTATTACAGGAGCGGGTGAAAAAAATTGAAATTACCCACATTATAAAGAATTAAATTACGCGTCAAACAAAGCTAGCCTCATTTTTTTCTGTGAAGTAGTTTTTTTGTTATTCGCCTTCAAAGTGAGGGATAAAATCTTTTGAATCCGATATTAGTGTATCATTTGAAACACCACATTAAAATCTACATTAGCACAAGATAGCGTTGATCCATTTTTGACGAAAAAAGAAGGCATAAAAGAATTGATACCTTACCATAACAATGTACGAAAATAATATGTGTTTCCAGCAGATACATGCTTAAAATTGCTTGCCTTCTGTTTAAAGATCCATATCTCTGCAACTATTCAATGAAAAAATGTGCAGTAAACTTTATTATAATAAGTGATCATTCTTGCTGTACTGACATGAATTTGAAAATTTTTGGCTCCTCAGCTCTTTTTTTATAGCGAATTAAACATAAAGAAACAGCTGATTTTTGAGATTTCCGTGTATGCCGTCACTTTATGAATATTTTTATCAAAAAGTATAAGACGAAAAAATTTGGCATTTCCACAGATGATAGTGTAACATGTTCTGAACCGGAGGTATTGGAGGTTTTCGTCTTATAGCTTTTGATAAAAAAATTCATAAAGTGACGGCATGTACGGATTTTTATCCGATTTTTAGCTGTATCTGGATACATGCGCGCCTAACGGAGGGTTAAAGAGATTTAAAAACAAAAATGTCGAATTAAAACATTCTATTTTCATTGTAATAATTTCATTTCGTTGGGGTTTGAAAATTTGGTATGAACCGCGCTTTAATTGAAATAAATAATACCATAATCGTTTATGTTTACTTTCAAAACAAGCATACATAAAAAAATTTAATCTTGAATTTACCCCACTGTTTTATTTGAGAGTCAATATATTTAAAAGTCAGTGGAAGTAAATTAAGTTTATATACCATCTTATGGGTAATACTTCAGGTTACAAAATTACAAAAAAGAATTGTAATAATTCATGATGAACCGTACTAGAAAATTTAAATAGAAATTATGATGTTATTTTTTTTGTTTAAAAACAATATATGTAAAACGTAATGATCTAAATAGGCGTACCTATACATACATATTAATTGCATTATTCATACTGTTAAAGGTATAGATTATCACTATATTCAATCAGTATATGTATATTTAATACACTTTAAATATTGTAATACAATACAGCATGCCCATTATGTATGGAATATAGCATATATCTTCGTAAACATCGACTTTATAAAAATACTTTTTATATAAACGTTATTCGGTATTTTAAATGCTAACATTTAACAGAACATAACAGAAAACAAATGAGTAGTGAATGTCATATTTTTTTAAATAGCAGATTTTTTCTCTTTACTTCTATTAAATTCTGTAATAATTAGTTTTATTTCATTTAATTGTATTCTATTATTAGATCAGTCAATTTTGTTTCAACTTACAAGTTATAAGTGAAAACTCATAACAAGTTATAAGTTTATCAAAACAAACCATTCTAATAGAAAAAGAATGTATATACCATGTGCCAGTCATGCAGTGAGCCACATATTGAATTATATACATACCATAAAAATGACCAATTTTTGTATTTTTTCTACCTAAATTTGATAAATTGACAATTGTGGTGCTTTTACGAAAACTACTCAAATAAAAATATGTAACTGCTCTGCATTACTAATTATTTCTGGATGTACTAATGAATGAATTGAATAATTTCTATGACAAGCAATTTAGGATAAAACACAAAATAAAAGAAGTCATATTAAGCATGGCGATAATTAATAAAACATCTTTAACAAAAATAAAAAAAAATGAAAATCATAAGTTTGATAATGTTCCTGTCTCGATTCAAATTATGTTATAAAACGTATTGTCAACATAAACAAACACATTAATAGTGTTTTGATGAATTACTAGCAAAAAGAAACCCAGAATAAAAGCACTTTAAAAGTAGTACATAGTTGTCTAATTAAGATAGATTGAATTTAATCAAAAATATAAATAACTATGAAGTTTAAAACAATATTATAATATCTCCTCCATGAATACTTAGAGTGCTTCCTCTGAGTTCGCAATTAATCAGTTCTTCTCTTTGTAATGCAGTATAACGAAATGTAATGAACAATACAATAATCAGTATTGTTAAATACCTGGGTATTCATTTTCAAGGGAATAACCATGGGGATATTTAACATATATATTATTTAACATATACCTGGGGATATTTACCCAAGATGAGTATTTTGAGGTAATTATAAAATTTCTTTGTGTCTACAGATGCAGGGGTAAACCTAAATCTATCTAGTACTAGGTCTACTGTTAGTTCTAATTTTAATTGCCATTCAGTACTTGATTGTTGTAAATTTTTTTGAAACTGATGCTAAACCTAGGTACTTTTAGCATTTTTATACTTATCTTTACTAACTACACAAACCGATACATTTATTTGTTTGTGAATAAATTAATACATTCAAATTAAAAAATATATTCATGTATATAACTTTTATATTTATATGTTTGGATATTTACCCTAGGCCATGATAAGTACCTACAATAATCTTAACATTATTGGTAGTGGTAGTTAAGCCATTCTAACAGAAAAAAACTATTCCCATACATAGTGCCAGTCATGGAGTAAGCCAGATATTACATTATTATACCTTAAAATAACCAATATTTGTATTCTGTCCATTAAATTTTTGAAATTGACGACTATGTGGCGCTTTGTTTAATTTAGAGAAGTCAATAACATAAAACCAAAATAATATACAGTAAAACTCCGCTAATTCGAACACTCCCAAATTCAAATTCTCTTGTATGTAATCTGAATTTGTGGAAGATTCGCCAATCAGAATTAGCAGATTGTTCGTTCTCTCTGTAGTACAAGGCAATTTTCCAAAACATGAAGAGGCATTTCTATTAAAATGTTGAGTTTATCCTTCCCAATGTTCGCCAATCCTTGCAATTTATTAGCAAAATTCTAGAGAAATATATTAGGATAATCAGATGTGGAAGAGAAACCTGATGAGTGACCTGATTATTGTGTATTCTATCTTTATTTTATGTTCTGTTCTTTATTATAATTTTGTTAATTGTACTGTGGATGCTTCCCTGGGGGTTCACTCTGCTTGCATCCCTTGAAGTAAATAAATAAATATTATTATTAACATCTACGGGATTATTAACATGGTTATGGCTATTTTATTATAGTATATGGGTTTATCTATAAGATAAATTTAACTTAAAGATGGTAGTAATATACCTTAGTATAATCAATCTCTAAATACGTATTTATAAGTCTTATAAGACTTTTTGACAATATCTAAATATGACTTGATTAGCAAAGCTTTACTGTAATTCTTTTTTTTTAATTAACAAAAATTACTCTTCTGCACTACTAATTACTTGTAGATGTATTGATGAGAGGGCAGAGAAATGAAAATCCGCATGTTTATTAAATAATTTAAATGAAGACAAAAAATAAAATAAAAGAAATCATATTAACTATTGGTACACTTAATAAAGCATTGTTAATAGAAGTAATATGGAAATCATAACTTTGAACTCAATAACCAACATCAATTTGTTAACAAACAAATTAACATGGAGTAATGATCAATTATTACAAAAAAAAAACTTTGCAATCCAAAAGAAAAGCACTTTTAAATTAGCATATAGTAATCGATTTAAGATAAATTGAATTTAATCAAAAATATAAACTATGATGGTAAGGACAATATTACAATTCCTCATCCATGAATCAATCAGCTCCTTGTAACGTAAAAAATACTCTGTTTGGCAATTATTCCAAAAATTAACATTCCCTCTTTCCTATTACATCTTATCTTATTTGTTATAATTACTTATATTTCGCCAAATTGTAATTCTATTTTTAGAAATATTGTTTTCGTTAGCGTAAATATATTGTAAAAAGTTCGGTGGTTCTAATTTACCTACTATATCGTCAGTTATAAGTTTATCACACATATCATAATATAAATAATAAGGAACTCCACATCTTTTTTGTTTGTATTGAAAAAGTTGACTAAAAATATATACATACAGTATTGGAAAAAAGTAGAGCAACTTTTAATTTTTGTAAATTAAATTTTAAATTAATACTTTTCCTTAGGGTTTACATTACTATGGTAGTCTATATTATATAGCATTTATGTAGTGAAAAATAAAACTATAAAACTTGGGTTGGAAAAAAGTAAAACAACTTTGCTAAAAAATACAAAAGTATGGCAAATAAGAACTGGTTTTTGATAAGATACATTCGTTAGGACCGGTCCTAAACATGCCTTTTTTGATTTTAAAAACCATGTTAAACAATGTGATATCGCTCGCAAATTCTCTTTACACAAATGTGTAGTATCGCGAATTATTAAACAATATCATGAGACGGGGCTTGTAGACTTGAAGGAAAAGTCTGGACGACCCAGAAAAACCAATGAATTTCTTTAAAATTGACTTTTAAGCACATGCAGCGAACATTAAAACATGGTGGTGGTTTTGTGATGGTTTGGGGATGTTTCTTCAGTTTTGGTGTAGGCCCTATACATCATATTATGGGAATAATGGACAGATTTATGTACCGTGATATATTAAGAAACGTTATGGAACCTTATGTTGATGACAAGCTGCTAGGCATCCTTTTATAAATTTCAACAGGATAACGATCCGAAACACACATCTAAAGTCGTAAAGGAATGGTTTGAACAAAATAAAGTAAATTTGATGACTTGGCCGTTATTATCATGGTCACCAGACTCGTTGAAAGGGTTTCTATAAGTACTACTTTTGCAACAAAATGACACCATTTACCAACTCTGCTTGTCCTCAGTGGAGTCCTAGTATACACCAAGACACCTTGCCACACATAATCAGTGGGGGGAGGGGGGTAAATCATATTATTCTGTTGCAAATGTTTTGTTCCCCACTAATAACTAATTTTTGTGGTAACAGAGTAGAGAAAATGAGAGTTGCTATAGGGTCTACATATCACCATTATAGTTCCATAGATGAACAACCACAACATAATACCAAACAACCGGCACAGAGTCGAGGTGTGCCTGACAGTTTCGCTAATAACAAACTCTCTTCTTATAAACAGGATTATAATCCACTACCTCAATATGTTTTGGACACTATTGACCCAATATACCAGGATCTTATCAAAGAGTTATTATCAAGATATGTTGGTGGTTTCAATCAAAATAACAATGAGAGTTACAACCAACTAATTTGGAAAATATCTCCTAATATAATTCCAAGTGGATTGAAGACAGTTGAACTTGTGCATAGTTCTGCCTGCGTTTTCAACGAAGATTCAGAAGCTTTACTGCAACTGCTGGCGCGCATAAGGATGATGCTGGACCTAATGCTCACATATATGTGGCGACAGAAGATGAAATTCGCATCGAAACATCAGAGCATCGCGCGCAAGAGGCCTCTAGAGAAGGAAGAATGCTCCGTCGACAGCAACAGCTGGATATTTTGGAAGCTTAAACCTCTTTAGAAGCTCTAATATATGACGCTGGAATAGATTACCAAGACGTAAGATAGCAAAAACATCTTATTTAAGTGCAAATCTCTCTTGAAACTTTAAACGCGATTATCTCAAAACTGCATTTTCATAAACGGTGACCAACATATCTTGAGAACAAATGTATCGATCTATTTCCAATTTTGCACGTTTATTTAACATATAATAAGCTAGTGCTTGAACGAAGGAATTTGATTTGCGATGCATACTTTTCTTTTTATTAACAGAAAACGACCGCTATTTCATTGAATATCGAGATTTTCACTTGAACGTCCGCCATTTCGTCAAAAATGAATATTTTGGAAAACCCTTCGCACTGGATGTATTCAAATATAACACAATTATTTTTTCATTTTAATGTCAGATGATCTATGTTAGAGCAGCCGTGGTCACCGCAAATCCCATTTTTCAAACTGGCCTTCACAAGAATGGCCTTTACTTGTATACTTATTCATATTTTTCTTCACAACAATTCTATTATATTTCTGAAAATACATTTATTCGCATACACAAACCCGATTATTAAGAAGTTTTAAACATTACGCAAAAAAAAAATTTGAAAAATCACTTTTTTCCTGGCGTTTTAACTAGCCATGACCCCTTATTTTTGCTTTTTATTCAATTTAACTGTTATTTACCTACACATTGTTAAGTTGTTCTATTTTTTTCCAACTCAACTTTTGCAAATCTGTTTAATTTCTACAAAAATATCTTTGTAGCTATCTTTGTCAAATTTAGGCTAAACACAATTACTACATAATACACATTGCCATAGTAATACAAATCCTCATGAAGATCATAAACTTAAAATTTAATATAGAAAAATTAAAAGTTGCTCTACTTTTTCCAATACTATTTGTAAATAAATTGAATAAATTAGGTATTAACCCTTCCTCTGTAAACGATTTTTTAGCACTTTCCTTCTGTAAACATGGGTCTTTCAAGTTGAGCCGATTTTTTATGGCGTTATGCATTAAAAAAAATGAAAAAATTGATTAAATTCATTATTGTAATCTTGTGAGTTCATATTCTATCTCATATTACCTTCTTTTTAAGTGGGGTCCACAAAATGTGTATCAACTTATTAATAAATTTTTTACTTAACAGTTTAGGTCGGACACAAAATATCCAGGCTTACAGACGAAGGGTAAAAATTATGGATAAGTTTGATTTAATCCAACTCAATTGGTATAAAATTAGTTTAGATATTGCAAAATTATCATTAGAATTGATAGCATAAATAATTAAAAATAAAAATGTTATTATCAGGTTGAGTTAATTAGAATGATTGAACTTTTTTAAATTTTAATGTTGGTAACTATTTCAGAGACAACAAGGAGATATTGCCGTAGACTCTTCACCAATTTGGATGAATCTTTTTGTAGTGAATCTGTATTGAATATGTCAGTTTTACTAGAGCTTCTGATCCAATGGTCCTTCTAAGAGACAATATTGAGTTTCATGATCCTGGTATAGTTCGGTGAATAATCGCCAAGCTTACATTTTTACATTTGTAGGATTGATCCTCAAATTCCAACTTTTTTTTCCGATTTATTTTACTATTTTAATTGTATGTTTTTATAGTTTATATATATTTTAGTTGATCAATAATAAAATGCAAAGTTATAGTATTATTTTATCTTTTAATTTAGTAAATACAAAGGATTTTCATTACGAAGGAAATAAATGATTCTGCATGTGCAGATTTACAACATGTGGTGTATGTAATAAACATACAATTTATGTAAATATCCATGTCTATGCATACTGTTAGCTTTATCAAAAAAATAGATGAAACATTTTTGTATTACAATATTTTAAGTTGTTTAATTGATTAATAACCATTGAAGATAATGTTAATTACAAGCATAAAAAATATATATGTATAAATTTTAAAAATATTTAATACAATAGCAAAATAAGTTAAGATAAAAAAAGCTTGAATTTGAGGATCAATCCTAGGAATTCAGATCGTAAGGTTAGCGATTATTCATGGAACTATACCCGGTTCTTGAAAATCAATTTTTCTTTGCGATATATAAAATTAATTTTAAATACCCTTCAACTTTAAAAATAAATATTGTCTCTTAGAAGGGCCATTGGATCAAAAGCTCTGGTAAAACTGATACATATTCATTATTATTACAGATTCATTACAAAAAGTTTATCCAAATTGGTGAAGAGTCAACTGCGATGTCTCCTTGTAAAATAGTGTAATACTTCAAAATAACTTTATAAAGAGGATGATACATTTTAAATAAGATTTAAAAGAATTAAATTGCATTGAAAAACAAATAAGATATAGATTGAATGGAAATTTCCCCAAAAGCAATGATCTTGGTAAAGACTGGCAATGACCAGGTGTTATCTACCCTTCTTTTCTATTTACAAGAGCCCTCATTGAATGCAGGTAAAAAGAGAGGTAGCTGAACTGAAAAAAAACAGCTGTTCCATTCTTATAAAAAGTATAACAGTTATACAGTTATTTTGTTATAAAAAGATTCTAACCTCTACGTGTTCGGGTGGTGACAACTGGAGTTGACTTGTGATTATTTTCCAGAAGTAGAGTCGTAGGGGATTTGCTTGCAGATCTAGTGTTTCTTGTTGGAGTGTGAACTTCCTTAGTTTCTTGTATTAAGGCTGATTTTCGCGTTACTGGGTGACTGCCGGAATCGCTGCTGTTAGAATTTCGCCTAGTAGTGATTTTTCCGCCGGTTGAAACACCAACAGTTGGGGTGCTGGTGGCTGCAATGCGCGTGGACCGTCTGACGGGCGATTCCACGACATGTTCTTCATCTAAAAGCTCTTTCACCGGAGTCCTTCGACGCATTTTAACCTATAAAATCACACAGGATAAATAAAAACGGTTGTTATGAAATAATATTTGCAAGTTTCGACCGATATTTTTTTGTAAGCCGGTAGACATTGTCTTTTTTTAAAGGTTAAGCATGCGTTTTTTTTCAAAATTACCCGTAAAATAAGATAGGACAACTTATAATTACCTTTGATTACTAAGAATCACTATATATGTGATTATTACAAACAGCTTAAAACTGGCGGATTGTTAAAACAATTTTTACACAACGATTTTACAAACTGTACGTTAACGTTTACAGAAATTACACGTGCACTGTGAATATTTGAAATGACCGTTGACTATGGTCGGGTATTGCGCCTGCGTTTAAACGAACATATTTTCCATTGCTAGAGCCTGCGCATAAAGTAGTTGTAAAATATTGGTGTAATAAGGGTTGCAAGACTTGCAAGGAAAGGCGCACGTTTAGTCACGTTTTGACTACTGTTGGGGTGGTATCTTGTGAACGAATTTTTGAGAGTGAACTCTCGCGTTCAGTCGCAGTTCGTGTTGTCTAACTATTTTCGCCGCGAAATTTAATTATGCCAAAAAATCGAATATAAACATTACTTATTATAACATCATTTAAATTTTTCTGAAAAAAAAAACTTTAAAAGTTTATCAAAGAAAAATGTATTTTCGATACTTTGCCCTGGTTTGTTTTGTGTTTGTAAACATCGTGAATAAAGGTACGTTTGTATTTTCTAGTACATTATAATATATTTTCTTTGATTTAAAACTTTTCATTTCTTTGTATTTTTAGTTTTTTATCCACGCTGTTTGGTATGTGATTTTTTCATTAAATTTAGATTTTTATTGATTTTTTTTTTAGTTTTGACAGATATTAAAAATTAACATTAAAATGTCAAAATGACAGGTGTCAAATTTACAAATCAAAATGTTATTGTAACGTTTTAAATTGTGTGTTTTAAGTTGAAAATTTGATTTTTCAAATTTTCCAGGATAGATTTATGATGGTAATTATAATTGTGATTATCTTACGACATTTATAATCGATTATGCAGTAATACCAAATTAGTCAGAAAAAAGTAAAATAGAAGCGGGGGAAGAGATAACCGCAATAACGTTACATTTTCTTTCAGGTCTAAGATTAATTTACTCAAGTACCTTATTAATTTATAAATGCATTAATTATTATTTGCATTTAGTTTATAAATGCATATTTTTTTGATTATATGTAAAGATAATAACTTAAGGGGATACCAAACGGAGTACCGCTTGTAATCTATACAAAGATTAAAAAATCTTGGGAAAAGCAACCAATGGATAAGAAAACAACTTCCTTTTTCGCTATCCTAGCTTTCGCAATTATTATATTGCTTCATCAGGGAAACACTACAATATTAAAATAGATTGGCTACGTTACAAAAAATCTTAAAATTAAAGTCGACACACAATGGAAGTAAGAAGGTTGACTTCAAAATTAGATAAAAAATTTTTAAAAACTTATTTTTATAAAATTAAAAAGAAAATTTTCTTGACACATTAATCAATGTAGAGGATAATGACAAGGTTAAAAATAGAATGATTTTTTTTATTATTTTTTTTTTCTTTTTCAAAAAACAAGAACATATCAGGTAAATTTTGAATTTTGTTAAAGAGGACACTGGAGGGGCAAAAGGAAAAAAGCGGCTCAAAAAGTTAAGGACGTAACTCTCGTCGTGTAAAGTCGTTGTTAATTATAAAACTATAGATTGAACTTATCCCTTCTGTATCCGTTCTGAAATTCACTGAATTTTTGCCTTTATTAATGTAAACCATTTCAAGGAAAAGACGTTTATTATAAACCGACTCTCTGTCTAAAATCTTAGCGTTGTTAAAATCAAAATGGTGACTTTCCTTAACATGATGGTAAACAAGAGCACTTCTATTCTCATTTCTACCCCTACAATCATTCCGATGTTGTTTAAGTCTATTCCCGAAATACTGCGCTGTCGTACCAATGTACGTTCCTTCACAATTAACGCAAGGAATAGAGTAAATGATGTTAGATTGTTGTGAAATAGGAACGTTGTCCTTGGTTTTTGAAAAAACTCTATTAAGTGGTAAGTAATTATATTTAGCAAATTTAATATTGAACTGATCGAAAAAGGATATGAACCTAGATGTTAAGCCTTTGATAAAGGGTATTTTTACAAATTTAAACTGTGTTGTTTCTTCAACAATATCAGACCTTTGGTCACCATCAAAAGGACTTATGGAAGTTACTAAAGAATGGTTGAGAATTCCTTTCTCAACTTTTTCTAAGAATTCCTTTCTCAACCATTCTTTAGTAACTTCCATAAGTCTTCTGTATTCATTCTGAAATTCACTGAATTTTTGTCTTTATTAATGTAAACCATTTCAAGGAAAAGACGTTTATTATAAACCGATTCTCTGTCTAAAATCTTAGCGTTGTTAAAATCAAAATTGTGACTTTCCTTAACATGATGGTAAACAAGAGCACTTCTATTCTCATTTCTACCCCTACAATCATTCCGATGTTGTTTAAGTCTATTCCCGAAATACTGCGCTGTCGTACCAATGTACGTTCCTTCACAATTAACGCAAGGAATAGAGTAAATGATGTTAGATTGTTGTGAAATAGGAACGTTGTCCTTGGTTTTTGAAAAAACTCTATTAAGTGGTAAGTAATTCTATTTAGCAAATTTAATATTGAACTGATCGAAAAAGGATATGAACCTAGATGTTAAGCCTTTGATAAAGGGTATTTTTACAAATTTAAACTGTGTTTTTTCTTCAACAATATCAGACCTTTGGTCACCATCAAAAGGACTTATGGAAGTTACTAGAGAATGGTTGAGAATTCCTTTCTCAACCATTCTTTAGTAACTTCCATAAGTCTTCTGTACCCGTTCTGAAATTCACTGAATTTTTGTCTTTATTAATGTAAACCATTTCAAGGAAAAGACGTTTATTATAAACCGACTCTCTGTCTAAAATCTTAGCGTTGCTAAAATCAAAATGGTGACCTTCCTTAACATGATGGCAAACAAGAGCACTTCTATTCTCATTTCTACCCCTACAATCATTCCGATGTTGTTTAAGTCTATTCCCGAAATACTGCGCTGTCGTACCAATGTACGTTCCTTCACAATTAACGCAAGGAATAAAGTAAATGATGTTAGATTGTTGTGAAATAGGAACGTTGTCCTTGGTTTTTGAAAAAACTCTATTAAGTGGTAAGTAATTATATTTAGCAAATTTAATATTGAACTGATCGAAAAAGGATATGAACCTAGATGTTAAGCCTTTGATAAAGGGTATTTTTACAAATTTAAACTGTGTTGTTTCTTCAACAATATCAGACCTTTGGTCACCATCAAAAGGACTTATGGAAGTTACTAAAGAATGGTTGAGAGAGGAATTCTTCTCAACCATTCTTTAGTAAATTCCATAAGTCTTCTGTATCCGTTCTGAAATTCACTGAATTTTTGTCTTTATTAATGTAAACCATTTCAAAGAAAAGAAGTTTATTATAAACCGACTCTGTGTCTAAAATCTTGGAAAGGAATTCTCCACCATTCTTAAAGCGCAGTATTTCGGGAATAGACTTAAACAACATCGGAATGATTGTAGGGGTAGAAATGATAACAGAAGTGCTCTTGTTTACCATCACGTTAAGGAAGGTCACCATTTTGATTTTAACAACGCTAAGATTTTAGACAGAGAGTCGGTTTATAATAAACGTCTTTTCCTTGAAATGGTTTACATTAATAAAGACAAAAATTCAGTGAATTTCAGAACGGATACAGAAGGGATGAGTTCAATCTATAGTTTTATAATTAACAACGACTTTACACGACGAGAGTTACGTCCTTAACTTTTTGAGCCGCTTTTTTCCTTTTGCCCCTCCACTGTTACTCTTACGACTGTTTGGACTCTTACGACATTTACTTCATAATGTACATATATGATTCTTTCAGCAATGACCATGCAGTGAAGAGGTAAAAAAATTAGAAAAAAAACCTAATTCACTTCTTCGGGGGACAGTATTTGGATGAAAGGCAGATATTTATTCCTTTTAGGCGTTTCTACTGCATGAAAGTATTGTAAAATATTTACTTATGAATAGGTGTTCATACGAGAAAGCGAATGCCTCTGGAACTCATTCAATTATAACAAACACAACTTCTCAGATAATTTCAATGTATTTAAAAATTAAAAATATTTAAAACTTCCGACGTTTCGAGCTTAATCAGCTCATTATCAAGAAGTCTAAAATTCAACATTAAAGTCATACAAACGGTACATATACAAATGTACAAATGAATATAAAGAAACAAAAACGTAAAAAAAATAATATTTGAAATTACATACATTAAGCGTAAATTTACAATAAAACATCTATTATTACTGATAACAACGTGTTGGATGCTATTTTACTTTAAAAAAGAAGATTATATATCTGAACGTGTAAAACATAAACTTGTGTTTTAAAGTGGGGGAAGGGAATCTTTTAATACGTATGCCCGGTTTCTCGTACGTTATAGTATTGAGTAGATATCGGAGCGACAGTTATTGGATCGATATCTTTTATCGAGTCGATATCGTCTATTGGTGTTCTGTACAGATATTGCACACAAGAAGTTAACGAACGGTTTTTGACAGTTTTGTCAAAAAATCGATTACTTGTTTATTGCTGTCGATAGGTGACGGTACAAATTTTGAATAACAATTCGTAAAATTATTTATTTATTATATATGAGATAAACATTAGACAAGCCCAGTGAAGCATCCAGCAATAAATCACAATAAATAACATAACCAAATAATTTCTAAACAAAAATAAAAAATTGCTGAACAAGAAATTAATAATAATGAAAATTATCAAAAAAAAATCAAATAATAACGCTATAATAACGAAAATGATTAGTAAAAGAACATAATTAACAAATAAGAAAACATTTTAAAGGCTCAATTACACACAGAACAGTTGTAGGTAAATTATAATTATTTGGGTAAAGTAGGTTAACTTAAATAACCTTTATCTCAAAAACCAACAAAAATGGTCTAATTTGGTTCGCATCATGACAAAATAGACACTTACCTCTATAAATTTTGAATGTTTCATTAAAATATCTCAAGAATTCGATTTTTGGTGATTTTTAATTAACTCAAGATACCCATAAATGTTCACGATTAATTTAATGATTTATATCTCAAAAACGAATAAATATTTTCAAGATTCAAAATCATTTTCAAAATCATGAATAATTCATTACGATATGTTAAGAATTCGATTTTTCGTGATTTTCTAAAACAAGATTATTAATTTTAAAAATCATAAAAAACTAGGTTAACTTAAATAATCTTTATCAAATAACTTGAGATAGCCATAAATGTTCACGTTGAATTTAATGACTTATATCTCAAAAATGAATAAATATTTTTAAGATCCGCTTCAATCACAAGAAAATAGACACTTTCCTCTATAAATCATGAATAATTCATTACGATATCTTAAGAATTCGATTTTTCGTGATTTTCTAAAACAAGATTATTAATTTTAATAATCATAAAAAACTAGGTTAACTTAAATAATCTTTATCTCAAAAACGAATAAAGATTTTCTAATTTGGTTCTCACCATGACAAAATAGAAACTTGCGTTTATAAATTTTGAATGTTTCATTAAAATATCTCAAGAATTCGATTTTTGGTGATTTTTAATTAACTTGAAATAGCCATAAATGTTCACGTTGAATTTAATGATTTATATCTCAAAAACGAATAAATATTTTCTAATTTGGTTCTCACCATGACAAAATAGAAACTTGCGTCTATAAATTTTGAATGTTTCATTAAAATATCTCAAAAGAATTCGATTTTTGGTGATTTTTAATTAACTTGAAATAGCCATAAATGTTCACGTTGAATTTAATGATTTATATCTCAAAAACGAATAAATATTTTCTAATTTGGTTCTCACCATGACGAAATAGAAACTTGCGTCTATAAATTTTGAATGTTTCATTAAAATATCTCAAGAATTCGATTTTTGGTGATTTTTAATTAACTTGAAATAGCCATAAATGTTACGTTGAATTTAATGATTTATATGTCAAAAACGAATAAATATTTTCTAATTTGGTTCTCACCATGACAATATAGACACTTGCCTCTATAAATTTTGGATGTTTCATTAAAATATCTCAAGAATTGGATTTTTGGTGATTTTTAATTAACCTGAGATAGCCATAAATGTTCACGTTGAATTTAATGATTTATATCTCAAAAATGAATAAATATTTTTAAAATCCGCTTCAATCACAAGAAAATAGACACTTTCCTCTATAAATCATGAATAATTCATTACGATATCTTAAGAATTCGATTTTTCGTGATTTTTTAAAACAAGATTATTAATTTTAAAAATCATAAAAAACTAGGTTAGCTTAAATAATCTTTATCTCAAAAACGAATAAAGATTTTCTAATTTGTTTCTCACCATGACAATATAGACACTTGCCTCTATAAATTTTGGATGTTTCATTAAAATATCTCAAGAATTCGATTTTTGGTGATTTTTAATTAACCTGAGATAGCCATAAATGTTCACGTTGAATTTAATGATTTATATCTCAAAAACGAATAAGGATTTTCAAGATCCGCTTTCATCACGAGAAAATAGACACTTATCTTAAATAATCTTTATCTCAAAAACAAATAAAGATTTCCTAATTTGGTTCTCACCATGATAAAATAAATACTTAACTCTATAAATTTTGAATGTATCATTAAAATATCTCAAGAATTCGATTTTTGGTGATTTTTAACTAAGTTGAGATAGCCGTAAATGTTCACGTTGAATTTAATGATTTATATATCAGAAACGAATAAGGATTTTCAAGATCCGCCTTCATCACGAGAAAATAGACTCTTTCCTCTATAAATCAAGATTAACCATAAAAAATTAGGTTAACTTAAATAATCTTTATCTCAAAAACGAATAAAGATTTTCTAATTTGGTTCTTACCAAGACAAAATAGACACTTACCTCTATAAATTTTGAATGTTTTATTAAAATATCTCAAGAATTCGATTTTTAGTGATTTTTAATTAACTTGAGATCGTCATAAATGTTTACGTTCAATTTAATGATTAATACCTCAAAAACGAATAAATATTTTCAAAAGCCGCGTTCATCACCAGAAAATAGACACTTTCCTCTATAAATCATGAATAGTTCATTAAGATTTCTTCAAACAAGATTATTAATTTTAAAAATCATAAAAAATTAGGTTAACTTAAATAATCTTTATCTCAAAAATAAATAAAAATTTTCTAATTTGGTTCTCACCATGAGAAAATAGACACTTGCCACTATAAATTTTGAATATATCATTAAAATATCTCAAGAATCTGATTTTTGGTAATTTTTAATTAACTTGAGATAGCCATAAATGTTCACGTTCAATTTAATGATAAATATCTCAAAAACGAATAAATATTTTCAAAACCCACTTTTATCACCAGAAAATAGACACTTTCCTCTATAGATTATGAATAGTTCATTAAGATATCTTAAGAATTCGATTTTTCGTGATTTTTTAAAGCAAGATTATTAATATCAAAAGTTCTTAAAAAAAATAGGTTAACTTAAATAATCTTTATCTCAAAAAAGGAATAAAGTTTTTCTAATTCGGTTCTCAACATGATACCTGTTGGTGAGTTTGGTTAATGTCTAGAATTTTTAGAGTATGGGTGTTTGCATGATTTTGAAATTGGTAAAATCGACCTGAATTCTTTTGAGATACAATTCTGTGAGATACATTTTGTGAGAAGATCTTCGACTTTTATGTAATACATGTAATTATATTTTTGCTAAATTTTATCTTCCTTGCAGGATTTTTTGTTTCTTCCCGTGTTAGAAAGCAATCAAAACGCAGAAGTTCTAAAATGCCCGTGAATTTATCAAGAAACATTTACTCTCACAGATAGTTCTTGTTTTCGAGTAATACCCGGAAACCTCCAGTAATTAGTAAAATCCTAAAAAATTCCTTCAATTGAAATAAAGGGATTCATTAATATTTTCCCCATTCCTTCTTCAAATATGGTAACATATCCAATGCAGATATTATATAAAACTACACATGCAGAAATTCATGTAAAAGTAAATCGTTCTACGTTTTAATCGCATTGTTATCGATAGGCAAGGAAACCTCCTTTTTAAAAATTTTAAAACAACGCACAATGACAATAACAATTAATTACGTAAATATTCATGTACATAAATATAAATTAGAGAATAGAAACTATCACTTTTGACATACGTCATTGTCGTTAATTACACTTATCGAGTCGATATAGGTACTTGTTGCATGCGATATAGTTATCGGTTCGATATCGGTCCGATATCTCCTATTGGCCCTTTCAGAAACCCAATTGACGGATTTCGCTCGAGTTATCGATCAATAGCACAATATCGGTTCGATATCGATATGTGAATACGTACGAGAAACCGGCCTTTAGTATTAAAAGATTCCCTTCCCCTACTTTAAAATACAAGTTTATGCTTTACACATTCAGATATAAAATCTACTCCTTTTTTAAAGTAAAAGTAATAATAGATATTTTATTGTAAATTTACGCTTAATGATGGTATGTAATTTCAAATATAATTATTTTTACGTTTTTAATTTGTTTCTTTATATTCATTTGTATTTGTACTGTTTGTATGACTTTAATGTTGAATTTAGATTACTTGATAATGAGCTGATTAAGCTTGAAACGTCGGAAGTTTTAAATATTTTTAATTTTTAAATTAATTGAAATTATACTGAAAAGTTGTGTTTGTTATAATTGATACTTTCAATCCTCAGTAATCAAACCTATATAACTTCAGTAAAACAAGAAGAATTATAAAAAATATTCAATTTTTGTAGATGTTTAAGAAATAATCAAGCCAGTATACAATAAATTAACAGATACCGATTTATTAATGCTTTTTCGAAGCATATACTCAAAATAAAAAATAAATACAGTAGAATATAAAACAAAACAACTTTTTTACTTGCCTTTAATTTATTTGTTCGATGCCGGTTTCGAGTTTTTTATAAACTCATCATCAGTCGAATTGAGAATTGAAAATTGAGAATTAAATATTAAGATCGACATTTTGATCATTCAACAATATTTATTAGACAAAATTATAAAACTTAAAAAATTAATTTTGTATTATCTCTTTTTCTTTAACTCAATCCCTCTTACTTTGCTCAAAGAAGACCTGTCTATTTCAAGTTTCCTCTGTATTTTGTGTAATTCGTGTAAGTTGTTCTGTGGAAATGTTTTATATTTTTATTACCAATTTGTAGTATTTTAATATTTCGACTTAAGTTTTTAACTTTAATTTTATAATTTATTAACTTTTATAGAAATATTTTATCGATCTTTATATTTTATTTCCAATTTTAAATTGTAGATTCGGCTGATGATGAGTTTATAAAAAGCTTGAAACCGGTACCGAACAAATAAATTAAATACAAGTAAAGAAGTTATTTTATATTTTACATATTTAACATTTAATGAACTTGTAACATGGATTCAAACAAACAATATCAAGATAAAACTTCATCATTAATCCACGGTTTTAAAAAGATCTACATAAAAATGAAACTCACGATGAATCACATTCATTAATTTTATCAACAGATGCTTAAAATACAATATAATTTCGAACTTCGCAAGGATTAATTGTAAAAAACTCAGGAACAGCGCACAAATATACATTTCTTCAAAACCACTTCGCGATGAAAAAAGATAACATTTTAAGAACACAGAGGATTAAGAGACCAACCGCACTTGCTAGAAGTAGATGAAATAATCAATAACATACAGGCTTTTCTTCATAAACAAGGAGATTTGAGAAAAAAGAACAGAAAATTTAAAAATCTTTTAAATAACAAACGAACAATGAAAATGTTTACACCCAATACAGAAATTATACGAATATTTATAGGAATTCAAAAGAAACTGAAATTTTCTAATTCTAGGTCTAGTGTTAGTTCTAAATTTAGTTCGATAAATATATACAATAATCTAAAATCGAATAACAGCTAAAACTAAAGCTAATATCAACACTAAAGCCAGCACTAGACCTGAAACTGAAATTATTTTGGTTTAGTCTCTTTAGGATATTTAAACCCAAATGTTTCTAGTTCCAAGTTTTATGGAAAGCCTTAATTTATAGTTTTTATGGCTATATATCATAAATTGATTATCCAATTTTTACATAAAAATGGGAAAAATTACTCAACTTCTACAGTTAGAGTATAAAATTGGTGTGATTTTATGCTGAGATAAACTTAAGAATCGGTAATAATTTTATTCCCATTTTGTAGCTCGATTCGGGGATATACGGTGTAAATACATGAATATTGGTGTACACAACTTAAATTAACAGGATGAAAATAATTGGAAATCTTCTTTTGAAGTATTCAAATTCATAATCCATGTCACTAGTTGTCTTAATTGAATGTTAATAAAGAAAATAGATTTTATTTTGTACTTTTAACTGGTTTATTGTTTAAAACAGCCATGTCCAACTGGCGGCCCACGGGCAGCCTGCGGCCCGATTGCGATTTTTGTGCGGCCCGATAACAAAAAAAGGAAATCGCACAAATTAATATTTAAATTTTTATAATCGATAATACAAATAATTTTTATTACTTGGGTGAATGACGTTTTATAAAACTCCTATATCTTAATATATAAAAATGGAATCTTGTATGTATGTGGGTACCTATATACCGATTTTACTTGGCCGAATTTCACCAAATTTGGTAAACACATAGCTTAATATATTGGGAAGAACCTTTCATCTTAATTTTTTTGACACCGCCGCCGAGGTGGCGGCAATGACGATGTTAAAAAAATAATTTGCACAATAGCGAATCCCGATGTATGGCGTTTACGAATACAGTAAATACCTCGACCTACGTAAACCCGACTTACGTAGATTCGGAGATACGTAACTGCGAATTTGTCCGTTTTGTCGGGTATTCCCCGACAAGACGGAGTTCTTCGTAGAGAGTTGATTAATCACAGAGTTGATAAACTTATTGTTTTAAAAAGGTTGTGAAAATAAAAGTAAGTAATATTTTATTTTAATTTGCAGTCCTACAAAAATTTATTCGTTTCTTTAATTATACCAGAATAAATAAAATTGTCCATAATATTGACGTGCGATGTCGGGTAGGAAGAAAAGAAAACTAGAAGATGAAAACAGACAATTTAAAAATAATTGGGAAGATGACTACTTCTTCTTGCAAGTAAAAAATAATGCTGTATGCTTAGTTTGTCGTGAAACGATTACTGCTAAAACTTATAACATACGAAGACATTATGAAAAACATACGGAACTTTCTGTACTTTCTGATGGTGAACGCAAGGCCAAATTACACTTACTTAAAGCTAACTTAAAGTCTCAACAAAATGTGTTTCAAAAACAAAATCAACAATCAAACGACATTGTCAGTACAAGTTTAAAAATTTCTCAAATTATTGCTAAAAAAATGAAACCTTTCTCGGATGGAGAATACATCAAAGAATATTTAATTGCTGCAGCTGAAGATATTAGCCCGGAAAAAGTTCATATTTATAAACAAATAAGTCTGTCTCATCAAACTGTTGCACGTAGAGTTGATGATATTTCCAATGAAATTTCCCTAAACCTCAATGAACATACCAAACAATTTGTGTACTACTCATTATCTTTTTATGAAACAACCGATATCAAGGATACATCACAACTTGCTATATATATTTATTCGCGGAGTTGATAATAAGCTGAAAGTAACAGAAGAACTCCTTGATCTTGTGAGTCTGAAGGATACAACAACGGGCAAAGATATTAACATTATCAATTTTAATATGTCATGTAACGTACTAAAATTTTAATTTCATAATTTTATTTTATAATTCTAACGTCAACAAAGTTCAATGTACTAACTAATGAGTTTACAAAATAATTGTTTAAATATTTATAAAATTCACATAGATTAAGGAAGTAATTAGGTACAAATTTATAAATTTCACACGTGTTCTTTAAGACACAGTCTCTGAGGATGCCGTAGAGGCGAAACTAGTTAGACAAAAATTAAATAAAACCAGTTAACGTACAAAGAATTCTATTTATTTAATCATATTTATCATTACTGGTAGAATGGATATTTTAAACTTTTCAACCTATAAAGATATTAAAGATGCTGTTCTAAAAAGCGCGGAAGATCGACAATTAGATTTAAAAAAACTTATTGGTATTACAACCGATGGAGCACCATCAATGATAGGAAAAAACATAGGAGCAGTTACTTTAATTTGCAAACATATTGAAAGCTTGGGACAAAATACATCATTTTTGGATTTATTTATTTGTCATTGTTTTTTACATATAGAAAATCTATGTGCTCAGTCATTAAATATGTCTCACGTGATGTCAGTTGTCATTAATATTATTAACAAAATAAAAAATAATTCATTAACCCTTTGAGTACGGAATTATTTGGAGACTTTTATGCATATGGAGCGGATTTAAGTTTTTGCTATATGGATTAATATGTAAGAGTAATACATTTTATTTGGAATATGCTTATATTGGTGATATAAATATATTTTTGAAAGTACATATTAATTACAAAATATAAATAAATATATAAATGTAACAAAACTAACTTAAAATCTAATAATTTTGTACCGTGTGGTATTTTTCAAAACATGTCGGTAAATGTAAAGGTACCTGACACTGTTTGCATTGCCAAGTGGTTTCTTTTCTTATTTTATGTTTATAACATACGCGACACCGCTTTATCGGATGTTTCTTTGATTCTGTTGCCGGAATATTCTCCGGAAAATGTGCCCAATTTTTTGCTTGCAAACGCTGTGGCGTATTGGCATTTGAAGGACGCCCACGGGTACTATAATTTGACAGGACCACTTGTTCCAATAATTCTTCAGCAAGTTTTAAACGAAATTGGACAATGCCTGTTTTGCTTCCATAATTGACTTTATTATATAGAACGTATGAATTGAAAATAGCCATGTCTATTAGATAAAATACCATTTTTTTATAACCTTTCACGCATTTTCTCATAACAGGAAAGCATGCTAGCAATTGGTCTTGTTTATCAACGCCTCCCATACCTGTATTATATTCGATTACACATGATGGTTTGATAATTTTGTCAAAATCGTAATCTTTCTTTTTTCTGTTCCAGTAATTTTAAAAATAATTGTGGAGACGAATACCAATTGTCCATGTATAGTGTGTATCCTTTTTTCAAAATTGGTTGTGTTACTTCTAGGACAACACTCTCAGACGCTGGTATATCAGTTCCCGGTATTTTATCTGTGCCAACATGGATTTTAAAACGAATACAATAACCTGATGAAGACTCGCAAAGTTTATAGATTTTTATTACAAATCGCGCTCGTTTCGATGGATTGAATTGAATATAACTCAAACGTCCTTTGAACTTCATAGGAGATTCATCTAGTGATACTGTGCTCTCTAGAGTATAAAGATCAATATATGTATTATTTAGATAATCAACTAAATTTCTGATTTTCAAAATTCTATCATTTTTATCCAACTTTTCGTTGTCTGTAAAATGAAGGAATTTTAAGATATCAAAAAATCTATCCCGTGGCGTAGTGGCTGCAAAAATTGGAGTATTTATAATAGTTCTTTTTGACCAATATGAAGCCAAATTAGATTTTTTTACTTGAGACATAATAATACATAATGCAATATATTCCTTCATTTCATCCAAACTTACTGGAAACCACTTTAGGTTTCGTTTATTTGCACCTTCTTTCGCAATTATTTGACTGTCATATCTATTCGTTTCTTATACTGTCATTTTCCAAAAAATTTCAGTAAGAACTTGGTCTAGCACTTTCAAAGGTGTAGGATTATCACCTAATTTGCGCAGGCACAAAGCATTGATTCCAGCTATTTCTTGAAATTGTTTTATATCGACAAGATTTTCTTTTTTTTTCCCAAATCCATTGTTCTTGCAATTGTTCGATAGAAGAATCACTATCGCTCGATAAAAGCCGCGCGCGTTTTCGATGTACTGGTATTACTTCACTATTGTCAGTATCACTTTCCAATTCATTGTCGTTTTCATCATTTTCATTCTCTAATTCACTGCAATCACTGTTATCATACAGATTTAATTCTACTTCATCGGAACTATCATTATCGCTTTCATAAAATGAATTTTTTAATTCAGACATCTTAGAATAGCGTATCAAAAAAAAAACAGGGATAAAATAATAATAAATGGAATTAACGCCAACTAGCAGGGGTGTCGCAAAAATTAACGCCTACTTATCAAACTCAGATGACGTGTCAGACTCGTCCACCGTAACTTCGCCCAAGTAAACACATGACGAGTCTCACTCGTCAAATGTACTCAAAGGGTTTAAACACCACCAGTTTCAAGAATACCTTCGCGAACTGGAGTCCGAGTACTGTGACCTAATATATTACGCCAAAATACGATGGTTGAGTCGTGGAAAATGTTTATTAAGATTTTGGAACCTCAGGGAAGAAATTAGAACTTTCATGAATGAGAACGGCGAAGACGTTCCACAATTATACGATGAAAAATGGTTGTTGGATTTGTGTTCTTAATAGATATCACAATTAAATTAAATGAACTAAATCCGAATCTTCAAGGAGAAAATAAATTAATTACGAATTGCTATCAAGTCATAAAGACATTCATTGCTAAATTAAAATATTTTCAAAATCAACTGAAATCGAATAATGCCACCCATTTCCCTCACTTAAATGATTTCGAAATGGAAAATAAACCCATTTCCGAATATTCGCATAATATTAAAGATTTGCTCGAGGAATTTGAAAAAAGATTTGCCTACCTAGAAAAATTTGAACAAATGTTCAATATTTTTAATTGTCCAATTAATATTGATGTGAATTCAGCTCCAGGTTATTTACAACTGGAATTTATCGATCTGCAGTCCAACTCAGAAATGAAATTAAGGTTTGAGGACAGCAATATAGTCGACTTTTATGGAAAATATATCCAGGAAGATAAATTTTCTAATTTGAAAAAATTAGCTATGTGTATTGTGGCAGCAAACGGCACAACATATCTCAGTGAGTCATTTTTTTCTAGATTAAAATTAGTCAAAACCAAAGACCGTAACAGGCTCACCGACGCAAATTTGACGAATCAGTTACGTTGTGCCACAATAAAATTAGAAGTTGATATTAAAAAAATTTCAAATGAAATAAATAAACAAGTTTCACATTTGTTGTAATTTACTGAAATACCTATACAGGGTGTCTCACGTAACTGGTTCATTAGAACTTTTTTGGGTTACACTATTCGTAGAGGCTTGAAATTTTGGTATCATGGGTTGTTCATTCCAATCTATTAATCTAAAATATTTTCAAGATGGCCACCACTTCCGGTCTACCGGAAGTAGACCCCAATTTCGTTATTTTAAATGGAATGCTATAGTTTTTATTACACCATTCAATTACACGTAAGAAAATATGTTGACTTTGATAACAGTTGTTGGTACCTGTCGTTTTTTGTTTTCGAGTTATTTTGATTTTAAGTGTTTTTTGGCAAATATCACCATGGTTTTTATAAGCCCATATCTCAGCCAACGTTAATTCAAAAACGTTTTGCATTGGTACAATAACTCGTCATATGCTGTTAAATAGATTGTCACTTGTTATATCAATGTACCTTATACAGCGTGGTCAAAAATTGAATTACCATTTCGCTACATTCAATTGCGAGAAAGTCGAAAATTTTAAATGGAACGCACCATATCCTTGTAGCCTATCTAAACGGGAATTTAACTCTCTACAAATTATCTATAAATATTGCTATACCTATTTATTATAGTTTTCTTCATATTGAGTATTTTATCAAAATCCTACACAAAATGCTGGAAGCCGGTCGTGTTTTTAGTAGAAGGCTATGATATTTTGACAGTTTATTGTTTAATTTATTTAAATTATCATTGGTATCATTTCTAGAATGATCTGCGATTGAATAAACTTGAGTTTGTTAGCTTTTATTTGCCAAAAATAACCAGCAGAAGAACGCATAAATGAAACAATGAAAAACAATGATATGGCGTAATATTCGACGTAATGATGCGCGAGATGTTCCTAGAGAGTTCAGTTTATTTATTTACGGTGCTTTTTTGTAAAATATTATTCATCTACATCGACCAAAGCTCCTCTTACCGAAGAATTTGGTAAAGCAATAAAATATGACAAAACATTTATTCTGTTATCTTAAGCTGATGGTGATAGAAATTTATGTTTTCTTGTTATTTTGATCTTTCCAAAACTAAGAGATACGTATCTTATCCTATCCAAAACTTTATTACACCCGCCATGAATATAAGACGAGTTTAAAATGTTGGCGTGGGAATAATTCGCCATGATATTCAAAGACATTAACATTGATGACACAACTAAGTAATGACAACAATAACATAAATATGGTTGAAAAGCTATCAAAACTCCTTGGCTTTCTAACATAAAAACAAGAAGCTTCCAGCATTGCATGCGTCCATTAATTTCCAAATAGGAGGGCAACTACAACAAATAGGCGCAGGAAAGTATCTAAATAGTTTGTAGAGAATTAAATTCCCATAATTTATTTTTGTAATTTTCAGTTTTTCATTCTTTTATGTTATTGATTTTAATTTTTATCATTAAATTGTTGTTTTTCATTGTTTCATTTATTCGGTTTTCTTTTGGTTATTTTTGGTAAATTACAGCTAGCAATCTAAAGTTTATTCAATCACAATTCATTGTAGAAATAATACTAATAATAATTTAAATAAATTAAACAAAAAACTGTCAAAATGTCATTGCCTTCTAACAAAAACACAGACGATTTCTAGCATTTTACCTATGATTTTGATAAATTCCTCAATAGCAAGAAAACTATAATAAATAGGTATAGGAATATTTATAAATAATTTGTAGAGAATTAAATTTCCTTTCTGATAGGGTATGAAAATATGGGGCGTTCCATTTAAAATTTTCGACTTTCACGCAATTGAATACAGAGAAACGGTAACTCAATTTTTGACCAGCCTGTATAAGATATACTGATATAACAAATGACAATCTATTTAGCAGCATATGAAGAGTTATCACACCAATGCAAAACGTTTTTGAGTTAACGTTGGCTGAGATATGGGCTTGTAAAGAGCATGGTGATATTTGCAAAAAAACACTTAAAATCAAAATAACTCGAAAACAAAAAATGGTAGGCACCAACAACTGTTATCAAAGTCAACATATTTTCTTATGTATAATTGAATGGTGTAATAAAAACTATAGCATTCCATTTAAAATATCGAAGTTGAAGTCTACTTCCGGTAGACCGGAAGTGGCGGCCATCTTGAAAATATTTTAGATTAATAGGTCGGAATGAACAACCCATGTTACCAAAATTTCAAGCCTCTACGAATAGTGGAACCTAAAAAAGTTCTAATGAACCAGTTACGTGAGACACCCTGTATATTATTGTGTATATCTGTGTACATGCTAGTTTGTGTATACGTATCTCATTTGAGCGCGAGTGTGCGCTAGAATTGAAATTTTCTTGTTCAGGTGGGTGGCGGCCCAGTGCCTTGTGCATTCCTAAATTTTGGCCCTAAGAGTAATTTGGGTTGGACATGGCTGGTTTAAAACAAGCTTTACCGGTTTCGGCTTACTGCCATCATCAAAAGCATCGTTTCATTAGAGTATCGAACATTTCTTATTTATTTAATGAAAAATCTATGTGATTTTTTCATTAATTTTAATTTTTTTATTGATTTTTTTTAGTTTTGAGAGATATTAAAAATTAACATTAAAATGTCAAAATGACAGATGTCAAATTCACAAATTAAAATGTTATTGCAACGTTTTAAATTGTTTGCGCAGGATTTTTCAAATTTTTCAGGATAAATGTCCCCGAAATGAGATGAGATTTATGATGGTAATTATAATTGTGAAGATTATCTTATGACATTTATAATCGATTATGCAGAAATACATGCTCCGCAAAATTAATTAGAAAAAAGTAAAATAGAAGCAAGAGAAGAGTTAACGACAATAACGTCAAGTTTTCTTTTAGGTCTAATTGTAAGATTACTTTACTCAAGTACCTTAATTTATAAATGCATTTAAATTATTATTCGCGTTTAGTTAATAAATGCATATTTTTTGATTATGTGTAAAGATGATAACTTAAGGCGTTACATGGGCTTGAAATTAAAAAAAAACTTAATAAACTAAATTAAAACAAAATTCTAGGAAATTTTGGACTCTTACAACAATTAGTTCATACAGTAAATGGTTCTTTTAGTAACGATCATGTTGTGATTGATATTAACATTACTAGATAATGTGGGGGAACTATCCATAAAAGATGCTGTTGAAGAGGTAAAAAATTGAAAAAAAACCTAATTCACTGCTTCGGAAGACGGTATTTCGATGAAAGGCAGATATTTTCATCATATGGCTAGAATGTACCACTTTTGAATTATTTCAGTTTTTTCCAAAATTTTGACAAATACAACAATAACAATGAATAGTTATTTTTCGTCTTACACTCGAGTCCTGCCTCGATTACACTCGATTTGCATAGAGAGCACCCGTACCTTACCTCAATCACGAAATGTTTTTTAAAAAATATACAGGATGGTCAGAAATTTGCATATCTAAAATGTATGGTTTTCGTAGAAACACGAAAAGCTTTAAATTAGCTATCGATTACACTACTTTTTTTATAACGTAGAATATTGTGCTGATTCTGAAACTGTCTTCAGTTTTTCGCCATCACGTCCAGTTTTCGAGATATACCCAAAAATGTGTAAAATCGTAAATTAAAAAACACAGTAATGGTTCATGTTCAGTATAATTGTTATTTTGCATAGTGTACTTCTGTAGCGATATGGACGTGAAAGTCGAGATCCAGACGAACATTTTGAGGTATTGATGGCATAAAAGGACTCTCCGTTATTTTGCTACAGCCTAAAATAACTCAACAATATCAAATTTTTTTACATTTTTCCCATTTCCATTTTACTTAATTGCACCCTAACGAAAAATAATTATATATGACCAAAAAAGTTAGCTATTCTATCCTGTAGAACATTTAATTCTCTAAATTTCGAAGCATTGGACATCATGGTCGAATGTATTTTACCAGAGATATCGTTAATTTACGACAATTGTGCAAAATTTCATTTTTTTGCCATTTTCACTATATTGTTCAAACATTGTTACGAAATTACGAATTTTTTGAAATAAAGAGGTATTTTAACTGCTGTAGGCATAAAGTAGAAATAATTTAAAAGGTTTTTCGTTTTCATGTCCGTATTAATTGAATTTAAATAATACTATGATTTTAGATGGATTGGTTTTATTCTTGGCTCTACCGGTTTCGAGTGATTTTTTCCTTCATCTTCTGGAGCATGCCACGTTAATATCTTTAAAGATACCTGTCATTACTATGTTTTCCCTTTTCTTTCTTTCTTGTTTTCATTAAGAAAATCGTAGAAATGTAAGTCAATACCTAAAAAGTACAAGTTACTAAATTTCTTTACTATACAAACCTCTTCTATTCTTATATACAAAATTAGAAATTGGTGTCAATATACTGAATCATCGAAATCAGTAGTAATATTGAATTCAATGAATTTAATGTTTATACTTAGTGCCTACAACAGTTAAAATACTTGAACTAAAATTAGAACTAACACTAGCACTATCACTAGGACTAACACTGGATCTAAAACTAGAAACTTTCGGCTTTTGCCGTGCGATTTTTGTGATAATGTTTGACGATTATATGTATTTGACGATTATATGTACGATTTTCCACATTTTTGGGTATATCGTAAACTGGACGTGATGGAGAAAAACTGAAAACAGTTTCAGAATCAGCATAACATCCTATGTTGTAAAAAAAAATAAGAATATATCATATTACAATTAGATCATATATACTTGTACTTGTATTATCGGTAGATGTTCCAAACGGTTCCTGAAGATGATCTAATCCAGATCGAAACCGGTAGAACAAGAATTTTTTTACCATTCTTTAATAAAGTATAAAACCAACAAACGTTTTTCTATTTAATTAAAAAGATGGAAAAAAGAAAAAAACTTCGAGGAAAAGTTTGATTAAAATGTTTTGGTTTAAAGGAAATGAAACAAAAGCTGTTGTACGCTAGAATAGACGTGATGTTTTCGATGATACAGCCCATGGGTGAGGTCTGCTTTCAAAAATTTTCGTTAAAGCTCGATTACCACACATTTTGTCACTTTCGTAATGAAATAAAACTTGGAATGATAGCAGAACAGAAATGAAGGTACTATATTTAACAATGGAGATGAAAAATAAAAAAAACAAGAACAAAAAATTGATATAACTATAGTAATTAAATAAAATTCTGTTCGTCGTACTTCTTTATTAAAGGGATTCATTTATTTTCAATTCTACCAGTTTAAACCTTTATGAGTCTAAACGTCTATTTTATGAAAAAATAGATCAAATTGCTTCACGAACTTTTTATTTCTTTCGAATATGTATATTTTCGATATATCGAAAATATACATATATCGATATTGTATCGATACTCATACCGATAATCATTGATATTGTATCGATATTTACATCAATATTGTATCTAAATTTTTTGTTAGAATGTACTGACAGTCTCTGTTATCAGAAAACTAGATACTGATAATTGAAGACTGTATACATTTAACAAAAAATGCTGCTATTAAAAGTTTAAATACTGCGGCTTCAACGATAAATACTTCTGAAAGAACTGTGGATATTACTTGTAGATAACTACTGGAAGATGTCTAGAAACAGGTAGTAAAAGTCTAGATATTGTTGGCAGAATACTAGATTCTGCTAAATGTAGACTATATTCTTTTTACAGAGTAACTGCTATAAAAAGACTAAAAAGGTCTGGATACTGCTTATAGAAAATTATAACTACTGGCAGAAGTCTAGATACTGTTGACAGAAAACTAGATCCTGGTAATTGAAGACTATATTCTCTTTACAGAGTAACACCTTATTACTAAAAAAAACTAAATACTTCTGAAAGATGTCTGTATGCTACTTGAGGAAGAGTATATCTGCTGTATAAAAACTGCTAACAGAAATCTAGATACTATTCGCAGAAAACTAGATTCTAATAACTGAAGACTATATTCTCTTTACAAATGTTACTGCTATTAGGAGGTTAAATATGGATAATTCAAGGCTAAATACTCCTGAAAAAGGTATGAATACTGCTTGGATAAAATTATGAAACCGGTTTTTTTTTTGTATCGGTATCGATATAAATATTTTCATTGTTATTGTACTGTATTATACTGATGTGCGTATCAGTTATTCGATATGCACGGCTGCATCTATACGTATCTATATAGCGATACTTTAACTCAGCCCTAATCATAACTGATTCCACTTTAATTTTTGCGGCTAATGATAATTTTCTACAATTTCCAGATAAGGTTTGGCTGAAGTAATGTACAAGAATTAAAAACAAAATGTACACTATAATTTCCAATAAGCTCATCATTCAAATGTTCGTTATAAAAGAGAAGCATTAAATGATAGTGTGCATTTTTTATGGCGGTGAAATCATTAGTACTCGTAAATTAAAGAATTCTTTATTACTAAATCCTAAACTTAACACTAATACTAAGCTTAACACTAATACGATAGTGTATTTTTTTGATTTGATTGTTTCAAAGCCAACTAATAATTTAAAATTTCCTAATAATCAAATAAAAGTTAATTTATTTATGTTTCTACGAAAACCATACATTTTAGATATAGAGATGTGAATAAGCTGGCGAAAGAAAAAATTGGGGTACCATTAAAAATAAATAAGTTTTCGAAATTTCGAGATAGGGAAGTTTTGCGTAAATTTCTGACCAATGAATATTTGGCTGGACTGGAGTGTAAGTGCGAAAAAATATTATTTATTGTTATTGTTGTATCTGTCAAAATTTTGGAAAAACTGAAATAATTCAAAAATGGTGCACTCTAGCCATATCATGATTTATAAGAAATTATATTAACATTTAACGACGATCTCGAAAATTCTATAAAAATTATACTAATAATAAGTTGGGCTCCATTTCCGGTATAATTCAAAGTTGGAGAAAGCTGAAAAGATTTTAGCGGAAACGAGCACCTCGGATAAACCCTATATGCAAATTTTCACAGAAAATAGTACCAGCATTTTGGCAAATACAAATAGAATAAGCTCGTTGTGACAGGCGAGCTAAACAGGTATCTTTCTAGTTCTGGGTCTAGTGTTAGTTCTAGTTTTAGTTTGATAAAAGTACACAATAATCTTAATCTGAATAACAGCTAAATTAGAGTTAATGCCAATAGTAAAGCTAACACTAGACTTAGAACTAGAAACATTTGGGTTTAGCCATACGTCTCTTAAGACGGAAGTTTAGCCGTCTTAACAGACTTACGGCTAAACCCTAATGTTTCTGGTTCTAGGTCTAGTGTTAGTTCTGAAGCTAGGTTGCACGCTTAGTATCAGTTACACTTTTAGTTCCAGAAGAACTTAAAACAATCTAGAGTTAAGCAAAAATTAAAACTGGAACTAACACTAGACCTAGAAGTAGAAAAATCCCGAAAGAAACCGAAATTTTCTAGTTCTGGGTCAAGTGTTATTTCTATTTTTAGTTCAATTAACATTAAAATGTCAAAATGACAGGTGTCAAATTCACAAGTCAAAATGTTATTGTAACGTTTTAAATTTTCTGCACAGGATTTTTCAAAATTTCCAGGATAAATGTCCCGTAAATGAGTTGAAATTTATGATGGTAATTATAATTGTGAAGATTATCTTATGACATTTATAATCGATTATGCAGTAATACATGCCTCGTAAAATGCATTAATTATTATTTGCATTTAGTTTATAAATATATATTTTTTGATTATATGTAAAGATGATAATTTAAGGAGATACATGAGCTTAAGATTAAAAAAAAACTACCATTTTTGACTAAATACTTTGAATTAGAAATCCTTTAGGAAATTTTGGATTCTTACGACATTTATTTCACAAAGTATATGATTCTTTCAGTAATGATTATGTAGCGAATTATATTAATATTACTACAAAATGTGGAGGAATTATTGTAAAATATCTACTGATGAATAATTACAGCAATAATGACAAGTATCCAGTCTTTGAAGATGTCTGGTGATCATACCAGAAGGAGAACGTCTCTGGAACTTCTAATAAACTCAAATATTCAATTTCTGTAGATGTTCAAGAAGTAATCAAACCGGTATACAATAAATCAACAGATATCGATTTATTAATGCTATTTCGAAGGATACAAATAAAAAAATCTAAATAAAAAAACAAATACAAGGTGTCTCGAAATGAAGTACAGAAAATGGTACCACGAGATTTTTTGGTTCCAAAGATTTAAATTGCTTCAAAAAGGTATAGAGAGAAAGTGTCTCGTTTTGGAGTTATAATTATATTTTATCGGAGAAAAAATTACAAAGATGTCGAAAATGTCGGTTAATGATCAGTGCGTTACGAGAAAAAAAAATACGATTTACGTGACTAATAAAAAGTTCTGCTAATTGCTAAGCGATGATGGTGAAGAATTTACCACTTCATCAAAACTTCCTTCCACTGATAAATAAATACACTGTGAATATCATTAAAGTTTGTTGCAATATTTTTATTTATAGATTTTTTTAAGAACTTTGAGTATCAATAACTCTCAAACGAGACACTTCGAAGCATACTGCAACTCTCTGTAAACTAGGTAGATAATTTGTAATATAAATGGGGAAAAGTCATGTAACCCTACCATCTTTCGAGATTTTTCATGAAATAATGAAAAGGTTAAGTTAATACATTAAATATAGATACATTCAACACAATACCATAATCAACATTGTAAAGTAAAATGAAAATATTTATTTTTAAATATAAACTATTTCTAAACAGATTAAAAATTTTTATAAAATGAACGATCAAAACACGAAAAGAAAAATGTTTGTCAAACAACACTATATATTTTATATATTTTAAAATGGAAATTTTTAAAAAATAAATTGAAACTTTGAGGTCCATTTGGTTTTTATATATTTTTATATTATGTTATTATGTTATATATGTAATTTAACTCTGCATTCTCATCCATCCTTGTTTTATAAAAAAATTAATATGGTTCATTTCTTAAAAGTTGCATCTAGCATATTTGCAGCCAGTTTATTTTCTCCCCGTTGATATTTTTGGATCTTTTGTAAACTACATCTTCTAAGAGTCTTGTTAATATAAAATCCTCATGTTTCATTTCGTTTAGTATGAATGATATTAGTATAGTATTACCTTTTCTACATTTTTTATTATATTATAATAATTTTTTAAAAGCAAATACAGTGAATCTATATCATTAGGTAAAAATGAATGACAAGTAAATATTAAATTTGTGGTCTATGACTTTCACATAATTTTTCATCGATTGAACAATTTTTAACCGTATCAAAGATACTGTGATGTTTTTATTTGAGCAGCTGGCATACAAAACCGGATATATCCTTTCTAAAAAGTGTCAGAAATTGCGAAAAACTTTTGACACTTTGTCTTTAAAGATATACAATACATACTTTTAACTAGCTTTAGAGTGTGAAATATCCGCTTTTTTTATAATTGAATTTAGCAAATGACAGAAGCTATGAAAGCTATGCGAATGCATATGCTAAGTAAATTTCTTCAAATTGTGGATATAACCGAATTTGTACGCGAGCTCCTCATTTTGTTTAAATCTGTTAACGGCATCATTTTAGCCGTTACTAAAATAAAAAATGCACTTATTCTCAATTGTTTTCTTATCTAGGATTTGTGATCTATCAGAATATATAAAAAAAACATGCATCCCATTTAAGATAACAATGTTCGTTGTTATAGCAAAAGACAATACATACAAGAATATATCGTCTGAAATTAGGCCATGATTAATAAAAAAACTTTTATTTGAAACATTTTTCTTTTAAACCACGAATGGCGAAGATATTCCTATATTCCAGATATTTGAAACACCCTGTATATTAAAGTATAATATACAAAGCATATGCACTATTTGATAAAAAAAGACATAAAATAACACCACAGCTGCTGGAAGTCAACACCTCATATTTGTGGCGAAAAGCCTACAGGTCTTAAATCTGAACTAAAGTAAAATAATACACACACTAGGACCATTTTCAAAGAAAATTTCTTGTTTCTGTATAAATAATGGGTATGAAACAATATTAAAATTTTTGTTTTTGATAAAACCACAAAGTTATGCAATACGTAGTGAGTGGGAGGATATCTGAGCCGTTTATTTTGAAAGTGGTCTAAGTTCATTTATTTTTATTTTAAAATATTTAAAGTTTTGTCTTTTTTTTAAATTAAAAATATACGTAAAGTATATGGTTGACTCGCAATGCTAAATCGTGTTTAAGGAAGAAAACTTTAAAATTCCTTTTAGAAATCGCTATTATGAAGTGTATATTCAAAATAAATTGTATATTCATAGTTGAAAATAAAAATTTGTTTTTATATAAAATGTTAAAGAGTTAAGTCTGTTACACATAGCTTAAAAATTAAAAAAGAAACATTTTGTGTATTTTATTTTTTAAGAAAAATATTAACTTTAATAAAAAGTAATGTTAACGAATATTCTATATGCGGAAGGGTTTTCTACTGTAAAAGTAGAAAGTACAATAAGTCATATCATGTGTTGGTATTTTAGTGATTTCATGTTTCTTATACTTTTGTGTAATGATTTGCAAGAAATCCATATGAAACTGTTATATTATTAAAACTTAATATAAAAATATATAAAAGCCTATAAAATGGGTCTCAAAGTCTCAACTTATTTTAAAAAAAATTCTTTCTAAAATATAGTGTTTAAATTTACATTGAACATGTTTCGACTTTCGTCATCATCGGCCATATAGTCAAAGCTATAAACTGTTAAAACACGTCAAAAATAGACATCTTCAACACAAAAACATAATCAACATTAATTGTAAAGTAAAATAAAAATATTTTTTTTAATAGAAACTATTTCTAAACAGATTAAAAATTTTTATAAAATAAACGACCAAAACATGAAAAGAAAAAATGTTTGTCAAACAACACGAAAAGACACAATCATTGTATATTTTAAAAAGGAAAAATTTTTAAAATAAATTGAGATCTTCGAGATCCATTTGGTTTTATATATTTTTATATTGAATTTTAATTTGTATAAAGATATGGCAATAAATTTTATACTCTGCATTCTTATCCATGGTTGAGTTATATAAAATTTTATACGCTTCATTTCTTAAAATTCGCATCCTGCATATTTGTTGTCTGTTTGTTTTTTCCCGTTGATGTTTCTGGATCTTTTGTAAACTGAGTCTTCTAAGAGTCTTGTTGATATAAAATCCTCATATTTTATTTCATTTAGTATGAATGATATTAGTATAGTATTACCTTTTCTATATTTTTTATTATATTATAATATTTTTGTGGCACATACAGTAAATGATTTCTTTTTAAAATTTCTATACCGTCAAAATTTCTGTCATTAGGTAAAAATGAATGACCTGATATTAAAAATTTGTGGTCTATAACTTCCACACAATTTTCCATCGACTGAACAATCTTTAACCGTATCAAAGATACTTTGATGTTTCTATTTGAGGAGCTGGCATACAAAACCGGATAAAGTAAACCCCCTATATAGCGAACATCGATTTAACGAAATGGCCGTTATTGCGAATCGAAATTACGCACCAAATATCTTCAATACATTTTATATGCCATTTTTTTCATTATAACGAAAATTCATGGTAACGAACTGCGAACAATTATTTTATCTCATAAGTATGATTTTAATACAAATTATTATCGTTATTGCGAACACGAATTTTTTTGTTCTCTAGGTAATGTAAGACTAGTTGAGGTATTCCCCGAAGATCTAAGGTGTGATATTCGGGGAATAACTTGTTTGTCTGTAGGTCGATTGTTTATCGACTGGAAGTCGTATTGCAGTTTCAAATGCAAGTGTGTGGTCTTCGAGAGCATACAAAGTGTTAAGGTTTAGAAAAAAAGTGTTCGTTCAGTGTTAATTGAAAAAAATGAGTTTGAAAAGGACATCCTTTAAAAAGGAAATTAGAAATATTGGAGGATGTTGAAAAGGATGCTATTACAAAAATTAAAATTGCGGAAAAATTTAACATATCAGAATCAACGAAAAAAAAATAAAAACCGTATTAATAGTGCCGTAGCGTCTGGTAAACATACGTCTCGTAAAAAGTCGAGGAGACCTGCATTTTCAAAACTAGAAAAAAAATTAATAGAATTGTTTACCGAAATGAGAACAAAAAACGTTTCGTTAACAGGGCCATTCATATAAGATAAGGCAAAGTCAATCGCTGTTGAACATAATAGGATGTGATTTTTTATCTGGGTGGTTGTACAGATTTAAGAGTAGGCACGGTATTTCAGACCACGCCTTGTCTGGAGAAGGAAATAACGTTAATGTGCTTACTATAGATGAGTGGAGACAAGAGATCAAATTTATAAGAAACGCCTATCTTGATAAAGATGTTTTTAACATTGATGAAACTGGTGTTTTTTATAATCTTATGCCAAACCGTACTTTGGATTTTAAAGGTAAAAAGTGTTATGGCGGCACTAAAAGCAAAGAAAGAGTGACAGCAGTTTTGTGTTGCAATGCAGATGGAAGCGAAAAATTAAATCTGTGCATAGTAGGAAAATAAAAAATCCCAGGTGTTTAAATAAAATAGATCGTTCCCATTTACCGTGCCATTATAGTAATTTAAAAAAAAAATACGTGGGTAACGTCTGTGACATTTCGAGAATGGCTTATTCGTTTCCAGCGAAACATGGCAGCACAAAACAGAAAAGTATTGCTAACGATGGACAATTGTGCTGCACATAATGTTAAGGATATCAATTTGGACAATGTGAAGGTGATTTATTTTCCACGTAACACGAGTGCACTCCAACCTCTTGATCAAGGCATAATTGCGTGCATGAAGAAGCGATATCGTGCTCGTCTTGTAAGAGCAGCAATTTTTTGGCAATAGAAGCGAACGAAGAAAATCCGAAATGGAATATTTTACAAGCGATACGAGCGTTGTCGGATTCTTGGAATTCAATTGTTTTAACAAAGCGTGGACAACTGACTCTCAAGAAGAAAATGAGGAAAATCAGTTAACGATGATAAGCATTCATCGATAATTAGTTCTTCTTAGTAACTTTTTACTTTACATGCTTTTATTGTCTGCATTGTAGGCTGAATTTATTGATGTAGAATGGGAAAATTATCAACACATCTTGTCAGTACCTAAACAAGTTAGTTTTGATAAATACTGCACTATTGACAGTGAGGTAGTGACTTTAGAAGCAATTGAAATCGATTATATAAATTGTTGTATATTAGTGAATGCAGGCCAAAAATGGAAAGAAAATGAAGAAAGCGATGAAGGTGATGGGGAAGAAGTGATAAATGTAACACCCCCTACAAGAGCTGAAGTTTTAGCGGCGCTCTATATTATACAATGGCAACCCACATATGATTTGTTATCGAATTCCTTATTTATATCACAATTTAAAGGTTTACTGATACAGAAGAGAACATTTCCGAAAGCTTCGCGAATTCTTTGAATAAAATTACTGAACAATGTTTAAGACGAACAAAACCCGTTTTAAAGCAAAGCGCCATAAATGATTACTTAAAAAAAAATAATGTTAATTACAATATGAACAAAATACAAATAAAGTTATTACATTGTAGATGTTAATATGTTTCTAAACACCCCAAGATCATATTCATTATTGAGGTGTTGAGTGCAAAAGTGGACTAACCCCAGCGTATAATATATGTGGGTTAGTCCACCTTTTCTCTCAATGCCTCTATTAATTCGTTACAGCGAAATTGCGGACATCTCATTATAGCGAACGGCTATATCGAGGGTTTACTGTATATCCTTTTTAAAAAGTGTCAGAAATTCCGAAAAACTTGATAGTTTTTCTTTAAAAATATACAATACATATTTTTAACTACCTATTAGAGTGTGATGTATCCGCTTTTTTTTATAATTGAATTTACCAAACGACAGAAGCCATGAAAGCTATGCAAATGCATATGCCAAGTAATTTTTTTTTGTAAAAATTTTTTTTAACCGGTTTTGCACGCGAGCCTCATTTTGTCCGATGATCCGAATGATATGTTTTTGAATTTTTAGAGTTTTAAGAAGAGGCACAAAGGTTGGAGGCTTCTTCAAAAGTACATGTATATATTATCGTTGTGGAAATTGTATATGCCTAAATTTAATATATATTTACATGTTGCATTTATAATAAGCTACTGAAGTAGTTATCTTTGGAAATGGTAACACTTTCTGCAAATCGATAGAAAAGCCAAAATGATGAGATGGATTACTTGATACTAGTTTTTGATCTTATTTTAACACATTTTAACTGATTCTGCTAGTTTTACATGAATATCATGTTCTTTTATAAGTTTTTTTCTCATTGCGTAGTTGGTAAAATTGTAGATTAAAATCTTTATTGAATTTTTTTCTATTAGTTTTATTAACTATTTATAATTATTTTCTTTCACAGTGGAATTCATACAAATCTAACATTTTTGTTATAGTCAGTTCAGGCAGCTATTTTGTGTTGGGATTATGATCCCTCATATAATGGCAAATGCGCACTTAAATCGTTACATACGTGAATTTCGTTTCATATCACGAAGTTTCTCAATATAAGTATCACTTCTGTATTCTCTGAATCCTTCTCTGAAGCTGTTGTTTTGTAAATTCTCATTCTCAATTAGTTTCTCTTTTTTGTTGAAGAATAAATTTCTAAAATTCTCTTTCTTTTTTTCTATACTTGTTGTATAATATTAATTCTTCTTCATTTTCAGAATTACGGAATTTTGTAATTTTATCCTTTCCCATGGGTTTAATGGTTTCTTTAATTAAGTGTTATTCACTTCAAAACACTGACTTAGGTCACTTTCAAAATTATCATTTTCAGTATTTATATTATTATGAAAATGTATGTGTTACAAATTTTTCAAATTTTTTTGCTAGTTTAGCGTAAATTGATAAAATACGAAAATGATAAAAATGGACTTTCAAAATAAACGGCTCATCTATGGAAAGTTACATCAAAATCGGTGGAGAATTCCGCCGAGCGCGGAATTTTACGTTCTGAGAAAAACACCTTATAAGTTTTCGATACAGACAAGTAGCGTTCAAGGCGGCTTTCAATGTTTAGTTTGGAACGCCAGAACCATACAATTCTCTTTCTTCTTCTGTGAATGCATCCATTCGATCCGCTTCCTCTTGTTATTTTTTCGTCGTTCCCGCAGCTTTTGAGTTGCACTGAGCACTACTTCTGAATGTTAGTCTTGTTCAAAGCAGGATACCTATATATACCATAGAGATTACATATTCTCTAAGTGTTAAACTAACCTTTTAACTGAAAACAAAATTTTCAAGATAATCGAAATTAACTGGCTTTTCCCCCTTAACAAATAAAAAATATTAAAATGGTGACGGTGTTATCATTCGATTAGTAGGGCCCTGTTTTGAAAACCGTCGCTGATGGTGTACATATTTTGAAATGCAAAAACCCTTTTTTCCTGGTTTAGAAGGGTAATGGCTAAGGTGTGACGTAAGATTAAAAAAAGATAAAGACAGTTTGAAGCTGTTTGAGAGGAACACTCATACTTTCAATCGAAAATGTGCTATAAATTTGAACCAATTCGGTTAAATACATCTTGTGATATCGTGTACACCATTTGAAAAAAAGTAGTTTCGAGAAACGTGCAAATGAAAGAACAGTACCGTCTTAAAACCAAATATTTTTTAATTATCTTCAATCTATGATTCCCGGCTTATACATAAAGAACTTATTACCAAGTTTAATTATTGCATCATATGTAATACTCTGCTATATCCGTCGTTAAATATACCAGCTAAAATGTAAGATTCAGTCTGAACTATTTCGTTACTGTAATATACTTTTGAAACCATCGAGCAAATGACAGTGTTCCTATTAATTGTTGTTAGTTTGTATATATTCTATTAAATGGCGTTCTAATAAATCCACCCCAACCCCTTGAAATACAATGAGCTGGGATGCCAAACTTTGACATGCGACTATTACACTGAAATTGTAGGCCTAAATAACTTTTGGGTAAATTCGTCAGCTGGAAGTGACACAACCTGAATTCATTTCATATAAGTTTGCATTTAAAATGAGATGTATAATATTTATATTATGTAACTAGTTTATTTTGACGAGAATAATTCGGTAAAACCAAGTTTGTATTTGATTATTATTTAAATATATTTGAGCTTTTAAAAGAAATTTCATGTTCGAAATTGAATTTGAAATTATTTAAGTAGATTTACCTGTATAAGATAACAACTTGTTCGTTATGATATTATTTTATAAAATACATTAAAATAACTCAACACGGATTTATTTAAATCGCATTGATTAAATACAAACACCAGCCCAATTTTAATAATAAAATTTATATAAACTTTATTAACAAAAACATAAATATTTATTTAATAGTTACTAATATTTTAATTCATTTTAAATCATTTGCATCCGTATTCATATGGTTTACAAGCCGTTATTAACAATATCTTCATTTCCTCTGTATATTAAATTTAAATAAAATTTTAAATTAAATATCACAAATTTATCTAATTCGAAACTAAATTTTTATCGATTATAATTTGTTTGAATATCCATTTTACCAGTAACGTATCTTTGCTTTGTACTTTAACTGGTCTTTTATTTTAAAAATGTCTTACTAGTTTCGGCTAATTGCCATCTTCAGAGACAAGTCAATATAAGAAATTAATTTGTAATATGTAAGTCAGCTTTCATAATCACAATTATGAGTTATTTAAAACAATTTAAAATGTAATCAAAACGCAGAAAACAAATTACAAAGTTGATGAACGTGAGTTAAATAAGATCTGTTTTATTTAAATTTTTTGTTAAAAGATTTTATAATTGTGATTATGAAAATCCATTTATATATTACAAATTAATTTCTTATATTGACTTGTCCCTGAAGATGGCGATTAGCCGAAACTAGTAAGACATTTTTAAAAATAAAAGACCAGTTAAAGTACAAAGCAAAGATTTTTTATATTTTTTATTTGGTTAATTAAATTTTTATCATTATGTGATACATCTAGCATGCTGTACTAAATCGTTTAACTCTTTCCTTGATGTACGTACATGAACATACTCGCATTGCGGTGAGCTGACATCGCATATATTCGCGGGGCTAATTTGGTTGCTCGAAACGGATTTTCGCTTGCGATGTATCATCATGATGTCCATTATAGGTTGATTATTATTTGTCACCCCACCCTATAAACAATGAATTTATGAAGCTTTAACTGTTAAAGACGAATACATTCGATGATAATTGATTTTAGCAACATGCGAACACATTTTTCAAGATGTTTGTTGCTTCTTTATCTCGTCTTAGTGATGAAAATCGCGGAGAAGGAACGGCTTTTAGTATTATTGGAAAGCAGCGACAGCGCGGAAGATTGACTACCTATCATCTCATCAACGGAAATTGTAGTTGTAAAATAATAAACTTAAGTATTATCATAAGTCAAGGCTTCATGATTATTTTATGTCAAACGAAGAAGTTAAGTACAATTTATTAAAGACCTTATAACATAATAAATAATTGTTGTATCATTAAGATGATGAAAGCGATTCTTATCGTTGGTTATAAGGACAAATTGATTGTTCTAGTTGTTGTATGTTCATTATTTTTTATTCCGGATTCAAACGCTTTTGCATATAACTTCATATTTTGCATTTTAATCGCATATAATTTTAGTTATCCATATACAGTGTGGCCCTAAGATATTTAGTGCCCGAAGGCTGAGTTGAACGAACGAAACAAGTGCGTCTCTTTTCATACAAAATGATCTCTTCAGATGCACGGAAAAACCCAATCCAACCCAACCCTGTATGTTTGAACTGAAGTAAATTTAGAACTGACCCTAGACTTAGAACTGGAATCATTCGGATTTAACCCTCTTGAGAGATGTCCGGCTAAACCAGAATGTCAGTCTGGTATTAGTTCTAGTTTTACTTCAATTGAAATACACAGGGTTGCCAAATTAGTGTGTAAAGTACTCTATTTCAGAAACTATTAATTGTAAATGCCTTTGTTAAAAAAATGTTATCAGATGACATTTTTTTGTGATAAGAACGTCTTCAGATGCATGACTAAATCCAACCCAACCCAACCCTGTATATTTGAACCAGTGAAAATCTTACTAGAAACACTATTAAAAATAGTATTTTTGTCATTCTTGCCGATGCAAGTACACATTTTTTTTGGTTTTACTCCATAATATTGTCCATATTTCCGGGATATTACTACATATTTCGACGGATTGTAAACACATATACAAAACTTATATTGCTTATTTTTATCGCATATAAATCCGGAGCTTAGTTATGATGAACTGTTTATAATTACATATAAAATTCATTTTGTTAATAATCATGGCGGCAGAACTAGGACACTTAAAGAGATGTTGATAAACCCTACTTTCAGAGCGAACTGATCTCCAGGTGACAAATGACCTAATAAACCTAATAAATACCTACATAACGAACATGCAAACCAAAACCATATCAAGACTAGGTATCTAACCAAATTTATACATCTATGTCCTCTTTATACCGAGCAAGTTGAAGAAATAACTTACCAATTGGATGACGTGTTATTCTATTCGAACCGGCCAGTAAGCTAAATTTTGATATTAGCAAATAAATAAATTTTATTGTAGTGAAATTTTTTCATTGTAGAAAGATATGTCAATAGTCCATGTCAAACTTTGGCATAGCTAATCACTGGAATTGGGTTGGGTTGGATTATGTTAACCAAGGTATTCAAAACGTGAATCACATTTTGGATCTAAATCAAAACTGGTAGTTATTAATTATTAATAAAACACTTATTTGGTTCAAACGATGACTTAGTATGTATTTATTTTCAGTGCTACAATTATTTCAAACGGTTAGCATTCTTCTTCAAACACCACGTCATTGACTAAATTTGAATAAAGAAAATTCCGTAACTAAGTACTTTTCTTAACTAAAATTAGAACTAACACTAGAACTATCACTAGGACTAACTCTAGAAACTATCGGGTTTTGCCGTGCGTTTTTTTGAAAAAATGTTTGACGTTTCGGATGCCATGTTGCAACCTTCTTCAGAAACTGGTTCAGTGGCACTTCTCCCAACCAGTTTCTGAAGAAGGTTAGTGCTAGTGTTAGTTCTAATTTTAGTTCAGTTAACACCGGTCGTGAAAGCCTTCGTACTTATAAGTACTTTTCTTTATTCAATATTAGTTAATGACGTCGTGCCCGAAGAAAAATGCTAAGCATTTGAAACAATTGTAGCACTGAAAATAAATAGATACTAAGTCATCGTTTAAACCAGATTAATGTTTTATTGATAATTAATCGCTCAAAGGATGGATATAATATCAATACTTTCAAATAGCAGATATTATCCCGTATCTCCAAGATTTATAATAAAGCGATCAACAAAACATCCCATATACTTTAGTTAGTATATATTCTCTAAAAGAGAGCAAGGAAATGTCAAAGCGAGTCATATGATTGGAACTCTGATTATGGTAATGAAGAATTTGAAATAATGAACAGTTATGATAAATGTTGACGTTAAATACGTTAAAGACTGCGCAACGCCTATCGTAATTATCTATCGTACGGAAGATGATACTTATGTGTTACATAATGCAGTACACATTACAAACCCATAACATTGATATGAGCAAAATAAAGGATTCTTATGAATAAAAAAATCAGTGATGTTTTTACTAAAATAGATAGATAGCAAAACCTAAATTGTACCCTGAGATCTTGAAAGACCCTAAGATCTTTTACTTTATCGGCGACTGGATAGCAGTACTATTAAAGTTGCAAGGAAAGTTGAGAGGATAACGTTTCCAAGTAAATGTAATTTTTGCTCATAGAATTCTCCCTTAACTAACTACTCCACCAGCCCTCGAACATACTTCGGCAATTTGACCGGGATGAATTTCTGGCGAAGATCATTCATGGTGTCTTTAAGTGGTACTTTAGTAAATAGAAATTCGACGTGGAATTTACATCGGATCTTTTCAAAATATTTTGGAGGTTTAACTTCATACTCTTTATTGTTTCCACAAAATGTATAGATTCTCTGTCCATCAAGACTACCTTTAACTGATATTAAACTAACTATTAATAATAATAATAATAATTTTATTATTCCAACGGAAATACACTGTATAAAAGGAGATAATATAAAGCTACAATGAATTAAATTTTGAAAATGAGAAAGCACGGAGAAAAAACCAAACTAAAGTAATATTGAAGCAATCAAAGCAATAAAAGCAACACGCATAAGACATCAAAAATACTATTACAAAAAACAGAAACATTATACCAATGAAGTATGACTCGGAGATTTACATATCAAAAAAACAATACAGGCTCGGTCGTATTAGCCGCTCGAATCAATTTATTAACGGGGGAAATAAAACCTATGGTGTTAGCATAATTTGGCGAAAACACATCAGAAACGCGCGCACTTAATCGCGGCATTCTTATATTGAACTGGGACAGAATACTTGACGCACTCACCACACCCGACATCACATCGCACACAAACCTCACAGACATATTCCAGGCTAAGAAGATTGTAATGTTGTAAAATAGCCGGGTAGTTTAATTCACCGCGGGGCGGATAGAAACCAAACTCCAGAAAATGTAAGAATCTGATGAACTTACGTTGTTCTTTATCTAAAGAGGCGATTTGTGTCAAAAGAGTCGGAGACCAAACGTTGCTACAGTATTCGAGTTTGCTTCGTACAAGCGTAAAATAAAGAATAAGTATGGTTTTGATGTCTGCAAACTCTAAGCTATTTCTAGTAATAAAGCCCAATATTCATGTTCATGTCCTAATATGTTCTCCAAACGTCAAAGATGCATCAAACCATATCACAAGGTCCTTCACAGTAGATATGCGCGATAGATGATCCGTTCCAATTGTATATTCAAAATTCACAACGTTCCTCTTCTGGCTATATGTCATCACCTGACACTTGGATATATTTAAGATCATTTTATTGTCAGTACACCATAAAGATAGCCTATCCAAATCCAACTGAAGCGATAAACAGTCTCGTTCACTAGATACTGTGGTAAATAACTTAAGATCGTCTGCGTAAAGAAGTGCCTGTGTAGTGAAACACGCAGGTAAATCGTTAACAAAAATATTAAATAGTAGAGGGCCTAGAATGAAACCCTGAGGTACGCCACTAGTGACGTTTATATATCTAGATTTCACGCCACCCAGTTCAACGTACTGCCTACGATCAAATACATAAGACGTAAGAAGTTGTGTAAGAGAGCAATCGCAACCAAAATTTCCCAGCTTCACTGTCAACAACTGCTTCACTGTCAGTAGTAACGCTGGATGATGATTATCTTCTCTCACCAATATAAAGTCTGAGTGTATAATTTGAAGACTTAAATTTGAAGAGGCAAGTACTAAATCAAGAGTTCTATCAATAATATTAATTACATTATTTAATTGTACAAAGTCATTATAGTTAAGAAAGTTGGAAAGAGTAATGGCACGTTCATCATTTGCAGCGTCAAGAGACGGAATATTAAAGTCACCCATGATCATAGTATCCAAAGACATATCCAACATTGATCTTTTTAAACTCAAGCCGAACAGCTACCAAATCAATTGATTCAATAGGACAAGAGACAAACATAATATTCGAAGTAGCAACTCCAGAATTAATAGCCAATAATACCCCTCCTCCCCTACGGATAGGTCGATCACATTTAAAAACGTCATATTTGTCTGGAAAAATTTCGTAGACCGGGACACTATCTTCGAGTCAAGTTTCACTAAGAGCAACAACATCAAAGTCCGCTGCATTGACAGAAGTGAAAAAATCATTTATTTTTGTATTCGGTGAAAACCGAACTAACCCACATTGAGCACATTTAAATATATGTCGAAGTTACTGTAAGTTACTGTACTACTGTTAGCTCAATAAAGTATTATTATTATTATTCAATCCACGGTGGTAGTATATGTTGTACTTTTTCCGTTGAGAAGTTACTAGTTTTTTTTTACGATTCTCCGACACCCATTAATAAACTGTACTCTCAGATCATTCTCACCGTTTTCAAAACGTCGTTTGAGTTCAGCACGTATATTGCGCTCATATTCTTGTTGTCTTGGTGTTCGATCGCAACTGATGTAAACATTTTTAAAGTTGACGGAGTTGCGTAATTGTTTAGCTCAACAACCAGAGATCAACAACCCCAAAAGCCCATATCACAAAAACATATTATGGAACAGATATCTAGACGACGTTTTCGCAATTATAGACATATCTAGTGGAAATGAAGTTGATGACATTTTAAAATACATTAATGGTTTACAACAAAACATAAAATTCCAAAACCAGAGATCAACAACCCCAAAAGCCCATATCACAAAAACATATTATGGAACAGATATCTAGACGACGTTTTCGCAATTATAGACATATCTAGTGGAAATGAAGTTGATGACATTTTAAAATACATTAATGGTTTACAACAAAACATAAAATTCACAATGAAGATGGAAGGAAGCGAGTAGAATAAACTTTTTGGACCTTACAATAGAAAAGAAGGTAAAACCCTGACCTACGATATATACAGAAAAAAGATAGAAACTGACATAATAATACCATAGACCTCCTATCACGACTCTTTAATTAATGATCGGATCTAAAATAAATGAAATACGAACATTTTACGAAATAGCGAAACTGTTTTTCGAAGTATTTGACCACAACTTAAAAATAAAAAAGATTGAAATCCTGGGTTGGGTTGGTATCACATCTATAATTCCCAAAGGTTGCAGTGGATGATATATCTAATACCAACCCAACTCATGGAAACAATATCATAAATTATTCTTATCAAAAAGGAGTCTTAAGGTGGGATTAAAGCATTAATATATTATTTTATAATTTCAAAGAATAAGGAAATATAATCATTTTTTCATTTCGATTTTTGAAATCGCGAAAATTTGCGTTTTTGACTACAACTTATAAACAAAAACGGATTGAAGAGCTTGGGTTGGGTTGGTGTAATTTCTAATATCATTCCCAAAGGTTGTGTTGGGTAGGAATTGGGTTGAGAATGATCAATTTAAAATCAATAATACATAATCATATATACAGGTGTTTCTAAATTGATGCGAAAGATTTCAAGCGGTGATATTTCAGCGAAAATTAAGGGGTGTCAAGGGGTGAAAAATCACTTCTTAAAATCTTTCGCATCAATGTAGAAACATTCTGTATACATTCTATACCCAACTCTTATTTTACACGGTCTTTTTTAACACGATTTTGAAATAACACGGTTCACCAATAAATTTTTTTACACGAATTTTTTGTTATAGCACGAATCTCAAAAATAAATTCGTGTAAAAGAATTTATTGGTGAACCGTGTTATTTCAAAATCGTGTTAAAAAAGACCGTGTAAAAAAAAGAGTTCGTGTATATAGTCTGTTCCGCGAGTATTGAGTCGCATACCGAAAACACGCCCAATCAGGAGCGGCGTTGCCAAGCGCTTTTGTAGCACCTCAATGAATGAATGGATAACGCACCTAGTTCGCAATTCATTTATCCCTTTAAACCGCTTTTTTACCTGCAGTTTACGATTGTTGAAGTTTAATGTTCAAAACAGGTTGCAGGTGTTCGTAAAGTGGACGGCATCATGGCATTTTGCTTTGTTCATCTAATTTATAGTACGTTTTATTTTTGATTTCCTTTTTTTAATTTGTATGACTAATTTAATTTCTATAATTTGTGTGACCGTATTTGATCATTACGGAATCAATTAAGCCCTATATTAAAAAAATGGAAATTAACTATCCCCATTTACAATAGTTAAAATTCATAAATTCTTGGTCAATAAAGCAACGCTGTGACGTGTTGATGACGTGCGGCTCAATGGTCGTGGAACAGACTTTATAATAATTATAATAATAATATACAGGGTGTATGAAGTATGAATAGAAAAAATTTAAGGAGTGATCGATTTTCTTTTTCGAAATAAAAAATATTTACAACACAATATCCCATTGTTTGTGCTTCTAAAGATATGATACGATATAGTTAAGTGTTCGAAAGTTTGAGTACTGCTGCATAATGAATGACAGTAAGCAGTCTTTGGTTATTTTATCATTCCTTGATGAAAATTTACAAAAATGTAGGTTTTAATAATACACAAATTATTGAACTAAAATTAGAACTAACACTAGCACTAACACCAGAACTATAACTGGAACTATCACTAGGACTAATATTAGATCTAAAACTAGAAACTGTCGGGGTTTATCGTGCGTTTTTTGAAAAAATGTTTGACGTTTCGGATGCCACGTTTCGGACGGCAACCTTCTTCAGAAACTGGTTCGAAATCACTTCGAACAGGAAACGTCAAACATTTTACAACAGTTTTTTAAATAAAACATAAAGGAGATGTATTTGATAAATTTAAAGAATATTTTCAAATGACCAGAACAAAGTTTGGATTGGGGATATTTAAACTTCGGTGTGATAACAGAGGGGAATGTATTTCCAAAGATTTAATAAATTGTTTTGTAAAAATGAAGGGATAATATTAGATTATACAATACCATATACACCAGAACATAATGGAGATGCAGAAAGAATGAATAGAACGTTGGTTGAAAGAGCTAGAACAATAATGTATGAATCTCTTTAGATTCATACATTATTATAGATTCGGTACTTTTACCGAAACCAATAGGAACATAAAAGAAAATAAGTTAGAAATAGCAAGAGATATCAAAGATGATGAAAATTGTTTTTCCTATAATGAAGGTATTGTAAGAATAAAAATAAATAAAAATGTAGACGAAGAGATTAAAACCGGAAAAGGAAAATTTAGCAGATGATGAAATAAGAAATGGTAATGGAGGAGAAAATGAGACAAGAAAGAGCAAAAGAGAAAAAAGATTACCAACGTGGCAGAGAGATTATGAGATTATATGGCATATGATGCAATGAATTATGTAGATGAAGTTCTAAGAGGCTATGAAGATATAGAAAAATGCGAGGACAAAGATTTTGGTTAAAAGCAATGGAAAGAAAAATCAGTTCAATAGAAAAGAAACATACATGGGAAGAAATAGAAAAACCGAATGATGCGGAAATGTTGAGAACAAAATGGATATATGCTAAAAAGCCATTGGAACCAAACGAAGAAGATAAATATAAAGCTAGACTTGTGGTCAAAGGTTGTAGTCAAAGAAAGTCATTTGATTATGAAGAAATGTATGCACCATTACAAGAATGTCATCGATACGAACAATATTATCAATAGGAAATCAATATGGATTTGTATTTAGACAATTAGATATAAAAACATCGTTTTTAAATGGTGACTTAAAAGAAAATATTTATGTATATCCACCAGAAAATGTCACATGTAAAAAAGGAAATGTTCTAAAGTTAAATAATTGTCTGTATGGTCTCAAACAAGCTGCAAAGTATTGGAACAAGAAAATTAATGATTTTTTGATGAAAATTGGATTTATCAGATCAAATAATGAAAACTGTTTATATATGAAAGACAATACTGGAGATATTTTATTTTTAATTTTATATGTTGACGACATAATTTTGGCTGGAAATAAATTAAAAAATTTTGAAGACTGTATAAAAGAATTGATGAATGAATTTGATTTAAAAGATAAAGGCAATTTGAAATACTTCTTACGCTTAAAGATAGATTATGATATAAAGAAGGAAATATTGAACATTAGTCAAAGAAACTATTTGTTAAAAATTCTAAAGCGTTTTAACCTTGAGCACTGCAATTCTTGTACAACACCTACATCCCAAATTAAAGATAATGACCTTTCTAAACCTTGTCAGAGAATTAATAGGATGTTTAATGTATTTAATGTTAGAATCGAGACCTGACATAAGTTTTGCATTAAATTATTTGTCTAGATTTCAAGATAGAAATCAGAATGATGTTTTGACATATTTAAAAAGATTAATGCGATATATGAAAGGGACAGTAGACTATAAATTGACGTATAGAAGAATTACCTATGAAATGTTTTGTGAATTCAGACCGGGCATATGATGAGTGTGACAAAAAGTCAGTTTCAGGTTTTTTAATACAAATATTTGGAAATACTATATTATGGGTAACGAGAAAGCAAAATAGTGTGACAATATCAAGTGCAGAATCTGAAATGATTGCATTATGTTCGGCAGTACAGGAATGTTTATAGTTTAAAAAATTATTAAAAGAATAATTAACGCGTGAAGCATATTGATTTAAGATACAATTTTGTAAGAAATCATTTAGACAAAGGTGTGATAATTACTGAACACGTGAGTTCCAAAAATCAGTTAGCTGATATATTAACAAAAGGAACAAATAAACATACTTTTGAGTTAGTACGAATGAAATTAGGTTTATATTGAAATTAAATATTAATTGCTTAATAATAAGATTTGTTGATGAGTAATCATTAAATAAAATTTTATCTAATCCCGCTTTAACATTGAACGAAATCATCAGAATTTAAATCTGACAATGTTTATGTGTCAAATGAATTTAAATTGAAAGAATTGCCTTGCTACCAATAACCATAGTAACATCCAAAACAAATCAATATTCAATTGGGTCATATTTCACTACACCACTAGTGGTGTAATGCAATTTCATTACACCACTAAAGTCCGTGCCAAAAGTCAGGGCCCCTCACTTTAGAGATCGATATCTTCGAAATCGCCCGATGAAAAAGGTTGCGATAAAGTTTATTGTAATTAATGAACATTTCTGCGTATCATATGTTAATTTGGAAATTTTCGGATATGCGGTTTTTCTTTTATCGCAAGTTAAGTGAAAAGACTACCCAATTTTTGAGAGTGCAACTTGATCAATTTTGCAATTTTTTTCTCAAAAACTATTTGTCGAATAAATTTCAAATTTAAGCTGGTGATTAACCGATGTGATCTTAATTGCCTTGTAAGATGCGATTAAATTGTAAACGACCGGGCAGATTTCATCGCGGTTTTAATCAAAATGTGTCAATTTATGTCGCTTATCGGATTCCATAATCAGTTTTTCAAAGCGTTTAACCGCATCTTACAAAACCGCAATTTTCCGCGAGACTATATAGAATATCGATAAAATAAAATATGCACCACATTAAAATTTCTTTCGTCGAATAGTTTTTGAGAAAAAAAATCGCAAAGTAGACAATATTGCCGACATACTCAAAAATCGTATGCTCGTTTCACTTAACTCGCGATAAAAAAAAACCGCAGATCTGAAAATTTCCAAATGAAGATATGATACACAGAAATGTTTACTGAACTACTGCAATAAGCTTTACCGCAATTTTTTCCATAAAGCGATTTATGGAAAAAATGTCTATCTAGCGGTGTTAGATAAACAATCTTTATTGCAAACTGTGAATTTATATTTTCACGCCTTTATCGTTGTGCGTTCTTAGGTCAAGCGGCAATTGGTAGAGAGTGCCATTTTATGACATTTTATGATTAATATTAAATACAAAATTTCATGTTTTGAGTTGTGCCCTTTTATTTTTAAAGGTGCGATACTTTGTTCAATTACAACACAAACCAACAATTGTTTACGCAGGGACAAATGAACGGCAATCCGACATGTGTGGATGATATTTGTATCCGACACCAACATGTCATCCTGCTGTCCTGGCAAAAAATAAATTTCGTTTACATTACACCCAATAAGTCTGCCGACATGTTGTGTTCCTACGGAAATAAGGCTCAAGAGTCGAGCGGCTAAACCAAAATGTTTATAGTTCTTGGTGTAATGTTAGCTGTAGTCTTGGTATTAGCTCTACTTTAGCTAGGGTTACCATAATTTGTTTACCCTAGATCCGGATATAGACCTTATCGGGGGAGTGTTAAATAAATTCCACAACTGTTATAGTAAGTAGTAGTTCTTTTGTTATATATTCTTACATACAACATTATACAACATAAAATAACAAAAGTGTTATTTATATATATTTTTTTGAAAATTTTAACTTTTTTCTTTTGCTTTTATAATTCATTTATGCTGCTGGGTCCAGGGATACACTCTTCTCTTCTTGCTTCATATTTATTGGATGGTTTGACTTTCTTCAGAAATGGCTTATCATTTTTAATTTGGTCATGAAATTCTATGCACGACATAACAGAATTTGCTTTAATGTAAAGTAGGTCTCTTACAACTGACAGAGACAGTCTCCCTCTTTCGGCCGTACATACTGACCCCATCATCGAAAAAATACGCTCTGCTGGAGCTGAAGTTCCAGGTAAACACATGGCGAACTCTACAACTTTAAAAATGTTCTTAAAGGAAACATTACTCCTCTCAAATGCTTGGAATATTTGTTTCCATTTCTCACAGGTGTTGGGGGTGTCTTCCTTTGGCAGGGAATCCCATTCTGGTTTTAGACTGTTTACAATTGGAATTAGTGAGGAGCGCTCATCAAATAGTGCATCTACATTGATGGAGTCCAATATAACGCTGGCTACAATTAAAGCGCTGTCTTCCATCTCATCCCAGGTGGGGCAAGTTTTCAGAGTTAACCATTTAAAGTAGTTAGCCTTGTCAAAGCTGTTTTCCCAAAGCTTCAAGTATTTTATCGCAGCTTGGTAAAAACCTTCAACGCTGTTAAGAAAGTCGTTATCAACGCTTTCCTCATCTGTTAACCTTCTGTGGATCAGTTTTGCTGCAAACGGTATAAAGTTAGCTGACTTTCTTTCTTCCAGTTTTACAACTAATTCTTTGTACACTTGAGAAGCCTCTGTTGCAGTGATGAAATCAGACTCAACTTTAAGGATAGACATTTGAAACATTTGCAAGCTCCCATGTAAAAATGTTAAAAAAAGCTCATTCACTGGTTCTCGAAAAAACGCATGCAATATTGCAGGGCAGTTTTAAATTGTTAAGAAGTACGATTTCAAAGGTTCATACATACTTAGTGTCCTTTAAATCGCAGGCATCAAGCTTAAAATCTAGTATGTAAATGTAAAAGGATTCTTTTGTATTCAATATCTGCTGTTACACAAAACTCTTTTAAAGCAGTCACTCTGACAGTGTACTGATAAAAGAATTTGTACACTTTGACAGCAATCGCCTCAACGTCAACGGGCAGAGCATTACAAGCAGTCTGTACTGTGTTGTGCAAAATATGAGCATAGCATCCAAAGCCAATAATGATAGTCTCTTTTGTAGTTTTCGAAAAACAATTCCTTGCCCATGCCTTTCCACGCCACCAAAGTTGGTATTGGTGTTATCAGCACATAGACACACAACTTTTGAATCAATAGAGAACTTTTGTATACATTTCAAAACGTGTTCTACTAAAATATCAGAGGTTTCACCAGGTAGCTCGTCAAAAAATAGCAGTTTCACGTTTACGTCTTCGTTTCGTTTAAAATAACGAATACACACAGGAGTCAATTTAAGCTCTTTTCTGTTTGAAGTGTCAATTGTCAGGGTAAGAAAATTTGTATTCTTTAAATTTTTTTGTAGTTTTTCAAGTAGGTGATATTACATTTACAATTATTGCTTCAGTCTTGGTTCGAGCTTCTGAAAATTTAGGCTCAAATAGCTTTTTAATAAGTTTGGAAGTACAATCAGATGTTTTGAAACTAAGACTGTGCATTGCTGTGTAGTAAGCAAAAGTTGCTTCTTTAGCCGCACATTGTAGCTCAGTATCTGTGACATCAGTGTATTTAAAAAAATTCTTAATACTTGCCGATGACGCCGCTTGATTTGCTTTCTTGTGGCTCTCACTCCGTAAGCGATTTTCAATGTCTTACCGTCCTCGATGCTCCACAGAAACTTCAGAGCTACAAGTCACACATCTCACGCGATCATTACTGTTCTGACACTGTCTTTAAAACTACTAATCTTCCTTTAGTTTGTCAGTTAGAACACATTTGCGCTTAGGCATTTTGCAAAGTTCACTCGGAGACTGACTTGAATATAGGCTATATTCAAGTCAGTCGTGTTTTAAAAGCAAGCTATATTGCTTACTTTTAAAAGAATGAGTGCAGAGTGTGACCAACCTATGGAGTGGCGAAGGGTAAAATTTCTCGGTTTTGACACTTTTTCTAATTTTATTCATCAGATCCGGACATTTCTCAGAGCCGGACAAAAACCGGAAAGATTTGTCAAACCCGGACGAAATCCGGACGTATGGTAACCCTACTTTTAGCAGTTATTCTTTTTTAGATTATTGTATACTTGTATGAACTAATACTAGACCTTGAACTAGAAAGATTCACTTAATAAACCGAATCCTTTCAGCTTCTTCTGGAACTGGAAGTATAACTAATACTAGGCCTACAACCTGCCTTCAGAAGTAACACTAGACGTAGAACAGTAGGGTTAGTTAGTTTTGTTCTACGTCTGGTATTAGTTCTGAAGCTAGGTTCGGTTGAGTTTGATTCCCTCTTAAGTACGACTACGACTAAACCCAAATGTTTCAAATTCTAGTGTTAGCTCTAGCGTCAGTGTTAACACTAGTTTTGTGTACAGTGTACAATGCTATGGTACTGGTGGATCAAGTTTTTGTATGGTTACACAAAAATTCAGCAAAAATATCCGAACACAAGAATATTTCACGATGGGGCCCGCAAACTTAGAAAAAAAATTTCGAAACGGATTTTAAATAACAATTATTAATAACTGCACGATATGACTATATGAATAACTGCACTGAATAACTAACCAGTGTTCACTAGAAACACTGGTAGGTAGCAAAGTCAGATATTCTAATGCAATTTATCACTGGATAGGGTTTGGATTCGCAATATGGTTCATACAGATCGCAATTAATCTTTATGTACGTAGTTTCGGTTTCGGCCAAAATACAGCCGAAACCAAAACGTCGTCCTACTTCTTCTTTCAAATTCCTATTTTACGTCGAAACTGGTCGGAACCGAAACCGAAATTTCGGTCGGACACTACAAGGGACACCTGATGGAGATAGTCAAATAATAAATTCTATGGGATTAATAAATTCAAGAATAATTTTCCGGCATACAAATGTTTGAACCAACAGATAAATGTCACCAAAAAAAGATTGTGTATGTACTTAATATCTCGATTTACATCTTCCAAACAAAAATAAAAATTGTCAGATGAAGGAGGGTAACTGCTTAGGTAACAAGTAGTTCACCGCAATATCTGGCATCCCTAAGCTACCTTCCTCGTCCAACTAGTTCCTTCTTGTTTTTCCCCTATTTAGTATATTTGATTATTTTAAATTATGAATTGTTTGATTGTTGTTTTGATTGGCATGTATATTATATCCTCAAAAATCGTTTTTGTCAGAATGTCCTGTGCAAACAATATTTTCGACAATTACGATGATATTTTACTGTCTAATTATTGCTGATATTTTGTCAAAACCTGTTTTAAGTGTTCGATACAGACGTTAGTTATATTTTTAATAACCTTTTATTTTAATCTAGTTAAGTAATATTTTGTAATTAATATTGTTTTGTATTCTTTATACAAATAGAAAGCTTTCTGAAGATGTCGAAATAAATAGGCGAAATCGGTGAAAGCTGATCACTAAAAATAAGGATCTATTATTTAAGTGCGAAAATTAGTCTCATTTTTTAATTCTCGATAATGGAAAGGAAAGGAAACAAGAATTAGTAAATAGCGATTCCACATCCAAATATACCACGACATCCTGGGGATCCAACTTCATACTTTTGATTGGTTCCACAAAATGCGTAATCTCTCACACACGGTTCTATTTAATAAGGAGACCGTTAACAGGGAACACAATCTGGACAACAAGTTTTTCTAAGTGAGCCATTTGAAAATTTATGGCTTAATATTGGGACATCCAGGTTTTGGATTTCAGGTTATCTATATATTCTTGGCGGTACTGAAGCTTGTACGAGCAAACTCTGTTGTTTTGCTGTAATTTTTCCAAATTGCACCAATTCTTTCTTTATAACCCATGTATATAGATGTAGTGTTCGTTCAAGTTATAGTCTCCCCAAATCTCTATATTTTTTCTATTTCTATTTCCATATTTGATTTCCATTTATTTTTGTGTTTTTTTAAAATTTCCATCACACCAAGCTATCCGAATTATATCTGAGCTTATATTTTTAGGTTATCATTTTATAACCCAAAAATTAAATAAACTCGAATGAAGTTTAAAAAGACAACCGTTTTTATTAATCGAAACCTCGACGGTTTATTCGCTAATTGAAAAACGATCGTTCTACCTTTTTTGCATATCAAAATTGAAAATCTTTAACATTTACATTGAACTTTATCCCATTTACCACTTTGATATCTTTTCAATAAACCCAAACTCGCACATCCGCATAGGATTTGCTCCCACACGACTGCCATTCGTTGTAACACGGCATTTCGCAAAATTAAACGTACACGATACGCTTTGTCCGAGATTGTAGCTCGACGCGGGGTAATTGGATTGGAACGCAATTACGATAGCAATTACCGGAAATAGCTCGCGATTGTTTTGCGAAATGACTGCAGAACTTCCGGTTCCCTGAACCACCTCTGCTTCGATGGTGTTCGTATTGCTAAAGTGTTTGTACGGAAGCACGATCTAAAGGTTCTGCGGAGTGGGCGACAAGGAGGCGGGAAATTTGAAATTAAACAACTTGCTAATGGTGTGTGCCGTCGTTGTGTTTGTTTAGGAGTGTTTGGAATTACCGACGACGGCTTCTCGACATGTAGGTTACGTACACAAACGCTTTACTTTGTAGGTTACAAGAAGGTTATAAAGCAATTTTCATTAGGCAAACGACTTTTCTTAATGTTTAACTCTTTTAAATATTATCGCGTAATAATATATGTTTTATTTGATTTTTTTTTTATTGCAGCTGCGTACGCGGATAAGGAGGATGCAAGCGAGGAGGTAAGTAAAATTTATTACCTCCGTTGGGATAATTAATTTTTTAATGTGCGACGTCGTTGCTTACGCCCGAGAGCACATTAATTACACGTATTACGGCTGCAACGAAAATATTACCAACTTCATAATACGAGTACAATCGAGTTAGGTACATATAACTTAAAAGTGTGGTTCATGATAGCTATCAAATTGAAGAGCTTAAAATTATAAATTAAATGTAATATGTCAACATTACAAATTCAATTAAGATGAAATAATTATTTACGTTATTAGTTTAACAAACGTAATATTAAGAATTATATATTATTGCGTGAGTTAAACAAAATTAGCAGTTTCGCATCGTGTTAAGTATAAATTTTATCTAACCACGCTTTAAAATTTAACGACGTCATACGAATTTATGTGTGGCACAGGGCTTATGTGTCAAATGAATTTAAATTGAATGCAATTGAATGAATTTACTTGGGCATTACTACGAATGTTCATAGTAACATCCAAAATAAATCAATATTCAGTTAGATAATATTTCATTATATAACTAGTGCTGTAATGAAAGGGCAGTTGTGCAAAATGTGACGTTACAGAACGGCAAAATGAAATGTAAACCAGATATTTCCTAACAGCGTTAGATAAATTATATATAATCGCAAATTTTTGTTGAATCACATTTTGTATTCATAATAATAAGTATTTTAGCCTGCTGAAATGTGATATCTAAAGGTATCAACCAAAGATAGTTTCTTTGGTTTGCAATTTATTGAACTTTTCGGATGAACTCAGTAAATCCGGAGACAAAAATATTTTCGGTTTCTTTTGATTATTTTATGAATCCTTGGCTCTGATTACACTGTAGAACATTTTTGGTGTCACTGTCTGGGGGTGAGACATTTCAAGTAAAACCTCCAAAGGGTTTGGTATTCTCAGGCCAAACTTGTTTTTATGACCTTTTAAATTTTGCCTTATCTTACTGTTTGTTTGCTCAGTTTTTCAGTTATAACTCAAAAACCATTGCTCATTTCACATAACACTTTTCAGTACACTCAAAATTGTAGCCAAGGCTTAAATATAACTTTAATTACTATCAATATATCCATGCAAAAAATTAACTTGGACACATTTTATCGAATGAAATCTTTAAAAAATTGTCAAAGTTATTGGAAATATTTTTGTTTGAAAAATTATGTCTTTACTCGAGTTTTACAAATTGTAAGTACATGGTGGGCAGATTTTAGTTTTGATGTTACCATTTAATTATAAGAAAGTAAAATTATTTTTTGAAGTCGGTAAATGTCACGTCAGGTAAATGACGTTAGTTTTCTACAATGCACTGCTATAATCGATCCTCAAAGTTCTTAATCACCATCTCACACAGATCGATATCAAGGTATCTCATTTGTGCTGTGCTTCTCTTAACTCTTGCAGATATCTATGTTCACCCAGTTAGTTACTCCAAACCGCACATAGCACCTATCCAGGGAAAATAAAGTACATCTTCAATTGAAGGTCTGGATGTATGTGCTGTGTCACTGCTCGTTGAAACCAAACGTTTCATTAGTAAACTCTCTGTCGACGCAATTCTCAATTTTAAGAACTTATTTAAACAATTTAACTTTTTCATTGTTAAATGGTAAGTTTTTCATAAACAATTTTTTCTTCAATTGAACAACAACTGAGTTATTTTTATTTCAAAAACGCTCTTCTATTTTGTTCTACACTGTACCAAAAAGTATTAATTTATGGAAGTTACTAACAAAAATTAAGAAAAAATAAGTTTAAAGAAGAATATTGTTTATTAACTTTATTCTTCTTGTATATAAACTTTGCTCTAGACCTTTCGATGATTAGTGTATCGTAGTCATGTTATAAGTTTCTAAGCCACACTTAACTCCAATTAAAACTGATTAAAACTGGTTAAAACTGAGAAAAAAACTCAAACGATGAATGACGACTCTGTCTTTTGTGAGTAGTATTGACAGTTTTAAAGCAGTTTTCAGTTTTTCATTGGCTTTTGAACTTTTGACAACCAAATTTTGTTCTGCAACAGTATTTGCAACAGTATTTGGTATTTTGGAAACAAAATCAAATTTTATTAACAGTCTCTTGCCTTTTGCAATGAAAATCTTTTCTGACCAGCAGTATTGAGTCTTTAATTAGCAGCTTTTTTGACTATTTACGTCATGATTTTAGATTTTGTCTATTAATAATATCTTTTTTTTTATTACGAAAACGTTTTCTGTCAGTAGCTTGTTTCTTACAAGTAATATCAAGTCTTCTGAAACATTTGAAGTGTTCTAGAAGCAGTGTCAACTCTTTTGGAAGCATTTCAAGTTTTCTGGAAGCAGTATCAAGTGTTTTAGACGTAGTACTAAGTCTCTTGGAAGTGTTTCAAGTTTTCCAAAGACAAAATTAAGTCTTCTGGAAACATATCGAATCTTCTAGAAGCAGTATCAAGTCTTCCAGGACAGTATCAAGTTTTCTGAAAGAATTTCAAGTGTTCTAGAAGCAACATCAAGTCTTCCGAAAACATTTCAACTTTTCTTGAAAATTTTTAAGTCTTCTCAAAGTAGTGTCAAGTTTCAAGAGACAATAGTTTTTTTGGAAGCAGTGTCACGTCATCTAAAAGCAGTGTTAAGTTGTTCGAAAGCCTTGATCGGCTTTCAGACAACTCTTGTACTCTTTGCCTTATAGAAGTACTATTAAATCAACTGGAAGCATTTCGTGTCTTTTAGACTAGAGGAAGCATCAAGTCATCTAAATATCAAGTCATATAGAAGCAGTATCAAGTTTTCTGAAAGCCGATCAAGTTTTCTGAAACCATTTCAATTCTTCAGGAAGTAATATCAAGTCTTCTAGAAGCAATATCAAGTCTTCTGAAGGCATTTCAAGTTTTGTTGAAGCATTTCATTTTGGAAATAGTATCGAGTCATCTAAGAGCAGTATCAAGTCTACTGGAAGCCGATCAAGTATTGTAGAAGTAGTATCAAATCTTTTGGAAACAATATCAATTCTTCCATAAGCAGTATCGAGTCATCTCAAAACATATTCTTCTAGAAGAACTTCTTCTAGAACTTGATACTGCTGTTACCAGTCTTCTAGAAACAGTATCAAGTGTCCTAGAAGCAGTCTAAAAAAAACGTTCACAGCAGGGACTGGGACTGAATTGGGAAGAGAAAGCTCAATAGTACATTGAAATTAAAAAGTTAATTGAAGATGGTAACTTGAATCCAAATATAACCATTAATAATTACGTATGAGAACACCCAAGTATCAAACGGCACTTAAATGTGACTCCACTGTTGGCTCTACTACTGAAAATTAACAGATATATTAAAATAAATAATTTATTTAAGCCTGAGTATCCAACTATCAATTGGCGCCTAAATGTGACTCCACTACTGAAAATTAAGAGATATAGTAAAATAAACTATTTATTTAAGCCTGAACTACAATTTTTCTGAAGAATTAAATAAAAAAATCAGCAATGATTCTTGAGATATAACTAAAAAGCTAGACAAACAAACATTAAAATAAGGAAAAAAGTAACAAACGTAATAAATAAATATGTTGGTCTGAGAATGCAAAACCCTTTGAAATTTTTTTACTGATCTAGTGCTTACATCCTGACTTGGAATTTCTCACCCCTCGAATGGCTGTTGCACTGTGATATCCTTTAGTTTTCCATAAACAAATTTAAATTGCAATTAGAATGGTTAACAAACATTCCAATTAAAAATTAAATTTGGGTGGCTATTTCAAAAATTGTTGTATGTGCAACTTCAGGTTCAAGTTGAAGCTGTTCATGCTAATTCAAGCATCAATTGAAGCCAGGGTAAGGTAGATTCTGACGGAAACATTAATTTAAGCGATATTTAAAAAGCTAAGTACTTTTCATTTTATTAACTATTTAGTATATGTATAAGTTACTTGAAGAATTCCTGAGCATAGGACAATTCAAACATGTATATCGTAAATTTTGAACTATTTTAAACTAAATAATTGTATTAAAACAATTCACTATTCAAACTTTGCACAGTGTTTATGGCTTTGATATCTAGAATAGACATAACTGTCTTCTCATTCATGGTCTTCCTGAAGTAGCCGATGATGTCATGGAAACAATTTAAAGGTACCAGGATTTTTATCTCGGAATCTTTATAGTATTTTCTAAAAGTTACGTTTCAAAAAGTCACCCGATAGCACCACACGTATTGTCGACAAAAGATCGAGATGCCATCGTGTAAAGAGATTTTTCCATGACTAACGACTTTTTATTGTTGAAGGATATTTTTCAAATAATTCATATACATACACATGTAGATACATTTCGTGCGAAATATGCAGATGTTAGAGTACCTAATAATTCAACAATAACGAGATTAATCGCTCATCTTCGTGAATATGTATCGGTTGCTAATAAGCCGAACGCCGGGAGTCCAACCATTCTGACAGACAACTGAATGAAATTCGAAATATGATGAGGAGTTTTTAGTCAGTTTTAACTCAGGTGGTGATCAGAAAGCAATAAAAAAATAAACTTTTTGTGCATATCATGTTAACAATATAAAAAAGTAATTGAAAAAGTTATTAAAAAAAATTTTTTCAAATGGCGCACCCCATTTTTTATATCGGAATATAAAAGAGGATTTTTTCTGATAAATATTAATTTTATTCCTTTGTTACAAAATAGCTGTAGCAGTGTGCAACCATGGACGTCTTGTTAACAGTGTTTGGTACTGTTCCATTTTACCAATGGTGAATAACACTGAAACATGTTTTCTCCCTACACTTTGCAGTTTCCTCTGGAGTGTACCGACTTAAGAATTTAATTTTAAATATAACGAGCTTGTAGTCTAGCCTGTCTTGATCAATTCCGTGTTTTGTTCAACTGTCTATTGTTGTTAACACCAAAAGTATAAGCTCTAAAGCATAACATAATTTCTTATGCAGCGCTATGGAAATTGACGAAAACATTCCAGTGAAATTTAGTGTCGTAAACGTCGTTGACTGTTAATAGAGAAGAAAAATGCTTTTAGATCTTGTAGAAGTTGCTCAGTGTGGTTTGGTGAAAGATGGACGTCACACTTACTATGCTTATCCTGTTCTTGACGCTATTCAAACATTCGACAGATTGGTATCTTCATTAGATGACCTGGGTTATTAAGAAGTCACAACCTCACACAATCCCATGTTGACTAATATATTATAACCAGGACATGGCGAGTTTGGCATATCGGCTGCAAAATACGCCCCACACCGGGGTCGATCTTTAGAGGTGTCTGAGGCTATCTCTTTGTTGCTCTTTGTATCGCATAATTTTTTTTCTTATGGTTTCTTATGGGGACGTGTAAGCTAAAATCGCCGCGCTCTAATTATAACGGTATGGAGGAAATTTGAAGAAGCGGGATTGAGATTACAGAGATCGGCAACTGGACCACAATTGCTTCGAGAACATTATATTGCTCGATTACAATTTGCATGAAATTCATGGACCCATGTAGAGGGATAAAAAGTACTGTTTTCAGATGAGTCGAGGTCGCGAGATTGTATTCTTCAGCGTTCTGCTTAATGCAACTTCTCTAAAAGATTACAATACCAGGCAGGATCCGTTGTAATGGTTTGGGTAGAAATCTGCTTCAAAGCACGTATACGCACGTATACGCTTTGTGGTTCCCTTCGGCCTATTTATTGGTAATAAGTTTTTGTTCATGCACGATAATGTACGCTTCCATATGTTCCGTGTAGTCTTGTAATACCTAAGGATACAGGGTGTATCAAGCATGAATAGAACAAAATTGAGAGGTTATAGGTCTACCTACAATTTTAAAATGTACCATTTTTCTTGTAATATCGAAAAATTATGTCTTATTTAATTATATAAATTTATTTATATAAACAATCATGAAAATAGCGTCTCAGAATGGGGTGAGTTTAAGATTAAAACTAATACGGTATATTTATTTTGATGTGCGCTACTTTTCGATCTCTCTGTATGAATTGTTTTCTTTTTGTTTTTACTATATCTATATCGGTATTTTGTTCCATTTTCGTTTTATTATCAATAAACCTGTTTTGGAATTGTTCATTTCCATCCCCATTACTATTCAGCTTACATTCCTATATCATCAGCTTCTTGCTCTTCATCTTGATATCATAACCAGTATCATAAGTACTTCCTCAAGTATCCTTTTCTCATCAAGTATTTTTAAAATTAATTTAGTTATGTTTAAATTTTATCAATCGAATTTTTGGTTGTGTTTTAAAACTTATCATTGTCTCATTTCTTTTTTAACTTGCCGCTTCAAAATATTAAAAAAATCAATATTCTTTATAAAACCAAATGGAGTACCGGTTGTAATCTATACAAAGATTAAAAAATCTTGGGAAAAGCAACCAATGGATAAGAAAACAACTTCCTTTTTCGCTATCCGAGCTTTCGCAATTATTTTATTGCTTCATAAGGGAAACACTACAATATTAAAATAGATTGGCAACGTTACAAAAAATCTTAAAATTAAAGTCGACTTACAATGGAAGTAAGAAGGTTGACTTATAAGTCCTTTTGATGGTGACCAAAGGTCTGATATTGTTGAAGAAACAACACAGTTTAAATTTGTAAAAATACCCTTTATCAAAGGCTTTACATCTAGGTTCATATCCTTTTTCGATCAGTTCAATATTAAATTTGCGAAATATAATTACTTACCACTTAATAGAGTTTTTTCAAAAACCAAGGACAACGTTCCTATTTCACAACAATCTAACATCAGTTACTCTATTCCTTGCGTTAATTGTGAAGGAACGTACATTGGTACGACAGCGCAGTATTTCGGGAATAGACTTAAACAACATAGGAATGATTGTAGGGGTAGAAATGAGAATAGAAGTGCTCTTGTTTACCATCATGTTAAGGAAGGTCACCATTTTGATTTTAGCAACGGTAAGATTTTAGACAGAGAGTCGGTTTATAATAAACGTCTTTTCCTTGAAATGGTTTACATTAATAAAGACAAAAATTCAGTGAATTTCAGAACTGATGCAGAAGGGATATGTTCAATCTATAGTTTTATAATTAACAACGACTTCACACGACGAGAGTTACGTTCTTAACTTTTTGAGCCGCTTTTTTCCTTTTTGCCCCTCCAGCGTTCCTCTTTCACAAAATTCAAAATTTACCTGTTTTGTTCTTGTTTTTTGAAAAACAAAAAAACAAAAAAACAAAAAATAACACAAAATCATTCTATTTTTAACCTTGTCATTGTCCTCTACATTGACTGATGTGTCAAGAAAATTTTCTTTTTAATTTGATAAAAATAAGTTTTTAAAATTTTGTATCTAATTTTTGAAGTCAACCTTCTTACTTCCATTGTAAGTCGACATTAATTTTAAGATTTTTTGTAACGTTGCCAATCTATTTTAATATTGTAGTGTTTCCCTGATGAAGCAATAAAATAATTGCGAAAGCTCGGATAGCGAAAAAGGAAGTTGTTTTCTTATCCATTGGTTGCTTTTCCCAAGATTTTTTAACCTTTGTAAAACGTTAAGTTAATCGCGAAATTCAGCAATACATGGTGTACAATAAGGATATTGTGACCAAGGAGCTGCACGACAACGTCTCGTTAGGGGCAAATAAGATGTACAGCTACAATAACAAGCTAGATGCTACCAAATGGAAAAAGGAAATCCCTTTGACAAAGATAAAGAGGTATCAATGTTATGCGTGTCGTTATGGTTTTATTTTTAACTGCAGAAATTGAAACGTCTCTTTGAAAAATATTACTTGGTTTATATTGTTTATTTAAATCAATAATTTGACGAAATCGTTATTATCGTACTAATTTTTAAAAATTAAGCCATGTTTTTTATATATTAATTATTAATTTAATTATTAGATACATACTTATTACTAGATACTTCTTCTACAAGAGCTGACACTAATAGACTTTTCAACATATTAATTTTATTCAATAATCGATTTATGAATTTTTGATATATGAATCATCTTAATCATAATTCATCTTGTATTTTTAGCTTCTATAGCATATACAAATACAATTATACAATCTCTTTGAAATAAAAACGATTATCATATTGAGAGCATTTGCAATCCAAATTTTCCATAGCTCAGTTAGATTTTTGATTCCAACATTTCGGCGATTTCATTAAACTATAAAATTCACTCCAATTTTAAATATTTATACATTGCTTAAAGTCCTTTCGCATGATTTAATAAATATTAATAACAATGATTTCATATAAAAATGTCATTGTGATTTCAATTATTTTATATCGAAACAGATATTCAAACTTTGGCCACTAGCGATTTTGCATACTTTTACGCAATTCTTTACCGTTATCAGGAATTTGATATCTTTTAACTAGCAATCTCGTTTTCAGTTTAATCTAAAAATGGACTTTATTTCATTACTCATGAAAATTTATATCTTGAGATATTACGATTGGCTTTGTTTCCATTATATTCCACTATAAAATATTTCCAGAATTTGGCTTTTAGATTATTTAGATCCAAATACTTTTATTTGATTACTTACTATTTGACTACTTTTACTTGATTACTTTCTTATATCAAGATCTAATCTATCAAAAGAAAATTCATTAAAACATTAATGAGAGGTCATTTTAATCGATCTCCTCCATAAATCGGACAGCTTTCTCCATAAATGCCTCGGTAAATCAGTTTGAGCAAGTAATGTTCTTACTTTATTTAATAAAACCTCTAATACACTTTTGATTGTAAATTATTACTCATTATTCATTCTTATTCCTTACATTTACACTCTTTCGCTTTCAATTTTATAATGTGGATCGTTACATCATATTTCATTATTTGTCTTTAATAAATACAACATTTTTCTTTTCTTGTTTGTTGTTATTCGAATTGGCCCTTTACTGCCGGAATGGGTGGTCCTCCTCTATCGTCTTTGATCTTTGTAACTCGTGACCTAAAAAGGATTTTCTTGCGCTTCTTCTCTGTATGATTTGTATACTTTGAATGCCGGTACATACTTTTTTTTATTCTTTTGATAGATGTTCCAATCTTCTATATTAAATTTCGCTTTATCTACATTTCTCTGAGCCACTATATTATTACATTCAATTTGGGTTTCTCATATCTTTATTATACCTATATCTCAAGTGAGATTATAGAAAGCAAATTATGCAAATCCATGTTTATCGCATCCTATTGTAAAATAACTGTTATAAAACTGTTTTTCTTCTTGTGCAATTGTTGCAAGCTTGTAACTCGCAAATCCTTCCTCCTCCAAATCCTTCGTTCCCTTTATTTGAATGTCTTTCTCTGCTTGAAAATCTCTTTTATGCGTACAACTGTAATTTTGATCATGTCTATTTTCGGATTTGGAATCTTTTCATTTCCAATTTGCATCGAAATGAAAAAATTGTGCAAAGTTATTGCAGATATTACCGGATCAACAACAACACTGATTATATTATCATATTTTTCAAGTATTGTCAATGATAAATTACATATCTCGTTTGGATCATCAACAAAATGTTTACCCTGAATTTCCAATTTGAATAATTTGTGTTTGTTACTTGAGAAACGGAAAGCTTTTACTAATCTAACTTTTCTTCTTTGTCACGTTTCGTAATAAAATCCGTTTCATTTTTTGTTTCTTCGAAAATTTATTGTATTAGGTAGGTCAAGAAAACCATCTCTTACGGATTTCTTAACCGAAGGAGGGTGAAAAATGAAGGTATGTGTACCCCCTAGAGATTTACCCAGAGACCAAATCAAGAATTACTTCGCTCCAAGGAAGACGGTGACCGCACATCTTGACCCTTTTTAAATAATTAAGGAACACCTTGTATTAATTGATTAAGTGGGATGTTAACTACATAGGTATTGAGTTGGTGTTTGTGTGTATATGACAGTTCAATATTTGCATAGTTAATTTAATTATGGGAGATTACAAAGCTATAATACACTTAAAACGAATTATTTACTCAATAACATTAATAAATAATTAGTTTGCAGATTGGATTCAGTAAAATATTCAGACTAACAAGTTACAATTTTATTACCCTGTTTTTACACCCTAATTTCCAGTCTGCTTTACACCAATTGGGATTTTCCGTAATTATTACGTGAACGGACAATTCCAATTATCCAATACCAACAGATGTGGTGCCATTTTCGCCGTATAATTACAAATATATATAAAAGTCAATATATTATTAGATTTCTAGCGTCAATACTACTTGGTAAATCCACCGCAATTTCAACAATATACATAACTTTTATTATTCTCTAATAGGAAGTCTGTAGTCTAATAGGAGTCGTTGTAGGTTTGCCAGGTCGTGTTAAAACCGAAATTATCCTAAAACTATCACCTATTATCGTGCGGTAAAGCTCGACGGCAAATATCTCGAGGTTGTTGAAAATACGGTTTTGGTAACGTTATCGCATTTGGCTCCACTCGTTGTGCTTACTACACAATTGCGTTAAAGTTTCTCGCTAGAGAGAAATTGCATTCGTTAGTTCTAGAGGTCAGAGTTTGTATGTTAATTTGACGAGGGAGAAGGATCTTTACATGGAACTAAAACTAAATGTATTTCAAGTTATAAGTGGGTTTTGCAAAGTTCACGATGGATATATTAACGATAAAAGCAACACGATTAGATTTTGTGGTGTAGACTTAGATATATTTTAAAGTTTTCCCCGAATGTATTCGTTAAGAGTTTGTATGTTAATTCGAAATGTTTTCGAGAAGTTTGCTGAATATGTTTCAAACTCAAACAGCCCAGCTGAGTACGTTGAATATATGGATGAGAATGCGGGATGGAAAGTTTTTGGAAGTAATCGGCAAATAGTTGTTGAAATTTAAGGTATTTAAAAAAATACATTGAAACGAGGCAAAAAAAATTTTAATTTAGTTTATGTATTGGAGATCACGTTACTAAGAACAGAATTTTTCGATGAAAATCGTTTTAGGTTAAAGCTTTGGCTTCATTCCAAACGTACTCAAATTGATTTTAAACGGCCATCTACCTGAAGCCAAAGCGAAATTTGCGTCGGTTACAGCAAGCACGTTGAGATGGGAAATTGGAAACGCTTCAATCGCCTTAAACGTTTTGAGATCGTGTCAAGAACGAACTCGGAAATTCCACGTAATGGATATTGGGTTTAGTTTGTTCCACAGGTTTTAAATGCTTCCATTAGGTTATCAATCATAATTTTTCAAACATGTTCTATTCACACTCGCAAACAAAAAACAAACAAGAATTCGTTTTTCCCAAAATGTATAGAGAGCAATAAAACGTATCGGCCCAAAATCGAATAGGAGGGTCAACAAGCCGTATATAGTCGCCTTGAACCATCAATCAACGTTATTTAAAACCCTGAGCAAAAAAAATCGACGACGAAATGGGGGAGAGTGCGGTCGTGTTCGAGCAACAATTAATCAAACCTAATTCCCCCTTCCGCGTGTTACGTACATTGTTGGCGAAAACCCCGGTTTTACACTTACGAAATCCATCTATTTTGGATATTTTCCTATCTCCAACTCACGTTGTTAGTGGCGCGGAAAGTTAGAATCGACAAAGCTTACGGATTCATTTGTCAAATATGACCTGAACGAATCGGAAATCCTCGAACTTGAAATGGATTTAGGAGCTTTTCGAGCTAATAGATGTTTAAAAACGCTCGGATAAAAGAGTATATATAAAAAATTCAGAATGTTTTTAAAGAATATGTTAGATTTTGACCATTGTTCAAGTTTAATCTCCCTTATTTACTCAATCCTGTAAGTTATGCATATTAACCACAAAACGTCATTTTTGCTGAAATCTTCGAACTGAAATCCGTTTGAAATACATTTTATGCTTTTCGAGCTAATAGATGTTCAAAATAGTTCGGTTAAAAGAGTTTATATAAAAAGGCCACGATGATTTTAAATGATACGTTAGTTACTCAACGTACACTGATATTTACCATAGCATACCTTTTCATTATGCGGCCACAAAGTAGGGGGTCCACCGAAAACCAAAAAGCATGGCAAAGGGTCTACAACACAACAAAATTTGGGAACCTCTGCGTTAGATTTTGACCATTGTTCAAGTTTAAACTCCCTTTTTTATTCAACACAGTAAGTTATGCATACTAATCACAAAACGTCATCTTTGTTAAAATGTTTTCAACTAGAACACACTATATCATTCCCAAGGATAGTACGTGTCGGTTTTTGATACGTATGGGAGCTGAAAGAAATACAAATTGAGTCTGAAAAAATTTGAAACCTGTGCTCTCCAAAAAAACGTTCACAAAAGATACTGGGTCTGAAATCAAAAGAAAAACTCAATAAAACATTAAAATTAAAAAACTGATTGCAAATAGTAACTTCATTCCAGATAAAACCATTAACAATTTTGTATGGGTAATCTTTTGGAAACATTTCAAGTTAATTAATACTTTAAAATTTTATATGAAGATTTGATGATGACCGAAGTACAATTACAAGCTGTTTTAAGAGACATGGTTTAGAAAAAGTTGATCCATTGAATGAAAAGTTCAATCCCAATTATCATGAAGCTTTGTTTCAACAAGAAGTTGCTGGGAAAACTGCAGGAACGGTTGTTATATCAAATCGGGTACAAGTTGCATAATAGACTAATAAGACCGGCTTTAGTTGGAGTAGGGAAATGATTCAACATAGCTTTTTGTATAATTACTCTAATTTCAATATTTTTTACTATAACTCGAGAGAGATGCAGTTGAACATGCAATTGCATGGTTACACAATTTACCTATATTCAGAAACCAAATTTAAAAGAAATGTGTGTGGACATTTCAAGTCTTTCGGAATCATTTGAAGTCTTCTAGAAGCAGTATTAAGTCTTCTGAAAACAATATCAAATCTTCCGGAAGCATATCATGTCTTCTAGAAACAATATCAAGTCTCCTGGAAGCAGTGTCAAGTCTTTTGGATGTATTTCAAGCCTTCTGAAAACAATATCAAGTGTCTTCGAACCACTTCGAGGCTTTTGGAAATAGTATTAAGTCTTCTGAAAGCAGTTCAAGTCTTCTGGATACAATATCAAGTCTTCTGGATACAATATCAAGTCTTCTGGATACAATATCAAGTCTTCTGGAAGTATTTCAAATCTTCTGGAAACGTTTCAAGTCTTCTGGAAGCAATATTAAAACTTCTGGAATTATTTTTAGTCTTCGGAAAGCAATATCGAGTCTTCTACAAGCATTTCAAATCTTCTGGAAACAATATCAAGTCTTCTGGAAGAATTTCATGCCTTTTGGAAGCATTTCATGTCTTCTGGCAATATTTCAAGTCTTCTGGAAGCATTTCCAGTCTTGCGGAAGCATTTTAAATCTTCTAGAAGCAGTATTAAGTCTTCTGGAAGCATTTCCAGTTTTCTGGAAATAATATAAATATTCCTCGAAAAATTTCAAGTCTTCTGGTAACAGTATCAAGTCTTTTGGAAGCATTTCAAGTCTTCTGGAAAGAATATAAAGTCTTCTAGAAGTATTTTCAGTCTCCTGGCAACATTTTAAGTCTTCTGAAAGCAATATCAAGTTTCCTGGAAGTAATATCATGTCTTCTGGAAGAATTTCAAGCTTTCCGGAAGCATTTTGACTTCTAAAAGCAGTATTAAGTCTTCTGGAAGCATTTCGAGTCTTCTTAAAGCAGTGCCAAGTCTTCTCGAAGCATTTAATGTCTTCTAGAAACAATATCAAGTCTCCTGGAAATAATAACAAGTCTCCTGGAAGCATTTCAAGTTTTCTGGAAACGTTAAAGTCTTTTGGAAGCGATCAAGTCTTCTAGAAGTATTTCAAGTCTTCTGGCAACATTTAAAGTCTTCTGGAAGCAATATCAAGTCTTCTGAAAACATTTTAAATCTTCTAGAAGTAGTATTAAGTCTTCTGGAAGCATTTTCAGTCTTATGGAAACAATATGAATTTTCTTCGCTGCATTTCAAGTCTTCTGGAAACAGTGTCAAATCTTTGGGAAGCATTTCAAATCCTGTGGAAATGATATAAAGTCTCGTAGAAGTATTTCAAATTTTCTGGCAACATTTTAAGTCTTCTGAAAGCAATATCAAGTTTCCTGGAAGCAATATCAAGTCTTCTGGAAGAATTTCAAGCTTTTCGAAAGCAGTTTGACTTCTAAAAGCAATATTAAGTCTTCTTGAAGCATTTCGAGTCTTCTGGAAGCAGTGTCAAGTCTTCTCGAAGCATTTAATGTCTTCTAAAAACAATATCAAGTCTCCTGGAAATAATAACAAGTCTCCTGGAAGCATTTCAAGTTTTCTGGAAACGTTAAAGTCTCTTAGAAGCAATCCAGTCTTCTAGAAGCATTTCAAGTCTTCTGGCAACATTTAAAGTCTTCTGGGAGCAATATCAAGTCTTCTGGAAGCAATATCAATTCATCTGGAAGTATTTCAAGTTTTCCGAAAGCATTTTATGTCTTCTAGAAGCAGTATTAAGGGAGCATTTCGAGTCTTCTGGAAGTAATTTCAGGTCTTTTGGAAGCATTTTTTTCAATCTTCTAGAAGTAGTATTAAGTCTTCTGGAAGCATTTTCAGTCTTATGGAAACAATATGAATTTTTTTTTGGATGCATTTCAAGTCTTCTGGAAACAGTGTCAAATCTTTGGGAAGCATTTCAAGTCCTGTGGAAATAATATAAAGTCTCGTAGAAGTATTTCAAATTTTCTGGCAACATTTTAAGTATTCTGAAAGCAATATCAAGTCTTCTGGAAGCAATATCAATTCATCTGGAAGTATTTCAAGTTTTCCGAAAGCATTTTATGTCTTCTAGAAGCAGTATTAAGGGAGCATTTCGAGTCTTCTGGAAGTAATTTCAGGTCTTTTGGAAGCATTTTGTGTCTTCTAACAACAATATCTAATCTCGTGGAAACATTTCAAGTCTTCTGGCAACATTTCACATTTTCTGGAAGCAATATCAAGTCTTCTAGAAGCATTTAAAGCCTTCCGATCGCATTTCAAGTATTTTGAAAACAATATCAAGCCTTCTGGAAGCATTTTGAGATTTCTAGAAGCAATATCATGTTTTCAGAAAGCATTTCATGAGTTTTATAAACAATATCAAATCTCCTGGAAGCATTTCAACATTTCTGGAAACATTTCAAGTCTTCTTGAAGCAATATTAAATATTCTGGAATCATTTTGAATCTTCTGGAAGCAATATCAAGTCTTCTGTCAGCATTTCAAGCATTATGATAGCATTCCAAGTATTCTGAAAATAATATCAAGCCTCTCGAATCATTTCAAGTCTCTTGCCAGCAGTATCAAGCGATCTACAGTCTACTCTTCTGGAAGCAATATAAAGGTTTTTGAAACATTTCAAGTTTTCCGGAAGCATTTCGAGTCTTCTGGAAGCTTCTCGAGTCTTCTAGAGACATTTTAAGTCTTCTGGAAACAATATTAAGTTTCCTGGAAGCATTTTAAGCCTTCTGGAAACGGTATTAAGTCTTCTGGAAGCATTTCAAATCTTATGGGAGCATTTTCAGTCATCTGCAAGCATTACAAGTTATTTTTTGCAGCAGTATCAAGCGATCTAAAAGTAGTATCAACTCTTTTGGAAGCAGTGTCAAGTCTCCTAGAACCAGTATTAAGTCTTAATTCAAAATTTGTTCTCGCAACAAAAAGTTCGCAGCCGATACCCATTAAGAATGGTGTATGCTCTCAGAATACTCACATATCCAGCGCCTATGAGAATATAACGATAATATACATTTCATTGTATGGTTCCCTTTATTTCGGATATTTTCGTATTTCCAACTCATGTTGTTGGTGACGCGGAAAGTTAGAATCGACAAAGCTTACGGATTCATTTGTCAAATATGCCCCGAAACGAATTGGAAATCCTCGAACTTGAAATGGATTTAGAAGCTTTTCGAACTAATAGATGTTTAAAAAGCTCGGATAAAAGAGTCTATATAAAAAGTCTTTTGTATAACAATCTAGTTTAACTTGTTAGGGATTATAAAAAGTTTTATTAAAGAATGTTTTCTAGTCACGTGCCTCTTTCCACGTGCTATTGTTGATGGATCGATACCGGTTGGGACAAGTTTGCGAACTCCAACCGAACGCTAATATAACTTCGATTGCTATTTCGTGAAGGTGAATATTATAAAATAGTTGTTGGAGTTGAGGTTCTAAGAGAAAAGGGGTTTACCATTAACTTAGTCGTTTAATTTCAACATTGTCTCTAGCCGAATAGCAAGTTCCACCCGTAACGAGCTTTCCAATTCGGTTTTGCTTGATGAAGTAATATTTGGAATAACTCTCCGCATTTAAAGTTTTAAAGTAAACTGAGATAGTGTAATAGAACTTAATGGCGTGAAGAAAATTGGAAGACTCTCACCCAAATAAAATTTGTAGGCTTTAGAATTTTCAAGTAGTAGGTAACATGTTTGGGGAAGAGTGTTTGCCGGAAAAAGTAGAGTACAAGTTTACGAACGGTTTACTGTTCCGACGTACTGAATATTTCAACTGCGATCTTGTGTTTGAAATTCAATGACAGCGCTATTTTAGGGGCAGGGTAAACGCTTCCGTCGTCCAAAGTTTAAAGGGGGGCCCGAGCGTTCAAAGGAAAAATACCGGAACTTTTTCGTGGAAACTTCGCCGAACCACGTCCTCTCGTCGTCTTGAGCGTAAAATTTTACCAAGTGTAGTGTGACTGAGAGCACTAGTCCCGCAATCAAAACAACAAAGATTTTTGCTTTGAATAATGTCTGAATACGGATTTTTTTATGCATATTGAAATATAGCTTTAGAGCATTATCGATATTGCGGTCCAATGACAAAGAGTGATTTATCAGGACGTAATCTAAAATAATTGCAAATAATTAATTGCGATAGTCGTGGATATAGAGATACCGTTTAAACTAATGGCCGATCGACGTATATTATTGCCGCAGTGCATACATGAAATTGGGCATGTTATTTATTACTAGAATAAATTAGGGTATTTATGATTTATTGTTGCATCATTCATTTGAGATATATATATTTATATATATATATAATTCTTTTTATAACTTCGATATAAAACCGTTAATCTTTTTCAAAAACGTGAGAAATTTCTTCTCTCAACATTTCGGTCGTTATGTAGTCCATTTTTAATATATTCCACGTTGCATTTACCACCCCGTTTGCTCGACTAGTAGCTTCCAAGCTTACATCGCATATTCAATATTTATATTGCATTTAAATGGATTGCAGATAAGATAAAATTTTACCAAGCCACAAAAATCAAAATAATATGTCGCAAATATATGTTTGTGTTTTTTAACTATTTGTGTATTCCATGTAAGCTGCAAAGTATGTAAATTACATTAAGGAATAGTCTGTTTAAAAGAAAAATTGAGTACTATAATCAAAAAATAATGTTATACATATATGATGTACCATAACTAAGAATTAACATAAACATATTACATTCTATTTTTGAAAGGATTTTGCCTTTTTTTGTACTTTACTTATTTAATGAATTGCGTGCCGTATTCAAGAAATTAAATAAAAAAATGTAGCGTTGCGTATACATTGTATTATTTTGAGAGTTGTCGTTTATCATGTTGTCAAAAATACCATGCGATGAAAACTTTGGACAGAAAAGAAAACAATTTATTGTCATCATTAATCTGAAGCTGGAAATCATGAAATCCTTTAAAAAGGTTAAAAGAGGAATGTGTTTCAAAACCCAAAAAGATAGACTAATGCATTTTATTTCGTTTTTTTCTGTATCTAAAAAAGTTCTTTCTAGACAAGATATACAATAATTGTATACTCCTAGACAATACAATAATTTATTATTAATTTTATGAAACCGATTTTTTCACGTGATGTACAATCGTGACAAGCAATTTAGTACTTGGTTCTATAGGGCACGGAGTTAGCCATTATGTCGATATTGGTTAACACCGCCTGCTGGTGTTGGAACTTCTCATCGGCGGAAGTGACGCGAATGCCCTTCAACTTACATCTCAAAGTATCCTACAGTTCAATGATGTTGAGACCCGGGTGTATAATCTTTCTTATATTGATGACGTGGTTAATTAATTTAATGAAGTGATGATTGCCTTTTTTTTGGATTCCATGCACCCCTTGTTATTAGAACTTGTAAACGGAAATGATGGCTCTTCAAGAGTCTTCTTTAAAGCGTTACAGGAGAACGAGGAATCCGGGACATTTCCACTATTATAAGCAGTTACGTAATTTTGTTACGGGTGCTATTCGTTGGGAATAGTTTCGTCGTGAGAAGAGTTTTTTTTAGTGGAGTTGTGTGATGGAGGATTTTGGTTCGATATGGGAGATTTTGGAAGAAATTGATTTACCTCCTCAGTTAGGTAACCCTGCTAGCATTAATTTCTTTGCCTGACTTGAATTTACTGAATTTCTATTATACCAATCAATTAAATCCCTATAATAATATTAATCATCTTTTTACATTTAAAGAAGTATCCGTGGATTCTGTTGAGCGGCATTTGCTCTTGTTTAACTCTAGACATGTTGGTTCGAATGATATTTTTCTGGATATGGTGAGGTTGTGTTGTTTTCGTATTTTCAATATTCTTTGTCATATTTTCAATCTTTGTCTAAGAATATCTGTTTATCCTAAGATTTGGAAATATGGTCTGGTGACTCCTATTCCAAAAACGAAATCAGTCAAAGAGTATAAAGGTTTGAGGCTTATTGCCATCCTTCCGGTGTTATAATTTATTTATGCCATAACGCTTTTAGATTAAACTGATGTTATATATAGAGCTCTTGAAGATGATATTGAATCATAACAAGCTTGAATCATGACATTTTATTAGCTATTCTTAAATTTATTAATTTGTCCTGTTTCCTTCAACAGTTTTTATTAGAACGCAGTTTATTATTAGAACGCAGGCGGTTAAGGTAAAGTCATAGTGTTCTGATGCCATAAAGTTGGTCGCTGGTGAGTAATTTATTCACGAAGTTAAGTATTATTCTTATCATCCTTGTGCTGATGACTCTGACAAGACTTAATGTATTTTATTTACTAAAAAGGGTAGTTTATTTTTTAATAAAGATGGTATTAATATTGAGCTACAGTTAACACTAACGAATATGATCTCGGCTTGCGTTTGGTGAACATTTTAATTTATATAATAGGATATGTTGTTATTGATTTTGCACATTAACTGGTTTAATGTAAATAATAATTTTTGATTAAAAAAATCATCTATTATTTATTTAATGGTATTTCAATTTGACATGTTTTGCCTGTTAGAAGCAGGCATCTTCAGAAACTACAAAAATATAAAAATACAACGAATCAGACGAACATTACTATACAAAACTTATATAAAATGGAGTACATTTATCTAGAAAAATATTTTATTACTTACAATGAAAATGTGTAAAGTTGAAATGTCAAAGATTCTTGAATATGTAATAAATCAATGTTGAAACTTTTCTTTAATTATGTTGAAAAACTTTTTAAATATTTGTAGGGAACATCTATTAAAATCTATTGTGTGCTGTTGGTAAGAACACTTCATTTCATGTCGTTTTTTTTTCACTTGCGCGTTAAAATCTATGTTGCATTTGAATATTTGAAATATTATTGCAGATTTGTGGTTTGGCGAATTGAAATCTGGAGGTTGGAAAAAGGAAAAGAAAGAGAAGGAGAAGAAAAGATGGTTTGTGTAAAGAGAAAGATGTAGAGGAAGGAAGCAGGTTAGGAGCCGCGAAATAAGGAAATTTTCTTAAGATCTGCGATTTTTTTTTGTGTGCGGTCTCACAACAAGGTTTTTATATATTGGGAATCCATTATAATAAATTTGGTCATTTAGACATTCTTTATCAATTTCTATTTCTCTAAATTTCTCAATTTCATAGTTCTCAAGTAAGCTGAGTTTATGTCCTTTTTCTTGATAAAGAAGTAGTTTGATATTTTTATCTATGTAAAAGTCATGTTTATGATTTGTTATATGACTACCAAAAGTCAAGTATTCAGTGTTCAGTGAAGTGTTCTTGCCAACAGCACACAATAGATTTTAATAGATGTTCCCTACAAATATTTAAAAAGTTTTTCAACATAATTAAAGAAAAGTTTCAACATTGGTTTATTACATATTCAAGAATCTTTGACATTTCAACTTTACACATTTTCATTGTAAGTAATAAAATATTTTTCTAGATAAATGTACTCCATTTTGTATAAGTTTCTTCAAAAATTATTATTTAATTAAACCAGTTAATGTGCAAAATCAATAACAACATATCCTATTATATATAATTACTGGTTAAAAAATGGATTATAATATAGATTTTACTTACATTTTAATTTATGGTGTAGATGTGTTTATGGTTTTCTAAGGACTCTCTATTGCAGAAGGATGTTCTTGTCCCAAGGCTTAAAGCGGCTTCTTTGTGATTCTGTTGTGTTGTCTCACTTTAATTATTGTGATGTATTTGGTTCTTGATTGTCTCGGGGTAGTTTAAGAAGGGGCGGAATTTTGGTTTTCGTTTTATTCGAGTTATGTTATTTAGTAATTGGTTGAATATAAGCGAGAGGATTATGGTTCCCTACTTTTCTTTTATTAATGGTGTTATTACATCCAGCAAACCACCTTATCACTATTTGGAATCTCTGACATAAGTTTTGCTTGGACATTACGTCATATAAGACTGGGAGCACCTAAGTTAAAGTGCTTGTTCTCGTACCAGATAACGCGGTTTTGGAATTAGATTTTTGCGTAGCCGGCGTGCAGCAGCACTGAAATGTAGACCAAAGAGTGGGTGCCTGCAGTGTTGAAGCATCCCAACATTATGTGGAATCCACCACAGCGCTTTACCATGAGAAGCACGTGCTTGCAATTGAGGTGAATGCCCGTAGGTTGACGCATCCCCGATATACCATCAGTTTCGAGTAGCAGGAACGTGCTCACGTCGCTTCATACGACCTCTCATTGCTGTCGGGTCAAGTTGAGGTGTACATTCGCTCAGACTTAGGTGCCTTTCTATTCTTTGTTGAAATGGTTTTGGTACTGAATATCGTCCAATAAGTCTCGCGCAACCCCTCTTGATTGTCGATTTAGACAGTTAGCGTTACTCAGGATTTCAGAATTCTCTCCCAATATAAAAATTGCCAATTATAACATACCAATTAAAAGAATTGTTAGGCCTCTATACTTTGATATATCTGAATATAATATCTGGAGTCTAGTTGAAAATATAATATCTCAGAGAAGATATCTAGTATATAATATAATTCTATTTATTCATTATGTATAGTCTAAGAAAGCTATGTGGACGAAAACTAAATTATCATATACTTTTGAAAGGTATTATATGCAAAATGTAGAGAAGTTAGTAACGGGACCAATGATAACTGAAAAAGCTAAAAAAATTAAAAAGAATCTTTTTAAGAAATATAGAGATAGACTATTGCTCTTCAGTCTACTGGCACAGCAATTTGAAGTTTAGCGGTTCGAAAACTTGATGTTACGAGAGAGATAACTGAGCATATAAGGAATTTAGAAGCACTGTAAAGCAAAGTGAACAGGCGTAATGCAGTAATTTTAGCTATAGGAGAAGAAAAGCTATTTCAGCTGAGAATTTGAAGAATAACAAAAATAGGTTTAGTTTTACTATGTGGTAATGTGTATGGAAACTTCGTTTTATACCTTTTCTAATTAATAAGTTTGAAAGCTGGTTGTTACACCACTTTGTCCTACAGATCAAGTATAACATTAAAACACTTAGGCCCGCTTTTATCAATCCTCAATTAAATTAACTAGCGGTAGTTATATCGACTTTAAATGCTTCCATTGGTTATGAGCCGTTTTTTAACTGTTGGATAAATTTATTAGAAGGTGGTAAAAGGGTCACTTTTAACTTTCAAACTACCAGGAGATAGCAAAGCCCTAATTCCTTTGGGCTAACTGCAAAACGCATTCACCAAAGATGGTTGCTGCCAACACATTTGTAACATTTTATCTCTAAATATTATCTATCTCCTTGATGTAGCCCATAGTTCTTCAACCTTTGTCATCGCGCGAAATCTTTCTTAAGATAAATTTTTCAGATTTGATTTAAGGGATCGATCAGACGTATTATAAATACTTATTAGATGTTATGAACAAGGTCTGTCTCTACCTTCTTTATAAATACTCATATAAAACTCATACGTTAAACAAATGAAACGATGGTAATTGGAGACGCATATCTATTTTCGGTATCAAGTCGGTTTCTTCGATTTTGCAACGTATGTGAAAAAGGATTTTTTACAAAGTTGTTTATTGCGAAAGGCATTCAATCTTTTATGGTGCTTTGGAAATTTCCATCATATGCATATGTAGATATTAGTGTGGTGTCGGTACGTATATCTGTAAAAAGTTACTGTCTTTACTTAATATGGAAAATTTACTTAAATTATTTCAAGTAGAGGGGAAATATTCCAAGAATATCTATTAAAGCAAGTTAAATGTTCAGAAATATTATTTTTTCAATTCTGCACTATTTTTGGTAATGTATTCCTCTCAAAACTTAAGTTTACATTTTTTCGCGAGATTACTTTGCTATCGGCCTTACTTCAGCCGTTCAGATAGTAGGGTATGAATTTCATCAAGCAATTCCCAGAATCGGATTAGAATAAACCCTCGATAACCATCTTATTTCAGTATGAAGAAGGAGAGTTTTATGTAAGCTTTCCAGGTCATTTTAATGAAATTAATCATTTTGACGGTGTTATTGAGAACTTTGTGTAGAGCAGTTGGTATTTGTTTAATGGCTCCTCTTCAATGGAAGCGATCGGATACTACACATCAAAGGGCACTATCATGCATAACTAACTGTCGTTAACAGTAGCTGTTAACCAAAGTAAAGTGGAGTGGTTCATTAGCTATCCATCGAGTCTATGCCACTGTGTGGAAGCAAACATTCTAGCTATCACAAATGCTGGCCATTAGGGAGACCATTCTAGTGGCACATCATGAGGTACAATGAAGAGGTGCCGTAAAAGCGGGAGCTTGGTGATGAAGACAGCAATGGCCACCCTTGATGTCTAGAACTAGTTTCTTTATACATGCTATTATGTCCTTTACGACACCAACCATAGCTTGGGCTCCATCTTTATATATATGATGGCATACATTCCAAGAACTTAAATATTTATCAAAACATTAAGTAAATTAAATATTACTTCATCTGTTGTTTGAGCTGACAAAGCTTTACATAGAAACATATTTTCCTTGAAAGAGAATTCGTGTATGTAACTAACGAAAATTAACAAAATTGCTGATTCAGTCACATCTGTAGATTCATTAGAAGAATTTTACTTTACACTTTTATCCATTTAGTTTAATGTTGGCGAAAAATTGGTCGAATTCTTAAGATCACAAGAAGGTTGTTCTTCTGATTTTCATCCCAGTTTCGCTATATGTAGAAAATTTTCTGAGTTACAAGATTTGAAATGCAGCCAGAAGAGTTAATCCTGCCCCTGGAAGATTTTGAATACTTCCAGAAGACTTGAAATGTGTCCAGAAGATTTGGTACTGATTCTTGAAGAGTTGAAATATGTTTAAAAAATCTGATATTGCCTCTGGAAGAGTTCAAATGCTTCCATAGGACTTGATACTATCTCTGGGAAACTTTAAATGCTTCCAGAAGAGTTGATATTGCCTCTGAGAGAATTAAAATGCTAGAAGACTTGAAATACTTCCAGAAGACTTGATAACATTTCTTTAAAATTCAATGGTCTGGTATGTTTTGTTATTGATATTAAGTTGGGTATTCTGTGCTGTTTGGTTTTTATTATTGTTCTTGTTCTACACTGTACTTATTTAAACTACATAAAGACATTAATTTACTTGATACTCTCTCTGGGAAACTTGAAATGGTTCCAGAGGATTTGATACTATTTCTAAAGGATTTAAAATGCATCCAGAACAGTTGATATTGCCTCTGCAAGAGTTAAGCTGTTTCTAGAAGACTTGATCTAGTTCCAAAAGACTTGAAATGCTTCCAAAAGGCTAGAAGATTTTGATTACTTCAAGATGACATTTGTAGAATGGGAAAAGATTGATACGAACCAACTGAGGAAGAACTAACTAAAATTTTACAAAACATTCTTGATTCCCAACCAATAAATATTGAAGAATAAGATTTGGATGATGATGCCGAAGAGATAGAATGAGTCAGCTGGAGAGATGTAGTTATAACTACGCAAATCTTATTGATTTATATATGCTTCTAGTTCTAAGTCTAGAGTTAATTCTGAAGCTAAGTTGGGTTGGGTTCCGTCTTAAGAGACATACGGTTAAACCCAAATGTTTTTAGTTCTAGGTTAAGTGTTATCTCTAGGTGTTAGTGTTGGCTCTATTTTTAATTGTATAGTGTTCAACTAAAAATACTATGGTACTGTTAATCATGTTTTCGTGTAGTTAATAAATAAATGTGTGATGTGTTCTACCATATTACAGGCCATAGTTCTTACGATTGGGCCATAGTTCTTGATAAGTTACAAAATTATTTTAATGAACGTTATGAACTACCGTTAAATTTTGTATAATCACTGTATTTTTAACGTGACGGTTTCCGTGGTATATCATTATCATAAATCGCTTGAAAAATTTTTAATTTTAGAAAAATGTTCAATTTTTACATAAAAACTGGAATAATTTTTTAATTTTTATATTTAGAGTATAAAATTCGTACGATTCAGTGGTTTAAACATATCCGGTGCATTATTTATGCTGGGCCATGTTTGTAAATTCTGCAATAATTGCTTTCCTTCTTTGTAACTCGATCCAAGGACATACTGTACTTTGAAAAATAGGATTTATAAAAGAAACATAGTGAATCAAGAAATTAAAAGGTACATGCATAATGTTTTTATCTAATGATACAATCGATTTTGACTAAGTATGTAAACTATTTATATGACATTCTTTTATAAATGTCTTTATTAAAACGTAAGAAAAGCTATATAAGTTACTAGAATATAACTATTTAAAATAAATTTTAATTCGTAACCTTGTTATGGAAAACCTTTCTCTAAAAAAACTTGTTACTGTATGTACTTTTCCGCTTACATAGGACATCCTATGTACATACGATCTTTTCCACATTTCCTCTATTTTAAATTAAACTTTTCCCTCTCTAAAGTTGGTCTCTTTTATGCTATTTTACGTTATTTTATATAGTCTAAGAAGCTTTTGAGATCAAAGTGTTTCGGGTGTTAACAAGATTCTCCACTGAGCGAAGGCAGAAGGAAAACGCAAACTAGATTTCTGTGTCGCGAAAATATGATTACATTTATATTATTACGAATACTATTTGTTCAAGCCACTTTTTTTTCTGTTGAAAGTTTCAATTATGTTAGCATAAAATTGTAGACACATGGGGGTTAGATTGAATTTATAGTTTAACCGTATTGAACTTTCCTGGTGAGTAATCGATATAAGAACAGTTTTACAAAGGACTAACCTCTGCGGATAAAGCGGTTAGGTTAGGGGTCAGGTCCTCGAATCCGATCGGAAATTTATGGCGTGAATCCAGGTGAGGTCGCTGCGGTATCGAAAATCACCGTCGGCTATAATAAACAGGTTTACGTAAATTGATAGCTTGGCAAGTCCTTGGGCAAAGCAAATAGGTCCCATTCAATCTTCCCTGTATCATAAGCCAATGCCATAATCAGAATCACCTCGTATTGTATGCCAAAGGTAATGCTAAACCTGGTTTGATCTAGTAATGTCACATATAAATAAATATTAGTTAATAAAAACATAATAATGTTATATACTGGTATGAACTTAGGGATCGATAGGTAAATAACAGAAAAGGACTAACCTTAAGCTTTTGAGAGGTCCACAGAGGGTTTCTCTCGTGGGGAAAAGTAGTTTTCGAATAGACTACGTGCTCGATAATAGCATTGTCCGTGGGCATTTTCTGACAAAAGCATATTTCGACCTATCGATATAACGATGGCAGCTTGGAGAACTCGTCGATGGCGTTCCGATGGTTTTCCCTTTTTCCCCGTTGACGTGATCGCCATCTCGCGGTCTGCCTGACAGAGACAGAATTAGGTGGAATTTAACCCTCCGAACTGTTCCCTCAAAGCCGCCGGGAACAGACCCAATTTCCGCCGCGGTTACTTTTTTTGTGTGTGTGTCTGTATTTTGCCAATGTGTTTGTGGATTGCTGAACTTTTCAATTTACCCACTACGACGGAATGAACTGGTTTTCACTTTTCTACCTCAAATACTAATCTTTATTCTATTCTTTATTGTGTTAGTAATCAAAACAAGAAACATTCAAATTGATTTCGTGGATGTCAAAGCCTCGATGTGTAGTGTTTCTTTTTTTAGCGAAACCTATACCGTAACGATAATTGCGTGTCGGTATCGACCTAACGACCCTAAAGGCCTCGTGTGACAGGACCCCCTTTTTCGTTCGATAGCCAACCCCTTTCCCTCCCGTTCCCCAAAACGCGATCTCACCGCTCGATGAAGCGTTCCATTGAGTGAAAAACCACAGTTTATTTCGTACAAAGTGCCATAGGGAACGAGGAGCGCAAAATGAGGGTTTCAGTATCAGGCGTCGTGTCGTCCATCGATTACCTACCTACCCCTCTGTTGCCGACCGCGACGGTGTGTCAAAGTAACGAAAGGGATGTCCCCGGACCCAAGGGATTAGATAAAGCGGTACTTTTAGCGGTATTAGGAGGATTTTGCCACTACTATCACTGTTTTTCCTTTTTCTTCTTTTGAATCTTGAATGTGAGTGGATTGTAACACCTTTACTACGTTTTCCCGTAGTAATCCTTATCATAATAGATAAGAACGCACAAAAACACGTGGTGATTATAACAAAAAAAAAACAACACATTCAAGCAATTCACTGTTATTACTTACATTATGTTCATCGTAATTTCGACACAAATGACATTTTCTGCACTTCCCCACACTACTTCTAGTATTCATTTAAATATGTTCTCTAATAAAAAAATATAAAAATATGTCAACATAACCTACACGATTTTCAACGATTGTGAGGATTCACGTGGATATGTGGGAAAACCTGACGTCATCCTGTAGATATAGCCGCGAGGTTATTGAGTTGCATCACACCGTTCGCCTATAAATAATTGCGGTATTACTAATTTGGAGAGCGGGGATATGTTGCTCGGGGCTTCGAGTTGAATCTTGTAGTTGGTTGAATTGCCACGTGACGAATTGTGCCGATGAAATCTTAACCAACCTGCAGATGACAGGCTATTACACGTTGCCTTAATTCAATTAATTCATGTTCAAATTTGTTCATTTATAAAAAAAACTTTTCAAATTTATTCTTTTAGTACCACTTTAATTGTTTTAAGGATTAGTATGTTACTAAATCTACATAAAATGAACAAATAAATTGTATTTTAGGTACAGTGGCACCAATCTAAACTCGAACACTTAAGAATAATACTCTCTTACTAACAATGTTTAACTAAACATTGTTAACTAAACTTATTTTACTAACCAAAAGCGGTAGGGAACTAATGGTAAGTTTATTTTCGATAGTTTATTTATTGAACTTTCAAAATCCAAACACGAAACATAAAATTTTTTTGTTATAATAACAATAATAAATAAATAAATGAAAGTAGTATAAAAACTAGGCACAAGCCAAACTCGGACAGGAATCAACAATACACTAAATAAACGTGGTCATGAATAATTACTGCAGGCAACTTCATGTAGAAGTTTGGCAACGTTAAAGGGGAATCCCTAAATACCATATTTTTTATTATTTATGGGGAAATTTGGTTAGCTATCCGGGATGTCTACACAGAAAGGCTAAACGACCGTTGAACTAAGAAAATTATTTATTAAATATTTCCAGGAGGGAAAATCTGTGCGAGAGATTGCAAGAAAATTCAAATTGCTGAAAATCAAAATTGTAATAAGGCGCTTCAAAATCAGCAGTCGGTGATAAATAAACCAAGAATCGGTCATATCAGAATTTTTACAGACGCGGAAATACGATATTGTTGGTAAAATAAAGAAAGATCCCTTCCTTAGTGCACCAAAGCTGGCTATTATTGCTGAAAATGAGTTAGGAAAGAAAGCCAGTGAGAGAAGGCCAGTGACGCATTGGACTTCATGACGCCACAAGCAAACACAGTATTAGATCAAAATTTACGAAACAGCATGAAAACAAGATTTTTCTTTTAGGAAAACAATTCTTTTTGCTGATGAAAATAAATTTAACATTTTTGGTTCGGATGGTAAGCCATACATATGGAGAAAGAAAAATGTGCAGTTGTATTTAAAGAATCTGAAGCCGACAGTGAAACATGGTGGCGGATCTGTGATGGTGTGGGGGTCATTTTTAGCAGCTGGACCACGATCATTGCACTTTATCGAAGGGTAATGGATTAAAATGTTTATTTAGATATTTTAAGAATCAATTTACCTAAAAGTATTGATAAACTGTCCCTTGGTAGCGACTGGCGATTTTACCAAGAAAACGACCTAAAGTGTAAGGCTTATAAAGTACGTTCCTGGCACTTGTAGTATTGTCCTCATGTGATGGAAACTCTACTCTAGAGTCCGGACATAAATCCAATCGAAGATATGATGAACTATTTGGACACAAAAGTTCGAGAACATGGCGTTTTCAACATATCTCAGTTGAAGAGCGCCTTGTTGGAAGAATAAGAACAAATCCCTCCCAGTTTTTGTAAAAAACTTGTTTTGTCAATGTCAATTAGTTACTACTTAACTTTGTTTAGTGTCCGAGTTTGGCTTGTGCCTATTTTTTACCAGTTTCATTTACTTATTTATTATTGTTGTTATAGCGAATATTGTGTTTCCTGAAAGCCCAATAAAAAGACTATCGAAAATAAATTTGCCTTTATTTCCTTCCCCCTTTAAGTTCGAACATTGTTTGTAAGAGAGTATTATTCTCTAGTGTCCGAGTTTGGCTTGGAGCCCCTGTATTTAGGGTCAATAAAAAAGGGATAATGTTGTGTTGAAGCAAAGATAATTAGATTTTTACTTAATTTGTCTTATTTTTCTAACAGAAGTAATTTTCTATTCGTTCTCTATTTATATCACCAAGAGTGTTATATCTTACTAGTTAGTTTTGTTTGTCCTGACTCAGTTTGCTGCAGTTATAAGAGAGATAATAGAGATATTGGTCTATTATATCAGGGGTTCGCAAAGTTTTTCTCAAGCAGGCAAAAAAAAACTGAGCAAGTATCTTATTTGTAATATTTAGTATTTATTTTACTACTTACTTATTTGCTCTCTTCGTACAGAAACAAGTGTCCGATATCGTTTTGTTTTTTGACCAAAAATAAATGTCCGATTAAACACACTTACTTAAAAAATAAAACTTAACTACAAATATCATTTCTAAAAAGCTTTTGACAGTCATAAGTATTCAAACAGAATTGATGATGTCTGTTAGATTTTGGTAAAGCCCAAAATCAAAATTAATAAAAATTGGCAACCAATTCATTGTCTGTAAATTATCTTTATTCATAAGGCGCACTTCTTTCACTGTTGGTGCGAAAGGGAAACTTTATTCTAAATATCTGAACTCAATTATTTTTATTATTATTATTAATTCGGAAAAGGCTTTTTCAACAGCAAGAATTAATTCGTCTATAATTTTGCAAAACCTGCAACGACTGAATTGCATTAAAAATGCCTAAATCTACAACGTTTGTATCGGAATTATTTGGTGACATAACAGTATAATTTTGAACTTAGTTCTATATAAAGCATCAAACTTCATTGTTTTCAGTAATAATGTAGGTTTCGCGATGTCTTGCTGGATCCATATTGTTTGGCAACGACCGGATCTTGACCAGTTTGCTTGTATTTCTGTTAACAATTTTCTATTAATCATATTCTTATATTCTTCTTTAGTAATATTAGAAACCACTTTCACTTCAATGGTCCCAGCTGTCCAGTTTTTACTGCTCCGTATAACAGGTTCAAAAAACTGTTTTTATGATGTAAAACCATTTCTCGTCTACATGAATTCGATCATATATATCGAAGAATTCTGGATCTTTTTGATTTAAACTTCCTGTTTTAAGCATTGACAAACAGTTTTTCAATTTCGTTGGCTTGTTGCATTTGAGTGCCATCGTAATACTCCTGATTTCAGTCTATTATGAACCGTAGATATTGAAACGTTGATATAACAAGCCAATTTCTGAGTTTTCTACCAATGCGTCATTTTCTATGACTTTACATCTCATCAAAGAAGAAACGATGATAAAAATGTATTAATCAGTTATATCTGTGCTACATGTTTCGGGGTAAAACATTCCTCTTCTTCAGGCACAACTGAAAGGTATACTATAAGAGATAGAATTATTAAAATTACAGATACAATTAAGTAAATTAAAATTAAAAATTACCGTCGAGTTATAAGATGACAAGGAAGAAACAAAGCGTTGTCGGAACATGCATAACCGAATTGTATGAAGAATTTCTCGTACTGGTTGGGTGGGTGTTATCACATCGTAAGGTGTATGGTTGGAGGAGGGAGGGGAGAAGAAAACGAAAACTTTAAATTTGAAAAGGATTTCTATTGTATGTCGAGTTACATAAATTTGGTTGTCATTGGTGTTATATAAAAGATTTTATATAAAATTCTTCATAGAGGTCCATAAGTTTGGATTTTTTTAGGTTTTTAATGAGTTTGTAATTTTCAAATTTGATAATATGTTTAGATTCATCGATGTATCTGTGGACGGCTGAATATTGTTTGAATATGTGTTTTTTGAATCTGACGCAAATGTTTCTCCCTGTTTGACTGATATGTTGTTATAGAGATGTTTGAAAATTGTGTTTTTTGATATAACGATGGGGATAACATCATATTTCTGAAGGATATACGAAATGGGGAAGGTGATTGAGAGGATATAAGGTAAGGATATGAATTTGTTGTTGGGATGTATAATTTTATTTAATTGTGAATTATGAACGCCGAAAAAGATGTTCTGAGGGTCCATTAAAAAGCCATTGTTGAAACCGATTTTTAAAATCGTTTTAACTTCACTAATTAAGTCATCATAACCAAGAGGGACTTTATATAACCGATTAAAAAGGAATGTAAAGGCAGCGAGCATTTGTTGGTTGCTGGCGAACGAGTTCTTGTGGATTATAATATCAGATATATAATTGTAGATACAATAAAACATAAATAAAACACGATATTTCCAGAATATTAAGGTTGTGTGACTCCTGTGAGTTTATAAGGTGTTTTTAAACAATGATTAAAGTTTATTTATTACACATTATTTTAACAATGTTTTGGTTATAGGTACGTTAGAATAAAGGTTTTTTTTATACAGAAAGAGATTAATTTACTAATAGTAATAATTTTAAACTTATTCTTTTACTTTTATATTTATTATTCTTATACGTACCTACTACAGTGCTGTCAATTCATTCTGCTCAATGAATTGTAATTGTTGTTTCTAATCTAATTAGCGTGATATCAGTCAAGCATAACATCTGTTATGGCGTACTCAATCTTTTGATGTATTGCATCGTTATTCATTTATTTGATCAAAAAAATGTTTAAAAGAGATATGAATATTATACAACATTTTTCTTGTGTTTCATCGTGTGATATGATCCATAGTTGAGCGATCTGGTTTAAATCCAGTTTGATACTTCTCAAGGATTTGATCAGGTTACGTGTATGTAGTTTCACGTGGGGGTAATTTTTTGCACAGCACATAGACCCCAACAGGCCTTAGTACATCCTCACATTATACGATTCATTTACCGGTCGGAAAACCATATTAAGGTTTTAATTAATGTAAATACAGAACAGCATGGTGTATTTTTTATATCCGACATTTAGGGCCATGGTACGCCAAAAATGGTTTTTCTTAAGAGGTTTCGATCGTGTGTATAAGTATAGGAAAAACAATAGTTCTAACTTTTGGTCTAGCCTCTTTAACAATGGATATTTTGCTTTAATTCTTTCGGCAAATGATAAACAAGAATACAAAGATTCTTCGCACACAGTCTGGATTTGTAATAAATTATTTCATCGCCAAATATTTACCCCAATACAAACCTCAAAACAGACCTATTTTTAAAAACGTCAAAAGTTGAAATGAAAATTTAAGCTCTATGGGAAGAGCATAAGTCTCAGCATAAATAATGCATTGGATATGTTCAAAAAATCACACGAATTTTATCCATTCAATATATAAATTAACTAATTACTCTCGTCTTTATGTAAAATTTGAACAATTTGTTCTAAATTAAACATTTTTCAAGTGATATGTAACCGTGGAAACCATATGCACTGAAGCTAACACTAGACCTAGAACCAAAAACATCTGGGTTTAGCCCTAAGTCTCTTAAGACGGAACTGAACCCAACTAACCTATCTTCAGAATTAATACTAGACCTACAACTAGAAACATTAGGGGTTAGCCGTCTTAAGAGATGTATGTCTTAACAATAATGTTCAAATATATGAAGGGACATGGTAGATCCCTTCATATATTGTACATAGGTAAAGTGTATATTGTACTTCCTTTTGATGTTTTCAATAGTTCAACATGTATCGATGTTCCTTATTGCTTGATCGTTTGATGAGTATGACTTCAATAGCTCCTCTACGTTGTTATATTCAGCAATATACTATCAGAACAAAAAGGGATGCGCCGATTATATTTTCGACATACAAAAGAAATACGTTCAGAATATATCCATCTCAGGATTCTAATGGATAACAGGTAATAGGAGATGTAACGTAGGCGCCAACTAACAGCTGCTAATATCTTAAGCGGCGCATCTCTTTTTGTTCTGATTGTACTTTTAACCTTTCTCTAGTGGCGTACGGTCTCACAGACAAACGGATTACCTGAATGCTGTATTCTACCTGACATACGCCACTTCTGAAAGGTTAATACATAAATTGGAGATTCTATCATTAATTGGCAAGAAGCTTAATATTTGATTATAAGTATTGTTATTGATTATAATGTTGCTCTACTCAGAGGTCTTCGATGTTATTTCTAACAGCGCTATTAGTACCAGTTTCTGCACTTCGAACCAATTTTTGGAAAAAGCTTGCAACATGGTATCCGATACGTCAAACATTTATTCAAAAGACGCACGGCAAAACCTGAGAGTTTCTAGTTTTAGATTTATTGGTAGTTCTAGTGTTAGTTTTATTTTCTAAGTCTATTTAGAATATACTTATATATATAGCAACACTTTGTCTACTCCGATAAACAAATGTTTCTTCAAAATCAATAATTTGTATTACATTCTCTACATTAACGCCAAAAATACGCCTATCTTGTTCACACTTCATGGAAAAATAATAATTTCATGTTATAACAACGAACATTTTTAAATATTGACAAACTTATAAATTTTTAATTGCCAAGTATGGTTTTTGTTATATGATAAAACTTTGATTGGAAAGAACATTATACGTTAAAATTAATGTGGATGAATTACGTCTAGTTGAAATTTGAGTGTGTTGAGTTCAGTCTCAGATTCCTTTATTAAATGTGTCTGCCATCAATGCAGATTACAACGTTCCTGCCAACTTTTTTGGAGTCGATCACATTACTGCTATATTTATAGCAGTAATTACAAAGTTTATAGTGAAGTAGAAAGGTATAGCTAGAGATCTTACGAGAATGTTCCCGCTCCAAAGCCTTCAGCTTTCTTCAATCCATCAGGGTAAATCGTCAGCATTTTTCTTGTATTTAAGTTTCTCTGAGGTTACCTTTAAATGCCAAAGTGAGCAGCAAACTGAGCACCAAATTATGGTTTTATGTGCTACCATGTCGCTCCATATATTGTATATATTAACATTGTATACTGTATATCCTTTTGATATTTTCAATAGTTCAACAGGTTTTTTGTTTCTCGATCGTTTATCATTTATGACTTTCATAGGTTCTCTACGTTGTTATGTTGAGGCATTTACCTTTGATACGTAAATTGCAGATTGATTCCTAAGATTTGATTATAAGTGTTGTTATTGATTACAAAGTCATCCCACTGCAGAAGTCTTCGATGTTATCTCTAACAGTGCTATTAAATCCATATCATATTTTTCAATCTCTCTGACACAGTTTTTATTTGTGATATTATATATTATTATATTTACTTGTGATAATGTCCCTATATTAATGTTATTAACCGTAATGTTATTTTCTTCAGTCCCCTCTGGACCAGACTTGGTGCTTTAGTAGCGATATTCGTTTGCGGTTGTCAGTACTTATTTGTGGCGATAGTATAGTTTCTGCACCACCACTGACTCCCTGACCAATCAGCTTTTTAAGCTGTTCGTTAAACCGTTTGTATTTACAATGGAACTTTCGCATTAACATAAGTATAGCGAAGTTATTAGGGTGAGATCGTAAAATATTATTTAATTAATAAATTATTCTATTCATATAATTCATTAATTCTTTGTAGTAGTCTTAAGATGTGATTTAGTTTTTTTTTACTATCGAAAAAATTATCGGCTGATTGCAAAGAGAATGCAAAGAGTTTGAAAGTTTATCTCACGTTTAACGAATCTTATTGAGTGTCCAATTAAATGATTGACGTAATGATTTAAACATTTTAAAACGTTTTGTTGATTCTTGACAATTGTTACAAAACAATATTGCAGGGAATGAAATTTAAGAAGAGTAAAACATAGAATATAGTCAGCAATTAAACGGACGCAATTAGTGCAACCGATTACTTAATATAACAACAGGACTGCCTCGCGATGCATTTATTACTAGTATTTATTACTAAATGTTCTTATATCGGCATTGTCCCCAATTAAAAAGCTGAGGAATATTTTTTATTAATTTTGAGAGCTGTAGTTCAATTTTTTTTTTCAAAAATATTGACTTCTTATCAACGACTCTATTAAAATAAATCCTACATTAGATAAATTTAACTTAAATTACATTCATATATGAAAAAGAGTGATTCTCAGATTTGCAAAGTTAGCAAAAATAAGTATCAAAAAGTGTTATAAATAATTTGTCACCGAATGTTTTGCCTTTAAAAAGATTTTTTTGTGTATCTGTCTTCGTGGTGTTATCTTTTAATAACTTGTCGTTCCATTTTCTTGACAAGTGCTTGAAAAGTTTGAAGAGGTTGGATCTGGGTTAGAAAGATGTGAGTTGGGGTGGAAAATGGAAAGTATGACAAGATGGAATAAAGAAAAACAACCGGGGGGTAAAGAATAAGCAACTTGTTAAAGATCAACGAAGACCGATTATCCCCACTTAAAAACTTTGTCGTACAGTTTCACTAAGTTTTCTTGTGACGCGGGGGAATTACAAAAGGGATTATTTCGGAAATCTGTCGTGTCGGACATAAATTTCTTATGTTAATTGGGTAAATCCGAAGTTTTCTCTCAAAGGAATAAAAGGAGTTTGATCGTTACATGCTTTAATCGGATTAAAATAATTTTAATAAGTTGAATACTAAAATGTTATGATTTAATATTTAGGTTTAAACGAGGAAAAATCGTAGCAGGAACAATTAATTTTAAAATCTCTCGAAATCCCTCAGTTTCAATTCTCTGTGGAGTACAAGACGTAACGATCGATCAAGCTTGAGCTTTCTTTCTTTTTTGAACCAGTCCCTGAAGTGCTCGAGACTTAATCACTTTCGGCATTAATTTGAAACTCGTCGGACGGTAAAGCGAGGAGAAGAAAATCCAACGATCAGATCCTACGGATTGAACTTAAAAGTTGACACTTGTTTGTCGATTTATTGTTATCCCCAAATTTATATTATCATCTCGTACCGTCCAGTAGCCAACTCTCCATTTTCGTCTTTTCTTTCTTATGTTTTCCTGCTTTATTTTCTCGACCTTTCTTTTTTTGCGGAAACAGCGCGCCGACAAACCTAATTACAGGCTTTCAACTGGCACCGGGTTTTGCTCTCGGAAAAAGTTTCTAATTGCGTTGTAGAGACGAAAAAGGGACCGGGGATTAAAACTGGTAGTTGAATGCCGTTCGAAGAGTTAATGGAAACTGAGTAGTAGCCTTGTAACTAACCCAACTAAACAATACAATTAAGAATTTTATTAAATTTTTTTAATTCAATACGATTGTGTAGTGACTTAGTTTGGTGAATTTTAGGTTTGTTGCATATGTAGATCTAACTCGTTACTTGTCGAGAAGTTATGTCATTACAGTCGATAACGTTTGTTACTGCGAATACTACACCGTAATAGCATAGCAATTCGTAACATTTCAGTAAACGCCAAATGTACCTTCGTATGGACGATCAATTCTGATGTGGGCTTCTGTACAAAGTTAGAATGCACCACTTACTCTCCTCATAGAAGGTTGTTACTACTCCCCACTAGTAAGCGAATGGAGAGTGTTCAAAATTAGAGAATCCAAGCGGGGTACAAATAAAATAGAACCGCAATGTCTAGTTATAAATCCGAGCTTTAGCTGATATAAGGTTATTTAACCAGCGAATTGTTCCCCACTAAATTTGAATCGTTTCATTTTTATTTGAAAAGTCTTTCTCGAAAAAAGATTTTTTTAATCCTTCCCGGGATAGTGGAAATGGAAAACGGGAAACAGATTAACGTTCGTGGCATCGGGGAACCACCCGTTAATATGCGCAGGGCCGTCCGAAAGAAGAGCCCTCGCGGATTTATGGACCTGCGGGACGTTATCGCTTAATGGGGCCTAATCTTTCCATCTTTTGCGCGATTTCGCAAATCCGCCAACGCAGAGTACTAATCGTTTCCACACCGCCGGTCGTGACAAATTATTTAATACCACTTTCAGTATGAGCGATTATCTAACCGCCCCCGCCACATCATCCGGATTTCAATCTGTGCTAAAAGCTCTTCGTTGATTACTCACTTGGAAATGCACAATTTAACATAAATTTTTTGCAGTATGAAAAAGCGTAGGTGTATAATAACCCAATTATAATCTGGAATAATCTACATTATTTATTACTGAAAAAAATAGGAATACAACTTAAAATGATTAAAAGTAAACTGGAACAACCCCCAAACACATTAGGTTAATTAAAAAATCTCCTATCGTCTAAATCGCCGCCATTATGCATTATCTAAATGCACCATCTTCACGCGGTTAATGAGAACATTAGGTTTTTACGACCATCGGTTTACTGCTTGGATATTACAACTCTTTATGACTCAAAGGCGGACGTGACTAGAAATATATAAGTTAAGGAAGAAAAGATGCAATAAAAAAAGGTTATAAGATAACCTTTAATTTAAACGTAATCTAATTTAGACGGGTGGTGTTGATAGGTAGCTGATACTTTATTGTAATCTAAAGGACGTCGGGGCACGTAATCCAAAATTTCATCTCGCCAGATAAAGTTCGGGTAGAAAAGAAACCGTACGAATTCGTTCAGTCTATTCTTTGTCGTGGACGGACTTATTCAATTTTCCTTAGGAAGTGTCACGGGAACGAATGACTCGGTAAGAGATAGGAAAAGGTTCGGATTAGCTCATTAAGCTTGGGCGAGTGGTAATCCCGATGTGGTCGCGCAATCTGGACCCAATCTAATTCGGTGATATATCAAATGTCATAAAAACGAGAATGTATCCCAATCTGCGAATTGACTGATTGACTTCATTTTCAAACTGACAAAATCATCGCTCTTACATTGAGTTGATTGTATAGTAAAACCTCCATATAACAAATTAAGATAATCAATTTTAGCCATTCGTATATTTAAATATGAATGTTAGTGCTCATTAATAGAATCTAAATTAGGAATTTCACCAGTAGCTTTATTCTATGTTCATATACAGGGTGTTCCCGTGACTCGGGGCATAAAATTAACCACATATACTAGAGCAAAAATGATGATGATTCGTGAAAAAAAATTATTATAAAAGTCTTCAAATGGCCAAGATATGGGCCATCAAAGTTCAGAAATTTTAACACATTTTTCTAAATATTTTCAAAACCATTAATGGTAGAGGGTTGAAATTTGGTACAGAGTAAACAAACATCATGCAAAATCATTGAACCAATTTTGACTTTGGCCGGATGACGGCAACCATGTTATACAGGGTGTTCCTAAAATTTGTTTGCTCAGAACTTTTTTGTTTGTTCGTAACCCTACATTTATTTTTGTAGTTTTTAATAGAAAATTTATTTTCGAAACTTTTTTCACTCTTTGAAAATTTTGATAACATTGACTGTTTTCGAGTTATACGCGAAACTGTTAAGCTTTGATTTCAATCGTAACAAATAAAACATATTCCGCAAGATCTGAGAAGGCGATGACAATTGAAAAACGAACTGATCTAATAACCATTATTTGCATAAATTTCTCAGTGTAGATTTAGTTAAATCCAGTGTTAATTTATTTTAATTGAATAAAAGAATGTAATTTCCAAAACAATAAATTTAATTTTCGCGGTAACAACAAACAAGAACATAATAAAAATTCTAACAAAAATATGAACAAGAACAATAAAATTATAAACAAATGGTAATAAATAAAACAGAACAAAAAAAAATACTAAAGCAGATGTTCAAAAACACTCCCGCCGGCTTCAATGCACGCCTGATATCGCCGTCTTAAATTAAAGCGCACTCTGCTGAGGACGTTGATTTCTGTTCGAAGTTGATCAAATGAATCAACAATTCGTAACCTCAGTTGATCAACTGAAGTTATTTCAACGCAGTACACAAGCGATTTAATGCGTCCCCATAAATAAAAATCTAGAGGTGTAAGATCCGGCGATCGGGGGGGCCAACTTATCGGTGCATCCACTCCTCGTCCAATCCACCGTTCCGGAAACCGTTCACATAGAAAGTCTTGGACAGCATGTGTACTATGCGCAGGAGCACCATCATGCATATACCACATTTCTTGTCTTGTGTTTAAAGGAACGTCATCTAAAAAATCATTTAATTGCTCTAAATGTCCCCTGTATGTATGGCCATCCAGCCTTGACGGCAAGAAAACGGGTCCTATAATGACATCGCCCACAATGCCAGCCCAAACGTTAAGAGAAAACCTCCATTGCGATTTCCAAGCTTTCTTAAATCTTGGATTTTCGTCCGCCCAACTATGTGAATTTCTCAAATTGATGATTCCATCTTTAGAAAATGTCGATTCATCTGCAAAAAGTATTTTTTCTAAAAATTGATCATCAATTTGGATTTTGTGCTGCATTATTTGACAATATTGCAGTCGTAGTGGGTAATCAGCCTGTCGAATTTCCTGAACTTTATAACTATGATATGGATAAAGCTGTTGCTCGTGAAGAACACGCCAGATAGTTGTTTTTGACGTTAAAAAATGCCTCGCCATATCCAAAGTACTAGCTGTAGGATTTTCTTGTACGTAGTCTAGAATATCTTCTTCTAGTTCGGTTGTTCGGGCTGATCTGACTTTACCGTTGTTACTAAAATTCGGCTTAAACGTCCCATTTTCCCTTAAACGGGTTTCAGTTCTTAAAAATGTTTTTCGATTGGGCGCTCTGCGGTTCGGAAATTTCTCCCGATAACGGTTAGCGGCTGCTACGGCGTTTCCATGACATTCTCCCAATGTCAAAATCATGTCAGTTTGTTCACTAAATGTGTAATTGTCCATTTTGAACACGCAAAATTAATAAAAACTTCATTAACAAACAACTTTATGTTTAAACTACATAAGCAAGTTGACGGCTCAATTTGTTTTTTTTTTAATTGCCATGGCCAACTTTTTCGAAAATTATTGTGTTTAGTGTTACCATTGAAATCGAAGCTTAATATTTTCGCGTTTAACTCGCAAACGGTTAATGTTATCAAAATTTTCAAAGAGTGAAAAAAGTTTCGAAAATAAATTTTCTATTAAAAACTACAAAAATAAATGTAGGGTTACGAACAAACAAAAAAGTTCTGAGCAAACAAATTTTAGGAACACCCTGTATAACATGGTTGCCGTCATCCGGCCAAAGTCAAAATTGGTTCAATGATTTTGCATGATGTTTGTTTACTCTGTACCAAATTTCAACCCTCTACCATTAATGGTTTTGAAAATATTTAGAAAAATGTGTTAAAATTTCTGAACTTTGATGGCCCATATCTTGGCCATTTGAAGACTTTTATAATAATTTTTTTTCACGAATCATCATCATTTTTGCTCTAGTATATGTGGTTAATTTTATGCCCCGAGTCACGGGAACACCCTGTATAAACATGGGGCTTCCCCGAGATATCTATGCGATGTAAAAATCGAGGTCTTTTTTTTATTATAATCAATTTTCAAAAAAAAACACGTGAAGTTGAATTCGTATCCTCTCATCAGTGGAGGTGCGAAATAACGCAACTTGTGAAATTCCGTTCTTTTCGGGGAATAGCTGAGATATACGGCCAAGTTTCTATTACAATGGTGGTAAGTTATCCTCCTTCAATATCACCAAATCTCTTGGAATGGTATTCCTTGGCCCATCTTCTTAAAAAATGTTGTTGGACTTGTTGTAGATATAGTCTGTACCACGAGAAGTGATAATCACTATCATCGATTTCCGTAAGCATTTTGGGCATACTTTACAAATATTATGCCCATACGTCTGTTCCGCATACTTTTATGCGATGAATCACTATTACTTCTAATGGTACAGACTATATTGAAAGTTGCTTAGGCGGTTTTCTGAGATATGAATTAAATTCGGGTACGGTAAGGAAAGAAGATGGCCTGGATCTGCATAATGACGGAATAAAATCCCTCAAACATCAACAACCTCAGATTCAACACTCTCTTTAAATGGTATTTTGTTGATTTGACGCCCGCTTCTCACAGCACTACAAAATGTGGTGCACTAAAAAAATTTGTTCCATTACCAAAAAAAATATGGTTAGGTTTTCCTCTGCGTGCCGGTTTATGGCACAAAGGAATTAAACGGAACGTTCGGCGACACTTTTTATTCGCATTTCTTTTTGTTATGCGTGCCAAATTTCTAACTGCTATAGGCCAATATTGATCTCTTACAAATGCTAACAACTCTTGAGATCTAATGTGCATGAATTAAATATTACATACTTGACATAATAGTTGGATGCCATTTCCCGTAATCCCATTCTCATCCATAAATGGGTCTAAATGTTGTAAAGATCCCATGCGAGTACTGTTTATTTCTTGTAGTTGTTTAATTTCTTCAGAAAAACAGTCGATTTGACTCAATATTAAGATTTCTGTCGTTGCTTTAGATATATTTTTGTGGTATGTATAATTTTTGTAATGTGTTGTACATAATAGTTGGATATTTAGATATTTCTTTTGGCGTTAAAGAACCAAATTCTTGGTTTTGTTTTTCATTTGATAATTTGAAATAAATCTCAAACAGTACGCTGTAAACGGTTATAAATAGAGAATCTTTGAAATTCTATCACATTAATTTTAATTTGACTTATTAAAACTAACACATTTGATTTCAACTCTAGAAGCTTACCTTCAAACTTAATTTTTGACTGCGGCCAGTTTCCTTTATCGTTCATCAACTAATTAGGTTCGTGCCACCATAATGACTTGTTAATTAAATCTTTAAAGTTAATTCCTCTTGATAATAAATCTGCTGAATTTTCTTTAGTGATTACATGATACCAATCGTTTGATTGAGTAAGCTCTTGTAGTTATAACACTCTACTTCCTACAAATGTCTGTAAAAGATGTTGCAGCCAATGCAATAGATGAATCCGACCAAAGATAACAAATTCTATATCAATTCTCAATGATGATATTATTTTATTCATTAATTGAGCTAGAATAAAACGTTCGCATAATTGCAATCGTGGTGTTGTCAATGGTTTTATTGGTACCATCTTTGTTTTAGCACAAAGTAGATGGAGGGAAATTTGGTTATATGTGTTGATACTTCGAACGTATATATACATGTTCCATATACCTCCTGACTTGCATCTGCAAAGTCATGTAGTTCTACTGTCTTTACTTTATCTTGAGATATACGCCTTTGAATAGTTCAAGTGTTTAATATTGATAACTGACTTCTAAATGTACCCCATTTTTAGTGTATCTCTAATGAAAGCGATTCGTACCAAAATAACTTTTCATGCCATCATCTCTGTTAAATCATTTTTGAAATAAAAACACAAGGACTCAACAATTCTAATGGATCAAAGGCAATGTCTAATAAAATCGATCCTTTTGTGATTACAGTAAAGATTTCTTGTTCTAACTGTAGAACAAGACGATATGTCAAAAACACTGAAGGGATTCTATTAAAATTATTGACTTTATTGACTTACCAATGTTTGCCAATCTTTGAAATTTATTAGCAAAATGCTATACAAATATATTTGGATAGTCAGATGAGGAAGAGAAACAGCGCCATTCTATACCTACGGGCTAATAGGGCTATAGAACTAGGAGGCGCCTGTTTTTGCAATGTAATGCATGGTGTCCTCATTATATATGTACCCAGTGTCTCCTCTGAAGTGGATTTTTTTTCTTTGGCAGTGAATATTGTATGAGAAGGGGCATACTCGTTTCATTCGTCCAACCCAGCCCTGGGACTCAAATATCTTAGGACACCTGGGCTCTAGTTCAAACATACAGGGTTGGGTTGAGCAGTTTCTGAAATAGAGTACAGTACACACTGATTTGACAACCATGTATATTTCAATTGAAGTAAAACTAGAACTAACACTAGACCTAGAAGGTTCACGGCTAAACCAAAAACTTTCTACTTCTAGGTCTAGTGTTAGTTCTAGTTTTATATCATTAGATCTGACTGTAGAAATAGAACTAGAAACATTCGGGTTTAGCCGTATATCTTTCAAGACTGCTAAACCGGAATGATTCTAGTTCTAGTTCTAGTTTTACTTCAATTCAAATATAGAGGATTGGGTTGGGTTGGGTTTAGTACATCTGAAGATATATTTTGACGAAGGCCCCTACAATACATAGTTTCTGGAATAGAGTACTTTACAAACTTATTTGGAAACCCTGTATATTTGAATTGAAATAAATCTGCAACTAATACTAGACCTAGAACTAGAATCTTTTTTTATTTTGTATGAAAATGAGCGTACTCGTTTCAACAATTAAAAGAAATCTATGTTATGTTGCAGTAAATTAAACAGTTGTCTGGAGGAAGACGTTAGAAGTTAGGAAGATAGTAAAAACTTCAGTATATGATATGTACTGCAAGATAAACTGTATAGATTATTTTCTAGTACAATAGATATATAAATATGTGTTTATAAGACATTTTCACAACATCTAAATATGACTTCAATAATTCGCATTGGTTCAACAAGAATTTCATTCAAGAGATGCTCACTGTTAGAAATCCATTTGTGTAACTCTAACTTTGTTTCTTTTATTGAATCTCCATCTGTGATCAAATCATTTATGTAGAAGTCGGATGCTATTACCCTTGATGCCTCTGTTCTCGATTGATAATTGTTTCAAACATCGAACAGCCAGGAATGGTGCAATCGTTGTATGTTTTGATTGTTCCGTTTCGTCACAAAATCTTCAGTAAATTCCTTTGTGATGGTTCAATCTAGATCCGCCGGTACATCTTTTTTATGTCTGCACATACCGCATTTCTATAATACCGCATCTAAAACGAACAATTATTGAGAACAATTAATCTTGAATTGTTGGACCAATGTACTGTAGTTATGTAAATGACATTATAATGGTGTTGTCATTGAAGTTATTATTTGTTTAACTTATCCAATCCTAGTTTTTTACAAAATTTTTTGATAGCTTCACTACTGTTAATAGCTTCCAAAACACTGATGCTCCAAGAAGAATGTTAATCTTTCTTTGTGAAATCGTAGTGAATTTTTATCTATTGTTTATGTGGATAAACCATTATTCATCTCGTCAATATTCAGAGCTGAAATGTTAGTGATATAATTATAATGACATGAATTTATTTGTAAAAGAACACTGTTTGTTATTATTGGTGTTTGTGAAATGCCGCTAATGATTTTATTTATATGTATTAAATTCTCGTAACTGCAATTTTTTGAGTAATCTTGTTGTAATAAAATTTGATTGTGATGCTGAGTCTAGTATTACTCGGCTTAAAAAAGGTACGCATGTTTAATTAGAAATCTGAATTATTACTGTTGTAATTAATACCTGAGATGATTTGGTTTTATACGCTGAACAAACTAAATCCCCAGGTTGACGATTTGTTTCATAGTGTAATGAAGTGTTATTTTTTTGAATTATATTCTTTACAATTACCACTTTTACAATCGTTCGCAATGTGTCCTATTTTAAAATAATTTTACTTATGCTCTCGTGCTGTTTCGGATCATTCACGAGGTGTTAACTGAAGAAATTCCTTGCAATTGAATATGAGATGTTAACCCTTACAGAAGATGCAATGAATGTTTACTATGTTAAATGTATGCTCTTTGGATTTTACTTGATTTGGGTTTGATTTTGATGTTACGTTTTTTGCAAGCAAGGTTTCTGATAGATCAGCTCTATTTCTTAAAAAATTCATGAGTTCATGAGATATAGATTATGAGTGGGTCCCAATGCGCAACTGGTTGCTTAAGATTTGCTAATGACCTTAAATGTTTAGTAACATTACCTATTAATTGACGTAACTCATTATGAGATTTATTAACTTATAGTTGATTTGTTGAATGGAGCCCATACAGATGTTTATTACTAAATCTCTGGCAGATCAAATCCCATGCCAATATGTAATTATCATCAGAAAATTCAAATACTTCACGTTACCTTTAATGCACTACATCAATTGAAGCTCGTAAATAATGGAACTTCTGAATTTGACCAACTGTGTTATTTTTATGTATCAAAGACTCAATGTATCCTTAAATTCTAGCCATTGTTCATATCTGCCATCAAACATAGGTAATCGAATTTCTGGAAACTTTATGTTATTACAAACAACTAACATAAGTACGAAGGCTTTCACGACCGGTGTTAATTGAACTAAAATTAGAATCATGTCCGGTCGCGACGCAGTAATTAGTTGGTAATTAACTTGTAATTAATATAAATTAATTATTAGTTTTTTCGACCTATATACTGATTTAAAATTCCCGATTTTGTCACTTCGAACCAGTTTCTAAAGAAGGTTGCAACATGGCATCCGAAACGTCAAACATTTTTTCAAAAAACTTCAAGTTCAGTTGTAATAACAGTCGTTTGTGGGAATATTAAGAATTGTACTGATGCTAATAATGCTTTGTAAAATTGTTTTCAAAGTTACCAATCTCATTTAATTGTTCATCGTAATTTTCATGTATTGAATAGTTTCAAACTTAGTTAGCAGTAACTTATTTTTCTCTGTTCTCTCTTCAAGTTCACATAGTCATGTGCCGATTTCCTTAATTTGGGCATTTTCTATCGTTTGAATTATTGAATTAAGAAAAGTACTTAGATTTTAAAGTGCCTCGTTTTCTTACAAGAACCATGATTTCGGCCATTGATCTTTCCAATAACTAATTCTCGTAAAGAATGGATAAAAAAGGATAAAAAATGACGTCACTCCACCTGAACGGCTTTTCGATTAATTTGAAATTTACACTAATTGTAACTTGTTGATTAGATTTTTTTCACGAATGTTATCGTAATCATCCACGCTCGAAGGACTATAGATTTATGTATTTACTTGTTCGAATTTATACAATGAATACAGAAACTGATAAAATTGAAATTTGATGTTCCATCGTTTCTTGGCACACTTCTCAATAGATTGATTATACCTACAACGGTTTATGTATTAGTTTATAGTATAATTTACATTGGATTGTAGAATAAACAATGTAATACATGTTTTTGGTGTGTATCTAGCGTATGTCAGAGTAATGCAATTACCAGATAGGCAATGAAGTTAGTTTATGACCTTTAGCCCTTCCGGTTGTTGTCGACTGCACACCCGAGTTGTACCGTACGCGTGATGTACGAGTTGACATTTTAATGAATTACCACCGTGTGCACACATTCCCGGTGGCATAAAACCTGGACGACATCGAACGTAATTCAGCATTTGAATTAATTTATGTTTCATTTTCGGCCACTTCAACTTTGCCGGTACGAACAAAATTACAAAACCGTTGACATCCGTGTACGATCCCGTTAAACTCGGCGAGGTTAATTTGAAAATACATTACATACCTCGTCAAATTTGCACACAAATGTAACAACGGTCAAAACGTAAATCCGTTAATACACCTTTCGCCCTGTTCGTTTCGATAATTCTGTTTTTACGCGGGATTTGGTTGAGTTGATAAGCCGAAAATCTTTTGGAAGGGACGGTACGCATAATTAACGATATGGATGATTATGCTTGTTTCGAATCCGGTGGAATTACACGGTGGAATCGGCGTGCTAGTCTCTATAATTCATTAATTACACGTTTCGCCCTATGTGTTACCGGAATACTACGTTCAATAATTACGTGTAATGCCGTATCCGAGTGTAAATTTATGTATACAAATGTGTGAGGGTATGTAATTTACGTGAATATAATTGGAGAGATATAAATATCTAAATTATTACTATTACAAAATTTCATAATGATATGCAGATAACTAATGTATCTGATAAATTGATAATCGAAGGTTTGTGCAGTGTGGCGCAGAAAATAATAAATTTATGCTTTTTTGCACTAAGCTTCTTATACTATATCATATGATCTTTATCTTATCAATATTTTTGTACCATTGAGATTATTACATGGTATAGTAACTTTTCTCCACCACTAAGTGCAATTCAGGAATTAGGATAATCCGATAAACATTGTTATGAAAGTCTTAATCGCGACGTTTTTGTGGTTTTTAAAGCTTCTATGCATAGAATTTTTATGTTATAAGTTTATATTTTATGGTAGAGGAGGGCAAATTTTTTACAAAATCCTGATATACTATTAAAGGAATTTTCTTGCTAACTTATAATGTGTTTTGAAATGATATCCATATTTATTACCAGTCAACGCATTAAGGAAATAGCAGTGATTGGACATTCCTTGATAAAAATGAATGGATTGGCACCTGTGCCAACAATGTTGATAACCTTTATAATAAATAATAATAATAATAATAATAACTACTTTATTGGCTACAAAAAAAACTAAGAAAAATAAATAAATACATATATATAGAAATAAAGCCATAGCAGCCAAACGGGGAAGTCCAGAAAAGAATTTCCGAGAATCCTGTTATCTGTTCTATTTAACCAAGAATTGAACATTTAGACATTCAAAATAGGAAACAAACATCAAGTGCCTTTTGTGCGATAGACATTTTGAACTAACGTATCGCTTAGGCAGCTCTTATACTTTTTGTTAGAGGTACCCGACAGCATCGGTAGAGACACCGAAAAACTTCATTTGCTTTCTTTATGCAAGCAGTGACGTGAGTGCTAAAACGAAGATGAGAGTCAGGCAAAATTATGACATTATGAGATGATGATCGCTAGAAGTAACCATTGTTGAGTTGGTTGCATTATGTGTTAATGCCATTTTGATGGAATACACCGAAAATGCTAAAAGATCTGCATCTAATTTTGTATATAACAAGGCAGTGTGCTCTCTTCGAAATATTAAATAGAACGGAAAATCATCAGCGTACATGTACACCGACGAGTGTCTATGATGATGGGAATCACGTGAATCCGATTAGCCAATCCGAACGGATTGCCAACAATATATTGCACAATACTATTGACAGCCTAAGGACCGCTTAACGCATTTGGGCAGTTAATAATATGGAGTAAAGGATATCGGAGCTATCAGAGATCCTAAAGGCACACCCAATCTCACCGCTTGAACTCGTCCAGATGAGAAGCTAAATAAGAACCAACATAATGGATAAGGTACAGCAACATTTGGTGGTTGACTTTATCGGAAGTCGTAGTGTAACCTATTAGCAGAACCACTCCATTCTGGCCATCATCATGAGGTTTCAAAAGATCATCAGTGATGTTTAATAAGGGAATGGCACAACTATAACTACGTCGAAAATTGAATTGAGTTGGGGGCAATACGATATCTTCATCCAAATATGATATAAATTTCTACGATTTTGGAAAGAACTGAAAGAATATTGATAAGACGCAATTATAACAGCTGACTTTCAGATATTGGGACGTACTACTAATTGCTCAAGGTAACAGTTAATATATCAAATATAAGATAAGATCTCAACTTCATTCATGCTAATCGCCATCCCAGTCATAGCACCATCAGCAAACGATTTATGGACGGTAAATCTGATCGTTCGATTAACGATTGAATTTGAAAGGAATTCAGCATAATTCTTCATAAAATCTGCTAATAAAGGATTTAGAAATGTGCCTTTAAGGTAATAATTTAGTGCTATACCACAATAAATTAAAACAATATTATAGGTGGTAGCATCTCAGCACTACAGCTTATTTTATCGGTGGTATGTCCGCCTCTCTTTATTTTATATTTATATTGGACAGATGGTTACTTATTACGAGAAACCGGATTTATATGCTTTTGCATGTAATGTGTGCATAATATTCTTAAAATATACTTTAGTTAAAAATATTTTAAGACAGCTTTTACTAAAGCTCAATTTTAATTTTTATCATCTGGAATAATGAAGATAGAAACTGCTCAAATGTTTTTAATTAACGGTTTTAATTTATTCGTAGAAGTAACAAAACATTTAAATTTAGATGCAGTCGCCATATGTAGTAAATTATACGCTACATTAGTAACCTGGGTATAACTAAATGAAAATTTTTGTGCAGTTTTAGGAGGAGAGAATGAGGAAATTAATGATATGAACCCTGCAGATACAACTTCCGAAATGATATGATTATTTTAATCAATAAATATAATACGATACACAGTGCTCTCTATCAACTATAATAAAAGGGACACACTCGTCTTTTTCATTCGAAATAATATCTGCATACAAAATTTGAATAGAATCGATTGAAATACAAGCGTAAAAAAACGTCAAGTTAATTTGAACACCCTGTATTTCTAAAACATACCGTTAAAGTCCTACAAAATCTTAGAACACTTTGTACACTGTTAGTTACAAATGTTATGATGCAATATTAAATGTAGTATTTTTGTAATACTTGCATAAGTATTAGGATGTTCAGTCTTGGTATTTAGTTAATAAATTAAAGTAATGGTAGATCCGGAATCACTAAAAAGTCTCAAAATTAAGATAAAAAATTAAAATATTCATAACATTTTCTATCGCCTTTTGTTTTGCAATGAAAATACGAGCGGTATTAGGAAATAAGTCTTTATAAACAATTTGTAAAATTTTTAAAGGTACTTAATGTTTTTTTGAATTTCCAATTTTCAGTTTTTTTGTTATGTTTGTCTCATTCTATATAAATTTAAAAGTATGAGTACTGGATGCCGAGAAAAAAAACTAAATTGAGAGTAGTAATGACGGCTCTCACAATTTCAATCCATATACATCCATCAACAATTTTGCATGAGTGCTCTTTTGGAAGCCGTATCAACTCTTCTTGAAACAATATCAAGTCTTCCTGACGTAGCATCAAGTCTTGTTGTGGCAGTATTGTCTTTTAAGAGGAGCATTCCAAGTCCTCTGCATGCAATATCAAAAGTTTCTAGAAACAGTATCTAGTCTTTTGGGGCAGTAGTAAATTTTTGGGGAGCGGTTCAAGTCTTCAGGGGCTATATCAAGTCTTCTTTAAGCATCTCAACTCTTCCAGAGGTATTATTAAGTCTTTTGAAAGCGTTGCAAGTATTCTAGAAGCATTTCAAGTCTTTTGGAAGCAATATGAAGTCTTCTTGAAGCAGTAACAAGTCTTCTGCAAGCGTTCCAAGTGTTCTAGAAGTATTTTAAGTATTCTAAAAGCAATATCAAATCCTCTAGAGGCAGTGTCATGTCTTCTAAAAACATTTCAAGTCTTCCACAGGCAATATAAACTATCTTGAAAGCATTTCAAGCCTTCCAGAGGTAATATTATTCACTTTCTTGGAAGCATTTCAAGTCTTCTACGTACAGTATCAAGCCTTCTGGATGTGTTTCAAGTCTTCTATAAGCAATATCAAGTTTTTTTTAGAATCATTTCAAGTCTTCTATATTCTATATAAGCTTCCTGGAAGCATTTTAAGATTTCTGGAACCAATAGCAGGTGTCCCAGAAGCAGTATCAAGTTTTTGGAAGCGTTTCAAATTTTCTAGAATCAGTACCAAGGCTTGTGGAATTACTTAAAGTCTTCTAGAAGCAATATCAAGTCTTTTGGAAGCATCTGTTGTATTCTGGAAGTAGTAGCAAGTCTTTTGGAAACATTTGAAGTATTCTAGAACCAGTGTCAAGTCCAAATAGTGCGATTTAGAATTTACAATTGGTCCGATTTTTGTTTTGACCGCATAATATTATCTATATTTCAGTAATACTACTGCATATTTAGAAAAATTTTAAACACATAAGAACTTATTTTATTTATGGTTCTTACTGATTACGTTCAGGCATGTTGATCGAGACATAATAGTTAATTGTGTAGGAGAAACCCTATAGCGAATGCTAATTAGTCTAAAGCACTTCAGAAGGAGGTAGTCTTTGTTACTCGGTTTAGGTATAAAGTTAGCTGTAGTTAGTTTTTCAGGTACTATAATAAGTGTTGCACTCCCCACTATAATAAAGCTGTTACAAACGTATCAAGTCTTGTACTTTTTAATGGCTAAAATGTATTCACAGGTTACTTAAGATTTATTAGCTTTTAATATTGGAAGGGACGTCCTGACACAAACTTGTGTCTCTTCCCTTATATGCTTCATTAATTTATGAGGGTTTTCATTTATTATTTGCAGGATCATTGCTGTCGTTTCACCTCACCTCTCATAACCATATAAATTCTATCAGTATATCACAATTTAAAACAATTTTTTCACTATTTATACTATATGAGGAGAATTGCAGTTGACGACGTTCTACCCCAAGTTTGTATTTACAAAATCATTTATGTACTCTAACGACAACTTCTTACAAAATAATAAAGATGGATTCTGAAATTAAAGCTGTAATCTGAAATTTTCTGATTGGTCCATGTGAGAATAACTTCAACAGTTATTGATTAATAATAATATTTTCTACATCATCTCCTTTTGGTTTCAACCTCAATATATTAATCTTTTTTTAAAGTCTGTGGTAATTCACGATTTTTAAAATTTTATGACATACCTCACGTTAAAACGAAAAGTCCAATCTTCATGACCTAATTTACGCCCCAATTTTCTGCTTTTGATTTTAAATGGGGTCAGTTTATCAACTTAAGATAATTTCCCCTTTTGTAATATAAAGTTCGCATTTAAGATATGAATACGAACACAACAATTGGATTAGTCAACAAATGTATTGTGTACAGAAAATGTAATGAGATTGAGTCCTGTCAGGTGTGACAACTATGTTTCAAATTTATTTCTTTCTATCAAATGAAAATATATGAGCCTCATCAAGTATTAAATCCGATTTACCACTTCCACGGAAATTTCTAAATGCCAGGTTCCTTAATAAACACGTTGGAAGCGATAGAGTCGTTATTTTCTCGTATGGACTCGGAATGTGACGTAAATTGTAATTAATAATTAACTGATCGATTTCCAATAAATTAGCTTCGTTAGCTTCGATGTAAACGTGATGAAGGAAAGGAAATTAAAACTTCCCAGCGACGGCATTAATTTATATTCAAGGTTGTTTTCTTTTTGGACGTTTAGCTTACCTCCGCTTTCATTTGTCTTTTAAGCGCCAATATAAAACTAAGGCGAAGTTAAAAGCTTCGCTTGCAAGCTAACCGAAGGAGGTCGTCTCATTTATCACAAAACCGAGAGTACATCCGAACGATATCGGCCGCGTCGGCGGAAGAAGAACGGAAATGGATGGCCGCCCGCGCGGAGAAAGTTTATTTCGAATTAATCACAACGTTGTCTCCGATATATGGGCCATTTATCTATTATACGGGGGAAGTACGTCGCGCGAGGGACAATTTTCCCGGAGATAAATCGGGGACGACTTCGCCGCCGATGCGCCGATCCGGTCGCCGGAAGATCCGAAATAAATTTTTGAAATAGATTTTTATACCGGCGCGACCGTGTTATTGCACATATTTCCTTCCTCAAAACGTCGATGCTTCTCCAACGACCAGAAACGCTGACAAATAGCTCCCTCGAATAATAGCTGATGTTTTATCGTTTTCAATCTGGGTGATGCAACGACGTCATTCGTCTTTGTCAATTTTACAGCAATAACAACTAAAAGATAAATTATATTTTATTACAAATCAATAACAAATTTTTTATTTATAATGAATTTATTTACAAAACTATGCTCACTATCATATGAATTCTACTTTAGAAACGATGAAAATTTTCGTCTAAAACTTAACTGTTACGTTTCCTGAATTATTGTTATCTCCAATCCATGCTTCATTCACTCTTGATTGAAGTGGGGAATCTGCGTTTTTCAAACGCAGATGATCTACGATGAAAAATAATTTTATTAAATCAGGCAACTTGTTTCGAGATTAACTTATCCTTTCAGGCACGACTGAAAATATACCAAATATAAATTGCAATAGAAAAACAGAACAAAAAAATTAAGTTACCGCCACCATTTAAAAGTTGTAACAAAAAAAAAAATAAAATTTTTATCAATTGTAACAAACACAAATACTCAGTACAATTCTCAATTTATTAAAAATCAAAAATGTGCTCATTATCTAGGAATCTAAAAATTTAAACATTAAAAACAGTACAGTTAAAAAAAAACAATTTAAAAACCTAAAAAAAATACAATATTTGAAATTACATACCAATTTCTGAGCGTAAATTTACTTAAATATTTATTTATATACTAAACCGTATTGGTTGCCATTTTACTTTAAAAAAAGGAGAAATTTCTTTATCTGAACGTACAAACATAAACCAGTATTTTAAAATTGGTGGAAGGGAATCTTTTAAAACTTAAATCTGCTAATTTTATTTAAAAAAATGTCATAATTAAAAGAAATATCAATATCTAAAAATTAATTTTATATCATTAATTCTCGGATTATTGCTGCATAATGCGTACCAATTTTTCCCGCGTCTGTTTTGTAATTAACTGCATTTTCTATGTTTTTCGTTATAAAAATGGATTCTAAATTTTTTCTATGCAGTGTATTTTGACTAGTAGAAAGTACTTTTGGTTTTTCAAGGTTGAATTTATGTTGTTCTGTTTTGCTGTGATAACATAAGGCTGTCTGATGTATGTTTTTTATTTGTTTTGTGTTGTATTCATGTTGTTGTAACCTTTTCTTCAAATGTTGTTTCGATTCGCCAATGTATAATTTATCATAATTGTTACAATTTAGTTGGTATATTGTATTTATTCTATCTTTTATTTTTATTTTATCCTTCATGTTAGTTAAATATTCTTTCATTTTGTTATTATTGTATTTGGCGAATCTAATTTCAATAAATTCATATTTTTTAAATGTAGATGTTATTTTATTAGTTAATTGTGGGATGTAATTTAGCTTATAATATCATATATTAGACTTATTTTTAACTCTTTTCAGTTTTATTTTCTTTTGATCTAAGATTGTAATTATGAGAAGGTTGATTTTTTAAATTTGTACTAACGTTTATTGGCGTATCTATAGTTTTCGTCAATGGGCGATCAACGCTTTCATTTTGAATTTTATTATATATAGAATACTAAGCATTATTTATAATATTTTTAGGGAACGAGTTTTCTAATAATATATCATATATTTGTGATTAATATCTATGTATCTGTTACCGATATAGCTCTACGTATTAAATTGTTCATGGTGTTATTTATCTGATTTTGGGTGGTTACTAATACAGTGTAGTATTCTATTGCTTGAAGTTTCTTTTTTATACCATGTTGTGTATATTTTATTATTATTATTATCCACAATTAATTTTAAGTCAAAAATAAAATAAAATTAGTCATGACGGACAAAAAACTGAAAAGTATTTATTGATACCGGATGACGATGAGTTCTTTCTTAATATTATAGTTATATAGTTATATAACTAAAAATGTAAAAAACGAAATCGGAAAGATAACAAAATTAAAACAAGACATTCAAAAAGTCATGGATCATGAAGGGTAAAACTTACATGTTTGTAAACAACTTAAATGTAAACTAACTTAAGAAATCTGTATTAACACGCACCTCTTTAGAGCAGGGTATTTTTCCAACCATCTGGAGCGTGTTCGCGTTCTGTTAATATTTAAGAAGGACGATCGTAGTGATGTGATAAATTATCGACCAATATGTTTGCTATCAATTTTTAGTAAAATGTTCGAAAAACTAATTTACAAACGTATTTTCTTTGCTGTAAAGAATGAGATTGATCCAAGACAGGACGTTTCTTTTACTGATCGATACTAACTTGCTTGATTACACTCATTACATCGCCACATCTTCATAATTTTTATCAAGTTAATGCAGTTTACTCTGACTTCAGCAAGGCATTTGATCGGGTTGACCACAATTTATTATTGAGAAAGTTGGCAGGATTTGGTATTGGTGGTCGGCTGTTGACTCGGCTTAGGTCTTACTTGAGCGGCAGAGTGCAGATTGTTTCTGTTGGTGGCTACTGCTGGAGGAGGTTGTGATATCTTCGGGTATGCCACAGGGGAGTCATTAACTGGTCAAACTGTTTAGTGTATATCGATAACCTTAAAATCTTTCTTTATGTGTCTTCACCCACGGATTGCTCCAGGTTACAAATTTTTTAACATTGAACCCTTTGAAATGTAATTTAATTATGTTTAAGCGAAAAGATTTAAAAATATTACATCTTAAACGAAGCAAGATCTTAAAGATAAGATCTCTTTAAGATCTTATCTTGGCATTGTAATGGATGAACAACTACAGATCAATGTTCGCATTGATGGAGTAGTTAGCTTGGCGTATACTTGGCTTTATTACTCAATCCACGGAGCTGTTTTCAAACATATTATCCATCAAGGTCTTGTATTATTCTTTTGTTTCTAGTATGCTGAATTATTGTAGCGTTCTGTGGAATCCGCAGTATTCCATTTATAAAATAGATTGGAAAAAATCCAAAAACGATTTTTAAAGTATTTATATTTTAAGAGTCATCATGATTTCGTTAATTACGAGTCTGCGTGGAGACTTTTCAATATTGTTTCCTTTCAGAAACGGCGCTATAGTAATGATATCTCTATGCTTTACAAGATAGTAAATAACCGGTGTGACCCTGTTGCGTTGGTTGTTCCTATAGATATACATACTCCAGTCATTCTCTACGTCATAACCACTTATTGTACACACCACGGACAAATTATTTTTATAACTCACTGATTTTTCGTATGGCACGGACATCCGACTGTATGGATGTGGACGTTTTTTGCCATTCCTACAAAAGGTTCAGAAGCTTAGTCCTCTCGGCGGTTCATACCGTGGAAAGTATTAACGATTGAAATTAATTTTTTTACTTTACTATTAGGTTCTTTTTCTTTTTTCCCCTGATAATCTTTTCGTTCTAATTATCGAATTTTAAGTTTTCACATTTCGAACAATTTTGTTATTTTCTATAGCAATTAAGTGATACAATGTTCTAGGTTAAATACCTTTTTTTGTACCTAATAAAAAATCAATTAAATTCCATTAAAACATTTATGAAACAGTTTACGCATTAAAACGAAAAAGAAGCCCAAAAAGTTGGAGAAAATGGTTATAAACAAATTTCTGTGATATTTTTGATATTTTACTAGTATTAATGGAGTATTAATGTTACCGATAATCGGTCTAACAGCTTTATCTTGTTTGTGAAATTTAACCAGACATTTCATATTTAGGTATAATTCGGTATACTTCTCTTTAAATTTAGAAGCATACCGAATTCTTTGCACTCGTTTCGTTCGTCCAACCTAACCCTGAAGCGCCGAATATCTTAGGAAGGTTCTGGTTCAAATATACAGGGCTGGGTTGGGATAGGTTACCTTAGTTTATCAGTGCATCTGAAGAAATTTTTTTAATGAAGGCTTCTATAATGAATAGTTTCTGAAATAGAGTACTTTATAAACTGATATGGTGATTAGACGATGAAATAGACGTACGCATTTAAAGACTTTTAAAGTATTTCATTACGTTGTTCGATGTTTTTTTGTGAAACATTGTAAACAACAAAATTAAGTTTGTTTAAAATTTTTAACGGCTTGTAAAGTTTTTGTTAAACAATGATTTCGAAGAAAATCTCGATAAATCTTTCAAATAACAAATTTAATTTTCGTTTTTCGCCTGCCACTGATCAGAGCTGTAGATGACAATATACAAAACTAATTACGCATTTTAACAAACCATTTAGAGTTGCCTATCTATATAGGCGAATAATATATTATCTTTGCTCCAACCTTCAATATTTCCTTCCTAGCAATTAATGAATTTTTGTCCACAAAATGTCAATTTATTTGATTGTCAAACTCTCAAGTAGACGTCTTGTTGCTGGGCGGAAGATTAGTGTCGACACTTGTCAATGCAACTGTTTTCAGAAGAATTTCTTCCTTTGAGTTTCTCCATATCATAATGCCAGTTTCCAATAGGATCATGTAATAAATAATCCGCATACTGATAGGTTACAAGAAGATTTCTGGAGCAGGTTGGATAGCTGATATTGCCGTAGTTTATATGGCTACTGAACTTGTCGCCGATTGATTTTTCTCGAGCCTCCTGAGAAATTGAATGCACTTCGATACCATATAGAGATTGCATGGAACGAGATGCCCCAGGAGGCCATCGACCACTTAATAGAGAACATCATGATACTAGGAATCTACAGGAAAGCTATTATGCAGATGGCAGATAATACATGCATGATGTCACTAAAAGAATGGCGTATAAAATAGCTTAAAAAGCTTTTGGACTTTGTCGTGCTTTTTTTGAGAAAATGTTTCATAATTTGGACGTCGTTTTTAACCTTTTTCAGAAGCTGGATCAAAGTGATTTTAAATCTAAACTTGTTTTGTGGAGTAGTATAGTGCTTAAACTGTTGATGATACTTCTGACGAAATATTGGGTTGAGTTGGATTGGACTGAGTGGGGTTGTGTTAAGTTTATGAATGAAATTGAATAGGGTTCACACAGGGTTTTATCTTCAGGCCCACTTTGTGGAATATCCTTTTTGATCAAATACTGGAATAAGAGCGAGATAACAAAAATTTAAAATTGATAGCTTAAGCTCACAACCTTACAATCATAGTTAGTGGTTGGGAAATTGAAGATATAGAAGAAATTGGACTACTGGCGTTGAATAATAAAGTGAGAAACATGAAGAAAGTGAAGTTAGAACTTGCTCCTGAACAAAAGGATACCTATTTAAAACTGATTGAAAAAAACTTAAAATGGAGGGCCTTAAGTAGAATAATGGGCTCAATACACGAATTGAGAGCAGAAAAGTGTTGATGTTTACCGTGGATGATGTGAGGCGAGGATTTTTAAGAGAACAAAACCAAAGAAAGATAGTGAAGGAAAGGCAGATATGATAACGTAAAATCAACAGAGATTTAGGCTCCGAAGGAAGCGCGGAAAAGTGTTTCCGTAAAGGCATTCCAAACCCATACTGTCAAGATCTCAGTCCGGATGTCTGTGTAGTAGACAAGGTCATGTTGTGTTAGGTTGGTTTGTATTGTTAATTATTAGCGAGAGGTAAGCTACAGGGATAGAGACGTTCAGAGGCAGAGCAGAAGAACGATGATAAGAGAGAGATGATAATGAAAGATTAGGTAACATAATTCCGGTGCTACTTCCAAAATACTTAGTAAATGAGTAGCAGTTGCAATGAGTAGAAGGTGAACAGGTGAACGTGTTCCTAAGTTAAAGTGAACGTTTCGTTTTTAAATTCAATTACGTCTGATTCGTAAGACTCAAGATGAATCGAGGTTTTGTTTATGGATGAAAGAAGATTGTTGAAGGGTACGACGACATAGAGGAAAGACGAGAGGAAAGACACATAGCTTTAGCAGCTGGGGTGATGGTTTGGGAGTAATAAGTTCATCATCAAAATACATTAAACGGACGTCGTTACATGGAGCCAATGTAAATGCCACTTTTCAACCTATGCGAAGTTAGCCTCCAATTTTTCCAGCCCCCAACTAGATAGGACTTATCTATATAGGATTATATATAGGATTATAGGTTTCGCCACGTTCGCCAGATCATTACAATAGCTGTACGAAGGGTAATTAGTAAATTTTAAGATCGGGCATTTCCATCTTCGCATTTGTTTTAGATCATACTTTCGATAGAGATGTTGAAGAATGAAAATGGTCAATTAATTCCGGAAATAATTGATGTATTTGATTAATTAGTTTTTTGTATTTTGATCAAAGCCCTTACATTTTTTGAATCGGGCATTCAGTCGGATGCAAGCTTTTGATTGAGGTATAAATGACTAAAATCGGTCTAACCGTTCTCTAGTTATAGTCGATTTAGTTTAAATTATTTTTTTTCATATTGGGGGCTAGCCTCCCAGTCGGCACGTTCGCGAGATCATTACAATAGCCGTACGAAGGGTAATTAGTAAATTTTGAGATCGGGCATTTCCACTTTCGCATTCGTTTTAGATCATACTGTCGATTGAGATGTTGACGACTGAAATTGGTCGATTAATTTCGGAGATAATTGATTTATTTGATTAATTAGTTTTTTTGTATTTCAATCAAAACCCTTACATATTTCGGATCGGGCATTTCGACAACAGCATTCAGTCAGATGTAACCTTTCGATTGTTACCGTTCTCTAATTATAGTAGATTTAGTTTCAATTATTTTTTTATATTGGGGGCTAGACTTTTAGGCGTTCATACATTCATAAACAACGAGCCGAACATGGCGGCATTTCAAGGGCTTTACAAGGTTAACGGAAGACAATTAAGATCGGGCATTTTGTGATTTCGATAGAAGAAACTATACCGATTCGAATGACGTATTGATCTTGATGATCGAATACGTCGTTTACGAGTTATGATAACGTAAAAATCGGCATTTTTGTGTTATTGTCGTGTACCTTCGCAACATTTTTGCGATTCAGCGGAATTGGGTAGAGGTTTCGAATTGGGCATTTCCACTTTCGAATTGGCCATGGATTAAGCTTTCGAATGAGACATTATTTAACGAAATCGGTTGAGTGGTTCTCTTCTTATAATCAAAATACTATACATGTAAAGTCCTATCTAATTGGGGTCTGGAAAAATTGGAGGCTAACTTCGCATAGGTCACTTTTTAACAGGATAATGAAAGACTCCTGGAAGGAAATTCCTGGAGCAGGTTCGATTACAGATTTTGCCTTGATCTTCACAGTCATCGGACTTGTCGCCGATTGAACATGTCTGGGATATGATGGGTCGGCGAGTAATTATAAGACAAGTACTCAGACCTCATGAGAATCTGGATGAAGTTTGACACCATTTAGACGTTGCAACGAGATAATTAATGGGTGATGTATTTAATGTGAAAGTAAGTGGATGTATTTATCTGGGCACGACTGTTATCGACGTCAAAAAAAGATGAATTGTCAACTCAAGAAAAAATATGCATTTTGTCATTTAATGAGATGAGAATACGAAATGCATACTGTTGTGATACAGCAAAAATGAGTTGTTACCACTACATAATTATATACAAGTTTATATAATGAGAAGTTTAATTGGCGACTCAAAGCAACCCATTTTCTTTAAGTATGATTGCAATTTAACAAAAAGTAGAATAGGGGAAATAATAAAATATATGGATAGAGTTGAGTCAAAAATAGGTGTCAACACTGAAACTCTAAGAGCCAATATGGCTCAAAAATTAAGAATTATTTTGGTTTTATCGAATAGTGCCTACTTTTCCTCTTTTGAAACACTATATAATGTATGAAATTGTACAGGGATAATCCTCACAGACACAGCAATACAACACTTATACAATGATTTACATCAAATATTTGGTATTAAATACGTGTTAACCCAAGTAATAAACCAAGGTATCTTGAAAACATTTTGTGATTTAATGCGATTACGAAAAATGAAAAATGTTATTTTTTGTTTTGTTTTTTCATCATTTCTTAGTTGATTTATTATCACCATTATTTTACCAAAATTTCAAAATTGTAGTCTAATTCTTAATGGGTGGTGTATTTCATATTAAAGTGAGACTTGATACTTTTAACACGTTGTATTCACAAATTTCTGTTGAAATCGCGTTCAGGATTTATAAATTATGTGTGGCTTTTTCCCGGCTATTGTCCCTTTACACCTATACACACAAACCATTTTGGGCTACATTAACGTTTTAGAAGGGAGGAGAACCGTTCGTTTACTCGTTCGTTACAATCAATTCGTTGAAAATTACCTTCCCCTGGTTCAGTTGGCGTTTGGTTTCGACGGTAAATACGTGTCGTTTTTGTTCTGTTTTTGGGCGATGTATGCACGTGGTGCTGAAGCGAATTAAAAACTTAGGGAGCCAAATGTAACAGCCGCCATCGCCCCTGGCGTAAAATCGGGTAAAATTGGAAGTTTATTCAAGCGACTGTATTTTCTTTCCGTCCCGGAATCGCTTCTACTCCGGTAAATTGCACGATTGGCGACTTTTAATTTAGAATTGGAAACCCATTTTCCGTGTTTGTTTTACTTTTTTTGTTGAAACGAGAAGACGAAGGTTAATGCAGTTTCGATTGGGTTCAATTTCAATTTTACGAATTTTTCACGTTTCCAATGTTTTGTCTCAAATTAATTTGAAGTTGTGTATGCTTTCGTTTACAAAATCTAACTAGATTAAATTAGATTAACGGCATGTTTATTTAAATACCAGTGGTACTTTTTAGTCAATTAGAAAGAAGAAAAATTGGTAATAATAAGAGAAGTTTTACTGAAATAAAAGTTAAAAACAGAATGATACGTCCACTAGGAAAAAGTTTGTAACTTTTCCACGAGAGTAATATAAAACGGAATCAGGCAAAACGGGTTAGCCACCAGCAACTTATCTTCCACGTTTGCATATAAATCTGAACCTCGGTCCGTTTACAGTTTTTATGGCGACACGGGTGATTACGCGCGGTATCCGTGAATTTCCAACGGGACGTTAAGTTTTTCCAGAGAAATAAACATAAAAGTACTACTAGCTAGAGTATAACTTACGACCCCCCGACAGTTTTACGTGTATACGCCAATATGAACGGTTGGTGCGGCGTCGATTTCGACGAAGTTAAATTGGGCGTTATATTTTAAGGTATATTTGTTATTTTTGTAAACATTAACGATTTTATTTTATCATTACGGGAGAAAGAGAGAACCTATTTTATAAGGAGCTACCAAAATTTACTGATTAACCCTTATAATACTATTATAATTACGTTTAGTTAACTTTGACGTGTTTTTGGTGTAACAAGATGCATCACCCAAGATGCATCAAAATAAGTAATGACATAATGGATACCGACTTACGAATGAGATCTGAAGTGCGGTTATACCTAGTATTAGCCGGCCATATGGCAGTGTCAAAAGTACCAATCAAGACGTTAAAGTATGCTTAGGGCTTGGGTGAAGAGAAATGGTGAAACTTGGGTGAGAACTGCAAAAATTGATCACAGAAGGTAAAAATTAGGAGAGAATGTTTTCGAATAGGACATTAGATGTTTACATATTAACTTCCACAAAACGCAGACTTGTAAGAAATGTTGAAAGCGTGAAGCGCACAACATAACACGTTTCGTGAGTTTATAAACTTGTAAAACGAAATAAATCAGATGAAATTATATGTGGAATAAGCAATATAGTCTTACCAATTATCATTGTAAAAATAATTAAAACAAAAACGTATAATAAAATGAAATATTCGACAAGAAAAATTTAAAGTTAAAACTTGAGATGTTTAAAAGGTAGGAGGTAAAGGAGAGTGAACCTGAACGTGAAAAGATGGAGGGGTGAAAATGGGAAATATATGAAATTAAATGTATCTGATAAATTGTCTATAATTATTTAATTTCGTATTATCATTCATGATCAAATCTCCCCTCGTCAGTTTACCGACGTAAATGTAATATTCCTAATATAAGTCCATTTCCTTTGATGTTTTGAGGTTCTTTAAAAGTTTGACATTTTGAAATGAAATATGAAATATGTTTGTGCGTTGAAATATAGCGGAAGAGTCTTTCGTTGTGTGTTCTCTAAATCTTATTTTTAAGTTTCTGTCAGTTTATCCTATATATCATGTTATAGTTTGCTTATAGTTTGTTATAGTATTGGATCTCATAAACTCCACTTGATTTTACTTGATCTGTATTTGGTATTATTAATAAAATTGCTAATTCGTAGGCTAGATGAAAACGCAGGAATAAAGTTAAATTTTTGAAAATTATGTTTAAGTTTAAATTCAAGTGAGGGCATATATGGAACAGAGTTATATTTAAATGTTTGAGTGACATGTGGGTATCGATGCTGTGAACGGTATAAAGACCAATTTTTATTATGGATTTTATTTCTATTTTGTAATAATTTTCATTAAGAGGTGTGTTAAGAGGCTATCAAACAAGAATCTGAAGGCAGCTTCTTTGTGGTGTTTGCAATTCAGTTTTTAAGTATTAAAATTGAGATTGTTATCGTTAAGATTTTTTATGATTGCGAGATTCAGGAAGTTAAGGATGTTTTGTTTTCTATTTCTAATGTAATGCTTAAATTGTTAAAAATGTTTAAAAGTTGCTTTAGTTTTGCGTTGTTGCCACTATACACCATCAAGATATCGTCTACATATCCATCGTAAAAGGTTATGTCTTGGGTGAATTGTATTTTGGTAATCAGATAAATACAATGTATGGTGCAATTTATGATGCAATTTATGCATTTATGATAAATGATGGCCGAAGTTGATGATTCCATGGAAAGACCCTGATTCATGTGATAATATTTGTTGTCAACGTGGAAAAAGGTTTGTTTACGTACATACCTAAAACAAATTCTTCAGGTATTGATGGGGACGGAAATGATATTGAAAGTGAGACAATAAGAGATGCCTGAATGAAGAAGAGTTTGTAGAATTAGCAGAAAGAAGAACAGATTGTGTCCTATGTAATTGAAGCAGAAATGAAAAATGTGATTTCTGTATAAGACGATAGACAATAGATACTAATAGAAAAGGTGCAAAAGATTCATAAACTGTCTTCATGGTAAAATTTTTGATAAATTTCATTAAGAGAGGTAAAGGTGATATTTCCAATGTTTTAATGGTTGTTCTTGAATGTAAAGACGATGGGTTCTATAAATTAAGGAATCAACAAATACAGCAGTATTCCTGAATTGTTCATTAGAAATCCATTCACTGCATGCGAAACGAAATTTTTAATATCTGGTATTGTTTCTCTAGATTTGACAAGAGAATCTGTAAGTAAAGGACAAGGATATAAAATATGTTATTGCAAAACTAAATGTGATAACAGAACATCAAAACCTAAATGCTTAACTGAAATAAAAATTAGTTCTAGTCGGTATGATAAAGGCTAAATCTAGTTGTAACCGAAAATAAGTAGAATAAGTTTGACCACCTACAAGCGGTTGAATCTAATTCTACTAATCTAGTACTACTGGAACCCAGAAATAATTTTTAATGTATAACACGATTGTTATGTACGTCAGTTAAAAGTAGGTCTTGTGTATCAGATCGTATTCTTTTGCAGACACTTGGATTCTTTCCGCCGACCATTAGCATTTGATCTTTGAACATTTCAGTAAGTAGGGTTCTTAAGTCAGCTAAGTACAAACTTTTTGTACATTAAGCATTTCCGCCAGTAACGTCCTTAAAGTAGTTTTGATTTTATGTAAAAACGATGTTAACTGATGAAGCTATCTTTTATGATCCGAAGACATACTACTTATACATTCAGTACCAACATAGGTGGAGAAACCAATACAACTTACTTATTGTCTTTCCAATTTATTGCCGGGAATTCCATATGTTCAAGGTGGTAATGTTTTCATGATATATTTCACAGACAGTACTTTATAAAAGAACAAATATGCAATTCGTTTATAACAAACTTAGTTTCGATATATACAGGGTGAGTCAAATAACCGCTGATAGACTTCAAAGGTATGAAAAATTAAGATGAATAGTCTTCATATATATGAGTTCGCAAATGCTTCTTTAACGATATAGAGGGGGGGGCAAAGTTTCTTTAAAATTAAACATTATCTGCAATGAAAAATCATTTTTTTTAAATATCGTCTATATGACCACTGTAGTCTTGAATGGTATTCTTGCGGTAATAAATGTTGAACATGTTGAAAGTCATGCAATTGTTGTTCGTGAGATAACGAGGTGTTTATATTTACAGAAATTTAATTAATAAATTTTCTTTAAACTTGTTTTTCATAGAATTGTTGCTTTAATCAAAGTTTTATAAAACCTAAATTGATAAATAATTGATCACTTTACACAAAAATACTGCCTGCTTGATCAAATTAGCAGTCGTAGAAAAAAAATTAAAAAAGGCTTTTTTTATTACAGATAATATTTTAATTTTATCTTTGACGCCTAATATCTAGTTAAGGAGGCATTTGCGACACTATGTATATTAAGACTATTCACTTTAGTTTTTCATGTATTACCTGTTCTAGAAATCTGTCAGCGGTTGTTTGAATCACCCTGTGTATATATTAAGTATACAGGGTGTTGTGAAATGAATAAAAAATTTTAAAACTATGCTTAGTCATTAAAAGATGGATTAAGGACATAAAGAGAATTAGAATAAACAGATGCTTTGAGGTGACCCAGGAGAGAAACACATGGAAGCGGATTGAAGAGGCCTTGCTCCAGAAGTGGAAAAATGATGGGTGAAAAGAGAATGGAGAGATGAGATGCGAAAATTTTCATTGTTATTTACAAAGAAAAGGAAACGAAGCTGGAAACATCGGAAATTGCGTTCTTGGTACTTAACCATTTCCCAAATTAGTTAATAAATTTATTAAACATCATTTGTAAAGTAGTGGCGCTTTTAAGTCTCATTTAAATTCTAATAATAATTACTGTTTTGTATTTTTTACATTGAGTGCCACTGCTAGGTGCGGTATCCAAAGAATACTCAAAAAAGTAGTATATAATTTATAATCTTTTATTAATAAATACATATATTCAAAATTTTGAAGTAACTAACGAACATTCTTGAGTTATCCTCTTGGGGGAAATAAAATCATAGAACCTGAAAAACAAAATTAATTGTCAAAATTAATTAAGGGAAAGAAGTCGATATAAGAAACATCCTACCTTTAGGTCTTCCTCGATGGACATCTGGAAATAATTTTCTTGGTAATACTAATTCTAGGAAAAGGTCAGACGTTAAGTTTTCTTACAAACTTTGTTAGAAAACGGAAAAACTGTTTTGCATATGATTTATTTAAAATTAATTTCATTATTTTATTTTAAAATTGAGTTCAATAATTTCTTTTATTTACATTTTATAAGAATTTTAATTTTGAATTTTCTTTCGTTTCATTTAAAAGAAATTCGTTTAAAAATATATTTAATTTTTAACACACGAATACGGAAATTCATTTTTTATTTTGCTTAATAATTTTGAATAGTTTTCATTTAAATAATTACATTTTCCAATTGTAAATTACTTGAATTGTAAATTACAATTCTCATTTTTTAAAATATATCGTGTTATTTTGTTTGCTATTCATGAATTTTAATTATTTTAAATATTTTTTATATATTTATTATTTTAAATATCTTCTTTTCGCCATTATTATTTTATCGTGCGTTAAATGGCGTGGTGCTGTATAAATGAATCACTCCTTCTTCATTGAGCTGGTCCAGGTGCCTCGATAAATTCAATTTTCAAAATTAAAGTTAAAGAGTTTGGTTGGGATACAATTGAGTGTTTTGGGATTTGATTTTGTGTAATATAGCGGCCACAAAATATTATTAGTCAAAGAATCGATAACCAGAATTCACTTTGATATGCCTGAAGTAGCAAAATTGATACTCACCAGAATACCTATATTTTGTCATGATTTTCCTGGGTCGTGGAGAGATAGCATAATACAATTGAATATTTTGAATGTGCTGATCATGCCTTAATAACCTATTTCTATTTTTTCTAGGTTTATCTGTAGTGTAATGATCATGTGAATGTAATATTATTTGGGTTACTAATGACCCAACTTGTGTTATTTTGATTTGCAAATATTGTACAAATATAAATGTTTTTCTACTTAACGATACGTCCAACCAATCTGTAAGCCAATCCGTAATCTTTCTCTGACTACAGGATCCTTTCCTCAATTTAATCTAAATGTTGTAATCGTGACCGGCTAACTGATGAAGGTGCAGAATATATTTTATAGTAGGAGCTAGAGAAAAGGGAAATTAATAGTACAAATGTTGACAATTTAGAGAATTGCCCTGAAGAAAATATATTCGAACAATACACTACCATTATACATTACCATCATTATTAGTAGTATAGATTAGCTGATTCTAGAACCTTCTCATCGAACCTGCGTCTGAGGAGGAGATAATAAAACTAACATAGGTGAATAAGAATCAGCTTCTCTGAATAAATATTATCAAAATGAAATTAAAAAATTATCAATGCCTATACAAATTCACGTTTTTTTTTCACGTTCACAAACTCAAGCAATATGAATATACGGATTGTCTGAACTAGCGTTGATATTAGGAATGCTCCAGGAAATATTTTATGTTTGTAAAAGTTTTAATTGATTTGCTTATAATATTCGCTTGCACTCAATATGAAAGCAAGAATTAATTGTAAAATATTTTATGAATTTTAATAAATAGATTTATTTTAACACTATTTATCAATAGTCATAAATTAAATATTCACGGCCAAACCGTAAATTTATAATAAATATTATTATACTTCAAAAAGTACTGTAAATTATATCCTTCCTCATTTTAATGTGGTTGACATCGCATTTTTTTTATTATGGCATGTATTGCCATTTATTGATTACATTTTTTGATCTGGTACCACAAAAATAATTTATAACTTACTTTATTCCTTTGTTGTTTCATAATTGATGTATAAATTTATTATTTTATAACAAATTTATCAATCAGAGAGAAAAACAATATCTATTTATAACATTGTACATTTTACAAATTATAAGGTTAATAAATTACCAGTTGTATAGCATATTACAGTATATTATCTAGTCGTCATCCTTGTCAGCTCCTTTAGAACTAATTTCGTTCAAATTAACCGTATTAGTTTCATGTTGCGCAGAGGATTATTGGAATCGTATTATGGTATTATTCTTACATATCTTCTGTCTGCTTTATTGATGACATACTTAGTTCTATTCGTCGAGTTGATTGTTAGTATGTGTCCACACTCCTAAATCTCTTCATGGCGGTATTAGGTAATTTTATTGATTTGGTCTTTGTTTATTTCTTAACGTACCATCAACCATTAACCCTGTTGGAATGCTTGGTGATTTTTTACCTTAAATTACAATTTAATTAAATTTAATTTTTGTGTTTAATTTGAACCAAAATTAAATCTACAACATTTTTAGCAGTTGAAATTTAAATTTTTCTGTTAGCGGGAAGAATGAAACGAAAAATGAAATCAAATAAGAAATTTGAGTTGAAATGAAATTAATTACATTCGGTCTACAGAGTTAATCTAATAGTATTTAAAAAAGTGCGTGGTAAGGGCGAAATACTCGCTATGAAGAACCAACCTTTCAATTCGAACTCTCTTGCTCCCTTATTTTCTCGAATATGGGCAAACTTTGCTCGTCGCCGATAAGTTAATTTCGCCTGTTTTGATGTTGGACCATCACGTTGAATTCGATTAAATTTCAAAACAACCGAGAAGCTTTCTCGTACACCCCTTTCACAAATCGACTAATAACGTTATGGTTTACTAATTAAACTGATTTTGAAACCAGAGATTTCACTTCCATTAATTTTGAAGGAAATAAAGCTTCTAAGAAAACGTAAACCTTTACGCTTTCTAACGATACATTTTCTAAACGACATTAATCAAATGAATTTTGAAATAGAAGTTTTATAGGGATATGTTCATAAATTTGATGGAATTTTAGTTTAGTTACGTAAGGGCCGACGTTGTAAATTACCAAACATATCCTTCTTCATGCAATATCATTAATCTACCAAACATCCCCAATAGCTTTAAACTAGCCAACTCAGCCAACTGTAGCGTAACCGGACTGTATAACGTCGACGAACATTTTGGGGGATGGAAGACTAGCATGAGCACCCCTACATTGCCTCCGAACACGGCACAGACATATTTGAATAATTCAGCCCCCCTTTCCTGGGGTGGAGGAATAGAAGACCAACCCAACTTTACGCCAGCCTTCGTTCCAACGGATTAAATGATAAAGCTACTTATTGATACGACCCGTGAATACATTATTCATGCTTTTATGCGGCGCCGTTCGTCGGTAGAGAAGCCAGGAGGGGGCGGTATTACTCGGATTTTACCCGGGTCGGGAGGAAATTGCCTTTCACAAACGCGCACGGTCCGAATAAATACCAACGGCGAATGTTGCTTCGGGGGCGTCCGCTCGCGCGATATGTAAACGTACGCGTTTTCTTAATCAGCTTGGGATGGTTAATTGGGAAAGTTTGTACGCTTTAGAGACCCGGGGGTGCACAAAAACGACTGTGTTCTCGGAGCTTATAGCGGCAATTAGACCCGGTACGTTGGTTAATGAAGCGGAGAAAAACCCATGTTCCTTCTTGGATTCGTATCTTGAACGGTTTTTGAGAAGGAAATGGCGTTCCTTTGTTGTTATACAATGTTGTATTATAATATTCTTCTGTTATGGAATAGTAATCATTTTTATATCATCTTTTGAAAAAAAATTGTATGTCTAGTTTTGCCCTAACCCACATCGCAGACTTCACGATAATGTTTATGCATGATGTCTGTAGGTTTTTTGCATATCTTCTTGTTTACCTTAAAATCGAAACAAATATTGTCCTCGTTGGATACTAGTTGCGCTGGTTAGATATATAATAGATGTATATCAGTACTTTACTTACGGTGATCCATCGCATGCTCTAGGAATATTAAAAGTTTTTGTTAGCTGTCGTTGTATACAGATGCTAGCTTGTGTGTTATGTTGGTATCCTAAACTTACTCACGATATAATACGTCGTCCAGTTAATGGAATCATATGTCTGGCAAAAGTTACGAATATACTATACATATCCACGCACATATTCACGGATGGTGTTTGTATTTGCTTAACTGTGAATAGTTTTCTGTAAACTTCTCTAATCGCATGTTAGAGAAGTTTACTATGTAAGTTACTTTGTACTCAAGTATTTTACATCCATTGCTTATGTGAGATTTTCAACTACAATGTTTACACGACACTTTTAATACTTCTTCTAAATAGAGCACTTTCCTAATTTCATTATGATGATTTTCGCCTGTCATATCTTTTAGATCATGTTGCATTTTGATCACAATATAGTCTTTTATAACTTCTAGCTACGTTGTCATTCCTTCTCTCCGAGCTTTATCGCCTTAATGGCATTGCTAATATCAATAATACTTGGCGGTGCAATTAGTAGTAACTACGTTAACATCAGAGACCAATCTCTTTTTAACAATATCAAGAATATTATACCGGTATAAAATCACAGTTATTGCTTCCGATGTCGTACAAACTTGGTACTTTTTGTATCGATGCTATATATAAATAATCAATCGTAGACATGATTAAATTTCTGTAGAAAACAGCAGAACACTTTCACAAGAACTGTCCATGAGTCATATGAACATTTAGGATTAATTGATTTTTTTCTTACAAACAATAGGCAATCAATTCATAAATGGTTAGTGAAGAACAAAAGTGGTCCAAGCAATATTTTACTATTATCCAGATAATAAGCAAAACATGTTTTTATGATTATTAAAACCGATGCCATACTTTTTTGATACAAGATGATAAATTATGATATCAGGTATTAACTTAACTCAGTCTTTTTTGCAAAAGCTTTTTGATATATCCAATAATGAACAACTAAAATAATACTTTTATAAACTTGAATCGCTTCTACATTTATTAAAAAATTATATACAGTATTACAGAAATTAAATAAAAGAGTTTTTAATGAATATAACTGTATAAGTAATTGGCAATGACAAATAATTCACCCTCTACATTTCGGTGCACATCCTCCTCTTTACATTCACTCCTCATTTTCACCGTTTCACTATTTTCTATTAAATTTGAATAAATGGGTTTAAATAAAATCCATGGTGGCAGGGTGGCATATAGTGTAGCATTTTCTTTAAGTCTTGCATTTTTTAATGGGTGAACGGCTTATTACATGTTGTTTTTTCAGATAAAAACCTTAGCGTATGTAGAAACAGATTTCTGTTTCCTTGTTTGTCCAAGCTTAAAACATCGTACTATTTCCTTTACAATATTTCCTTTTTTTTCATTTTAGAAATTTGGATACGATTTCCGTTAACACTTCGAGCAGTTCTGTTCATCATGTTTTCTAACCGTGTAAAGTCAATGAACCTCAAGAGTTCAGAGTGGTTGGGCAGAATAGAATGACCACTAACGTAAAAAAATCAGGTTGCGATTATGGTTTTGTTCCGTACAAAAGTTGAATGAATGTACAGACCGATGTTACATTATTGGGTATTCGATATAGGATGTTGTGGTGAAGACATAATATGATTTTTTGGACCCTTTTTTTGGAATCTTTTCACCATCCAAACTTTGCTTATTTCTATGAAGGATGTTGGAAGAGTACAGTATAAGTCAAATGTGATCAACCATGACAAGTTATCATTCAATATTTTGTATTTATATGAGTTTATTAATAGGACAGTAACAGGCTTTACCTGCCGTTTTACATTTACCAACATAAGATAATCTTAGACGATCTTTCACCATGGTGGTCACTTAAAAAGGAATACTCTCAATGTGATGTTTTACAAATTCTTTGATGTCGTTTGCGATGTTATTCCTAGTTTTATTCCCACTTGTTTACGTCACTGATATGATATGGGCATATTTGTTTCTGACTCTCTCTTTTTGTAAGAGTGTAATATAACCTATTATTAGATATATGAATAACTTTAAGAAAAAGGACTTTGAGTATGTTCCTTATGACTAATGAATCGAAGAACAGTATCAAGGTGCAAAGTCTGTATGCAGCGTCAACGACGACATATCTTGATTCCAATAATCCAAGAAAATGTTTAAGATGCAGAGCAAACCTCGTTTAACCCTTCATCACATTCGTTTTCGGTCCATGTATACGAAAATATATTTTCACTATTTTGATTGGGCTCAATAATCACAAAAATAAGATTATACTTTTAAAATAAATATTAAAACCTTTAATGTATCATTAGACTATCTTCCTTTAAAAGATCATAACACTTTTTGCTCATAATTTGTGTTCTTTAAGTTTTAAGGAGAGACGAGTTCTGATTTCCATATTTGTAGTATTTGTCATTTTCAATTGTCTTCGTTCACGAAAGAAACATATATCCGAACGTGAATTTTTAAAACCGATGTTGGACTTCATAGTTTTTAGTACCACATTTTATGAAACTTTTTAACTGACAATTCAGGTGGTAAATATAAATGTATGCTTTTATTCCTACCATAATGACTACCTTGGGGTTTAAGGCTTTTAATGTGATTGTTGACGTTGTCGTTTCCTTATCCTTTAAAGAGGCTCTACAAAAAAGTAGGCAGCGATGGGTGAAAATCTGAATTGAAATATTTGAGCATTTTTATATTGACTTAAAAGCAGTTGTATATGTGCGTACTGTCGATCCATTAATTTTAGTAACCTTTGTCAACGCACTCGATTATTATGAACGTGGACTTAGTTAATTTTGGAATATAACCTTTTTGGACTTAGATCAACTCTGGAATAAATCTTCTGGAGTTGTATCAAAATAAAATGAGATGTATATTAGTTTTATGAAACAAAAACTTTTGGACTTAGTTTTAGAAAAGACGTTTTCATTTACTGCTAATGTTGCTGTAAACTTTGATTTGCCACTGCAATTTTTATACGATAACTCTTTATTCTTTTCGTAAATACAGCATTTTATTAATTCCATTTTGATGGTATCATTTTCTCCTCCCATATCCTTTGGAGCATGTTGTATTGCGTGTTGATCTAAGATAGCCTTTTATAACTTCTAAAAGGATGTCATTCCGCCTTTTCGAGCTTTATCGCCTTAATGACTTTGCTAATTTTAACAACACTTGGCGGTGCATTTGGTAGTTAATTTTAAGTTTCTTATTTTTATTACTGCCATTGCTATTTCCGACATTCAGACAGCTTTTAATAATAATCTTTTCAACTACCCTTCATTTTGACACTTCACCTTGATAAGTTTATAAATCTATATGCATTTCTTGTATTGTTATTTTTGAATCCGTTTTAAACGTTCGTTCTACTCTTTTATCTATACATCCTGTCAGCAAATCTCCTTATATATGGAATTCATCTGTAGGGAAATCTGGTCTATAATGGGATGTGGTATAAAGCGGGACAAACACCTTTACCGCCGTTTTGTGAATAGCAGATTTATTATTTGTTCGTTGTGGGTTTATTTTGTGTAGTTTAAACTTAATATTCATACAGTTCCTTTTTATCGATACAGTAATATGGTGTACAAGTTTTATCTTGGTGATCTGCTCTGTGAAGTTTTTTGTAATACCCTGGTAAATACTGTTGTAACCATTTTAAAAATTAAAATATGGCCTTGTAAAACTGTTTGTGACTATCTTTAGTCTCTGATGCATGTTTTTGAAATAAAAGCTGTTTTTAAGAAAAATAGCAGATGGTACATATTGGAACATGTCTTAGTTGAAAAAAATATCGCTTAATATTAAACCAGAAAGTCTAACCCTAAAATACTTCCTTTAGATGCCAAAACCAAGCAGGAAAGACCAAGGAAAGCATCTAAAAAAAAGTAAACGTTTTCATACAGAATATAAACAAGAAATGAAGATAGCAGTGGAAAGTATTGCTAATGGTGGAATTTCTAAAGGAATATTAGCCGAACAATATTCATTCAATAAATCTGGCTTGCACCAAATGTAGTCCAAGTATAAACAAATAAATGACGATGAAAAAAGTTCCTTTTGCTTTGAGGAGAAACATGGATTTTCTCAAACTTTTACTGATGAAGAAGAGATAGTATTATTTGATTACTTAGTGGAAGCTGCGCACATGTGCTACGGTTTGATTACCAAAGACACGTGTGAACTAGCATTTCGATTTGCCACTGCTAACAATAAGACCATCCCCGAATCCTGCAATGCGAACAAATCAGCAGGAGTTGAATAGATTAGATTATATCGGAAGAGGTAGGCTCATTTAAGTTTAAGTTCTCCAGACTCAACAAGCTTAAGCCGTGCTAATCAATTGTGACGAGATAGGTGTGATTAGCGTACATATATTCCTCCGCTTTTTATTTTTTCTCGGAAGCATTTTTAAGTCCACCTGTTATACGCTGCACCTCCTGTATCCAGGAACTATTCACAAGAATGGATTGTTGATAGCTGAAAATTTTAAATTGTATTTGAGACTTCTTAATATTACTAGATACAATCAAGATAAGAAAATTCTGTTGATTTTAGATAACCATGGAAACCATCTAGACGACAATGTATTAAAATTTTGGAAAGAAAATAACATGGAACTTGTGACAGTGCCTCCATCCTGTGGTCATAAACTCCAGCCATTAGACGTAAGCTGCTATGATTCGTCAGTGTATGCTAAACCATCCGGGAACTCTTAATATGTATAAAATTGCCGAAATTGTGGGATTGTTTTTTTCATTCGCTTTCACGCCATCTAATAATATAAAAGGCTTCAAATGGACAGGAATAACACCAGTGAACAAATTGTTTTTTGACTATTCTGAATACCTATTGTTATCATGTCACAGACAAACCTATACAATACGAGTAAGCATCAGACGCAATAAAAACACAACCTAAAGAATCCATCTTTGAAATAGAAGAATATGTTCAAAATCCACAATTTAGTACTAGTGGAATTGCTATGCACTCTAAAATATTCAGTGATGAATTATTGGTTACCACAATTCAACATATAGACTCTTTCATTTTTTCATAGTTGGTTAAACCACATATGAAAGCTCAGGAAACAAAGAAAACTTTGAGAAAAAGAAAGAAAAAGATGTCGATGATTCTCATTGCTGCACCAAATCTTAAGGAACAAAAAGAAAAGAATTGAAAAAGGAAGAGTTACAGGAAATTAAAAGGGCTAGATACAAAAAAAAATAGAAATGTACAAAGCGCATCAAACGACAGAGTGACTGATGAAGAGGTGGTATGTGACAAATAAATTTTAGCTATCTAGATTCCTTAATAAAGAAGAAATGATAGCAACAAATCTACAAGTTACAGATTTTGTAATAATTCAATATATTCTTAAGAAAGTATTAGACAGAAGAAATAGATTGTGGCAAGGTTTATGTCAATTTTGTAAGTTTTCAGAATGGATACTAGTCATTCTTGCCGGACAAAAAATGTAAAGATGTATTACATATGATTATACATCATGATTATACAATCATCATGATAAGACAGAAAGGCCAAGAAAATATTATTATTTTAATTTTATGAAAAAATATACTTTAAAAAAATTAGAAAATATACTTCTTATTTAAAAATATACTTCTCTTGCTGCTGACTGTATTAATATCAGATAGCATACAGAAAGCAATCACGTTTCAACGATGTCAAGAATAATACATTCAAAGTTGTTTATATAGGAATATTGTGACATAGATCACAGTTATTGCTCTCCATATCGTTGAAAGATGGCACTTTTTGTATCTATATGGTATTAATGAAACACCTCTTAATGATTCTTAATTATTCTTAATGTCATTATAAATGGGTGAGTTGTTTTGTCAACATGACATTACTGTAGTCTTGATCGCAATTAATATCGTTTTAAGTGAGTTAAGAATCCTTTTATAGGTATGGTATTGCTGTAACGAATCGATTGTAATCGTTCTTGATTCAACCCAACCCAAGCCTTGATGTCGTTATAAATTGGTTAGATCTTGTACAAATATAGTATAAATATAGAGCTTCTGGTATAGATACGAGGGCTTTGACCAGTTAGTTTTTATCTCGATCATGTTTAGATGAAAAGATACAAATTTCATAACGTCATCTTTTTTGTAACCTTCCTTATTCCATATATTTTAATGTCATTCTTGAGGACGATACCAAAATTCAAATTCAATTATGGAAATGTTGAAAATTGAATGGCATACACAAGACGCCGACTATTGTTTATCATCACTAAAGTGCGTTCATATTCAACGTTAAGGGCATCGTGCTTTCGAAATTAATTGTAATATCAACTGTTTGAATGAAATTACTATACGTTTAATTATACGTATTCTCATAAAATTTAATAAAAATTATATTAATTTTCATAATCAACAAAAATAACAATATTTAAGATAAATCAGCTTTTATTTGTAGAACTGTATGGAATATCAATCAATCATTTACTCCATTAACTTTTGATTAAAAATGAACAACGCACAAAACCACAAAACATTTTTTTATGATTTAAATATATCGCGGGAATAATCTGCTATATTCGCAAAATAATAACCAAAAAGGCCTAGTAATGATAGAAAACCGTTCGATTTTCCATTGAAAAAATAGACCGTACATCAATTTAAAGCGTCCGTTTTGATTGATTTACGTGTAGGATTTTGAAAAACAGTCATATTTCGTGTGGTGTTGGTTGGGTAAATTCAAAAACAGAGCTTGTCCGTTTTAATTAAGTACGTTAAAAAAATGAAATATCAACTTCAACTTCTTAACTTTTTTCTGTTAATTTATAATTAATTTCAAAGTTGCCTGTAACGATTATTCAATTAGTTTTGCACGCTCACACCCCTCTTTCACCTTCCAAGTCTCCGATCCTAAACCTTTATTGCTATAATAAAACATGAAGGGTTTATCCTCCGGTCATATCTCGCATGGGCAGAGCAACACGAACATCGTGCCGTTAAACTTTTATGGCACCTCAACAAACGATTTTATCGACGTTTGATTACAAACGCAGCCTGGGCTTTCCAGATATGACCGGTTGATTGATCGAAAACAGCGAAGTTTCTTTAAAACTGAAGAAAATGAGATCTGAATTTTTTCAAGGTAAATTTGGGGAGTTTTCAAGTTGCGTTGACAGCCGGTATAATGAAAGACGTAGTTTTTCTTTCACGCAATTTCAAGAGACATCGTCTTAACGTAAATGTGCCACAAGATGCCCATAAACTTAAATATATACCAGTGTTGCTCCGACATTAATTTCCCTGTTGAATACGGTTTTCGTCGTTGAGGAAAAAAGCTTGGCACCGCTCTGCGAGAACGTTGCTTTAACTCTGGCAATGGGGTGGTCGGGGTGTAATACATCTTAATCTTACGAGATTCATCGTTGAATATCGTTAAGTAAATGGCTTCGTAATTTTAATTTTAAATAAGGGTTATAAAAAAGGATTGTCTTTTATATCCAGTAATAATACTAAAAAAGTGACTTAATTAAAGGGTTTCAATAATTAATGTTATGATTAATGATTAATGCACGAAAGCGAGAGAGATATTTCATTTAAATCCTCCCCATCCCCCTTTTCAAAGACGAAAGGACATCTTTCAACGGACATTAGGATTATCGATTCGATGGTCGGTCTTTAGATTGCGATTGCACAATCCAAACCGGCCAAGATTTGGCCGATTGCAGACGTCCGACGGTTGATTAATACCCGTTATTGTTCAAACTATCTCTTTACCGAAGTGTCAAACAATGGAGAATATTGGAAATTCTCCAACTTCGGTATAGTTGTTCAAATTGCTAAATTACTGAGAACTGCTACAATCTTATGGAGTTTCATTACAAAATAAAACTAGGTATTTGAGAATTTAAATAATACGTCCGTTTTATTTAATTAAATCATTCTACTTGAGCATAAAATTACAAAGACCGTTTTAATTGGGAAAAAGTTTTGGAAAGCGGATTACATCTCGAATTATCTCTGGTAGTTTCAACAAAACAATCCTTTTTAAATTTGAGAGCTGGTGGATAACACAATATTTAAACGAAACGTCCTTAGGGTTTATTTTCGTAATAAAGGTCTTTGGAAATTGCATTTATACCATCCAAATGGTATATTTAATGTACAGTACATGCTTGTTATTGTGTACCATAATTATATTATTTTTATTAGCTTTTTTGCAGCTACGATTAATTGTTTTATTATTATTATATCTATATTATTATATTTCACCTTTAACAGATTATTTGTTACATTCTTTGTAATTAACTAGTAAATAAAAATGTTTGTTACGTTTTATACCAATTTTGAGTTTATTGATTTAATTTGTGTAACCGTACAAGCAATAACGGTATAAAGTATAAACAAAAACCAGAGACGATAGCTTAAAAACTAGGTTATAACAGGATTTGTTCCTGTCCTTGTTTGGAAATACATGGTTTATTGCTTTATTATACATTGTTGTTTATCGGTAACAACTCCAAGTTATTTAATCAAAATTATTCTGATAGTTTACATTTAGAAAGAAAATGAATATTTTCCGAATAATATCTCGATGGAATAACATTCCATTAATCTATTGATATATAGCTCTCTCTTATAATCCTAGTGATAAATATATTTAACCAGGAAGTACTACGAATATTAACATAATTAATGGCGAGTTACGCGAAACCGCTCAAGTGGAAGTGTTGGGTCTTTGCGGCATAAATATCTTATATTTCATTACGCCAACTTTCTGGTGCAATACGAACTTCCTTGGGTACCGTTCCTAAACTTCTAAAACTTATTGTAAATTAATCAAGAGATGATTTTGACAGAGAAATACATTATTGTGAAGAAGGAAACGGCACGATCAATACACTCGCTTTCTGAAACTTCGGCGAAATAATGTTATGCTATGAACTAAGAAATGATGAAAGTTGAAAAGAAACAAAACAAAACTTAACATGTTTCAAGAATAAGCTTGTAGTGAGTTCAATCCCCACATACAGCGATGCATGTCTTTCTGGTGTTTCTCGTTCCATGCAACCTCTAGATGGTTTCGAAATTCATCCAGATTCTCACGAGGACTGGATACTTGTCTTAGTCGCCAAGCCATCATGTCCCAAACATTTTTAATCCGCGACAAGTCCTGTGACCGTGCAAGGTGGGACAAAATCTGTAATCCAACCTGTTCCATGAATTTTTTTGTAATCATAGTAGTATGGGATAGACGTATTGTATTAAAAACACGTTATTACAAGATAATAACGTGTGTTTAATGGCCATTAAATGAACGTAAGAGGTGACCTTCGTCCAGCAAAGATCGTCCCCCAAACCTCTAATTGAAAACTCCATCTAATTGTATAGAGTCAAAGATAGTTTTTTGAAAAGATTATTGTCTGGGCAAACAACAGGGATCAACTTTGTTTATCACAAATTTGTAAACCCGCAAGTTTATGTTTGAATACCCAATTTGAATTTTAAATGTTGAGAAAGAATGGTGAAAAAATTAGGAACCTGAAAAAAATAGGACAGTTCTTGTAGTGTGGCTGACAATTTTGTTATTTTATTTTGTGAAAATTCACAAATATTAGGTGTACACCAAATTTGGAATAATTATCGCCCATTAAAATATCTATACACCGTTAATTAATACCCTACAAGGGTGGGTAGCACCCGGGTATATACTCGGGTACAGAAAGTAGCGGGTACCCGGGTAATCGCTTGTTGGAGTATCCGTTACAATATTTGATTATTCGAGTATTTTCAAAGATTCTGGATATTTTGAAAGTACCCGGGTATATGATAGTATCCGGGTATTTAAAAAGTATGCGGGTAATCAACGAAATAGTGTGATCGGTGAAAAGGCTTGGGAGTCATAGTGATGAGCCTTGACGCTAGAATTATTGTATCTTCGATCTTCGTTTGACCACAGCCTTGCAGCACAGAGTGCAATTAGAAGCCGCCCATTTTGGTCTATGAAACACAGAAGTTTTCTAGTGCAGTAATTCACTACACATTGGATAAGCACCACTTGACTGCAATGAGAAGCTTCAGCTATATTCTGGAAGGTGAATCCTGAATGCTGTTGAAGAACATTTACAGGAAGTACCAAGCTTTTCGCGAATTTGGCATTAACGAAGAGATGTAGTCGATAGATAACGATGTACAAGTAATAGATACTATTAAAGTAGATGAAACTGAGGACACTATATCGCATAAATTACCAAAATATATAAGATGTGTGAGTCATACTCTTAACATAATTTTGCTACTACAGACAAAGAGTATTATTAATAGAAATCCAACTTTAAAAAGCAGAAATACTAAAAATTTTTTAAAGCGTAGTAAATTTTGGAAAAATATTGCTACCCAAGAAGTGTTGAAATTGTTATGAAAACAATGTGTTCACCTAAATCCTCTTGCTATAACACGTTGCAGTTACACTTGCAGTTACACAAATAATAAAAAGCAATGAATCCCTCTATACAATAAGTATTAAAGACTAAAACTCATCAATAAATTTAAATGTGGTGGGGATATCATCATAGACATCTGCATTGAGAAATTGCAGAGTAGGTTTTCAAACATTCTTCTTAGGAACCGATACATGTCTATAGGTGTGGTATATATGTGGTGTAATCAATTTTAAAATTGAGATAGTTGTCAGGTATGACGGATTCAAAGCCTTAATGAAATTTAAAAAAATAGTGCTAGCAGCATTGGCCTTGAAGAGGACGACGTTGAAAGCTATAAATATTATGGACCGAAAGTTGAGTTAGAACTGTTACGATATTTGGAACATATCACTGCAGAAACTGTAACAACAGTTGATTTAGCTTAGTTGATTTAGATTGATTATGTATTAGTTCACCAGTATAAACAATTTATGTTCAACATTTTTTGTTCAAATACTGAATTATGTAATGCATTGTGGATTTCTAAGTTTTAGTTGGAATTTAATCATAATTACGCTGTGTCTGGTGGATGGATTGTGTATTCTTACAACATTACAAATAATTATTCACAAAGTTCTTTATTAAAATCCCTTTTATTTTTTAGTATGACCAGATATTCCTCAGGTTGCTTGGCCTAGGTTGGTTAACTTAGGCCCACTTTTACCAATCTCCAGTTAAAGTAACTAGCGGTGGTTAAAGCGATTTTAAGCGCTCTCATTGCCTATGAGCCGTTTTTTAACTGTTAGATAAATTTATCAAGAGGTGGTAAAAGTGGCCCTTAAAGTACGCCGTATAAAACTATTAAATACTGGGATAATCAATATTGTAGATACAGCGTCTTTGTTGGAAACATAATCACTTTAATTCGAAGTTTTGTGATATGTAATAGCTTACTCTTATCAATGTGAGGCACCAAAGCCGATTAAAAGATTAGTTTCTTAATGGTAATACAAAATACCGATATTTTGCCATCAATATCAGTTTTTAATACCGGACAAAAATTTTCTGGTATCTCAGTCTCAGTATTTCTCGAATATATACAATAATTAGTACTAACTAAATTTATGATTAATTGAAGAAGATCTTTAAAGCGTTACTGACAAGAATATGCTAGTTTTTGTTATTTATGTTAATTTTATTACAGTCTCATTTATTTATCAGAACATATTAAATAAAACGAAACATCTTGTTGATTCTGCCATTCTGTTAAATACATTCACATGAGTGGTCAAAAAAATCACTCACGTGCACATCTCTAGTATTTTGTGTAATACACAATGTAAGAAAATATTTTTCTTAAATATAAGTAAGTTTATAAGTTTATTTACCTATAAACTACCTAATAATACCTATACCCAAGTACTGAATACTAAATGTCTGAAAAGTACTCGTAAAAAGTATCTAATAACAAAATACATTTAAAGTACCCTTAAGCCGTACCCGTGCACACTTTTGATACCCTATATACTCAAATTTGAATTTGCAGAAATAATTTTGTATTCCTACTTTGCCATATTTCTTTGGAATGTATCGTACCCCACTCAGTTTTCCTATGTACAACATACAGTATGTCCCCACATCGAGTTACAAATAATGCGAAGGACATGTTCAAATCACATAAATTTTATACTCTAACTGTACAGAAATTAACTAATAATTCTCATTTTGTGTAAAAATTGGCTCTAGGCCTTGTGTTAACATTAGTGCTGGTATTAGCTCTCCTTGTAGCTTCTATTTGCTTTTAGACTATTGTACGCTTGTATCTAACTAAAACTAGAACTAACACTACACCTAGAACTAGAAAGTTTCGGTTTAGGCGGTAGTAGTGCTTTAAATCCGAATCTTTCTAGTTGTAGTGTTAGTTTTAGTTTTAATTCTTATTTGACATCAGATAACTAACACTAAACCTAGAACTATAAACATTAAGGTTTAGCCGTACGTTTCTTAAGACGCTTAAATCGTGTATCCGGGGACAACTGTATATGCCTCTTATTTCTCTGATATTGGTCAAATTGGATTGTAGTTTGAGTTATCGGTGAGTAATTGGTTCAAATATATAGAAATTTTGAGAAAATTGAAGAAATGGAATGCAACTACTGGCAAGAGCTTCTCGAGTTACCGCAAAATAGAACGCATAAGTTGTGCGAAGAGTCTTGTTCAAGATGCTTTACTAGTTAAGAAGGTAGCTCTCGGGGGCTTTTAGTTAAAATAGGTTCTTACGTATTTTAACATTTTTTAAATAAATTTGTCTCAATTATTAAACATCACTATATTATTATTATTATATAGTATATTATTATTTTAATATTTAATATGGATTAATGCAAACTATTGCCGCAATAGTAAAATTCCAACAATTTCGTTATAAAGGTAATGTTAAACTCGGTTAAATTTAAACAAATTTGAATATATACAAAATTTGTTATTTTCCAACCTTACTCATATTTCACAAGGCTAGGAGTTAAATTTTCATTTAATAATCACTCATATGTGCAGAACTCAATTGTATACGTATATCTCACTTATTATTGGTTTACATATACAACTCATAGAACGTTAAATCGTACTTTTAACGTTTCTCTTTAGATGGGCGATTTTTATCTTGCCTTATTGTACTATCTTTTTTATTTATTGCAATTGCATCGACGAGTTTCATTTAATCAGGTTGAAAGCATTAGATTTATGAGCTGTCATCTACTCTTCCGATTATTTCTTATGAAACGCTATGTAAAGGAGCAACGCCTTAAAACCATTTTAAAAATTAGAAAAATTACAGTGAAGCCGTTCGTTAGTTTTGCTGCATATTTGATTATGAAAATGTTCAACGAAGACTGATCCAAAAATTTGGAGGATCTGCCAAGATACAGTGATGTTTGTTTTCGATTTTCTGAAAATTGTAGCATACATTGCTGACATAACTTGATTTTCATCTACATATGTGCAGGATTTAGCTTACCCAGAAATTTATCTCAACACAACACTGTTAGTTCATTTAACGTGTCATGGGATAATTAGCTTATTTGAGCTGGTTCGTTAACAAACAGATTTGTTAATTTTGTGTCTTAATAGAACAGGAAACAAATACAATCCCAACAAGCTGTTTCACACGAACTTTGAATTTAAGATGACGTGAATGTGATTGTTAGCGGTTTGTATTATTTGGATGGTTTGGATTTGGAAGATATATGGTTTCGATTACCAAAAATTCGATAAAAGATTTTAAGTTTCATTCATCAAAATATTAAAGTATTTCTCTTGCTTTAACATTTTTGGTTGTCCTAAGTTGCTATCAATGTTGTAGGGTCGCTTGCAAGTGTTGTTGATAATGCAAAATCAATTATTATAAGATTTATAGCCAATTTAAAAGTTAAAACATTTTAGATCTCATGCATAGTTTACGGTAACTTGTTTTTATTTTCGTTCACAGTCGAAGCTATACGAAGGATATATTTCTATTTCCAGCATATTTTTATCTATTTTGATACACCGCCAACTTAGAAGGCCGTTTATCGTTAAGCGAAATGCGATTTTGATACAGAAGTTATTGAGGGCAAATTTTGTTTGTATATAAAGTACATAAAAGAATTCGTACAATTATTGACCTCAACTTGGATTCAGAAAAGAATTTGTTCAATAGCGACGACAACAAATTCTCTCTCGAGATTTCTTGCGAAAAGTCTAGGGAATTGTCTTCATCCTATTTAATATTATTTGTTGAAATATGAGATAATGAAAACGGTGATAACAAACTCTACTCTGCCTGATGTTCATGGAACGTTTGTAATATTGGATTATTGCTAATAACATCTAAAACATGAGTAAAATCGAAAGAAATTAATACGTTATATTTGAAAACAATAACAAGAATAACTAATTATAAGAAACAACTTATTTTGCCATTTACGTGACCATTATATCAAGAGTTTCTATTATCTACATTTGTAATATATGAAGAAATTCATTTCAATGGTCGCCCGCACCAGAATCACGTCCCAAATCGTGCTAGTCCCACAAAAATACCTTTTCATAAGCTGACGGTAATGGTTAGTAGGTCGTGTAACAAGGTACGTGGTTCCAACACGTTAGAACGTTATCTTTTCGCTATTCGAAGGTAACAAAAAAAGTTGGATGGGATGCGACGTGGCGCATCGATTTTATGATTTATCGCGGATGACATTAGAAAGGAAATGGAAGGGCCGAGAATGCCCGCGGAATAAATAATGGCCGTTGAAAACTGCATTTTCGCCCACTTGGATAAATTTCGTTTCCTTGCCGTTTCAGTTTCCGCTATGGATGTGCCTGGTACTTTTCGTTGTAACTCTCATAATATGGCAATTTCAACGGCTAGAATTCTCTCGCTATATTTATAACCTAGTTATGTTTGTACAGGGATGAAGTTTTAACAGAGAATGGAGTATTAAATTCGGTGGTATGAACACAGTAAATATTTTATGTTTAATGATTAATTCAATATTTATAATATCATGAGGAATAAATTAGGGAATTAGAAAAGAAACTAGCAAAGATTTTCGAATTTTAATTAAATTAATGAAATTAGTTTAATAGAGTTGATTTAGCAGAAATTGCTTGTTGCTGAGATTCTTTATTATGCATTAATCAAATTTTGATGGACATGCTATTATTTTCAGGTTTTGTCATGATAATATATGCTATATCAAAAAAATTGCAAAACCTAAAACAGTTGAATGTTTTTCAAATAATTTGTATTTATTTCAGTAAAGTCTTTCTTAGTGCATACCAAGTCTTCTAGGCACGCTTGCAGAGTTTCAAGTTGTCTAATGTTATCTTGTAAATTCTAAAAGTAAAACTTCTTGCAAGATATTTGTTGTTTGACCCATACTACATATAATGATTAATATAATATACATATATCTATATTGACCAACTACCAATCACATTATCAAATCTACATTAACAGAGAACATAATTAAATATTACAAAAACATTTAAATTGTCATTCAGATTAAAAAGCTTGCACATTTTTTCCTCCGGCATAAAAAGTGACGTTCTCTATATGTGGTATAAAAGAAAGTCTGCTATCAAAAGTTACTCCAAGATCTCTAACAAAATTTATTTTAACCAAGGAGATTACATTTTTACCAGTCCAACATTACTGAATGACAGATCAGTAGAAGATTTTGTTAGGAATACGTCCATGAATGCTTCAAATACGTATAAAAACAATTAGTAATACTTTCAGTCCTAGACCGTTTCTTTGTCCACTAAAGGTTGTTTTTCCATGGTGTTTACTTTGTCTAATGATCTGAGAGATTAGTGTCACTTAAGCCGTGACATTGGGTTAAGTTTATAAATGTGATAGAGACAGTAATTGAAGATGGTTCACATAGAGTTCTATTTTGATCCCCATATTGTGGAATGCCTTTTTGGATCAAATACTGGAACAAGCGAGATAACAGAGATGTAAAATTGATTGCTTATGCTCTTGACCTTGTAATCATAGTTAGTGGCTGAAAAATTGAAGATATTGAACAAACTACACAGCTGGCGTTGAATAATATAGTGAGTAAGATAGATGAATTTGATCTGGAAGTCGATCTTGAAAAGGCGGAGACAGTCCTCATGAGAAGCAGAAAGTGCAGAGGAGAAGGTACGGTTAGAGTCAAAGATCATCTTGACATAAAAAAACCCGCTAAAATAGGAAAATCTTAAAATGGAAGGCACGAATAGTGTATATGAAAAATAAGACGCATTGAACTATCAAAGTCTTAAATAGAATTATGAGTTCAATGATGAGGTAGCATATTATAGCTTCTCTTGTCAACCTTGGATCAAGCTGGATATGCGTCTGACTTGCTAGATCAAGGGAGAAACGAAGGACTAACCTTGTATTCTGAGTTGGTAGATATAGAAGAATTGGATGTATTCATACGCTCTTCTCACTCAGCTATACCATTATAAAGATACCTTTAAAAGACTGAGACATGTGTTCCTTTTTGCTTATTTTCTTGAACCGTGAATGATGCGGGACTAAAGTTTTTGATTGAATAAAGCCCGGAAAGATGTTTCATATATTCAGACGATTTAGATTTCAAGCCGGATGTCTATAAAACAGATTTTTCCCGACCTCGTAAAAAAAGGGTTGTGTTGCATTGAGTTAACGGAGATAAAAGAGGGAGGATACAATGAAATGATATGGCGACATAATTATGGAGCTTCTTCCAAATTGTTGGGGTAATGAATAGAAAGCGAACAGGTACTGCGTTAAGTTGGGTTCGGTTGGCAATTTTCAGATCAAACAAAATACACCTAATTGAGAAAGATTGAATATGTTTCTAAGTCAAAGTGAAGGTTTCGAGTTTCTATGACTTTACGATGCCAAGATTATTATCTGTAGAAAAGACTTCTTGGGATTATAGTCACAAAATAACGCCACAATAATAAAATAAACGTATATTTATACCTTTAAAACACAACCACGTTCTTCGCTATGTCTATCACAACATTACCTTCTCACGACCAGTGTTGCCAGATAAGGGAAATAAAGTTCACCAGATAGAAGGAAAAAATCATTAGATTTATCATCATATTCATAAAAATTTTACCACTACATTAACCTTTTACCAACAATTTTTGCTAATGTATATCAGTGTTGCCAGTTATTTGTTTTCTTTTTACCATTTTTAATTTTTGAGATATAATCCTCTATTGTTTATTGAACTAAAATTAGAACTAACATTAGCATCACACATTCTTTCAAAAAACGGACGGCAAAACCCGAAAGTTTCTAGTTTTAGATCTAGTATTAATCCTAGTAATAGTTCTAGTGATAGTTCTAGTGTTGGTACTGGTATTAGTTCAAATTTTAGTTCAATTAACACCAGTCGTGGAAGCTTTCGTGCTTAAATCCTCTATTGCATTGCAAAGACCAATTTTCGACAATTTTCAACAATATGCAAATATTATTACTGATATCCCTTCTCGGGATAATTTAAAAAGCATTGTTGTTGAAGAACAAGAAGAATAAAATAAGAACAAGAACAAATAAGAAAAACAACAACACTAAATCTCCTGACCTACGATCATAATCAAGTATGTATACTTGATTATGATATAGTATTTAGAACAGTTGACAGTGGTTCAAAACTGATAGCAGTAGTGATAATAGAGCCTATGGAGCAGTAATAGCACGTGCTGCCAACAAGTTAGCAGACTTCAAGCTGATGTGCAGGACTTTGGAGACATAGTAGCTAATGCTGCCAACAATTCAGACTGACAATTGTACATGCAATTGTATGTGCAGTTTCTGGAACAGTAATAGCTTATCCTGAAAACAAGTTGGTAGACTTTAAATTGATTGGCAGGACTTTGGAGACATAATACCTCATGCTGCCAACAAAAACTTTTGTAACAAAACGATACCATATCCCCCCTTTACTTGATGTCAGTGGCATTCTGGAAAATAAGTAAAGTTATTTTAAATAAGTTAAGTTAGTGTCAATTGTCAGTACAATTTGACAAATTTACAAATCGTTTATTGAAACAAATATCTCTAGTTGACGATAAAATGTACTAAGTGTAGTAGGGAAAACGTACCATTTTGTTACAAAAGTTCCGTGCCCTAGTAATAGCTCATGCTGAAGTCTGCCAACAAGTTGGCAGACTTCAAACTGATGGACAGGACTTTGGATACAGAACAGCTCGTACTGCTAACAAGTTGACAGACTTTAAGATCATAATGGGAAGTTTGGAGATCTAGTAGCTCATGCTGCCAACCAGTTGGCAGACTTCAAACTGATGAACAGGGTTTTCAATCTAATAAGCAGGACTTTGGAGACATAATAGATCATGCTACCAACAAGTTGGCACAAGAGTTTTAATAAAAGTTGTATAAGGTTGTTTAAACGAGGTAATCTCGTTGATAGATTTAAACTGACAGTGATGCCAACTAGAGGTGATTTATATTCCAATAATGTGGCACTCCATACTTGATGATTCAAACTTGTACAAAGTTACATCAAAACAATTTAAAGATAAAAAGTATCTTTAATTGTGTTCCAAAATATCAGAAAAATGTTGAGAAATAAACAGAGTCGTTTGTTTTGTGCTGATATAGTACGTTGAGTTCCAAGCTGTTTGGTGCATTTTCTGTGCAATTTGGTCAGAGTCATTAGCGCCTCTGTGAGAGTTTCGCGTCCGGACGTTCGCCGTCCTTTTGAACGTAACCGTACCGACAACGATGCTGTCGTTGAAATCCGACGCCGGCAAGCTTTTTAAATAAACCACTATGAAAACCAACGGCAACGACGACAGCGATACGATGTCTGAGAGCCTCCAAAACGACGCCTCGCAATAATATACGAGAGATCCGAGACGGGGCTTTGAATATCTCGACGTTGCGACGTCTTTGACAAAAGGCGAGAACGCAAATTTATGGTGTTTTAGATATGCGACGCTTGGTTGACTCTTAATAACGTAACGGGAAAAGCGAAATCGCAATTTTATGAATATATTTTAGGACGTTTAAAAAATTGTCATATTTTCATGAAAGATTAATAACATTTTTCAATGGAACTTTAAGCTCGTTGGTGTAACGAGTTTTAAAGGGAATTTGAACCGCCAAAATGTTAATAATTCATTGGGTTCTCGATAGGGGACGATGACATTGTTCCCATGTGAACCCGAGCTTTATTAAAGATAAGGCGAAGGAAGGAAAAAGCTCGAGCTATCCAAACAATATCGATTATCGAATAAACACATTTGCGTTATCCGAGGGCCACCGTACACGCCACATTAGTCCTTAATTTATGGTCCCAAAGGGGGGTGCCTAGTTTATCACATCGCGTGCTTCTCGATAACTAAAGCAACTTGATAGTTTAATTTCTTATTTGAACAAAAAAATTTAAAAAATTGAGAAAATTTATTACTTATTTTTAATAAAATTTACTTAAAAACAATAAAGATCTATTTTAATTATAAATATTTGTTTTTAATTATTTAAATTCCCTTTTTTGTTAAAAGTGATTTGGATTCGAAGTTCGGCGCCAATACAATTTTGTTAAAATCCTCGTATTTTTTTATTGTAAACCTAAACGAACCCGTTCAATTTAAATTCGTAATAAAAGTTAATTATATTTTGGGAGTAGGCAAACAGTTTCCGCACGGACGAAAATTACAAAAAGCTTTTAATTAGTCGACGCGGTTCGAAAAACTTTTGCTTCGCATGGTATATTTTAGAATCGCGAAATCGGTTCACACTCAAATTTGGAACCAATCGAAATGTAATTTCGTTGACCGCGAAGGGAACATATTATTAAATTTTAATGCGTTCGGTGGCGATTTTAACAACTTTTAACGGGGTTGTTTTTTTTGGATGAATATACACAAAGTAATTGTGTTAGTTAATACTGAGTTGTTAATTATTTAAATCAATTTAATCTCGAAATGGGGGGCCATTTTAATGTATAAGCAATCGATAATATTTTTCATTATTCAGTTTTTGCAGAATGGATTTTTTATCCTCGAAATTTTTTAAGCACATTGTTGAATTCTCGTGTTGGGATGTTATTACAGTAAATCCCTATTTTTGTAAAACATGGAAACGTTTCGAAAATAATCCCTCGAATGGTTTTTTTTTTTCGTGTTGTGAAATACATTTTCATGTTTTAAAGGTATAAAGCATTTTTTCCAGATTTTCGTATTATTTTGAACAATTTAAAATGATTTTATAAGCTTTCATGTTCGAACCGTGATTTAAATGTTTTAAAAATTCATTTTACCAACGTCAATTTATCTGTTAATCTTATTCTGCATCCTGAGGTAGGTTTTAATTAATTCAAAAGAACTTTGTTTTATCTCTTTCACTTTAAGATAAATTGCCCCATTTACGTTGGCCGTTAATGAATTCGTTCGCTTTTACAATACGATTTTCCTGATAAGACGGATAGGAAACGATAGACAGAATTTAGAACAAAATTCCTTCTCGAAGCATCGCCGAGTAAACTTGAAGCTTATTTATAATTTACACGTTTGAAACATTAATTTAAAACTAGTTCTCGTTTAAATGCGGCTTTCATCCATCTACTTTCATCAATCATTCAAGGAGATGAAAACCGCAAATAATTTGTTTAAAATTTTTCTTAAAAAGTGGTTGAAACAAGTTTTATAAAATATTTAAAAAATGTTTTTAATAATTAATATAATTATAAATATGTTGTAATACTTGGTGTAACACTTACACCAAACAAACCAATAAAGATTCATGGGAAAGGTTTATGGAAAAATTGTTAAAATTCAACTCGATTCGACGAAACAACGAATACATAAATGAAATTAGTTAATGTTTCAGTTGTTGGTTCTGGACTATATAAGCTAATTTTGTCGCTATTTTTCCAAAACATAGTATTCCATCTTAAACTCTACCTTGTCAACCAACATTACCATTAGGAAATAACAAAGATTGCCAAAGTTTTGCTAATTATTAAGTAAATTATTTTTGCTTAAAAAGTTTGAAGATCATGTTGTGGCAGAATTTATTTCCAATCCAACCTAATTGTTTTTACGAGTTTGGGGGAAATGTCAAGGCGTCATTTTGGAGTGCACTACCAATATGTATAACTCAACTACAGATATTCTAATAAATTATAAATTGAAATTAAATCTTATGATGGAAAGCTTGACACTTTCTACTTCTAGGTCTAGTGTTAGCTCTAGTTTTACTTCAATTGAAATATACTGGGTTGCTAAATAAATTTGTAAAGTACACTAAATTATTCATTGAAGAGGCCTTCGGTAAAAAATGTCTTTAGATACACGGCTAAACCTAACCTAGAACCTAAGACATTCGGCGTACTAGGGCTGAGTTGGATGAATGAAACGAGTGCGCCTCTCATTGATTTATGCTTCCTTTAACTTTATTTCTAATTTTGTTGCGCCTAAAAGTGCTACTCGCAGAAATTTTAGAGACTTTGGTACTGATATTTTCCCGATTGACTTGAACCGATGTTAATGAGGAGGTCTTCCTTCTCAACCAATATATCACCTCACTGTTTGATTTGCACGCCCTTATGCGGGATTTGTTGATGTATTTTAGGGCCTTTGGTCAGGTGGCTCATTTTCGTTATTGCAAATAACTTCGTAATTTCAACAAAACTCTTCGATTCAACGCGAGAAAAGAAAAGCCTGACCTGCCCGTCTTTTTGATTGTAACAACTCTCGTAATCTTTGAAGCGCTGTTAGTTTGTTTGGTATTTACCGTAGCAAAAATCGTCATTCAATTATTATTTCTTGGGTTCTCAAAACCAACTTGCTGGAAATGTGGTCCTGATTGCTTCTTATAGTTCCAACGTTTTGGCGCAAACCTTATCTTTATCCCTTACCTCTCAAGAGGAAATTTTAAAAGCCTTGCTTAACTAATGCTTTAGATGCCGACCAACTATTTTGCCATTTATCTTTCATATTTTATTGTAACTTTTATATTGAATATATTATTAAAAATTGTTGTTGCTAGCCTGAGAGAGTTCTTGAAGGCTTTGCGACCTCATCTGCTCTGTTGGATGTGACCGACGATATTATTAGGGCGTTGGATATGTGTCTAGCACCACAAACGCGGTACTGTCTACTTGATTTCTCTAAGGCTATTGATGTACTGGATCATGAAACTCTCTTTTCGATTCTTTATTTCATTTGCTTATCAGATGTAGTTAGACAGATGTAGATGGATATAGATAGATATAGATAGATAGATAGACTCAGTCAGAATGTCATCGGGAATGCCGCAGGGTTCCATTTTGGGCCCAATACTTTATCTACACTACGAATTTGTATAGCCAACTCTCGTTTTGTAATGTTCATATGTATGCTAATGATACGCAGCCCTATTATAGTTTCTTTTAAATCGGATGCTTTGGCTGTACTGGCTAATATAAATAAAGATTTGAACGACCTAATTATGCTTGCGTTTAGGTTCTGCCTTGTGATCAATCCTTCGAAGACGTCGGGTGTTGTCTTTAGGTGGTGTTTCTGATTGTTTCACTGTGGCCCCTGGTATATGTGACAATGTTCAAATGCTGACGCGTGAAGCTTTGGCTTGGTAGTCGACTCTGAGTTAAGATTTAATAAACATATAATGTTGGGTTTCAAAGCGAATTTTAAAACATGTTTATATGAACAGTAGATAAATGTTTGCGTCTGCTTCGATATGAAGAATATACCTTTTGATGCTACTTAAATAAATTTAATTTGAATTTTTGTTAATTACCGCTTAAATTTTTGTAACTCCTCGGTACTGCCAATGAAAAACAAGGTTACTTGTGTACCTTCATTTGGTCTTGTTGTTGGCAGCATGTTATTATTTTTGTGCTATTGTATTTTTTATATGTTGTGGAGCTACTAAAGAAAAAAATATTATTATAAAAGATGTTTTATTTTGCAATGGAGTTTTCATACCCTTGTCCGTGACTTGGAAGTTCTTGCCAGCGTGAGGTTATAGTTGAGGTGAGAGACCTCAACTGTTGATTAACTGTTTTTGTGGTTATTTGTAGTCCACAACCCAGTTGGGGTCCTATGAAGAGCGTTTTGCTACCATTGAGTAACGTCATTGCCCCCAGTGAGTTCTGTCAGGTTGCTGGTACAGCGTTCAGGGCGGCCAAATTTTTATGAAAAAATTGTGAAAAAAGTTATGGTTGCACATTTTTGTCGCCTTTCGGGGTTCAAAGCAGTGCAGACGTTTATATCAAGAACTTCTGCCTAAAAAATGGTTTGTCTGAGGTTGTGTCTGAGCTGAGTGGCAGTTTAATGTGGTTGTTTGGTTCACTGATGCCAATGTTCACACCAGATTCAACTATCTTTAAAGCATAGTTGAAGCCCATCCTTCGTCCAGTCATTTTTGTTTCTAAATGTGACTTTATACGGATGGTCTATCTCTTCTCCCTTAACAAAGTTTATAAGAATAAGAAAATGCCACCTTTCAAAAAGTTAGTATATTTACAGGACATACCGGGTGGGGTGAACTATCATGGCTCCACTTTATCTTCTTCCAGGTCATTGCCGGTTCATCATTGTCCACGCTTACGATACCGCGAAAATACAAAAATCCCATTTGTTTTTTTAATGATTATATTCAGAGCTGGGCTAACTACTTGAAAAAAGTAGTGGAGTATAACTACCAACTACTTTCACGAAAAAGTAGTTTAACTAATCGGTTATTACTTTTAGAATATACTGTTATCATACTTTTAGAATATACTTTGATTACTATCTACCAAGTAGTCAGTAGTTAAATATCTAACTACATAATAAAATGCACTTTTAAAGCCTAAAACCCTAATACAGTACTTATAACTACAAAAATGCATAAAAAAGTCTAGAATAACAAATAAATAAATGGAAAATAAAATAAACATTTTTCTGTTATACTGAGTGATTCAATCAAACTAGAAAATATTTATAAAAACAGAAGATTTTTTTATTATAGGTAGTTTTAAAGGAACTTTAACATCCTATATATCATTAAATAGGCATTTGCGAGCTGTTTATATTAAGACTAGAAATTTGTCAGCGGTTTTTTGAATCATTCTGTATAAAGCTTTTTAAGGTCACCAGTTTCTAGTTAATAGTTAACAATTTTTGAACTGTTACACATAAATTATGCTTAAAAGTCAGATTATGTCGTTACAAAAATAGAAATTTATGAGACGCAACAAGCCAAATAAGACGCTTGACTCATGCACTCTTTCGCCCTTGTCAAGTAATGCAATAAAAATCTAATGCATCGTGCTGTCTTATATACCTAACATGTGCGATTATATTTGATGAGTACACAACGAGTCGGACAGCTTATTAGAACTTTGTTTTGAATTTTTGAAATTTACGAAATATTCAATCAGTATTTAAAAAATAATGTGGATATTTGTGATGGAGGCCATAAATAGGTTAAATTAAGGTTATTTAAAAATGTTAAGTTGTTTAAAAAATAAAAATATATATAATCAACAAATGAACGGTTTGCTTGATGAATTAACGCAGAGTGCCAAATTAAACATCCGTTTAACTATAGCTGATGGTATGTTGGTGTTATATTTTATAAATGTTTGCTTAATTAACTTATAATCATGACGTATTTCTTTATTAGCTCTTTCATCTTCCAAGTATTGAAATAACTAACGCCATAGTACCTTTTGTTTAGGTTTAGTGTTTTGAATGCAATGTGTACAGGGTGGTCAAACTTTACCAAACTATACCCAAATTTGTCAAAAGTCTGTCTTAAAAGTAGTTAAATTACTTTAAAGGAATTAAAATAAAAAAAAAATAGTTAGAATACGTAAAGTAGGAAAAATGTGGAGTCAACTTTCTACGAATATTTTATGTCAGTATAGAATAATCGACCATAACTACTAATAGAACAAAAGTAGTTAGAATACAACTACTTTAAGACAAATGGTAGTTGACTATATAGTTAACTACTTCTGCTACCCATCTTTGATTATACTTGCAATATGTATAGGATAAAGGAAGCTATCGTAACTCCTCTTCTAGCTATGGAATTTGTAGTATCCCTGGTCTCTTTCATCATCTCTTCTTCCTCTTCCTTCGTCTCCACCACCTTTTTCATATATCTATCGATATAATTACATTTTTCTTCCCCCTTCAGCAATCTTGCCGAACTTTTATTTTTCCTCCTTTCTATCTCTCAAATATTAAGAAGTTATGTTCTATATCGTCAGCGCCGTCTTTACAGTACATACATGTGTCTGAAACGGCACTATCCGTTCATAAATTGATTGAAAGCGTAGGTCATATATCCCTTTATCCCTTTGCTGATTTTGCTTTGCCCGTGTCTTCCCTTTATTTGGATTCCTACACTTTTATTGCTAACCCGCGAGAGCGCACAAACAAAAAGAGCAGAACATTTAACCGTACTTAACTTCATTTTGATCATTATTCAAATAGAACTTCAATAAAACAATCTTTTTCATAATCCAGCTATTAGCTGTGTGAACTTCAACCTGAAAGTTTCTTCTCGTAAATCTTCAAAGTTTGAAATGTGTTTTTAAATTCTCTAATTAAAAAATATTCTAAATTTGTTGATAATAGTGTGCAAAAATCTTGGAGGAGTCATATTCTCTTTCCTGATTAAAATTTCGTATTACATCTACACCTCTGTAATAACTTCTGCTTTTAAAGAATAAGTTTTTTCATTGACCCTTTTCTCTCTTTCTACACTTCGTTAAATATTAGTCATTTATTATTTAACCAAAAATCTTTACCACACATATTGTTATATTCATAATTATATATTGATTATAATCAATACTTCAACTGAGGATGAATACTATGAAGTGTCAGCGAACGACACCCATATGATTGTTATGCATTCCAGTATATTGTGTTTTTACCAGAAAAGATATATACAAGAGTAGTCCAGGTTATCGCCGTAAAAATTCACGACTTCAATGAATAACCGAGTAGCAACATTATTTTAAATGTTCCCTACACTTTGAACCTAGATCCATTAATTAGTATAAAATTAAATTTTAAAAATGAAATATAATTTATAGATTGGTTATAATAGATATTAACAATATTATTGATAGGTTGGCCAGTATGTGATAATACTAGGGATCTCATAATCCTAATTCTGAGATCGAAGGATATAACATGACAATTCAAACGTACACACTACCCATAGATACCATTATTCCACACCTCATATTAGTTACGTTATTGACGTTATTACGTTACCATAGTCATCCAATATTATCCAATAGAAAATGGATTTATCGAGCTTTACACAATCCTCCAACGGCTTTAAGACTTAGTCTTTTTTAAGTAACCAAAGAATTTTACTTGGACACTCCTTAATTAATCTTAAAATTTATTTTTAAAAACAAAGGTAATAAAATAGTCCAGTTATATTCTCAACACTGCCAAAATTCTTTCGTCGCTCCGAAATATATTTCCTTACCTTGTAAAAAGCTATTTCTTTGGCACGGTTAAAAGGAACTCGTGCTGATAAGACCTTTTGAATTGTATCAATGCGGTCTGAAAACCTTTCAGACTAGCGAAAGCATCGGGGAGCTGCACAAATTGATACCAGTTATCTATGTAAAAATTTTGTAGGCCTTGAAAGGGCTAATGTAATGACGAAAACGAAATCCGTGTGAAAAGAAAGGTGGATTGAAAAGAAACGATCGATATTTTCTAACAAGAAAATAAGCCACCCCAACGAACGCCATCTGTCCCCAAAGGATTCCTTTCCCTTCTCTACGTTTTTTCATCATACCTGTATTTTTATTTTTCAAAGAGAATCATTTATATTAGGAGAAAAGGATTTTGGAAAATATTTCTTTTAAAATCTCTTACATATACGAATAGAAAAATTGTACAAAGAACCAACTCATTAGCTACGATTTAAACGAATCGTGGAAAATGTTGCCTGGAAATTGCGCCTGGAGTTGTTTTAGACACTGATAGGAGAGCGTCGTTAGCAACATCTGGTTGTGTACCTCATTTTGGACCGTTAATTTTTTTGCTACGTACTCCGGTGGCGATAAAAAAGAATTTTTAATTTTCTACCCGCTACCATTCCTGCAATATGACGTCATAAAATATCAAAACGTTTTCCTCTATGCTTTAAACGCACAAATATACTTCAATTTTGCTTAATGATACAACATTCTTAACGAGAAATACATTTGAAAAGTGTTAAGGAACACTTAAACAAGAGAGGGCTTTTAAGGCCGTATTTTTCTTTTTTCTTAACACGTGTTTTTACACTTGTTAAAACACGTCTTAAAGGTTTTCCTTTAACGTACAAAGTGCTTCTTGTTTACGTGGAAAGAAGTGATATTGGAAGGTAAAAGAAACCCCTTATTTCTTAGGTGTTCTTGTATATCGAGTCACGATTGATGGTTGTTGTGGCGAGTAAAATTTGGTGATATTGATTTTTAGGTTCTTGCTTTTTGAGTTATCTGGGCAATTAGATGTCTTGGAATTTAATTCTAACGGTTCGACGTTGTCGTTCGCGGTCCCGTAGACATTCCGTAAATAGTTCCGGGCGCAAGTAACGCCATTCTGCGGACAACCACTCGACATAATTGCGTATCCTGACTACAACGGCTCTAGCACTACCTAAATGTACCAAGGAGAAAAGTGCTCGACATTTATCCGAACGAAGTAAACTCTTCCAGAATTACGCCATCTGCTAACGGTGCGATTCATCTAAGTGATTTACGTACGATCTTAAAGAAAGACGGAAACGTATGTAGTTAATGAATAATTAGGAAGTTGAGACGTGATGTTTTTGTTGATTACTCTTGAAGGTGTGTTGATGCATTTTGGTCTTTTATTTGTTCCAATATCGATTTCGGAACGTTCCAATTTACATTAAGCACTCGATGTACTTTAATATTGGAAATTCAATACCGGAACTCTCCCTTGTTTTTAAACCTGTTTTTGCCTAGGGTTGTTGAAGGGTTTTATTAAAAACTTGTGTTATCTGTTCTTTTTTTAGTTATTCAGATAATATTTGGATTTTGATGTTTTTCTAGATAAACACAATAGTGGGAAGTACATAACTCATTCAGTGAGAGATTTATTGCAAATCTTTTTATAAAAACTTCCATAAAAATGACAATACCTAGATTTATTGAACGATTTTCTTGAAATTTTTGTCAACGATGTCTTTCATTAGAATAAACAAACGATAAAATTTGAATAAAATTCAGCTAGTAGTTTGATTCTTGTATTTTCCTTTGTAATCCTTTGTAACTGTCAATTTTGCAAATTGTTTGTTCACAATTTCGTTCTGAACTTGTGAACAATTCCAAGAGTATATCAACATCAACATTTTCCCCAATTGACTGATTTTGAACGTGGCTTGGTATTATTGGCATTTGCTAAGAGAAATATTAACCGAAATGTTACAATAGTATTGAGTTCTTGGATGTCGCTTAAAACTTTTGGTCATAAGATACAGATTTTCAACAACTCGACAGATTGCAAATGATTGGATGAGAGATGCAGGAGCCACAATGGATAAAGTATTGTAGGCTAGGTTCAAATCGTCTATTTATATGTCTTCCTCTTACACAAATTCACTGTTTATGTAGGCTAGAATGGTGCAACGAATGAACGAGTTGAGTGCAAGAATGGGAGAATGTGTTTAGTGACGAGACGCTATTTTGCTTGTGGGCCAATGATGGTCGTACGAATGTCAGATGGATGCATGGAGAACTTAAAAATTAAACAGTTTTTGTGAAATGTAACACAGCTCACATAAGGAGTGACGATATGAGGTGCAATATGCTCCTGCAGCAGAACATCCTTATCCTTGATTGATGGAAACTCAAATGCCATGTTATGCTTCCATTGAGCTAGAATTCTTGCGCCACCATACCTTCAGGGACTGGCAAATCCGAATTTCAACGGGATAATCCTTGCCTTCATACGACCAGGACTACAACACATTTTTTGAAGGAAGCTAGCATTGCCATCCTCCCATGGTCTGCTCGGTCGCCTGTTTTTCGCTCATTGATCATGTTTGAGATGGGATTTGTAGGGGACTGTATAATTTACCATACCTTCCAGATAAATTACATGACCAAGAAGCATGGGTGGATATACCACAATTATAAATCACTAGATAGCGTGCCACGGCGTTTATATGACGTTGAAACAATTACAAATCGTGACGGATCAACTCATATTGAAAAAAAATTAAATACTTCGTTGACGAATAGTTCAATATAATTGTGCAATAAATTCTAGATGATAATAATAATGTACTTTATTGTCCAATAACATTCAGTTACAGGAGAATATTACAAGAAACTAGAGAAATAACACATGCTACAAAACAAATAAAACTGAAAACATTGTTACTCTATTACCACTAGATAGTTAGTTTGTTATAGAGTTTACCGATTCTTTGCACCGGGGAGTTGGCTAAAATATTGGATCTGTTCTTCAGATGCAGATATAATACATTGAAACTACTTGTTGCACGCGTGGCACTGCAAAACTGATTTGCGACAACAACCAACCACAGTTTAAATCACCTTGCACCAACTTCTGTAAAAACTTTATACTCTGGTCATCTCTTCTCACTTCCAATGCAGAAAAGTTATGACGTTGCAACAAGGATCCAAAATTGATTTTATGATCCGGGTAAGATCCATCCCGGTATAGAAACAATTATTTCAGAAATCTCTTCCGAATTCCCTCCAACAAAAGTCGATGGCACACATAACGTGCTAACCAAAGAGCAGAACCATAGTCTAGTTTGAGTCAAAACAAAGGTCAAACAAGCACTTGTATATATTGATGTCAGCAAATGCTCGCGATGTGCGTACAATGAAACTAAGCATTCTCACAGCGGGACACGAAATATATTCAAGGTGTGGTATAAAAGACAATTTGCTATCAAAAGTAACTCCTAAATCCTTGAAGGTGGATTGTTTCTCAAGAAGAACACCTTGTATATAACAAGAAGATGGAAGAGGAGACATCTTGCGTGTAAAACTAATAACAGCGCGCCAGCATGTCCAAATCCAACTGACCACATTACAATAGGAAAAGATTGGGTGGAATAGTTTCAGCATAAGCTACTATGCTAGAAGAGAATTTGTCTAGAAGATTATTCAGGAAGATAACAAACAGTAAGGAGCCTAGATTAAGCAACGCCAAATTCTTAATACGTAAATAGTTTCATAAACTTAGGAGATAATCCCAAAGCACTAAGTTTATATAAGACGATGAATCATATTAAATGCTTTAGAAAAATCAGTATATATCACATCCACCTGGTCACCCTGTCCAGAAGTTCAAGAATCACTTTAGCAACCACCGCAAGATTAGTAATCATTGAACGACACCTGATGAACCCATGTTGATAGGGTAACACAAATGACTGACTTGTGAATAAATCATCATGTAAATAATCTTGTCGAATACCTCAGCGAAATTGGACAATAACGATTTCAGTCGATAATCAGTAATGCTGATATGTTTAGGAATTTAGTTTTAATGCGAAGTTTAGGAAACGGGATAGTGATTAAGGATAAGTTAATTATCAAATGAAATGGAACTGCAAAAGCTGTACAGCAAAGTAAATTTATTAGGTAACCTCCTTAAAAAATGGAAAACCTGTTTTTGAGTCACACTGCCAACAAACACTGGAGGATACATGGAGCTTACATCAACTATGTTGTAATCAGACATATCAGTATATTGTATAAGATCCATATTGCAGAGTGATGATAATTTTAGGTGAGTAATAGTGAAAACCTTTTTTCTCTGCGTTATTTTATTTAATATACTTGAAACTAGTTTCGACTAAATAATAGTCATCCTCCGCCAAATCTACAACAGTTCATAATTATAAAATAAAGAAAAAATCGACCTATTGCCAAAACTTACAGTCTTAAAATCTATTTACATATGCATAAATATAAAAACATTACCAAAACCACGCATAAAAGTATCAAACACATAATTAAAAATAATATTATATAGAAAAGGAACAAGTCTCTTTATCGAACGACACAACACGATACTGGATTTGTCGAAGATGAGGTTATAAACATGGCGAAGAGAAAAGGTCAGTATATACTTCAGAGAAATGATCTGCAAAAGCATTAAGTTTTCTGTCTTATAAAACTCCAAAAGTTGCGGTGATCAGAACTAAACGATTGTTCAGCACTAATACTAAAGAAAGTATACACATTAAAGATTTTCTATTTAGTCAAACACTTCAGTTTCAGGTTCAGAAAGTCACAAGAACTACGAAATAACCCTGTTCTTCCACATTTCACTGATATGCCAGGTACCTTAATATATTCTGATAAATTAAAATCACTGATAATAAGGACAGGATAATTTAAAATTTCGTGTTCTAAGGCGTCCAAAAAACATACAACACCACGATATAAAAGGTCACTGACCATAAAGCACTTGCCAATCAATACATCAATAAGTGGTACCGATGACTGAATATCTGTAGAATGAACCAATTCAACACCGTGATGATTAGCCGCAATGAATAGAACTAATCGAACGATGTTGTACTTATCCACGAATAGTTCATTAGAATCAGTGTAATTTACATAAAGTTCATGCATTTTTGTAAGAAGACCATTAATATTTTGGTAATATACATTAACAGATTGAAGATTTAGTTGGGCAATTGACAATTGAGGGAATACCAGGGACGTTTTTAGCACTAAACCCTCTTCGTCACGTTCAATTCTTGTTTTTAATTCAATCTTCGCTGTACTATAAAGATTAAGTTGGAAAAGAGTACGATCATTCGAGACAGATTATGTTAGTTGTTCTGATTGTGCTATGATGATGGATTGTTCTGATGGATTTTGGATCTAATCAACTATTCGCAGATATATGATACAATTTTTATGGAAATCAGTTGAAGTTCCTATGTATACTCTAGAATCCTACCGAAAATATAATTAATAAACGTAGCACGAAAATGAAGAGAATAATCCTTGTATTCTTATTTTTTTATTATGGAGATGCCGTTTCAGATGCATGTTTTTTTATATCGACAATTCTATGAGACTGACCAACCATATTTCAAGAATAGGACGGAATATTACCATGGAGCGTTGGTTTTTTGGTGTCGAAGCCGTAAGTTGATTGCTGCATAAATATCGTCTAACTGTAGTTTGTACACGTCAATCCAATTGAAATTTATTGCCAAAGATAGGGCACGATCTTCAGTTTTCGCTCTCCATTCTGATATGATGATAACACTGTATCTACATAAAAATCTAAGAATGTCAAGAATGTCAATCAAGGATGCACTGTGATGACAAAACCGATGAAAATTCTAATGAAAATAAAAAGTCAGAAATTATAATATAATAACTCAAAGACTGCTTGATGTAGTTGCCATTGATGGTTTACTTCAGCAGCAAGCAGCGCATTCATATTAAATAAAAATAATAATCCTGATGGAAAAGTTTTAAAAAGCAGGCAACTATTTTTGGTGGAGCTGAGCAAGAAATTAGATTTAAAAAATATAAAAATACTAACTATAACAATATCAAACCACTTCGATTTGTCAACAACAGCATAAATACCGCAAGGACCGAAAATCGAAATATTTTTGCAAGTTTTGTGGTACTTACTTTAGTTTGGGGCTACAATTCCATGTCAAAATGATTGCGCAGAGAATATTGTTTAAGATATTTGTTAAAATTCTATTTTTTTGTATTTATTGAACATTTTACTTAACATTTAGGTAAAACACAATGTTAGGCATTATTCACTGCGTGAATAATAGCGTGAATAATCACTACGTTCATTACAATTATAATCACTCGAGTGAATAATGATTAATCATGAGTAACTAACATTCCGGATTAATAATTATTTGAAATTGCTAGTGATGAAGAGATAATGTGTACTCCATCGGAAAAAACGGAAGCTGCAAAAATTTCTTTCTTAAATCTGTTGCCTGAGAAATCCCGAAATGTTTACGTATCTATTAATTTATTCGCAGAGTCTGTTTTACTAGTATATATTACGGAGTTAGCTGCAAAACATAAGCCGGGAGCACACTTAGGCCCGGTTTATTAACCTTTGGTTAAATTAACCTTTCAGATATTTGCCATAATTATTGGTCAAAGAGCCAATCATGGCAAGTGAAATTACAGTAACTATGGAAAATATCCATTAGTTAAATATACCCGAATAAATGAATAAACTGGGTCTTAATATAAATCAAGAAGTCAATATAGAAAATTATGCAGAGCTGCAGTCACTTCTAAAACGGAGGAGTGAAGGATTTTATCCGATGAAATTAACAATTTTTTTATTGAAGCACGTGATATAAAATATCTTGCAGTGTTAATATTAATGAAATATTATTCTGTTTTTTAAGATTACAATGATAATGACAATAATGGGTGCATGCCAAGCAAATGAATCGTGTCACAAAATAGAAGACATAAAAGACATTAAATCCGCCTTTTTGGTAAACTTGTCCAACACTAAAACAAAAATCGACTTGTAAAAATGTATTATATATGCACGATTTCTTCCCATGCATATTTTTTCTTGATTTACCAAAAATAAATTCTTCATTCTTTTTGATGAAAACAAAATCGGTTAAATAATAATTAAATAGAGAATTAAATAAAATCAGGTTAATTTTGTCACCCTTCACTCATTATATGCTCATATAATAATATACTATAATTTACAACTTTTTGTATAACAGCACGTTAAATGTGAGGATGAAATTTGCCAAAAACCATTTAAAATCGAATATCCCCAGGTACCAATAATACCTATTAAAGTCTGTAATTTTATATTTTTGAAAATTGATTTTATTTTCTTATTGGTTTATAACAAGCTGTCTTAGAAAGAAAAAAAACTGTAAGACCGTTTTTCAAATTGAGTAAAAAAACACTTTAAATATAAACAAAAGCCCATTATTATTCAAGTTCTTTTTGTTGCCTAACGTCCATTGCATCCATTGTACCGTTCTGAATACAACAATAACCGGAGCCGTCGCATTTGCCGAGGGGTTCCCCAAAGTTCATTGTCCGTTGTGTGTCGGAGTACACGTCATCACTAATAATGCAGTATAAGTAATTGCATACACCAGCGTCAACGGACATTAAACATTTAAATCCGATGTTGGATTGATGGTTGAGAATCGATAATACCCCCAGAGAGTACGTTTTAATTATTCCACGTTATTCGTTGCGATAATTAATGCTTGAACCTCATTATCCAGACCTTCGTATTGATCATCAATCAGACTAACCAAATACCGCTACAATATTTGTTTCGATGTGGAAGTTGATGGAATTGTGTGCGCCGCTGCTGTTCATGTGAACAGAAATTACTGGAGACCTGGTCCGGGGTTAGTTAATTAATTCTAGTACAAGATTAATAATCTATGACACTGATTTAATATAGGATCCTGTCCAGAAGGGACTGCGGAGTCCTTTGTCACTGACGTGACTGTAAATGATGGGGGGGTTGGGCCAAGCAATGAGCTAAACCCTTGTATTCTGACCATTTCATGTCTTTATCCGTCTATTTAGGGTCCCCTTTGTTTTTTGTACAAGTTCATGATAAAAGATGTATACAAAATAAGTATTTTATAATGAATTCCATTTCAAATACTTGAATAATATTGAGAAATATCGACTGGCGTAATAATGTAAAACAAAACTTGTTTTAAATTGAATCTTCTGAAAGGAGTTAAAACTGAACGATAGATGAATTCCTCTTCTTTTTTGTATGAAGCAGTTGCCTCAGACTTTCAAATTAAACTCGTTGCCTTTCCCTCTGTCAGCATTAAAATTTGAGCGGGCTGTTATTAAGAGAGCCATCTCCCTTTTTTGTCTTCTTGTGTTTCTCGTTGGAAAATTTCATTTTCAGCCGGGAAGATGAACCATTTCGTACCGCGCATTCTTAATACGTTCTTTCTCATCTTTCGCAAGTTATAATTCATGATATCGTATGAAAAGTAAAGGTGTATTTTATAATCCACGTAAAACATAAGATTTTCTGGTTTGGCAACCAAGCAAACAACTCCTCTTAAATAAATCCAGTGGAAGTGGTGAGCTATTTGTACGAAGTAAACCTTTCACGAGAGCCATCGATCACTTCCGGCGTGGGATTCCGAGGTTGTATATGACACCGGAAACTCTGTATTTTTTTTACTACCCGTATATAAGAAAACGCTGGGATAACAGAGTAATTTATCTTTAAAATAAAATCACGTTTCTCGAAGGGTTGCTCCACATAAATCTTCCTGTTTATTTATGATTCTTCCACAAAATCAGTATTGTCGCATAAAAGAAATCAAATGATAACTGGTGGCTCATTCAAAAAAAAGTTCTTGTTGGAACAGTAAATTTTGGAGACCGCTTTAACGCAGTAAATCTTTAGGGATTTAATTTCTTTTCGCCAGTATCGTTATGTTAGGAACGTCTCGCTTCTAAAAGAAGTCCAATAAGGTGAACCTATCAATCAAGTGCGAACAACGAAAACGTAGAAAAGCAATTTGCCGTTGTCAGATTTCGGTGCGCCTAACGGGAAAATGCGTCATTTCGTAAACCTTATCCATTTCAATTCCGTTCATCAGCGCATTAGTAGATGGTAGTGCATATCCTCTTTTATTCGATCCTGGAAAATTGGAATCCTACTCAATCTCCGATTACCTCTCATGTTCTTTCATTTTCCATTTTAACCTTCCCATCTACTTGCTTGTCTCGAAATTGCATCAAACGTAATAGCCAAGTCGAAATTGAAATTTCTGCTATATGGTTTTATAAAAGTAATACCCGTCGAGAATGAATTTTAAAATGTTTTTGTTTTACCAAGTTTTTGAACACAACATCATTCACATTACAATAATCTAAACAGCCTGGAAACCTTGTTGTTAAATATACATCTGAAACTATTTACATGAATTGTTCGGATTCAAGATATGGAATTCTCCTTCCAACCGTCCTCGTCATAACAGATGGCGGTGAAACGTTGTTGAACGCTCCCGAATGCAAATTCCCCGTTTCAGGATCCTATTGGAGATGTAAGATAAGCCAAATAACTGGTCGACGTTACGGTTTCCGTATTATAACGGAGCTTTCTGATAACGTGATCACGTATTGAGGATCGCAGACCCATCCATTGTTTGCCACCGGTCGTGTATTATTCCGATACGACCGTGATTGCTTGCGATGAACGCTAAGATTAAAAGCTTTTAACATACAAATTGTGCCAATTTTGACTAAAACAACTTGATAAAAAAACAACCCAAATAATAAACGAAAATCAATAATTTAGATTAGTTCTAAATATAATATTTTTGTTCCATTATTATCATCGATCCACTTCTTAACAGAACAGTTCATTTATCATCGCAATTGATTTCGTATTCTATATTTCTTGGGGGATATTTTATGCATCGGATTTGGATATCGTGGGGTTCATATTTTTTAAATCTTGAACATATTGATTTATAAAGTGAGACGGATTTATAACATATACTGTATGTGACACTTTTTTGCTGATACGATTAAAAACTGATACATTATTAAACCAAAAATCAATTTTAAAAAATGTGTAAAAGTCTATGTTTAAAGTGGTAGGCTAAAGAGTTTGAAATATTACTGGATGGGCAAGATTTTCAGTGCAACAAAGGATATATTTAACAAGACATAATATAATTACCTGTAATATTTCTAGAGAAGCAACTGTGAGTTAATAAGGGCGTAATTTCTACTTGGCTAAAGCAGATAAAAGAAACTACAGCGATGATGTTGTTTTGAATGGGAACGAAACACGAGTTTTTAAAATCTTATTCCGGGAAATTCTATAAAGTTGAAGAGTCTGTGCGAAGTAAATAATGAAAATTATACCCAACCGGTTTTTTAAATGCATATTTAAGTAACACTACAAAATGTAAAATAATCTATCTAAAAAGCTATCAGACACATATACGACTAATATGAATTCATTAATGATAGTAACGAAAGAAATAACGTAGCTAATTGATCTAGTAAGTGATCTAGCTAACTAAAGTTTATACTACGGAGATCTAAGTGTGATTTTTGATACTAAACTTTCTTTTTTGTCCCATATTGAAGAGATCTGCTCGCGAACCCGGAACACTTTGGATTTTATCCTGAGGATCATAGGTCGAGTTGACGATTCAAATATATTAAAAGCGCTATTTATGAGCGCTTTGAAGTATCTCGAATTCAATGTGCTTCCATTATATGATATCCTATTTAAAGTTTCTTTTTTGTCGTAAGGATGGTCATTATCCGCCAAGATGGGAGAAATAATTAAACCTACTGCAATACCAGAAGAATGATCCAGAGAGCATCGTCCTTACAGAGGTTGTGATGCAGTAACATGGATTGTGCTTGGTTATTGTAACGAGTTAATTTAGAGCTTGCATGTGTTTATATCCTCTCAACCTCTTTGTATGACTAATGTTTAAAAAAGGTTCGATATACCATATGACCACACTTAATTTGGTACGCCATTTAATTTGGACAATAATATATATTATTATTATTAGTCATAAAAACTGCTCCTAAAACGTTAACAAAATATCGATGCGCTTAAAGGGGAGTTTTTACAAAAATCTACTAAAACCACTAACAATAAGAGTAAAACTGTATGTTTGTAATCATTTTATAAAGAATACTATAGGAAAACGAAATAACTTATTTATTTAGTACTTTGCTCAGTTCTTAATGTACTATATAATGTGTGGAAAATGTCATTATTTTTTGCAGATATTAAATTTAGTCGGGTTAGTATTGAAAAATGTACAGATTGTTTAACACCTTCTCCAATGATGTTTATGAGTTCAGCAATATTTTCAAAGATATACTTATAAGTCCTTCCAAGCTAACTCAATGTCACATAAACGTATTGTATAACTGTCAATCAGCATGGACAAGAGGTAAGGACAGCGTTCTTTTCAAACGTTCATTATACTATGAAAAAATGTTAAGATAGATATATTTTTTGCAACTTAAGCCTTACAAAGATATTAGGCAACTGTAAGTCCTTGATGAAGTATTGCTGGTGTTGTTCCAAGGTTTTTGTGCCTTTATGTCAATAGGTGAAGGAGGTATGTTGTGTCACTAAATATGTTAATCTCTGACTCATCGGTGGAAAGGCGACAAAGTTAACCCTAACCTGGCATAATATAAAAGAAATTCTATTTCATGAGCGTGTAATAAATAATAGCCAAAGTTTAAAATTTTAAATTTGTGATAGTTTAAAGTAGTAAGTTGACTTGTAAGTTGATTGAGGACTTGTTTTGGGAATAGCACTTCAAAACTGCAATAAAAACCGTACAGAATATTTTATCCCTTCAAATAATGAAAATTTTTTCTGAAACTTGTTTCTATAAAATTGATAGTTTGTGAGTTATAAGGTCGTCTCCTGTTAAATGCCTCATACGTTTGTTCATACGTTCGACCTGAACTGACTGTTTCACTTTTTGTTACCAAACGCTGATATGAAGCAGAACTTTTTGCATTGCAAATGGGTTTATCATATTTATCTCGAATTGTGACTACTAGATCCTCTGTATATCCTTAAATCCTGACACCATTATTTGTTAAGGTGTTCAACAAGTCATTAAACTACTACGATCGATAACGTAGACAAGTTTCAGAATAGACTAATAGAGTTTTAGACTAATTTCAGATTGATATAATCTTAATTTCAAAACCTCGCCCTCAAGCAGCTTCGTCTTAATTATTCAGAAGCCCTACAAGTTTCCATGTTATATATTTTTTATGGCAATGTAAATTATTATTTGACCTACACAATAAAATAAAGATGAACAGAACCTCACACACTTAGGAGTATGAGATATTTTATTACTGTGATGTTGGGAATTGATGGAAGTTTCAATTTGTTATTACTTATGGTAAAGTCCAGATTTAAACTTTGTTTTTTAAATTACACTTCTTTTTATATGAAATACACCACCCATTAGACTAAAATTTTGAAACTTCGGCAAAATAATATTTTATTATCAACTAAGAAACAATGAAACTTTAGTTGAAAAATACAAATCAATACATAACATTTTTCAAGAAAAAGGTTAGTAGTGCGTTATCTCTTCTACTCATGCTCTCTATTTAGTGACCCATATCCTCCCGGGATATCTCGTTCTATGCAACTTCTCGATGGTATCGAAGATCATACAGATTCTCAGGAAACCCGAGTACTTGCCTTAGTCGTCAATCGATCGTATCCCAATCTGAACCAGGAACCTTCTTTTAACCACAGTAGTATCCGGTCTTCTATTATTCTGTTGAATAGTGGCTTTATGCAAAGTCGCGAAAGATACTAACACCGGTTTCAGAACGTTATAGATGTAACGACAAGCGTTTAATGTGCTTAGAATACACATATGGGATAACATTTGTCCAGCACATATCGTCTCCCAAACCATAGCTCTTCTACACCCTTCTACGAGAATCATTTACCCATAAACAAAATCTTGATTCATCATTGAAGTCGATGTCATTCCATTGATAAATCCGCTTTTGCCGTTCTTGACACCATGTAAGTCTGGCTTCTTTATGGGAAGGTGTTAATGTATGCTGAAGGTAATTGTGTATGAACGAAAAACCAAAGAGATAAATTCTTCTGTAAACTACTTGTTATCGATAAGTGACGGTTCAAAGCTTCAGTCCAATCCCAAGTAATTGACTTTGTCGTTTAAAAACGATCTCTGGTAGTCATTCGACCAAGGAGTCTTGTTCATGTGCATTGTTGCTTTGAGCGGGTCTTCCAATTGGACGGCGCCTCTGAATGCCTTCTTTGGGTATGAAGATCTTAACACGAAGATCTAAACAGAGAGAATTACGAGTTCTTGATAATGGCTAAAAAGAAATATGGTAGAAGAGAAGTTTGGTTACGAGTTGGAAATCTTTTTGCTAGAGTTAACAAAACTACAATTTATATTGGATCTATGATGGATATTATTGATGTTGATGTGAACTTGAGAAGTATGATTACATTTAAAATGTAAAATAGGACTGAACTTTTATTAATTTTCTTTTGCTTATATTGTTTTGATTTATTGTCTTGTTTTTTTCTGATATATTTATATTTACTTCTGTCTTGGTTTTCACGACGGATTTAACACGTTGACTGCCAAACTACAACATAATTCACGTTACAACAATATATTTTACTGTTTCTACAAAATCTTAGCGGTCGACGTGTTAATATACACAGAGTGGTTCGTTACTAATGGGACACAGAGCAACAGTGAATTCCTTACATCAAATTATTACGATTTAACACAATTTATCAATTTATCTTAATTCTTAATTAATTGTTAATAATAACAAAGATACAGGTTGTTAAATTTAATGCTTTATTTTGGTTTTTCTTAAATAATGTTTACATTTCACATAATGTAAACAAGTTTCTCAGACATCTTTACATAAATTTGGTATATCTACCAATATTCTCACAAGTTTTCCGTTTCCAAGATAATCATCGTTTAAGCGTACATTGCAAAATTTTAGTATCCTTAGTAAACATTAGTTGACGATGAAAAAGTCTTAAAATTAATGAGAGATGGTTAAAGAGATGGTTAGAGCTAATACATTAGTTTTGATTTTTTTTAAATAATTTCGCTCTTTCTTAAATTATGAATATGAAATTTGGTAAATTATCACTTTTTAAGACAATACATTTTAATATGGTACGAGTTCTGATATAGATTTGTTAACGCCAACTGATCTTACTAAGATGATATATTTTGCAGTGTGCGCTTAAACAATGATATCTCGAAAATGGAGCACTTTAGATAAGTAAAAATGTCTGAGGGACTTATTTAAATTATGTGAGTTGTAAACATTTTAATGAAGAAAAAGATATGCCTACATTAAGAGATTTTTTAAAGTTTTTTTAAGTAGGCTGCATACAAATATATATATATACAGGGTTTATCCGAATGGCTGCAACAAACTTCTAGGAGTCATTCTTTAATAAATTTTAAGGGTACTTTGAAATGCGGTGGCCATTACAACAAAAATCGACAGATTCTTCTTTCACTTTCTGATGCTGATGAAATAATAACTATTCTTGTTCAGTACGAAGTGACTAATTGTCCTATATAGATCTTTTAAATTTTTATAATAAGAATGTTAACTATTCTGTAGATGTGTTTGAGTTTACTACGGTGACTGAGGACGAGGTAGGTGATGTCTTAAGCGCTATTTCTTCCAATACTCAGGGAGATGACCAGCTTTCTATATCTCTCTAATAAGTATATATTCTGCCGTGATTATATATTTCATCAGACACATTTTTAATTTTTGTGTAACTGAACATGTTTTTCATCTTCCTGGAAAGAGTCGATCATTTTACCTATCGCTAAAGTAAGTAATCCCAATGTGGTGTCAGATTTAAGACGATTAGTATTTTGCCGCTCCTTTCCAAGGCATTTTAAAAAATTTTAGCGAAACAACTTCATCTGAGTGCATATACCATTTCGCCTGTATTCCAGTCTGCCTTTAAACCTCATCATGGCTGATGTGAAGCGCTTTTTGAATATTACTGACGATTTGTTGTCTGCGGTTAATTAGAGGACGATGTTCGCGCTTGTTATATTGGACTACTCTAATATCGTTGTTCGCTGCCTATGCTGTGTAGATTACAAAGTGAGATGATATATGGAAATAGATCTAGGCCCGCTCAAGTTATATCCGGTGTACCTCAGGCTTCTGTATTAGGCCCCATTTTGTATACGGCATATATGGCTTCTGCTGATGAGTAAGGACCGGATTTCTATGCGATAAAAATAAGCAACATAAGTTAAATATGTGGTAAAAACAAAAAAAAAAATGATCTTACTTGCATGGGCCAGAACGATAAAAATACAACATTGAATAGTGTGTTAAGTTTGTAATATTTTGAAGTTTATAATAAAGCGGGAGATGGGGAGGCTCATCGTTGCTAGATCTGCTGAAGTTTCACCATATCTGATGGTTTTTTCGTTGATCTGGTGAAGTGATGAAAAAACTTCAGAGAAATTTCACATTTTCGGTGATTTTACAACTGTACATTTTTTGATTGAAATTTCAAATAAGATATCAAATACCTAAACAAAAAGTATTTCATAGACTACCAACTTGTTAGCAGCATGAGGTATTATGCCTCTAAAGTTCTACTTATTAATTTGAAGTGTGCCAATTTGTTGGCAGCTAAGTTATTACAGTTCTAAACACTCTACATTACGTTTAAAACTGCCAACTTGTTAACAGCACGAGGTACTATATCTTCAAAGCCCTGCTTATCAATTTAAAATCTGCCACTTGTTGGCAGCATAACATGATTTATTAGTAGTGTCATATAGTGTTATTAGTATTGGTAGTACTGTTCCATAGTTATGAGGTATTATGTCTTCATACTCCTATTCATTAATTTGAAGTTTATCAACTTGTTGGCAGTACTGTTCCAGACACTATACATTATCTTAACGACTGCTAACTTGTGAGCTTTTACGTCTCCAAACTCTTGTTCATCACTTTGAAGTCTGCCAACTTATTTACAGTATGAAGATAGAGCAAGACTGTATATTAAGATTCAGTGTTGATATATTTCTTGTTGGTTATTGTTCTTATTTTGTTGCTAGTACTCAGCAGACTCTGATTTAATTATGGATGAATAAATGTAGAAACATGCGGTTATATGTAAATATATGTGATTATGCCTAGGTATATAAATAACTAAATTTATATGCGATAAAAATGCTCAATATGACGTTATAATAAAATATACAATCGCATAAAAATCCGGACTCTACTGATGACACTCAGATAGATATATTCATCACTTCATAAAAAAGATCGCGCAAATACATATTAACGATTACCTGAATGCTCTAATTAGCCTTTCAGACATAATTTAGTTATTAGCCGTGATAAGAGAAAGCTTTTATTGTTCATTAAAGCATAGAATATTTCAAGTGATGCAAAAGAATATGGCTGTCATATTGAAGTCTGAACTTCGTTTTACGCATTATCTTAGTTCGATCATACTGTTCTCACAAATTTCTTTATGAACACCGTTTCTTACTTAATAAATCAACAAAAATATTGCTCTGTGAAACATTGTCTTGTCTAATCTTAATTATTGTGATGTGGTTTACGGACCTTGTCTTAATGGTCGTGACAAATACCTTATCCTTATTATATATAGAAGCTACAAAATTCTTGTATTAGATTCCCTTCTGGTTTGAGATATCGCGATCGAATATCTCATATTTACGAAGATATCGGATGGCTTCGTATGGCTGCACGTTGTAGGCTGCATGCACTTGTTTTCTACCATCGTGTGCTGGATAAGGAGATACTACAATAGTGGTATGAAAGAATTCGTTTCTAAACTGACGTTCACAACGTTAATATACGTAAATAAGATTACCAAAACTGCGTCACAGGTTTGATCTGTTCTTTCGTACTAAAACTGTATCCCTCTTGAATTCAGCACCTTGCTTTGAAAGTAAAAGAGCCCTTTCTGACCTGTATAATTGACTGTTCCTTTTTTAGTGGGTGGTGGATTTCATATGAATGTAGCGTATATTACGTGTAAACTCTTTTGATAATCACTGATTAAACTAGTCTTATACTAATTATTTGATAAAATCAAATAATGGTGGAGGAGCCGGTTAATCAAATCTTATAATACAATAGCATTAACATTTTTAATCAATCATAGTATACTGATGTATAGGTCATTTTAGACCGGTTATTACGTCATGTATTGTGGTTGCAATCGGTTACCACGGTCCGTTAGTGGACTGTAAATGACGCACACACGCCAACTGTCAAACATATGCACGTACAAGCGTGAGAGGGAGTGGAAGGGCGGTTGCCCGTTGTCGTAATTCAAAGCAAAGCCCCCCGGACTGACGTCACAAAGCGTTAATACGTCGAGCTGCGTATTATAAGTTAAAAGCTCTAGTTTAAACGGCCGAACGAAACTTCGTAAACGTGACGCTGCACATTCGCAGTACGGCGGTTGATTCTATTCTGTTTACCAAACCGAACGAACTTAAGCGCGTTGCTTGTTTGAATGCGTGCTAAGTGGATTAGTTATTGTTCAATGAACAGTCAAAATTTAATTTTTAATTTTTGTAATAAATTTGTTATTTGAACACTTGAATAAATTCTTGTTATCTTGTGCAGATAAACGAAATTAGTTATTTTTTATGTTTTTTGTTAGTTTTACTTTTTTCTTCGTTTTGGGGTTGATGGAAATGGCGTTGATGTGTACCGAGGGGTGTCGGCGACGAATTAATTCCCCTTTTTTAACGTGTCAGCTCAGTTGGACATTGTGGAACAAGTCGAGTGGCGGTGCAAAAACATACACTGTAATTAATTTTGTACCCGGCAGGGTTAATAAAAGCACTCCTTTGAAACACGAGGGGTGGAAAATACCATTCCTCTCTTCTACGCGATACGGTGTTATACTTCAAAGAAAAAATTACAATTTTTAAGAGAAACTTTTCAATTAACCAAAAACAACATAAACATAAATAAAAATTAGCACCAATTTCTCACAACCTCAATTAAATTCAATGGCACTTTCTGTTTTGGGATGATGTTATGCTCTGCTTTTGGGAACATTCGTAACGATAACAAATGGTCGACATGTGTGTAGCGTTACGTAAGTTTAATGTTCCTTTTGCTTTACTCATCTAGCTGCATAGTAATTAGACGCATTCTGTACACGAAGGCACGTTTCCCGAAAGCACAGGATAAAGCTGACGATAACGAACGTGTGGCATTTCTGTGTTCTAGTTGAATGCCCAATTCAACGCCTAATATAAAGACCGACTGAAAAGGCCCCTTCATTGAAACTACTCTGTTCACATGGAAGTAGCTTAATTAACCCAACATTTGTAATTATCGCCAACATAAAAGCTTTTCTATTTTACTGCGTGCGTATGCAGGCCAAATTAATTAAAACTTTGTTGCGTGCAAACAATTCATTGATAACAATAAAATTTAGGAATAAAAATTATAAACAATATCCTTCATTGTTATTGAAATATTGTTATTAAATAATCGTACTTATTGTTAGAGCTTCTTGTAAATAAGATGAAAGAAAAGGTGGAAATGCATGATTATGAGCTTCCGGAAGGACGCGTATCGCAGGAAAGATAATTAATTAACTCTGGCTGTGCTAATTAAAGGAAGGAAAGAAGAAAATTGGGTTAGCAATTAGCGTAGAGGCGCATTTGAATCCCACTTCAATCCCGAACCGACGCAAGTCGTCAAAGTTATCCTCAGCTTGGTTATAACCGGAATTAAATTATTTCCGGAAGGCGAGGTCCTCTTTAAAATTAATGTACTTTTCTAAGTGGTCTCAAAATTTAATGGTCTAAAAGAAACCGCGACATTCTTATCGTATAAAAAAAATTTCCCCAATTTAAAAATTCTTAAACATGGTAGATCGTGAATATGAATAAAGTAACCGTATAAAAAATTAACAAAAATTAAATTTGTTCCGGAGAGGCGCGTGTCTATGCACTAAGTAAGCATTGCTTGAAAAAGCAAACCAGGACAAGTACACCAAGTACTCTGCATGTAAATGCGACTACCCAAAGAGATTTTCTCTTAGAACACGAGGCTTGGCGTGTTCCTCCTCATTATTTTAAGTAAATAGGTTGGTCTTGCAAAGGAAAACTGGGTCACCGCGAGATCCCCGCAGGTGAGTGACACAATAATCCTTGTTACTTCCAGATTTCTAGCAAGGTTTAACTTGTTCCTTCCTTCACCGTATTATAGCTTTCCTCCTCTTCTACAGAGAAAGCAAGTATTTGCTCGTTGTCGCTCGTTTATAGAACGCCACAGTAATTGGTTTTCTGTTTGGGTTTGGGAAACGGCGCCGCCAACGGCACGACGTCGCGACGCCGGTATCCAATGATTGAGACAAAGCCCGACGCGAACAGAGAACGTATGGATGATATTGGCTTTGCGGAGTTTGCAATCTCGAAAGACAATTAGTTTAACACGTTCGTGAGGTTATTACGTTCTATACTGTGTTGAATATATATTTCTCCATTGTCTTAATTAGAAACTCGTTGGCAACGCATTCATATAAATTAAAAATATGGAAACATAAATAGGTATGTTATTTTATGCATTTATTAATAAATTTGATAAATTATTTGTAAATCTAGATCTCCTCTATTCCTCTTTAAAAATTAACAAACAACGACAAAGATAATATCTAAGCTAATATAATTTCCATTCTATTAATCTATAAATTTGCTTATTAAACATATATCTTCTAATTGGGTGACTAAAACTACGTTGATGTATATGGCAAATTTATTACTTAATTATTCATATAATATGTGATATGTTATGTGGTAATATATTCACTGCAAGTCAGAGCATGTATGCAAAATAATTTTCAAGATTCTAATATCTACTGTCATTGATTACTTTTATTATAGTAGCATGTACACGTAACATCTAATCAAGATCTATATTAAAAATTGAACTTATCACTACATTTAAATGAAAGAGAATGTTGAAGATAAAATTTCTTAACCACATCTGATTACCTAATGCTTCCGAAGTTTAGCAGCTTCATGTTTCTACAGAGATGTATAAAGGAGAATGGAATGCTAAGGGCCAGTTTATCAATATCTAGTTAAGACAATTTATCTTTGAGTCAAATGTGAAACAATATATCTGTGAGTTATCTGATAGTTAACCTTGACGAATCGTTTATGCACGCATAGTTTAGGGTTATCTTATAGATAAATATGATATTTAGATACCTACCAGTTTGAAGTACTGATTAAAGTAAATTATCTATTAGATAGTGTCAGAAATTAAAAAACAAGTGTGAAAAAATGAAATATCGAAAATGAAAATATAACTTAAAAGAAAGCTGATTGTTGTGATACTAAGTTCAAGGTATTTCTTATATTTACAACAGAAAAGATTTGCTGATAGTTTTAGCAAACAAATAGAAAAATGTTACGCAATAACATGGAAACAAAAAGACAAATGCTGTCGACGTCGTGGAGTTGGACGTAGTCGTGGTCGTTCAACTCCTAAAAACTGATTTAGTACACAACATGGTTTTGATATAACATGATTTTTAAATTTCATTATGTTTCAACAAGGAAAAATTTTAAACTGATCCATCTTTTGGAAATATACGCAGTAAAAATTATTTTTTAATGTATCTTTTGTTGTATTTTTATGAAATGTTGTTTATATGAAATGCACGGTGTCCCTATCATACATGTACCCAGTGTCCCCTCTGAGGAGCGGACCTTTTTGGCATTGAATTTTGTATCAAAAGGAGCACATTCGTTTCGTTTGTTCAACCCATCCCTAGGGCGCTGAATATTTTAGGATGGTCTGAAGAGCATCTGAAGATATTTTTCTAATGGGGGCCTCTACAATGAATAATTTCTGAAATAAAGTAGTTTCCGAACTGATTTGGCTACTCTATATGTTTGCATTAAAGTAAAGCTGGAACTAACACTAGACCTAGAAGTGGAAAGTTTTATGTTTAGCCATTTAGTTTTAGATCTCACTGTAGATCTAGAACTAGAAACATTTGGGTTTAGCGGTACATCTCTCGAGACGGCTAAACCCAAATTAGTTGTCGAATAAAGAATACCTACAAAATTGGAAGCAAAGGCTAGAAAGATCACGCTGGTAGGCTTTTGTATTGTGGGGGAATAAGTCAAAAGAAGAAAGAAATGAATGAAAAGAGACGTTACCAAACTCAGTAACATATACTTCCAAGGATCCAAGGATATTTGAACTCGAATCGAAAAGAAAATTGAGCGATATATCACGATTTTGTAATTTTAGCGAATTGTGAATGTTAAAATCCAAGTAGGAGATGCAAACATAGCACAAATCCAAGTTTAGGAAAATGGATTACTACCAAGAAACCTCGAAAAAATAAACGGTAGATGGAAACCAATGTTTCACTGGTAAAACAAAATGGGTAACTGGCCGTGCGAATGACTTAATGAGAAAGAGGAACAGGAAGAACAAGGTACTCTAACAACTATATAAGACATGTAGAATGGTAACTGGAAAATTTGACAACTGAGCTGTGTAGCCCCCAGAATCTTGATCTCCATATCCATGTAATATTAGGATAAATGGAGAGACTGTTCTTTCAGGTGTGATTGAATGCAAAGCCATACAGGAGAAGAATGCTGACATCGTTATAGATCATACATCGTGCAATAAATTACGAAAGGGTTGTCAGTAACAAAGCATAAGTTTCTTTCGTTAAGGCCTGCTTTTACCAACCTCCAGTTAAACTAACTAACGGTGGTTACTAACTCTTGATAAACTTATCTAAATCACAAAAGGAAAAATGAAACAACATTTTTCAAAATGTAATTAAAAAAATTTAATTAATAAAAAAACGATTTAATTCATCGTAAATGGTAAAATTCTTCTTCATTTTTGAAATCGCCTTAAAACATTGTTTAAAATTTATAAAGTTACGTTTATACGTCGATTAAATTATCAAAATGATGACCAGTCACTTCTAAACGTTTTTGAATTATCATTTCATTCTCATCAAACGCACATTAGCAAGCATTTCTTCAGTTATTGATGCAAGCTGCACGGATACAGTATTTCATATCGTTTGGTCTTGTTGCAACCTAGTTATAAACTTTCTCTTTGAGGTCACCCCAAAGAAAGAAACCGGGAGAAGTTAAGTCTGGTGAGCTAGTTGGCCAATCTACCGGTCCATTACGCCCAATCCATTTTTTAGGAAACATTTCGTCTAAAACCTCTTTTGCGGCTAGAGCATAATGAAATAGACATCCATTATGGTGATACCATAGCGCTCCAAGTTTTCGCTTCAGAGTAAGGTCTTCCAACAAAACCGGCAAATCGTTCAAAAAAATTCCAAAAAAAATTGTAAATCGATACTTTCGGCCATTCAAATTACAATCAATAAAAAACGCTCCAATTATTTTATTGCCAACAATGTCGCACCAGATATTAACTGAACAAGGTTTTTGATGTGCCGTGATTGATAAAAGAGGGTTCATCGGAAAATAGTACATTGAAGAAAAAATGTTCATTTAATCTTAGCTTTTCTATAGCCCAAGTACAAAATTGGGCTTTTCCTATAGGTGCGCAAAGATGCTGATTAACGAAATGCCTGAATCATTTGACCATTGGCGGTAACTTACATGAGGATTAACATCTACAGCTGCTAAAACAGATAATTGATTCTGTTCATTCGTAACCGATCTTGCACGTGTTCGTTTTTCTTTCCTCCATACAACCACATTCCAGACATATTATCACTATTCGATATAAAGTTTAAGATAAGACGCTCTTTCTCCAGGAAATTTTCGAACATAAATACGATGAAGCTCACCGAAATTTTCACGACATTCATCGTAAGCTAAAACCACATGAATCTTCTGTGGAGTAGAGAAGTGCTCCATTTTTGCTTTGATCACAATGATTCTTTCGCTTGAGTACAGTCGAGAGAACGAGCTGGTTACAAGAAAATTTTTATTCCACGTGGAAGATTTGCTCGATTTATAAACATTAAAAAAATTTTAATCAATTTTCTAAGACGATTTTTAAAAGTTAAGAAGAATTTTAATATTAATGAACGATTAATTAAATCCTTATTTCTTAATTAATTATTTCAAATTACATTTTGAAACGTATTATTTTGATTTCTTTTTGTTGATATGATGAGAGTGTAAGAAAAAAATTTAAACGACATGTAATTAAAAAAATCAATAAAAATATATATGCCATTTGAAAAATTAAAAATGACGTCAGAAGGGGTTTTAGGCAACCCTGAAAAATTCTGTTTATGTCACCAAAAAATGTTTGCTTGAAACTTTTTTCGATTCGAGTTTTTGTTTTTAAGATATAAGCATGTCATTTTAAATGAAACAGCTAGTAAATCTTGTTGAAAGGACATTTGGAGTTTGGTAGAGAACATCAATATATTATCTTCTGAAATTTGTTGTAATCTGCCTCAACAAATTGCTAGAGCGACAGCTACCCTGCGCAACATTGCTTCACATAGAGATGAAATACCTAACCAATATGAAAATGACGATGCTGAGAACATTGAAATTAAGGAACTTTTTATAGTTTACTAATTTATCATCTACTTTTTGTGAAAGTATTTTTATATCTATTTTTTTCAAGTTTTAAATGGACCAGAAAAGGATATCAAAAAAGGTTGCTTATTAATAATAAAATAATAAAATCCAGATAAACATGCTATTTAGTACAAGTTGAAGGATTTGTGCTTACTTGCAAGTCCTTCAACGAACAAACACGGAAAGTGAACACTTTCCTTATGTATTAGTTGCAACAAGTTTTTTAGTTTCCCTATCTAATTTGACATTTTGCATTTAGATATGTACCAATTCTTGCATGGAATCAGCCCCAGAGGAATTTTTTTTGCTATTGTTTCATTCATATCTTGCCTTTGTCGTTTACTACCTCTGAGTGCAGTTGGTCTAGAGATGGAGTATAGTGATGGTGTCCATGTACATCTTCTTTTTCTTCTGTAATGTACATTTTTACGTGCCCAGACATATCAAAATAATTCATCAAAATAAGTTTCAGTTACCTTCAACAATTTGTTTCCAAGTTTTCCTTTAGAGTCCATGGTGAAGATAGCTCTTCCATAACACATTCTACGAAATATTGAAATTGTGAAAGGTTGACACAAAATATTGCATAGCAGTTTAAAAAATTACCTAAGCTATGTGGAGCATTTTGATTGAGAATGATATTTTGCTCTTCACTTGGGAGTACTACTTACAAAATTCCAGAACTAAATTGCTATTGAATTCCACCAGCAAGGCCCAAATAAACTAAAACAATACCATTTTAAAGTACGACGGAATAGGAATAAATAATGTAGTTACCTATATCACTGTCGTTAACAGGTATATCCTTCAATATGCGTTAACACATTTAATAATTTTTCTTCATATTCTGTATAACTGATATTTTTAGCGTTATCGCCACCAATTCTATAAAGTTCTGATCGATTATAAGATTATTCTTTTTTAATGCTTTTGACTTTTAGGTTTTTTTTGAGTCCTTCATACTTAATTTTGACGGTCTTGATTGTTCTATTGGATACATTTGTGGTATTCTATTCCACAGTCTAACTTCTTCCAAGTGTTCTCTTTTTCTTTCCAGGTAAGAGCATCAGTTTTCATGTTTCACAATGAGGTCTACAAGGCTTAATATTTCTAATGTTATAAAATTTGAGGATCTCTCTTGTTTACTCTTACTTGTTTTTTTATCTTCTTCATTTTGCCAAACAACACATTAGTTGCTTAATAGTGTACTGGTAGATGAATATACGTGATCTAGATATCGTATTATCAGATAACGATCACATAATCACAGTAAGTACATTGTATTACAGAACTTCTTCATAACATACATTTTAACAAGTACTTAGAAACAGCCTCTAATATCAAGGAATGATCACAGGTCCTCTGGCAAGTTATCACCTTGAAATAATAACCAATCCACTATTGTAATCGTATGGCTCATTTAAATATTTCAAATATTATATTGAATACAGCATTACTTTTATTAATATTGTCAACACAAATTACCCAATTTTGCTAATTTTGACTATGTCTGTGAAAAAAGGTACAACCTATAATCATCCGAATCATTAAACATTGTTTTAATTCTTTAAGGACCAACACCGAATAAACATATCAAACTAAAGGATGCCTCATATATCAAAGCTGTATCTACACACATTACGATTACGTTGGTATGGTGTTATAGGTACACAATTTCAAAAGCTGTTTGCATTACAAACGAGATTATTTTCGTCATATGTCAACAGCATTGTTCATAATTTCGGCGGCGTAAATTCAGGATGTAACATCATGCTCCACACCTCGTTGTGACTATTATAGAATGAGAATCGTACAAACGCATCGTTGTTCGTGTCAGTCCCTGAGGTACGAGTATCAAATCGTTTCGATTCTGAAAGCATTAATATAGTGATGGCATAAACCAAATTTTTTCATAAAATGAGTAACATGGTCATCATTGAATGATTATCAAGACGATGACGTAGATGTTAATTTCAAGTACCTTCGATAATTAAATTTATAAATTCTTTCGATTATTGTTCCTTATTTTCATTAATGTAATGAAAATATACTGGCTATCGATGGACAATCTATGGATACTGTAATTTCACATAATTTAATCCACTAAATATCTAGAAAAAATCTTCAACATTATAAATCGCCGAACCTCTTAAAGGATCATTTTCAGCAAGCACTACGTAAATATTACTCTTAATACACCGATCAATTATTTGTTGCAAGTTAACTTAACATCTTACTGACACATAACGTTTACAATAAGCATCAATCAAATGTTTGACATTGATATTGGGGTCACCAAGAGTAGAGAACCATGAAGTAAAGCATTTAAATTGAATGTTCGCTATTATATCGATCCACGTACATATTTCGATTACAAATTGTCTATCCTCAGAAAAATAGCTTACACTGAAAATTACAGCAGTACAGATGGAATATTTATAATCACCCGAAGCAGAAAACATCTGTTAAGTGGTGGCCACTGTAATTTAATTACACAACTGGGAAATCTCAATTAGTGCTCTAGTATAATATAGTAGTAAAAGTTATATCTGCTTTTGTTTCACAAATAAACATTTTTAACTTAACTTTTAACATCAATATACATATCAAAAATATCTTCCAAATTTAATACAGAAATATGGCAAGAAAAAGAAAAAAAATGTTTGATGATGAATGGTTTTATGTTGTCTCTGTACGTGTTTCTAACCGGTTTCCTTATCATATGTATGCAAGAATCATTGTTTGAATATTTTCGAAATAAAATCGCAATGTTTGCGAGAAATTCCTTTGTCTCCAGTTGTTAAAAAGATCTCTACTTTAACGGATCCTTTATATTAGAAATTCTGAACACGACATAAATTTAATATTGTATTCGGATATTCGTCTTCAAATTCTGTAATAGTTTCAAATTGAAAGATATTAGGAAAAGCTCCGAGACGCTATAATATTTAGTGAATATTTTTAAATTAGCAGATAACTCAATAATGCTTAATATTTGCAAAATTTGTACAGTTTTTCTAATCCTTTTTAAAAATACTTCATAAAATGCAGATTTATACAATTAGCAGTAAACAAGTAGCGTAAATACCTATACACAAACTTTAACAATCCATGAAAATATAGAGGGAAAATGAAAACCTACTAATCATGTCAATAGTAACACAAAACAACAAAATTTATGCTTTCTCTGTTTTTATTTATGACTTTTTTCGTTTAGCCCTGTTTGGGAATCAAAACATTATTTTTTGTGTACCTGTATTTTCCATTACTTCAATTTTTTTTGCTTTCGTTTATATTTACGTAGTCCGAATTTTTGTCCCTTTTAAATAGTAGTATTTCGTCGGCGTCGTTTTAAAAATGAATACCAACCCGATGGAAGCATCCCGGATATTTTATCGTAACTTTGCGACTTTGATGTAGATATACGTGCGCCTTCGGCGTGATAAACGGCCGAACTTTTTTAATCTACCATCAGATCGTGAGCTTTGATATATTTTCGCGTGAATAATCCTCTTCCATGAATTTAATAAACGAGTATATACTTTACCTTGGTGCAATAATATTTTTTAATATATTTTGTAAACATAGTCAAACAACATTGTTGGTAAACAAGAAATAAAAACATCTAATATTATCTAAACTCATAAAATAGTTCGTTATATGTAGTAACAATAACAATTTGATCTAATACAGATACAATTAACGGAATATCCAGGATCTGGCATTTAGCATCCTCCACTGAGATTAACTTTTTGCCAACACCACTCTTATATAACAATTAACTGTAGCCCGGAAAATACAGTCATAATATACAAGAGTGGGTCACCACAGTTAGATAATAAAAATTTATCACTGTATGCTTGGTTCTCACTGAAACGATTAAATCAAAAATTCACGAATTTATCTCTTAATTTAATTTATTCCAGCGGTATATAATAGCTTCAATAACACAACTTAAAACAACTTGATGCCAAAGTTATTACGATGAAACAAAATTTGCGTACATTATAGTAAAAGTTAACTTCTTCTTTTATTTATAAACAACCTTCTCTTGTGATACTGAAGTCCAGCATCTTTCCATCGCTTTAAATATCTTTCTATCGATCATTTTGTGTACTACTTACCATTTCTTTTGTATTTTGCCAGTATGATGGTTCTTACACATGTCTCCAAGATCTTCTTTGATACTAGACTTGAATCCAAGAAGTATTATTGGAAGCTCTTCATACCACCTGTTGCGATCACATTTGGCTGTAATAGATGTTTTGAAATTTATGAAACCTCTCTAAAGTACCATTACTCTGTGGGTGAAAAGAGGATCTGTTTTGATGCTAATAATTTATTAAATTCAGAAGAAAATTGAGACATATTATCTGCCTTTATCGTGTGGGATAATATGTAGTTTGCCAAATCTTAAGCAGTAGCGATGTAAAAGAGTATTAGAAATTTTGTTTGTTTATATATTTTTTGCAGAAAAAGCTTCCGGTTAACGTCTAAAGCGTTCTATGACTGTCAGAATGTAGAAGTAACTTGATGAATATGGTAGAAGGACAATAAGATCTATGTGAATGTGTTCAAAGCTCTCTTTTGGAATAGTAAATTTTTGAAACGGTGATCTTGTGTGCTTAAAAATTTTTCCTTTTTGACAACTAGGAGAATGTTGTCCTTGTTCAGTCGTGGCCAAAAATAGTGAATTTTGAGTGAATGTTGAGTTGCACGGATTCCTGGATGAGAATTGATATGAACTTTATGAAAGATGGCTTGACGTATGTAAATTCTAGGAGTAGAAGAAGAAGTGTCACATCAAATTTTCAATTTAGGAAATCAAGTTTCTGCTTGTGAAAGTTTAATTTTCTTGATTCCTAAAGATTGATTTTGTAAAAGGTTTCTTAATTGTAAATCGTCTTCTTGTGCAGTTTGTTTTAATATATGGTTTTAATATCAGGATAGATGGACACAATTATATTCTAAATTCCTATATGAGCCTGATATCTGACATAAACTGACTAATGTAAAGTAAGTAACGAATTTGACGAGGTGATTTGTCTGTGTTAGAATATATAGAATCTAAACTGTGAATAAGTGTACGTGTAAAAGCTTTTTAAAAAAATTATTGCTGAATAAATTCATAATAGTTCTCTGTCAAATGTAGAATAATTTAACTGATTGTGAGATGAAGAAAGTCTTTTAGAAAAAATGCAGTATAATATTGTATGGTTTGGGAAAGAACCACTCCAATGGCTGCAGGTGAAGTATCGGTGATTAATGATATTTTTGAAGAAGGTGTAGGATGAGCTAATAGCTGATTGTCCTAAATGTAATTTTACAGATAGAAATAAGTTTTTGACCACTTTTGTGTAAAGAATTTGAAATAGTGTACAAACAACCAAGAGTTTCAGAAAATTGGGTACAAAACGATGATAAAAATTTATCATATCTAAAAATCTTTGCAAATCTTTACGAGTTTTTGGTATTAGGATATCGTTGACTGCTTTTACTTTATTTGCTAAAAGACGAATACGTTCTGGTGAAATGTTGTGACTGAAAATTAATTGATTGTACACCAAAAATACATTTCCCGGATTTGATATTTATACCAAAATTCTTTAACCTTTCAAAAAGTTGTACACGAATATATGCATAGTCATCTAAGTACACGAATATAAAATCAAAATCTCTAGTAACTTCATTAATGAAGCGTTAGAGAGTTTGTGCCGCGTTTCTGAAGCCAAATAACTAGTAAGCTCGAAGATTCCAAATGGAATTGTATAAATAGCGGTCTTAAAAATTCCTTGTTCTGCAACAGGAATTTGATGGTAAGTCGAACTCAACTTTTGAAACAATTTTACACCCGAAAATATTTAACCGCAAGGACGCCAATCTTCACCTGCTTTTTTAGGAATCATATGTAATGGCGAGGTTACAGATGAAGATAAAGGACGACAAATTACTTTCTACTTTCTTGACAATTGCGAATATTATAGCATCTAAACGTCTTGGTCTACAAAATGGCAAATGAGAAGAAATTATGTTTGGATACTTTTTTAAAAGAAATGAATATTTGGTTTCAATGGAAAATATGTTAGGAGATGGCATACTTAATCTTTTAATTAAATAATCAGAAGAAGCTAATTTAGTTACAGTTTTGCAAATTTGTCAATATGTATTGAAGAACCATTTGCAGGTGAAAGAGAAGATTCCGCATCTTTTTGTTGAATAGGAAAAAAATTGCGAGGTATAACTGAAATGTCAGTTCCAGTCTCTATTAAAAAATGTAAACAATTTTGGTTATCAAAAACAAAAAGATATGAACTTATTTGATTAATTGATTTCTTTTTATGATTATCTCCTAAATGATTATCCATTGAAACGTTTACTCCTTTTTTGATTCGGGTTTAGAAGGTGATTTTCATCTATTAGTGGAAGGATTGTAAAATTTACACCATGATCCTTCACATTTAAAAGCCTTATTACCAAACCGTGTGAGATATGAATATATTGATGAAGAACGATCACGTGAATGTGAACGATAACGTGAATTAGAATGTAAAATGTTATGACGAAAAGTACAACGAGAACAGCGTTGTGACATGGCAAAATAAAATCTGAAAAGGCTTTCAAAATATTCGAATTACTAGTGGTGGGTGAATTATTTGGTAAATGATTTACATTTGCAAGACCATATGTATGAGGTGTTCATAGAATCCCAAATTGTATCCGCTATGTTTAATAGGTCATTAACATAATAATGTAAGTTGTGCTTGGTAACCTACGTTTCCAGAGTTTTATCAGTAAATGCCGACTTATTACCTGTGAACCACCAGCAGTAATTAACATATTTTTAAAAAAATCAGATGGCTTTTACATCCTTGTCTCAGAACTTGATAAATATCGTCTAATCGGCTTTCTTCACTTGTTCAATTAATGTTGAACAAATGCCTCAAAATTGGTAAATAACTAAATTATATTTTGATTTATCACTAACTATTCTAGAAATGATGAATTTTGCTTCGATCTGAGCTAACCAAATTTCTGGTTTATTACCCAGAAAGGTGGTAATTTCACGTGTGAAATATTTTCTATTGAATTATCGCCAATAGATTGCTCGTGTTGCTGCATTTTAAATAAATTAAATAAACTCTGACTAGAAGAGACGAAATGAAAGAAACGAATAACGTGACTACTCACCAACAGCTTTTACACAAAAATGAATAGAAAGGTGAAATCTTGGACAATTTCTTCAAATAAATTCAGGAAATACAGCTGTTTACTCAGAAGTTCTATCTTGTTTTGGACACCACCAATTTCTCGGAGAATATTGCTTGTGGGCTAATGATGATATATGTAAGTTCTTGAAAATTTTAATTGTGGAAGTTTTTTCATTTTTGTTGTCTTGGAAATTCGTTCCAGGTAATCTAAGTAATGTGTTGCTTTTTATTTCTAATTCTTGCACATATCAGAACAAGAAAGAATTTATAATAACATAAAGTAAAACTTTGCCATACATTAGACGTCTACTAGACTTGAAACTAGAAATATTTGGGTTTAACCATGCTTCAAATGTCTTCAAAATTTAGGTCTAGGCCATCTAGTGTTTATTTCATGGTTGGTATTATCTTCACTTTTAGCTGTTATTCGGTTTCAGGTTATTGTATACTTGTATCGAACTAAAATTAGAACTAATACTAGCTAACCGAAACTTAGCTGTGCGTGTTTACACACCACTAAACCTAAGCTTTTTGGTTCTAAGTCTAGTGTTAGTTCTTGGTTTAATTACTATTGCCACTATTTTTAATTGTTTTAGTTACAAAATTATTTTAATCAACATATAAAATTACCTTAAATTAAGTGGCGTAAACATATCCGACGCATTATTTATGCACAGTTAAGTTTGAAAATTCAGTAATATTTTTTTCCTCTTTGTAACTGGACCCGGGGACATACTATATATACGTGATTTCCTCTATCCATAAAGTTTCTAATAACTTTATATTAATAATATAAAGAATAATTATTTAGGAATTTTGATCATTCCTGATAAATCCATGATATTTAACCGTGCTGTGCCATTACCTAAAATATCACTTTTTCAAGATGATATATATCGGAGGTGCCATTACTTCTTTCTTTAACTCGCACTTTCACTTCTGCTGTGAACCAGGATTTTAAGTTGTTTAAGTCCCTATTTACCATTCTTATTCCCAATTCCCTCACCGAATTATCTATGTGTTATTTTATGTTTTTCGATCTGTTATTGGTTTTAACGTTTTCATTGATTTAGCTTCCATTTTCTCCAAATCTTTTAAATCTAAATCTGCTTAATCATGAAACGTTTACTACAGTTATTGTTTCCAAATGGAAAGGAGTTTCCTTCCAAGTGTTTAGGGTAAACGTGGATGAAGGGTAAATATATTGCTTCAAGGCTCCCATATGTATGGACTACATATTTGAAGTAGCTATTTGGTAATCCATAGCCGAAATGGGATCCAGTAAAGAGTTTCCTCGGTGCCTCTTTGCCCTGTATGTACGCCTTTTCTAGCTCTGCTTTTAATAGGGCATGCCCTCATTTGTACGTTTTTTGTCCAAATGAAGGGCCTGTTTCCAATTTGTACGGATTAATGCTGAACCCATTGCATCTACACCAAATGCTAGTATGCAGTAAAACTTTCTGCATTATGTTAGTATGTTAGTATGATTGTGTCATATTTGCATGTGATTGTGTTATGTATATTATTATTTGACATACACAATAGAATAAAGACGAGGCGTCCAGTCTATACATAACAAGCATCCTTTAAGCGAAACCTCACTCAATTTATAGGAGTACAGGATCCAATAAAAAACGTCCTCGCCGCCTTTTGTTCAATTTGGCCACCTTTTCATTGTCTTTGTGATCTAGAACACACCGTAAAGTAATTTCAAGATTATCTTGTGATCCTATGTTACAAAGGGTTAACTTTATTATTAAAACCAACTTTTGTATTTTAGTCTCTTTTCTCTCTGTATTTTCATTCCCAATCCAAATCTTAGCATGAGTCGTGAAAAGAACTAGACTTTATGTTCCATTCTTCCAAATACTCTTTTAAAACATTCTAATGACACTGGTTCTTGTGTACACAATATTTAAATCTCATATCGAATTAGTTTGCATTTATCCTCATACACACCACAAAAAGTAGTAAGGATAATACAAGATCATACAGCATTATTCACAAAAACATTCTATATTCTATAGAATTTGCACTAATCATATGGTGTATAAATGGAAAGGGAATAGGGTTATCATGATTTATCGTAAATTGTCGAGAATATCCTGGGAGAATTGCCAGACCCCTTTAAATTATTTAGCAGTTTGGGAGCGGTTATTTCCTTTCTTATGTATCTTCATAGACAGCGTACCGAATAGAGTTTCCGAAAACGATTTGAACACAAGATTTCTTTCGAAAATTATAACAATTTAAGAATAAGTATATTTAATAAATATTTTATGGAATCTGCTCTAGTCACCGCGTTTAATTATAAAGAGAATAGGGTTAAATCATTATTTATCGTAAGTTTTAGAGGGTGCCTCAGGAGACAATGGCGAGACCTCTTTAAGTTATTTAGGAGTTTGGATGCCGAGGCCCCATTATTCCCTTTCTACAGCGTCTAGCGAATTTATTTTCGACAAAGCAACCCCCGCCGAGTACGTCGAGGCCTTACGAGTTTAACTACTCTAAACTTTGATACGTGTTATCTGTTTACTGCGTTGTGTTGCCTTAAGGCTGCAACGTTATTCACTTATCGTTTAGTTAAAGACTATTACAATTTTAAAGTTAAGAACTGCTTTTAACAAAAAGTATGGTTTTAAATTACGGTATTTTCTTGGAAAACAAACGATCCTCATTAGAAGGCAAATCCCCATGTTCTTTTGAAATGTGCAAGACCCAATTTTCTGAAACTGCTCAAGTCTTCTTATATTATCATCCGGGCGATGTAAAACCAAACGGCGCGTAACTAACCAGCACTAACCGGACGCAAACCTGCTTCACTCCGAGGTTTTAGGATTTCAGATATTAACCTGAAATCGTACGCGTTCGTACATTATCCAACACGTGAGCAGGAAAGGGCGTCTCGTACAATTTGCTAAGCGTAATGTAATAGGGTGAGATCCGGGCAAGCCCTTCGCAATAATTACCCACTATTACCGTGGCAATTAGGACCTCGAAATTTTCCCGTTTTCTCGACACCATTAAGCGGGACCCCCTTTTTTGGTCGAGATAATCAGCTCTACCTTTTGTTCGCAACTAAAAAGAATCTTCCTTTCGTTGTATTGTTGGGGTCTTTCCTATTTCAACACGACTGAGTAAATTAACCAAAAAGCATTAGACTTTTTTCTGTTCCCTTAAATAACAGTACTTAAAATCTATTGTAAAATCGTTAGAATTTAATTTAAACGGTCGTTAGGGACGATAATAATTTGAATGTTATCCCATTTAGTTGGACGTAGGTTATGTGACATATATCGGCCGTAAATATCATAGTGGTCAGTTGGGGCGGTGGGGACCATCTGTTCTCGGTTTTTGACCACAGACAGCTGTTTAGTTGGCGAATTTCCACGTCCAGCGAATGTGAAACATCCGAAACTTGCTCGGAATTTCGTTTTTATCAAGTTAAAGTTTAATTGGATTTTATCTTTTACAATCAATGTTTCACTCAAAGTAACAACTGTCTGATTTCTTTTTTAAAACCATTTTGCCTCTACTTAAAATAATTTTCATGTTTCAAGAAAGATTATGCAACAAACAACTTGAGGTTTAATTATAAAGTTGTTCGTTTTAATTGATTTACCTTATAAAGCAGAGCAGTAATTAAGTTACAAGATGAAATTCACTGCAGAAAGTTACTCTTCTTGTTTGTTTAATGAATTTCCTCTCCAACAGATGCTTAAAGCTGTTTATAAATCGTAATAGGTGATTTTTCTTAAATTTTATAAATAATCCAGAATGTTAATTCATTAAAATAAATGCTATTTAAAATTTAAACTGAATTCATTGATTAATTAAAATAGTTCCACTCAAATACCAAGTATTATGAAATACAGAGACCTAGAGGATTACTCCAATTCCACTCAATGGCCAAAGGTTTGCCGAACAACTCCTTATTATAATTAAATTAGTATTAAGCAAGGTATTAATATGAATATATGACACACGGAAAATACATAACACTTTAAAAATTCTCATCAATTTTAGTGCAATATAAAATTAAGAATCAGACAATGTTGATGTTAATTCAATATTCTATTTACAAGTCCCTCAGTCAGAGTCACGTCAGAGTCTATAAATGTTTGATTTGACAATTTGATTTGAAATTGATTTAACAATCAACAAAACGAAATGCATCTGATCATGAATGTGTTTATTGTCTCTGTTTGGGAACATAGCAACTGGATCTGTTCATTCAAATAACATGTACCAATTGTACACTATGAAAACACATTAAAGCGATCCTAATTTAAGTTGAAAATAATTCAATAAACAATGCTAATTCATCACTTCATGTTTATCATTTCTTGTTGTATAAATGATGTATTTTTTAACAGCTGTTTCTATTGGCCCATTGATGATTAGAATCACCATCCCATACAGGCCAAAAGCAAAGGCTAAAACTTTTTTCACACTGTTTTGGTGTATAATCTATTATTAGCTTCTAATGTAAAAGGGATGTATATTTGTTATTGTATCAGTGTATCGTATCACCGTTGCGTATCAGTTTGTACGGAAAGCTTTGCATAGTTCCGGATCAAAATCAAAGGATACAAAGATACGCAACGTGTCCGATCCCCTATTTGAGGGGTTTTCATCGTCACATCAAAGTACTAATACGATGCGGAGTTGAATCGTATATGGCCGACTTTCATTGCACGTTAAATCCCCTTTCGTACGTTGTGTTGGTACGTGCATATTTTTCTCTCGCCATAGAATCCTCGAAGAGGAACAATTCGTGTTGATATCACAAATTTAGCGCCTCGCCCGCAAAGCGACCTCGGCGAGGTGCCCGCAAATGTTTTCTTAATATTGTGTTGAATATTTCACATTTTTATCAAGGTATATATGATACGATTTCACATCAAATAGCCGAAGTCTAGAATTCCTGAGGTGTATAATTCGTGTCAATGTAACAAATCTAGCACATCGCTCGCAAAGCGATCTTGGCAAAGTAAATGTAAAAAATGGTTGCTAAATATGTGACATCAACTTACTTCACATTTTGCATTTTCAGTGCAAGGAACCATTTCACCTCAAATCACCGAATCCGTTGTGGGCGAATTGTGGGCGAGGCGCTAATATGCTCCAAGGTGCACCAATTTATCGATACGAAGTTGACTGTGTTGGGAAATTCAATTCTATTGATTTAGTGTCAGTCATGTTTGATTCAGTTGGGTTGGGTTGAGTTACGTTAAATACTTCACATTTTCACCAAGATGTATAAGAAACGATTTCACCTTAAATCGCCGAGATTGCTTGCAGGCAAGGCGGCGATTTTATTAATAATAAATTGTTTTATTGTTTTCAAACTCTAATAATAATAAGTAAAAAAAAATACATGAAAACAAAATATTTCTAATTAACAAGATTTCACAATTGGCATGTTTAAATCAAACATGTCCCTTACAAGTACAAAACAAAGTGAAAAAGATGAAAATGATGCAAATACAAAGCCTCGCAAACGTGAAGGTCATTACCGCCCATGTAAATAATTTAGCATGCATCTTTTAAAAGAAATTAATACGTTTTATTAGCGATCTGAAAGGAAAATGAGTCTTGGAAAAAACATGTATGAAACAGGTGGATATAATCTCCTTTTAAATCTAATGTTAGCAGTGTGTACTTACCTAACAAGAACTTATTTTGTTGTAAAGGTGTTTGTAGATACTTAGTATCGATACGAAATTGGCTATGTTAGGATATTCCCTTGTTACAGTGTTAGGCATGTTGGGTTCAGTCGGGTTGAGTTGTGTTATGTTGAACACTTCACATTTTTACCAAGATACATAAGGTACGATTTCACCTTCACCAATTCACCAATCAATAATTCAACCGATAACGTTTGCGGGCGATGTATAAGGTATCGATACGAAGTTGGCAGTGTTAAGAGATTCAATTCTGTTAAGTTAGTCTTTCGCACATTCTGTTGAGTTGAATTGGTTCAGGTTGTGCTGAGATACATCAATAATTACATTAATAGGTATAAAGAAGTGGGTTGTGTCAGTTTGTGTTGAATAAAAAAGTATTAAGAGCATTGTTTGCTTTGTTGTATGTATGTATATATTATATTTACTGGGACAATATATTAATACTGCAATCCATCAATTCATGATATGTAATGGTGGTATGATACATATAAAAATTGTGAGAAACCTGAAGGTGTTGATATTTGTTGTTCACGATGAAAGGAATAAATTCAATAAAATCTTAACATTAATTGCTCATCGACAAAAATGTTCGAACTTATCAATTGTCTAGTGCTAACTAGCTATTTCGGTAGGGATAAAGTTGATGACTCAATTTAATCAAACTAATATTTGGTGCTACCTATCTAGTTGGATTAGGTTGGGTCAAAGTTAATGAATCAATCCAACCCAACTGATATCTAACTCAATGAGTTAGTTATTATATGAGACAAAATCCGGAATGAAGCCAACTTGATATAATCTCTGTTTAAGAGGACCAACTAGAGAAGGATAATAAGGTAAAACCAAACAAATATGTCTCATTTTGTAATGTGGATAAATTAATTTAATGATCTGGGTGTTGCGAACTTTAGAGTAAACATTTTGGAGATCTATTAGTGAAAAACCATTGTTTATAATGAACCAATATTTATAATATTTTTGATTTCTTTAGAAAAGTTGTGATCATTCAACGGGACATTATACGTTATATACGGTTAAAGAGGGATTTGAATTCCAAGGTAAAATCCAAATTACTCATATTATTGACTAGATTGAAGAGGGCAAGGAGTTTAGCAGACCTGCCATCGTATATAATAAAGATGTCGTCAATGTACCTGGTATAGAATTTTATATCTTTATTAAAAAAGTAGTCTTTCTATGAGAATAGTTCTTTTTCAAACTCTCCAACGAAGATGTCAGCAAGGATCCCAGAAATGGGTGACCCCAAGGGTAGACCGTCATTCATTCTATAGAATTTATTGTTAAATGTGAAGAAGTTCTGTTTACAAACCAAATCAAGGAGATCAATAAAACCTTCTATTTCAAGGATGTTCAAATTAATATCATCTTGAGAAACAATTAAGTGTCTTTTAATAATGGAAAGGGTTTTGTCGATGGGGACATTTGTATATAGATTCTTTATGTCTAACAAAATCAATCTATTTTTATTGAGTTTGAAGTTGAGTTTGTATGTTTGTATTGTTTAAAGTTTAAAGTTGTTTATAAATCAAATATTCTGTCCTGCCGACGACCAATCAGCCTTTTTTCACTTCCTGAACACTGGGAAGAGCCCCAACACACACCCTGCACCGAATCCCAATTTAAAAACGCAATTTTTTTTAAGAAAACTTAAAGTTGTTTATTGAGTTTCAGTTTTTGAATCAATTCAGCAGCGTTCTTATTGTGTGTGAAAATTTGTGACGTAAATGATCATATAAAAACGTTTGTATCTATTTAAAAATTCTATTAGTGAGTGTACAATTGTTACTAATGATAGTTGTACCTAATAGTTATGCCTGAAGAAGGGAAAAGTTTTTCCCGAAACATGTCGCACTGATTTTATAAATAAAAACTTTTCATCGATCTCTAAGAGTAATTTTACTTTTTAATCTAGTATTTAATATTAACTAAGTAGATAATGGCTCAACCCAACCTAACCCAACCAGTATACATATAATGCTAATTAGCTAGTAGGGTTCGCTTAGACTTGGTTAAAAAAGTCACAAATCAAAGATTGACATTAACCAGTTCCAGTATTTTTGGTGAAGACCAATTGCAAGTAGTTTGTGTTGCATATAGGCATAAGATTCTTTTCAGATGCACGGATTAGCCCAATCCTTTTTTATTATGAGGTCGAGAAAAATCTGCGAACAGACATCTGGCCTAAGATACCAATAAAAATCCCTTTCGTCAGCTTTTGCTCCTCTGTCTCTATCTCTCCCAACATTATGCGAAAAATAAAATCTGTTATCTCGGCGAGGAGGTAAGACTCTCCACCCTCACTCTCCCCTTGTTCACCTTTGCTCTCTTTCTCCATTACCCGGTTAGCCGCCACTCTGTTGATTTAAAAATAAAGTAAATATTGGCTTTTAATATTTAATAAATCTATTGGCTATGTTTTTTACGTACCCTGCCGAGGGAACGTAAAGTACCTTTTCACCTTTTTTCTTTCATTTCCTCTTTGGCTCGAATCTTTTTCTTCAATATCTGCCTTAATAATTCCATCGGCACTTCAGATTTTTCTACGCCCTTCATTAGGATTTCTGCTACAGTACTTTTAGTCAGTTCTACTCCAATGTTTACCTTCACCCCTCTTCTTTCCCTGTCGAATCTTGCTCCAAAATTACGATTTCCGTTTTAGACTCTTTCATTTTCAATCCACTTTCTTGTAGGGCTTCCCTTCTGCTACTCTTTTAATTGCATATTCAGCTTTTCTTGTTGTTGTCTGTGGTGGCACCACAATTGCAAGATCGTCTGCATATCCCAGCACCCCAACTCCCTCCTCCTATGTTTGTTCAAGAATCTTGATGTTATATAGATTCCATAGTGAACCTCCCACAATTTATTCCTGCGGGACATCGCAGCTCATTTGTCGCCAATCACCATTTGGTAGTAATATCGTCCTTTGGATATCATTCCTTCGTGGCTTTAATTTTCTCCAATGTCTTACTTCCTTTCAGAGTACAGAATTAGATGCATTTTTAATATCTATTAAAATGATTACACTAAACCCTCTATTTGTTAGTGATATTTTCACTTCCTTTTTATCTTCCCTTCCTGTAAGCGAATTGAAAGTCGCTTATCGTGTGATGGGCTTCAAGTGGTACCGCCAGTCGTTTGTTAACTAGTCTTTTCTCTAGAATGTTCCCTACCGGACTTAATAGCCACAGAGGCCTATACGACTGCATCCCATCTGGTTTCATTGGCTCCTCTGTTATCCATAACTTTGCTTTCTTCCAGATCTTTGGGAAATTTCCTTCTGTCAAACATTCGTTAAACACCTGCAAGAATGCGTCTGGATTCTCTTTATCGCACGCTTTCAGTGTTTCGTTGGTAATCATTTTACTTTGTGGGGCTTTTCTTCGCTTCACTGGTCCAACTACTGACATTAGTTGTTCTTTTTCAAATAGTTCATCCGCTTTTGTAATTGCCAACGATTGTTCAGTTCTGTTTAGTTCTTCCTCCACTATTGGGAATAGTTTATCAAAATATTTATTTACAGTCTCCTAGTAAAGCTAAATGAAATTGAAATGATAATTTCAGATCCAATAATTCGACTGTAGAGTGTCTCAATGATCAAATTAATTTCACAAATGTTCCTCTATATAAATACTTATCTACTCCGTTTCTCCAAAAGCAGAATAAACAGCACAATAAATAAATAAAATAGACCCTTGTATTTCAATTTTGTTTGGTTTAATATTTCTGTTTTTTCAAAAAATTTTATTATTATTTCTGTTTGTTCTTACACATAAGTTTTCTGGCAATGCCGTCTCTTTCGAGAACTTGTTCTTTCGCATATAATACTTGCATTTTTGTTAAGATTTGCTATAGTTGTCTTGTTCGTCGTTTTTCCACATTAACGTTCAGATTTACTTATTTACAGATTTACACTTTACACAGTTTTATGTGTAACAAATGTGTAATTAACTTCATTTAATAATTGGAATGTTCATTATTTTAATTTTCTAACAAGTAAGTTATTTTTGTAATTTTAAATCTGTTTCTATTCATGTCATAGTTTTTTACATGTTTACTTTATTTACTTAATGTTTTTTACTGTTCATCTCGTTTAGAGCTTCTGAAGATGACCATAATAGGTCGAAACATGTAAAGCTGCCATATATAATAAATTACCAAGCAAGTACAGATAAAAACACTTTTTAATTTAATTTTATTAAACACAAAAAACTTATATTGCTTATTTTTATCGCATATAAGTCCGAACATTAGTCATTATAAAAACTATACAGGGTGTCTCACGTAACTGGTTCATTAGAACTTTCTTAGGTTCCACTATTCGTAGAGGCTTGAAATCTTGGTAACATGGGTTGTTCATTCCGATCTATTAATCTAAAATATTTTCAAGATGGCCGCCACTTCCGGTCTATCGGAAGTAGACTTCAACTTCGTTATTTTAAATGGAATGCTATAGTTTTTATTACACCATTCAATTATACATAAGAAAATATGTTGACTTTGATAACAGTTGTTGCTGCTTACCGTTTTTTGTTTTCGAGTTATTTTGATTTTAAGTGTTTTTTGGCAAATATCACCATGCTCTTTACAAGCCCATATCTCAGCCAACGTTAACTCAAAAACGTTTTGCATTGGTGCGATAACTCTTCATATGCTGCTAAATAGATTGTCATTTGTTATATCAGTATATCTTATACAGGCTGGTCAAAAATTGAGTTACCGTTTCTCTGTATTCAATTGCGTGAAAGTCGAAAATTTTAAATGGAACGCCCCATATTTTCATACCCTATCAGAAAGGAAATTTAATTCTCTACAAATTATCTATAAATATTCCTATACCTATTTATTATAGTTTTCTTGCTATTGAGGAATTTATCAAAATCATAGGTAAAATGTTAGAAGTCGTCTGTGTTTTTGTTAGAAGGCAATGACATTTTGACAGTTTTTTGTTTAATTTATTTAAATTATTATTAGTATTATTTCTACAATGAACTGTGATTGAATAAACTTTAGATTCCTAGCTGTAATTTACTAAAAATAACCAAAAGAAAACCGAATAAATGAAACAATTTAATGATAAAAATTAAAATCAATAACATAAAAGAATGAAAAACTGAAAATTACAAAAATAAATTATGGGAATTTAATTCTCTACAAACTATTTAGATACTTTCCTGCGCCTATTTGTTGTAGTTGCCCTCATATTTGGAAATTAATGGACGCATGCAATGCCGGAAGCTTCTTGTTTTTATGTTAGAAAGCCATGGAGTTTTGATAGCTTTTCAACCATATTTATGTTATTGTTGTCACTACTTAGTTGTGTCATCACTTACTGCTGTTAATGTCTTTGAATATCATGGCGAATTATTCCCACGCCAACATTTTAAATTCGTCTTATATTCATGGCGGGTGTAATAAAGTTTTGGATAGGATAAGATACGTATCTCTTAGTTTTGGAAAGATCAAAATAACAAGAAAACATAAATTTCAATCACCAGCAGCTTAAGATAATAGAATAAATGTTTTGTCATATTTTATTGCTTTACCAAATTCTTCGATAAGAGGTGCTTTGGTCGATTTAGATGAATAATATTTTACAAAAAAGCACCGTAAATAAATAAACTGAACTCTCTAGGAACATCTCGCGCATCATTACGTCGAATATTACGCCATATCATTGTTTTTCATTGTTTCATTTATGCGTTCTTCTGCTGGTTATTTTTGGCAAATAAAAGCTAACAAACTCAAGTTTATTCAATCGCAGATCATTCTAGAAATAATACCAATGATAAGTGAAATAAATTAAACAATAAACTGTCAAAATATCATAGCCTTCTACTAAAAACACGACCGGCTTCCAGCATTTTGTGTAGGATTTTGATAAAATACTCAATATGAAGAAAACTATATTAAATAGGTATAGCAATACTTATAGATAATTTGTAGAGAGTTAAATTCCCGTTTAGATAGGCTAAAAGGATATGGTGCGTTCTATTTAAAATTTTTGACTTTCTCGCAATTGAATACAGCGAAATGGTAATTCAATTTTTGACCACGCTGTATAAGGTGCATTGATATAACAAGTGACAATCTATTTAACAGCATATGACGAGTTATTGTACCAATGCAAAACGTTTTTGAATTAACGTTGGCTGAGATATGGGCTTATAAAGACCATGGTGAAATTTGCCAAAAAAAAAAATTAAAATCAAAATAACTCGAAAATAAAAAACGATAGGTACCAACAACTGTTATCAAAGTCAACATATTTTCTTACGTGTAATTGAATGGTGTAATAAAAACTATAGCATTCCATTTAAAATAACGAAGTTGGGGTCTACTTCCGGTAGACCGGAAGTGGTGGCCATCTTGAAAATATTTTAGATTAGTAGATTGGAATGAACAACCCATGATACCAAAATTTCAAGCCTCTACGAATAGTGAAACCCAAAAAAGTTCTAATGAACCAGTTACATGAGACACCCTGTATATAAATTTTTGATTGCAAGGTATCATTGAATGCATATTTTTAAGCTTTCTCAGAAAATATTATAATATATCGGGTGATCTATTGAAAAAAAGGTGACCCCTTTTTCGAAAAACGAATAGTGATAAATAATATCCTATGCTGTTATTTAGGTTAACAAAAAAAAATCGCCATGACATTTTCTTATGATGAGCTTGAGTAATAATAATAATTTATTTTTAATTTGTCCAGGCTCTTATTTTAATCTTTTTAATAGAACTCGCCACCACGCAAAGAAAATCCGCTTAATATTAGAGCTACGGTAAGAATTGCGATGATGATGATGAATGCTAGCATTCTTGCAGCTTATATATTCCCATTTCGCCCGTTTTCGCGGTTTCTTTCCTTTTATTTTAATGCGGTTGCGGTCTAAGATTTAAGAATTTTTGCGCTCGCGCACCTAATGATCCCAACAGTAACGATGATAAATGGCCAGTTTCCTTGCCGTTTAACCGCATCATTGCGTTTCCTTTGCAAGACCTTTATTACATTCGAAAAAACTTTTTAAAGAATTATATAAACAACAACAATTTGTAACGCGATATTTTTGACAAATATCCTCCGATAAATTCCGAAAATATAAATTGGGTTTTAGCGTGCGGAGAAATTGGGCTTTATGCGGTGTGCTGTAATTTACGTTGAACGTTATCGGGCACGAAAACGTTTAGCAAGGGTGGCTTCGTTTTTGAACTAATGCGTGCTCCTAACAATATAATTAAAATCGTTAATTATCGGCGATCGTGTGCGATTTATGCAACGGTGCGGTTTAATTACCGAGCGTTAAGCGGTCGCCGCATTTCCGTTTTGTAACGCACCGCCGCAATCGGACGAATTAATTCCGTGAAAATGTGACCTCCAAAACACGGTTCCAAATGATGAAACTATTTGTTACTGAGGTTTTCATCGAATTGCATTTACAACACACAAAGCTTTCCACAATAATAACCCGCCTCTTTTTTAATCATTTTAAATGAAAGGATCAACAAATTAAAATTGATTAATTTTATAACAAATTTTCGAAACAATTCTATAAAAAGAAAAAAACGAAAATTTGCTGTATAAGTAGAATCGTTTTTCCATTAAGGGTAGAGTTAGAAAAGAGGGGGTGTATTTTATGATGGTCGTCAGTTCTCGAGGGAACGAATTTTTTATCCCGTTCACCGCGCATCCGCAACGAATTTCGTAGGCCGAATTGCGGAAATTACTTTTGCGGCGACCGCTGCGTGAGATTAAAGGGAAATTAAGGGGTCGTTATGAACTAGCGGATGCGGCTACATTCAAAATGTTCCCCATCCCAACAGAAAAAAGAATGGAGATTTCTTCCGACGAGCTCTAATTGCGACAATTGCAACGTTAAAGGGAAATTTCAATGTATCCACTTATACAAACGTCTTCATCAGACTCTCAACGTTAAAATTTGTTTTATATCTACTACTAAAATATAAAATAAAATATATAGGAATTGTCGTTCATGCAGATGTATATTTTATTTTAAAATTTATGAAAATTGCCTACGTTAGAGTTTAGGGAATCCGGAATCACGTCTCGACGTTGCTTGTTCTCGCCCGTTTACGCGGATGGAAAAGTTACGTATTCAGTGTTCTATTTCGTGGGACTTCGCGATGTCGAATAGCAAGAGGCGCCATCCCGATGCTTTTACGAAGTCAATTTGTAGAAGGACTGTAGAAAACTTGCCATAAAATTTAAATTGGACTTAAAAAGCAACGAAATTTTACTAGTAATCCTCAAAAGTATTTTACCATTTTTATTTTTAAATTTGTATCAATAAGAAAACAAAGTCAGAAGATGGATAAACAACTTTTAATGAGTTGAAACATGGCTTGAAAACAATGGCTTGAAACATCGTATTCAACGATGTAATTAATATACAGTAAAACTTCGATAAAATCGAAGGGATTTTATTTTTTTATTTAATTACAATGAATTGTGGTTGCAAGCAGTAATTGTTAGGTTCAAGAGTTAGGTTGTTAGGTTCTTACTTATTTTCAACCTGCTAACTAAAGCTGTGCATGTATGTACACACATATTTATATATTTATACACATATTTTCAAACTTATCTCAGCATAAATAATGCGTCGGATATGTTTAAATCACACCAATTTTATACTCTACTTATAGAAGTTAATGGTGGGTTCATGCAACGTGTTTTAGTCTTAGTCGTAGTCATAGTCTCAAGAGTGAAAAGTTAAGGTAGAGCGTTATAGTAGTACTATTCATGCAACACCTTATGACTAAAACGGTTTTTGTCTTAGTCACAAGAGTTGCCCAACTTTTAACTTCTTAAAGCTAAAACCTTCGGTCGCAATTTAACGCATACGCGCACTTTTCTCTTTCGTGCCTTTAATGGCAGTGTTTCGTTTTATTTTATAAATAAAGGTTGAGTTGATTAACTTTTTGATTTTATTATAAGAAAGTGTTTAAAACAAACGGTTTGAAGCATTTTTAAAACTGTATAATATGTTCTACACAGTTCAAAAGGTGATTTAAAACATAGGGTGTTTTTTAAAAGAATACTTTTGTTTTAAAATTAGCAGGAAAATAGAACATTTCCTTTATGTATGTTTATCGCCAGACCTACATTATAACTAAAACTTAATATATGATTAAAAACATAAGCAAAACTTAAAAAAAATCGTTACCCGTTTCCGCTAGATGCATTATTTACTCCATTTAACTGTTGAAATATGTAAACTGTTTATTAAAGTATGGTATTAAGTCCTAGGAAGTAAAAGTCGCTTACTATTGGCAGATGATGCTACTACATCGGATGTATATTAAAATAATTTTAATATAATAGCATCCAAAGAGATAACAAAAGATCAATCTGCCAGTCAAGATTTTGCATTTTGTCTAATAGTATTTAATATTTTCGAAGGAAACTCAAACAGTTTATCAACAATATCGTGTTTTTTGCAATGAAAATGTTTTCTGAAAGAAGTTTTAAAAACAATATCAAGTCTTCTGAAAGCAGAATCAAGGTTTTTGGAAGCATTTCAATTTTTCTAAAACCAGTATCAAGTCTTTCAGAGGCTATATACGCTTTTCTAGAAGAAGTGCCTTCTAGAAGCATTTTAAGCCTTCCAAAAGCAATATCAAGTTTTCTGGAAGAACTTCAAGCCTTCTAGAAGCAGTATTAAATCTTTTAAAGTATTACAAGTATTCTGAACAATTCACGTCTTTTGGAAGCAACATCAGGTTCTGCTATCGGCATATCAAATTTTCTGGAAGCAGTTTAAGTCTTTTGTGACTATTGCAAGTCATTACATGTCTTCTGGCAGCTACATCAAATCTTCTAAAAGCATTTCATATCGTCTGAGATCAAGATTAAGCCTTTTCAAATGCAGTATCAAGTCTTCTAGAAGCACTTCAAGTCGTCCAGGGGCAGTAGTAAGTCGTTTGGAGGTAATATCAAGTCTTCTGAAAGTAGTACTAAGTCTTCAAAAACCAGTGAAAATTTCTGGAAGCATTTCTAGTCTTCCAAAGGCAATATCAAGTTTTGTGGAAGCATTTCAAGTCTTCTGAGGCATTACAAGTATTCCGGACACATTTCAAATCTTTTGGAAACAGTATCAGGTCCTCTAGAAGCAGTATTAAGTTTTCTATGGACAGTATCAAGTTTTTTGAAAGCATTAACAGCCTATGTTTATAGATAATTCATTTCTACATATTCAATTGCACTATCTAATTGTTCCCGATTAATATTTGCTCCTCAAAATCGAGGTTTTAGTATATTGATCAAGTAATGACCGTTTGTAAACGTCATTTCTAAACGGTCTAAAAGGAAAACATGTTTTTCCAGCTTTGATTTTAATGGAATCAAACCCAGATCAATTTGATTCAAAATTAATGGAATTGGTACAAGAGTACCAATATCTTTATGATACTTATAGTTATATCTCTATGATACAGCACACAAAGATCATAAAAATAAATTAATCTTTATGTTTTGTATTTGTGCCATTAATAAAGCTGTATTCAAGTTAAGGATTACAATTCCGAAGCAAATACACAATCTCGGGATTACATTTTATGAAGCCAGGATCCCGGGTTTGATTTCGAGATTGGTTTATTTGTTTTCAAGTGTTTCTTTAAAAGACTTCGGTTTCTCCTGGTCAACTTTCTTCTCCAGAAAGACGTATTATTGTTAGTTTTATTGAGGAAAGGATTATCGTTACCAGAATTTCAAAAAGGCTGAACGAAGACGAATACAGTCTTACGCTGTTAAATCATCAAAATCAAACAATCTTCAAAGGTCTTTTCTAAAAAAGCATAACTTTTTTTTAATTTCTTGCAACATGCATTCTAAAGCAATATCTGCTTTATTAAGATTCATGTTTCGATGACAAATACCTTCAATAGTCACTTTGACCCGATCTAAAAGTTAAACCAACTTCTCTTAATTTGAAACTCACTGTCATTAGTGTATATAATACAGTAGTTTAGACTGTCATATTGCTTTAACCTGATTAAAAGGGTATTTCATCTTTTTTTTTGCAGTCAAGTTGAAGTTTCAGTTCTTTTCCATGTTCTACTTTTACATATTTTTAAAGATCTTTGTTTTTTGTTGGAGATTTTCGGTACTTTTTGACCAACATTGATCAACGACAAATCCCAGATTCATAAAAATTGATTATTATGTTAAAAATTCCGGGATCCAGGGATGCCGAACAATTTTCTTTTTATTCATATTAAATAACGCAAACGGTTAAGACTAAGACTATGACTAATACTAAAACACGTTGCATGAACCCACCATAAGTAATTTTTCCCATTTTTATGTAAAAATTGGACTCTTTCCTAAATTGAAAATTTATATAAGTTTATATAAATTTATAAGTTCAATTTGTGATATGTAACCACAAAACTGTAAAAGTGTTTCCATACATTAGACTTCCATTAAACTTGAAACCAGAAACATTTGGGTTTAACCATTCTAAGAGACGTGCGGCTAAACCCAAATATTTTTTTATTAGCTTTACTTTTAGCTGTTTAGCTGTTATTCGGTTTTAGATTATTGTATACTTGTAGTATGAAACTTACTAGTTGTAAGTCTAGTGTTAGTTCTAGTTAAAATTTTTATTTAATTCTAGATTGTTTTAATTAGAAAAGATCTAAAAGTATAACTAAGTTGTAAGCCTAGTACTGGCTTACAACTCAGCTTCAAAACTTATAGAATTTATATCAGACCTACAATAAGAAACATTATGGTTGAGCTGCACGTCTCTTAAGACAGCTCAGTTCTGAAGTTAGGTTAGGTTGGGTACGGTTCCGTCTTCTAGGTAAAGTTTAAGATGTTTTATTTCTAGTATCCAATATTTGTATTGTCAACTGTTTAGCGGCAATATTTATAATCCAAACAATTTGATGATCCGAACTACATTCGTTCCCAAGTAGTTCGAATTATCGAGATTCTACGTTCTCACTTTCACATGAAATACAATACCCATTAAGAATAAGAAGACTACAATTTTGAAACTTGGGTGAAATAATGCTTTATTATCAACTAAGAAAGGAAAGCTCCATTTTCTCTATTAAGTGGTCGATGTCCTTCTGGTGTATCTCGTTCCATACATGCTCTAGATCAGTGTTTCTCAAACTTTTTTCGCCGTGGAATACTTCTTAAGTTTTAACATTTTTACGGAACATCGACGTATAGTTGGATGTAATTGACGTAAAAATTAAAAAAACAAACACTCAATGACTTCCATGCATTTGATTTTTTGAGTTGCAAATTCTTTTAATATCTGATACGATTTGAAACCTGAATTCTGCTATCAGATGCGGTATTAAGACGGTTCAATACAATAATAATCTCAATAAAGCAGATTCGCACAACTACGATATCGCAAACGGAAGTAAAACATGTATATCTGCATTTTAGAAGTTCGGATATTCTTCTGAAACACTTATCCAAAACTTATTTAAAACCACTGATTTAAATTTTTGTTGTAAGTCCGAATCACTTTGTTGTAAGTAATTTTGCATAATTATGTATACTCATTTTTTTCAGTTTAGATGTTGTTGTAAAAGGATTCCGAATCCAAGAATTGTCTTCTAAACACTTTGGTAAATATTGCTCAAGACTTGACTGCAGTTCTCCCAAATGATGTAACACTTCATTGTAAAAGTTATTATCTATTTTTAAATGTTCTTAATTTAAAAATTTGTCTAAATTGGGAAAACAATCAAATTTATTGCACGTACCGTACAATTTATATCTGCTAAATAAGGTACAGTCATTAGCCATGTAGGATTTGATAAAAATACCACAAAATTCTGTCCAAAATTTGAAAAAAGAAAACTAATAACTCGCTACGGAGTTTGAACAATCTCGACAATGCTTTTCCTCTAGATAGCCACTTTATTTCATTGCATAATAAAATTGAAGTATGTTGGCTTCCTATTTCGCCACATAAAATTTTAAATGATCTCGGCTGTAACGGTTTTAACTTTACATGCTTTATCATTTTCACAGCTGCGTCCAAAATAGTTTTTAAATATATCGACCGATAGTAACTTCTTCCTATATACGAGTTACAACCCCTTTCATCTTACCCATCAGTGCTTGTGCACCATCTGTACAAATATTGGTACATTTTTTGCTAATCAAGTTGATTTTAATATTATATAATTATTTTTGCACTTAAATATATCCTCTCCAGTTGATTTATTTTTTGAAGGTAATGACAAAAGAGTAAATCCTCCTCTATGGCATTTTTATGTCCATAGCGCTCAAATGCCAATAAAATAGATAGACCTGCAACATCAGTTGACTGGGCCATTTGCAACAGAAATTTATTGCAAAGTATAAGTCGATTAATTAACTCTATTTATATGTATATTAGCAGAATGAATAACTCTATTTATATGTATGCTGCAGTATGAGCTTCACCACCACATGCAATACGATAACTCACGCGATGGGATGCTTCTGTTGTCTTTTCGTTATCAGTTATAGCAATTTTTATCAGTTGATGTTAAAATTTTTCCAGGTGGTTAAGTTGTCTTTTAAGGTATTCTAGTGTTTTTTGTATGTGACCAAGGTGATTCGTTTCGAAATATTTACGAAGTTTTGCTGGAGTCTAGATATAGAACTGTTGACCAGAATTTTATTGCATGAAACTTATATTGTGTCCGGATATCCTTATCGTGGATACACGCACATCCCCAATTTATATGTTCTGTTTGGTTGGAACACCACTTTCTTTCTCACTCGCCGGAGTGCCTGTAGAAGTACCAGTTCCATCTTGCTACAAAATACCCGGTTTTAACTAAGAATCGATAAATTAATTCAAAAAACAAACGCCCTACTTGAAACTCATTTTGCATTTATTGCGCATCTTGATATAAAGAAATCGTAGGACTGAAAAATCGGCTTCAAGTGACCCGCCTTTAGTCGCGTCTATAAGGCATCAGATAATGATAAAATAAGTTCGGATTGTGGTAGTAATAAATTTGTAAAGCTTTAGATTTTTTCTATTAAAAATTTTATTTATTGAATCAGAGTTTCACACTTTTTCGCTAAATATTTACCGATTGTCCACGGAACACAGTTTGGGAATCGCTGCTCCAGAGAGTGCCGTAGTTCATCCAGATTCTCAGGAGGTTTGGATGCTTGTCTTTGTCACCGATCCATCATATCCCAAACACGTTCAATCGGCGACACGTCCAGTAACCGTGCAGGCCAGGTCAAAATCTGCTATCCAACCTATTCCAGAAACCTTTTCGTAATCATAGCAGTATGGGGTCTTGCTATTGCTTTCAATACCGGACGAATCTTAACATAGGTTTTCAATACTTTAAAATCGGATTACTGGATTTTTTACTCATCCAAAATGAAACAAGAGTTGATGATAAACAATAAATGATAGCCCATCATGTGCGAAAGTATTTTAGAAAGTTGAACCATACTTTGTTTAAGTGCACTATGTTCATCATTGGAATACGTAAATAACTGGTTTATAAATATATACGTGGATACGCGGATGCTCTGGTTACTGACATACAACACCCATAGAAAAAATTTTATGGATGTTATGTGACATATAAAAATTGTTTCTAAAATCAGTTTTTCTTTTTATTGTTTCAATCTGAGAGGTATTTCCGACTAAACAGAGACAGAACGCAATGGTTGGATGAAAGAGGGAAGATAAATACAAGAGGGGAGAGAATGTGAAGGAAAGAAAAGAGAAAAGAACTAAAAGATTATGGGAACTTTTTACTCTAAACCAGCTAAAAAGTTAATGTCTTCCTATGTTATCCGGAATTGTGGAAGTGTCATGATGAAAGTATTGTCATAGCAGATTCAAGCATTAAATTGTCTAAAACGACAAAAGAAATCATCCAAAGAAAAATGTAATGTTTGAACCGGAAGAAAAACCAAATATTTTTGAACCTAAAGATATACTCTGAAGAATGACGCCATGACGAGTGTGGGTTGGGTTGGGTAGAATTGAGTTGGTTTGGATTGTTCCCATCATTATATGGGAGAAATACTCTCAGTCAACTTTGAAGACGTCGGCCGCTCAAGGAATTAGTCATCTTTTTAGGGCGGCCAATGTCTTCGAAGACGGTCCAAAGTGTTTTTTCGATAAAATTATTAATGTTATAGAAGATGTAATCCCAATTAGCTATTTAGCATAAAATATTGTAGTTTTATACTATTGAGTTGGGTTTTGCCATCAATCTTAACCCAAAGCTCACCCAACCTAAATTAACTAGTCAGTTAAGTTAGTTATTGTTTAAGAAAGATCTACCAAAGTATTGTTCATTTCACTTAGGGCAGCCCACGTCTTCGAAGTTGACTGACATTATTTCTTCGTTAAAATTGTTAATGAAGAAGATATAATCCCAACTAGCAATTTAGTACAAAATATTGTTGTTATAGGTTGTTATGGGTTGAGCCATCAATTTCAACCCAGCTCACCCAACCCAACCCAACTCAACTAGTCAGCTAATATTAGTCATTTTTTTCGTTGAAATTCACTTTTTTTAGCATCTTATGTTCTTGTTTTGAAATAAAGCCAAACAGACTGTCCATCGTGCTCCTTTCTTATCTATGTTGTTTACATTGTCTAATGACTTGGCGACCTTAGAACTCAAACCAACCCAACCGCGCCTAATAAAATTCGGTATTAATTATTGGGGGAAAGTAAAGGACAGAAATAAGGACGTCCAGAGACAAGAGAGGAGGACGCCGATAATAGAGGAGATATAGAAAATAGAAGAAATATAAGGAAACACAATTACGAAGAGGATTCCAAAATATCTTCCGAAGGATGGGAGTAAAGAAAGGGCTCAGGACCAGATACTATTGTGGCAAACAGAGAGCGAACAGGTACTGGGTGGATAATATGGAAAAGTGATATTACCTGTGCCTGAAGGATTGGAAAACGCTACAACATATGTTAAGAAGATGTAGCGTGCTAAAAGAAAAAAGTAATTGAAGCCAGATTGTGGAAAAGGAGATTAAGTGGGACAGATTAATTCTGCTTAAGGCGTACGATTGGCTGGGGTTGGATTGGTTTCTGCTTGGTTCGATTGGATTGGGTTTACACGTACTATTTGGATAAATTGATACTTTAAGTTAATTGCTATTTTATTTTGTTTCTAACTGAAGATATATATGTTATAGGATGTAAGAGTTTTGAACAATTTTTTCAACGAATCACTTTTTCTTTATATAAAATTGTACTACAAATTATCAGCTTTCAAACGCCCTTGATAACATTCAGAGAATTAGCTGATTTGTTACCGATTACATGCAATCGAAAGACGAAAAATAAAGGATGCACTTGAAATTTTTACCAGTTTCGTGTATGTCACATTTAACGTAAAAAAATGCATCAAAGAGAAGGATATTAAAAAGTGCTACTATAAATTTTTACTTGCACGTTATCAGAAGCTCAAAAGTTGTGAGTATAAAAAGGAGCGGTTATACAGTGTGCGGCAACATTATGGAATAAATTCAATAAACTTTTATGAATATTGTGAATACATTTACATAACTGCAAAACAAAAGTCTATCGGACACGTAATGTGCCCACAAAAAGTGAATGTAGGCTCATAATGTGTGTTTTGAAAAACCAAAATAGACTTATTTCGCTGTTTTTACATAATATCGTTTGCAAGTTTTTTGTTGAATTAATTACATAATTTTGCCACTCATTGTATAACAAATATTCGAATTGGTTGAATATCGAATTTACGATTCGAATTGCATGCGTGGTAGAATCTAACTCTTCTACAAGGATAGACCAACCAATACCTTTAGTGATTGTATCATGCTAATGAAATAACATTTGCGGCACTTTGATGCCAATTGCACCAATTCTATCAGTAGTAGGCACTAGAAGCCAGATTCAAAGATATTAGGGCATATAGAGCATAAAAATGTGTTAAACAATTTGTTCTGTGTAACTTCAGATCTTATAATATACTCTGAGACCGATTTTTAAAAGAAATGCACATAATGTAGGAATATGGATCAATCCATACCTAAATACAACCGGATATTCGTAAAATGAAGAGGCTGGTGAATCGCAAATGGACGACGATGATGATAACGAATCCGATTATGATATCCTCTTTTAACTCTTTCTGTTATATTCTTAAAATAATACAGAATTTGGCGACACATGAGTCTTTAATTTTATCAATATCAATCCCTATAGTTACTTTTAAAGTCTAATCCTTCTATTTTTTAAGTATATTCTAAACTACTACAGTATTAGTAATTATTATGTGTAAAATCGTATTTGTTTTTTGATCAAACTTTAGTTTTTATTTTTCTTTATTTTTTTTGAGTATCCTGTATACCTTTGATTATATTTATATTTAATCCACAGTTGTTAAATGATTTCAGCATGAAAATCTATTATTGGACTGATTTTCGATTGTTAACACAGATTTACTTTCCGGTGAGCCATTAAAAGCTGCCCACTAATAGTTTGACACTCAAATAACTGACATTTGGTGTTGGGGATAACAATGGTCGGTGAAACATAACAGTTGAGTTTTTTCGTCAGAAATTTTCTTAGTTGATAATTGCCTTATTATTATTTAAGTTTCAAAATTATAGTATGAAATTTAGTTGTTAGTGGATTTCATATGAAGGTGTATGTAACAAATTTTAATAGCTATTTGAAACAACGTATTCAACGATGTAATTAATATATTGATTGCAACATTTATATATTGAAAAAAATCATTGGTTGGTTACCCATTTCTATTTTGTGGTTAACATGAATGCGAATGCTTTATTTCTGTTTTGTGGTTAATATGAATGCGAATGCTTTATTTACGTTTATTATATAGGGTTTGAAACGAAATTTAACTAAATGCGCAACATATCAACATCAATGAATGTATTTATTAAATGTAAAAAAATAATTACACAGAAGTTTTGCATCAAACGTTGCAAACCCAAGCTCGTTATAATCCAGAATTCGTAAAATTTAATTATATTCTTCAGTTATAATCCGATTTTCAACAAAATAGTTTTGTAAAAATTTCTCAACCCTTATCCTTCCTAATCTGGGAAACCGAAGAGAAACCCGATGACTCAGGACACACCAATCGCGAGGATCATAAATACGGGTTCGTCATCCCTTTTAAGCTCCAACTGTTTCAGCGGACGTGCTCGTAATTCTCGAGGACTACCGTCAGATGGTGTCCTCACAGCTTCCCTCCTTATCCGCCCCTCTCGATAACACAATTGAAATCTTACCCCCAGCGCCAGCAACTAGGAAGACAATTTTTCTCAACCTAACCACCAACGGCACTTTTAGTTCATTCCAACTTTAACAAACCGTAGAAATCGTTATTTTGCTTTTAGCTTTACCCCTTGAATTGCAAGTCTTTGAAGAAAAGTTTTAAATGTTTGTTAAAGGATAAGTCGAGATACAAAGTGCAATCCCCCCTCGTTGGATCTCAATTAGCTCTCATCAAGTTGAACGCTCTATATAAACGGTGTAGAGGTGATGAGTACAGAAACGGGGATATAAAGTCTCACTCCATACTCCCTCGTCCTCTCCAAGTTTCGATTTGGCTACCACAAATGGGCGACTTCGATAACGATAATGTCAATGAGGGACATCCTATGAGACAATAACCATAAAGTTGTAGCGAAGCAACAGGTTTGTATAATACATGGCTTGTGTTAGCTTCAGTATGCCGGTAAAATTATTTTGAATAATTAATGCGATTTTAAAATCATCAAATGATAATATATTAAATATTTCTTTCTATTGATGGGTAATATATTTTATTAATCACTTTATTTCTTAGAGATATTTTTTATCAAATTGAATTGAACTTAAAATTTAATCAAATCTAAATTTTCACGAAGTTATTCAGCTGTACTGTTAATGTTTACATTCATACATTATGAAATGTTAATGGTATTTCTGATTACCTGTGAGTTGAAATACCAGCTCTTGTAGCAGCTTTGAAATCTTTTGTAGCTTTGTATTGAGTAAGTCCTTTGATTTCTAAAATATGAAGAGTTAAATTAAGATTTACGCGTTCTGTATAAAATTCCTTAAAGTTATTTCCCATCGTTATAAATTTAAATCGTTGTAGATGATTTCAGAAATGATGAAGATGGAAAATGTTTTTAAAATTTATGTAACATATTTTTATGTACCTTCTAAATGTTGCGAATTTAGTTATTAATTTGATATAAACATCATTTACATGACATAAATCAAGTCATAGTGATTTCTTTTTCTAAATAGTGGGGAGTGAAATCTAATGTTATGCGCAAATAATAAGCTTTAAAGGTAGAAATTACTCCCTGATCCATGGGTTATAAATCGGAGGGGACATGAAAATCACTTTGACGTCCAATCCCGTGGTTAACATATCAAAATTTTACGGATGTAAAAGGGCATTGTCTAATAGGAGGGTTGGTTTCTTTGAAAGCTAATTTCGATCACAATGTTTTAGCACAGTATGGCAAACATAATTTTTATATCAGTCTGAGAATATCTCTTTAGTGATCCAGCCCATTTTATCTCATCTCCAAAAGCTGGCAGTCTACTGTCTAGTACACTACCATTGGCTTAAATTTTAAGCAACCAGAAAAAAAGTTTTGTCAGTGTTTTCTTGTGCCTTCAGAAAAAGTAAAGTGATTTTCGTATATATTATTGTTTGTGATACAGGAATATTTTTTGATTGGCATCATCAACAAACAATGCTAACATTTTTCAATGCGTGTAATTATCTCAATTTTTGTCTTCAGCCTTATTGCTTTTCGTGCTTTTTGCACAATGTGTGGGTTCTGAATCACTATTGTCGCCCATAATAATACCGTTTTACTTTTCTTAAAAACAAAATGCCCCCAAAATGCCTCTGGACATTTTTTTGTTTCTATTATTTTTCATTTATTATTCTGTTTTCATTTCAGTGATTTAAAATATAATACGTTGAAATATTTTTGTTTATCCGCGGTATTATTATTTATGGCAACATTCTTATAATTCAATATATACAGGCTGTTTCAGAATTGCACGGCACTATTTCAGGGATACGTTCTCCAACACGAAATAAACAAGAAAGTTTATATAAATATAAGTCTTAAATTAATTTTTTATCGAGATATTGGAAAGTTAAAGATAAATATCTACATGTTTTGAATTAATCAGATTGACGTGAATTGCAACTGCAAAGCGCTTTTGTGTTTGAGAGATGATTAAACAAAAGAAAAATAAAAATTAATAATTAGTATTAAATGCTCGTGTAAATAAGTCACCCGTTTTACTATTTCTGCACGTTTTCGTATGAGTTAATAAGAAGACTTCCATTTTGTATATCATGCAAGACACCACAAATTTATTCACGTTTGAAGAATAAACAGACATGGTTATAATTTATGGCGATGTACATAAAAATGGCGTTGCTGGCTTCGAAAATATTAAGAAACATTTCACACTAGGATACCAAATCGGAAAACGTTTGGCCATTGAAAAACGTCTTAGGGAAACTGGCACGCTAAAACCACAACAACAAAACGCTGGTCGACAAAGACTTCAACGAACTGCTAACGTTGAAGAAGGGATACTCAATGCTGTTCAGCTATTTCCTACTACTAGCACCAGAAAATTGTCACATCGTTTCAATATTTCATCTGCAAGCGTATGACGAACATTGCGCGAGCAAAAATTGTATCCATATCACGTTACGTGTGTGCAACATTTGTTATCAGAGGATTATAAGAAGCGCATAAATTTCTGCCAGTGGTTAAATTCGACAATGCACACGAGATCTAAACTTCCTGAGCTGCTTGCTAGTTATTGATGAATCTTGCTTTACCAGAAATGGAATTACTAATTTTCGACATACTCATTCTTGGAGCGACGAAAATCCTCACACGACTGCTATTATGCATTATCAACATAACTTTTCGCTAAATGTCTGGTGTGATCTTCTTGTGTGTTAATGGTGTGTTAATCTCATCGGTCTTTTCTTTTTACCAGCAAGGCTTTCAGGAATATTTTACTTGAATTTTTTGCAAAATAATCTGTATGAGCTTGTAGAAGATATTCCGATTGCCAACAGGCAGGGGATGTGGATTATGCATGACGGTGCCCCTGCTCACTTTTCTCATATTGTCACCACAGCATATGGTAACCGATGGATTGGCCGAAACGGACCTGTTAAATGACCACCCCAATCTGCTGATCTAACGCCGTTAGATTATTTTGTAGGGGGGCTGGATGAAGTCTGAGGTTTATTCTACGTCTATTGCCACGCAAGAAGAGCTAAGAAATCGCATCGAAGAAGCAGCAGCTACTATGAAATCGGAAGGCACTTTTATGTTACTCTAAATAGTTAAATAAATTAACTTTTCAATATCTCGATAATAAATTAATTTGAGACTTATGTTTATATAAAGTTTCTTGTTTGGTTCGTGCTGGAGAACATATCCCTGAAATAGTGCCGTGCAATTCTGAAACATCCTGTATATTCCATTTACTTCAGTTTTTGAACATATGTCACAGACATCAGGAATTAAAAACGTAATATTTTGTTCACCGTATACCGTGAACTGTACTTTCGTTTAAGGAAACGAATTTTAGTAACTTTTAAAATTGATAGCAAGCAGTTGCTTTAAGTGTAAATATCTAATAAATATGGTACTTCCCCGCTGAAACTGTTGCATTCGAATGCAAATGATCCGGCATTTGAGCTGAAGGTCTTGAGATTCCCGAAAATAGCCCCAATATTAATATGCGTTTGCAAAACAACAATTGAAACCGTGCATTGAATTTTTTAACATTAATGTTACTGCAGGAGTTATCCATAGCAGCCGAATACATGGATGCTCTGGGTACGCAAGCACTGATACAATTTTTTTTATGATTTTATCTAGATTGAAGTTGCCTTTTTTAATACCAACTCTTTCTTCCCAATTCAATCCTACCATCTGCCGCGAATGTTTTTATGGGAAAGCACGTATTTTGAAATAAGACTTGATACTGCTTCTAGGAGACTTTACACAACTTCCAGAAAACCTGAATTATTTCTAGGAGACTTGATACTGCTTCCAGAATGCATGAAATGTTTTCAGAAGACATTATACTGTCTCTAAAAGACTTGCTCTGTTCCTAGAAGAGTTGACTTTGCTTGCAGAGGACTTAGAATGCTTCCAGAAGACTTGATATTGCCTCTGATATACTTGAAATGTTTGCAGAAGAATTGATACTATTTCTAGAAGATTTAAAAATTTCCCGGAAGACTTGGTATTGCCTTTGGGAGACTTGGATACTTCCACAAGACTTGGTATTGCTTTTAGAAGATACGATATTGGTTCCAGAAGACTTGTAATGCTTGCATTAGCCTTGATACTGGTTCTAGAAGATTTGAAATGCTCTCAGAAGATTTGGTATCGCCTCTGGAAGATTTGAAGTACTTCCAGAAGACGTGATATTGCTTCCTAAGACACTATTTTAAAATAATTAATATTAAGATTTAAAATGATTGCAGAAGATTCGACATTACTTCTAGAAGTTTGGCAAAAATTTCCAACAGACTCGATACTGCCATTTTAGGACTTGATACTACTTCCAAAAGATTTTAACTGCTTCAAAAAGATTCACTACTGCCTCTGAAAGACTTGGTACTGCTTCTAGAAAATTTGACATTGCTTGCAGATACTTAAAATGCTTTCAAGCTCTCAAGCTTTCCGAAGGTTTGTAATGTTTTCAGAAGACTTAAAATGCTTCCAAAAACATAACAAAATACAAAATAGGAACTTGAAAAAATAAAATAAGTGGATTCAATGATTCTCCAAGTTGCTTTTAAAGTTTTACCTCCTAATACCAAACGTTTTTCATTACAAAACAACAGACGGTTGAAAAATCGTTCAGGATATTTTAATTTTTTCTTTATTTCGGAATTTTTAAGAGCAAATTACTGGCCCCGGACTTATCACTCTTTTCCTAAAATCCCGGATCTCATACGGGATCAAATACCTGGACTGGACACCCTATTTACAGTGCTATACAGTATGTACATGAAGTGTGGAATCAATTCGATATAAATTCTGGAGATATTCTTAAAAAAAATGACTGAACATCTATGTTATATTTATCAACGCTCATTTTTGTTTTCAGATAATTGAATTGAACAGGTGTTTCAATAATTGGCATACATGAAACATTTTCAGAAAATAAAATTTTAGGAACGTCAATAATAAGGATATATCATTCAATTTTGGAATAGTGCACATTTTAAGTTTATCTTCAAACCTGTGCATTAAAAGATATACATACCATTGATGTGCAAACTTTCTTTATTTCTTAGTATATTTCCAGCATTAATATCGAATTGATTCCACACTTTATGTACACAGTGTACCTGTACACACAAACATTGTGTACAAGTTTGACATGAGAATATATCCATTTCATTGGACATAGATATTTCTATAAGAGATAAAGAAAAAACGATATCATTTTCTGAGGCTCGATTTTAATAAGAAACTTATCGACATCTCTTACGGTTTCGGAAATGTATCTCTGTAGCTCCCTGTGGGGAGTTTTTCTGTGGGAAAGTACATTTTCGAAATCCCGGCATATCTTTTTGAAAAATCTTCCTTAATTTTTACTTTTATGTAATAAATAACCACAATAGTTATGAAAAAGCTAAGAGAAAAAGCAGGTATGCAAAAATTAAAGAAAGGGCAAAAACAAACAAATATTTTGGAATTTTTTGCCCAAAAACGATTATATATAAGTTTTTAATTTGTTACTACTTTTGTAATAAGTTTGACATATTATTTAATTTATTAGGTTTGTTAATTATAAGTATTTATTATACGTTAGATACCACCTTCGTTAACGTGAATAAATCGATAATGTGAACAGGTCATGTTTTTGGTTCTCACTATTCGAGTCTAATGTAGTTGATTGAGTCTTTTGCTTTATATACAAAGCAAATCCACATATATTTGCGGTTGGGTATGCGTATCCTCATAAATGAAATAGTTTAATTGATATAGTTTTCCAAAAAAAATCCAATCACCATTTCCAATTTACGAACGATGTGTTCTCAATAGTGCACGGGGATTGAAAGCCCATCACATCAACTATAACCATTAACGCGATTGGATCGTATTTAAATCTGGATGCAAAATTCGGTTGACAACTAAACTCACCTGATAAATCAAATTTAATTAAATTATTGTATAATAAATTATTTTAATTAAACGTCATTTCAAATCATAATAACTTACATACTGGTAACTGCAATATGATTATCTATCACCTCAGAGTAAATCGCTTGATTAAGCAATAACAAACCAATTAGTATGGATATGTAGCGTCAATACGCCGCCAATTTCAATTCGGCACGTACCGCAAATTGAGCTGCTTCCTCATCGCGTGATGATGTATGTTCCCTGAATTCTGAAGGTTAATTACCCTCTTAAGGGGAAGCTGACGACGATGTCGAAGGAGGAGACAACGGAATTTCTCGTATAGAACACGTCCGGACGCCTGGTTATGCATATTTTAAGAGAGGAAACGCATCTTTCAACGAGGATGTTGGGGAAATAGCAGAGGAAAAGCTTGGTGGGTTGGGTTGAAGGTAAAAGTGGATAATAAATATTTTATTTACCAAAGCTTTCTGATGCTAATGTTAATGTTATAGTTAATGGCCCTTGAAAAATTTATGCAAAAAAAAAGATTTGGTAGGGAATTAAAGTGAAACTTCGCACTTTAACTTTATTAATAAGTTAAAAAGTGATGAATAATTTTAATACACACAACTTCGAACAGTCAACCAAACCTTTGCGTTCTTTTTGTTAAAATCTAGTAATCAATTAAATGAAGTTGGAAAAGTTTAATACCTCCTTAATGGTTTAATCTGTGCTTAGAACAAGATTTTTGAAATAAAAATTCATTAATAAAACCGAAACAAAAGTTTTCTTGTGGGTTGGGTTGCATGTTTATGTTAATATTACTCTGAAAACACCATACATTTATTTCATGTACTATAACAATAAGTATATATAACTACTATATATAATATGTACATATGTTTCTAAATTGATGCAAACGTTTTCAAATGGTAATTTATCAGCGAAAGTTTTGTTCAAAAACCTCTACGCCGTTACAGCCCTCTAAATTTAATATTTTTTATGGACAAACTAACGATTTCATCATTTCATAATCACCGTTGAAATCTTCCTTATGAATTTAGAAACAGCTGTATACTAAGACTATCTAATGTCTACACCAGACATTGCATTAATACAATTTATTTCTACAACTGCTTGGATAAGTCATCATTATCACATCCATTTGAGGTGATTTGGGTTATTAGATTTGAGTTAAGATTGAAGTTAACTGCCGCACTGGTTTAAAAACCAAACAATATAACATTTAGAAATAAATTGCGTATGTGGCATGTCGTCTTCAACATCAAATATTTCTCTTTCATTCTTAACATAGATCCGATAGATGAAATAGTAATGACATAGTTTACTTCTGAGTTCATTCGAAACCAAGTCATCATTTCAATAATAATTAGTTCGTTATGACGGGATTTATTATAGGCAGATTTATTTAGATTATGTTAAATAGAGACATTTTCGGGATTATTACGTTATTAATTATGATAGTTTGTTATAACTATGTGCCTTATAATCGGCTTACAGTATATTTATGTCTATTTTTCTTTTATTAACGATAAAAACTAATTTCTATTTTCATCATTTTCAAAGCAGAGAAGCCTTTTAAGATTTTCCGGGAAATCTGCATTATTCCTTGATTGCTTGCTATGAGAGGTTATAATTGGATCTGAATGATATTAATACATAAAAATAAGCTTGAAAACTAACTTTCAGAATTCACTGTCGAATATTCGTAGGTAGTGGCGATGAGTGATATTTCAGTAACAGTGATTTTTCACCGTTACTTAAAGTGCTTCTAGAAAATTTGATCTGCTTCTAGAAAAATTGACCTGCTTCCAAAACAATTGATACTGCGTTTAAATGACTTGCTACTGCTCCTAGAAAACTTGATATTGCTTGCATAAGATTTAAAATGCTTCCAGGAGACTTACAATGTTTACAAAAGACCTACAATGCATCCAGAAGACTTGAAATGCTTCCAGAAGACCTAATGTTGCTTCTCAAAGATTTGAAATGACTCCATACGACTCGACAGCACACTAGAATATGCCATACTGCTTTCAAAAGACTTGATACTGCTTTTAGAAAACTTAATTTTACTTGCAGAAAACATGAAATGCTTTCGCGAGAGTTGGTACTGCTTCTAGAAGATTGAAATATTTCCAAACGACTTGATATTGCCTGTGGAACTTGATTCATTTCCAGAAGATCTGATACTGTTTCTAGATGACTTAACACTACTTCTAAAAAACTTGATATTGCTTACAAAAATCTTGAAATACTTCCAGAAGACTTGATATTGCTTCTTGAAAATTTGAAATGACTTCAAAAGGCTCGATATTCTGCTGGAAGACTTCATATAGCTATCCAAAGACTTGAACTGCTTGCAGAAAATTTACTACTCTTTCTGGAAGACTTAACATCGCACAAAGCTTGAACTGCTTCCAGAAGGCTTTATACTGCTTCTAGAAGAATTGATATTGCTTCCAGAAGTCTGAAAATGCTTTCAGAATACTTGATACTGCTTCTAGAAGACGGAAATATTTGGAAAAACGCCTTGACATTACCTCTGGAGAACTTGAAGTGCAACCAGAACACTAGAAATTCTTCCAAAAGAGCACCCATACTAATTGAATGGCATATGTTGTGTGAAGTTTGTAGCTTGTCTTTTTGGAGTGTCGTTATTTGTCATTTGAGTTTATTCTGAATGTAGTTTTTTATCCAGTACACAGCATCCAGTACACATATATATTTTCTAAAACCGACGCTTAGGTATATTATGTTGAATAAAATTTTTTGCTGGTCTAGGAAAATTAAAATTGTTTAACTTCCCTCTGGCTTGTTTTATTTACTCGGAATTAGTTTCAGCTCTTAAAGTCATCATCAGCCGAATAGTCAAGTAGAATAATCTCTTTCAAAAACATAAAATATCCTAAAAAAATGTTTTTAAATACGAATTAAAACAGACATAGATAAAGTCACTGATAAACTAACAGGTAAAAAGTATGAAACTATACACAAAAACCTCGAAAAACTTTAAAAAAATTCAAATGTTTTTCACAATACTTTTCAACAGGCAATATTCATCCTTCTTCAAAATGGTAACAAACAAAAGCGCTTTTATCATGGCATTACAGCTGTTGTCGGCTGCTACCAGGAGTTGAAAAGGGAAAAGTATTTCAATGTTGATCACCTAAATTGGCGCTAGATACCTGCACATGCATACTGACGCTGCTTCTAGAAGACTTAAAATGCTTCCAAAAGACTTGATACTGCTTCTAGACTTTTAAAATGCTTTTAGAACACTTGATATTGCCTCTGAAGGACTTCAAATACAAATCAGTTTCAAATACAGGTTCTAAAAGACTTGAAATGTTTCCAAAAGATTTGATATTGTAATAATAATATAAGTTTTAAATGCTTCTGTAGCGAATCCCGTTTCCATTTTCATTGTTCATTTATTTTAAAATTTAAAAATATCATAGTCGTTGTTGTTTAAAAAAAAGAAGACATAATAAAAATAAATAAATAAGACATAGAAGAAGTTGTATGTCGTTTTTATAACAGCGTAAAATTACAAAAAAATAATATTAACAAAAATATTGTTGGCTACAACAGCCACATTTTGGTGACCCCGAGAAGAAACACGAAACAACATCAAAACCCCGACGAAGAAACACAAAACAACATCAAAACCCCGACGAAGGAACACGAAACAACATAAAATCCCCGACGAAGAAACACGAAATAATATAAAATCCCTGACGAAGAAAAACGAGACAATATAGAAATTCCGGACGAAGAAAAATGAAGTAATATAAAAATTTTCGACGACGAAACACGAAATATATAACTAAATTTTCAAAACCTGGAACACCCGGAATACTTTCAAAATTTTTAATTATCCTATTGGAATATTCTGCTGTTTGAAGATTTTTTAGAAGATTTCATATTATTTTCGTTTGAGGTACGTGCATTTTTCCCCTTAAATATTTAAAGAAAGAATTATAAATATTTAATATAAAAAATCAAATTAATATCAGCAAAAAAAAAAAAAAATAACGTTATTAATTACATTATTTACAAAATTAAATTTATCATTGTTGGTAGCAGTACAAAAAAACAAAAAATATCAAAATTAAATATAAAATGACATCGGAAAAAGGTGACGTTGACTGTCATACAGAACTTGAGCAAATTTCAAATATAAAAATACCACCTTTCTGGGCGAATAACCCAGCCCTTTGGTTCGCGCAAGTAGATGCACAATTCTCTATTAAAAGGATAAAGACGGAACAAACTAAATTTACGCACATTTTAGCAAATTTACCATCGGAGTTAATTACTACGGTATCTGATCTAATTCAGGATAAGTGTAGCGGATCCCGTTTCCATTTTCATTGTTCATTTATTTTAAAATTTAAAAATATCATAGTCGTTGTTGTTTAAAAAAAAAGAAGACATAATAAAAATAAATAAACAAAACATAGAAGAAGTTGTATGTCGTTTTTATAACAGCGTAAAATTACAAAAAAATAATATTAACAAAAATATTGTTGGCTACAACAGCCACAGCTTCCAAAAGATATAAAATGCTTTACAAGACTTGATATTGCTTCTACAAGATTTGAAATACCTCCAGAAAAGTTAATATTGTCTCTAGAAGAGTTGAAATGTTTGTAGAACATTTTATCTATTTCCATAAGACTTGAAATGAAATGCTTCCAAAGTTCTTGAAATGCTTCCAGAGGACTTGATAATGCCTCTGGAGGACTTGAAATGCTTCCAGAACACTTAACACTGCTTCTGGAAGTTTCAAAGGTTGGTATTGCTCTGGAAGCCTTCAAATACTTCTACAAGGCTTAATACTGATTCTAGAAGACTTAAAATGTTTCCAGAATACTTGATATTGTTTGCAGATTTTATGCTTTCAAAAAACATAAAATGCTTCAGAGGGCTTGATACGTTTCTAGAAGGAAATGCTTTCAGAAGACTTGATGTTGCCTCTGGATGACTTGAAATATATCTGAAGAATTGAAATGCTTCCAAAAGAAAATAATTCCAGAAGTCTTGATATCGAATCTGGAAGAGTTAAAATGCTTTCTGAAAACTTGATATTGCCTTTGTGAGATTTGCATTGCTTCCAGAATACTTGTTACTGCTTCTAGAAGACTGATATTGCTTCTGGGAGACTTGAAATGCGTCCAGAAGATTTAAAATGCTTCCAAAAGACTTGATATCGCCTTTGAAAGAGTTAAAATGCTTCCAGAAAACTTGATATTATCTGTGGAAAACTTAAAATGCTTCTAGAAGTTTTGCAATGCTTCCAAAAAAATTGCTATGCTTCCAGAATACTTGATATTACCTCTGGAAAGCTTGAAATATTTCCAGAAGTGTTGATACTGCTTTTTCCTAGAGTCACGTCTTCTGACTTGACATTGCCTCCAGAAGACTTGATACTAATGCTGAAGATTAGATATACTTTCAGGAGACTTGGTATTGCCTCTGGAAAACTTGAAATGCTTCTAGAAGGCATACTATGCTTCCAAAAGAGCACCAATTCCAAATTGTTAATGGTATTATCAGGCATCGGGTATCTATTAAAATTATCATTATCAACTAATTTTTTAATTTTAATGTAATATTGAGGTTATAATTCCCGTTTCAATACAAACATTTGCTGTAAACGACTAACATTTACACCTATTTTCAAAAAATTAATTATTCGTTCCTTCGAATCAAAATAAATGTACTTAACGGTGTTTATCATATTCTTACTTAGTTTTTAGATTATTGGATACCGTTTATTATAATCGTTATGTAGACGATTTATAATTTACAAATTAAAATTTAAAAAAAGTATTTCAAATAAATATTATATGTAATTGAGATTGCACTTTCATACTTATAAATAAACGTAATTTCGTTATACGGCATTTTGTTTTACGGCCGATTTTCGAGGATAGTATCACTGCCGTGTAACGAAGTATGAGTGTATTAGGTTTTAGATTATTGATACTTCTATCGGACTTAGTTTCGATTTAGCCGTGCGTTTCAGATGCACGACTAAACCTGAATCTTTCGAGTTCTGGGTCTAGTGTTAGTTCTGGTTTTAATTCTTGTTTACCTCTAGATTGTTTTAATCCGAACATGCACGGCTTAATCGAAACTTTTTAGTTCTAGGTCTAGTGTTAATTTTAGTTTTAATTCTCATTTAACTGTAGATTGCTTTAGATTGTTTTAAATTCTTTTCGAACTAAAAGTATGAGTAATACGTTACCTACAACTCATCTTCAGAACTAACACTGGATCTAGAACTAAAAATATTAGGGTTTAGCCGTATGTGTCATAAGACGGCTTATCCCGAATGTTTCTAGTTCTAGGTCTAGTATTAGTTCTAAAAGCTAGATTGGGTTGGGATCAGGTTCCGTCTTAAGGTCTCTTTTTATTGGCTGTAAAAATGCTTTGAACCTTGTAGAATTAGAAGAAAACAATTCCATACCTCAAAACAATATTGTTCTCCGAAATATTGGCTATGTGGTGCTCTACCTAGGGAACACTAAGTTACTTCCGGATCGACTAGTACTGGTGTACATTTTATTAATCAAGTTGTAAGGTTTAATTACCTTTATATAACAACTCATGTTTTGTTTCTAGTAGCATTAACACGTAAGGGTAGTTAATTTATTTGCAAGTAATTTTTTATTCCTTCATAGCCAAAACTCATATTAATACTTAAATGCGTTTTTCTTGAAACACGATTTTTTAAAATGGCACGCAGCATAACTAGAACAATTTTCATTCAATCGATTTAAACCTTTTACCACATTTTTAAAAGGACATTCTACAGGGAAACACGTAGGGGATTTTCGATAAGTTGATTTCTGAATTAATTATTAACAAATGACAATGTCCACAATTGTCCAGTTTTATGTAACAAAATTCATTTTTTTTAAATGCTCATAAATCGACCGATAACTAATATTTTCAAAATCCCCTACGTATTTCTGTAGCTATACACATGTACATTAAGACAGTTTTTGTTTCATTTTGATCAGATTTAATATGCGATACCTACATTGCGTGCTGCGGAATTGTAGGCGATTTGGGACTGGCTCCAGCCTTACCATTTTGTATTATTTTTATATTATAAAATATTATTTGTATGCTATAATACATGCTTGATAACGTACCAGAGTATTATCTCCTACAACTTTATCTTCTATTAGCAAAACTTATATAATAAACTAAAAAGAAAATTTTAGATTTGTGCAGTGGTATGACGCCTTAAGAGACGTCCGATTAAATCTAATTTTAATTAATTAAATTTAAATTAATTAAATTTTAATTTTATGGTTTAAAATTTTTAGTTTAGAAAAAATATTTCAGTTTTTACGTAAAAACATTAATTTATAGCGTATAAAATTCGTACAATTTAGTGGTTGATATCGTTACGGTGAAAATTCAATTATAATTTTTTTATCTTTGTAACTTGGACATACTGTATAGTAATACAAGCGACACACACGAGACGGATCAGATCAAAAATTCCACAAAAAATTTTAGTATTCAATTAAATGCATGTTTTCGTGTGTGACCAAAATAATTAATTGATTGCATTAACAAGGGGAACAAACACACAGTTTTATAACGATATTGTTTTTAAAATAGATATTTTTTAATTCATTTATTTCGATAAATGAATTTTATGTTTTTAAAGATTTAAACTTGGAGTTATAAAAAAAATGGAAGAGGGGAATTTTCTGGATTTTCATTGTAGTGCCACAAATCGTTAGAGCAATCATCGACAGACGTCGCGACGTGCTTTATTCATGGCCGGGCTAATTTGCGCCCACAGCCCCGTTGTGGAAAGAAACGTGCCAAACGGGCCGTAAAATCCAACCATACATCACGCCGCCGTCGGCGTCGCACGTTTTCGCAGTTTTCCGGATATTTATGCGTGCCGACCGATCGATTAGTTCGTGGCCGCAGTCTGATGGCTCATCGGACGTCGCGACGCCCTTTCCAATCACTGTTGTTACAAATTGTAATCCACATTAATTAAATGAAACAATCCCAAATTAAAATCATATCCTAAAGCCTCAAAATAAACAAAGTAACGAAAATGTTAATTATCGTCACCGTTAATTTATTATATCCGACAAAACCTCAAAATAAATTAATAAATGTCCTCTAGCTGAAAATTTATTTATTAAATTTTAAACTCTCGTGATTAATTGGGATCGTAAAATTGGATCATCAAGATTAGTATTCCAATTTGTACACGTCCATTAATTATACTTGAATTTTTCATAATAAATTAAAATCCTTGTGTAGCAAGTTTGACATATCATTTATAGTGCGTATAGAATTAATGAGTAAATTCAGTATCTACCAATTACATCTTAGAGAAATGAAATGCCTTTTGTGTGGAGTTTTAAATGGATTACTTAAATTATATTGAAAGGTATAAAACTCTTTGATGGCAAGTAATTTTGATGTGCGTCATCGATTGATCGATTAGTTATGGTAACAGACAAGGATTTAAATGACATTTTCAGTCGCCCTAATATCCTGAATTTAAATTCGGAAAGAAAATCAATAATTCGATTTTGCCTAAAAGATGATTTTCAGACATACATAATAATAAATCATTTCTTAATTTAGAAAATTATTAAAAATATAGAACGTCGTTGTCTACTCCTCTTAGACTCCTTTAAAAATTATGTTAAGTTTGTGTTTATAAAAACAAACAATTTGTACAGTGTCCCAATTTCGTAGTTTCTATAGGCTATCTCCACAACTAAAAGAGGTTGAAAAAAATAATTTACGTATTATGATCTCATTTTCCGAAAAACTGAAAATTCTGAAAATTTAGAATCGCTATCGTCGTTTGTTTTCGCCATATTGGGAAAATCTGAAAAATTTGCATAAACGATAAAAGCTAATATCTCACATATTACCATAAATGGAGTGTTTTAATTATATTTGTTGCATCAGCAACTTTTAGAAAGAATTCATCAGTTTAGGTAGAATATTTTTCTCATGTTTTATATTCAAGGTTTCTCCAATCTAATAGGTTAACCGCATCTTCAAATTTATTTGATTGTAAAATATCGTTGACCGGGTACCGGATAGTTGCTGAATAGCTGATTTTATATTATATTTATATTATGTTAAGTACTTTTATTTTCCTTATACAAGTGGTTATTATGTATGGTACTAGCTATATACCTTCAAAAGTACTTGTCAAATCAACATAAAATTTGAGATATGAATTTGGCTAAACAAAATCTTTTGTTAACAACATTTTCAACTGATTAGCTGTCAAACTTTTCAAGGTGCACCGGTAAGTTGATTTTTTCAATAGCACCACTAGTCAAAATGGACATCATCCGAAAGTTTATTTTAGTTTGTTTTTTTTTATTGTAAATATGTTGATGAAACAAAATAAGCTTTCGAATGTCAATTTGGCTAGTGGTTTATTTGGAAAAATCAATTTTCGTTGCATCTTGAAAAGTTTGACAGCTTAAAAAATATTAACATAGTTAAATGTGCGAGTATTTCTATATCAGTTAGAAACCACTGTATCTCATCTCTATAGATGGACTGCGGGAATGAAGGTAGTGAGAGCAACACCAAAGAGACACCATATTGAAAATACTTGAATACGTCACAACCGCTGTTTACTTTGAAATTTGATGTCCGTTGTTAAACTGTCATTTATTCAGTTTGTTGTTGTTTAAATTTAACATCACTTCTGTGTAAAGAGTTTACCGCTGATTTCTAACATGGACCCCTATTTTAGTTACTTCCTTTTTTTTAGTAACATCTTTCTGTGGTTTGGAAATATTTGTTAATATATAAAGTGAGTCAAGATCATCTTGAACTTTTCCTTTCGAGTATTAGAGGCACAATAATAATCAACAGCTAAACAATTTATAGCGGCCTATAAAAGACTACAAGTACACGATGAATCAGACCACGTCAATGCAGGCCAGGGCAAAATCTGCAATGTAACCTGCTCCAAGAACGTTTTTGTAATCCCAACAGAAAGGGGTCTTGCATTATCCTGTTGGAAGGTGGTACTCTGCTAAGTCTCCATGAAAGGCGTTTAATTTTCGTAGAAGGAACGCAAAGGATGACTTTGAGCAGCTCATATCGCTCTGTATACTATAACTTCGGTTGTTAAGACTGCGTGAACCCATAAACAAACCCTTGATTCATCGCCGAAGACGAAATCCTTTATTACCTTTACAATTCTTGACATCATGCAAGTATAGCTGCTTTATGGGGAGGTGTTAATGGAAGCCAAAAGTTAGGACGGTATGAGTGAAGCCCAAATTCTTTTGTAAACAGTTGTGATCTAGCACAAAAATCATCAATTAAATTTAAAAAGCAAACGTTCAATTTTGATCAATCTAACCCAACTCAACCCAGTACCTGTTCGCTTTGCACTTATTACAACAGAATCTGGCCCCAACTCCTACCTTTCTTCACTCCCTTCCTTCATAATGTATTTTAAATTGGACTTGTAATCCATATGTAAACAGGACCTGTCATCCAGTTTTCCTATATCTACCGACTCATCATACAAGGCTAGTGCTTCCTGTCTCTCTTGACTTGACAAGTCAGGCTCAACTCAATCACAGTCCGTATGTTGAACCTATGATTCTATTTAAGGCATTCACAGTTGTATGCGTCTTATTTTCTATATACTCTGTCTGTGCCCCCCTTTTTAAATACGAATCATTACACCTAAATATTTTAGTCTATACTCACTAACTGCTATATGATCGTTAACTCTAACTGTAACTTCTTTTCTGCACTTTATGCTTCTCATTAGGACTGTCTTCGTCTTTTAGAAGCGACTTCTAAATTCACTTCCTTACTCAATATACATATTATCCGACGCCCGGTATGCAGTTTGTTCAATATCTTCAATTTCCCAACCACTAACTATGATTGCTCAATTTTGATCAATTTTACATCTTTGATATCTCGTTCTTGTTCTAGAATTTAATCGAAAAAGATATTTCACAATATAGGCTTCAAGATAGAACCCAATATTTCGTCAGATATATCATCAACAGTCTAAGCGGTGTACTACTTCCAAAAACCATTTGTGCATCAAAATAACTTAGAATCAGCTTCTGACGAAAGTGTTTCGAAATCACTTCGAATCAGCTTCTGAAGAAGGTTACAATGTAGCGTCCAAAATGTCAATCCAAAATATTTTTTTCAAAAAACACATACCAAGATTCGAAAGCTCTTAGCTCTAATTTTAGTTAACTTTGGATCAATATAGCTTTTGTTTTTATACGAATTTTTTAACGATCACTCTTTTAGTCTCTTAGTTTGACGTCACCATGCATTGTCCGCCATCTTAATGATGCGTTATAGCTTAGCTGTAGATTCCTAGTATCATGCTATATTGTATCATGATATTTAGAATGTAAAGAAAGAACATGTAACAAAATATGTCCTATTGGCGTATTTGTTTGGTTCTTGTACCACGTCAAATCAGATAACAAATTCATTTTAAATATAAGAACATTTAAAAAATTACGCCAGGTATCACTAACATCATATAACTTTATTGAAAAATACCTTACCATTAATAAATATTTATTTGATGATTTTGTGTTGACCGAAGAAGAATTTTCTCCAGATACTACTAATGTGAATCTGTATGCAACAATATCAGTCAAAAATAAGGTGCACTTTATCTTTAGCTTTCCTCACAGAGAGCCAGCAAAATAATATTAAATTAAGCTTCATTAGCTTAAAAAATAAAGGAAAATTAATTTTCCAAGCGAAAGGGTCATTATTGTTGCATAAAAACACTCCACCGCAAACAAAAAATTCAACAACATTTAATCAACTTTTTATTTTCTGATACATACAGTGATACATTTATAAAATTGTCGAAAAATGTAATGGGCCAAGACTTTATACCAAATCATCTCATTAATCAATCTGAATCAAAATATATCGCTGTGTTCCTTTTCAAATTTTCAGAGAAAAATAAAGTTGTTTCAATTTGCAGTCAATTAATCAGTTATTTAGTGTTTATTTAAAAAACACCTATAATAAAATATTGTGTATTTGAGTTTTTTCGGATTTATTTTAAATTCGCGCGAGAAGGAGTATTTCTAATATGGCGACGATTTCGCTTCACTTTTGATGGTAATGGGGACAATAGCATCAGCGGTCCAAACTTCAAGTTTATGCTTTATCTACTATCGCTCCAGGAGTCGATACTATCTTTCTGACTGGTGGCTCAATATTGAATTCTTACACTTGAACTCCTCTGCTTTAACAGCGTTAAATGATACCTTGCAACATTTCGATTTGCTACAAATAATAAACCAATCAACTAGAATAACGAATCATAGTGAAACGGAGATCGATGTTATTTATACTCTGATAATAATTTAGTTAATTCTAGTAGGGTGTATAAGACATTTAATGTTTTAGACTGATTTGGTATATTGTTACATTAAAGAGAATTAATGCTCCCGTGACTAACGTTAGATCTTCTCAATGGATAACGGACAATATCATGAAGTTGCGAGACGATGCGATTAAGCTTCCGTCATAATAGACTACCATCTAAATGGGATTACTACATAATCCTCCGAAATTTGGTAACGGAATCCTTTGTTAGAGAACATAGGACCTATCTGGACTTTAAAAGTTTAAAAGGTTTGGCACACACTCATCTTTGCACCTGGGTTCTCCAAGTGATATTAATAAGTCTTTTATAACCAGCTTCTCTGCTAATAATAATTCTGTCAGTAATCTTCTTCGTTTTTATTATAGTAACAAGAAACGAGCGCTACTTTTAGTTTTCATCCGATTGATGACCTTCAGGCGGTGAGTTCTATTAGGAGTAAAATGTCTGGTTACAATGACCTTAATATCAAGTGTATCCTATTATGTTGCCCTCGCATTATTCCTTACATTCGGGAAGTGATTAATGCTTGTATTGAAAGTGGTCCCATTAATCTGGAAAAAAAGCACTCATCATACCAATCCCAAAAATTAGCAAACCTGTAGCTTTGTCTGATCTAAGACCAAGTACTTTGCCGGTATTATCTAAGGTCGTGAAGGTATTATCTAACATTATAGGACGCAACCGGCGAATTGTCGCGGATATTCCAAAATATGATGTGCATCCTAAATTATTTCTCAAGGACCACACATCGAAATAGGTAGTGAAATAGCAAAAATCGAAGTGGAGCTAAAATACAACGTTTTCACAACCCAACTTATAGATTAAATGCTTTTTCACTCGGTGAAAAAACTAAATGACCCAACGAACAACAAAAAATAATAAAAATGGCACGGCCTTTACCAAGTCCACGCTCACATTTGACTATAAAAATACCTGTTAAATCATCACGAGCCAAACCCGTTTTACAGTTGACGCAAGTAAAGTACTAAAAAATATTTTAAGTCGATTGGAAGTTCTTCATTTCGATGTAGACCTTATTATTAACTAGAAAGATTCTTCAGCTGTTTGTTTGCTAGGTAGATTTATAGGACACATGTAAACTCTTATCTTTTGTTTTTCTTTAAATCGCTATTTAAATCCTTAAAGAGAAGAATATTCGTCATAAAAATTTAAAATTAATACAAGGAAGGAAGTCAAAACGTCACATGAATATCTTATAGGAACAGATACAAAGATTTATTGAAACGTCAAGATTCAACGATTTTTCTTTTCGGTTCGTATATCTTCAGTAACGTTTACAATATACATCCACGCAGACACAACATTTCGGATTCAAACGTTGACGTTTTCACGGCCACTTCATATTTCATGCACACGACACGCGATGCTCTCCGCTTTTATATTTCGCGACGAGTCGCATTCCCCTCCCACGATATCCTTACACATCCTCGAGGGTTTCGGTATCGCAGCTTTGCACACAACCCCCGCCCGAGAAGAACGACCACCAAGCTTCGACAAAGCGGTAGATGTTGCCAGACGAGGTATTTGCAGATCGATTTACGAAACCCCTTATACGTACATTTGTATCGTTCATACGTTAAATTTTTTTTGAAACTAGAATAAAACGTACGTACGGGTATGTGCTATATTTTCCTGGATTTAAAAGTTATTTGGGAAGGAAAGATTTTATTAAAGATAAATATTCAAAATATACGTTGTGATTTGAAAATTTCTATTCTAGATAAAACGAATCAAGTCATAAAGTGCAAGATATAATGATGAAACACCCAGAATTTGTTTGCTGAAGCAGAAATAACGCGGTTCCTTGCACCGGTTTAATCATCGAAATTAAAAAGTGTTACCTCAAATCATTACCGATAATCCTCAGCAAGAGAAATATCGGGGGTGGATAATCTGTCATGTGCTGGGCGCGTTCTCTTAGTTTGACAAGGTAGATGTTTGATGCTTGATAGTCAACTGGATTGACTATCAAGCGAGCTCCAGACCATTCGCGTTCCTTTCATGAAGAAGAAACATTCACACCACCTGATCTACCAACAAGACCAAGGCATGATTCGCGGCTAAGCACATCCCTGTCCTTCCATGGCTGGTAAATTCCTTTGATACAGACTCCATGAACAACCTCAGGGGCATCCTGGTTTGTCTTGCGTACGAGAACAAGTACACACTCCGTTATCGGGTTGGAGGCTGCCATCAACAAGAAATGAGATGTCGTCAAATCCTATGTGATTTTTGCCTGCTAGTTGTTGTTGCTATGCAGCAATTTGTATAAACAAGTAGATCATGAAAAAAAACTGGGTGTCTATGTCAGTGTACAGTAAATAACACATTAAAATATTGCTAATAATTAACTGAAAATGTTATGATTAATATGAAAGAAAAAAAACAAAAAATCTATTTAATTTTTTAACCATTCTTAAAATGTTTTCCTATCAGTTATCCTTAACTCATTTTTAAACTTTTACTCCTAATAATAAGATAAATTGTAGTTTAACAAAAATAAAATATTTTTCCAACATCCCTAACATATTCCTTTTTGAAACGTGTTGGTTTTGTATATTCAATTTCCTTACTTTTCGTATAAGAGCGATAGCATTATCTTTGACATTCGATCGATATTTGGTCAGATATGATAGAGAAGGAACGGTAATATTCGTTTCGGCGGAAAGCAACCCTCGTAAATGCTCCGTTCTTGTGCCGGAAACAGTTTATTGTTTGTTTGCATTGATAGCTCAACTCTAATTGAGCGAGATCTATTTTCAACTTTCCATTGCAAGAAAATTGTATTTAAAGATTCATTTTCATAAATAGATTTGTTGTATGTCTCAAATTTGTCTTCATAAACTATCTAAAAGTAACTTACGTATAATGAGTTCGTTTTTTGAGAAACTGTTAATGCTCTTAGAGACTTACAATCAAATTATGAGCATTTTTTCACGGATTAATCAGGTTATCAATATTCGAAACGTTGGGTTAAAAGTAGCCTAATATATTCTGATAATAAATAAAAATTTTTCCATTTTCTCTAAAACGACTGGAGTATGCAAGTCTGTATCTAAATTGATGTGAAAGATTTGAAGGAGTGATATTTCAGCGAAAATTAAGGGGGAGTTTCATATAACTTTTTGTTCAAAATCCCTACTCCTTCAAGATATAGCTATATAACTAGCCTTTTAAGGTTGAAGGAAAAAAATGTTTTTATTCATAAACCATTTAGAAGAATGAAGTTTGACAGAGAACTGTTACTAATAAAATGACAACTCTTAATGATTTTTGTAGCCCTAAACTATTATTACAAGGAAGAAAAATCAACCTGCATAATTTTTATGGGGGTAGATTTTTTTTATTAATTAAAAAAATTTTTTTTTTATCTGTTGATACTTTCTTTTAAAATTGTTAATTACATGAGAATCGATTCGTGATTCGATGAGAATAGAATCACGAATAATCGCAATAAACTGTATTTTTTACTGAAAAATCACCCCTTGAAATATTTTGTATCAATTTAGGAGCATCCTGTATATTTAATAGTTAATGTTGCTACATTAATAACTATACAGTGTGTGCATAAGTAGAACAGTCCAAATTTTGAATCTAATCTTTATTTATTTTATAATTTTGGACTAATTCTACTTGATTGTAGTATACCAAAAAAAAAATTAAGACACATCACGTCCCTTCTGCAACTTTTTTAATTTTCCCCTATTCGTTCTTTTTAAACGCTTTTTATCCAATATTAGCCAGTTGTATTTTTTATTAATACATTTTTTATTCAGTTCCCTATATCTTTATTGTACTGGTTTTAATTATTCTATAAATTTACCTAGCAAATAAATAGCTAAAGAAGCTTTGCAGTTAATAATAAGCTCTACATCGAAATGAAAAACTTTCATTCGAATTAAAATGGAGAATATTTCCCCCACTTGTGTAGTTTTTTTTAGTACTTTACTTGTGTCAACTGTGAAACAGGTTTTGTTCCTGATGATTTAACAGGTATTTTTATAGTCAAATGTGAGTGTGGACTTGTTAAAGGCTATACATTTTTTATTATTTTTTGTTGTTCGTTGGGTCATTTAGTTTTTTCACCGATTGAAAAAGCGTTTGATCTGTAAGTTGGGTTGTAAAAACGTTGCATTTTAACTCTATTTCGATTCTAGTTATTCCGCTATCTATTTCGATTAATGGTTTTTGAAAAAAATAATTTAGGATGCATCATATTTTGAAATGCAGTTTATATGTATAATATTCGTCATTTGACTCAGTCACTTTATTGAAAAATTATTGGGCTTCTAGTAAATAAAAAAAATAATTTACTTATGCAGTTAATCTGGCTAGTTGTGATAAAAAAATGTCAATAAAGTTCTAAATATTGGTCATCAATAAGAAAATGAGGATATAGCAAAGAAGAGCTGCAGCTATAGCAAAGATGTGACCTTGATTTTCTCCGTCAAAGGTAGATTTGCAAAGTTGTAAATGCTATTTGCTAAGTAAACAAAGCCTGTAATTGGTAGAAGACCGCGATTTAACCGAAATGTTTTTGAAAAACGGCAATTTGCTGACATGTATGAGGTAGGTATTTCATTTTAAAAAATTAACCAAAGATTTAATCGAAATCTTTCAATAGTGCTCCGAGGATGATCTTTAAGTTACTGAAGTGACGTCATGATTTGAAAATCATAACTAACAACGTAGTTCTGAAAGCCTTGAGTGACTAACGAACGTGAAGATTGTTGTGTTAAGCCCATTTTTATCAACTTCCAGTCAAGCTATCTATAAGATAGTTACAATAGATAAATAGGTTATAAATAAGGACCGGATTTATATGCGACTAAAATAAGCAACACATTTTTTTATATGTGTTTGAAATTGGACGAAATATACAATAATATTCTGAAAATATGGACAATATTATGCGGTCAAAACAGAAAAAAATACTTGCATTACAAAATATTTCTTTTAATATTGTATTGCAACAAATAGTATATTTACAAGTGTTTCAAATTCTTGTAGAATTTTAACGGTCACACATCTAAACTCACGACTAAACCTTAATGATTCCACTTCTAGGTCTAGTGTTAGTTCTTGTTTTACTTCAATTCAAATATATCAGTTTGCAAAGTACTTTATTTCAGAAACTATTCATTGTAGAGAGTTCATTAAAGAATATCTTCAGATGCACGACTAATCTTAACCCAACCCTACCCTGTATATTTGAATTAAAATAAAACCGGAAGTAACACGAGACCTAGAGTTAGAATCATTCGAGTTTATCCGACTTGAGAAATGTATGCCTAAACCTGAATGTTTCTAGTTTTAGATCTATAGTTAGATCTACTGATATAAAACTAAAACTATTACTAGACCTAGAAATAGAAAGATATTTCAATATAATATTTCAATTGAAATATACAGGGTTGAACTGGATCTTTAAACTTTATTGTAAAAGAAAATGATAGTTTACAATTTGTCAAAATATATCTATAACAACACATATTTATGATTACGCTAACAATACAAACGGGCACATCACACAACCCAATCTTCCTCCAAAAATTCAATGACAGCATAAAAAGCGTTTTCAACTAAGTAATTCTTAACATAGCTTATCATTTTTTTCATTGTCAACTGTTTAATCGACGATGGTAGGTGATTATAAAACGTTGTCCCTCAGCATTCAAAGTTATACGAAGTATTCGTAGTTCATCCATTTGTCGTGTGGGATAGTTATGTAAGTCTGAGTTTTTTACCAGCTGTGGTGTTTTTTTCTAATGATCCTTATACATCGTAGAACATATACACACGATATAGTGAGAATTTTCTGTACTTTAAAATGTGTTTTGCAACTATATCTAGTTCTTAAGTGCAGGAGTGCTCGGATGGCCCTCTTCTGCAACAAGAAAATTCTGTCAGCCGATAAAGACATGCCCCAGAATAGTATACCATACGTTGCCATATGGTATAAGTACGAAGGCTTTTACAGTCGGTGTTAATTGAACTAAAATTAGAACTAACACTAGCACTAACACTAAAACTATCATTAGGACTAACACTAGATCTAAAACTGAAAACTTTCGGGTTATACCGTGCGTTTTTTGAAAACATGTTTGACGTTTCGGATGCCATGTTACAACCTTCTTCAGAAATGTTACAACTTTCGTTTCTTCAGAAACTGATTCGAAGTGATCACGTCAAACATTTTTTCAAAAAACGCATGGCAAAATCGGAAAGTTTCTAGTCTTAGATGTAGTATGTGTCTTAGTGATAGTTCTAGTGTTAGTGCTACTGTTAATTCTAATTTTAGTTCATAGTATGCTAGTTTGGCAGCCTCAGTAGTACCGATAGATGCCATCTTCATGACACAATATATGGTTCCATTTAGATTCTTTGCTGTATTTTCAATATGGATGCACCATTTGAGCTCTTCATCTAGGTGTAGTCCCAAAAATATTAATGATCTATTTTCTGTTTTGCGGTGGCTTCTATTAAATTTTAAACTTTGTGTTTTTTTCTGCATTCAGAGTTAATCCATTAGCTTGAAGCCTCTGTTTAACAGTATTTAACGATTCAGTAGAATTAAATTGAAGATCTTCCATTAATTCTCCAGATGAAACTATGATTGTATCATCTGCATAGAGGCAGATAAGTCCACCCGTTTTATTATTTTGTCAAACCAGTTTGTAAAGTACTCTATTTTAGGAACCATTCATTGAAGAAATAAAAAAAATATCGTCAGATACACGGCTAAACCCAACCCCGATTATTGGAATTCGGCGCCTCTGAGTCCAGTATCTCATCTAAGATACTGGGTACATCTATGATGGGGACACAATACATTTCATTGCAAAAACAGGTGCCTCCCAGGAATTGGAGCCCCAGGGCTGTAGCTCTTAGGTGTAGGACGGCGCAGCTCATATGAAATTATATGCGATTAATATTATATAAAATTATTAAGTATATGGACAACTATGCTTATATGCCATAAAAATGCAAAATATGAAGTTGTATGAAGAACATGCAAAAGTATATAAATCCTAGTCTCTAATTATAAATGATCATGATATAAATAAGAGATGTATATAAATTCGCTATGACCATCCTATGGTTATAGAATTTAAGCGCTCTCATTGGCTATGAGCTGGTTTATAACTATTGAATAAATTATCAAATGGTGACATAAGTGGGTCTTAGAAAAACTAAGTTTAGAGACAAATTTCGTTCTTCGATTGATGTTAACTGGACTCGTGTCGCGAGAAATTTTCTCCACAGACCTATATTTGCTCGATTTACATGAAATTGATCAGTCTTTATCGTATCCAAAGAGCATCCAACTTTAATATATGAAATTACTATTAAATTTAATAGTTGTTAAACCCACTATTAGTTAAAAAAGATATAGTCATAATAAATGATTCAAATATGTAGTATAAATACGGACGCTTTCACGACAGGAGTTAATTAAACTACATCTGGAACTAACAGTAAAACTAGCACTAGGACTAATATCAGATCTGGTTATCTGATATTAGTCCTGGATTCTGGTTTCTGAAGAAGCTTGTAAAATTGCATTCGAAATGTCAAATACCTTTTCAAAAGAGGTACCGCAAAAATACGAAAGTTTCTAGTTCTAAGATTAGTCCAAGTGACAAGTTTTATTACTTACAAAAAGTAAAAGTTTAATCTATGTATAAATTATTTACAACAAATTTAAATAAAATCGGAAATGGAATTATTGAATGGTCTTGATATATTAATTTAGTTTCGTGTAATAAACAAATATTAATAAATTGTTTTATTATTAATTTAGTTTATTGAATATTATGCACATCACTAAAATAATCGTATGGTCGCCAAAAAGGTTAAATAAACATTATGAGGCAAAATTCACAAAATTGTTTTGGTTAACTTTAAAAGTATCTATATTATTCGTGTTAAACATAATATTTTAATAATGTTTGTCTTTTATATTCCCATGTAGCTTGTTTACTAATCGAGCAAGTTTTTAATACCATTTCTGATGGCTTGGTTAAAAGGCCGTTTTCTGCACTTGCAACATTGATTTTTGTTTTCAATACTTAAAGCAAAAACATAATGTTAAAAATATTAAAATAAAAGTACTTACTAATGAGGTAATTTTCTTATTCTTTTTTATATACTACACAAAATTTTCCCATTTTCAATTTTTTTCTTTAAACAATTAATTTTGGTTAATAATAGTTTACATTTATAAACGCAAATGTTCCTTTTTTAGTGTTGGGATGGCATTTTATGAGGATGCAACAAATCCCCCAAAGATTGTTCGTAAATAGTTTTAAAACCTTATAATATTCGATATTCGACAATTCATATCGACCTTCATAAAAGTAATGCTAAGAAGAAGCCAGTGCAGTTTAGATTTTGCCAGGCCGTTGTAACAATCTGTGAGAAGTTCCTACTCGAAGAAGAACTATAAATTCTCCTTTAACCCGCTCGTGCTCTGGATTTAAACCTGATTGAGGATGTGTGGGATATGCAAAACCTGATTGCCGTAATCGAACATTAACGAGATAGGAGATTTTCTCAAATATTACTATTACTACGGTAATTATAAAACATGAGGAGAGACCGTGAGTTGAGGCGCGCTACAAGAAGCGTTAACCTTTCCAGCAACCAGCCGCAATCAATATCATAATGCAACAGTTTATGAATACATTTAACTGTGTAAACAACTCTGCGATGTTGTAGTGAAAGAAAACTAAACCGCAAAGGAGAAAGACGTAATCAGCAACCCTAGGCGGGTAAGCACGATCCAGACGAAAGTATAGATATTTAAAAAATATCTTTTGTGTTGATTCAAACGTATTCACGAAAAACTGATAGAACGGATTTCAAACAATTACCGCATACTCCAACCGCGAGCTAATCAATGCAAAAAAATACCGTATATAAACATTTGATGGACAAACCCTTGCAGTTCCGAATTATAAATCAGTAAATTTTCTAACATTTAGCAACTAGTTCAAGAATGTGTTCATTAAAACTCAGACCACTGTCAAATAGTACCCCAAGGTCAGAGCACTTACGTTTGCACATCAATGCGGGACTGGCCAAATAATATGCTCAGTCGATTGTTTTAATTTTTTAGAAAAAGTCATGTTAAAATATTTAGAACTATTAAGCGATTAACTGGTTGCTGAGGAATCAATCCTCAATACGCAACAAATTTTCCTGCAAACGTTCATAATCGCTGAGCTCCCCAATAGCTGAGAACAACTTCAACTCATCGGCAAACAGCAGCTTCTCACAATCGAAGATCTCGGTTACGTTATTAATATAAGCCAGGAACAGCAACGGACACAGGTTGGTTCTCTATGGAACCCCTAAAGCTGGAGAAAATCCACTGGAGGTGAAATCGCCGTAATTAACAAATTGCTGCCGACCTAGCAAATAAGATTTCATTAATGACAACCGAGGGGCACTTAATCCAAAGTTAATCAGCTTTTTTAATAAGATAAAGTTATCCAACCGATCAAACGCCTTCCAAAAGTGAAGATACACGATATCCACCTGCCCTCTAGCGCAGATTACATGAGCAACAAATTGGGTGAAGAAGCATGACAGATTAGTGACAGTGGATCGACCACAAACACATCCTGTTGGACTGGGCTAATGTACTTATTTAAAATGAGAGATGTTTGAATAGAACGCTTTCAAAAGTCTTGAAGAAACCACATAGCACCGATATAAGCTTGTAGTTGTAGTATGACTGTTTCCATAACGACGGAAACGTAGAAGAAGATATGACTAGATTAAAAATAAAGACCAATGGAACGGCCAGAATCGAAGCACAGACCTTCAGTAAGAACCTCGGTATCCCGTCTACTCCCGTAGTAAGAGTATTCTTTGCACGCTTCAAGGCATCCAACCTTCAGAACGTTCTCAAGAAAAAGATATTAAGGTCGGGAAAACCAGAATCCCCAAAAACAGAATCAGATTGAATATAAACGGTCGCGAAATTATTTGCAAAAGCTTCCAGAATAGCTTCCTCCTATCCGTGGCCGGACATTATTATTATTATAAAAAGGCCGGCATGCATCTTCTACCTCTCCAATACCATCCAGGTTCGATTAATTCACGTCTCCCATCATCGGATACCATATAGAATAGTCTGCGCGCTTACAGTTGTAGATACCTGAACATAGAAATTCTGGGAGCCAGACGAATAATCCAGAAGAACTGCTGATGCGAGATGATGGGAATCGTCAGCAAGTAACCGATCGAGATCACGAGTGACTATGCAACTCAAATTGGCAAAGATCAAATCAAGTGTTGATTGTTGATGTTCACAATTGAATTGTACTGATGAAAATCATAGAAATGTCGGAAATTTGTTAAGGTCGTTTTAAATCTATTATTGGTATCAGTACCAGGACAAAGTCCCCAAGAAGAACAATGTATTCATTAGCCAGATATTCAAACGAATTAAACGTGTCAAATACAGTTTAAATGCATCAAAAGTGACAGAAGGTGGAATATATAAAGCAAATGTTATTTTCACACGTACATTCTCAAACTTGACTCCCGCCACATCAATTACTGCTCTAGTACCATTCTGTATAAATCAGAGAGATTATCATGACGTGTTCTTAAGACAAATCAAAACGTCACCAAAAACATCATCGGATAGCTATGTCTCCGACAAGACTACAACATCAAAACAATACTTACATAATGAATTTAGAAGAGTAGGTGTCTTCGTTTTACGATTTTCGGGGAGCCATGGTATAACATATTCGGAGGTCAGGTTCACCATTATGTTTAGAAGTACGCTGTTCCAACTGAAGCTTGAGCTGATTATAATATTTTATCTGCTTAGGAGATCGATCGAAACTAATTCTTAAATTTAAGTAAGCAGGAAAGTTCTTGAGCTTTTTAGCCTCGCGAATCCGCTATATTCGCAAGGCTGAAAACCTCAAGAACTTTCCTGCTTACTCAAATTTAAGAATTAGTTACGATCACGCATTTGTTAGAATCAAAAACAACCTTAATTGCACGACCCCTCTCGTTAGCTGGATTAAAACGACCCAGTCTAGCAACTTTAAACATTTGTAGGATTAATATATTTGGTAATGTTAGTCACAATACATGGAGGAACACCGAACACAATAAGATTCTTTTTATGGCTCTGGCGAACGACTAGTTCTGATGTACCTATTCAAAAATGCTCTCCTCAGAAACATTTAGTCGCTGTTCTGAAAGCTGAATTCAGCTTTCATTGCTGACAATAAAGCTTGTACATTTTTATGATGGGATATATTCTGATTACAGGAGTTACAAACGAATTTGATGGATCTCGATTTCTGGTGCGTCGTAACAAAATGACGCTCCGGTTCTTCCTATTTTTTTATATATTTTCATTAATTTGTTTCATTAATTGTAATATGGTAGTAACAGTGCTGACAAATATCTTGCAAAATATATGAATACCCCTAAAAATTGTATAAATATTGTGTCTAAATGTACTAATAGTACTGAAATAATTTTTAGATTATAAAGCAAAAAGGATTTAATGTCCCGTTTTACTATTATAATAGAATGAGGGTTAGTTAATATTTTAATAGCTACAGAAGCGAATTGTATTGAATTATTTATGTTAAATATTTCGATGTTGGGTTAATATGTAATGGTATAATCTACTTTCGAAATAGGCTCGTAATAGTACTCATGGAAAGCTTTTGAATAATCTATAGCTTTAAAAACTTATTTTCAATCGATAAGTCTACATAATTTAGTACAAAGTTGTATATTGAATTGTCGTTAAATTACCATTTTATAGTACTATAGTTTAACTAATATACTTTTATATATGCTAACAATCCTCATATGAAATTTAATAACGTCATCTTAATGAACCTCAGTTATTTGAATCACTTCAAACTCTTCAATGCTTCGTAATGATTGAACTACAATAAAAAAGACTTTGTATTACAATGAAAGAAAAAATATCGAAAAAATTATACAATACGATCATAAATCTTGAAATATCCTCAATATCGTCTTGATATCTGTCCGAGAGGAAAGGAATTCGAATTTTTTACGACACAATTTCAGATCCGTAAAGATCCGATATCAATTGACCGGGGAAAAGTGTACGAAAGAAGGGGTTTTCAGTACGATCTCGACAACGTTGCCACTTCCGATTCACGGTCAGGGATTTGACGGGACCGCTTTCCCAATGGATCACCCGAAAAAGGCCCCAAAAAAAAAAACGATGAGCATTTTCATCACCAACGTTTTTCCGGTGGCGTGAATCGTAAAATCGTCTAAACAACAATGACTACACGACGTATTTTTTACGAGGGGAACGCATAAAAATAACAAACGACGCGGGGTGTGTTCTTATCGACCTTGTTTCAAATGTAAAACCTTCTTCAATATTTCATAAAACGAGCTCGTTTTTATGTTACAATATTTTTATACATACTTTTTCTTTGAATACGTAGTAATCGTGATAAGGTTCCTAAAAACTTAATACGCCGGCAAACCGTAAAGAAGTTTATAATATTATTTCATTTAATAACATTTTGTGTTAAACGTTTAATTTAGAACTTTGTGGCTTAAGACGTCTTGTTAAGGGGGAAACATAGTTTAATAAGGGACAAAGAGGTTCTGCATTAACTCTAATATATAGTAGCTTTCTCACGTCTCGCGGATGGATTCTTAAACTTGCCATCAAATATGTAAACAGACAGCTCCTGGGGTGCCGGAACTTGTGTTGTTGCGCAATTAACGGAAGTTCTCGCTTTAATAAGCCCGGTAAGCCGATTAGACGTCGACATAACCGCATTTAGACAGCTCGAGAAACGACCTCCACTACGAATTTCGTTAATTACCTTTTGAGGTTTTAACTTAAACCCAAATTTTAAGCTAATTAACAAGCCGAAATACAAATCTTTAAAGATTAACTCACGAAATTCATAACAGTTTAATTTCTTTGCAGATAATGGACGACGATTTCAATTCGGAAGTAGATCAAAATTCTACCGTCGATACGAGACCATTAGATTCACACGAAGCAATGAACAATCGCGTTTACAAACCGCGATTAACGCCAACTGGTTTCACCAATAACAGAGAGAAGCGAAGTTTCGAATTTCTTCTTGGATTAGTTAATAATAATTCCAGATTACAAGTTACTGACACGGAAGAAGATGTTGATGCTTTAACGCCTGTTATAAGAAGAAGTAAGGTTAGTTCAAAATTAAAACAAATTATATTATTAATACGGTAGAGAATTAGTAAGTAATATAGCAAAACCTTGATACAATGGATTAATATGGGAAATAGAGTATTCGTTATACTCAAAAATTCGATTTATACAAATATTGAGTTAGTTCTGAAAATAACACTACATTAGAACTACTATACATAGAAACCGCTGGTGATTGAACTAAAATTAGAACTGTTGTTCTAGTAATAGTTCTAATTTTAGTTCAATAGCCGATTAAGCGGTTCCGATCAGCATGGCATCGGAAACGTCAAATACTCTTTCAAAAGAGTATTTGAGCAGTTCTAGTATTAGTTCTAGTAATACTTCTAGTGTTAGATCTAATTTTACGTAAAAGCTAAACTTGGATGTTTCTTGTTCTAGCTCTAGTGTTAGTTCTAGTATTAGTTCAATGAAAGATATTCAAGTCCGTTTGAAATACGTTGTTATCTATCACGTCACACTTCATTAATAGGAAAAAATAATATGTAAAACATTTTGGTACTTTTAAACAAAAACTCAATTAAACAAAAACATAAGTCTGACTAAATTCCATGCAAAAAGTCAATGCCCCTCACTTTAGAGATCGATAACTTCCTATCGAAAAAATTACGGTAAAGATTGTTGTTAATAATGTATTAATTTGGAAATTGTCGGGTCTTTGGTTTTTCTTTTATAGCGAGTTATGTAAAAAAGTACCGGGTATTTGCGAATACCAGTTATTTTGAATATTTTACGATTTTAAAAATAATTTGACCAAAGAATTTCAAATTTCAACTGGTAGTTCTTACGGTATGTCGATCTGATGTGGATCTGTTGTGGAGAATATTTTATTTTATTGACATTCCCTATAGTTTCAATCTGTTATTTCAATCTGACCGATTTCAACGCGGTCAAACCAAAATTTGTCAAATAATGTCGTTTGTCAGATTCCGTTATCAGTTCTTCAAGATTAGGGCTCATTATTTTTTAAGAGCGATTTAATGGAATTACAAACTAAAAAGAAACAGAAATAAGCCATTGTGGGAGAAATACTCATTTGATAACAGAATCCGACAAATAACATTATTTGACATGCTTTGGAATAAAACCATATAAAACCACATGAAAGTCTGCGAGTCCGTTTAGGATATAACCGCATCAAATACTGATCAAATAAAATATGCACCACATTAAGAAGATATTGTGTTGCCATCACTTCAAATTCAAATAGTTTTTGAGAAAAAACCGCAAGAGTGGGCAAAGTTGCTGGCACTCTCAAAAGTTGGGTACTTTTTAATTTAACTCACGATAAAAGAAAAATGAAATACTCGACAATTTCCAATTAATTAACATATAATACGCACAAATGTTCACTAATTATAACAAACTTCACCGTATTTTTTTTTTCATTAACCGTTATAAAGATATCGATCTCTAAAGAAGGGAGCCTTGACTTTTTGCACAGACGTTAGTTGTGGTCGCAATCCATCCTCAGAGACTACAATTAATTAACAAACATGAAAATACTACAAATAAAAACGATTAATAATAATAAATAAAAACGAAAATACAACAGATTTTTAGTTATGTTACAATCAGATGACAATTTAATATTGTAAGATAAAACGTAAATAAATAAAGCAAAATAATTGATAACCAACGAAATTGAAATACTTGGAAAACCACAAAATATGCTTTTTACTTCAAAGTAACGTTTTGATACATATATCTAGAACAGAGATAGTTAACAAATAAAAAAATTTGTTTGTAGATTTAAAATTGAAATTCAACAGTATTTGTGAACATAAACAAAAATACAACAAAAAAGAAATACAGAACGACATGATGTTATGGCAAGCTTTCACTATAAAGTTATTTAATATTGAACTAAAATTAGAACTAACACTAGAACTATCACTAGGACATATAATTAATACTAGATCTAAAACTAGAAACTTTCGGGTTTTGCAGTGCGTTTTTTAAAAAAATGTTTAACGTTTCGATTGCCATGTTGCAACCTTCTTTAGAAACTGGATCGAAGTTGTATGATAGTACATAAATAAAATTATGTTGGTACAGTTTGTTGTTTTTATGTTTTTTACTTTTTGTTATGTACATATCATTCTTTGTTTGTGCATTTAGTTTAAGTAACTTGAAGAAATAAACAACTTTATCTTCAATTACTTTAAATTAACCTCCTAATTAAACTTTTTAAAATTTCGGGATTTCCTGGCAAATTAATTTTCAATTTCCCAATTTCCGGGAACAAAAAAAAATGCCGGAAATAGGACCCTCTATTTTGAACTCAACTGAAATTTATAGCATTTCATAAAATTGAAAATTTCCTTATCCATTATTGAAAAATTGTCCGAATTCTTAAGATATCTTGATGAAATTATTTGTAGTTTGTAAAAGAAAGTATATACACTTTTTAGCAAATAAAACTATTCTTTAATATCTCAAATTGTTTTCGAGATATCAATTTTTGAATTCAACTTAAATGTGGAGCGGTTTATAAAATTAACAATTCTTGTAAAAAGATGTTTTTTTTCTTTTTAACTTGTATAAGAATAATTCGTACAAAGGCAGAATTAAATGTAACACTATCAAAAATTTCGAGTTATGGGTGGCATAACTTTATAGACTCTCTTTGCTTTACTCATTTTTTAAATTGTTCTTTCAAATGATTGAAGGGGTGCTTTTCACATTTTCTTTTCCAGCATCACAAGATGTTCTTATATATCATTTCTTGATTGTATAGTGGTTTTTAGTGTACGGCTGTCTCATAGACATACAACAATTTTTAAATCACAATAGAGTTGCCATTCATCATCTTTGTATGATTGAATCATTTTTATTATGATTTTTTAACTCGTATAGCTATATTTTTAGATTCTGATGCAAAATAAAATTTTAAGCAAAAATACAGGAATAATTTTCAGATTTTTCCATTTGTTTACGAGTTAAGTATATAAGTTTTACATATTTTATTACAAAAATGTAGGCTGGGCAAATTAGAGTTATCTCAGAAGTCATAAAAGATACAAAAAGGTTGTTGATATCAGTCAGGCACATGATATCTTCAATATTCATTACATTTCATGCTTTTAGGTATCATTCCCAAGAGTTGGGTTGGAGTGGTATCATTTCTAATACACACATAACTCACAATCAGGCACATTTGTTATCTTCAATATTCATTACATTTCATGCTTTTAGATATCATTCCCATAAGTTTGATTGGAATTGGGTTGGGTTGGGGTGGTATCATTCCTAATACCACCCGGGAATGATATAAGAAATTATTCGATTTTTTAATATTACCCTATTCGACAGTAAGTTCTATAAGGAACAACAAAAGAGCGAAAGTTTTAAAGTTTTAAAATAAGGATATATACTTTGATGGTGAGTTATTAGAAATCATACCATCCTAATCCAATCTCAACACAATACCCAAAAATGTGTCTTAATGTATTTATCAATTTTATTGAATTATAAAAATAAACCAAATACTAACATCATCAGACTTTTTGACCACAACTTAAAAACACAAGAAGACGGAGGTTTTGTGTTTGATAGATTGGATTGATCTTGGAAAAAAGATCGAGACCTAAGTATTTCCCGTCTATTGTAATTTCTAAAGTAGCATCTATATATTAGGCTATTCTGTACAGACAGAGAATGAAAACGAAGAAAAAGCGACAACGCAAAAATTCTATTTTTTATTTACAATTATATTCTATATCAGAATCCAAAATATTGCACGAGAGTCATTAATCACCTGTATTTGATTGCCTCTAGCAGAGCATCTTCGGCTTTAGTAGTAGTGCTGCTTTTTAACTCATTCTACTGGAGTTTCCAATCCTTTAAGTTATGTTAAGTAGTTAAGTGTAAACTACATCATCAAATCGTTGACATCTACATGCACATTGAAGTTTGTATATTAAAGTATTGAACGAAGAGAATACCTCTTAACTTAAAACAATGCACATACCTTGTTGCTAGAAGGTTTTATTATTGCAGTCTTAGTCCTAAGAGTTTGGCTTAACTTATGAAAGTTTTATATTGCAAATCAAAATTTTCACACCATAGGAATCCGAATTTTATGCCTCCCTGTTTTCTTAACCATTTGATTACAGTAATAATGCAGGTATTATGTTTAATTCTAAAGAAGTTAAGCACATGCATTTATAAGTGCATGTGTACTAAACCTATTTATCTTAATTTTTTATGTATCAGTCCTAAAGTTTGTCGACGGTTTTTTGAATCAGCCTGTATATAGTTACCACAAAGATATTATGCCATAACAAGACTTACTCAAGAGTGACTAAATAGACTTTCAACTTCACTTCACTTAATTTTGGAAACTGTTCGTTCAAAAAAATTGAAGAAGTGCTTTTCATATTTTATTTTCCTGTTTTATTGTCTTAAAAACCAATTTTTGATCGTATAGTGTTTCTTAATATCACGGCTTTCTTATAGTCATGAAGAGCAGCAATAATTCATGAACCCACTTTTAGGAGCAGTGTAACAATTTTTAAATCACAGCAAAGTTGCCACTCACGATGCATATATTTGATTGCCTCCAGCAGACCTCATAAGTTTCTTTCATGCTTGCTGTATGCTCTCATGGGTTACCACTTTGTAGTCAACCCTTTATTACGGATATCAGGACAATGCTTTGCAAATACATTTGATACTTTGTTTTTCGCGGAATATTGCTAAAATGTTTTGTAATATTTATGACCCAGAAGTAATACTCTAAAAAATGACACCATAGCGATCTAGCCTTAAGGGCGGAAACCACATTAGAAGGTTTAAAAAATCATTTTTTATTTCATAAATCGTTAGATTCACTACCCAAGAATATATTGTCAAAATTACAAACGGAAATTCGCATTCGTTTAGATTTTATTGGCATAGAATCCACGGCCCATAAAGCGTATTATGGTTAATGGTATAATAAGGTCTATAAAAACCTGAAGCTAAGTAATTGATCTTATATGCACTACTTTTCCTAATTCTGATTCTGAAAGAGTTACCACAGAGGTAACAAAAACGGAGTAAACGTTTATGGTCCTTCGCCTACAATATTCATGCAAACAGTGTTTCCTATCTGTTTTATTTTTTGAGTAGTGGTTGATTTTTATACTGCAAACATGAAATTATGTTTTTTTAAAGATTTTTGCTGTACTTCTGCCGTCTTCTCATATCTAGGTTGTAAATGGTTATGGATTATGTTTTACCACCTCTTATGATCAATTTTAGTAAATGAGATCTTTGATTACCAATTTTGATTTTTTAGTTATGAAACAAGAGAATTCCGTTCTGGAAACTAAAACACCTACTTTTATCTTTTTATAAGAAAAGTAAACCATACATTTGTTTATGCTACAGTAATGTTGATCAGTGCTTTCTGGATGGCTAGCTTGAGGTATACCTGAAGAGACGGACATTACATCAGAATAGTATCCGTTAATAGATACTACCTGTGTTCTTCCAGGTATATAAGAAGCAATCAATCGCAACAAATAGTTATCAATTCCCATAATCCGAAGCTTTGACAACAGAAGATTGTGATCAACACGATCGAAAGCCTTACTGACGTCAGTATATATGGCATCCACTTGAGTTACTTGATCAAGAGAAGTAGAAATATAATTACTGTACTCAAGCAAGTTTAGTATCAATTTTATTTTTAGTAAAAAAAATAGCCGTTTATAAATTAGCTTTTCAAAGATTTTGCTTAACACAGATAATAAAAATATTGGTCTATAATGGGATACATCACTTCTATTACCAGACTTGAAGATAGGAACTATATGTGCCTGCTTGCAAAGACGTGGAAATACTCCAGATTCAATGGATTTGTTCAGTATAATGGTTACAGGTAGTGACAAAGACGCGTAACATTCTTGAATAAAAATTACTGGTATACCATCCGGACCCGTGGCCCTTTGAAGCATCAATTCCTTCCAGTACCTCCTCAACCTCAACCTGATCGAAGCAAGTTGCAACTGTACTACTGATGTCGGACGTGACATTAGACACCGCAACAGTCTGGTTGACTGAGTACACAGAATGAAAATAGTCTGCGAACAATGATGAGATAGATAGCAGACGGTATATTATTACTGCCCTTTCTTCGTTTTAAGAATGACCAGAAATGTTTGGGATTGTGCGTTATACTTATTTCTGCAGCGCTAACATAATTTTTATAATCCCGATCAATAAGGAATTTTGCTCGCCCTCTTAACAGAGAAAAAGTAAGATAATCAACGTGATTTCCATAACGCTTCCATTTCCTATGCGCCTGCCTCTTTTCATTAATCACCCGCACAGCACTGAACGAAAACCACACGGAAAAACCACTCACTCTCTCATGCATTTTGGGAACATGGTTCTCAATACCGCAATGGAAGTGAGCATAAAATCCATCTACAGAATCATCAACATCATCGCTCTCCAACTCTCTTTCGCAGATAACCCCATTAAAATGTGATTAAGTAAATCAAATTTTGCTTTTCTGTAATTATAACAAGCGGGAGAGTTATATTTAAGATTTGGAGGTGCGATTACTTGACAGGAAAACTCTAGAGTAGTGTGAGATATGTCTTCACGAATTAAAGGGCTATCGCTGAGCGCTATGTCAGAGATAGAACAAAAATTTGCAATAATAAGATCCAAAGTATGGTTGTAGGCATTAAAATGGCGATTAAATTGATTAAGGCCGCAGAGGGACAGGGCATCCAGAAAATCACGAAATGGACCACTGCTGCATGACGGTACACAATGACGAGAACAGAGATCAATCTCCCATTTAATTTCTGGCAAGTTATGTTATATATGTTAGGGGTGTGTACTTTTCATAAGTTGGAATCCTCTGACTGACCCACCTTATACAATACAATTTACAAACAACTCTATCTCAAAAAGTAATAAACCAATCAATATGAAATATTGATAATATTGGTAGTTATGAAACTGCGAAATATATGAACCAACCTCTGATATGATATCATGATTTGAAGAGCATATTTTTTTGCATAGTTAGTGAAAAAACTGAAATATTAAGTACATTTTTCCAAGAGTGCATAATTTTATTATTTTTGGATAAAATAATAATGTAGTAGTACAGGTTATGTAGGAAATATGAGAATTTTTATCTTGTCTGCCAAGAGGATAAGTAAGTACATCATTTTCGTTACAAACACCAATCTTTATACCAAGATACATGAGCGGATCCGCCACTGGCTAAACCCGAACGATTCTAGTTATCTGTCTAGTGTTAGTTCTAATTTTAATATCTATTTAGCTCTAGATTGATTTTAATTCTTTTGGGATTGAAAGTATAACTAATACTAGGCTTACTAACTGGCTTCAAAACTAACACTAGACCTAGAACTAGATTCATTGTAGTTTAGCCGACTTAAGAGACGTACCGCTAAACCCTAATGTTTGTAGTTCTAGATCTAGTGTTAGTTCTAATACTAGGTTGGGTTGAGTTCGGTTTCGTCTTAAGAGATGTAAATCCAAATGTTTCTAGTTCTAACAATAAGTATAGAGTTACCTTTACTATTAGTATTAGCTCTAATTTAGCTGTTAATCGGTTTTAAATAATTGCATATTTATATTAAACTAAAACTAGAACTAACACTAGACCTAGAACTAGGATGTTTAGGTTTAGTCGTGCATCTTCAGATGTATGTGTTGCTTTTCGGTCGCGTAATTTCCGTTTTCCCCTCAGTTTCGATTTACTTTCATTGTTTATTTGGCCAGTCGGCAGAATAAGTGCGCATATTAGTTCTTTATCTTGATCGTGTTTAGAAATTTTGAGAAAACGATGTCAGTTAATAAAAAGAAGTGTCATCAATACAGTTCTATGTACTTGAAGTTTGGATTTGTTCCTTCGCCGTCGAACTCGGAATTACCCATATGTTTACTTTGTAACAAAGTTTTATCTAATGAGGTAATGAAGCCGTCTCGTTTGCAGGAGCGTTTGCAAAAAATTTATCCTGACAAACAAAATAAAGATTTGTCGTTTTTCACGAATATTAGGGACAAGCTTCTGAAGGCACCGTGGGTCTCAGGTTTACTACTCTAAGGTTTACTACATCATCAAGAAATACAAAGATGGTTTAATAGCATTTTATAATATATCAAAATTAATTGCTAAGTCGGGGAAAACTCATACCATTTTTGATATTGCCGGCTGTCAAGGAAATTTTAGAAATGGTTTTACACCATCCAGCCGCATCCAATTTAATAAAAAAATATCCCATTAAGCAATGATACGGTGTGACGACGAATTGATGAGATGGCTGAAGATGATGAAGCTTCCTTATGCAAATTTTTGATTCTCACTGAATTTTCTCTTTAGGTTGATGAATCAACCTTGCCAAGTACTAATGAGACTTTGCTGTTGGCGTACGTCCATTTTGTGAAGGAAGGAAAAATGATTCAAAAGGTGCTGTTTGCAAGAAGCATAATTGTAGATACTAAAGGTGAATCAATTTTTAATACTGTCAAAGATTATTTTAAAGAGGCGATGTTCTTCTTGCGAACGTTATGTCTGTTGCTAGCGATAGAGCTCCTGCAATGGTGGGTCGTTACCATGGTTTCATGGTCCTTTTGAAGACATAGGTTCTAGGTATTTTAACCGTTCACTAAGTGATTCATAGGCAGCATTTGGTTGCAAAAACGTCAACAACCGTTTACATCAGTCACTACAATATGTCATTTCTGCTGTGACTAAAATTCGCAGTAATGCCCGCAGCGACCGATTATTCAAGCAGCTGTGCAAGGACAACGAATATCTCAATTTGATCACAACAAAATCTATTATTTCTGCCTTCCTAAAAAAACTCACTTTGTCGAAGCAGAATTTTGGTCGCAATGAGTTCAGCCAGTTGTCAAATTTGTCAAAGCTGCATAAGAGCAGTGAAATCCCCTTCAATGAAACACAAGTTTACTGTCAACATCTTGAGTCTTTGCACAAGAATTTTTCAAAGCGTTTTGAGGATATTTTGTCTCCGGAAGTCCCTTAATGGATCATGAACCCTTTTATTAATAGTGAGGCAGCAGCAGTTCATATTTAGAAGGAACTGGTCGAACTTTCAACTAATGAAACTTTGAAACTCAGCTTTCAGAATGGTGATCGTCTCATAGAATTTTGGCTTGAAAGTAACTTCAGTCGCCTCTATCCCAGATTGGGCGCTATCGTCAAAAAATTTTGAATTGTTTTTCCTTCCTCCTTCCTTGTCGAACGAGGATTCAGTGCTGTGACTGAACTACTTACAAAAAAGAGAAGTCGCCTCCAAATTGTGGAAAGAAGGGATTTGCGAATTAATCCGTCTAAAAAGGGATACAAATATAAATTTTTTTAGGCAACTACCCTACATTCTCAGGACGAGAAAAAGTTAACGCTTCTCAGTAGGGCGGTAGTTTTAAAATGTTTGAGAATCAGTGGTCGTACGTCTTTTGAGACGGCTAAACCTTAATGTTTCTAGTACTAACTGCAGTGTTAGTTCTAAAAATAGGTTGGGTTAGGTTGACTTCGGTTCCGTCTTAGGTTAGCGCTATAGTTCTCTATTAGCCTGTAGGTTTAGGACGATACATGAATATATAGACATGAATTAGACCAACATAGAGAATAACCAGAATTAGATTTTATCTATGAGTACAAACGTTTATATACAAAGATTTAACTGCTTAAAAAAATTTCTTTTCTAAGGCGTATTGATATATATAAAGATTACTACATTTGAAAGAAGTATATATGTTAATTTCCACATAATGTGAAATATTGTATTTTATACGAATTTACGATTAAATGCATTGAAATAATTTGTAATCGGTAAATGCGTGAATTTAAAAGCTCTTCGAATTGAAAATACTGTTTGTTACTATGTGTATTCATTTTTAGTCAACGTGAACAAACGATTGGGCTGAAAAGGGAAAATAAAACTAGAAGTTTTACAGAAATGGTTTTGACTGTTGCTGCGTGCGCGCTGAGCCCATTTATCAGATTACATAAACATATTTATCGGCGTTTGCAAATTGACGATGCGCACCGAAAAATAAAATATATCGTTTTTCATTTGCGTTAAATTAAAAAATATTCCGACTTGTTTAACATAGTGTGGTATATTTCCGTTTTTCGTTATTTATTATTACCCTGTGAATCATCCGATATTTAATGTTAATATTATTTATTTTGTTTGGATAATAATCTTGTTTCGCTGTAGTTTGTGTTATTAAGTTATACAAAAAAAATGTTGTTTCAAATTATATTTTAAAAATAGTTTTTTATACAAAGGTAGTTTCGTTTTTTGTCGGTTGAAACTGGATTCTTTTTTTAAATTAAATTGTAGGCGACCGTGGAATATAATAAAATTTTCCACCCCTGTAAATTTTTCAACACAATAACAACGTATTCTGCGGATAGAAAAGCCAATTTAAAAGCTACGAGATCGTTAAGAACGTAACTAGATTATGTTAAATTTATAATTTAATTTAGTAGCTGTTTCGCGAAAGCCAGGGTAATAGGATTAAAAAATACGTTCGTTAAAAAAAGTTTTTGTTAAAAATAACGGCACTAATTAAAATTAGTTGTTGCTATTAATAGCAATAATTAATCCATTCAATTTTTTTTATTTCATTTATCATTCTTGATCAAATATAACTAAAATAACGATTCTGAATCTTTTTTTAAATTCTGCACTGTTATTCTGATAATCCTATCAATGCAAAAAATACAAAGAAAATAAGAGAAAAAGTTTACGGGAAAAACTTGGAAATATGTGCATCTCGATTTATAGCAAACAGACTGTGCAACCGGTGCACAGATATCGGCTGAAAGCTAATGGTTCTGCGAAGTAGTTCGTCTGGCGGTCCGCGAGACGGTGATCTTTAAAGTACTAAATTTTACGAGCCAGCACCGTTGCCGGTTCGACTTATCGTAACGTGCAGCATGGAAACCCTCGTAAATTTGGCACCGCGCTCACTTCGTCGGAACTGTGGTTATGAAGTCCGCAGAAGGAAGACGAGGAATTGCAATTTGAATTTTTACTGCGTCCTTATTCGCATGAAATTTGTAAATGGATGGGAAAAAACGTTGCTTTTATCTTTTATACATACAAATAAGGAAAGGAGAACGTAGTTATTCAAATTTAGTCAAAAACTAATCAATTCTAACCATTTGGTGATTGTATAGAATGGTTATGCAATACATTCATTAAAACAAACAGATTTTTAGTTTTATTCTGAAATATTGCGTAGATTGTGTCTTCTGTAATAATTGTTTAGTTCTGATTGCAATTATAACTAGTTTTGTTCATCATCATCTTTTACCTCAACTATTAAAACTACATAGTAATTGACTAGAATCTATCTGCTGGTGGTTTTTATACATTGGTATTCTATACATTTTCAGTATTTGGATGATGTTACTCATACGTTTACTTATTTATGCGTTACAGCTAGTGCTTTCTATATTTCTATTGTTTTAAAATCGGGATACCGGTAGTGGTTTAATGTTGTTTACTCGTCTAATATGACACAGTTGGTGATGATAAACAATAAATGATAGATTATCTTGAGCTATAATGCGCGAAGGTACTTTGGCTACCTTTTTACTTTTGTTGTTAAACGAATTTGTTACTTTTCTTTGTTTGGGTGCTTCCAGTGCATATTATTTTACACAACTCTACATGACCTTTTCATCATGCTCTTTCTATGTGTACAAAAAGTTTTCTTGTCCATCTAAGAGATTAGGCACAGTTAAACTATCCTAAAAGGACTATAGCCCTGGGGCGTCAGATCTTTGGTACGTCTGTTTTTGGCCTCTTTTTGCAATTAAATGTAATATAATTTGTTTTTGTCCACTATGTCAACTTTGTTTATTGCAATGAAAATATATTGTCTTCTTGAGGTTCTAATACTTTTGTATGTCATTTATTACCTGAATTTTCTTATGAAAAGGAGCGCACTCATTTTAATAGCCCTGGGGCATCGAATATCTTAAGATGACTCTGGTCCTAGCATTAGATTGGCTGGATTGACTTAGATTGGGCTCAGTTTAGTTGAATTGTTTTGAGTTGTATAAAATTGTTTAAATTAATGATTTGGGGGAAATATGGAATAATGATAAGAACGTACAGAGACATGAAAGAAGGACGCCAATATGAGGGAAGATACAATAAAATATATAAAGACATAATTACGAAGGACTTCCAAAGTAAATTGTGTAGGTGAGGTGATAGCAGCTGTGCGGAGAGCATTAGACGCTAGAATACACGTTGAGTTGATTTAGCGAGCCGAAAGAAAGAAGAAATTTCTGATTCTGGAAGATGAGATTAAATAGGATAGATAGTTTCGTTTTAGTCATACCATTGGGTTGAATTGTGTTCAGTTTGATTGGTTAAGTTGGGTTGTAAAATTCATTATTTTTAACTTAGACACGTTATGTATATATGCAAGAAAAGGGGAGGGTAAGCAACGCACGTAACACTTAGGTCCCCCAGGGATCTTTGCACAACCTTTCTGCACTCACTCTGGCTGTAACCAGCTTTGGGAATTACTAAAGGCTAGAATACAGCTCAAAGGTATGTCTCTGACGCCATTCTTCCCTAAATGCACTCAATTTGAGATCTATTAGGGCAGAGCAGTCACACAAGATGTGATGTACCGTCTCGTTAACCTATTTGCAAGCTCGACAGAGAGCGCTATCAACACGTTTCAAGGTATAAAGATAGTTATAGATATTACAGTGACCATTGACAAGTCTTGTAATTACCCGTAAGACGGTCTTGCCTAGCTTTACAAATTTCTGTGCTACGTCAGCTCAATACGAAATCCCAAAGATGGGACAATCATCGGCGAAGGGGAACAGAGCACTTTACCAGCGAACCTTTTTGCCAGCCTGTCGGCGTGCTTATTACCCAAATGAGTCGAATGTCCCTTTATCTACTGCAGAGCATCACTATTTAGTGTTGCCGCTTTTTGCCGCCAAATTTGTGTCTGCTTAAGAACCATGAGTGTAGATTTTACAGGTGTTATTTCCCTCTACTTCTGTGGAACTGTAATGGATTTTCGTATGCATGTAGTCCGTGCTACATTCCAGTAGAGGTGTATTCAACACCGCATCCCTCCAAAGTGCTGTACTTGCTCCTTCTTTTTCTCCCTTGAAAAGTCAGTAGTTATAACATGGTAATCAACGCAATCTCCCGGATATATAGGTGTAGAGGTGGCAGATTTAGCACGTTTTACATGGTCTGGGTGGGATCGTCCACATGGCACCTGTAATATACATACACGCAAATCTCTGTATTTTGTTTAGAGCAGATTGGGCAGTCACCTATACAGTTTTAGACCACCTAACTCCTACACAGTAACTAAGTATAAGTCTTATTACGGCCGTGCAAATCCGAGGGTAGATTTGGGTGACAAATCCCATGTCTTCAAACGGCAATAGCCTTCCTAACCCTACTTTCTAGATGTGGTTTCCACGATAGTTTGCTATCCAGAATGATAACCAGATATTTAACATTTTTAAACAAACTCAGTGCACCTTTAGCTAACGAGGGTAACGGAAAATTGCCAATCTTTCGCAACCTTGTGAAGAGAATTAAGTCCGTTTTATTGGGGTTATCTGACAATTTCTGCCTTTCACACCATGACTCTACTATATTAAAAGCTTCTTGTATCCTTTCATATAACAGTTCCACATATTTGCCCTGGACACCGATAGTAAAATCATCAGCGTAGCCGATGGTAACATATTTTGCCATTTGGAGGCATTTAATAATGTCCTTGAGGACATCCTCTCGTCATAGCCTTTTTAAGGGTGAATGTCTATGAGTACTCCTAAGGCGGACTCTTTAGAATCTAACGTCCTTCCAAAAAAAGTAGTAATAAAGTGAAGACTCTCTCCTTATCTGATTCTAAGGGTCTATCTACAAGACAGTAATCGCTCATGTACCAATCATACAGTCGCTCAAAAGTTTTAATAAAAAAGAAGAGACTGATTGGTCTGAAACACTTTGGTACAACTAGGAATGTAGCGAAACACCATGCAACTCTGAAAGATGTGCCTAGCGAGGCATCAATTTTTCCTATTCATTGGCATCAATTCCCACTATAGTAGGACTGATACGATATCATCACGTCCAGGAGCTTTAAAAGATGAGAAGCAACTTATTACCATGGGCAACGGTAGGGTCCGCTGACATATAATGCACATTCATTAGAAGCTTTCTAAAAAGTCGTTGATGTAAAGACCATCATTCTTCTTTAACAATCTTATACGTCGGTCTGCGTCTGAAATCAGCATCCTTTTCAAACAAGAGCGTGCGTTACTAGTGGTGACTGGTTCGCAGTACCTCCTCCAAGCCTCCCTCTTCTTCCGACTTACAGTTTTCTTAAAAACCGAAAGTTTGCTTTTGCAGCAAATCCAATTGGAACTCCATCTTGAGTTTTTGTGTCTTTTAAAGGCTGTTTTGATCTCCTTCTTAAGATCGCTGAGCTCAGTACACCACGAAAGAGTGGCACATCTTGAGTCAGCTATCAAACGAAGAAAACGTAAAGGAGTCCTTCAAAACCATTGAAACCATTGATGGTTACTAAAAATCACAGCTCAATTCAGGTCTAATTAACCTTACTTCACCTAAGTACCCAGATAGCACTGACTTGAACTTATTCACATTAATATTTTTGGAGTTCATTTTTAGAATTACAGCCTATGATGAAGTTCTAGTTACCTGTTCTCGCTTCTTCTGCGATTGACGGTATAACAAACTATAATAAACAAACAGGCAGGCATGAACATGTTCTGGCACGTACCGGAGCAGCTGAAAATAAAACCCTTAAGACCACTGAATCAACGAATATCGAACTTAAAAATAAAGGGTTCTTAAATTAGTGCTATCGTGTTATTCATTATATCCAAGTGATGCTATATTGCAAGGGTGCGTATCCAAGATAGATTCGTCCAACATCTCAACGAAGTCGGGGTCCTTGGGTCGGCATCTAAGTGGACGAGGAAAACGTTAACTTTTAATTACTTAATTTCCTTTTATTGTTAAGCGATACTTATGACGATGTAATGGCAATTTACAGTTCAAACAATATTCACACCGGTTCACACCGGTTTTCAACCTTCATAAATTGTTCGAAATCCCGGTATTTGGAATCCCGCAATATCGGTATTTAAATCCCTAGTTTCAGCATACCCATTAATTTTTTCTTCAATAATTGCAATCTAAATGCCTCTATGTATATCGGAACTTCATGCATACCGAAGGACATTAATTCTGTTTTATAGCAAATTATTCTGCAATATTTGAATGCACTTGATGTCTTCACTGGGCACAATCGAGTAAAGACACACACCTCTAATTGTTTTCGGCCTAGCTGGCGTTGGTGAATGCCGATTATGTGCGGAGGAAACGATTTATCATGTCCTATACAACTTCCTTGCTGCTAATCGTATCATATTCTCACTAAAGGTCTACTGATTTTTCACCGAGCAGGTATTAATGTTCAGGTAATACCTGCGGTGAGAAGTCGTAAAGTCGGTTCGTAAATTTATTTAATGTAATGTAACATATTACTACAACATTCCAGTATCTTGATATACTTAATCTTAAGGTTCCGTTGAGGAAGTAAATAAGTATAACTATAAATTTTCTAAATAGGTCGTAGAGAATTCTTTGGCTTCAGGTTAGTTCTTATGTCATCTGTTCTTTCAAATCTCTCAAATTTGCAACGAGTCAGAAAAGCTGAAGACATACTATTTAATTGTGTTGCCAAAGGCCGCGTAAGATACAAAATTTTCAGTAAAGCTCTTTTGACACCTACTGACATAAAGGAACAAAACCTTGAAGCAATTTTAATTTTTTTTTCATTAAGAATCCTTATTTGCGCTAATTCTTTAAAGGGTAAAACTTACAATAGATCCCTTAGGTCGCAGTAACGGAAAGGATTGCCCACTCAACGAAGTGATTACCCTACCTTATAATACAATATACTTTAGTTTAAATGTTACATCTTTAGTGTTACATAGTCCGTTTATTAGTAAATTACATTTATACAACAATTAGTAAATTGTTGCCATGTTCTAAAACTCTAAAAGCTATTCCAGTTTCTTTTATCCTTCGTCCAGTCGGAGTCCATGATAATAATTGCTTAAACATGTACGAAGTTGGAAAATTCTTTTAGGTATCAGGAGACCAAAACATCGATTTTTTTCATTGCAATATCCGCCATGAATTGTGGAGCTCGCTTGCAAAACTTGACATGTATGCCTTTAAAAAGTTTCAGAAAGCGGGAAAAGCTTATGACAATTTGCACTTAAACGTATACGCATAACTTTAGCATGATATTAGAATGTAATATATCCACTTTTACTTATAAAAGTCAAACTATGTTACAAGATCAGGCATTTCTGTTTTGTTGTATTGTATGTTTAGTCCGGTAGTAAACTACACTCACTATCAACGTTTTGTTTTGACCTATACCCAATTAGACAGATTTATCACGTGAGTCTCAAATATATGGTAGATGTATGTGTACTACGATTTCAAATACGTCTGATAAAATCATAATTATTTTATTTTGAGTATGGTGCAAATATATACATGGAAAATATATGTGGCTTTTACTTGCATGAATCTTGCATTAATTCGATCTAATATTTTCACCATATCCTGCATTATCTACATCAGAGATGTTTTGGATGGCCATATTAACGCAGTGTATGTCCAACAGTTTCTGACTTGTCGTTGCAAAATCGAAAGTTTGATTGCTATACTGGAAAGATGATATTTTGTCGAACAGAAAGGCCGAAAACGATCTAACTGTAAGATCCCTTTTGCTAAGGTTTATATCTCAGAGGCTATCTTTGAGGTATCGTAACTATTGATTACCTGTTTCATGTGGCGTTTTTGTTTTCTGCAACCGAGTTCGGGTCCAATAAGATTGTCTCGGCTACCTCCTTGGTGGTCAGTTAATCCATGATTCCACTGCGCGCAATGTTTTTGTGAATTGGAATCCACCATAGAGTAACATCACTGCCCTTAGCGAGTTTTATTAGGATATTGACCGGTACAATCTCTGAGCTTTGCGCCTCTATGCTCCTTTCTGTCCTTTGTCCTAATTCAAAATCGTATAGAAATGGTTTTGTGTTGAGGCTCACCCTTCCTCCAATCATCCCTGCTACCAAATACTACGTTGTATGTATTTATGTATGTATAGTACAGGGAGTGCGTATTCTAGACTAAGTGGTTTGAGATGTTAAATGCTAGTGTAACTCGAATTGGCTAAATACGACGTTATAGGGCTAATCAAAATTTCGATTAAATACGCACTCTGCGTTTGGAAGACTGGCGTTTACTAAACCGTGGTTCACTAATTTGCAGATGTAAATAAAGCTTAAATTCATGAATTGTTTTTTAATTTATTATGATTGATACATAGTTTCTATTTTCTTCACTTTTTTAAATAAGAAACATTTAAAAGGGCTATGCTAAAAGTTTTCTTCGATAAGCCGGAAGGAAATTTACATTCTCCTCAACTCGCACAGATGAGACTCGAGAGAGGTTAACGAGCGAAAACGGCTCGTCAGAGTTTAAATAGAATTCGTTATAGTAACGAACGATCGATACCAGCTCGTTTACACCCCTCGAGTCTATTTTGACGTATTTATGGTGATGTAGCACGAAATTTTCTTATTTTCCACTTTTATTTTAGCCAGCAGAATTCCTATTTTCATTTTACATTCTATAGCTTATGAATGAATGGATTTTTAGTGAGAAATTTATTAATAATGATTTAATAATAACACTGAATAGTAAGTAGGATATTAATCAAAAGCGAACAATTTCCCCATCTATTGATATTTAATCGTGAATGGTACCGCAATCGTCAGGGTAAACGAGGCTCGTTTATATTCCGTTATTCGATTTTAACATCAAACGCCCTAAATAGCAATTCACCATAAATGTAACTTTATCATTTTAATCATCTCATCGTATTTTCTATCTCAATTATTTACAAACTTAGTTAATGTAATTAGCGAAAAACAACAAGGTTCAAAGATATTTTTATCATTCAAGAGATGGGAAAAGTAAAAAAAAATGTAAATAAATAAAAATATGGATGGACTGGTAGTTATTCAGGGCGGATGCTCATGTTTTATAAATTCACCCCGTCGCTCTAATAGCTGGGGATTCTTTCGAGAAGCGGACTTCTTTTGCATTCAAAAAGTTCTCCAGTTTTACCCCTCTAGCTTTCAAAATGGAAGGTTCTCTCCCGTTTCTTTATCCATTTCACGGGTTCTGCAAAAAAGGGCGAGAATAAAAAGACGTGCTAAGTTACACCGAATTAGTTTTATTTAATAAATCTTTAATTAAATTATTAAAGTATGTTTTTTTTTTATTTCAGATTACATCAAACGATATTGGTGCAAGTGAACTTCTGCTAGAGCTATTGGTAAAGATAGCGGCACATCCTGATCAGTGGGAACAAGTACACAATTTATTACGTAAGTCCCTTTTAGTTAACAAAAACTTTTTTTATGAAAATTAATATTTTACGAGTTATTATTATGGCGCATAAAAAGTATATCTCAAAAACAACATCATATTCTTGTCGTTCGCTTGTTGTGTTCCGTCCCTTGAAAGAAACTTTTTACTCCAACTGTCGTACTTTGAACCCTCAAAGAAGAGGGAATTCTCGCGCCGTTTATGACGTCCGGGACGATAAAATGAAAGTTTTGCCGTTTCCAGAGAACCCGGAGTAATTACTTTCACTTCTAAAAACCGGTTCACCCCATCGACACAGACACTCCCCGCTTCGTCTCCAAAGGCGAGAGACTCTAACAACCCCTTTGGGGGATTTCGAGGTTTTGGATGTCTTTTTATGTCTCCAGAACGAAATTTTCACTTTCCCGTCGGCTCTTTTCTTTCGTATTCTTGCGATGGCCCGGTAATTAATTTAAACGGGACATGATTATTAAAACGATTTATTTAAAATGTTGGATACCCTCGATATAACGAACTTAAAAGAGAAAATATATTAAATTCAAGTTGCAAATTAATGAAATAATCATTAAAATAACTTCTACTTGTTTTATTTAAAAAATTTATAGTCGTATAATTGTTTCGGCATTACATTCCCATCTTCAGCGACAAACTGTTAAAAAATAAAATTCTAAAAATCAGAAAATACCTTGACAATATACAAAATATTGTATTATATAATAATATAATAATTACAATTATTTTATATAGTTTAAGTATTATAATAATTTAAATAATATAAATATGAAAAAATAAACATTTTAAAAAATATAGCAATTTAGTTTACAATCTTAAAATCCTAAATCTTATATTTATACCAATAAAATATTGAAAGAGAAAAGACGAGAAGAGATATAAACGTTAAAAAAATATAAAACGGAAAAGAATGGAACTTACTGTCAAGAAGCTATAAAGAAAACTTCAATCCAAGTAACAAACTTTAGCATTCTGAAGGAATCACCAAGTCATTTTTATTTTAATAACAAAATGGAGTCAAAAACCTGTTGTTTCTAAGGAAAAATGAGAAAAATCATTTAGCCAACAATCAAATAGAAAAGTAAAACGAGACTATATAAAACATACATCAAATCAAAATTATTTAAGAAAATCCAAATCCATTTTCTTTAACTAACTATAAAGTTAAAGAAATTGAGGTGTTCTTTGGAGTAGAAAAATCGACACTGAAGGTAAAAAAAGTACTATTTGTTACAAGCAAGAAGTGACATATAAATTTTTAAAATTATCGAACTATAAATTGCTTTCAAATTAAAATTTCATCTAATATATGATATTACAATTATAAGTTTTTTGCATTAAATAGCTAAATAAAAGTTAAGTATTGTGTTATAAATTTGGTCATTAATAACATTATAATTATCATTATTTTTATATTTGTAAATTTCCAATATTTCCAATAAATCCAATTTATAACCCTTAGGACATTTATGTATTCATTCTGTGTTACAATAATCAATTTTATGACCCGTTTCGATTTTATGTTTAAAAACATTGGATTGGGTTTTATTTTTGTGTTTATTAATCCGTGCTAGTTTTCGCCCTGTTTGACCTATATGTATACTATTGCAGTTATAACATTTAATATAATATACCCCACTATCTATTAAATGATTCTTTTCACCTATGTGATAATTAGCAAGTAGATTAAACATTCTGTTACTATTAGAAAAACCTAAGGATATATTATGTTTTTTAAAAGAAAGTTACTGTTTGTTGATATAAAGTTGTATGGAATTGATCTATAAATTAAATTGTTATTTGTTTTATTGTATAAGGGATTTTTTTCTTTTGTTGAATGTTGTTTATAAGTTTATCAATATAGTCTTTCCGGAAACAATTATTTTTGGCTAGATTATAAATATAATTAAATGTATTACTTCTGTGTTCCATTGATAAAGGGTAATTTAAGCATCTATTAATCAAGTATCTGAAATTTGCTAGTTTTTGCCTTAAGGGATGAGCTGAATTGAATGGGGTAATAGATAGAACAGTTGTAGGTTATCTCTAAATATTATATGCTATATTTTCTTCTGACCTTTTTAATTGTAAATATAAAAAATTTATACTGTTATTTACTTCTATTTCGTAGATTAAATTAAGTTTAAGTTTTAATTAAGTCTTTTCGCCGTCCCATATACTATACCTTTTCATAATTACATTATTTAAATTATTTTATAAAATATTGTCAAGGCTTTTCTGATTTTTGGGATTTTATTTTTTAACAGTTTTTCGCTGAAAATTGAAATGTAATCCCGAAACAATTTGTACGACTAAAATTTTTTTAAATAAAGTAAGTGGAAGTTGTTTTAATAATTAAAAGAGAAAGTTAGTTATTTCATTATATTGTTAAAGGAATGTTTTTTCGTCTTGAACGAATAAAATATTTGTACTTTTTTATTAAGATGTGAAGAAGAAATTATGTGAAGAGAAATTAAGAATGTTATTTGCTTATTTTTCAACCGGTTTCGGTTGAAAAATAATCGGTTTACTCTAAAGATGGATTTCCTGAAGATGGCCTAAACAAGGCCTAAACCGGTTGAAATATAGAAAGCAAATAATTCATTCGTCTTAATAAAAAAGTACAAAAGTAATTAAATAAATATTTTATTCCATTATAGCTAAGAGTCCGTTATACGAACTCTTTAATTTGCACTTTGAACTATTAAACTATTAATTTTATTTGTCACTGATGTGTCTATTACGTCATGATAATTTCTTGATGTTTGTTAATATTTTTATTATACAACGCAACATATTTTGTATATCATATGAAAAAAAGTAAAAAGTTTCAGATTTAATTTGACATAGAACTCGTTTCATAAGTGCCAAATTAGATACCTTTAAAGAGAAACTCTTTTTATAAGAAATAGAGGAAAAATGTCTGTGTCAGGAAAAGTGCAAGTTCGAAAAGTCGTCATAGCATTAATTGAAAATCTTCCTTTCTGTGAAAATATTTGCAATGTAACGGTTTATATAGAATTTGATGGAATAAATCAGCTTTCCCTCAAAGCTATATTTTAGTAATTATTGACATAAAAATGATTTTTTGTAATGGAACATCATACATTTTTTTGCAAATTCGAGGAATGCATACAATTTTCTTTCCAACAATATAGCACTCTTGATATTTCGTCTTCTCTAATATACACTACTCTTCAAAATTATCACACAACCCTGGCTTAATCAACAAAATTAAGACAAACTTAAAAAAATGTTCAAGGTGATTTTTGAATGAAAATGTAGAGAAAGGTTGCCATTCTAACGTAATGTAAATGGAATGTTGTAATGCTTTCTGATAAATTCCACAAGGTGTTGCAAAATTAGAAGAAAAAACATAATTTTCTTTTTACATCCCGCGTATGGGTAAAACGTTATCAATTGTCAGAAACCATCCACACATTTCTTCCTTAAAAATCAACCTATAACGTGAAGAAAGATTCGTCGAAATCCATCCGTTGATTCAAAAAAAATACTTTTAAACTTAATGCATAATTTACGTGGTGCAATTATTTTGGAGGTTAATATATGTACATATACAACTTTAAGCTTGAATGTGCAGCTTTTGAAATAGTAGGCGTCGTAAATGTAATAAACAGGAGATTATATTTATAATAACAATAATAACTTAGTTGATTACAATGAACTAAAAAGGAATCACAACAAGAAATCAAACCAAAATAATTATATGGCAACAAATAACAAGAAATAATAATAATAACCAAAAGTAAACCACTTTTCTATAGAAAATGCTCAAAATGTCCTTCGGTTTCTGATATACACAATCTTTCAAATCTTATATTTTCTTTGTGATTCTACTAACGTCAAAAACATATCGTAATTTAACATTTCTTAGTTGGAATCAATTTTAAATTGAAAAATAGAGTAATATATCATTTGAAAGAGGAAGGTTCAACCTTTAATTTGATGTATAAATCATCTTTTCATTTTCAAAAGTAAGATTTCCAGATCATCCTTTTACATTTCTTAACAAAAATCTATATCAAGTTTAAAGATTGGTTTATGCATTATTTGAGAAAGAGGAAAGTTCAAGCTTGAATTTGAGATGTGAGTAGTTTCTTGATTTATAAAAATAAAACCTCCACTATCTCAATTTAAAATGTTATCATTTTTTCATGATTTTAGTAGAATCACAACGTTGATGTGATTGCCATTTCATATAATTAAAATATTTATTTAATTATTTTTGTACTTTTATTAAGACGAATGTTATTGCTTGTAATATTTCAACCGGATTCGGCCTTCTTTAGGCCATCTTCAGGAAATCCATCTTTCGAGAATTGTTGATCTTATAATATTTAAAATTTATTAAAATTTGTTGTTTTATATTGGCGTTTTATTTTTTGATGTGATTTATGACATGTTGTGTCAATGTGAAAATTAGATTAAATAGGATTAAAATTAAAATAAAATTAAATTAAAATTGAATATTTCGCAATCAAAAGTTCAATTATCTATTGTAAAAGAGGCAAAAAAGGAAAATTTGAATTTGTTGGGTTTTTTTTTATTTTTATTTTTAGGTGGAGTAAATGGATTCTTCAAATACATATATAGAGGTTTTTCTGTGTAGTTTATTTGGTCATTCAAGCATAAAATATGTGGATGATTATGTTTAAATTTAAATAAATAATTATTCGGGAAACGATCTATTATAAAATGAACTACTTTATTTTATACTGATATTTCGACTATTTATTTCAGTCTTCTTCAGAGTACACTGAAATAAAGTAAATAACTATAAAATACAATAATCAAAACAGATTAGAATACGTACAAAGTTGTGTTCCTTATTTAACAATATCAATAAAATTATTGAAAAAACGCTACCAGAGATCACTTTTTTAGATGAGAATAAATGACATATTAAATTATAAAATAACAAACAACACTTGTCAACCCGTTACATCAGATGTATAACTACTTTTTGGGAAACATTTTTGAAATCATCGAATAAGTTGAAAAAGATAAGAATAAATATTATTAAGATTTTCTGTGTCTGTTTTGAAATTAACATTATTTTCTGCGTTTATATGGTACATTTCGAGAAACAATCTATTGTGATAATTTGATTCTTTGTCTAAAATTATTGTATTTTCAAAATCAAACTAATGGTTTAGGTCATCTGCGTGTTTGGATAGAGCACAAGATATTTTTGAAAATACAATAATTTTAGACAACGAATCAAATTATCACAACAGGTTGTTTCTCGAAATGTACCATATAAACGCACAAAATCATGTTGTTAATTTCAAAACAGACACAGAAAATTTTAATAATATTTATTCTTATCTTTTTCAACTTATTCGATGATTTCAAAAATGTTTCCTAAAAAGTAGTTATACATTTGATGTAACGGGTTGACAAGTGTTGTTTATGTTACTTTATATTTTAATATGTCATTTATTCATTTATTTATTATTTTATTTTATAACTTGTTTGATAATGAATCTTTCTGTTCTAAGTTCTTTTCCACTCAGTTTAGTGTTGAAGGCACGGTATATATGTATATGCGATGAAAGTTGCCATTTTATGAGCATAATCATGAAAAGAATCATTCGGGATGATAGTATCTGTTTGTGTTGGTTTTCTAAAGAAACTGTATTGAAGTTCGTTGTCTGTTTTTAAAATTGTTATGTCTAAAAAATTTATGCGGTTGTTATGTTCTATTTGGGTTGTAAATTTGATGTCCTTATCTACATTATTAATTATAGTTGTGTAAGTTGGTTATTATTTCTTGTCTGTCATTGTCGTTGAAAACGATGATATCATCTACATATCTTAACCATGTTATAATGTTGTGTCTATGTGGGTTATTATTGTTCATTATAAGTTCTTTTTCGAGTCTGTCTAAGAATGTATCAGCAAGTAATCCACTTAGTGGTGATCCCATTGGAACGCCCTTATTGTAGGTGTAGTAAGTGTTTTCAAATTTACAAAAGTTTTGCTGTATGCAGGTTTTAAACAGGTTAAATATATTTTCCTGTCGGTTTCATTATTAATTCTATCTTTAAGAATGTTGTTCCATATTTGAAGGGTTTCATCAGTTGGAGGGTTTGATTTTGAAGGGTTTCTTCATTTTCAAAAATTAGACCTCCATGATCTTTTTCAAATTTTATCATTTTTTTCGTTATTCTACAATAACATCAAAAACACATCATCCTTTAATTCATTTCATATAAGCCATTTTTTCATTTTCAACAATAAGATCTCCACGATGTTCTTCATATTTTATCATTTTTTCGTTATTCTACTACAACTTCAAAAACGCATCATCCTTTAACATTTCTTAGGTGGAGTCGATTTCAAATTGAAACAACGAGTAATAAATCATTTGAAAGAGGAAAGTTCAAACTTCAATTTAAGATTCAAGTCATTTCTTAATTTATATAAATAAAATGTCCACAATCTTTAAAATTTAGTCATTTTTTTTCGTGATTCTACTAAAATGTCAAAAGCACATCATCTTTTAACATTTCTTAGGTGGAATCGATTTCGAATTGGAATATCGCTTTATGTATTATTTGAGAGAAGAAGGTTTAACCTTTAATTTGATGAATAAGCAGTTTCTTCATTTTCAAAAATAACCCATCAACAATCTTTTTCCAAATTTCATCATTTTTATCTTGATTCCGCTAAAATGTCAAAAACACATCATCCTTTAACATTTCTTAAGTGAAATAGATTTCAAATCGAAGCATCGGTTTATATACCACTTGGAAGAGGAAGATTCAACCTACAATTTGATGTATAATCCATTTCTTCATTTTCAAAAATGAGACCTCGATGATCTTTTTCAAATTTTATCGTTGTTTTCGTTATTCTACTATAACATCAAAAATACATCATCCTTTAACATTTCTTAGGTGGAATCGAATTCAAATTGAAACATCGTTTTGAGTTTCATTTGAAAGAGAAATGTATAACCTTCAATTTGATGTATAAACTGTTTCTTCATTTTCCAGAATAATACATTCATGATCTTCCTCCAAATTTCATCATTTTTATCTTGATTCCACTAAAATGTCAAAAACACATCATCCTTTAACATTCCTTAAGTGACATTGAATTTTTTCCTCATAATTCTTGTTCATAATCTATAGAGGCAAGACTGTTGATTTCAATGCCCCTCAGAGAAATCAGTACCAATTACGATAAGATTTTGTAATTGCAATGATGTAAAAAAAGGTTTCAAATGTTCAAAAATTCCAATTTTCTGGCTTAACCGCTAATGTAGTCAAAAAAAGGGACAAAAAAGTTCCGGAGCTAAATGGGCAATTCAAAAGTTTTAACTATGTAGTCATCGCCTACTCAGCAAAAGAAATATGGAGTAATAACTGCTGAAGACGTGGCTTTTTGATCATTTCTGTGTTTTTAAAACTTCGTCTAAAACCATACAGAGACGTTAATTGAACCCAGGAACTTACATCTCAAAAATGGTTTTGATTGATTATCGTTTTCGAGTGATGAGGAATAAACGAATTTTTTTTTTGCTAACTTTGAGGTCCTCTAGCAGCGAAACGAAGCAATATTGGATGCAGTTAAGTTAACTTAAATCGGCCTATTTTGAGCCAAGGAATCTGTGGTATTCCGTTGTACACGCATTTCAGAGACACCTGTATAAAACAAACCATCATCACCTACTTTTCATAATTTTCATTACATTAAAAAATTCCTAGTTGTATACTTCAAAGAAAACATGAATGAGACTATGAATGTGAGAATATAACACACTTGATATGCGTTGTAAAGAAAATTAACAAATAAGTTTCTTATAAAAATCGAGCCTCAGACACTTATATTTCCTCTATCTCTTGTTACCAAAACTAGCCCGTTTTGATGGACGATTTTTTGAACTTGTCGCTTTAACTTTTTGCTTAAATCATGATAATTTCTTCATTTTTTTTGTAAACATTTTTATAATGCAACCGAACATGTTTTATACACCATACGGTAGATGACTGTTCCAGGTTTAATTTGACACAAAACTCGTATCATAAGTTTCAAAAAAAGCCCATCTATGATTTTTTCAAATTTGTTTGTTATTTCATCGTTTTTGTTAAGACGTGATATTATTTCTTCATTGTTTTTCTAAAGATATTTGAGAAGCTCGCGTGCAGTACCGGATGTATCCGTTTTTAAAATAGTGTCAGAAAACGGGAAAAACTTTTGTTTGCCTGTAAAGATAAGAAATAAACACTTTTAACTAGCTATGAGCGTGATAAAACCGCTTTTTCTTATAATTGATTACTACTAAACGGTAGAAGTCATGAAATCTATGGGTATTCACATGCCAAGCAAATTTCGTCAAAATGTGGATATAACCGGTTTTGCACACGAGCTCCTCATTTATAATACAACCCAACATGTTATATATGTTAGACCCAATCGCAGATTTCGGACAAATGACGAAATAATTGAATATTTCACGAAAAGTTCAAATGTATTTGAGCAAATGCCGAAATAGAATTGTATTTCGGCATTTGAGCAAGTTATTTTGAGCAATCGCAGATTGAATAATTTAATTCTGCACAATCGCCCATTATGTACCTCCTAGTTGATTAAATTCCAAATACATCAGTTAGTCAGTAAAACAAAGTTTATATAGAAAATTTAGCTGCAAATTTAGTAATAAATTTAAGTGCTCGACAGGTTGTTGAGTGAACACATTGTTTACTAACCCGGCTTAACTATTATGTTAGTTAGTGGTTAGTTTTTAGGCTATAAAATCAACCCAGGCATTATCGAGCGATAACTGATATTCCGCACACGTAAACGATTCGAAGTACAAACAGTAAAGTAGTGTTAGTTTTATACAGTAAATGTAAGTGTAAAATTATGGCTTCTTATCTGATCTCTGGAGCGTTTGCTGAAATCTTGAAAAAGTGATCTCTCTTTCATCGCAGAAATTCAATGAAATTATACAAGAAGTGAAAGCTTGTAATGCCAAAAAAGCAGGCTGGTGAAGCACTTACACCCCTAGAATACCATCGTCTTCGCAGATTTGAGGTTTTAACAATAAAAGGGATTGATAATTTAATTCAAAAGCGATCGGACGATTCTATTTCAAAAAAATTCTATTGTCAAATGCATGAAGTGTATGAGTTATTAGAAAAAGCACACAAAGATATAGGACATAAAAGAAAACTTGCTAAGGAGAAGAAAGTAAAGAAATATATGGTAATATTAAAAAAGAAGAAGAAAGGTTTTGTTTCGAAGTCGTATTGACGAAGGACTTCAACAAAGGAGGGTAAGCTGATTTAATTGATATGCAGACTGAGCCCGATAACGATTTTAAATTTATCTTAAACTGACAAAATTCATATTTTGTCAGTTTAAAATATCAGAATCACCTGACAAAATTCATATTTTTTTAAGCCGCCTAAAATTAAGAGAGTAGAAGAAATCGCGTACACTTTGATATAATTTTTTTGTATTATTGGCGCTCCCTGCATATTCCATAGCGATAACGAGAGAATGCAGTGAAAATGCAGTGAATCTTCAAACGCAATCATTACCGATTTAGCAGATATTTCCGACGTTAAAATTGTACATCATTCAAAAAAAGCCTCGTCATTCATAGAGTCAAGATTCTGTGGAAAGAGCAAATCAAGATGTACGGAACATTCTTGTCTGTTGGTTGAAAGACAATAAAACCAATAAATGGTCAGAAGGTTTACATATTGTGCAGCTACAGAAAAATCCATACGAGGCTATGTTCAAAGTTCTAATGATGAATGGTCTCAACGATTCCAATTTGTCTGATACTGTTATCAGTAAGATTGAAAGGGAAGAAGAGCTGGATGATTTGCTTAACAACCAAGCCCGGCATTCACTCACAAGAAGAAGTAGTAATTGAAACTGAAGAAATGGATGATACTATAATATGTATATAAGATCGTCAGTATATTGACGATCTTAATAAACGGCTAACGAAAATCACCCAAAATAGAGAAGCAAGTGCTCAAAGTTTAAAACGACAAGCTAATAAAATGCTCCAACGCAGTTCAAAAAATTTCCAGCCATATGTACTGATCAAACTATTTTATGGAAAATTCCAGATGTCGATCGGAACTTTCAGCGACGGCGAAAATTTCGCGTTGGTGTAGATAGGCCTTTATTAAGATCGGCGATTGTACAGAATTAAATTATTCACTCTGCATTTGCTCAGAATAACTTGCTCAAATGCCGAAATATAGTTCTAGTTCGGCATTTGCTCAAATACATTTGAACAGTTCGTGAAATGTTCAAATATTTCGCCATTTGTCCGAATTCGGCGATGTTAGACCCAACATATACATCGTGTGATAGACAAATGTTCTAGCTTTACTTTAGCACGTAGCTCGTTTCATAAGTAAAGAAATAGTAAAGTTTAGAATACCTGTAGATTATCTGTGTATGAACTTGAAATGGAGCAGCTTGAGGAATAATTGGAGTTGGATTCTACTTATGACCGCTAACAATTATACATACAGTGCGTACATAAAGTTTGAAACCTACTCGATACAAGTTTGTGAAATATTCTTAAGAAAACAGAAGACGTAAACATGTATGTAATATTTTTTTCAATTATAATTGAAATGTACAAGGTGTCTCAACATTGAGATGCGATACCTACGTTGACATTTTTGTATAGGAAGCCCTCCTTTTTATTACAAAATTTGAGTATTTTTCATGCGGTGTATGTTGATACTCAGTATACATATCTGACATCAATTCGATATTAATATGTAGAATATCTACTCAGTATTCTTAGAAACCTGGACATCTATGTTCTATTTTTAACGCAGATTTTTTGAGATAAAGTTGAAATGTATAGGTGTCCCAAAATTGACATGTCATACTCAAGTTGACATTTAAAAAATGACGTTTAGTTAAAAAAATAAGTAGCTGTAATGCTGATAGGGCTGGGATTTTGTACATTGCTTTAGTTACTTTTTTAAGATTAATGTTCTCAATATACAATATTCAAATAAAACCTTAAAATGTGCACAGGTACACAAAGCCATTGTTTCGAAAACATCTGAATATCGAAAGGCTTATCTGAAAAATATTGAAGAATTGATACCAGATTTTAGGTACACTTAGCAGCAGAAGTCTGCGTACAAAAAACTTCTAACACTTTAACTGAAAAAATAAGGGTCATGATCTAATGTGATAAAGTTCAATTTTTTTTTATTTTGTGTATTAACTACATATAATTCTATTAACAAAATATGCATCAATAAAACAGAAATATTAGTTACAAAAAAAATTAAAATTAAAAATTCTCCAAATAATGCGTATGCAAAAATCTGCGTGCAAATAAAGACGTCTTCTCCAAAATATACTTATTTACTTAAATACGTAGTTGGCGATGTACGCTTTCCGATTTAAATAAAAGATAATCGGTGTCAATTATATTAGCAGAGGCTTAGAAGCTAAAAGTTAGAATGGACACGAAAGGAAAGGAAATTGAATTGGGAGAGAGAAAAATTATTGTAAAGTTATGGAAAGAGGGAAAACCTTTTCGAAAAATAGGAGAAACTGTCGGCAGGTCACACTCTTTCATTCAAAGAGTAATTAATAATTATAAAGACACTGAAGATTATCTCTCACGTCCGCGATCTGGTAGACCACCCCTTTTAACAAACCGAGAGAAGCGAAAAATTGTACAGCAGGCAAAAAAAATAGTAGAAAATGTATAAGAAGAATTTCATAAAACTATCAGCAAAGATACGGTGAGAAGGACGTTAAAAAAGCTAACTATCACAGTCGCGTTGCACGAAAAAAGCTATTTGTGTCAGAGGTCAATCGTCAGAAGCGGATCGCCTTTGCAAAAAAACTCTTAGACAAGCCCATTGAATTCTGGGAGAAAGTTCTCTTTACAGATGAGAGCAAATTTTGCATTTTCGGCATTAAGAGTAAACAACTTGTATGGAGAAAACCTAATACTGCCCTTAATCCCGAAAATTTGAAAGCGACCCCAAACATTGCGCCCACAACACTAAGCTTTGGCTACTATACAATACCCCAAAGCAACTTAAAACACCTCCACAATCGCCGGACTTGAATCCCATCGAACACCTCTGGGATTTACTGGAACGCAGGATTCGGCAACACAACATAACGTCGAAGGAAACGTTAAAAAATGTTATGATTGAGGAATGGGCCAAAATCAGTTCGGACGAAACGAAGTAATTAGTGCACTCCATGCCTAAACGTTTAAGGGAGGTCATTAAACGTAAAGGTTATCCGACCTCATATTAATATAGAAACAATGATCTCATTTATGAATTTTTTATAAATACTGTCCTGACTTGTACGCAGATTTTTGCATACCCGTTATTTGTAGAATTTTTAGTTTTGATTTTTTTCTGTAACTACTGTTTCTGTTTTGTTGAAGCATATTTTGTTAATAGAATTATATGTAGTTAATATACAAAATAAAAAAAAAATCAAGTTTATCACATTAGATTATGACTCTTATTTTTTCAATTAAAGTATTACAAGTTTTTTGTACGCAGACTTCTGCTGCTGAGTGTATGTATTTAAATATGCTATGTATTAATGTTAGTAGTATGACTAAAAATAGCTTTGTCCGTTATATCTACAACCTGTTCTAACGAAATCCGTTATATCGAGGTTTTACTACCTATATTTAAAATACGTATCTTAAATAATTAAATTAATTACAGTGATTAAAAGAAAAAAAATCCCCTTATAACTTTTCACAAGACTCTTTGGGATTTCTTTCTTATCGGGAAAGGTTATTCAACCAGTTTATTATTTATGTCCGTTGCGGTTATGACGTAAACACAACCTTTGGCTGAGTTCTAGTCACGATTTTTCTGCGTCCATTCTTTAAAAAGATAAACTTGGGGAATCCTCGCAGACTCTAGAACGTGGGGGTATCCCAAAATTCTTATCGCCTTTTCGTTACTATAAAAACGTAGAGATGTTTTCGTTTCAACATCAGTCGCAAATAACTCATCAAGCAATTAACATCGTTTGAGTTTTAAACATTTTAAAGTCGCAATAATGAATTTCTATCGTATCTTCGTGTTCGCTTTAATCGTCGTCGCTTTAATGTGTGGGCAAACCGATGCTGGATCGAAAAGATGGAGAAAATTCGTAAGTAAATTTTAAATCGAAAAAGGTTAGATAATTAAATTAATTTATTTAGGAAAAACGGGTTAAAAAAATATTTGAAGAAACCAAAGAGGCACTTCCTGTCGTACAAGGAGTGGTTGGCGTTGCTACAGCTGTAGGGCGTTAAATTATTTTCTACTCTACCCAATCAACAATATGTATTTAATAATTAGTACTTAAATTAAAATTAATTTATTTTCGATTTAACAAATAAATTAGTATCATTTAATCCTTCTCAATACTTGTATATCTTTTACGAGTAGCAATTCTAACGGGCTTGAACATAAATCAAAAATTTTCAAGAGGATTCACTTTATCCGAAAGTTGTCTTTGTGGAAACGTTTTAGTTAAACAGAACCACCCATGAATAACGAATAACCGGGGGAGATGTCTTTGTGCTCCGCGATCCAGAGACATCCCTATTAAACCTAAACCGGATATAGCTATTTAATTTCAAACGGTTTGCAGTTAAATTTTAATCCATTTCTGTTTCAAATCTTCATTTCGATGAGTTCATTTAAAAATTATTGAACCTAGTTAAATTTAAATTTAAAATAGCTAAAAAATTAATTTAAAATCAGAATAGATTTAAAGTAAAGGTGCAGTAAAAAGCTGTGAGCTTTTATTGTAAGTGCAGTTAAGTTCTTTTGGAGGAAATTTATTTTTTTAATTTTAAAATTTATATATAATCAATATATATAATATATAAATATATAATAATATATAATAAATTTATATAAATATCTTTGGATAGATTCGCCAGAGAAATGATATGTGAATATTCCGCGATCCGTTTTAAACACTCAGATAAATGTTACGTTTGTGTTTGTATTTATAGACGCCCGTTAAGTTGCTTTGACATTTTTATCGATAATGTGTCCTCATGCTTGAATTTTTGTGCAGCAACTACGATTCCGTTATCCTTTGCGGTGATCTTAACATCGATATAAATAAAAAATAAATAGAATCTAAGATTCTCGGAGATTTACTTCAATCTTACAAACTTCGTGGGGAAACAACTAATTACATTCGAGTTATTACTAACGTAAATGGAACTGTAAGTAGGTCAACCGTTGATTATATTGTAACTAATTTACAATATAACAGTGATGTGAGTGTATTACAAACATACACTCACATCGAGTATGTTTGATGTTTTTAACGATAATGTATCTGATCATTTAACCTGTTCTCTGGTATATGATATTCGATGTTCGAGTGCTGATAAGGGGAATTCCATACGAGCTGATTCTGTTGCGGGGAGGAGATTTTCGCAAAAAAAATTATCCTTTTTGCGGCACAAGATAAGCTTGTTTGATTGGAATTCCCTTTTAATTGATAATTTAAACGATGTAGATGTTTTATACAGCCTTTTTGACACTTTTAAATATTTTTATGATCTCTGTTGCCCATATTTAATGAGGCGAACTCCCGTAAACTTTGGTTGTTGGAAGAGATGCGTTACTCCCACGGTAATTATGGCTGGTGAAGAGCTAAAAAATATGCATTGGTTGCTAACTGATGGAGTTCCAGAACTTCGTACGGAATACATTAACAGAAAAATCATACAAGGCTTTAATCGATCTAGCAAAAAAAAATTGTTTAGCCGATAGAATCAACGACTCACTAAACAAAACTCGAGTGCTTTGGTGTTGCATTAATAAGCAGCTAGGACGCCTCAAGCCGCAAAATAATGCTGTCGAGTTATCAATTGAGCGAAAGATGACTGTTAACCTGGCAGAGTGTTCTAAATATAGAATAACATAATTATATTATTATATTATTAAATATTCTTAATCATTTTGTAACTATTTTCATCAGTATCTCTCTACGCTCCTCTTTGTACTTTTCTCCGGTTACACATGATGAGGTTTCTGGTGCTATACGAGACCTGAGAACTGTTAGAAGTGTAGGCTGAGATGATGTTTCAGTGGAATGTATTAAATTTGTAAAGGATACTTTATGTGAGACGCTAGCAATTATTTTGAATCGATCTGTTGAGTTAGGTTCTTTTCCAAACGTGCTAAGAGTGGCAAAAATAACTCCTGTGTTTAAAAAGGGAGATTCGAAAAGCGTTGCAAACTACAGACCCATCTCTGTTTGCAGCGTCTTTTCCAAAATATTTGAAACAATAATTAAAAAAAGATTGCTTGATTTTTTTGACACATATAAAGTCCCAGCATGGGTTTCGAGAAGGATTGTCAACTGAGACTGCGACAGTCGATTACTTCTCCTATTTATTGGTATCTGGATAGAGGGAACTATGTGGTTGGTCTCTTCTTTGATCTTTCCCGCGTTTTTGACTCTTTGCTTCCTCACTTCAGTGAACAAAAATTGTTAATTAATTTAATTTTTAATTAACTTAATTTTTCTAATAGTTGTGAACGACTTACCGCGTTTTTTAGAGGATGTACATGTAGTAATGTATGCAGATGACACCTCCATCAGTATTGCTGCTCATGATCGGAAAGAGCTTGCTGTTAAAGTCAAAAATGTAATTGAACGCTTTACGGATTGGTATACTAGAAATAAAATCATTTTAAATATTCTTAATTTATTATAATTTATAATTTTATATTTTTAAAAAACGGTCTGTGTTCATTTTAATATTCGTGCGTCCCCTTTTCATTGAATGTTTTGTAGGGTTTTCTTTACAGAAACAAGCATGTTTCTTAAGCTTAACTATTGATGACGGTGTGACTTTTAAACCGCATATAGACAGCGTATGTAAAAAACTAAATTCAGCTTATTTTGCGTTGCTAAAGCTTAAATCGTCCCTGAACAGTCAGTCTCTCTTAAATGCTTACTACGCTTTATGTTATTCTTACTTATCGTACAACAATCGTCTGTGGAGTAGGAGTAGTGAATGGCATCGTGTGTTTGTTGCTTAAAAGCGAATAATTAGATTAAAACTCGGATTGCAGAGTAGCGACTCTTGTAGAGAGGTTTTTAAGGTTCACGGCATTCTGACATTTCCGTCCATTTACATTCTTAAAGCAGTAGTTTACGTCAACACCAACCGCAATGCTGCAGCACCACACAACGTTTTTGAAAAAAGCCCAATATGATTTTGTTAAATTATTTAATAAGCTACCAGCTTCCATTAAATAAATTATCACACCGAATATTCTATATATTTTATAATAAAATATAGTCAAAACTTTTTTACTCGAAAATGGATTTTATAGTTTGCGGAAATACCTCTTTGATGGTTGAGGCCGGTTGTGGTACCCGAGCGTGAGTTAATTATAATTTAATTATATAAGAATTTTATTTTTGTTTTGTGTTGAATGTATTGATTTCTCACCACCTACTTTTTGTGGCACTGACACAGAATATATTATTATTATTATCCTAATTAATCATTAAACGCAATATATATTTTTATGACAATATCATTGAACGGTTTTGTAAATGGAGACATAAATCACAATATCACAAAGGCTATACAACTCTTTAACAATTTGATGGAAAACGTACCATTAGATAACTATTAAGGGCTCTATTAAGTACTGTAAACAAACACAATTCACTATAACATCAGTAGTTGATCGATTAACAACACGGTAAAGTATCAAAGGGCTTTTCAAACATCCGAAATCAGTTAAAGCCAATGCTGGGATCGTTATTGGAAAAAGTCCTGCTTCAATTCTAGACATAACGCACGCCTGCGTTGCATTAAATGACTTGAATTTTCTCAAGAAATCTATTGTCATGAGAATATGAATAACATAACACATTTATACTTTATATATATATATAAATATTTCTTAGGGTTCTTACATCAACCTCTGTAAGTAAAAAGCTTACACACAAAAAATCGTAAAGAACTTAATTGCCTCTCCTTTATAGTATCTTATAATAATCTTTGATAAAAAAGTACAAACTTGCATAAGTAGCTTTAGGTACCATACGTATATTTGTGGAGAATTTAGGTGCATTTATAGTGAATGCACCTCAGTACTTATAGAAATCATTCCACCATCCCAGCAATCCCATTATCTCTAACTTTATATTTAACTAATCAACCACTTCATCAACCACCATGTCAGAGTCCTCCATAAGATGCTGTCAAAATACAGTTGTTATCAAGGGATGAATCAAGAAATTTTAGAACATATTTAATGTTTCAAAGATAATGTGTTTTGAGTTTATGCAATAATTGTGAAAAGGATCGTGCCTTTGACGAGGTCTCTATAACAATTTGAAATAATATCATATTACAGCACGTTACGTATTGAGGTAATGAGTGAACAACCGTTTTATCTATGGGTTTAGTAATGTCTATGGGAAATTCAATTTTGAAGTCTTTTTATCCCATTTAATTCCACAAAGAATACTCAGAGTTATTAGAATTAACAAGTTATTCATATCTGAAATAAAAAACTATGAAAGGCTTTAATTTTACTAAACTATCGAATATGCCAACAACAAAAATGTGTGTCACAGCCCCATTTAACAAACATCTTTTCAATCCGTAATAAATCATATATATACAGGGCGTCTCACTTAACTGGTTCATTAGAACTTTTTGAGGTTCCACTATTCGTAGAGGCTTGAAATTTTGGTAACATGGGCTATTCATTCCGATCTATTAATCTAAAATATTTTAAAGATGGCCAACACTTCCGGTCTACCGGAAGTAGACCTCAACTTCGTTATTTTAAATGGAATGCTATAGTTTTTATTACACCATTCAATTACATGTAAGAAAATATGTTGATCTTGATAACAGTTGTTGGTACCTAGCATTTTTTGTTTTAGAGTTATTTTGATTTTAAGTGTTTTTTCTCAAATATCGCCATGCTCTTTGCAAGCCCATATCTCAGCCAAGGTTAATTCAAAAACATTTTGCATTGGTATGATAACTCTTCGCATGCTTAAGTAGATTGTTACTTTTTGTATCTGTATATCTTATACAGGATGGTAAAAAATTTAGTTACCGTTCCTCTGTATTCAATAGTGTGAAATTCGAAAATTTTAAATGGAACGCCCCATATTTCTATACCCTATCAGAAGGGGATTTTAATTCTCTACAAATTATCTATGAACTACAATAAATAGGTATAATTTATTGTAGTTTTCTCGCTATTGAGGAATTTATCTAAATCATACGTAAAATATTAGGAACCGTTTGTGTTTTTATTAGAAGGTCACGACAAGTTAACAGTTTTTTGTTCAATTTATTTAAATTATTATTAGTATTACTTCTACGATGAACTGCGATTGAATAAACTTTAGATTGCTAGCTGTTTTTTACCAAAAATAACGAAAAGAAAACCGAATAAATGACACAATGAAAAACAACAATTTAATGACAAAAATTAAAATCAATAACATAAAAGAATGAAAAACTTAAAACTATAAAAATAAATTATGGCAATTTAATTCTCTACAAACTATTTAGATACTTTCCTGTGCCTATATGTTGTAGTTGCCCTCATATTTGGAAATTAATGGACGCATGCAATGCTGGAAAGCTTCTTGTTTTTATGCTAGAAAGCTATGGAGTTTTGCCAACTTTTCATCCATATTTATGTTATTGTTGTCATTACTTAGTTGTGTCATCACTTACTTCTGTTAATGTCTTTGAATATCATGGCGAATTATTCCAACGCCATCATTTTAAATTCGTCTTATATTCATGGCGGATGTAATAAAGTTTTGGATAGGATCTGCTTCTTAGTTTTCTAGAAAGATCAAAATAACAAGAAACCATAAATTTCTATCATTAGCAGCTTAAGATAATAGAATAAATGTTTTGTCATATTTTATTGCTTTGCCAAATTCTTCGGTACGAGGTGCTTCGGTCGATGTAGATGAATAATATTTTCCAAGCACCGTAAATAAATACAGGAATATCTCACCCATCATTACGTCGAATATTACGCCATATTATTGTTTTTCATTGTTTCATTTATGCGTTCTTCTTCTGTTTATTTTTGGCAAATAAAAGCTAACAAACTAAAGTTTATTCAATCGCAGATCATTCCAGAAATAATACCAATGATAATTTAAATAAATGAAACGATAAACTATCAAAATGTCATAGCCTTCTAAAAAAACACGAACGGCTTCCAGCATTTTGTGTAGGATTTTGATAAAATACTCGATATGAACAAAACTATTATAAATAGGTATAGCAATGTTTATAAATAATTTGTAGAGAATTAAATTCATGTTTTGATAGGCTAAAAAGATGTGGAGCGTTCCATTTAAAATTTTCAACTTTCTCACAATTGAATACAACGAAACGGTAATTCAATTTTTGGTGGATATCTTGAAAATGTTTTAGACTAATAGATCGGAATGAACAACCCATGCTACCAAAATTTCAAACCTCTACGAAAAGTGGAACATAAAAAAGTTCTAATGAACCAGTTACGTGAGATACCCTGTATATATACTACGTATTATTAATTAACTCTGCACATGTAGCAAAATATATTGTAGAGTAATCGTATATCATATTGACCATAAAATTAAGAAAAGTGACAGATTCATATTCACCTTAAGATCAACGGTGACTCATCTGAGTTAACAATTATATCAGGTGACACAAACTCTTTATAATAAAAATAAATACTAGTATACGGTGTGAGTCGTGAGTGTAATAGTACGAGGACAGAAGATTGTGGCTTTACTGTTGAAAAAAAAAATGTTGAAAAATGAGACATAAAGAGACATCTGATCAAATAAAATCCTACAATCCCTGCCCAGATATTTTAAGATCATCGATGTTAGTGGACTACTTCTCATATAAAATTTGTATTAAAAATATCGTAGTAGTATCGTAGACGGTTAACATAGTTATTTTTACGAAACAGCGCTTATTCACTGTATGGAAAATAATCAAAAAACTATATTCTTGTTGAACTTTTTCCAGTACCCATTTTGAAAATTCTAGTCTTTTTTGTACTGAATATGCATAGATGTATACTTTTTCATCTTTTACGAAATAAACGTACTTTTAATCATTTTTCACAAAATAATTTATAACTTGGCAACCTTACATTCAACATTTGAAAACAAGATACGCACTTATAGCATTTATGTTATATTATTAAGTTAAATACGAACCAGGAATAGTATAATTTTTTTAAATAATTAATATATAATATATAACAGTTTTTGTTTCGAAATTAACTGACAACATAATATGTTGTCAATAATAATAATAATATATAATACATAATAATAATTAATACATAATGTGTATTTTTTAGATGAATTTATTTATTCTACCGGTTTCGAATGCCCTTTGCATTCAGCTTCTTGAGTGTAGAAGTATAGTTTTTGTTATAGAATAAAATTGATTAAAAATGGTGGTTAAACGAACAAATAAGTAGTACATTTTAAAGTATAGTAGTAAGTTTTAATTTTAAAAACATCTTATTTTTACTTTCTTTTGGAATATTAGTTTACCTCTTTTTATCTTTTTCTTTGACAGACTGACACTCGTGTTTAATTACCTCTGAGGTTAGGTTCAGAAAGGATATATGTTCTTGAAGATATGTAACTGAGGACCGCTTTTACCACTTCCTGATAAATTTGTAACAGTTAAAAACCTGCCCATAGCCAATGAGGGCGCTTAAAATCGCTCTAGCTACCGCTAGTTTGTTTAACTGGAGGTTGGTAAAAGTGGGCCTAATATATATTAAGGTTTTATCACAATTAAGTTTATGAAAAAAGAAATAGGAGGCCAGGAAGTAGGGGGGATAAGGAAATGGGAAAGGGAAAGGATTATTGGTTGCCAACGGACCCAGAATGTTGCGATGTCATTGTGCAACCGTGCTATGATATTCTCGTACATCTGGGGGTTTGTAGGGTACACCACCCTAGGGTACTTTTAAGTATGTTTAGGCAGATCGTATTAGGGTAGTTGAATTTGAACTTATTGATTTTGTAATTTTCTAGTTGTTCTATTAGATTACTTTTGTTTATGTGATGTAAAATATGTAAATTCTTCATGTGATTAAATGTCTTCCAAAGTTAGAATTATCTCTGGTTTTGTGCTCTCTAATTCTTGTTTTAAGAGATGTTTCACAGGTTAATTTGTATACTCCATTGTTTTCTAGTTTGTTGACCTTGTCCTTGTTGTTCAAGATCGTTTGGTTCAGTGTGTTGTTGTTATTGGAAGTGAGTGTTAATAAATAACAATATTAACAATTATATGCTAAACAAGCTAAAGATTAGTAGTAGTAAAATTTTTATTATTGTTATCATATTTTTGAAAAATCGTTTAATGGGTACCTAGAATATTCTTGAAGCAAATTTAAGCCTATAATTTAAATTAATTAAGCTGATCTACTCTCAGCTTAAAGAAAACCTACACTAGGTGTCCTGAAAAGAAATACAGAAAATGGTACCACGAGATTCTCTAGTCTAAAAGATTACCATTGGTTTAAAAAAGGGTATTAAAATGTGCCTCGTTTGGCAGTAACTGATATAGAATTTCTTGAAGAAAACATATTTTATGCTATATATATCTGGAGAATACCTCAAAAACTTTAACTAAATTCACGGTATATTTATTTATCAGTAGAAAGCATGTTTTGATATAACATTTATGTCTATCCGCAATAGAGAAGTGATATGTTCTTCACCATCACCGTCATAAACATTAATCAAAATATTTTGACGTTCGTTTGACACCTAATAAGAATTGACATAGTTAAAATTATGAAGAGCTCACCACTTTCCCCTTGTAGATAGACATGAATGTTACATCAAAACATGTCTTCCAGTGATTAATAAATTCACCATAAATCAAAGTTACACGCCCCGGTTTGGGAAATCATGGTTCATAAATAAGGTTGTATTGGGTTACGAATGTTTTAATCGGGTTAAAATAATAGGATATTTATGTAACAAAAAGACAAAAATATAACAGTAAAGTTTTACTTGAGTGATCCATTGTTATGATTTTTTACATTATAGAAAATATTTTGAAGTGCACACTATCGAAACAGCCAAGTTTTGACTTGATAGAAACGGTAAAACACGTATTAAAATCCTATTTTGATTGTGTTTACAAGTAGAAAGATCATACTATATAAACACAAACTCACAGGGGCTGTAACTATTTTATTAACTTATTTCTCGTTAAATAATTGCCGAAGAGATGCTAGCTTATCATTTTTAATCTTTCTGTCCGTGTAGTTTTATCTTCAAAGCTTATACATCTAAAAATAAGTAGGAATTAAAATCAATTGATGGACACTATTACATAGTGGCACGAAAAATCTCCACCCCACCACCGTTTGTTCGCCATAAATTGTTTATAATGCATCTATTCGCTTTAAATGTTCCAGCATAATAAAACAAGTCAATAAAAGCGACTCCACATTAGTGATTGGACGAACCTTGCTATTACGAGTAATTTTCGGCCAACATATGAGTAAATGAATTTGTATTTTTATTATTCAAGATATCACTTAGGAAATATTTCCAAATCTGTAGAGATTCTTCTAGATTGGTGGGTAATTTTGTGTTTGCTAGAAATATATTCTCTGCCCTTACTGTCCTATTTGTCCTATTTGATATATGAAATAATTTTTCACTTTTCTGTCAGAACCTTGATCATCTGAAATTTGCTGACCAGTGTCGCTGTCTTGCTTTTCTATGGTCTGAATAACTTCATTTTCTTCGTCATCCGATGCAGAATTGTTTAACTCCAATATAAATTTCCGCATAGTCGCTCATTAGTAATGAAATTGCACACACATTACTATGAGAAATGTATATCACATCGAACTAAAACACCAACATTACATTTAGAAGCTTTCCGGCTTTGCAGTACGATTTTTGAAAAAGTGTTTGACACTCAACATAATTGTAGAGTTAGATTGTAAAGTCACTACGCATGATATGTACTCTAGAGAGTTTCCAAATAATTGTGAAGGACCTAATCGTTAGGTTTTTGTTTTGTATCCGTTTTAATGTCTGTTAAGATTTTTTCCAGATATGATTTTTTGAAAACAACAAACGTGATTTCTTTCAAGAACATTGACTATCAATAACTTTTCCCTATACTTTTTTAAACCAATCTTATCTAATCTTCTGAACTATCTTCTGGTACCATTTTCAGATCTTCTTTTCTGGACAGCCTGTATAATTACCCTCATGTATTGGGAGCATCTAAAGCAAGATTGTAAATACCACTAAAAATTAATGAAACAATTTGTAAACTTTATATTTTGAAAAACTGCACAAATTTATATTTTGGGTATTAACATCACTGGTAATATCTCTCTCAGTATAAAGTTTGTTTACTATGATAAACAGCAAACAAAGAAGCTGAAGCAGTTGCTATTCTGGAAAACGGTTCTTAAAAGTTCAATTTTCATTCAGCCTCTCACATTTTCTGTTTATATTAAAAGAGATGAAATTCAATTTATGATATAAAATTTAAAAAAATCGTCAGGAATAACTAAAAAATAATAATGCTAAATAACAATAAGGTAACTGACGTTAAAAATTTGTTTTAATAGTATAACTGAATCACCCCATAAAAATGAATAACTTTTCGTTTCAAAATTGAATTTAAAATACTTCCGGTAATAATTTTAGTACTCAACAATGAAATTACATTTGGAGATTGAAAATCGTCTGTGGTCATTTTTCCCTGTAGCTATTTTGAGTCAAAAATTTTCCTAGCGAATGGATAAATAATTTGAGGGGTACAAAGCTTTTATTTTAATTTTTTTCCAGTTCAACTACCAAACTAGTATAACGACGACGGGACGCTTGGGCGTTAAATTTCCATTAATATGGAAGGGTTTCGCGCGCCCGTAACTGTCACCGTACACGTCATGGCAGTTTCAGGGAGCCCCCGGCCCCCGAAATTACGCTCGACGTATTAAAAGTTTAAACATAAATCAAGTCCGTTGCACGGTGGATGGTTCTCTAGCTCGGAGCGCGAATTTGGACGTAAAGTTATCTCCTTTTAAACCCGTGACTATGACTGTAATGAACCTTAATGTTATTATATTGCAGAATCGAATATGATTAACCAAGAAAAACTAAGTTACTTTCAGGAACAATTTTATTTTTTACAGTCATTAACTTGAAAATTTATGGATTCCTATAAAAACTGATGTCATAACTTTTAAAGGTGAATTTTATCGGGGACAGGATCGGTTAACTTCTATTTTTTAACTTTATTTTTTAAGTCACTTATAGTTTTTAACGGTAAAGCTTCTTCCGTCGTTATGCGATGATTAAAAGTCCGGTCCTGAACGGCCGAGAGTTCAAGAAGGAATTATTGCCTCGCAATCTGGAGTCCAAAGGAATTAAATACCAACTTCTGGTGGGCCACTTGGCCTTAGTGAATTTAAACGACTTTCCGAGCGACGGCTACGGTTCCTTGCGAATGCTCACCACGTATACCAACTATGACTTTGAAGAGAAGTTTTACTTTTCAAGAGTTTTATTGGGGTATACTAGTTAATACCGTTTGTGTACGCTAATATAATTTAAAAAAAGTAAAATCAGAAAACTTTACATTACTAAAACTTAAATAACTACACTTTTTTTTATATGATGTGCTCGTAACTCTTTAGATTTTAACTTATGAATGATTAAAGTTCAGCCTATTATTCTACCTTTTAGTTTTTATTTCGTTCATTTTTATTTCGTCGTTATACGTGTTTACTACTGTACAACACATTATTTTTGAGCTTACCTTCATCTTACCTTCAGGATGCTAAGATGAGGGGATAAAATTAACAACCACTTTGAACTTTTTATAAGAACTTTTTAACGCTTTGCTGTATTAACATAAAAAAATGAGTTGTATCTTAAGGTTTGTATATAAGGTCTTATTCTATATTAAAATATTAAAAAGGTTTACTTATAGTTGAAATAATGTAAATGTAAACTTTTGACTCAACTTCTATCACTTATACTCGCTCATACTTCTTATAAAAAACTTACTATATTTTGACGAGTTCTATGTCCTAATAAAATTTTCTAATTAAAATCTGGATCATCCTGTATATTAACTTCTATATGAGAGAATCGGAGATAGAAGTAGAAAAGAATATTCCAAAAAAGAAGTAGAGACATTCGGGTTGGGTTAGATTGTCTTTTAAGACCGTTGAATCCAATTCTGAATTATGTTTGCAGTACCACAGACCACACTTTTAATTTTTTTATGATACGTAAATACTGTTTTTTTTTTTTTGGCTGACAACATGATACAGCCTTTTAAACAATTTTTGTTAAGTATTTAAATTTATATTTACAAAATAAAATTGTGCTTATGTATCCATGAAAACGCAAATAAACAAAACGAGGAGAAAGTGAAACCATGAATAAATAACAAACCATGTTTTGTTTTCGTTCTCTTAAAAATTTAACGATATTCCAACATTTTCTTGTCTGTTGTTTTTTTTTCTACGATCTTCAAATAAGTACTTTTTCTTCGTCAGTTTTAGTTTCGTGCTTCGAAATGGCTTCAACAGGATGTGTGAACTCTCCTGATTGTTTCTACTTCATTTGTGGATCTTATACTATTAAAAAGCAACAGAGAAGCATTAGTTAAAACTTTGTTAAAAAGGTTTGCTTTGGTATGAATCTGGGAGATTAAGTCAAACAATAGGCTCCTCATAAAGTGTGTTCTGTGTGTATTGAAAAACAGAGAAACAGACAATGAATAAATTTCAAGATAAAAGAAATCATTTCGTTTTGCAATGCTCATGGTTTGGAGAAAATCTACAAATTACCATCAGTGTGACTTGCATTTGCTCTTGTTGTGTGCAAAGGTTTTAATTTGATAAATAAAAAGAAGATTTCATATCCAAACATTCTTTCAGCTATGTGCCCTGTTCTTCATGGGCCTGATTAATGAGTACTTACGAACCCACCCACAACATGTCAAAACTCTTCACGCAGTCGAAACTAAACAATTTGGTTGGCTCTTTCAACATCCTTCTCTTGGTTCTGAACCAAAAGAAGGATGTCGATGGATTGCTCACACCGCCAGAACTAAACGATTTGGTTAAAGACTTAGGCCTTTCAAAGAACTCAATCGAGATTGACAGAAAAACTTTTGCTAGGTCCTTCGACATCCTTCTCATGGTACAGAAATAGATAAAAAGAATTTTTTCTCATCCTTTTTTTCTCGCGAACGGTTGAACTTGTTTCTTGTACTACTGTTCCTGGGTTGGATTGGATGGTATTGGGTTAATAGAGACATTCAACATAAAATACGACCCGAAAGAATGGATACTTTCCGTTGGTTTCTCTAAAAGAAGCCTGCATCTCTACCAGTAGGATATTCTATATACTATTTTAATATGTTGTATATTACTCTGATCATACAGGGACTGTTTATGGAAATTTGAAAGTATTTTCTGTACTACTAGGACTACAGAGTATCTACACAAAGATTCCCTGTTCCTTCTATAAACGGACGGCAGTCCCGTTTATTAAAAACTTCACCGTGGCCAGTAAGAAAAACTTTGGTTCCTGGAGTTAAGAACGTTGAGAAAGAGAGTTTAGAAACTTTATCTGATGCAAAACTTAAATAAGGGGTATTTGTTAGTCCTGATATAAGAAAACTTATGATGGATGAGAATTTCGAATTTTTGAAAATAACACCGTAGCACTTTGATCTCAACAGATCCCTAGTACTTACTTCCCTCTTTTGACAAGCTTTAGGGCTCTTCCAGCATTTTTACCCTAAAGGCAACGTCTAGAATTTGTCCTGGTTGTACTGCACTGATTTATGCTAATCTGGATATCTCCAAAAATTTAAAACCTTAATATTTAAAGGGCCACGTAGTCGCAAGAATGTGTTCCACCGATTCTTCCTCCACATCACATCCTCTGCAGATATCGGTGTCTTCCTGGGCAGCCTCATAAATAAATCTGTTCGTTTGCGGTCAGGGTACATCAGAGCCTCCTTGGCTTGGCGACATCCTGGTGTCCTGTCCTAGAAGTTTAGAAACATCTTATGCGTTTCCTCTTTTTGAAGGTCTATTAAACCTTCAATCAACCTTATTGTTGGAGCGATCAATGATTTTTGCAGTCTCGGTGGTTCACCTGCAGCTTTCCTAGACAATTTGTCCGTCATGTTATGAAGCTTATTTTCCAACTAACCTTTTATTCAGCAGATTGTAATCACATTGTTAACGGCTACCTCACAAAGATGGCAGTCCTCAAGCAACGAGGATGAAAAGCGATATCGCCAGCGAAAGAAGGACTTGTATGCAATCAGAATATATTACAATTTTTTTATTACTAATTTTCTTGGAAATTTTCTCAGCCAACAGAGGAATGGTCATCAGCTCTGCTTGGAGTACGGTGGGCTAAATTCTCAACGGTTTAGAAACTTTTATTGTTGGTTCGACGGAATAAACCGAAGCGAAATTGGATGTATGAAGTATGAAAGAAAGGAGACATAGAAGGAGAATTTGCAACTTTGTATAAAGAATCAGTGCATGAAGCAATAAAGTTTTTTGAATAAGGTGGCAATACAATAAGAGATACTTTTTGAAATTGCATATTTTCTCTGAAACCACAATAGATATCGATCTGAGGTTTTCACCATTAACTTTTTTTTACAGCGCCGTCGTAAATCTAAGAGCTATTAGGGTTACAGACATGGGCCCCCATCAGAGGTATACATGTACATTTATACAAGGTTGAATTGAGTTGGCTTGGATTTAGCCGTGCATCTGAAGACATTTTTTAACGACGGCATCTACAATGAATAGTTTTTGAAATAGATTACTTTATAAACTGATTTGGCAACCCTGTATATTTCAATTGAAGCAAAACTAGGACTAATACTAGATCTAGAAGTGAAGACGCATGGCTAAACCCAAAGCTTTCCACATTTAGGTCTAGTGTTAGTTCTTGTTTTATATCATTAGATTTAACTCTAAACCTAGAGCTAGAAACATTTGGATTTAGCCGTACATCTCTCAAAACGGCTAAACCCGGATTATTCTAGCTCTAGGTGTACTGTTAGTTTTAGTTTTACTTATATTCAAATATATAAAGTTGGATTCTGTTGGGTTGGGTTTAGAAGTGCATCTGACGGCATTTTTTAATGACGGCATCTACAATGAATATGTCACTATAATGAGTCACTTCGAACCAGTTTCTGAGAAAGGTTGCAATATGGCATCCGGAACGTCAAACATTTTTTTAAAAAACGCACGATAAAATCTGAAAGTTTCTAGTTTTAGATCTTGTATTAATCCTAGTGATAGTTCTAGTGTTAGTGCTAGTACTTTCATGACACAAAAAAAATACGGAACTGACACGTCACTGATGTGTGTAAATAGACCATAAATCATTTATTAAAAATATAACAATTTAAAAAAAAAATTGCGGGTCTGTGTATTGTATGTTTTTCATTAAACTAAATGTAGAACTAATCTTTTAACTTGAAGAAAAAAACTTGGAAATTTCTAATTTAACCGAGTGTTTTATTATTTATGACATTATTTCTATCCATATTTTATAACCACATTATCGTGGTTTAGTGTTAGTTCTAGCGTTACCTCTAATTTATAGAACTCACTTTTCCGCATGAATCCATTATATCAAATTTTTTCCGCGAATCAATTTTTTTAAAACCTTTTACAAAAGGAGAGAAAAAATGAGACATTCAGACAAAAGAAGTAACATAACATTCGGGAAAAACGATCGACTATATGTGCTTCACATTTTCTAAAAAAGGAAAATCTCGGAAATATTACAGTGAAGTTTCACGTGAAAAGCAAACGTGGGTTAACTTTGTGTTTGCAACGTGAGAAAAGTGCACGTTTTGAGGTCTTGAATAGAAGTACGTAGGTACCGTTCTATACATAGAATTTAAATTTAAAACGACAGTATTTGTTTTAAACGTTGAAATAAAATTAAGTTGTCAATAACACAACTTAATAATAATGCGTATTCATAGATTTGAATAACAATGTTATTAAATTGGTATAAAAATAAGAGATTATCGACGTCGTAAACGTAGAAATAAAATGGTAGTTGGAAAACCTCTTTAGATTTTGGGTTGTATTTCATCAAGTTTCGAAGCAATAAGACCGGAACGAATGGCGAGAAATAAACGATTCGATCGAAGGAAAAGGGTGAGAAAATGTTTCCTCGACTTATCGAACTGGGAAAATATAATTATATCCGGATTAATGGTCGTGCCAATTAAAATTGATTGGGAAATAATTTTCTTCTTTTCCTCCTACTACTTTTCACAAAGCTTCTTTCGAAAAGCTTTTAGCAAATAAATTAATATATTTTAATATGATAAATTGCTCAACTACGAATCATTTTCACAACTTTTCCAATTATAAACTTGTTCTCATCAAAATAAAAATAAATTTTACCTCATTTTATTTATTTTAATTACCGCAGCTATGGGTAATTAACCCGGTAAGGATTTAAATTATTAGTGCATCATCAAAACTGCACGACGAACTTATAACGTCCGTTGGTGAAATTATTTGAAGCGCACCACCACCGTGTTATTATATTAAAGGAAAACTTTAGCCTCGCAAGCTTCGCTTAACGATGGGCGGCCGTTCCGGCACCCGGATATATTAGGATATACACAACCTAAAAGTTACAATAGACACGATCGTGGCATAAACTGCAACCACCCCCGCAGTCGTTGGTCTTGGTGGCTTCGTTGTTATGAAATTGGGAATTTATGCGAACCGCTGCACTTAATGACGTTCTCTTTTCTTATATTAAAATATTTTCACTTTATAAAAGAGTATGTCATAAAAAAATAGCAAATAATAGTCAATAATGTCGTTCTTGATAAACAAATTGTATTGTTGAGAAAATTGCAGGTAATTTAACCCGGAAATGCCCCTTTTTTAGTTCCATTATTGTTTTCATCAATACTAATAGGCACTCGAAGTTGAAGTTTTTTTCCAATTTACGTTCGAAGTACATCACAATATGGTTTTCAGTTGAATATTTTATGGCAAAATACTACGGTTAACTTTTTTCTAGTTTTTTTTCAACCACTTAAATGGAGCTTGCAATTATATTTCGATAAAATTGTAAATTGATTACATTAACTTTATAATGCGAAATTATGCAGACGATAATTAGATTCGAGTTTTTAATCTGCTAAAAGTCTGTAATTGAATCTGAAAGGAGACGACAAAACTTTTGTGTATTTTTAGCGGGATATAGATCGACAAATAACTACATTATAAGTACGAAAGCTTTCAGGACGGGTGTTAATTGAACTAAAACTAGAACTAACACTAGACTACAACTAGTAACTTTCGGGTTAAGTTGTGCGTCCTTTGAAAAAGTATTTGAAGTTTCAACCCTCTTCAGAAGTAAGTTTGAAGTGATTTTGCAAAAATAACTACGGAATTTGATTTAAAAATTCATGATCGAAATAAACATTTTTCGGTAATCTCGGTTTTTATTTGAATCTTGATGACTTCTTTATAGGAGCTGAAGTTTCCAAAGCATCAAGCTTAAGACCTAGTATGAGTTTTTCGAATAGGATTATGTGCACACTCATACTATTCCTTCCATAAAATAATTTCAATTGAATCAATGCAATCGTGGTGTTCTTCAATTGAATACAAACAATTCCAGTATAATTGCCTCAATATTTAGACCTCAGATAGATTATATTATATGCAGATAATGTAGACCTCATCGTAAACTTGGAATGATAATTGAGAAAAACTTAAAAGAGAAGTTATCTGTATTAAGATGTGCTAAGCCAGAATGCCAAGATCAATTTGAATCATGAACATAAGAAATATTAGTAAGATTAATACATTCTAAATAAAATGCCTACGGAGGGTTACAGGAAAGATATAATGGGTGAAAGTATGAAACAGCCATACTTAGTAGGGCCTTGACTGTAAGGCATGACATGCAAACAGAACAAACATTGTGGTTTCAATATTATGTTTAAAATTACCTTATTTATTAACAAAATGATTATACTAGAGAAAAAAAAATGGGATTCAGTCAAGTAATTCTGTATATGCATCATATGCATATTTTTATAAGTCATAATATAAATCACAAATACTAAAAGTTAAAGTTATTTAAAAATGTTCTTAAATATTTTTAATATGGTACTGGAGAAAGGAGGGACACCCAGAGAAGATTGGATTCAGAACGAGGTATGGTTGGAGGTAGTGTTGGAAGTAAGGAAAAGGTTGAGTATAGCGTTACACAAGGTATGGAGGGGAGGAGGATTTCCGAAGGGATGCTGAACTACAATACTAAGTCCCTTGTAAAAGAAAGGAAGAAAAGATACAGTGATGAGTTTTAGAGGTACCAGCTCTTTGAATACTTTGTATAAGGTGTACACAAATAGATTAATACTAAATTATTAACGAAATTGATAAAAAGTTTTAATACAAATTCGCTATTAAATACATATTACCCTCTTTGATCTTTGCTATTTCGTACAATATACTTTTGTGAGGTGCTGCGACTGATGGCGAGTTTAATCTCGTGTTTGAGGCACAATGCATCATTAGATTACTGTTTGATTTAAATGGCGGGAATCATGTAGTGAAGATTTCAGGAGACATTAGATACTCTCCATCTATTTATTGAAGTCTTAGCTTTATGTAAATACTAATATGAACCGTTTCATAATGCCTACGCACAAATATAACACCCGTGGTGAAGACAGCCTAGTTCTTTCTCAACCTGTCATCAACACATTTGAAAGTAGTGCCTTTTATGACTTAGCAAAAAGAAATCCAAGAAATTTAAACAAGATGTAAAACGACTTAGACTCTGTGTTTTACTTAAGACAAGAATTTTTAGACATGTTGTGACTGATATTAGTTTTAACAGATTGTATAATTTGCTGTTTTATTTTGATTTGCTGTTCTATATACGGACTTGTCACATCTAATATAGTGTTCTAATATAGGAAGTTCTTACCAGATAGACAGGCAGGGTTTAGAAAAAGAAGTGATTTGATAGATGTGTATACATATATTGAAAGACCTGGGAGGTGGTGCGCTGGATTGAAAGAGAGGGAACCTTTATGCTCTCTTTATCGACTTAAAGGGGGCGTTTGACAACATAAATAGAGGGAAATTATGGGAGGAGACGCAGTGAAGTGGGATATCGGAAAGAACGATAAACGTGATGGGACAGATACGTGAGAACGGTGGCTAGAATAAAAGTACAATAAGACTTCAGCCAGTGGTTTTGGATGACTAGGGGCATGAGGCAGAAATGTGGACTTAGTCCCATTGTTTTTACTTTATACACGGCAGATATAGAAGATAAATTGGCAGAAGGCCACATGGGATCCACTGACGACATGGTGTCAGTGATTACGAGTAAAGCGGATGAGATGAGGGTAATGATGTGATTACTAGACAAATATTTTAGTAGGAAGTATCTGGAGATTAATGTGGACAAAACGAAAATGATGAAGTTCTGTAAGGGAGGTCGAAAGAAAATTGAGAACTGAATCTGGGAAGGAAAAGTGATCGAGGAAATGAGGGACTACACATACATGTGGTATAGATTTAAGCAGAACGACAAGAAAGGAGGATGCATTAGAATGTTGGCGACGGTGAATAAAGTTATAGGACAGGTTTGGAGATGGGGGAGAGAATTTTTAGGAGAGATGTGGGAAAAAAGGAAGTTAAAGTTTAAGAACTTGATAAGAAGCGTAATGATGTATGGGGAAGAGATATGGGAATGAAAAAACTGAGGGCTCTTAGAGAATGTACAGACCAGGTACTGAAGGTGAGTGTTGGGGTTAGCTAGAAATGCTTCGAGTTGTTGAGGATCTTCAGGCGATAGGAACTCCTCAAGATGGTTTTGCACCCCTCCAATATCCGAGGTTACTTGAGACCTTGCCCACATGAAATTCAATTTCATATCATAATCTTCTTATTGTTAGAAAGATTCAACATTCTTTTTATTCGGACAACTGAGTCGTGTTGGTAATTGTGTTTCACTTGAACATTTGGTGTGTATGTGGCAGAGAAGTCTTCCGGGATTATCCTGAGAAGTCTCCAATAGGATCCTGGTTGCGATCCATCGACGAAACCACCAGATCAGAATACAAGTCCTGAGTAAGTCTATTTGTTAACGAGAGTTAGTTGTAGGGACTAGATTCATATAGGTCACTTGTTTGTCTCCTTAAGCAACGACGGGTACTAATAAATCACGCAGGTAGTTTTTTGTTATAATTCATTTTGTATCGTTTTAATTTCGTTATCTTTGTAAATATGGATTAAGTGGTTAGAACACTTGTCGTTTGATTTCACTTTTCCTGAGAGGTTGAAGTCGTTTAATTGACGGCCTCACCACACGACCGATGCGTTTTGAGGAGAGGGTGGACGTTAGAGGATATTGCAAGATGTTGCAGGATAGTATGAAGCAAGTAAGGGGCGTTATGGGCAACAAGAACAGGAAGAATACTACAGAAGGGTTGGGTATTCAACTGAAGAACTGGATAGGAAAAAAAAAGGAGAGCAGGTACAGGTATGTGAACATGCAAGTAAGAAAGATAGGATACCTATTGTGGAGAAGGACGAGAAGGGGAAGAGGTTGATAGCCAGGTTCAGGAGTCGGTATGAAGAAAGGACCAACAGATATTGGATGGAGAATGAGATAGGAGGGGGGATTGTGTGGGGAGGCTGGAAATCTTTACAGTATCTCCTGGTGGAGTGCACTGACTTGAGGGAGGATGTGATGGATTGGGTTGGGTTGGATTGGGTAGAAAGATATAGATGGGGGCAGTTTTGGCAGCGAAGAGGAGGAGGGAGAGAGTCAGCAAGTGTCTTGTTCAACAGATAGTTGGGATGAACCAGGATAACTTTACATTTGCGACCTGGGCTATGGAAAGGCACCTCTTCTTTTTTGATGTTCCCGTTGGCTCTCCACCTCTCTTTAGGCTTCCACTATGCAGTGGTGCTTTTACAATAAATATTTTTGTATATATATTTTATTATATTTTTATTTTATTTCGAACTCCATCATTAGTGTCCAACATCACTACTTTTAAACCTACAACACTGTTATTCTTGTCCTCTTTAGTGATAATTATGTAGGCCGGAATACGAACAACGTTATGTTAGGATATCTCATGTGACGAATATCCAAAAACCTGAACACGATCCTTTCGCTAATCTTTCTCCAAACAGGATACTCAAAGTTTTACACTGACAGATTTTTTGGAGTATTTAAATCAAAATACGCACTAAGCAACGTTGAGATTCACGAAAATCTAATGAATTGTATAGCCGCCTCATCCCGCCTCGGGCATAATAAGGCAGTTGCTGCCAATGATGTTATTTAGTACGACTGGGGCAACTATATCAAACAATATCAGTACGAAGGGTTTGTGTTAGTTCAAATTTTTGTTCAATATATCAAACAATTTTATAAGCTATTGGTTGATATTACTTCATACCATCATTTGAAAATTTTAAGATATGGCGTTGAAACGAAACTATTTGCCGGTTCTTAAGATACTGCCGAATCAGTTCCAATCTGGAAAGGCAGTGATATATTTACAATAATTTGAGAGATTTGGTAAACGTCAAAGTAAAAGCTGATTCAATTGCACCTCTACCAACCAAAATACATTTAAAAAAGGTATATAGCATCTACATCAACGAAGAAGACGTCTAAATCAGTGAAGAAAGCTAAAAAATCCACAAAACAAAAAAAAAAACTAAATAAAAGTTGTTTCCTGTTCTCCCAAAGGAAAAGAAAACTTTTTTTAATTGTATTTATGTGGAAGTTGTGTAATTTGTTACAAAGATAATAAAAATAGGAATTTATGGTTTGGTTAATGGAAAAGGGTGTTCAATTTTCAATGTCTACACATTTTTATTAAAAAGCATCGATTTTTCCGACCACAGGTGCAAAAGATAAAAAAATAATTTTTGATCTATTTACAATTTTTATCGCGATTTTTATAATTCATGTTGAACTTTAAGGATGATTTCCAGCAAAAGTTTCAAACTTAGTAGTCTACGGTGTGAAAAATACATTCAATTTTCTATAAATTTCGACCAAAAACAAAAATTGATTCTGATGGTCGACTTCTATTATAAAGTAGAAGAAACTGTTATCATATTAATGCGCAAATATGAATTTCATATCTTAAGAAAGATCAAATGTATTCATTTTTTTTCTAGAATTAAGGTATTTTTTAAAGCAAAATTTTTTAGTTTGTATTAAAAGGTGCATACTCCTTTTACATTTTTCATATCTCATAAATAGGACACTTTTATACCAAATATTGGGATTCATCTAAATATTCTGCATTTAACAATGTTATCAAGTGAAATCTGTTGCGTTTTGTTGCAATACAATGAACGACGTTTTAAAAAATGTATCAATTTCATTTGATACAGTACAACACTCAGATATTCGGACGCAAGCACTTCTTTATAAATTACTTTAATTCTAATTTTAAAAGTTAAAGTTAAAAAATAATTTTGTAATAAAACACACTTTTAAAATCACTGGGGAAATGTTAAGAGTTTACGACGTGCTAAAACACCTTTAACTTAATACATTTTCTAAATGGCTATCTACACAAGCTTGTATAGAATCGACCTCATAGTACATACTTAAAGTATAATTTGTGCAAAATTATGATGTAAAATGATCACATCGTATTAATTTGTATACATCGTCATAGTTCATATGCTTTGATATATTTCAATTTACTCCTTGACTTGCTAAAATGATATTCAAGACATGTTTGGTTCTATTTCCATTTAATAATGTGTTAGATGTTTGTAATTAATTTGTTAGATTTTCTTAGGCAAGTTTTTTGAGTTTTCATAGTTTATGTTATTGTACAACATCATGTATTTAACATCTTCATTCGTATGCATTATAATAAAATTGATTATAATGTAAGTAGTATTATGTAGAATGACTTTAAATAAATTTATATTATCCAAATTGTACTTAATCCATCTATCTTTTTTGACACAATATCTATGATATTGATTCTTATGCCCGGTTTCTCGTACGTTATAGTATTGAGTAGATATCGGAGCGACAGTTATTGGATTGATATCTTTTATCGAGTCGATATCGCCTATTGGTGTTCTGGTAGGAACTGATCGACAGATATTGGACACAATAGTTACCGAACAGTTTTATCAAAAAATCGTTTACTTATTTATTCACATCGATAGGTGGCGGTAAAAATTTTGAATAACAATTCGTAAAATTATTTATTTATTATATTTGAGATGAAAACTGGACAAGCCTAGTGCCACATCCAGTAATAAAATACAATAAGTAACATAAACAAATGATTGCTTAACAAAAATAAAAAACTGCTGAACAAGAAATTATTAATAATGAAAATTAACAAAAGAAAATCAAATGATAACGAAAATGAGAACATAATTAACAAATAAGAAAACATTTTAAAGGCTCAATTACACAGAGAACAACTGTAGGTAAATTATATTATTAATTACAAAAATCATAAAAAATCGAGTCAACTTCTATAAACTTTATATCAAAAACGAATACAGATCATTAAAATATCTCAAGAATTCGATTTTTGGTGATTTTTAATTAACATGAGTATTTATATATTACACGAGTATAAATATTTTCAAGATCCATTTTCATCACGAGAAAATAGACACTTTCCTCTATAAATCGTGAATAGCTCATTAAGATATCTTAAAAATTCGATTTTGGTTTTTTAAAACAAGATTATTAATTTCAAAAAATCATAAAAGATAGGTTAACTTAAATAATCTTTATCTCAAAAACAAATACAGATTTTCTAATTTGGTTCTTACCATGACAAAATAGACACTTACCTCTATAAATTTTGAATATTTCATTAAAATATCTCAAGAATTCGATTTTTGGTGATTTTTAATTAACTGGAGATAGCCATAAATATTCACGATGATTTATATCCCGAAAACGAATACATACTTTCAAGATCCGCTTTCATCACGAGCAAATAGACACTTTCCTCTATAAATCATGAATAATTCATTAAGATATCTTAAGAGTTCGATTTTTCGTGATTTTTTAAATAAAGATTATTAATTCCAACAAAAAAATAGAAAATTAGATTAGTTTAAATAATCTTTATCTCAAAAACGAATAAAGATTTTCTAATTAGGATCTCACCATGACAAAACAGACACTTTTACCTCTATAAATTTTGAATGATTTTTGGTTAACTTTTCAATTAACTTGAGATAGCCATAAATGTTCACGTTGAATTTAATGCTTTATATCTCAAAACGAATAAAATTTTCAAAATCCAGTTTCATCATGAGAAAGCAGACACTTTCCTCTAGAAATGAAGAATAATTCATTAAGATATTTTAAGAGTTCGATATTTCGTGATTTTTTAAATCAAAATTATTAATTTCAAAAAATCATAAAAAAATTAGGTTAACTTAAATAATCTTTATCTTTAAACTTTATTCGTTTTTGAATAAAGTTTTTCTAATTCGGGTCTCACCATGATAAAATAGACAAAATAGCTATTATCATAATATATATATCATAATGTCTAGAATTTTTAAAATATGGGTGTTTGGATGATCTTGGAATTGATAAAATCGACCTGAATTCTTTTGATATACAATTCTTTTAGATAATGTTCTTCCTTCCAGGATTTTTTGTTTCTTCCCGTGTTAGAAGGCAATCAAAACGCAGAAGTCGTAAAATGCCCATGAATTTATCAAGAAACATTTCCTTCCACAGATAGTTCTTGTTTACGAGTAATACCCGGAAACGTCCAGTAATTAGTAAAATCCCAAAAAATTCCTTCAATTTTAAATGATTCAAAGGGATTCATTAATATTATCCCTAATTCCTTCTTCAACTGTGGCAACACTTCCAATGCAGATATTGTATAAAACTACATCTCCAGAATTTGAAAATAATACCGTCCTACGTTTTAATCGCATTCTCATCGATAGACAAGGAAATCTCCTTGTTAAAATTTTAAAATAATGCACAATGTTTATTAATTACGTAAATATTGATGAAAATATAAATTAGAAAATAGAAACTATCACTTTTGACACACGTCACTGTCTTTAATCACACTTATCGAGTAGGTGCTTGTTCAATGCGATATAGTTATCGGTTCGATATCGGTCCAATATCTCCTATTGGCTCTTTCAGAAAACTAATTGACGGATTTTGCTCGAGTTATCGATCAACAGCACAATATCGACATGTGAATACGTACGAGAAACCGGCCATTAGTATTAAAATATTTTTATTTAAATTTTAAATAGACATTAATGAACCTCAATTTTACAAAACATGTACAACTACCGCATCCCTCCATTAAAACTCAAACATTGCTCAATTGGAAGTACGCCAATTGGCTCGAATTCCCGATACAGTTCCGGAATTTCCACTCCATACAATACTTCTTTTTTGTTTTTTTTCATTATTAACTTTCGAGTACATATTGCGGTCGCGTTCGTTCGCTTTGTTCACGATTTGAACAAGTCTGAAAATCGTAGAGAGATTTCTCGTCTCTTTTTTAAAGTTTAATCTACCAGCCACTCTTTCGGTTGCGTATAGTGCAAATACTATCTGGTCAAATAATAACCCATCCACGACCTCTAATATCGATAACTTTTGAGTGAGGTCGAAGGGAAAACGTCGGTAAATATTGGGATTGGTCTTCTCTCGTTTTCCACGCACACATATAACGGCTCATCGTTGTCGCCCACTTTATCTCTCTCTACGTTTCCCCAAACATTCTCGATCTGTTTGATATGCTCTCTCGTACCGGCGAGAACTTGACTATTGACGATCTGAATGTTTGAATCTAAATCACAGCAAGTACTCTATTTGAACGTTAAACAAACACCAAAAGATACTAATGTATACTACAAACTAGTTTATCCATTGCACAAAATGCTTTTTGATCCAAATTAAAAAGTTTTTCTTTAATAATTAACAAGAAAAAATGAACGCTAAGTTAAAGGATAAGAAGTTTTAACAAACTTGAAAGTTTTCTTAATATCGATTAAATTAAAAAACATGTTAATTAAAATAGTTAAGAAGTAGAACAAAAAGAAATTGTTTCTTAAAAACACTTTTGTAAATATCGATTTTATTTAGTTTTTGGTGACATCGTGGTGACCAACAGTTTTATTCACCTCAATTTGCATTTCTCTTCCATTTTAAAAACAACGCGCCATCTCTCGAAGGGTTTGTGTTACTAACAACAACCGTGAATAATTTACTATACACAAGCTGTGCTTCATTAAAAAGTTTCATATCGTTGTGGATATTAAAAAGTTTTTATTATCTTTTTTTATGAATGTAAATACAGGATGAAGGGTTCGTAAGTACACCCACAGATATTACACATCTGATAAATTAAATTGACTCGATTTTCAAATGAAAGTTACCATTTTATATCCATGGAAAGCTTTTCATAACTTTCATCTGTTAAGGTGTATTTATATTGGATATATTAGTCATGATATGAATATTATTACAGTAAAACATGAACATAACTGTGTACATCAGCATCTATAATTATACATTGCGCAGATGAAGTATGAAACATTTTTTTAACGGCTTGATCAATTTGGGCAAAAAATTATGTATATAGGTTATGTAACATTGAAAACTCAAATTTACCATCGGCCATGTCGCCAAGTTTATGACTTCCGAGATAAAATTATAAAACTTTTTTTTAATGGGATTCCCTATATAGATTTAAATTTTCTGAGAGATATTATTATTAGGTATTTAGCGATATATACATGTAACTACTTAGAAATTACGATTTGCAATTTTCCTTTCCTCAATAAATGACGGACATAAAAGAAATATAAACGACCCAAAACCAAGTGCTGGTGCATATGAAGGATGTTTGTATTCTTCATCATTATTTAAAAAAATATCATAGTTCTTATAACAAGGAATAAGTAAGACTAAGTTCGCATACATCTTTTCATACGAACCAGCAGTCTATCGAAAGTGGTGTGTGTTGCAAAAACAACTTTTATTTTTCCATTTATTGAGGAAATAAAAATTGTAAATCGTAATTTTTAAGTAATTACATGTATAAACCTAGTTATACAAATATATCACTAAATAGGTAAGAGCAGCATCTCATAAAATTTTTTAATATATATCGTGTGTCCCAATTAAAACAATAGGTTTTATAATACCATCTCAGAAATCAAATTTATATTATATAATATGTATAAAATTAAGTAAACCTGGTAAACTTACGCAAAAATTATCTGAAATTGTCAAATGAGAGTATACCGAGTGAAGCATTTAAATTGATATGACATGTTTTTTTTTTAATGAATACATATTATTATCATCACTGCGCTATTCCTTATGATAAACTGTGTACAGGTTGGGCCACATTGAACAGTTTTAAAGGGAAAGTCCTCTTTCTATAAGAGACACAGGAAAATTTAATGGCGAAACTCGCATATCGACAGCTCTTACGGTTTCAGAGATACAGGGTGTTCTTCAAAAAAGTAAAACTTTGAAAAGTCGTCAAAACTATTTTTTTATTTCTTATTGAAAAATCTTCGTTCCTATGAACAGATTTCCAAACTAAACCGTCAAAATCACATCATCCTTTAACATTTCTTAGATGGAATTGATTTCAAATTGAAACAACGAGTTATATATAATTTGAAAGAGTAAGGTTTAACGTGTAATTTGATAACTAACTCCTTCCTTCATTTAAAAATGTAAGACCCTCACAATTCAAATTTTTTCATTTTTATCGTCATTCTACTGAAACGTTTTTATAAAAAATATCAAAACATTGTCGCCTTAGTGTATATCGTTCATGACATAAATTTCCAGCAGCCTCTGCATTCTCCTCAGATTGTATAAAACAAACTTCATGTCCCATTTTTCATCATTTTCATATAACATTATAATGAAAATAATTATATGTAATTATTATATAATTATTATGTAATTATTATATTATATAATTATAATGAAATTGATGGCAACTACGAAATATTTTAACGGTAAGCACTTACAATTTGAATAAAAATTGTCTAATCTAAATTGTCTAAAAATCATTTGTTTTATAAAGCGTCTTCATACCCATTAAAGTCCGTGCAAAAAGTCAAGGCCCCCTCACTTTAGAGATCGATATCTTTGTAACCGGACTCTGAAAAAAATTGCGGTGAAATTTGTTATAATTAGAGTCCGGTTTTTTATGCGATTGCATATTTTCCATATAAGTTAATATTTAACTTTTTATCGTAAGCGCATATACTCGCATATAAGCACTTGTTTCTACATTTATTCGCCCATATTTCAAATCAGTGCCTGTTGGGTACATTGAAAATTAGTTCATAATCTGAAGACCAAAAAAGAGTCAAGCTAGAAATTCTACCTTTGCAGATCTCGGTGACCTTATTTTTTGGCCGTCAGAACACGAACTAGCACTAGTTAATGTTGTACTTTTATCATTCTTGCCCATGACATACTTTTCTTACGTACTTTTCTCTGTTTTTACTAGGGCTTGACGATACCTTAAATGAGGTATCGAGTATCGATAGCTTCACGGTATTGATACTATTCAAAGTATCGAAAGTATCTAAGTATTAAAAGTATCGAAAGTATCGAATTATTCGAAATATTTTAATAATAAAATAAGTACATAATAGCTGACAAAATTCAATTATAAACACTAAACTTAAAGCCAACTTGTAGCTAACTTTAGCGACACCGAGAACGAGTACAGATCAGACCGAATCGATAATTCGGTCGATTATCGGAATGCTCAGAGATAATCGACTGTAAATTCATCTTATTTCAAAATGAAGCCAATCCAATCGGAGTTGCTCGAAGCAACATGATGGTACAAACTAACACATCTTCTTTCAAAATGAACCTAATCCAATCCAATTCAACTCATCTTGTTTCAAAATGAAGCCAACCAAATCCAACCTGTGTGAGCTTGTATCTAGATGAACCCAACCCAATTAATCTTGGTTCAAAATGAAGCCAGCCCATCGCAATCCAACCTAACTCATTTCATTTCAAAATGAAGCCAACTCAACCCAATCCAAGCCATCTCAACTTGCGGGTAACTGCCTATTATTATTCGCCATTTGTACAGCCTAATGTGGGGACATACCCAGACTATGACCCAGAGTATGATGAGGATTTTTATATATTTTTCTTCGTAAATTTTAATTTTGCACTTAAATTAGTGAAAAAGGTAAAAGTAAAAAGAAAGAAAAATAAATTCTGCATCCTAACCCTTATCCCCCCATATGTTCTTGAGAATTTCGATTCTCGTACTAATCGCATAAAACTAAATAAATATATTACACTTATTGAATGTCATCTTTGAAGTATCTAAGCTCCCTTGAAGCCTTTAGGACACGTCTCTATGTGAAATCCTCTTATTAATATTGTTTTATGTAGAATCGCGAATTTACATATACAGTAAACGCAGTTTCCTGTTTAAAAATAAACAATTCTCGATCTTCGACATGTTCCATACTTTCGATATTTCGATACTTCCGATATTGTAAAAAGTTGATTTAGAAATGTTTTCACAGAAAGGGAAAGTTTTTAATAAGAAAAAGTTATGACGATTTTTCAAGAATGCAATTTTTTTGAAATACAGGTTGTATATCTCAAATCGTAAGAAATAACGAAATGTGGTTTCCGCCATAAAGTTTCTTATAAAAGTTGAGCCTCAGATACTGATATCATTTTCCTCTATCTCATAGAAAAAGGAGCTTCCCTTAACAAGTGTCCAATTTGACCCACCATGTACATACTTTTTGTCTAAAACATATTTTTGTTCAATTAATATTAAATAGATATTCAAAATGCGACCAGATCAAATTTTCATATTTTTCTCGATATCTATGCCACCTAAGAACAAAAGTACAACAGAGCAATATTGTTAAGCAGAAAATTTCCTATGTATATTACCAAGTGTTAGTTATAGACTTTTTAAAGCAACGAAGTTGTTAAATTTTTCATATTTAGCGTGTTTTTCTCAATATCTATGTATAACATTTGCTTCATCTTCTGTTATAAAACTTTATTTCTAACATGCTTCGTTTCATTTCGTTTCAGCAAGTTGTAAACAAAGTAAATTATATATTTATCTTATTTGTGTACTTCTTTAAAAATACTAAATTTAGGTATAAATTCTGAAAAAGATTTTTAAAAATTGTTTAAAATTATCTAAATTTTGCCCATAATTGTTTAAAATCATAAAATTTTAAAGTGTCCAAATTTTTATAAAATTATTTTCGTTGCTTCGCTTAAAGCTTGTACAAAATTATCCGAATTTTTCTGAAGTTTGCTAAGATTATTCAACAGTGCCAAAACTGGCCAAAATTTGTCTAACATTATGAAACATCTACAACTAAGAACTATAAATTTTAATGTTCTAGAAAATGTTAGACAAGTATAAAAGATTTTACACACATTTTTATCATTCTAGACAATTTTGATCAAGTTCAGCCAACTTTAAAAAATTCGACAAATGTTCTGTTTTTATAGACTTTTTAACAAGTTTAAATAATTTCAGAGACAAAATTTTCACAAATTGTTTATAATTATCTAAATTTTGCCCATAATTGTTTAAAATTAGAAAATTTGTCTAAAGTGTTCAAATTTTTCTGAAGTTTGCTAAGATTATTCAACGTTGCCAAAACTGGTCAAAATTTGTCTAACATTATCAAATATCTACAACTAAAAACAATACATTTTAATGTTCTAGAAAATGTTAGACAAGTTTAGAAGATTTTACAAAAATTTTTATCATTCTAGACAATTTTGATCACGTTCAGCCAACTTTGAAAAATTCGACAAATTATCTGTTTTTAAAGACTTCTTTACAAGTTTAAATAATTTCAGAGACATGTTGATTAGTTTAGACAATCATATAAAGTGTAGTAAAGTTGAACTGAAGAATGAAACTTTGTACAAGTTTTGCACTTATTCAGCAACGCAGTCAACATTAAACCAACGCAAATATGTTTTACCATATGAGTTCTTGATTTACTCTTTATACATTGTTTTGTGTCACAAACACTGACTTCCAATGGCTTATCGAGCTATGCTTGAACTCCATATAACTTCGAAAGAGAGACTAAAATAATAAAAACAATATTTATCAACACTTGATGTCCATTACCACTCCATGTATGTTCGTACTTCTAAGAAAATGTAACAGCTTTTTATGTTCTTCTTTTTATACACCGTCTTTTCTTTTGATCCGATAGAAGGTTTGATCATCATTATTGTCATTATTGTGAACTTTTTTCATGAATGTTTTTGGTTACAAATCTATGATATACTTCTAAATCTACTATTTATAGTAACATGGACAGTATTTTAATTACCATATTATGAGCACAGATTTTGTAAATGCACACTATTTGCAGCTACAACATCAAATGGCGCACATCACATACAAATCGGTTATTGTATTTTAGTTGATGAGTGAATGTAGACTGAAAAAAATACTTCTTGCATTTAAGGGTTAAGAGACTTTCAGTTCTTGTATTGAATTGAAAGTCAATACTGAAACTCAATATTTAAGCACTGAATATGAATTAAAACTTTGATGAAATCAACCTCGATGTATACATACTACATATTATCCATTAATTTTCATTATCTATTTAGAACATTAACAAACATTTGGAAATTTGTTGGGAAAAGACTCAACAGAGTGATATGACAAGCAACAAACATCATCCCACAGAGTTTCAAAATTTCAAAGTCCAACAACTACCATTCTCGATCGAAAACAATTATTTGTGTAACCGCGATGCGCTTTATACCACCGTCACATCATGCGTTCATTACGGAATTGAAAAAATCCATATGCAACGTTGTCGGTTCGTTTCCGACGTTGCAACCGGATACTGTATTTCGTTGTTTACAAACGGCACGCGTTTGTTATTTAAATGTCGCTTTGTATTTTTTTAAACAGTTGTTGTTTATGTTTTATGTGTCTGTGTTTTTTTTTTGATAAATTTTGAATCGAACACCACTTGACCTGGGGAATCGTTTTAAAACGTAAATGCGACAATGTTTTTTTATGAACAGCGAAACGTCGAGAGAAATAAACAATGCATTTTACATTTCGATGGGACGTTGACGGTTTAACGTTTTCCGAAAACAGAGACCGATTAAATTTAATTATTTTAACGTGAAAAGGTTTGAATTTTCATCAATTCAACAATTAAATTATTCAAAATTTGTGTTTCGAAAATTGTGACTGTTACAGATTTTTTTTTCGATGCAAAATCACAATGCCTGTATAGTACGTTTAAAGCATTGTTAAACATAAAAATATTTTGAAATGGACTATACATTTTTACATCATTTGTAATTGCACGACGTTTAAAAATAAAAAATAATCATAAAAATACAAAGGTTGAATTCATTTTGCGTATACCTCTCTTATTGATGTAGAGAGAGATGGCGTTTTGCAGTTTCGAATATAATTATTTATGTTCCACCGAGGAAATTTACATTATTTGAACATTATCAAAAATTTCTTCAGAATTCTAATCAATAAATATCTATGCATATTAAAATTTGTGATTTTGTGAAATTTATAATACCGTGAATTTCCCACTTTAATTATTCCCCACTTGAATATAAGTAGGGACAAAGAATAAGAATATAAATAGAATTTACCAAAGAATAAAATATTCGAATTCATTCTGTATTTTATACAAATCGCATAGACTCAGGATCAGACACTCCAAACTCTTGAACCAATACAAACCTAATGTTCTTATTGTTTCATAATCAGATGAAGGTGATGATAATTTCGGAAATCATATACCTGTCACTGTGCCTACATTTGATGAAGCTTATTCCTCTCTTAGAGAACTTGAAATCTTTGCATGAAGAGAGAATGTTCCATATAACATTCATAATTTTTTACATTTTATACAATATCTTTTCCATAAAGAGTAGTCATCCATTCTCAGGTCAAAAGAAAATTACGGACTATTTTAAAAAACTTGATATCCGTATTGGAAAAGTACATTTAATTTTTTTTAATTTAGAGCTGAAATTCTACTAATTGTTCCCCAACTCGAATTCTTCATAACCCGAAGATTTGTTCCGCTCCCTTAGTAATTTGAGTTAGGGGAGTTTCACTGTAATTACAGAAAACATATTTTGTTACCACGCTTTGTATGAATTTTCTGGTTGAAAATAGAAATCCCGTAAGAAAACCTTCCTCGTGGAAGATCCTGGAAACCAAAGATGCAGGAATACAGACAATAATGTCTAAATGATTGAAATTTGCGCAAAAATGTTTAAACATCACTGCATTATTAATTATTGTAAGCACATTCGCAGTTTTAGACATTTGTCAGCAGTTATAATCTTTACGCAGCATCCAGACTTCTTTCAGAAATATTTGGCTTTTATTACTAATATTCAATCTGTTTATAGGAGTTGTTCTTTATAGGAGTTGTAATGAGAATATAGTCTTCAATTACCAGGATCTAGTTTTCTGTCAACAGTATCTAAAATTCTGTTAGCAGTTATAATCTTTTACAGAGCTTTTATCAGAGAGCTCTGTAAGAGAGATTATATTAGTATCAGAGAGATTATTCAGAGCTTTTTGGTCTTTTAAAGCAGTTACTCTGTAAAGAGAATATATTGTTCATTTATTAGGATCTAGTTTTCTGCCAACAAACCGTATTTAAACTGTTGCCAGCAATTTCTAGACTTCTGCCGTTAGTTATAATAGTCTACAAATAATATCTACAGTTCTTTCATAAGTAAGATATCAACACTTTTAATAGCAGCATCTTCTGTGAAAAATATAGCCTTCAATTATCAGTATCTAGTTTTCTGCTAATAGTGTTTAGACTTCAGCCAGCACTTTCTAATTAAAAAGTTGAACATATATAAGTTGAACTGAACATAAAGAAAAGCTTAATTATATAATAATTAATTAATAAATTTATTTTGGATCACAAAAATCAATCTTCTACTATTTGGAAAATAATCAATACTAATAGAGTCTCTTAAAGAGTCAATGGACTTGACAGTAATTTGAATGCCGATCAACATAATAATTTCCTTTTGAATATCCCTGGTAAATTAGCAAAAAGCATAAGTGGTGGTGCTGATCCTTTGTCATTATTTATTGAACATGTTAATTGTGCAAATAATAAGTATTTTACACTTCAATCTTTTTGATTTCTTTGGTCTGAGCTTAATAATGTTAAAAAAGTAAAAATTTTTTTAATTCCAGTATTGACTGTTTTGTTTAACCAGTGTCTATCCGCTGGCTACTTTCCTGACGAATTTAAGATTGTAAGTGTCATACCTTTGTTCAAGAAAGGTGATAATGAGGCTTCAAACTACAGACTATTTAGTATATTACTTGTACTATCAAAAATGTTTGCTAAACTATTAAAAAATTAATTATTCAGATATTTTCTAGATAATATTTTTAGAGATCAACAATTTGGTTTTAGAAAGGGAAAGTCCACGGCTACAACTATACAAAGCTTTATTGAGCATGTAGTCGATGATTTCGAATCTTCACAATACACCGAAGTAAATTCCTTGGAACTTACAAAAGCTTTTGATTGTATATCTCATTCGATTTTAATTCGTAAATTCTACGCATATAACATCACCCCAAAATCATGTAAACTTTTATCATCATATCTTACACACAGAAAACAATCTGTTAAATTTAACTCTTTGGTATCTCACCCTGGGATTATTGATAGTGGTATTCCCCAGGGGTCAATCTTGGGCCCTATCTTATTTTTAATGTATATAAATGGCTTGTCCTCACTCTTGAATCCTGAAAAAACAGTTTTGTATGCAGATGACACAAGTTTGTTAAATAAACATTGATGTAAAGCAAAAGCTTAAGATAATAATAATTTAATCTTCATTTCTGGTAGACACTGGTTTGCAAGTAATCATCTAACCTTGAATAGTGTTAAAACAGTTTCAATAACCTTCTCACTGAAACACCCAGATAAAATTTTGGATTCTGATGGTGGTTTCAGATCTTTCAGATCTTTCAGATTCTCTTTTAAGCTCCACAGCCTTTTTGATAAGACGTTTCTTTGAGTTTTCTTCTACGGAGGTATTAGGCACCTTATATTTTACACTTTTTCAGAGTCATCTTGGTTACGGACTGCTTGCCTGGGGACTGAATGTGTTTAGTATATGAACAGATTACTGTTCTGACACGGATTACTATAACTGTGTATTTGTTAGATGTAATATTTTTATATATATTTTGTTATATTTTTTGTATTGTTATATTTTATTAGATTTTTCGCTTTGGTGGTAAATTATATTTTGATGAAAGGCATACACTTCGGGTTATTAGCATAATAAAGATTATTTTTATGATCAGTACAATATCGATATAAGTATATTTTCGATATATCGATACAATGTGTATATCTAACATCGATACGCTTTGCTGTATCGCACACCCCTACTCACAAAAGGAAAAAAATCTCTTTTTGCACGAATTGTTTTATTTTATTACGACTTTCAATATAAAGGATATTTCTGTTGGTCGTGGCATAATTTCTGTTTAACCCTCGGTTACTCACGCACAATTTTGTAACGTCTGTAGTCACATGAGGTCTGCTGGATCTATAACCAATAATAATAGTTTTTATATGTATTTTGTATAAAATTATAATGGAATTTGTTATTCGGTATATTAGTAATTACCGACACCCATATCATCAATAATTCACTCTTCTGTTAAACATTTTATTACTTTTTCGCTTGAGAACTACTTTACACCGCTTTTTGATATTTTTATAGCAAGGTTCAGTGTTTTCTTGTACTTGAAGATGCTGGCATTACTGGTGTGGATTTGGGGCAAGTTTTTTTATGGTAGATTTTCTTACAAAATGAGAAGTTGCTAATACTGAATCGAGGATTATTAAATAGTTCATTTCGACATATAATTTCTCTTTTTTTCCATAAAAATTTTTACTTCTGGGATTTGTTGCGTTTATGTTGATACTGCAGTATGTGATGTATGATAGCTTGACAGTAATACAATGGTTCTACCTTTTCGTAGTACTAATGTATTTTTTTGCTATAGACGAAAAGACTATTAAATTGGCTTTTATTATTTTGTAAAAGGAATTCTTAAGAAATTTCCAGTTTATGTGTACTAACTACTTTGCAAATTTTAACCTGGGGAACCAATTATTGGCGGTAATGTTTCAACCAGAATCCAAATGTTATTGCTGCCAATCTAAATATAATATTATCATCAGAATCGCTATGTTTATAGTGTCCTTCATTTTGCTTACTATAATAGATCTCTATGTTATATGTATGAAAAATACCTTAGCATTGCTATGACAATAGATTTTTATTCTATATTTACTTAGCATTGTCTGGAAACCTTGAAACATTTTCTCTAGGGTATTAGCAAAACATAGTTTTTCACAAAAGAAGTGAACATTTCTCTTACTACAGCAAATTTATCCATTAGACACCTTTGAGATTGCATTCCCTTTTCATCAAAACGAATACATCTGAGGAGAAATCTAAATCTTGTTTTAGACATCAGTATACGAAATATTTAATAATTTTATCTATTTAAAATATCTATTCCAAAGCCATTGGTTGACCAAAAGTGATGAAAGCTTTAATAACTACCCCCAAATACTCCTGCCAAATACAGAAGACTCAAACATTCATTTTCATTACGAGCATTTTCTTTAAAATCTATATCCAGAACAAATTTTTGCATGATAGCATTCTTGGAAATATTCGTAATTTGTGCTATTAAATTTACTATTTCATCGTTGAAAAACAGTCGCAAACAATCGGTTTCTTTTCTCGAGTGTCTTGTTCCAATAAGGAATGTTAAGACAGGTTGTTTGTTTTGATCCCAAATTATACCGTGAAGGCTGCCTTCTTTTGTTCCCCAATTAAAGTGTGAAGAACCTTTTGTTTGCACCTGTCAATCATCTATTGTAATACGAAGGAATGTTAAGAGAGGTAGCTTGTTTTTGTTCAGCAATTATACCGTGAAGGCTGCCTTCTTTTGTTCCCCAATTAAAGCGTGAAGAGGCTTTTGTTTACACTTGTCAATCATCAATTGTAATATGAAGGAATGTTAAGACAAGTAGCTTGTTTTTGTGTCCCTATTATACCGTGAAGGCTTTTGTTCCCCAATTAAAGCCTGAAGAGCCTTTTGTTTACATCATACAATAGGATCTTTATAGTGTGAGTGAAAGCGTTTTTCTTTAGTAATTTTTTTCTGTTCCTTCTGAAAAGCTTTCTTCTCAAAATTTTGGAGATATCTTATGGAACACCAACGAATGTATTTGTTTGAGATACCTGAGGATACGTTTACGTTGGAGCTGCGATAAACGATAAGAGCAGCGCTAAATTCATTCTATGGATTTGTATGCAGCAAATCGTGTTTTAATTGGTCGCTCCAACATTCGCTTTAATATTATTGGTTATTTTTGGTAGTATCGTCTCTCTTATCGTTTATCGCAGCTTCAACATAAATCTACCCTAAGGGTACTTTTATATTGGAGCTACGATAAACGAGAAAGGCAGCGCTAAATTCGTTTCTATGGATTTGGATACAGCAATTCGTATTTTAATTGGTCGCGTCAATATTATTAACTTTCTTTGGTAATATCGTCGCTCTAATAAGAATTAACCTGTCTTAACATTTCTTGTTGCAATGCGTTCGGTTGATATGACCACCTTTCCCTATGGCAACGATGAACAGTACTTACCAATAAAAAGTAGCTTACTTTTTGCTCTAAATCTCAAAATGTTCATAGATGTGTTAAGAATTTGATTTTTTACGATTCTTCAACAGCGATTTATTATTAATATAATATTAAATAAATTAATTTAAATTGAGTTCAAATTCTAATAACTTAAAAACCAATTGTGATACTAACGAATGGTTTTATTCTCGTAAAAGTACATACTTTTCTGCATAAATCGTAAAAAACTCATCAAGATATCTTAAGAATTTGATTTTTTACGATTTTTCAAAGGTTATTAAGGAATTATTTATTTCTATGAAATGCTTAATATTTAAGTTAAGTTCGAAACCGAATATCTCAAAATCGAAATCGATTCTTATATTAAGAGAAAATAAATCAATTTTTAAGAACGACATCATCATGTATATATTCATGTTTTGTCAAAAATATTACTGAATGTTACAGCGATTGTTGCAATGACGAAGCGATACCTTAAATGAAATGTGAGGATCGATGCTATTTAAAGTATTGAAGTATCAAAGGATCGAAAAATCATAGGGATGGAATTGTTGGAAATAATATTTTAATAATATAATAAGAACATAAGACAATCTTTATGTATTTTTTTTCTTAGTTTTTATTTGGACATAGTACATTATCTTCAAGACTACTAATATGTTGGCAGTATGAGTGTTTATGTCTCCAAAACCCTGCCCATCAAATTGACGTCTACCAACTTGTTGGTAGCATGAGCATCACTCTTCCACAGACTATATATTATCCTAAACACTGACCACTTTTTATCAACATAAGCTATTGTGTCTCCAAAATCCTGCTTATCAGTTTGAAACCTGTCAACTTGTTGGCAGCAGGAGCTAATACTGTTCTAAACACTGTAAACTATCTTAAAAATTACTAAGCTATTGTGTTACCAAAGTCCTGCTCATCAGTTTTAAGTCTGCCAACTGTTCCACAGACTATATACTATTTAAGACTACCAACTTGCTGGCAGGATGGGCTATTAAGTCTTCAAAGTCTTGATCATCACCTTGAAGTCTGCTAACTTGTTTACAGTAGGTTTGTTAGAGCAGATAGTTAGATATTAGTTTGTAAAAATCATGGAATTTAGATTGCGCATGTGCAAGTGACAATTGCAAACTAGTACCGTATTTTGTGAGTGTCAGTTGTGTATTAAACGGGATTATATCTGGTCACTGCAGGATATCCATTTGTTATATGATATCCAAATATCTTTCCACATCTCGTTTTTTCGTCTCAATACGCCATCCTTTATTTTGTCTAGTACGTTGATTATAATATAAGTTGTTCGTTGAATGACAGGTTGTAGGGAACTAATATTGAACTTATCAGCTGCATCTCGGAAAAAAGCCGTCCGATGACTAGCTAATCACAGATATGTTAATATGTGCTGCTTTTCCATTAATTGTCCATTTCTTTAGTAACTACTAGGGCTAAGAAAAATCTTAAATGATGTATCGAGTATCGATATCTTCGTGGAATCGATACTATTCAAAGTATCGAATTATTGGAAACAACATAATAAGTACGTAATATTCTATATAGGAGAAGTGATAGTGATTCATCGCATAAAAGTGTACAAAACAGCATACTTATTTATACAGTATAACGAAAATCGATTAATCACTATCACTTCTCTTGGTATAGACTATTAGCACATTTTTTATGTATTTCCTTTTAATTTCAATTTTGGCTTTGGCGTAAGGTAAAACAAAAGGGAAATAAATTCTTTAAAATCGATGAATCACTATCACTTCTCGAGGTACAGACTATTGGCACATTTTTTATGTATTTTTCTTTTAATTTGAATTATAATTTTGTAGTTAAAATAATGGAAGCAATAAAGGTTTTACCTGTATTAAAGGTAAAACAAAAGAGAAATAAATTCCGGACTCCATCCCTTATCAAAGACATATGGGGTGAATATGTTCGTGTTTGAATATGTATATCTTGGTAATTTGGTTTAGCGCGATCGTACTCATCGCGTAAAACCAAGTAGATACGCAAAATTTCAAGTTATTAACCATAACAGGTTTTGAAATAACGAGGTATTGACATATTAAATGTCATCTGCAAAGAATATTAGCTCTCTTCAAGCATTTTAAAACACATCTCGAAGTGAACTTTTCTTAATATTTTTTTTATGTAAAATTTTAAAACTCCTTTAAATATACTGTACAATTTTCGATACTTCGACTCTTTTAATACTTTGATCCCAATACTTTGCTGGTATCGAGTATTGATTTTTTGCCCAGTAGTACTTAGAAAATTGGATTTGGACAACAATGTGGCCACTCCATTTTCCAGATCTCCATTTTCCCTAATAATTTTTGGATGATATTCGAGTAGTAGAGTGTTACCTTCTATCTTATCTCTAATAATATGACACATTCTGAAGGTGGCGGAAATAAATATTTACCTTACATAAAAGAAACAAATATCAACATACAAATACACGTTTGAATTTCAATCCTAACCTTGACGTCAAGCATTTTTTAGGACTTCTAAAATTACAACCACCACAAAGTTTATCATGCTGTGTTCGTTTTCAATGCCAAATTACATCACTTGTTCCAAATCACAACACATCACGAATAATTTCTGTTTGTAAGCAATTTATGTCATATTTCTGTCTTTCAGTTTTGAAAACTTTCAAACTCAATTCTCAAAATGACCAAACGATTCCGACGATTTTATGTGGTAGTTGAACGGAGAAGTTTTTAATTAAATTTAGCTTAAAGAAACTCCGGCATCACTTGTTATAGTTACTGGTATCGTTAGCAACATTCTTGCAGTAACAGTAAGGTTTTGGAGAAAATTGAATTTTATAGTTAAGCCCAGATAGCTTAGGTTTTATTTTTGTCCTAAACCGTAGAGACTTTTGAAATTTCCACAGCTAATTTTATCCCATTTAATCAGCAATTAAAAGTACATTCTAAATTCATACAAAGTTTAAGTAATATTTCCTGCTAAGTTGTTAAAATCTTAGTCCAGCTAATACATTTTTTGCTATTTTTCTCTTCTAACGTGGTTTCATATTGATCTCTTCGTCTCTACTATCGATTTCTCCACTTATTTCTTCTAACAAATCTTAAAGATGCAACCTTAGTTGACTTCAACTCGTATATCAGAGCTCGTCAAATTAAGTCAATCCCTCCGAATCCTTCCATTTAGAAAAGCGCATCCTGGTAAAAGAACACCCACATGGAATAATAATGAGATAAAATTAGAAAATTGGATGAAAATGTGTAGAAAAAGAATCCGTTAAATTGTGTTTTAGCGCCATCCTGTATATGTAGAAATAACAAACTGATACTTTTACCGTATTTTTCCCATTTAAATGTTAATATTAAGTTTGTATAATAGGAAAAGCAGGTTTGCATATTTCATGAGTCGGAATTGAAGAAGTTTGCTTTGCTAGTCTTGGGATAAAAGAGGGATTGCGGGAACCGATGGCGCTGGAAATAAGTTACGGATCAATGCGTTTTTAGTGTCGCCGTAACGGGCAGACCGGAGTTGAGAAGTAAAGTTTATGCAGATCGTAGGTAAAGGGAATTAGCCTGTAATCCGGCTCTTCGAATAATTACCTAAGTTTTCCTCCTCGTGTAAACATCTTCCACGAAACTCGTTTTAAAGAGACGTTATTTAGTACGGATTTAAAATTTCAAACAAAAGCATATACTTATTGCGCACCTTTATTGATATTTTTTTTTGTTTCAGAAAAAATCGATCGGGATTTGAAAACATCGAAGAAAATTTTTAATCAAATGCAAACGTTAAAAGTAACGCAGGAAAAATCAAAAAGCAGTGATGAAGTTAAGAAGAAAAAGCAAGGTCTCGTCACCAAACAACTTTATTCGGAAAATTCCTTAAAACTCACAACTCCAATTCCTGAAACGACGACTAACGCCAACAATCAATACCATTTTGAAACTAATTCAATCATAACTTCCACACCTCCTAGCCCTACAAGAATAAAATCCGATGACGATCAATGGATGTATTCAAGATCCGAGAATTTCCAAGATACAAGTACAACAAAGTACCCATGGGAAATCCCATCAAAATCGATTAAAAATGAAAAGTATCCACGAAATTTTGCTTATCATAGAGTAACTGGAAATCCTTCTTATCACACCAACATGGATAATAATCCAAAAGCTTATATAGCTGTATCGGTGATAGCCCCAAAACAAATGGAAGATCGACGACCAAACGATGCTTTACTCTTAGAAAATGAATTGCGACAATTAAAACCATGGACGCATAATCAAAATTTGAAGAACATGGCTTCTTTGAGATCACGTTGGGTCATTCAATCGGAAGATAAAAATAAATCGACGTATACAACTTAAAATGTGTGTATAGAAAGCAAAAAAAATTAAGGAATATTTTTTAAGAACCAAAGCGATAATAATTAAAACTAATTAAAAAAAATAAAAAATTTTAACAATTAAAATTGTAAATTTAGGTAGATTTTTGACCTAATTTTATTATTTTGTTATTATACATAAAATATGATTAATTGATTAATAAACACACGGAAGGTGCTGAAAGGAGATACACGTTTAAAAAATATATATGAATTCTTCGTAATTTTTGTGATCCGTTTAAGCATATCATTTTAGAACTCAGCTGATTAAATGGAAAAGATTTAAAAAAATAGAAGGAGAGAGAAAAAAGAGAAATCACTCTACTTAAACATAAAAGTCGTTTTCTTGCAGAAATTGTACAATGTATAGTGTTTATTATGTGTTTGTGGGCGGATTTAAACGTTTAGATGATAAAATAAACGTGGTTAGCTCTTTTAAGACAACGTATTTTACATAAATTTAAGCAGAATTGTAGCCTTAGTGTTAACAGTTATTTATTATATCTTAAAAAATAAATATTGCAAGAATATTATTGTTTGCTTATTTTTGTGTTTATGTTGAATAAAGCATTCAAAAAAATTTCTCAAGCAAATTAAGTTATTCATAATTCGGTAAATGAATGTGTTTATCAGCCCTATTAGGGACCATATTAAAATATTTAATTAATCAATATACAGAGTGTAATAAAAGTAATTGAGAAAAAGGAACTTTCAACTAATTAACACAATGATTTATTTTGTTTCTGATTTTATGAATAAATAAATAAATAAAGCTCAATATTAACTAAAAGTGTTAGTAATTTAAATGTATTTTGAACAACTTTAATAAAATACAGATACAGCGCAGTCCTTAACCTAAGGGCTAATGGGGCTGCCGCCCTAGGGTGCAAACTCTTGTGAGGCGCCTCTTTTTGTTGTGAAATGTATGGTGCCCATCACACATTTACCTAGTCTCCCCTTTAAAATGCGAACCTTTTTTGGCATTGAATTTTGTATGAAAAGGGGCGCACTTCTTTCGTGCATCCAATCCAGCTCTAAGGCGCCGAATATGTTAAGATGGTTCTGATTCAAATCTGCAGGGTTAGATTTAGCCGTGCATTTGAAGACATTTTTTAATAAAAGCCTCTACAATAAATAGTTTCTGAAATAGAGTACTTTACGAACTGATTTGGCAACCATGTATACTTTAATTGTATAAAAACTAGAACTAACACTAGACCCAGACGTAAAAAGATTCAGGTTGTTAGTTTTAGTTTTACATCATTAAATCTAACTCTAGATCTAACCAGAACGTTCAGGTTTAGCCGTTGTGATTATATTTTTAACGAAGGTATCTACATTGAATAGTTTCTTAAATAGAGTACTTTACAAACTGATTTGGCAACCCTGTATCTCTGAATTGAAGTAAAACTAGAACACTAAACCTAGAATATTTTTTAAACTTTGTATGAAAAGGGGCGCACTCGTTTCGTCCGTCCAACTCAGTCCTGGAACGCCAAAATGCATGAACAACGGAAGACCACAAATTCCTGTGATCAAAATATGTCGTATGTTATCTATATTCAACGTTGCTTTGATTCGCTGCTAAACTTCAAAGTTAACGAAAAAATGCTTTTTTAGAATTCGAAAACGCGTTAAATCATTTTTGAGAAGTTCCTACTTTCAAATAATGCCTTTTTGTGGTTTTAGAATTTTAGAAGTACAGAAATGATGGAAAGTCATGTATTCAGCGGATGTTACAACATATTTTCTTTTCCAAAGAGGCGATAATTGACATCATTAAAATTTAATGTAAGTAAATTTAATTACACCATTATAATTTCTGAATAACCCCGATCGTTCTAGTCCAAGTATTCTCTCTTGAAACATTGTTACCTTCCCTCCTAATTAAGATAAAGTGATGAACTTGGATTTAAATCAAAGATCAATCTTGACAACCCAATTTTGTTAAAACATTCTATCTTGAAACATTGTCACCTTCCTTGTTAATGAAGGCAGAGTGATAAACTTGGATTTAAATTGAAGATCAATCTTTTTAGAATATTTATGGCGAATTTTATTCCTTTCTTACTTATAGTTGTAGAGATATGAATTTAGAAATAAAATTAGCTCAAACCAATTTTGTTAAACATTCTAAAGAGCATTATATTTTAAAAAATTGTTAACTTCTTTCCCAATTAAAATACAGTGAGTGATGAGCTTGGATTTAAGTTGAAGATCAATCTTTATAGATTAATTATGGAGAATTTCATTCCATTGTTATTTATAGTTAAATAGATACTATTTTTAATAAAAATAATCCTTTATTTTCTACAGGTTTACACCACCCAGTTACAGGAAATCAATAACAAAATTCAACAACATAAATGTAAGCGCATACTTATAGCATTATGAACAATACACTATATTACAAACATTAAATATAGTACTAACAAGCTAAAGATACAACTATGTGCAAATAACGTTAATAAACAATCAAAAAAACGAGCTAAGTAAACTTGACGGCAACCCCGACCACGGTGCTCAAAGAATCAAAGACTAGATCATAATGTGGCGCTACTCGGTTAGACAACAAACAATAATCTACCCAACAACCGTGGTGGCGACTACCCTGCGTTGCCTTAAAGAAAGGAAATTAAATATCGATAATAGTAGGTTGTAGTCTAAGCCTCGAGGCGGGTATACAAAGTCACTACGGAAGCATAAGTATTTTAAAAATAATCTTTGAACCGACTCAAATATGTTTGTATAATATATGTAAAAATGGGACCAAACAGTCGGGGCATATTCTAAACCTGAGCGCACAAACAAGAAGCACAATCATTGCATAGATAACTCCGTTACGAACTATAAAACTATAAATACCGTAGCACTTGGCAACAAGGGTTGTAATATGTTCATTAAATGTAAGACCACAATCGATTTTGATGTATTAAGGGATAAACACCATTTCTGCACTCGCACAAGATCACTCTGCAGGCGCTTACAATCGGTAACATCAATAATGGACGAAAAAATTTTAAGATCATCCGCGAACAAAAGCCTTTCACATTCCAACACATCCGTGAAATCGTTTATGAATGCCAGGAAAAGTAGTGGTCAAAGTTTGGAACCCTGCGGAACACCTGAAGTCGGAGAAAACCCCTCAGAGATGAAGTTTCCGTAATGAGCAAACTGCTGACGATCCAGTAAATAAGATTTCATTAACAATACCAGTGTAGCACCAAATCTAAAACTATCTAGTTTGTTAAGCAAAATGAAATGGTAAAGTTGATGAAATGAAAGGCCTTCTGAAAGTCCAAATATAGCGTCGACTTCACCTCTAGCATCAACGACATCTGCCGTGTATTGAGTGAAGCAGTGAAATTAGTGACGGTAGAACGTCCAGAAACAAAATAATGCTGAAAGTGGCATAACCAAGTTTTTAAGTGGAATGAGATATGCTTGATGAGAATACTCTCAAAAATCTTGGAAAAGCCGCACAGCAAGGAAATAGGTTCGCAGTTTACTATTTCCGACCCATTGCCTTCCTTTAAAATTGGACAGACGAAAGATTGCTTCCATATGGATGGAAATGTAAAGGTAGCCAATATTAAATTGAAAATCTTTAGGAGCGGCTTGGCTAAAATGGGAGCACAGTCCCTTAAGACGAAGCTTGGAATCCCATCTACTCCGGCAGTACTGGCATTTTTAGCATGTTTCAATGCAACAACCTCCTCCAAAGTGAAGCAGTCAATGGACAGTAGGTTATGATAGGATTGGTCGACATTTACGTTATAATTCACATGGTCTGATCGACTGTAAACTGAACTAAAGTAATCTGCAAAGGCATCAACGATGCTTTGACCCATAATAAATTCCACATTGTCTCTTTTTATAATGCCGGGAATGCGTGTATTGCCCCTTCGAGATCGTACAAATGTCCAAAAACTCCTGGGATCGGAACATAAAGAATTTTCAACTGAGCTCATATATGAAGTGTAAGCTTTATTTTAAGTTGTTTTGATAAGGTTCTAAAAGGTCTATATTCATATAAAAAATGTACCGATTTGTAATGTTTATTTATTTATTTCCTGCGCATTTTCTCCTTAGCGCGAATACAATCTTTCACTTCCTTGGCGAATCAAACGGGGCACCGGTGATTTGAAGATCTTCTAATGAACACATGTCTTCCACATCGTTGGAATTTTGAAGGCCAGACCAATCCATATCTATCAGGGATTAATACAGTAGTGGATAATTAGCTCACTTAAAATTATAAGCACTAGCAACATGATGTTCAAATTGACAAAGTGTTGGCTTCCATATAAATTGACATGATAGAGCGGTGACAAAAAAAACCTTTTGATTTTTAGAAATAAAAGTGACTCAAATTTTGTTCCTTTGTTACACATAGTTGTAGAGATATAATTTTTAGAAATAAAAGTAAGTCAACCCAAGTTTGTTAAAACATTGCAATAAGAATTTTATCTTAAAACTTAGTTAAATTCCTTCCCAATCTAGATAGAGGGATGAACTAGGATTCAAATTGAAGATCAATCTATTGCATATAGAATATTTATGACCAATTTTCAGAAATGAGAATTGAGTTTTTCCAGTTATAAAAAGTAAAAGAATTGCTTTGCCAACTTAGAAGTCCTACAGCGAAACGAAGCAATGTTGGATACAGATAATATATCTTAAATCAATCGATTTTAGGGCAAGGAATTTGTGGTCCAAAACAGCTAATTTCTTCCCTAATGTTACGAGAAAACAAGATCTTATCCTCGTATAAATGATACAACAGTGCAAAAAACTGTAAAATACTTTGAGGAAACTGAAAGCAAAAATAACTTAAAAAACAATATTGAGAATTATTATTTTCATTAAAATTATGTTAGAACTCAAAGTAGGAGCATATCGCGTCAACAAACATGCAAGTCGAATATGATGGCATATTCTATTTCAATCTATCCGTTTCCTTTATCTCGTTCTCGGATGTCCTTGCAACATTTTCTGATTCCCTTTGCAGCGAGAACCAATCTAATTCCATTTTCTCTGACATACTTCTTAAATGAGTTGCCTCCTTATTAGCTATCCTTATTACCCGAGTACAGTAACGCAGAAATGTAATGAATAGAAATGAAATTAGAAATCTGTTTAAAAGTAAATTAAACCAGGCGTAGTTTCAACTACAGTAAGCTTCTTTTACTCAATGGTGTATTCCATGGACAATGAATAGGTATAAAAAAAGATATAGCTTTAAAGGCTGTAATTTTGAAATATCCCCAATAATAATGTTAACTTCTTTATGTTTAGGTTTACTGCGTTAAACCTAAACATAAAGAAGTTTTGGATAATGATGGAGGAAAGTAGTAGAGACATTGTGCTACACAGGGGGATACTTCCAAATTAGCAACGAAGCATGTTTGACCGCATAATTACATAGGCATTATATATTAAATTGAATCTCAAATTTAATGTTAATTCTTTTATAAACAAACACAATTTTCTATATTTATTTCCGATCTCAGACTATACTAAATTCAATGCGACTATGATCTATTTACTATTGGAAGATAGATTATAATAATTACCCTATATGCAGGATGTTGCATTTTAAACCCCACAATGAATACTACTAATAATACGATAGTATTATTATTATATACTATTAGACAAACAGGAACATTCCAAATTTTACATCTGAAATCTCGTATAAACGCGAAAATGGTCATTGTTTACTTAATGTTAAATATGTTGAACAATATTTGGCAATCGGTGCAATATTGGTTAAATGGAAATCAAATTAAATTAAATGTCGATTGTATCGTTTTGGAATGACAAATAGTAAACTAAGAATAATAAGTAATAAACTTATTATTCCAATAATTTTAAGCTGTAAACATTGCAATAATTATTGTAATAAATATAATATGTAATCCAAGAAAATGTTTTATCGGATTATACCAGTCATTATCAATTACTTTTCTTAAAAAATGGGGTCATAGATTTATCCTTATTACATACAAGGCTATTCTATTAATAATTTTGCTCAAGGTGTATAGTATCTACAGTTCTTCTTTATTTTCTTAATTCCATAAAACAACATCTACACTTATGGTAGAAATGGTCGCCCATAATTGGATATAAATTCTATTATGTATTTTATATTGACCTCAAAAGCTGACAAAAAGAACGCCTGAACATACAGATATATTTTTGAAATATATCAAAATATAATTTCTCTGCAATCTAAGTAGACGAAAATATTTATGGAGCATCATCAATCCGCTTGGTCCGCTCACTCTCCTCATTGTCTGAAAATTTCTTTTAAGACGACAAATCGTTAACGGAAACGGCAATGATTCTCTTTCTTTCAGAGTCTCGAAGTGTTAAATCTGTTAGAGATTGAGATAAGAGAAGTTAACACGGTAAGTAAAAAAATTGTATTAGCTTCATCTCAAGTATTAGTCAATATTTATTATGAAAAGGTATCAGGTTTACTTTTTAAATGTAACTTGATTAATTTTATCATTAATAATCAATATCGTCTGTAAGGTAGGATCTAAAAGATCATTTACATAAGGTTCTTCTTCATTGATACAGGAAGTACTTATAGCACAAATTGCGCTTGAAGTCACACCATGTTTCGTCCTTATCTTCCATTAAAAAATATTTTTAATCGTCTTGTATTTATATGAAATATTTAACCTATCATTTACAAAATTATATTGTCATTACCATTATCTCTTTCCATTTTGTGTATTTAAATATAATGAATCTCAAATTTTACACTTTTTTAATGGATTTCTATTATTTTAGGTTCTACCGATTTCAATTAGTTTTTGCTCATGTTCAGGAATCACGTTAGTATTAAAAATAAACTAAAAATCCTACATATTATCTCATTTCGTTTCGAAATGTTAATAAAATGACAACTCATATAGTTAAAACCTCTTTTCAATACCCATAAAAAGCATTTCCATATAAATAAAAAAAGCTAAATTTAGCAAATTTTCGTCACTACTTTTGTGGTGAGGAGGTGCAAATTGGTAGACATTGCCATTGGGATGCAATTTAAGAAAAATAAATTAGAAACACATTGCTTTGCGATGATCTTGCATGATCCTGAGAGTGACTAACAACAGGAAATTGTAAGATGTCATTTGGCGTCGATCAGTTCTTTTCTACATTTCGATAATTACAAATGTAATTATCGAAATCATCATCAAAAATCAAAGCATCTGAATCAGAAGACTTGATAACTGTTCTACAAGACTTTATCTGCTTTCAGAAGACTTGATACTGCTTCCAGAGAACTTGTAATGCTTCCAGAAGACTTCTTATTGCCTCTAGAAGACTAGAAACAGTTCCAGAAAATTTGATGCTGCTCCTAGAAAACTTAACACTGCTTCTAGAATGTTGGAAATGCTCCTAGAGGACTTGATATTACTTCTGTAGGACCTAAAATGCTTCCATAACATTTGATACTGCTTCCAGAAGACTTGATAGTCCTTCCAGCAAACTTGATGCCGTTTCGAGAAGACTTGCAATGTTTCCAGAAGACTTGATATACTTCCAGAAAACTTGAAATGCTTCCAGAAGACTTCTTATTGCCTCTAGAAGACTTGAAATGATTTCAGGAGACTTAATACTGCCTCTAGAAGATTTGAAATGCTTCCAAAAGACTTGATATGGTCTCTGGTAGACTTAAAATGCTTTCATAGCACTTGATGGATTTAGAACACCTGGTATTGATTGATGATATTGACAGACTTGACACTGTGTCCAGAAGACTTTTTATTGCCTCTAGAAGACTTGAAACAGTTCAAGAAGACTTCTTATTGCCTCCAGAAGATTTGAAACGGTTCCAGAAGATTTCTTATTGCCTCTAGAAGACCTGAAACAGTTCCAGAAGACTTGATGCTGCTCCTAGAAGACTTAATACTGCTTCTAGAAGAGTTGAAATGCTCCCAGAAGACTTGATATTGCCTCTGTAAGACTTGAAATGCTTCCATAACATTTGATACTACTTCCAGAAGTCTTGATTGTGCTTCCAGCAGACTTGATACTGTTTCCAGAAGACTTGATATGCTTCCAGAAAAATTTAAATGCTTCTATAACACCTGATATATATATATATATATACCTGCATTAAGAACACTTGGTATTGATTCCACAAGACTTGATACTGTTTTCAGATGACATGCAATGTTTCTAGAAGAAAACTTCTTATTGCCTCTAGAAGACTTGAAATGGTTCCAGAAGACTTGCGATGCTTCCAGAACATTTGCAATGCTGTCAGAAGACTTGATACTGCTTCTAGAAGAGACTTAAAATGCTTCCAGAGGATTTAATACTGCTTCTAGAAGATTTGAATTGCTTCCAAGAATTTGATATTATGCGGAGTTCGGCTGTCAACACTGAGGTCACAGGTTCAATCGCCATTGTACTTAATTAAAAAAAAAATTAATCTATTTATTTAACAAAAACAGGTAACATTGATAAATAAATGCTAAAATACTTAATAAAAGTATTAATATGTAGATAATCATTACGTTTGTATAAAGGAGAAAGAATAATAATAAAAAAAGGTAAAAAGGCGCGGGCTTGAACCTATGACATCAGTCTTGACAACCGAACTCATAGTCCCCTAGGCGTATTGACGTATTGAACGAAAATTAAAAGTTATCGTATTTCTACTGTCGTGAAATATTTTGAGTACTTTGAAGTCGATTTTCTCAAGTATTTCTGAGCATTACATCGTACTGCTTCAGGAAAATGATGTCCGAATCTTGATCTTCAATCCCTGCAAATATGAATAAAATCGGTGATGCCGAAAACGTAAGGTCCTCTTGTTAGACAAAATACTGCTGGCAGAAGACACTTTTATTATAAACGGCAAAAAAACTGTTAATAAAATTTGATTTTGCTTTTAAAACCAAATACTGTCGGCAGAATAAAGAATCTTTATAACAGAAGTTTAAAAACTGCCATTTAAAAACTAGACACTGCTTAGAAAACTATAAACATTGCTGGCAGAAGACTTTAGATCATTGTAAGTGAATGATAGGTGACAAATGTGGTGGTGCTCTGGGTGCACAAGAACCCATACATATTATTTAATGGATTTGGATTAAAATTACCGCTTCCAATTATTTTTTGAGACAGCTGTAATTTTTTTGACACTCAGATCCCTTACGCATTTTAAAAAATCACGCATATTTTATATGCTATCAGTCGAATCTGACGTAATATAGATTAGATCAAGTTATTGTATCAAAAATATAATTTATTTATTGAATTAGATTTTTGTATTTTTGAATTAATGATTACTTTTTCATTGGTCTTTGCCTTCCTACTATTTTAAAATTTTATAAATTCCTTGAATTTCCCATCTTGTGTAAATATTTCTGGAAATTTCCAGATTTTAAATATTGGTGTAAATTTCCTTTGAAAATAAATATTGTTATAATTATTAAAAAGTCTATTTCCTGATTTAGTTATTGTAAAACTTAGACTGACTAAAAACCGATTAAAACTGGTAGAACCTAACACACAATATTTATCAAATTAATTCAGTATGTCCTTATTTAATATAATTTATTAACAAGAAAATTAAATTTTTTTTATTTCCAATATTGAGTGAATATTTTAGATATTTACTATCATAATTCATCTTTTCATATTTTTAAACAAAAATAATCTAAAAACAATGAATAAATCTCGAATATTTATTTTTAATAATCACATGAATTAATTCTTATTTAGCAATATTAAGCGTCATTTTATTCATTAAAACTGTTTTGTGGCTACAGCAAAAATCCCACTCCTTATTTGTTAATTTATATATCTATATACAAATGAATTATCTTTTTAGAGTCCACAGTAAAATCGTTTAAAGCTTGACAAAACTCTTTAATCTCTAGTATAATTCATAGGAGTATTTGGAGATTGATACAATGGTCTACTTTGTGTTGTATAAATTGCAGCAGCCGGTGCAGGTGCTGGTTGATATTGAGTCTGACTCCTAATTGGGTATCCAGCAGTGATACTACCAGCGTTTTTCGGTTGAGCCGGACTGATGGGAATTGATGTTCCATGTAGTAAATGAGATGGTTGAGAAGCCAAAGTGTAATGATCCATTGGTTTCTGCTCAATGTAACTCACTTGAGCCCTCGAATTTTCGTACAAACCCCGACTTGGTTCTCTAGATGGTAAATAATGCGGCGAGAAAATCGCTAAATCCTGCACTGGATAATAACTTGGATGGGTAGTATTCGCGCAATATTGCGGAGTTTCTGAAAATAAAATAAAATAAATTTATACAACCAAATTTTAATTCAATAATTTTTTTAGCAATTTAAAAGCATTGAGTGGGTGATTTTCTTTTTAGTTTAGGATGACACATTTTATGTTAATATTAAAAATAAACATGAATTTAAGTAACAAGAAATTTTATACTAATTATGCTCAAATAAGAAAAAAAATTTAAATTTAAATATTAATTCATTTTTGATAAAATTATGCTTTGTTACTTATTTCAATGTAATCATGAACACTGGTGTAGTGAAAGGTATTTGGGACACACAATAAACATAAAGCGGGATAAATGCCCCATTTTTCTCTTTTTTTTTAAGAAAAAGAAACTTTGGGTAAGCTTTAATTAGTGAGATGTTAACTCACTCGTACGTAATACAGTCCTTACTAATTCGTGTGTTCGGCTATCTTCTGCAAATAAAGACATTTTATTAGTATTTTATCTGAGTTTATATTATCCTTTTTGATTCAAAACCTAAATGTTGGAATTGATGTGATTTTTAAAATTGACTTCATCATCAAATTTTTTTTGTTGAAATAGAAGTAAATTTTTAAATTAATTATTAATCCATTTTTAAAAAACGATAATACACTTACTTTGGGGTGAATGATAAGTAGGGTTTACAACAGCCGGTGCTTTATAATTATAACCTTGATGATATATTGAAACTGGGACAGGTGGTGGGCTCGGACTTCTTTGCCTCTTAGTCTGTTTAAAACCAGGTTGTGGAAGAGGTTGAGCTCTTGGTTGTAATGATTGATTAATCGGTTGATACAAATGATGAGTTTGATGTGGTAATCCAGGTACAACAGGCATAGGAACATCACTAAAAAAATAAATTCATCAATACAATCTATATCATCAATATTAAGAGCTAACTTACTTTGCTTCTTTATGTAGTTGTTTCCTACGATTATCATCCTCATGCAACACTTTCTTCAGCTGCAAAAACAGCTGGTGTTTCTCCTCTTTCAACGAAACCAATTTCGCCTCCATTTCGGCTAACTGATCTCTTGTTTCACCCAAAGTCATCACGTTTTGGCGTTCACGGGCTTCGCGTTCTTTGCGGAGGCGTTCCTCTTCAACTTTCGCCTCGCGTTCCTGTTTTTTACGTTGTCTTTCACGCATTATATGCGCTTTTAACGCTTTACGCATAAGCTCATCGCGATCCGGTTGTTCCGCGACCGCAGATGGCATTTTCACCGGTTCAGTTATGGCTACAAAGTTTAACAAAACTCAAATTGATTAAAAAAGAACGTTAAATTAAACGAGAACTAATTGTTTTGGTTAGGTACGTTTTGACAGTTCATTGACAGTAGAATTTTTGAATGTCAAGTAGACGATGTGGAAAAGAAGATGTGTGCTGTCTTTGTTTTACTTGTTGAAAGATATATAGGCGTCTCTTTCGTAGATGGAGGGGTCAAAATAATTTGTCCGTTATTTAGGGAAAAGTGTTGCCAACTTAATTGTTTGATATGTAACTAATATTTTAATTAAAAAAGCTCTTTTTTTAAAGTTTAAAGTTTTATTTATTTATTTATATATTTTCCTGTTATAATAATATAAAATGATTATAACTATAAAAAAAATGAAAACTTTAAAACAACGATATATACAAAAATAATAAAATTTTAATTTTAAATAATTATAAAAAATTTAATTATTAAAAATTAATATTGTTAAATATTAATTAAATTTGATATAAACTCAATAAAAAATCGTAAATGTAATAAATCAAGTTATTATCATAATCAATTTATATAGCTGTTCAATAATATTTTATTATTAATTGACAAAGCTCTTGATAGAGCTTTTATAACATCATGGATTACTCCGGAATGCAACCCTTGCACTGAACATATGTTTTGCAAGAGTCCTTCGTAAAATTGAAGTGGTAGTTCCGCGATAAAACTAACTCAAGGCTTAGATACACTGAACAACCAATATTAACTATATTGTTTGTTTTATATTTCAAGTGTTATTGTCTATTTTTACTAAAATAACACCTAAGTAACAATAATTAATAATAAGGGATAAAGCTGTATAGAGTTTATAAAAAACGTGTTTTAATATTACTTCCTTTAGAAATCGATGAATGGGTACTTACGGAGTTTTCTTCTTTGGTGATTACGGTTTATTAATAACAGTAATACGGATATCCTTGTATGAAAAAGGTTGAACGAGGCCACTTACCCCGCGTGTTAAGGAATAAGGCGAAACCTCGAGGCAGCATACAAGAAAAATGAATTTAATAAGCCTCGGGTATCGGGAACATAAAGAAAAACCTCGCTCCTCCCTGTAATTTCCGTCGGATCGTGTCCTTGTCTGTCGTGGTGCGTGTGTTAAAGCTCGCGCGACGCCGGCGTCCCGACGCACGCGCTTCTTCAGCCGCAAAGATTACAGTTTGCCGGTTTGCGAACCAAACAGTCGTGCTTTTTGGCCCGTTTTGTGCAGACGGTTTCCGGGTGGTAACTATTTGACATTCAACAAATAAAAACACGCAAAGTAAGTACACTTTCTTAAAGTTATAGATAAGATTTATAAGATAATTTTATAAATAAATCATATTTTTTAAGTGAATATTATTTATCTCAATTTAATTTATTTAAATTTATTTTTTTTATTATTTTTTTATAGTTTAATTTTCTAATTTAAAATTTAAAAGTGATTATAATATATTCATGCATGAAAGTAAAGTTCTCTTGAAAGTTTCCTTTCTACTGTATCATGTTCTCCAAAGCGACGATGAGGAAAACGTTCCAAGGTTTTGCTTAAAGGAAACTTCGGTAGCATTATTTCACTTTATACACGGAGGAAAAGATAAATGGGAAGCAGGTGTGTTAACAAGGAACAATGAGTTTATCAAACTCACTCGGTGTGCATCTTACTTAATAAAGAGCAAAGGCTTGTACATGGAAAATCAATTTTAGCAGAGATTAAATTTAGTTATATACAAAATGTCTTCATAATATTTTCGCCTTAATTTCAAGGTAATGAACCAAAACGTAATACCTCACAAAGAACTTAACTCTTTTTTATATAGACGATTTTAAAATTTAAATGGGAATTTTGATTTGTATAATCCATTAAAAATTAATTACTGGGAATGATTTTAATGTATTTAACTTTTATATTTCATTATCAATTTTATTACCAATGCTAATATTAGAAATAAATCTGTTATTACGAATTGCACAACATTTTTGTCAGTGTTATGTTATTATTTTTATTGATTTTTATTGTATGAGAGTACGTAGTATGTGGAATTAATAAATTTACTTTTGTATAGTTATATTAACAAATTGTTATTATGAAACTACACAAACAAATAATATGAGACACGCGTATCATTAAAACCATCATTCAAATCCGCAAAATACGTCAAATTTAATTTGTACATGTATGTATATGTACCTTCATTGCTTGCTTTGTTAATGGTTTCCTTTACAAACAAGTACTTCCTACTGACTGTGACTGTGACTTAAAATACACATTTTATATTAAGGAAAGGGTATGTTGGTTTTTCTTATAATCAAACAAACTCTACTGATTCTGCCGAATGTTTCAAATGCAACATAACGTAATAGTAATAATAGACGTTATGCCAAACCACACCGCAATTACAAAAACTAAACGCAGAATTATATATCTAACTAAAAATAAAACAGTAAATTAAGCGAAAAAAGTATTTAATAAACTCTTTCATCTAGAACTCGATAACAAAATAGTTAAACATTAATAATTGGAGACGTAAAAACATAAAATAAAAGAAACTACAAGAGACGAAAACAATTTCAATTTTCTTTAACAATTAAAACCGTTCGTCGATACAATTAACTTTCTATCAACCATCGAAATAAGATCATAAGATTTGTAAATGTGTTATGAGAAAGATCTCAAACAAACCTGTGCGATGGACACCTGGAGAAATAAGGGAAAAAATCAGGACCTTGTCAATCGTTCATGAACGTTACATCTAAAATTAATTTTCTTAAATAAACTCCCCGTGTTTTGCTCAACATCAGTTTATTATAAACCGCCAATGTCTGCAGCATTCTGCTGTTCCATATGTATTACCAACCATCCAGCGTCAGTTAACCTATGAGAAATGTTTTGAAATTTTTGGAATTGAATTTCAAGCAAAATCAATTAACGCTGGATGGTATGCAAAACTATGTAATTAAATTATAATAAAACAAGAGCATCACGTAACATCCACTTGTCATCAATTGGTAAGTATGACCTATGCGGAAAAAGTAACCTGAGGACGAAATATTTTTGTAACATATTTAACTCTGTTTTAAACAAAGTGTATTAATACTATATGATATGTTTTAATCCACATTTGTTTTAATCCTGTTAAAACCTGTTTTAAAACATGGAATGTTGTTTAAAGCATTAGTTTCCTTTAAAAACTAGCATGCTCTATTTTTTCTTTCTGTATGTTTATTGCCAAACTTACATTAAAACTAAAAGTTATTATCTGGTCAAAACTAAAGTAAAAGTTAAACAAAAGTCGTTACTCGTCTCAGCTAGATACACTATTTGCTTCATTTAACTCTCTAAAAATGCAGACTACTTTAACAGCATACAAAGAATTAAAAATCTTCTACCAGGCCAAGGGTTTAACATTATCTTTTAACTGTTTTGAAAATATGTAAGTACATCTTTAATGGACTGTTTGCCACGATATTTATGACAGTAATCGGTTATACTTCTGAAAATAAGCGACGGTTTTTGAAAATTCATATGGGAGTTGGATATTAAAAAAGCTTAATTCGAAAAAGACTCAATCGACGAATAAGGGCTCTCCAAAATAAAGATTTGAAAGATATTTGGCACCATTCTGTATAATGTATTCGCGGAAAGGCTGCCAAGGCAGATCCCTTGCACTTATTTCGCTCTTTGGTCAGCTCTAGGGTTCTTCCAGCCATTTTATCTTAGAAGCAAAGGTTACAATTCTGTATATGTCCAAAAATGGAAAACCTTACTGCTAGGAAGGAAACGCAATCTTATTCCAACACTTATTCCCATGTGCCTCTCTAGATGCCATTATCCAGTGATTATACTTACGATCAAACGTAGGATCTTCGTCGACAGCTTCATAAATAAATCAGTTCGTTTGGGGTCAGGGAACTTTGATGAGAGCCTCCTTGGCGACCTTCTGGTGTCCTGTCCTAGAAGTTTAGAAACATCTTACGCATTTGAGAGATTCAGAGCTTCCTTAACTTGGCGATATCATATGCGCATTCTATTTGCTATTCGGCACCAATGGTGCATTTGTACTGAATTGGCAGTTTCTTGAATTTCTGATATGAGATTTTTGTACGAAAAGGTATTACTGGCTTCTTTTTAACTAAGTCATTTATACTACCTCAGCAGAGCAGCTTTTGAAATAACATTTGGAAATTTCCTAAAAACATTTATCTTTAGTTTTTGCTTATGAGCTACTGCTTAAGCTTAAATCCAGTATATGTGTAGTATGTTCTTTCTCTACGCAAAGTTTGAAACATCTATTGATATTGTATAGTGCAAATCCAACTATGACAAAATAGGTTGAGATAAGAAAACAAGATCACATTTATGGCAAGCATGTTATTGATTAAAGATTTGGGAAACAACTGAGATAATAACGGAACAATATTCACACAACAATAATAACTTGCAATCACAAGATTAAAGAACTTCGCCTAGAATGGGGATTCTGCTCAGACAGGATAATTAGGGGAGAACTAATGTTGGGTAATGAATCGTTAACGCTTTCCAATATAAAATTTGGCTACAATCTAATGTTAAAATAAACACAGGTCCGAAAATGGACCGTTGTTGAGATATAGTTTAATTTCATAAGTAGAGTTATTGTTAACATCATTAATTGTATTTTTTTAATAATATAACCCTTTCAAAAAAACACTACATAATTCGAGCAACAAACGTACAAAAGAAAATTTTCTTGTAACTTACAATTAGTCAAATAAGTCCAAGTAAATTATTTCATTAATAAAAATCAGTTTTTTTAATACATTGAAAAATGTTCGTGAAAAGGTTAAGTGATATGTATGGTGCCGATGTAACTTGGCAGCCGATTCCTGGATATTTTTTTAAAATTGAGTTTAGAGACGCATTTGATAATTATAAGGCATTCCCTGTAAAAATAAGCTTGGACAAATTTAATTGAAGGTAGCTTTTAAAAAGTTGTTGTAGCATGCTGTGCACACGACTTACATAGTGATGTTGTTGCTAACAACAATTATTATTAATAATTGTGTCATTAATAGCAATTCATACAATTTGAATTTGAGTTTTGTAACTGGTTTGTAAAATTACAATATAATTATTAAACTTAAAACAAATTGTTTTTTATTGTGGACGAAATCCACAATTGTCAAATTATTTAGACAAATTTGTCTGTTAGAGAAATTACGTCTTTACTCGAATCTTACATATTGTAACTGCTTGTCTTGAGTGGGATAGATTGATTTAGATGTTATCATTTTTAACATTGAAAAAGTTACTTGCGTCAAAAAATGTCAGGTTTTTTGGAAGCATTTCAAGTATTCTAGAGGCAGCAGTAAGTGTTCTAGAAGTAGTGTCAAGTCTTCCGGAACAATATTAAATCTTCTGGAAGCATAACAGTCAATGACTGTTCCAGACTAACCGTTTTTCATTTTTTTCATTCTTCATTTTATCCAAGGGGTAACTCGGTTTACGCTAATACTTCCGTATAGACTTATGATGGATAGGATGATAATTTTACGAAAAGCCATATACTGGATATCCATTAATTTCCAATAATTTGAACGCTTTGCTAACATGCCAACATAGCAAAAAATCAGAATTTCTCTTTTCGCAGACACATCAGCGCAGAGGTTGATGAAATCAAAACAAACATTGAAAGCAGAGAGGATTTTGAAATAGCCTCCTCTCAATTAAATAGTACTATCCAATGCTATCCAATAATACACATGAGAGCACACTTCAATGTGCCTTGGTGGAACGAGGAGCTTATACAACAGCGAGACCTCTATAAGACCTCAATAAGGTCATACATTCATAACTTGAGCATATAACAAGATATCAGCGAGCTATCAACTCGTCAACATCTGACTCGTTTGCATGGTGAAGTTTTATAGTTTTTGACTGTTTCTTGTTGGTTTTTCAAGCTATTCTTGCGCCCCCGGGTGTGGTTTGTTGTAGTGAGTTTGGCTTGTCTGCCGGCGTCGCGATTGATTGGTTCCTCACACGTTATTTTGTAATTTTCGGTATTAACTTTATTACCGTCGTGTTGTGCTTATCGGTCGCGCTGACCTTTGTACACGAGAACCGGTATCCCTGTATCGATGTCGGGGTGCAAGATTTGCTCCGGCCGCTTATCGTCGAAGAGCCCCGGTCTTCAGTGCGGCGGTTGCCACGGCAACTTTCACACCAAATGCGTCAGGATTCCATCCGATGTGCTCGTTCAGATCAAATCAGGTGACGTCTTTTGGAAATGCTCCAAATGCCGGGGTAACCATGATAGATCCGTCATTATCGAGGATGAAACGTCTGATCTTGCGTCTTCCAGCGGCCCCAGTAATGCACAACTGTTTCAGCTCATGTCATCCATACAAACTGAGATGAAGAAATTATCAGATAAGTACGATGAAATCATTAAATCTATCTCATTCTATGGGGATAAAATCACAGATTTTGAGCGGACCCTAAATAGATTTGGTGATAAGATCAAACAAATCGATGCGGTCGTCGCCGATAACTTGAAGCTCAGGGCAGACTTGGCCGTTGCGGAGAGCCGTCTCGATCACCAGGAGCAATATTCACGCTTAAACAATTTAATTATTTCAGGAGTCCCCGAACGTGTGGGCGAAAATCTCCTTATATTGTATCTAGTATTGCTTCTGTTATTAAGTCTCCCATTGCACTCTCCGATATTGATGCCATACACCGATTGCCTCAAAGACCATCTTTCAGATCTGATAAACCGCAGGCTAAGGCAATCATCGTCAAATTTGTATCAAGGATGACACGGGACCGCATTTTTAGTGCGGCTAAATTGCATCGTCGCGGAGTTAACGGTCGTGATGGTTCCTGATGTCTCGGACAACTTTTATATTAATGAACACCTAACGGTTAATAACATGAACCTTTTCAACAGGGCGCGGGAAATTGGACGTGAGAAAAACTATAAATACGTTTGGACAAGGAACTGTGTGATTCACGTCAGAAGAGATGACAGGGCTAAGGTTTTGGTTGTCAAATCTCTGTCGGACTTGAATAAATTATAAGACAGAGCTCGTTATTGCACTAGTTTACCTTGGAAATATAACGTCACTATCCATGGGCCTTAGCTTCTACTACCAAAATGTCCGAGGCTTACGTTCCAAAACGAATACTACCTCAATCAATTCCTATGCTCTGTCGACTGATTTTATTTGTCTTACTGAGACCTATCTCAACTCTACTGTGTCCGACGGGGAACTTCTCAATCCTTCTTATATTGTATATCGTCGTGACAGAGAATCTACAGCATCTACTAAGCAGGATGGTGGAGGTGTCCTTGTCGCTGTCAGGACGGGTTTTCACGTCGTCCCAATGCCGTGTCTACACTCCGGCGCCGAGGATTTGTGGTTGAAAGTGCATTGTGGTCAGTGTCATTTTCTTTTGTGTTGTGTTTATCTCCCTCCTAATGCCGAGGAACCTCTTGATCTCTTCTTATCGAGTGTATCTGCTGTGCGTGATAAGTATCCAGATCTCATGATCATTATCGTGGGTGACTTTAATCAACCGTCCATCGCATGGACATCATCTGAATCTGGTGGTTCATTAGTGCCTACGGGAATTTTAGAGCGTCGCGCCGTTCTCTTTCTTAACACTTACTCTTATTGCAATTTTGATCAATTTAATAATATTTTAAACGATAATAACAGAATTTTGGATCTTGTATTATGTGCGAACGGTCGTGTTGAGAGTGTTCACCCCTGCAATGATCCACTAGTGGATCCTGACAGACACCACCAGCCTTTTGTATTCGTTATATCCGTCACGTCATCTTACTTGACTGATGGCCCGAAAACTTGTTTTCTTTACAAGAAATAAATTTAAATAGTAGGAAATTTAAATAGTATTGATTGGGGTTCTATCTTTGCCGGGATGGACGTGGAGGGCATGGTTGAGGTTTTTTACGCGCATATTAACTTTACTGTTAATAGATATGTTCCGAAACGTATCTTACCTAAGCAACGCTTCCCTCGTTGGTATACCCGTTCTACCATTCGCACTATTAAGGAAAAGTTAAAATTTCACAAAAAGTGGAAGTCCAGTAAACGTAACTGTGATTATCTATCTTTTTCAATTTTGCGTCGCAGAGCTAAGAAATTGATTGCTGCTGACTACAAATCTTATCTGAGCTCTATTCAGGCAGATGTGGTGGGGAAACCAGAGAGGATATGGTCGTTTGTTAATAACAAAAAGAGTTCCCCATCCGGCATGCCAGCCTCAATGACTTCAATTGATGGCACTATTGTTGACTCGTGTCCTGCAATCTCCAGTGCTTTCTCAGATTACTTCTCGTCTGTTTTTGTAAATGGAGCAATCGACAGCTCAGTGGTTGCTCACGGCTCTGGAATTTTACCGTGGTTCTCCGCTAATGTAATTCATAATGTTCTGTTGAATCTCGACCGGTCCTCTAGCCCTGGTCCGGATGGTATTCCTTCGTTATTTCTAAAAGAGTTTGCAACTGAGCTGTCTACGCCTCTGTTTCATATATTTTCGAAGTCCTTACTTGAAGGTGTTTTCCCTAGTATGTGGAAAAAGGCCTTCGTTATTCCAATATTTAAATCCGGTGATAAACAATTGGTTTCTAATTACCGTCCTATTTCTATCCTTTCAGCTATACCTAAGGTGTTTGAAAAAATTGTCCACGAGTATCTTAGTCGCTCTGTTACGCAATCTATAATTAATGAACAACACGGTTTCTTGTCCGGGCGATCGGTGGAGTCTAATCTTGTGTCCTATGTAAACTTTATTCATTCTGGTTTACACGAGGATACTCAGATTGACGCAATATACACGGACTATTCTAAGGCCTTTGACAAAATCGATCATACAATTCTCGTACAAAAACTTTTCACTTTTGATATTCCTGATGGTCTTGTTCACTGGATTATGTCGTATTTATCTAACAGAAGTCAGGCGATTAGGATTGGTAACTTTGTATCCGGTTACAAACCTGTCACATCCGGTGTGCCTCAGGGTAGTCATCTTGGACCCTTACTATTCGTAACGTACATAAACGATATTTCTTCTTGTTTTAAATTTTCTAAGTTTTTACTCTATGCCGATGATAATAAAATATTCGCAAGAATTGGGTCTAACCTGGACTGTCTAAGACTACAGGAGGATCTTGACCGCCTGCATGACTACTGCCATGTCAACAAACTTTACTTAAATTATGACAAATGCCAAAAAATTACATTTACTCGGAAACGTTATCCCTTCAACTTTCCGTACAACTTTAATGGTACCGCTATCCGGTCTACTGATAACATAAAGGATCTCGGCATTATATTAGATTCCAAATTGCGATTTCATCATCATATTGAATTTATGGTGAAGAAGTCTCTACGTAATTTGGGGTTTATTATTAGAATCTGTAAAAATTTCACAAATTTTTTGTGTATAAGAACCCTCTATTTGGCATTTGTTAACAGCGTGCTATGTTACGGCTCAGTAATATGGAACCCTTTGTATGCGGTGTAGCGTGATCGTATTGAAGCCATTCAACGACGCTTTGTACGTTATTTAGCACACAAATTTCATCTTCCTTACTGCGATTACGATAGGCGTTGCGTAGTCTTCAACTTATTGTCTCAGCAGCAACGTCGACTTGTCTCTGATCTGATCTTCCTTTTCAAGCTTGTTAATGGCATGCTGGATACCACCGATCTTCTGCCTGAACTGAGCTTTAATGTCCCACAGCGGCTTACACGAAACAACGCCACATTTCGTGTTAACGTACCTAACACGAACATGTACCAAAACTCGCCATTAGTTCGAATTCTTAATTCCTACAACCAAAACTTCAACCATGTACCTCTCTTCGACATTTCTTTACGTTCTTTTAGAAAATATGTAATATCTAACGTTTAGCGGATGTTTGCTGGTTGAGTTATTGTTTTGTTTACTTTAGTTTATTCTAGAATTTTTATATTAATTTTCATTCTTATGAGGATGATTTGTTGGGGATATGCTCCCTGTTTGCATCCCGAATATGTATAAATAAATAAATAAATATATGGGATCTCTATAGGAAAACTTGGCAAAGCTTCTACGAAGACATAGGTAGCACATAATACCAATCTAGGCCACTTATGCAAACCAGACGGAAATTACACTGAGGACGCAAAGGAATCGCTGAAGCTCCTACTGATCGCACAGTTCCCATCCTCAAAACTTTATCATCTTACAGACGCTAACTCTGAATGCATGAAGACCTGTTTATCTGGTAGGGCTAGTAGTTATTATCTCAATTGTAGTACCTATCCCTACTATATAGTACTGGAAACCACCGACATAAAGAAACAAAGCCTTGGAGTAATTTTAAGTTTCATTAAGGACGAGAGGGGTTGCTACGCTAAGCCTGACAATAATAACAATATTCAATAATTAACATTCAATTTTTCGTGATTTATAAAGGACACATGAATATTTCAATTCTTTGTCGTTTGAATATTTCAATATCATTTGAGATAAAATGTCGTAAAAAAATCGTAAAAATTGGATTCTTAAGATATCTGGATGAAATTCTTTGTGACTTAGAAAGGTCTCTAAGTATGCACTCTTTTGCGAAAAAACCATACCTGAGTATCTCAATTCGTTTTTGAGATGCCAAGTTTGAACACAACCTAAATTTGCACACCAGATAATAACCGGATATCCATTTCACCCCTAATATAAATAAATAAACCACATACTATATATGAATATTCAATAAAAAGTTATATGATAAATGATAAATAACTCCTCGAAATCATTTGCATCAATTTAGAAACACCCTATATATTTAAAACAACGGTTCAACTGTTTAGAATATTTTGTTGCAAACTTGACTCTTTTTTGACTTGCATTGATCATAGCAATTTATTAAAAAAATTAAACGTATCTCTGATATTAATACATGCACATACCTGTTAATTATTTCATCGATATTGCATATTAGGTACATATACACAAGTGTAATGTAATTGTACCGTTCGACTCTATTAGGTCCAATTGGGAAATACCCTACTCAGTAATAGATATCGTAATTATGTGCTATATGTATTATGCATGTTTAGTACAATTTAATAAAGCAACGCGAAACTTTCCTGAATTTGCTTCACGCCCCATAGATCCATATGTATATATTTTTTATACGCAATAGAGTTTGAAGAAAAAGCTTTTTGGGTCTCATAAAATTTGGAATCATTTACTGTCCGTATTTCAGTAAAAGCTCCCTTTATTGCGTTAATTATTTATAAGACAGACGATTCCCCTTAGTCACCTTATAAATGTTCAGGTCAAGGTTAAATCCTGGAAAAAGTCTTCGCATTAAAAGCGTTGACGAAACCTAATTAAAATCGGTTTCTGTTGTCTTCTTTGTGTAACCTCAAACAGTTTTCTTTTTCATCGTTCACTTTTAATTTTATCAATTTACTTAACGAAATTTTCTAAATAAAAACGATGCTTTTCAGTAACTAAATTACGATGTACAATCTTTAAAACTTGAACAATTTTTCAATTTAATTTTCCAAGAATGTAAGGTATACAGAAAGTCCTAAACTATAACTCCTTCATTTACATTCCGATTTATATTATCAATATAAATCAATATAAATTGATTTAAATTTCGATATATTGTACACCAATAAATTCATATATAAAAATCGAAATATAAATGACAAAGTTATAGCTTGGGGCGTTTTTTGTGTGACACCCTGTAAATTTGGTGGTTAGAGCAATGTCTTGATTTAATTAAGTTCATTACGTTCGAGTTTCGAGAACAATGTGATCATACTCAAACGTTAAACGCAACTTTAAACCGGAAACCGAAGGTTCTAAATTGCATCTTCGTTGTGAAGCCGAAATGTTCAAACACACTGTGCTATCTATGTAGGATTATATGCCTTTGTTAATGGATAATGAAGTTCCTTTTGACATCTTTTATTAATACAATAAAATGTTTATTAATAACCGTGCAATATAAAAAAAATAAAATCCTGCTTATTTCGTTTTTGGTATTATATTCTTTATTAAATGCGTCATTTTAATATGAAAATTAAAATGCCAGGAAGTTATAACCATAAATCGAGTACTTTATTACTATTCATATGGTTTCATTAGATTTTTATGCTGTTTACCTATAATACACGGTTTTATCATGGGATGAATAGATTTTATCTACCGATTGAATATTTTTGGAATCATTACAAACATCAATAGAATACATAAAACACATTTTCATTCTCGATTTTTCTTTAATTATATCCGTTTCGGTTCGCAATAACTGAATTCGGCGTTGCTTTATTTTTTTAATTAAAGTAAAAGCTCATCGACCCAGATTTCTCGGAAAAATAAATAATAATCGTAATCGAATCATAGTAACACAATAAAAGAGGTAAAGAACCGAACAATAATATACGTTTTCGTAATGTTGACTCAGCAATAATTTGCTAAATGGGAAAACAATAAAAAACTGAGATATTAACAAACCGAAGGTTATCGTTAACCACACATAATATAACGATTAACGTCAGAGAAAAAATGACAAACCATTATTAATTGATTTCTAAACTTTAAGATTTAATACAGTATTAAAATGATTTTTTATTGGTAAATATTTGATGTTTTTATTGAATTTAAAAAAAAATTATTTTAAACAGATTTTTCATTTTTGACTCAATAATTTCTTATGTATTATAAGTTTATGCCGGATTAATTGCAGAATTTAGAATTTCAATAGTTTTTCTTTAAAACATTAATAACTCATTCAATGAGTAAAAAACGGAGTCAGCTTTTCTTAACAAATCTTAATATATACAGTTAATATATACAGGTGTCCGGAAATTGTGTCTGTATATAAATACGTGTTTCTACATTGAAAATCTTGACGAAAAGTTTATATAATGTCCGGCCCCAAATGTAACCCAAGGGCATCAGAGCCTTTTAAATATGGCAATAAGTACTTTTTCAGCGGTATCTCGAAAACGGCAAGGTTTAGAATGCTGAAATTTGGTGTATAGGGATATTTTTAGGTGACAAATTAAATAATCAAAAGAAAAGAAATAAATAATTTATAGCGTCCAAAATGACCTACTTGTTATCTTGATAACAATATTAGGACGGAGGACGTTTTCGACGGTCCAAATTAATTCTTATATTACGAAGAACAATCTTCGAAGACGTCGTTCGTCCCAATTATTCTTCGTGATATAAGGATTAATCACGGCTGTCTCCTAAGACGTCGGAAAGAGAGAGAGTCCTAAGACGTCCCAAATATTGTTTTTAGATTAGGTTTTTTATACATTTCACCTTTATTTCATAATAATATAAAATTTCTAAATTAATTATACCCTGGTGATATTTTTTAATATTTATTTCTCTAAACTAGTTTCGGGCACAAGCTCTTCTTCGGTAGAATTTAGATCGTCAAGTAGTAATCTTTTAAGTTACATTTAAATACAAATCTGTATACGAATCACAGTATAAAAACATTATATTCATAAAAACCGCTTTCAATAATCAGTTCCGATTGTTCTCATTAAATCAATTTTTATGAACATAATGTATTTATACTGTGATTCGTATACAGATTTGTGTTCAAATATAACTTAAAATTGGGTGGTCGATGTCTCCGAAGTCGGCCTAGATTAATCCTTACATCAAGAACAATACTTAGAGCGACCGATGACTTCGACGATGGCCGAGATTAATATTACCAACCCAACCCACCTTTCGTGATATAAGAATTAATTTCGGCCGCCCCAAATGTTGTTTTTGTCGAAAAAAGTAATCTCGATCGAGTTTGAAGACGACGACCACTCTAAATATTGCGCTGATCTAAGAATTAATCTCAACCGACTTCGAAGACATCGGGCGCTCCAATAACGAATAATGATTGGGTGGTCGATGTCTTCGAAATCAGTCTAGATTAACCCGTACATCAAGAACAATACTTGGGGCGGCCGACGTAAGCCCACGTGAACAAGGTGCGTATAACCAAGGTAGAGACCTTGGTTATATAAACTTTAAGCAAGAGTAATTTGTATTTATTCAAACAAAAAGGTATTTATTCCTTATAAACTACATGCTGTTTATAAATTGGCGGATAAACAATACTTAGCAAAATTCCTATTTTGTATACTTCAAGAGGTACCCAACGTTCAGACAAATTGTCCATAAATAATCATTAGTATTTAATATCTCTTAATAAATACGATGTTATTTAGTGCTCTTAAGCATTTCAAGTCTTCCAAAGGCAAAAATCTTTTGTAAGCATTTTAAGTCTCTAGAAACAGTACCAAGTCTTCTTATAGATTTGATATATCTTATTCAAAGACAATATCAATTCTTCTAGAAATAGTATTAAGTCCTTTAGCAGCATTTCATCTCTTTCAGAGGTAATATCAAGTTTTCTGGAAGCATTTCAAGTCTTTTAGAAGCAGTATTAAGTATTCTGGAAGTATTTCAAGTTTTCCAGAAGTTATATTAAGTCTCTTAGAAGCAGTTTGAGTATTCTGGAAGCATTTAAATTCTACCAGAGGCAATGTTAAGTCTTCTAGACGCAGTTTAAGTATTCTGGAAGCATTGAAAGTCTTTGGAAAGCATTTCAACTATCCTGGAAGCAATATCAAGTCTTGTAAAAGCAGTGTCAAGTCTTTCAGAGGCAAAATCGTGTCTTCTAGAAGTAGTTCAAGTTCTTTTAGAACCATTTCAAGTTTTCTGGAAATGATATCAAATTTTGTCGATATATTTCTTTTTTTCTTTAAGTCGATATTATGTTTTTTTCTATACATAATATCGATTTTCTAGAAACATTGCAAGTCTTTTGGAAGCATTCCAGGGCTTCCAGAAGCAATATCAAGTCTTCTAAAAGTAGTATCAAATGTTCCAGGGGCAGTAGCGAGTTTTCTGGAAGCAGTTTAAATCTTCTGAAAACATTTCAAGTCTTTTGGAAGCAGTGTCACGTCTACCAGAGGTAGTAGTAGTGCTATTCTGGAAGCATATTGAACTAAATTGGTTCTTCCGGGTCGATTTAAAAATTATCTACGAAATTTTCCAATTAAATTCTTCAAATCCCTCCTTTGTTCTTCTACATATTTTCCAATTCCCTTTGCATGTTATAGCCAGTAAAGTTTCTTTGTTTTCAAACTCATATAGTATTCATATATATATTCATTTCTATCTCTCTTTCATTTCTAACTCTTTTCTATCTCATCTTCATTCTTACAAGGATTTATTTTCTTCTTCGTGTTAGTTCTTTTAATTTGTTATTTATTCGTTCTGGTTGGCTGATATATTCCCTTCGTTGGAAATATCTTCTTTTGCTCCTTTATCATATTGTTGTGAACACCTTCATGTGTTCTGTACTTATGATGGTGTTTTTGTCATACGTCTGAGGAAATGTGGACATCCCTTTATGTAAAAGATAAACGGTGATCACAGTTACAGTGATTAAGAAAGAGCGGTCACCGCTCACTACATTCCTTAATCGAATCGCTCATCTCTTGTTTAATTATTTTAAACCACAAAGCAGCAGTTAAACGTTTTTACAAATGCGCAAATCACCGTACCGGTAATTTAAGGAAAAAATTGTTTAGTAATTTACACTAAATTACGGTAAATAGTCTGGTAATTTACAAGGTAAAGTACAAACTCACATTACTGCTTGCAGATATACCCTTAAAATTAGCTAAAGAATTACTCACTGAAGTTTGGGAATGTCATTCATCACAAAATCTATCCCGCTCATCAAAATATTATTTACTATTAAAGTACTCTACATGGCAGAATGATCACCAAAAACTAATACAACTAATACAAATAATTTGGCAATTTTGTTGTTTTAATAACAATTTAAATTCAAAGATAAGTCACAAGTGCTTTTGGAGTTTAGAACAAAAAATTATTTTGATACCATGATTCTTTAAGTATTAAATTTATATGTAATTAATACAGTGGAAAAAAAAGATAAAAAGTATGTTGTACTTTAAACGTGCCGCCCACATGTTATCTTGGAATGGATTCTATGTTAAATTCTGAGCATTTTTCATGTAACACACCTTCTGCTGATATACAGTTGTTTTCGAAAAAATGGCAATGAGTTCGTGTGACATAAAGAATGAAATCAATTCGATATAAATTCGAGGGATGTTGTAAGAAAAAGGCCTAGACACCTATGTTGTATTTTTTAACGCAGAGAAAAAAATAACTAAAATAAAGAACAAATGGTTCTAAGAATATTCGCTGAATTTATATCGAATGAATTCCTTACCTGAATTCCTTACTGAGTCTTCTTTGGAGTTGACAACTGAATATCAACAAAAAGTGTGCTACACAAAAAATATTTTAGTTAACATAGAATCCATAAATGTAATTTTGGGACATGTGTGCATTTCAATTTTAATTTAAAAAATGCGCGTTGAAAAATATAACATAAATGTCCATGTCGTGTTTTTCTAAAAACATCCCCCGAATGTATATAGATTGATTGTATACTTTATGTACATACTATGTATATCTTTGGACCAGCTCTTATTCCAGCTCTTTGGTTATTGTACATTAATTAATGTGATCTTTCAGGTTCTCCGAAACAGTTGAAATTCTACGTAAAAAATCAATCTAACTACTCTTTTTTTCATCTTATTTTCTAAGTTCTTAATGTGTTTGTGTTTTAGCATGCCAAGGGTTTCGTTTGGCTACTTACTTTGTAATGTCCTCGTTCCCATTACAGTTTCTGTACTGTAATTAACTTTCTTATCTAGTTCCTATTCCTTCCTCATTGTTCCAAATGTCTTGTTAATTTCTTTCTGGTGTTTCGAACACCAAATTCACTCTAAATTCTTAAAGTAATATCTCTCCAAACATAAGACAATTCCAAAGATTTTATGTCATAATATTTTTGCTTCAAGATTTTTTCAAACTTTTCTTTCATTCTTGATTTGAGAGTCATTTATAACAAATATTGTAAGTAAATCTAATTTAATGTTAGGTCAAGGCAAGTTTTCTCCTAAATATGGATGACTACTTTAGATAATGGAGATAATATATAACTTTGCCACCATGTACTCCAATAATGTATTAAAACCTTCAACCTTTCTATATGCACATATTCATGCATTAATATCCATATTATATCCGACATAGTTCCTGTGTGACATCATAATGGATTGCACCGTATCTTGTCGATTTTGCATGCGAAAGACTTCGATGTAAGGTCACAAATTTATAATATTTTTTCACGAAACGTGCTCGCTTTTCCTTAGTTGTGAGATATTCGTTTTTCTACACGTAACGCTAGCTAGGCGTATTTCCTTTCCCCTGAGCTTTCCATTCTCACAAGCCGGTAAACTTAATAAAGCCGGCGACGAGGAAATAACGCCCCAAGGTCCAACGGAGGAAAGGTTTATGAATAATTAAGAACAATTTGAAACTGATTTTGCAAAGGTGAACTTGTAGCGACGTCAAATTTTCTCACATTGTTTTAGAAATAGTGATGAAATTTCAAATGAAATAGTGCTTATGCAAAGATAGTGAATGCCACCTTGGAGTGGTTTAAATTTCAAATTCTTATATATCATTTTAAATTATGTTTAAGCTTTTATTTAGAACATATAATGAAATTTAATTTATTTTTAAAACATTAAATGAAATAAAACAAACTAAGTGAGTAAATAAAGAAAACAAACAAAGAAAATATTTTAGCTAGAAAATTATTTTGAAATTCTACAAATTTAAAATAATAATAATAAATATTTGTTTTCAGAAAAACATTCTTCTGTAGCAACAATTACATAACAACCGACTTTGCGTTTTTTAAATTCTTTTTTGTCGGCTTTTTATTTATTTTCCGTTGTAATGCTGTAGTACAGAATAAAAATCCATTCGTTTCGCGTCACATCACGAATTACTAAACTAAATCGAATACTATTTTAGCTAAGAAAAATAAGTACTTTAATAATCAATTTTTTTTATTTTTTATAGAATATGTGCAACATTCCCTTCAGAAAGGTAAGAATAAATAACTTTTTTTTGCTGTTATTCCAATTTTGTTTTGAAGAGCTTTCGGTGAACGTAATAAATTGTGTAACTCAAAACGGAATTAATTCCGGTCTTCTCATTCAAATAACTAACCATTCAGAATCGAAACTAAACTGGGTTAACCCTAAAATAACTGCACTTGTTGACTATATGCTCCTAGCGTTACGTATTTGTTCCTTACGTAAAGACCGTAAACAGTAAACAAAACCGTACACCAAGTAGATGTGAGCAATTTCCATAACGTGTGAGTTTATAAATAAACAAAATGCTAGAATAAACGTACACTTGAAACTAAATTAAACAAACGAAAATTAAACGGTTAAAATTATTAAGGGCCACCCTTAAATTTCTCCGCATTTCGTGGATTACCCAAAAAGAAATTAAGAAGATTGTATCGTGACGACGGTAATTTTAGGTTAAGGACTTTTCAGACGTAAATCCTATTTAATCTGTAAGATGTTGGACAAGGTTCGGGATCACTGAAAGTAATTAAAAGGGTAATCAAGTGATTACACAAAACGACCGAGGGGTATCCACTTTCGGAGTAATTGCAGGATTTAATTAGATGTCTTTAGCGAAAGTTAAAGTAAACTTCTTTTTTTTTTGAGGAGTCTAATTTCATGCGTTTAATTTAATTTACCAAATAAACTTAGGGATAATCACCTACAAACAGTTTATATTACTCCGTATTACTTGTTACATTATAGTAAGGAAGTCGAGGAAAGTTAATTAATAAAGTAAATAAAATGATGATCTCACATCTCCTCCTAAACAATTTTTATTTAAAGATTGGTACAATAAGTCAAGAAATTTCCTCAAAATTTCCAAACTTTTGAGTAATTTCTCATGTACACTATAAGTAATTGGATACTAATAAGATGAACTTAATAAGATGAAATTTTAATGTACTGTGTACAATAACAGTCATCTAAAAAACTACCTTTTGTAGAGTCTTGTAGTAAAAGATTTAACAGCTAAAGCAGCCAAGAACAAATTCTAGAAATTATTTTGATGACTCTAATATGGTCCTTAGAGGTCGCAAACGTTATCTTAAATTGATAATTTTTTTTTCTCGCAATTACACTTTATTAATATTAGTAAACTGTATATGCCGTTTGAAGTTTAGACAAATAATTTTATTTTTTAAAACCACTTTTTTCACGTCTTACCGGTAAAAATGAAGAGGGGGGTGTTCAAAAATGTTTCTAAAGAAATGCAAATGTTTGATAACGCTGAAACGACTCGTTCTCTGAACTACAAATCCTACTTTATTTGCAGTGATTGTAAGTTATTACGTCGTCAGTATAGGGATTTTCGATGTTACCATAGATATTGGCAATTTTATTGGAAAGCAAAATCAGTTGAGTATTACAATTTTTTTACAAAATACTGTTTTTGATTGAAATTGAAACAACTCTTTTTTAAATCAGGCCGGTCCAAAATTTGTTGGATCATTTTGTTTGTTTCCTGTAGAAATCTTGGAATTATTAGGGGGGTTAATGGCGTTCCAAATTCAAACTACAGCTAGAAAAGACCTGGAACGTAGTATTCAGAATAACATTCACAATCAACTAAGAAAATAAATTGTAGGAGCAATTTCTTTTACGCAAGAGTTTTGGTGGAGTAATGGAGAGAACGTGATTCACGGCAATTTGAGCTGTAAAGGAGGCATTAAAAAAACTGTTAAAAGCTCAAACAACTTCCTTTCGGACAGTTAGTAGTAGTTAGTTTTACAATTATTATGTATCCAAAAGTATGTTTATTTTTGCCAATATTACCTCACATTCGACATTACTCACTTTTCTAATTATATCCGTTTGTAGTCCAATTAGAACAGAAGATTTGGCGTATTGACAAAATAATTATATTTTTAAACACAACAATTGTAAAACTAATTGTACTAAATTAATAAACGTATAGGTTATTCGACATACTTCTAGAGATTTGTTTGAGTCCATGTTCTTTTAAAAGTTGTTTAGATGTCGGATCTTTCGTTCTATTTATAGAGGTAAATTTTTCCAGTTGAGCACCTTCAACTCGAAAAATTTCCACTTACACAGGACAAAATAAAAGTTATCCTTGTTATGAAGGATAAAATAGGCCCAAATAAAGTTTTTTTCTTTGTAATAATATAAAATATAATGAAATAAAACAAAATAAAATAAAATGATATAAAACATAATAAAACAATATAAACTTAATTAAGGATATAAACCGCTCTTATACCTATTTTAAATTTACATTTTTAAAATTTTAAATGTAATTTTTTTTTATTTATCACATGGGATTATTATCAAACACCAAACCATCACTCATCTCAAGTCTGTTTGTTACCATTTCAAAGATTTTGAGATACATCTCACATGGTTTATTCTTTCGTATGACCACCATTATTGGATCAATAATTTAATTTAATTGTGTATCAATAGTAATATCTAAGGTAGTATTGATCCCAGAACGAATGGAATTGTAGTTGCTATAACTGTAAACTGTACAAGATATGTGGATTATTTATTGGCATCTAATACTGCAATGTCAAAATTTTCAATTGAAGTGTCCATTGGTAAGATTGAGTTTCAAATTAATGAAACCTTGAAATATCGCAACGGTTTTAATAATACAGATAAAACAGTGAAACATGGCCTAAATTTAAGATGAAATACGTCTTTAAAATGATTTATGATAATGGCAGATTAACTCAAGAATTATTGAGATAGAAATAAAAATGTGCAAGTTTACATTTCAACCATTAAAACTAAAATAATGAAAATGGAAGAATTAAAAAAATTGCCATAGTTGTTTATCAAATTGAAGACCAAAGTGCTCTCATTAAAACAAGATATTCTAAGTGACGTTTCAACGAGAAATTATTGAGATAGAAATTAAAATTTGTATGTTTGGGATTTAAATAATTTAAAGTTAAAGAATGGCTACCGCCTTAATGATAGATATGAAGCAATAAATTATGGTTTAACTTAATAATCATAGATTGACTCTTGTTGATATAGAAGTACAAAAGTGAAACATCACGTTTCAGCCTTGATAACATCAAAAGAATGACAATGAATAAATTAAAAAAATGGCCATGTCTAAAATAAAGGAAATAATGACATAATTTATAGATTAAACTAAAGACAAAAATGCCCGCTATAAAACGAGGTATGATAACTGATGTTTAAATGAGAAATTATTAAGACAGACGTTTAAATAAGTAACATTGGGTTTTAAATCATTAAAATTTGTATATAAATTTGTGATAATTGCTGATTTACTGAAAAATTATTGAGATTGAGATACAAATTTGTAAGATTACCTTTCAACCTTGTTAACATTAAAATAATGAAATGGTTAATATTATGGAGATAATGAGATGACTTATAGATCAAACTGAAAACCAAAATGCCCTCTTTACAGCGATGTATGTATTCTCACTGATGTTTCAGTGAGAAATTTTTGAGATAGAAGTTAAAAAGTGAAAGCTTCAATGATGGAGATGAAGGAATCAATTATGACTATAGTTGAAGATAAAGATGTATCTTTTTAAAGTATATATGATAATAGCAGTTTTACTCAAGAATTAAGGAGATAGAAATACAAATGTGAAAGATTAGACACAACATTAACGGAATTAAAATGGAAGAATTGCAACAATGGCCATTGCTAAAATAATGGAGATAATGAGATGATTTATAAATCAAACCACCAAAATGCCTTCTTTAAGACGTGATATGATGACTAGTGTTGCAATGTGAAATTATTCAGATAGAAATTAAAACATATAAAATTTGGTTTTAAAATATTTAAACTTAAACATGGTTACAGCCTTAATGGTGAAGATAAATGAATGTATGATAGTTTAAATTGCAGATAAAGATGTCTTTCTTAAAATTATATAAAAAATAATTAGTGATTTACTCAAGAATTAGTAAGATAGAAATAGTAATGTGTAAGATTACCTTTCAACATAGATAACATTAAAAGAATGAAGATGAAAGAATTAAAAAAATAACCATGGCTAATATAATAGTGATAATGGGATGATTTATAGATCAAATTGAAGACCAAAAAGTTCTCTCTAAGACGAGGTGTGATAACTGATCTTTCAATGAGAATACAAAATATGTAACATTGTGTTTTAAATTATTTAATCTTTAAAAAACAGCTACAAGCTTAATGATGCAAGTAAAGGAATGAATGATGGCTCAAACTGAAGATAAAGATGTCTTTCATTTAAATTATATATATATATATATATGTATATACTTATATATATATATATATATACTTATATACTTATATACTATATATATATACTTGTGGATTTACTCAAGAATTATTAAGATAGAAGTATAAATGTGCAAGATTACATTTCAACCTTAATAACGTTGAAAGAATAAAAAAGGCCTTGGTTGAAATAACGGTGATAACAGGATGATTTATATCAACTTGAAAATCAACTTTAAGACCAAAGTGCTCTCTTTAAGATGAGATATAATAAGTGACGTTTCAAACATAAATTTTTGAGATAGAAATTAAAATGTGTATGTTTGGGTTTTAAATTATTTAATCTTAAAGAAATGGCTACAGCCTTAGTATTGGAGATAAAGGAATGAATTATGTTTTAAATGGAAGATAAGAAAGTGTTCTTTTTTAAATCATATATGATTATCGTAGATTTACTCAAGAATTATTGAGATAGAGATACAAATATGTAAGATTACGTTTCAACCTTAATAACATTAAAAGAGTGAAAATGGAAGAATAAAATAATGACCATGGCTAACACAATAGTGATGATGGGATGATTTATAGATCAAACTTAGAACTCAAAATCTATGTACTTAATATAAACTGTTAATACTGTATCGACTTGATACATCAGTTGATTCATCCAACTGGATTGCATAATACAACAACTGCTTTAATTTTACAAGTAAATGTAGTTCGATCTCATTGAAAATAGCTAAAATTCTTCAATTTACGACATTTTTGGGTTAATCAACAATTTATCAATTCGTTAAGTTTTCTTTTGAAAACATCTATTGGTTTATTCTTATAATTGTTATGTTTTATTTCTCACAAGTTTCTTAAAACATTGAAATATATCAATATCATTTTTTATACAAGTAAAACCATAATTTAGAGATTTGTCTTAATACCGAAGTGTTTGTTCCTATCTCTGTCCGTTTTAATATTTGAACATTTGATGAACTAGGTCCCTCCATTTCTCTTTCAATATTAACGAAACTTGAAAGACCCAATTTATTCATTTTCATCAATTAACTAGACATACTGTTATATGTATAGCAAAATCTAAAAGATGTTTATAACAATTTTAAATATCAAAAAAAGTAGAGGCAAAAAGAGCTTTATCTACTGTGCATCAAACTTTCTTTCTGGGTTCAATTTGATATATTATTATAAATTTATTTGTTGTATCTTCTCACAAATGAAAATTTTGGTCTTCGTAATCTGAAAAGAAAAGTGTTAAGGTAAAATCCCACCTTCACAGATCTGGGCAACCTTTACTACTAACGCTATTCAATGATGTATTTTTATCATTCTTGTCCATGCAAGTACCTACTTTTTTTTGTTTTTACTGTATATTTTACTGCATATTTCGACCAATTTTAACCGCATATAAAAAGTTATATTGCTTATTTTTATCGCATATGAGTCCAGTCTATAATGATAACTAACGTGATAAAAACGGTTGTTGCTTACTTTTTGGCGGGCACTATATGTTATAACTAAAAATAAAACAAAAATATATTTTTCTTTAGTATGATATCGTCCAAACCATGAACCTGGACAAATATTTGTAACGCAATTCTTACACCAGCTCATATTTACAGCTTATATTTAGCCTATAAAAGTAAAGTGGTAACATCATAAGCACTAATAAGCTATTATTGTACGCGTATAATACTCGTCTTAAACAGTTAACGGGTTAAGTAAAAATTATTGAAATAGTAATTAAAATGTGTATCATTGGATTTCAAATCAATGAAACTTAAAAACACAACACAACAACAAAATCGCCTTGACAAGCATTATTAAGGACAAGGCGTTGTCCTTAATAATGGGCATAAAGGAATGAATCATAGCTTAAATTGAAGATGAGGATGCCTTCTTTGAAACAATGTAAGATAATCGCTATTTTATACAAACATTTTTGAGATTATAAGTAAAATGTGTGTTATTGCGATTCAGCTTAGGTAACATTAAGACAAATTAAACAAGTTAGACCGATTAACTGAATTATTATACGTTTTGTCCGGATTAAGTGGATGTTCTCATAAACCGATGGACCAATTAAGCAGAGTACACTATATATGGTACTCATCCATTTGTCATGATTATGAAATTTACCGGTTGTAAAAACACTACACTTACGTGTCAGTGCAATGATATTATTATCAAAATTAATTTGACATTTAAAAATTCAACCAATGGAAAGATAATTGTAAAGATAAATTGTCCGTAACTCGTACAATACAATGTAACAAAACAATGTATGTTCCATTTGGAAAACGACAATCGGTATACTATATTTATAAAAAACGTCTAAATGAGGAAATAGATTTTGCAGTTATTGCATATATTGATTGTACAATTGCAGTTATCACCACATAACATAACTTGTTCGAATATCCAACAAGAACTACTTCAATTTATACCACCTATGTATGAACCACGATTTACTTAATAATCGCTGTTTTATTCAAAAATTTTTGAGATTGCAAGCAAAATGTGTGATATTGAGATTCAGCTTACATAACATTAAGACAAATTAAAAAAATTACACCGATTAACCGAACTATTAGACGATTTGTCTAGATTATGCGGATATTCCCATAAACTGACGGATCAAATAAGCGGAGTCTACTGTATACATGTATTTTATAAAGAAAGTCTAAACGAGGAAATAGATTTTATAAAGTTTGATCATAGAAAGATAAAATAGATCGTATACAGTACAGTTTCAGTTAACATCGCAATATCTCGAATATCCCACAACAACTACTTCAATTTATAACACCTATGTACTACGACTTCTATTAGTCACTTAAATATACGAGTTCCATTATGACCTAGATCCAGAAATTACTGCAGAACTATTGACCCAATCGGACATTGATGAAGAAAATAAAAATGGTAGTAGTAAATTTTGAAGTACTTACTTCATTTTTAATAAAAAACTTTCTACAAACATTTTGTTCTTTTTAAATTATTCTACAATAATCTAAACCAAAATATAATCTAGTAGGAGATGGCCATACATGACATAAAAGCCAAGTAAATCCAAAAATAGTTTTCAATTGTTCTGAAATATAAAATTAATACGTACAGTTCAAACTAATAGAGTGTCCAAATCACATTTTCAATTGCTCTTGATTTGTCTAAACGATTTTAATATTGAAGTTCATTTTTTCTAATATCGAAATAAAGGTGCCCAATATTGAACTTTAGGATTTATTCCAAATTTTATTAATTGAGTGGAAATTATTGATTTGGTAATTATGAAATTTGATGTCATCCACTACTCCGCTCCAAATAGTATAACATTTGTTGATTTACAGAATTTGCTAACATAACCTGCACCAAATAATTAATTTCCGAATCAACTCAAATTAATCTAAAACAAATTGATGATTTACAACCAAACAAATCACGTGAATTAATTATGACAAAGTAAAATACGGTAGTGGATTTAACAAAATCCTCTTTCATAGTTTATAAGAGGATTTCAAGGCTCAATTAATTAAATTAAATGAATTGAACGTCGATACAATTCGAATTTGGAATTGATTTGATATCCCGATACATTTAGAAATCCGATGATGCCATCCAAATTTCAATTTGCGGCTGAAAAGGCTAATATAATCTAGAAACACAAACCGCTTAAGTTTCCAAGTTTATTTTAAGTTCTTAATTTATTCACTTCGTTAAATCTTGTTTTTTTAATTAAAATGTTTTTTTAACAACGTTAAAAGTATTATGTTAAATAATACTTTTATTATATTTTTATATTTACTTTTATTATTTTTTAGTATTATATTAAATAATATAATGTAAATAATGGAAAATTTAAATATTTGCTAAATAACATAACGTGTTGTCCAATTCTTAAATAGTTTGTATCAAAATTCTAGATCCTTTTGTACTACATACCTCAATTTAATTTTTTTTTCTAACAATTTAGCCTATTATTTGGTCGATTTACCTCTTAATGGATATATTAGACACACGACGGGTTTGGATGAATAAGCCGGTCTGTCCATTATGGTGGTAATGTGCGTGAATGCACACTATCCAGCGAGGTGGTTAGGATGATTCTGTTGAGTTAATCGCCAATTAGAGGTAACTAGAAGCTTCTGGGTATCGTTAAACCATAAAGATTAATCTTGTACAATAAAAATAAATTTAATTTTACAATAAAAATATGCATAATAAACTGCATTACACCATTCTACATTTTGAAAGACTTTGAGGATATAAATTAACATGAAAAGAAATTGAATTTCTTCTACGTAAATTTTAAATCAAAGTCTTACAACGGTTTTTTCTTTTCCTTAATAGATTCCCGTATCTTAAATCCCATTGTCAGTTGTACAGGCTGTACTTTCCATTTTATTTTCATTAAAGACGATTTCAGTTTCTGCGAATCTTTAATAGTTGAGGTAATTAAAAATTCTTAATACTAACTTAAGTAAATTTAATTTCATTCCGACAAAGTTAAATAATCATCAATTTATTTAATCGTAAATTTATGTATCTGCATTAAATACTATTTAATTAGGTTTTGAGGAATAGAAAATTTGATTCGTCGAAACATCAAAGTCGGTTTTCATTAAATCAACACCGGTAATTAATAAATCAGGAAGGATTAAGATTGCATTTCTACGTAAACTTGGTGATTGATCGTTTTAATACTTTCAGATTACGTATTTATTGCGTCATATCTTATTCAAGATATGGCTTGAATGAACCCCTGAAGTTCATTCATTCACAACATTTTCCCGGTTGGGTGTTGTTCATATCGATTTTCCATTCCAAGAAAAAAATTTGGCATAGTGCCAATGGTTTAAAAAGGCAAAAATATATAAGGTTCTTATCTCGTTTATACCCTTTTTGTGATACCCAAAAGAATTTTATAACATAATTTAATAACTAAATTATTAATAATCTATATAAAGATTATTTAAGCGAAATGCTCTTTTGTCGTTTTTAGCGCTAGTATTGATTTATTAACTAAAACTTAGGGGTCACTAGGGTCAAAAAAGAGATCGCTATTTAAAGGGGATGGTTTGTAACGGTACACATTTCGTTTTTAAGAGGTATTTAAGGCCGAAAACGAGAACTGCGAGATAAAGTCTCTTTAAAAACTCGTTTAAATCAAATTTTTTATTTTTCTCGTTTTAAGGGTGTAAAAACAGACGTTTAGATCTTATGTGGTTATAACGATAAGCATGTAACTTTCACATGAAATTCACCAGCCATTAAAGATTAGACTACAGTTTTGCAACTTCGGTAAAATAATGCTTTATTGTCAACTAAGAAGCGATGAAAGTTTAGTTGAAAAACACAAAACAAAAATTAACATTTTCCAAGAAAAAGGTAGTAGTGGATTACATCTCCAGTTTTGCATGCATTAATTTTTCTACCTATGCTCTCTATTAAGTAGTCGATGTCCTTCTGGACTATCTCGTTTCATACAAACTCTACCTATATGGTGTCGAAGTTCATCCAGATTCTCATTAGACCTTGGTATTGGTCTTAATCGTTGGCCCATCATATCGCAGGCTTCAGTTGGAGAGAAATGCATTTACTGCGCAGGCCAGGTCAAAAACTGCTATCCAACCCAATCCAACCCAACCTTCTTGTAACCACTGTTGTTAATTACCTGGGTATTTATTTTCAAGGGGAAATATACCCAAGGGGTATTTACCCAAGAAGGGTATCTCTAGGAATTTAGAAAATTTAAAAACAGTACATAAACACAAAAATCTATAGAAATAAGTGATTACATTCTAAATAGTATAGTAAGTTTGAATTGCAATAACGATGATAAAAAGAACACTGCAGATGTTGAACTACTGAATTGGGCAAAAAAACTCTCAATAGTATATTAAAAGTAAAAATATAATTGAAAGTGATAACTTCAATCCAGATAAATCCACTACAAGTTTTGTATGGGTATTTATGCATCCAGAGTATCAACGTATCTGGCGCTTATGGGTTGTTTACTATTTAAATGTCTTCTGCCAGAAGTGGTTAGAGTATGTAGTCTTTAATTAGCAATTTTTAAGCTTCTTATATGAAGATTTTGTATTTCGCAAACAGTATTTAAGTATTTTGATAGCAATATGAAATTTTATTAACAGTTTCTTGCCCTTTGCAATAAAAATATTTTCTGTTAATAGTTCTAGTCATTAATCAACAGTTTTTGGACTACCTAAATCAAGATTTTGGATTTTTCCACTATCTTGTTTTTTTTTTGTGATGAGCAGGTTTTCAGTCAGCAGTTTTACAAGTAGTCTTCTGGAAGCATTCCAAGTTTTATGGATGCATTTCAAGTATTTTGTAAGCAGTATCAAGTCGGCAAGAAGCAGTTGTCATTTTATTAACATTGCCAAACTTACTCCTGCAATTGTTATATTTGCCTATTACATAGTCAAAAATTAGAGAACAACACAGTTTGTGTATTTACCCTAGATCAGAGTAAATACTCGCATATATATCCATTTTATAAATACCTACTCACCAGGTATTTACCTGGTGCCAATCACTGTTTGTAACTCCATCAGTATGGGGTCCTGCATTATCCTGTTAGAAAGTGGCACTCTGCAACGTTTGCATGAACGTTACTAATACCAGTTTCAGAACCTTGTCGAAGTAAAAATGAACGTAAGGATTGACGTTCGTCCAGCAAATATACCAAACCATAAGCCTAGGTGTAAAAGTAGAGTCCATCCGTGGCGCAGCACTCTTGTACGACCATTATTTACCCATAAATAAAATCTTGATTTATCAAAAGAGTCGCGACGCATTCGGGTTGTTGATATCATCATCTGTCTACAGCGGCAAATGTGTTACAACGTAGCATAGTAACATACTTCTGTCGAAGAGATCAATATGCTGCACCTTGGCGATACGTTTGAATGATTTGAATACTGGCCCAAGTGGTCCGAGCCACTACCGTAAGGTGATGAGCCGCTCATTCCATTGATGAACTCATTCTTACCGTTGTTGACACCATGCAAGTTTGGCTGCTTTATGGGGAGGTGTTAATGGAAGCTGAAGTATGGACGACATGTGTGAACTCAAAGGAAGAAATTCGTCTGTAATCAATTGCCATCGACAAGTGTCGGTTCAAAACGATCCCTGGTAGCCATCCGCCTAAGGAGTCGATCTTCACGTACGGGTGTCTTTCAGCAGGACGGTGTCGGTACGTCCTTCGGACCAAATTCTGTATGGCACCGATTAATCTATCAGAAAGAGAGATCCGCCTCTTTCATACCGATAATTCGATCCCTATCAATGTCATTGATATAGGTAAAATTTGGACGACGAACAATGGGATTAACTAAATTACTATGTCCATTTTCATATTTTGAAATTGCTTTTTACTTTTTGGTAACAATATTTGTATAGGGTGGATCAAATTGGACACTTTTAAAGGAAAACTCCTATTTCTATAAGAGATAGAGGAAAAATGATGTCAATGTCTGACTAATTTTGTTCTTAACTTAACGGTGAAAACTGCAATATAATCTGACGGTTTCAAAGATACAGAGTGTTTTTCAAAAAAGTGCAATTTCGAAAAGTAGTCGTAACTTTCGTCTTATTAATAATCTTTCTTTCTAAGCAAACATTTCCAAAGCAATGTTTTATGTAGAATGAAATAAATCGATAGATTAAATCAACTTTTCCTCAAAGCAATATTTTAGCAGTTATTGACATAAAAATAATTTTTTTTGCAAATTTGAGTAGTGAATAAAATTTCCTCTCCAAAAGTATAGCACACTTGATATTTCAGTCAATTTCTCTCAAATGTCTTCTCTTTAAAACTTACATGTAAAAAATAAATTCATAAGTAGTAAGCAGATTAAATATAAAACTTTCAATAAAACAGTAATAAATAATTAAATTGCAACAAATAACAACAAAAAATAATAATAAGCAACACAAGTAAAACCCTTTTCTGTAGGAAATGTTCAAAATATAACCCTGTTTGTGTTACATACAGACGACATCTTCTTTAAACACAATTTGGCAAGTTAAGAAACTTTATGGGCCTAAAAGTTGTAAAGTCGTGCACAACTGCGGCTTCTAATTGCTGTCAGGAATGTAAACGGAAAATTCCATAGGTGTTAGGTTCGGTAATCGAGCCGGCGGTCAAAAAATTACTAAAAGCTGCAATAAAAAAATTGATGACAATAGGCGACGTGTATATGATTGTTTTGTTTTGTGCACGATTGGGTTGTTTTATGCCTATGTATATGAATTGCAGCGGTTGAAAACATTTATTCACATATGCTTTATCTGACCCAATATAATTTAAACAAAAATTGCGTGCTTCGTCACATTTTCCAAGAACTACTAGCAAAAATTAATGCATCGTTCAAAATCAAATATTTTTCATAATTATCATGTCATTAATATGAAAAAATGAACACTTTTTGTACCTAAGATTTACCTAACATTTTTGTACCTTTCTATTATCAGTTGGAATGTTTTTTTTTTGTTCTACCAGTTTCAGTCCTCAGGAACTTTCCAACATGTTAAAAATCTGTTTTTTCGAACATTATCAATTGTATGATATTTATATTTTCCCAACTTCTCTTAGATCACCAATTTTATGAGATACGTTTGTTATATTGTAATTGTTTAGCGGGTTTTTCTTTATATGTGTGAAAAACAGATTTTTGACGTGTTCGAAAGTTGCTGAGAACGGTCTCATACAGACCGAAACCGGTGGAACAAAAAACACATTTCTTCTAATATTAAAAAGGTACATTATAGCTTTTCATTTTAGCGATAAAGATGGAAATAAATCGCGCCCTCAACAATAGATATCTCCTTTTAATAATATGTCCTTTTTTGAAAAACACACTGTACCTTTGAAATATATATCGGAGATAAGGATATGCGGTTTTCACCATTAAGTTTTTTGTAAAGACAAACGTTGATATCATTTTTACTCTATTTCTTATAGGGACAAAGTTACGCTTTAAAAGTGTCCAATTTGGCCCATGCTGGACTTATCAAACCTTTTCTTTTATTCCATTTTTAGTCGTGCCTGATGGCGAATTGATTAATACGAAATGTACATTGCGCCGAACTCATTTTATGTAAATAGAGTCTCATCGTTTCTGAATGCTGTTTTATTTTACTTATTTGACAACATAATGATGACCATGGAGAAAATACTCGCCATATATCAAAACTTTGTTGCTTTGATGTTTTGCTTAACTCATGATAATAACATTTTTACAATGCAACTCAACATGGTTTATGTAGTATACGATAGATGAATGTTCCAGGTTTAATATGACACAAACCCAGTTTCACAAGTATCAAAAAAGCCCATCTGCGATGTTTTGAAGTTTGTTTGACATTTTAACGTTTTTTTAAGTCATGAATTCATCATTTTGTTATTTTAAACATTTCTATAATACAACTCAACATGTCCTTATTAATCATACGATAGACAAATGTTTCAGATTTAATTAAAACAGGTAATAAATAGATGGACTCAAAGATAGCCTCACGCTGAAAAGAATTTCCAGGTTACAGACAGGCGAGAAGTATGACAGACCCTTCATAAAACAGAATAGGAAAGGGAAATAATAGAAATGACTGGATATTGGGTTAGATTAATTTAACTAAGAGAATTTTGATACTAGTCTAGTGGCAGAGTCTGAGAGTTGGGTTAGTAACCAACCTATCCCAACCTAACTAAGAAAAATTTGAATCTAGGAGAATACAACAGGCTGGAAGTTGAGTTGGCTTGGATTAGTAACCAACCTAACTAAGAGAATCTTTAATCTAAGAGGATAGAAGAGGCTGGAAGTTGGGTTGGGCTAATCTAACTAAAAGAATCTTAAGACTAGAAAGATAGAAGAGGCTAACAAGCCCTACCCGGTAGGCCTACTAAAAAGCCGCATAAAACAGATAATCAACAGATGGGAGAACTAAAAGATAGCCTCACGCTGGAAAGAATTTCCTGGTTACAGACAGGTGGGACGTATGATAACAAAACCGAAGAACCATTGGCAAAAATTCATGCGCTGTTTAAAATCCCCTTGTCCGAGGTAATGATTTTTACTAGTTCAAAATCCACCTAGCTTTAGTTCTTGGAATTCCTGAAGTTATTAATCTCATCTTGTCGAATTGACAGCTAATTTATGAACTGTATCGTAATCTTTTAAAAATATCATAAAAGGTTGAATGAATGCCGTTCATGATCTAAATTTCACGCAGCCTCTGCATTCTACCTAGATTGTATAAAACACAACATGGGACAACGAACAATGGGACACATCATGTCCCATTTTTCATAATATTGATATGACACTATTATGAAAATTGATAATAACGAATATGCAAAAAAATATAGGGTATTCTATAAAAAAAAAACAATTTTATGTGAATAACCACTAAAATATTGCTTTGAGAGAAAAGTTAACTTAAGTTCACTTTTACCAACCTCCAGTTAAACTAACTAGCGGTGGTTACAGTTGATATCAATAGGTGGAAAAAGTGGTCGTTATTCCACTCTGTTGCCCTTATTATAAAGTTGCTTTGGAAATGTTTTCACTGAAACGAACTGATATCATTTTTCCTCTATCTCTTATACAAATACAAGATTTCCTTTAAAAGTGACCAATTTGACACAACTGGCACTAGGTGCATATTTTGGTATTTCACTATAGGATTCAGTCATATAAATTTTAACTGATAAATTTAGATGGTTTTACGTTTATTTATTTTTCGCCGGAGTAATTTTTATTTTCGATTTCTTTGTCGGTTTCATTTTCTGTTTCATTCGTCGAGTACTTAGTATTTTCCCTGGAAGCAACAGTTCTATACATCCTTTAGAATACTTGATGTTCTTTTACCTTACGTTCTTCTCTACATAAACCTTTCCCGTGTTCTAAGCTTTTTTATAAGCGCTTTCTCATGATTACTTAATATTTTTGTCACTTATTAACAGGCAACTTGTATGAAATATGTAAAAGACTTTCCAGAATCTATTTCTAGTGTGTAGAATTTTCTATTCTCCATCATACCATTGGTTTCTCGATCTAGATCATTGCACTGTTTTGATGTTGCACAGCAGATGTAAGTAAGCATCAAGCAATGTTTTGCGATAACACCTGAAACATGGGTGATTTTTAATTCTTTAATGTTACTTTCAGTAGATTCAATATCCTCGTTTATACCATCAATGGTTTGTGTAATAAATCTGATTCTTATTGACTTGTATTATCGAGGGGAGGATGGAATGAAATTATTCCAAATTAATTTATTGTTCGTATAATAATAAATTGCAATGGAACAAGTAATGTCTGAAATATGTTTGCGTCACAGTTAAAGTCGTGTTCTAATTTCTGTTTATATTGAGACTACTGAGATTCATCACATCTCCATTTAGCTAACAACTGTATCCTTACCCACTCGATTTCTGTTAAAGTCTTAACTATTTATGTCAAATATAATCAATAATCTTTCAGAAATGTAATCTAATAACACTATAAAATATGAATCTAATTTCGTCTAACATAACTTTTTGAACTATTGTAATTTGCTATAGCGTTCCCGAAAGTTCTGCCTCAACAAATCTCGATAGAGTTTCTAAGAGCTACAATTTCTGTAGATTAGATCTTTGGTGTTTATGATAAGCTTTAAAGGCATCTCTTTTACCACAAATTCGTAATTTGATTTCTGTAGCAAAAAGAAGTTTGTCAGATATCATTTATCATTTTGTTTATATCATTTTTTGTATTGTGTCGGTTCTCCTTTTTGAACGGTTACTTGATTCATGAAAAGGTATAACTGATCGGTTTGGTTTTATCGAGATACAAGATAAAATCCTTCAATTCGCCCTGAAGTCAAACATGGTACTTTTTAATAAATCTTTGATGATTCCTAGACGCATCTGATTATTTTTCTTGAAACTGGTTTCTAAAAAACAACATTTTCTGCTTGAATTTTGTTTTATCTTCAGTGTAATTTTTATTACTTCACAGAAAATTGATCGTCGTGCCCCGCGTATCATCTTATAAATGTTAATTCGAGCAACAGTTTAAAATTCCAATAGTCGCTGAGAGAAAAGGTTGTAATTATGCAACTTTTAACTGCATATAATATGGAAATACAAAGAATTTATAATGCACCTGTTGATATATTTCTAAAATGACAAGTCGTAAATTACTTTTTACGAAACTTTAAGATAACACAAAACACCACACTTAAGATAACAAATACTGTGAAATTGAAATTCGGCACTTTAGAAGTATAATTTTCCCTCAATACAATATGAACAACATAAGAGAACAAACAAAAATGATGCATAATACAAAAATCTATTATTTACTCTAATAGATTTTGTATTATGTACATCTTCCATAATTCAGGACTTCTTAAAATTGTTCACTAATCGAATAATAATTGTACAATTCAAGAAATCGTTAGTAATACTGTTACTAAGGGCATCAAGCATTATAGACAATTATAATAAATTCGTTTCTGATAAAAATACTGTATTAAGAGTGGTTTTAATTGGTTAAAAGTCATTTTACTTTTTAAATGGATTTGTATCCGTCTAGAATTGATAAATAAACCAATGTGCGGCGTCGCACTACAAGGCATCTACTTGCCAGTTTGATAATCAATCAAACTGACATTTTGTGGCCAGAAATTCATTAATTCCTAGGAATAACATATTGAAAGTTGAAGATAACAATGGTACAGGAAACGTAACAGTTGTCTTTCATCGTTTCTTAGTTGATAACAAAGCACCATGTTATCGAAATTTCAAAATGTTAGTGTGAATTTTAGGGAATGGTGGATTTTATAAGAATGTAGCATATTTCGTTTTTCCATCAATTTCGTAAATTTTTTCGCGTATCTGGAAA